>OZ010786.1:557679273-560079273 GCA_963932465.1 Maratus speciosus | reverse complement strand
GATTTTATTATTATATTATTACTGGATAACAAAAAGTTAATTGTACATATATATATGTATACAGACACATTTACTACATTCTTAGTCTTAAGAATTTTTTAAATACTAAGAGCAACGTCCAAAATCTGTAACGTACGTGCGAAAAAATGTCCAAAATTTGTAACGCACACAACTGCTAATTAAATGCTTTAATCATTAATTTTCCAGAATAGTTGCTGTCTTTTAATGTTTGTGTATAATTTTGTAGACATACTATTAAAAATATTTATATATTATATTAAATTCTATTAAAAAAATTGGCCTTAAATTTGAAAAATTTAAAAATTACATATAGTTAAAGTTTAATGATCCCACCTTTTGAGAATCTCCCAAATATGAAATCGAACATATTCTTTATAATCCTGAAGTTCCAGAAAAATTCGACAAATATATCTTTAACTATTCAACAAAATGTCTTAAAATTGAAAGCGTCCGGTCATTAATGGCTATACGGTATATATCTTCATAGGATATTTTTTTCCGAAAAGAAAAATTTCAAAATATCTCCAAGTTTGAAAGCCTATGATGTATTAAGTGAAGCTCACGATGCAACAAAGGCCCTCCCGTGTTTGAATTTTCAGTGAAATAGCGGATAAAAATTCTTTTAAACGCAGAAGTTCTCTTTAGATTAAAAAAATATACTATCTTCCATCCTACATTAAACTCGAATTTTCTTTAAATGCGAGCTATTTATCAAAAGTTAGAGGATGGAACTGACAGATATTTGAATTGGAGATATTAAGTTCTACACAAATAAAAAGAAGACTCTAGTATAAAAATCTACATTATAAAGCAAAGTGCAACATTATAAGCTACCTTATAAAGTCTGTGAGCAACAGTGACCTCATTCTGGCGGTAAAAAGACTTAACCAATAAACTTCGCTTTTACGGCAATCATTTTATCTTTGAAACATTGCACAATTTCAAGTTTAATACAACCGAATAGAAAGAAAAAAAATAATACTTTCAAATGCATTTTTGTTTGAAAGCTGTATCTCAATTTACTGATATTTGTGGTGTTTTAAAAATAATTTTAAGGATTATATTTTTAAAAATCTGATTGCAACTCAATAAAGGAATATTAGCACGTTTTCATTTGAAACAATGTAATTAATTCGGTTTAAAACATGCACCTACAGTACCCCCGAATAGCCACAGTAAAATAAAACAAACAAACAAAAAAAAAACAGTGATGACATTTTCCTTTTTTACATGCTTTCTTTTAACTTACAATTATGTTTGTATGTGGCAGTCAAATCTTGTGACTCATTTTTCACCTACTTATTGTTAACATAAAGCTTTAAAATTTGGAATATGTATGTATTTCTGAGGGCAATATATGAATTGGACATTGGATTTTTAAAGTTCAATCCCTAAGGGGGGAACGGGGAACAAATTTACTTAATGGTTACTTTTGGTGTCCTATGGAGAAATCAGCATCATCGTCAACAATGAGTATTTGTTGAAAAGTACTAATGATAGGGTTACCACAATAGCGTCAAATTTTAGCAAATTTGGAGAAATATAGCCAAATTTTACGACAAAAACAAGTTGCCATATATGAAGCCAACTTGGCGATAGCTGGCTAATTTGAAAAACTCTCATTAAATCTATTAATCTTCCATATTCGAGCTCACAGCAATTTAATTTAAACTCTGTGCATTTAAGGGGATTTTTCAAAACTTTCTACATTTTAGTGCATTAAAAAAAAAAAACATACATATTTTCTACATTTTTGTAAATTTTAATGAAAGCATAAAAAATTACATTTATATTTATTTTATTTTCAGATAAATTTGTGATTCTATTTCTACCATACAACGGACTAGCCAAAATCGTTAGTGCCATATTAGTGCACAGTGATACAACAGCGTACCATAACCAAAGGGGGCGGAGGCTAATGCGATTACAACTTTCTTCCCACCCCGAAATGATCGCAGTGAATTAAAAAGGAGCTGATTTTATTTCTTTCTTTATGAGAGAATTTGTTTTATTATCTGTCATGAAACAAAGTTGTTTTTCTCTTTTAGCCGTATATTCTACTGAGACTTGATACCATAAAATCTATTTTCAATTTTCTGTAAAACAGCTCCAAACATGCTTTAGTGAATAAATGAATAGGTATAGCATTGTAATATCAATTGACAAGATCTAGAAGTAATTTCGACAAATCTAGAAGCAGTTTAATTAATTTAACGAGTTGTTTAGTATTTCCCAGACGTATTGGCACAGTGTAATAAAGCACAGTGTAAAATTTTGCAAATCTAGCTGGAAAAAAGCCCTAAAATCGACTTGCAATAATTTCACTTTTAGATATTTCAAATAACATCTAACATATTGGAGAAAGAAAATGTAAAGTGATTGCAGCCTAACTCCACAACAACACCATCAAGAATCGATTCAAAAACCAAATTTTCTTTTAACCTTTTTAGAATGGCGATTCTGTAGTTGTAATTGCCATCGATATTTTTTGGCTAAAACCATACTTATTTTATAAATATTTTTTAATTATAGCATGGAATCTACACCAATGTAGATACTTTGTATTTTACAGTTACAATAGTTATTTAGAAGTATTATATTTAAAAAATATTTAAGTCAATATAAAAATTATTTGAAAACTTAATAGCATATGATAAAGTTTTGTAAAGCTGCCAAAAATTTTGTACACGCCGGTACATTGTAATATAATTTTTTTTGTAATTATGTATATATATAGATATAGAATAAATCAATTTCAGCTGCCACTATTTGCAACTCTTGAATATAAATGATTTTTTATCAGATACGGAAGTGTAAATTTCTATAAGAGAATTATATGAGATTTTAAAAAATTATGTTACTAGACATGAATCATTCCCTGTTAATTCTAAAAATATCCTGATAGACTATTTATTACACAAATATAATATTTAACATTGCTCATCTGTTATGTTAGACCAGATTAAGCGGCTGATCCATTAATTTATAATTGGCAGTAATCAAAGATGGAGAAACTGACATCGCTTAAAGAACGTTTTTTGAAGTGAAATAAGGGATGGTCAGATTCGAATATTAACAATAAATATATTTACAGGGCAGAAGTAATAATGACTACCAGAAAAAGGTTGGACAACCAAAGAAATTTTTTTATTTAAGTGGACCGAAATCAATAGACAAAAGATGCATTAGTTATCCCCGGAACACAAATGAATAACCACCCGCCACGTGTTTAAAACGGAGACAATCTGAAAAAAAGCTGAAAAAATGCGTTAAAAATATATCTGAAAGCCCTTAAAGAGCAACTACATTAAAAAAAAATCGTTCAAAAAGTCACGTCACATATGATACACGTCACATAAAAAAGGGCTGTAATGAAGAAAATCAAAATTTTATAATGGGTAAATCCACAGCCGTCATCTACTTCTTACTCTAGATCCATAAAATTAAAGTTCATCATGGAAACTGATCTGTCAATAACAGATAATTTGAAATTGTAAGAAATTAAATATTTACAGCTCTTGCACTAACTGTAGTAGAATTCAATGTTCAGACGTATGCTATAGATCACAAATTTGAAGAAACAGTGGTAGATAGCACAATGTGCAGCATTCTATCTTCAAATAAAGAAACTTAAAAATTCAATGTCTGTAGCGGAAAATTCAAGGTGGTGAATAACTTAAAAATGATTCGATAATGTACGAATGATACTCACAAGTTTTCTTGGGGCTTATCGGCACAACATGCATAATTAAGATTTATGGAATGCCTCTTACATATTGCTTACAGATTTGATGTAAAGAAATAGCAGTTCCGAAAACCTGAAGAAAAATGAAGAATCGGAGAAAGAAAAAAAATATATAATTGAAAGATTTAGACTTAAAAGCGAATTATTATTAAAAACTCCAAAACACGGGCAAGATAATATTAATGCAGGAAAGAGAAAAAGGAAGATTTTTTAAGGATGCTGCAGTGGCCGCTAGCATAACAGGTGATTATAATCTCTTTTTGAGCGATTTGATATAATTTTACATGACATGTGGATACAAGATAAATATATCTGCCTTTAAGCATTACAAATCATGACATTAACATCTCAATAAAACTATAGAGCGTCTGAAGCATCCTTAAGTTTTAACATTTATACGGTCACCGAATATACAAGTAATAAAAGAATAGCAAACAACGGAAAATGACAGTGATTCACTTTGTAACACTGGTAACTATAGCTGAATGTAATTAATTAACTACTATTTTTTTAATACAAGAAAACTCTTCTTGTTGAAAATAAATATGTACTACATTTTTAAAAATCTGTACTGAATACCATAACACTAGGCAAATGTCAACATATGAAAATGACAAAACACCTTTTTATTATGATTATGATGACGGAATAACAATGGCATAAATTGTACAATATAATACGTAAAGATATACAATAAAACCCCCCTAAAGCGACCACGTTCCGTTCCAATAAAAATTGGTCGCTCTGAGAGGTGGTGCCTTAATGGAGGTCATGTTTAAATCTAGATTTTAATTGTCGAAAAAAGGTAACAATTAATCTTACTGAAATTTATTTTTCACATTAAGAAAAAAATATGAAAATTTAAGTATCAAAACAAAAGTTAATTACATAAGTTAATCACTGCAGACTTTAAAAAATGACTACATCGACGTTTGCTTTGATTTTACAGTTTTATCTTTTATAACTTTTATTTCCAAGCCCTATTGAAGTTCAGTAAATAAAAGCAATTTTTTTTTTGGATGGGAACAAATAATGACTTCATTAATCTATCTATTTCTTTGAGATTTTCCAGACAGAATAGGGCAAAGGCGTTTATTGACCGTCATTATTAATTTGCCATCAGAGTTAAATTCATTGGCTAAAAAGGCACAAAGCGGTTTAAACACATAAAAGTGTTTAAACCGCTTCTAAACTTACTTACTAAACAAACTTCTAAACTTAGTTTAGAAGTTTGATGAATAATGCGCTTTCCGGAATTATTTTTGTAATAAAACCTTCTTCAAGCGACAAGGAAAAAACGGAATTTGTTTCATTTTTTTTTTTCAAAGAAATTGGTCGCTCATGGAGGAAGTCCAACTAGATTGGTCTCTGAATGGAGGTTAAATTATATAATAATGCACAAATAATTATATAATAATGCACAAATGCGAAATAATGCACAAATACAGCAAAAAGATGCCGCCATTCAAGAAAAATCGACAAAAGTAGCACGTATTTTAATTACGTTTTCTTTCGGGTTTTGTGAGAAAATGGCAACAAAAATATATAATTACTATTTTAGAACTATTTTCCCTTTACTTTCTGCAGAAATGGAGTACTTCAGTTGCCAATTTTAAGCAAATGTCGCTAAAAACTACAAAAAAATTAATATTTCAAAAATAAATGGAGATACAGTTTTCAAACAAAATGCATTTAAAAGAACTTTTTTTTCCAATATGACGGTATGAAAATCGAAAATGTGCGATGCTTAGAAGTTTAAAAAATTGCTATAGAGTATTTAATCGTACTGCTTTGTTTTACGGCTGGCTTCTGTAAAGTAACGTTATTTTTTGGAATACACAAAATAAGGTGGGAGAAAGAAACAGCATACCGCACCGGGGGCTAATAACCTACTAACTATGACGTCACTTTCTATACAATGAACGTTCCATAGATAAACATACAGACACCGCCGTCACCAGCCCTGCGCGCTGATACAAAATGGCGGCTGCCATAGGCAGGTTTTTTTTTCAGCTTTTGCATTTTGCTTTAAATTTAGAGATCTGTATTTTCTTAAAATTTTCGTCGTCTTTATTTAATTTTGGTAAACTAAGGCGAGGTAAATTTTTAGATCTTACTACTATTAAAACAGAAGGAACCATACAAGTCTGAAAAAACCCGCCTAAGACAGTCGACCTGTTTATGTCAGCGTTTAGGCCTAGTATTCAGGGAGCGCTGATACAATTCACTCTATTCTCATCGTCATTCTATTACAATTTTCAATATGTTTCCACATAGGAATATTATGAATGCATATACAGTGTGTTGCCGATCGACAAATTCAGAGTTGCGATAGAGATGAAAAATTACCATAGGGCATGGGGTCTCAAACGAGTTATTTAGTCCCCCTAACTGAGCTCAGGTTGACGGTAATAATTTTAACAAAAATATAAATTATGCAATAAAAATGTAACGATGTACGGTTATGTACCTCGTTTGGTAGGAAATGTGATAACATCACGAAAAGTTCTGAAAAAACAGGGTGCTTACGTCATCGATGATACCGTACAAACTGGCAATCGCAGTCCAAAATATGAAGTGTCAAGTGCATACTACTGGCGCGTATAATGGAAACTTCTACCACTTTTTTATTTTATCACACTTATAACAAAAGTGAGCATGTTTATTAAAAGTTTCATCACAATTACTTCAGTTTCCTGAAAGTTATTACCGACAATCCAAGTTGAATTAGGGTACAACACCTGTATTTTTGATTAAATAGGTGATTTGCGACAACAAGTTCCATTGCAATTCAATTTTTGTTCCTCTTCGTGCTTACTATCACTCCGCTGAATTTCTCGGTCGAATTAGTCAAAACCCTGTATATTCTTGGAATAGAAACTATTCAACATATTAACGTTATTTCAACATATAACTTCTTTAAATGCAAACTTTTTATCAAACATAAGAGGATAGAACTAATAAATGTCTAAACAGAATATATTAATTTCATACAAATATGTGTGAAAATGATGATAAGACAGAAAATAAATATCTATCAATTTAAAACTTAAGACTTATTCCCTTTCCTTCTACTTAAAGTAAGTAAACTCACCTTAATGATGACGTCTTACCACTTATCGCACAATTTGATGCTTGCGGAACAACTTTCAAAATCTTTCCCATAAACTTTATCGACATTTCCATATTTTCACTTAATTCGCCTTACCTTCGAGGATAAACAAATATCTTATGTTGCAATTGATATGTTTCAATATATTTCGCATCGTAAATATTTTCCATTGAAACAAATTGTAGTAATTACGATATTTAATATAGTAGTTATAGTATTCTATAGTTCATTAGATATTTCGCGATTGTTCAATAACAATCTTGCATAAATATGTTTCATGCAATTTCGTTCCTGCTTTTGAATAAATATATAATTTAAAACTATTGTTAAGGATTATAGGGCTTTTTCTGCAAAATTATTGAAATTGACATATGTTACAATAATTTACGACGCTGAAAATTTTGACGATGTTATTAAAGCTTTCCACCATAATTGAAGTGTTTATGAATTCAGTTTGTCTGTCTGTATGTCGGCCGTCTGTCCGTGCTCTAACTCTCGTAGATATACTTGGATCTCCACGAAATTCTTATATGTTACTGATGTTTATTATATAACTAGCCGCCCTTGGCGACCAGTTTGGTCTCCGATAGATATGTGCTAAGCATTGTATTATGTTACTTTTATCCAAAATTTAATTTACTTTCTCAATAGTTCGCCAAATCAGAAGTTTCTAGTAGAGAAATCAAGAACTCCGTATTTTTATGGGTGCTACTTGGTTATGCCGTCGACCAAAAATATACCGCCAAACTATAAGATTAAATATCACTAATGGTTGAAAATTGTCGTAAATGTCATATTCGTTTATTTTTAAGCAAGTTACACGTGTTTACGTCATCAAGTTATTTTTATTTCGACGTTTTATTTGTATTTTTATTAATGTTATATTAATTTATTTGTTCTTTCGCTATTTAAAATAAAAATTATGTCAATATGTATAATTTGGCGAATGGTTTGGCGATTTATATAATTTGGCGAAATGGGTCGACGGTATAACTAAGTAGTATCTTTTTATGCTAGCCAAGCGCAAGTGATAAATCATCAAACATTGTCTTTCCAATAGCTTTTTTTCACATTCATTAATCTAAAATATAACAATTTCACTCATTTTACTTAAAATACATAATTTTAATTTGAAATTCATGACTTTGACTTTTTCTTTCCCTTTTTTTAAGAAAAAGAAAAGAAAAATAATAAATAATACCAAAAACAATGACTTTTAATTTCAATATCAAAGCATTGTTTTAATTTACCACGCGAAAAATAAAAAATGTAAAAAATGGTCACCTGGCATATAAAAAGTGAAGCGGTCAGCCCGGAACTATTGATGACAGTCACATGACTTAGGCTATTATTATAGAGATATTCCGTATTAAAAATGAAGTGTGTAGCATTTATAGCTTGTTTACAGGGGCAAAAGAATTCCATTACGTTATAATATATGGTAAAACATCGTTTTCGATGCATTTTAATGATATAACAATACTTCAAACAGGACGAAATTTATATACGATGGTCTAAAACGTTCTTTCTCAGGATCATGGATACTCAGATATCAGATACCCTTTTGCCTCTCCTATGAAATTTACTTTTGCCGAGATGTGTCACTTTTCTTGTGGTTGAGCGATATGTTGAGTTTCGGATTTTTTTTCTTCTTAAACAGTAAAGTTCTGTTATTGTCTGTAATGCTATACAAATCCACAGTTTGGAAACCAGAATTGTGAAATGTTATGTACATGTGTATTAAAACATGGCCGAGGCAACTAAAGCAATCTGAAATCGAAATAATTTATAGTTAACTTTCAATTAATAAAAAATCACGAGTTTAACAGCAATTTCCTATCAAATTTAAACATAGCAGCTGCCAACAATTAAAAATTCCCAATAAAATCCTTTTTTTTTTATGTTCAACCCGTAATCGCGCGAGTTCTTTAACGAATGTGAGATATACATATTACGTACGCCACGCTGCAATACTAAAAAGCTGTGGCGAGTATTACGATAATTCTTTTAGCTCATACGCAAATAGTTAGAGATTATTTAAATGCGCTTAATTATTACAATTTTTTTAAAATTAAAAACAAACATTTTATCACAAACATCAACAAAACTTTTTTACTCTATTTATTCCATTATTGCAAAGATGTCATTTTATCGTCTTCTGCCATAGTAACATGATAAATTAAATTTCATTTAAAAAATCCGCATTAGTAGAAAAATATTTTACCAAATCGAATAGTTATTTTTAATTTTGGTTTCAGAATTAAATTCATGAGCTCCCGTGCTTAGAACGGATTAAACAGCTAGTAATATTCTGAATGTGTTGCAAAACATTTTATAATCTATGCTTCATCTTTATATATTTAAAAAAATTAAGCAAGATTCTAAAGATGTTTCCTGTTATTCATCTTCTATTTGTTTTTAACGAAAACGAATAAATAAAAATAATAATAATATAGACTTGGGTGAGATTTTTCAAGACAGCGTAAATAATAATCCACAAGAACAAAAAAGTCTTGTGAAATAAATTGTGAAGTACAATAATAAAATTCTGATTTTCAAAAGAAATTCTTGCAAGTTAAATATTAAATTTTATTCAGAACAGTAAATTGTAATTTTGACATTTCAAATTAAATTTTTGTATGCTTGGGAGAAATTTCAAATGTAATATGAATCCAAAAATGTAGTTTGAATAAGCTAGTAGGATCTGCATCTGCTGGCTATGTGAAATTTTTCATAGAATATTTGGGAGGGGGATGGTAGAGGAAACGGCTTTTCATTTTGAAATACAATTCAGGTGCAGATTATTTAGGTAGTTTCGTGATTGAATAATTTGCAAAATAAAATTGCAATGTACTAGTTCAAAAGCAGATTACTAACAGTAAAGCTTGCGGATATATTTCTTACTTTGGTGCTGAATTTAGAGTGATTTCTTTTTAGGTTGGTTGAATACACTGTAGGAAAACAAATGTTTCTTAATCTACGAAAACATACGATAACAATGAACGCAAATATACAATAATTACTTTCGAGTTACTCATGATTCCGACAACCGTTCTTTATCATTAGAAACCTTAGAATCTCTATATATATATTATGCTAGCGTACGTGGTACAGAAATCGCGCTTTTTTGTTACTTGTTTAATGGCAACGCCCATATGAAACGCATCTCATTGGTTATTGAACAGCATTTGATGCATCTCCATACCTATAAGGGGAGGGAGGGTTACCATAGGGGGGACCCTGTCCTGTCGCCAAATGCCGCTAAGTTTGTCGCTAACTTGGCGATATATCGCCAAATTTGGCACCAAGTTTAGTTACCAAATGTGATGCCAACTTGGCGATTTCTCTAATATTTCGCTAAATTCCCATAGACTTCCATTGTAAACCAATAGTATTTACTTGCTTACAGAAAATCAACAAATTGTTATATTTTAATGCAACAAAAACTAACACCAGCTTAAGAGATTATATTAATTATATTTAAAGGAGTCCAAGTAAACTAAATTATGAATAAAAGCAACATGATACAATGCTTGGCATGCTTTCCCAAACATAAATTTTAAGCGAGACCAAAATGGTCGCCGAGGGCGTCTAGTCCAATATATTTTCGACATTTAAAGAAGCATAAACAAAGTTTCTTTTGCTGCCATTGATTTTAGGAAATGTTTTCCGGGCGTTTTTATAATAGTATATTAATAAGTTTTCTCAATATCTGTTTTAGGATAATCTCAATATTTGTATTATCTTTCTACCAATATCTCTATTATCTTTCTACCAATATCTGTATTATCTTTCTCGCAATATCTGTTTTAGAATGCTATAAATTCTCAATTGAACATTTTGAACTGCATAAACGAATTTACACATGCAAACCTTCTTTCAGCAATATTCGACTGTGGGCGATTCGATTCGGCAAAATCGCGAATATCTCAAACTTAGCACGCAGAATATCCGATACAAAATAGATCCATACATTATCGCTGATTACATTTCCTAGCTCACCTTGTATTGAAACGAAATTATCGAAAATGGCATTGATGATTATTCTTGAAGAAGCCTTCCTGAGGGGAACAAATTCTATCCATTTCCTAAAGTAATCTACAATTACCAAAACATATCTATACCTTACAATATTGAAAATTGGATATGTACCAATTAGATCAAATACCACGCACTCTAGGTAGTACGTTACTTTAATTGTAATTAATTTGCCAGTTGGTACTTACCTTACATTAAACCCTTAACGGTCGTATTAAATTACGGTTTAAAAATTCAAATTGCTTATTGGCACTTGCTTATTGCTTTTTGGAAAAGAAATATTCACCTTATTTAACGACAGGTAAAATGATACCATAATAAAGCCAATTACACTATTTTATAAAACTGGTGGGAATCAAACAATCTAAATAAAAGACCCAGCCCGTGAATATCACGGGAGCGAGAATTAAAGTGTTAACATAATTAAAACTTTGGCAGGCACTGCAGTTGAAGACATACTTGCGCACTATTTCCCTTATTTTATAGAAGTCGCATGATTCAGAAATTCGGGAATAGGTTTTACGAATTCCTAAGTGCCCTGCTAAATGATTATCATGAAATGTTTTTATAATGGCATTTTAAAAAGTGACATTTAAAACTTGAATTTGATTTTCAGGAATTATCCGTTTTAGGATAAAAATGAAGGTCATAAGTCAATTTAAAGAACTAGGGCCATTTTTCAAACATGGCTGCATTTAAACTGCTAATCCCACCTGTATCCTCCTAATAACGATTCTAACACCTAAACTCAGAATCATTCTTCTGCCGCTGAATTAACTGCTCCGTTTATCTCTATAACAAAGATGACTAAACACAAACCTTCACCTCCTCAACCATCTCCATACATCTATGTGGATTACGAGACAAAGTATCAGCAACTGCATTTTCCTTTTTAGCCTTTTATTCAAAATCCACATTATACTCCACTAACTTGAAACTCTAACGAGTCATTCTTCACGACAAACATTTACCTTTCGTTAACTTCATCAACTCTGAATGATCCTTAACCACCTTTACACCGTTAACTCTTTAAAGTAAAAACGAAACTTATTAAATGGCCAAATAACTGCCAGATACACTTTTATACTAATCGAAAAATCCCGCTCATCTGAATTCAAAATCCTAGATCCATAAGCTATGCGTTTAACTTCGTGGGCTAACACTGCACCAACATCAACAGAACTAGCATCACAATGTACTTCAAAATGTACTAAATAATTCGAAGGGGGGGAGATGAAGGGAGAAATCAAAGTTGCGTTCAAGGTTCAACAGTTCTAATGATTTCTCAGCTGCCACACAAACTTCACTTTCTTCTTCTTCAAAGCATACAACGGTTCACACACGTCAGAAAAATGGAGAATTTATTTACATTTTGGAAACCATGCAATCATGTCTAAAAACGTTGCAACTTGTTAACAAATTTTAAGAGAGGGAGACATGGGCGTAATAGTCTAGGTTTTCTCCGAGTCAGTTTTAATTCCATCCAGCGTAATTTTAAAACTTAACCACTTAATTCTCACTCCCGTGATATTCACGGGCTGTGTCTTTTATTCAGATTGTTTGATTCCCACCAGTTTTATAAAATAGTGTAATTGGCTTTTTTATGGTATTATTTTGCCTGTCATTAAATAAGGTGAATTTTTTTTTTTTAAATGTGGTGCCAATAAGCAATTTGAATTTTGAAACCGTAATTTAATGCGACCGTTAAGGGGTTAAATATTTTATTTCACGTCTTTAAAAATTACACTTCTCCAATCTTATTGCTAAACCAGCATTACTTAACAGGATAATGACTTCCGTTAGCAACCTTAAATGTTCCTCAAAAATAGCCGCCATGACGATATTTATCGTTCAGGTAGACCAAAATTTCTTTACGTAACAAATGTTTAAGGATTTTATTCATAACTTTTTGAAACGTGCATGGCGCCCCAGATAAATCAAAACTCGTCCGCTTAAAAGCGTAACAAACACTCTTTTTAATAAAAGCTGTGTTAATTACTATATCCTCGAGCTTTTTTTGCAATTAGAAAATACCCCGAGGTTAAATCTAGTGTGGACATAAAATTAGTAGGTACTCGTTATATTAGCAAAAATCTCATCAATCACAGGAATTGGTTATTAGAAATTCTGCATAATAGTACTCAATTTACGATAATTAATATCTCAATCAAATCTTCATTCTTCAGGATCATCAGAACTCTTCTCATTATTCTTTCTATACAATATTACTGGCGATGCAAAGTGGTAATCATTTGGTATTATCGAACGTGTCTTCTAACAGATAATTTATTATACTTTGCTTCACTTGGTCATACTTATATGACTTGCTAGCCCGTATGCGACAGAGACAGTATCAATTTTGTGTCAATCAACATCAATGATCCCTAGATTGTCAATAAAAACTTCGCTAAACTCATCAAAAAAATTCCTTAAAATTTGCTTTCTCATACTTCCCAAGACCAGTCTCTTTTAAATCAACAGAAAATGATGATGACTCGGCTTTACGAGTATTCTATTCCGATTAACTACTAAAGGATTTTCAAAATTTTCAAAACTTTTATCTCTATCCCTTATATAAGGTGCGGTCATTAATTTCCAGGACTGACGTAACTATACGAAAACCGGAAATCGTCAGAACGCGGTAATGCTTGTACTTGAAAGTTGGTTTGTCTGTGCATGTCCAACGAAGTCAGCGTCCTTCAGAAGCAAGTGATTGGCTTTGAAACACACATTAAAACGCAGCTGTTAAATTTTTTTTGTCGAAGTCGATGTGGAGCAGAGAATAAACATTAAATTCTGCTTCAAATTGGGCAAAACTGCTACAGAAACCCATGAAATGTTGAAACAAGTGTACGGAGAGGAAGCATTATCCCGTTCACGGACATTTGATTGGTTTAGACATTTTCAGGATGGCCGCGAATGTGTCGAAGATGAAGCGCACACTGGATGGCGCATTCCGTGTGCACGCAGAAAACATTGACAAAGTTCGTGAGCTTGTGACTTGTATTTGGATCGTCTATTGATTATTCGAGTACTCGCCAATGAACTGAACATTTTCAAGGAGGTGGTCCGGCAAATTTTGACACAAGACATATTTGAACAAGATTTGATGATGTCGAAGTCATCAAGAAAACGGTGGCATCCACATTAAAGAACATACCGAAAGAGGACTTTAAAAGCTGTTTCCGCAACTTCTACAGCCGAGCACAGAAGTACATTACGGCAGGTTGGAGTTACTTCGAAACATTTTAAATGGATATGTATTTCTTATAATATTTTCTGGAGTTATTAGATCAGTCTGCAAATTAATGGCCGCACCTTGTATAATAGACACCAACTACACAACGTTCACTTAAAACTTCAGTTACCTAAAATTGCCATACAGGTTTAACAGAACAAAGTTCAAATCTATGACCCCTCTATTGAAAGATACTGATATTTGATAATATTCGAATATGTCAACTTTTTATATCTAAAATACTTATTATAAACTGAATTACGAAATGAAACAACACTCATCCCCTGTATCAAATAAATTTTTCAGTGCAATCCCATCCAATACTATCAACAACTCAAGAAGTTCAACCGGATTCACAGTAACATTATTTAAATCTATACATTTTTTTTTCTGTTTATGTTACTATATAACCATATACTCTTGAACTACGGTCACCTACCAGTTTAACTTACCAGACTTCTTGTCAGATTGACTCCTTGTCAGATGGCTCTACATTCATGATTTTCAACTACACGCGTCTGTCTTAAATTGGAAAGAGGGCGAATTTCTATCCTCACCTGTACCTCTACTGCTACCAGATGAATTAAAATATGGCTATCTAGTTCGATCCTGGCCCCTACGGAGAACTACTTTCAGAATTTACTTTATAACTTCTAAAATTGCCACTATTATCTTTTTTATCACCATTCAAATTATCATATACGGAATTCTTTAAACCATCCCTATAGCCATTACATTTCCTATTTCCAAACACTCACTCTCCCTCAAAAATCGTTTCCATTACCTTTATTTCTAAAATCATGTGAAAAAGAATCACACTCATTCCTGCAAACTCCTTTCAGTCCTGATCTACCCAATACTTCGACCCGATCAGTGTCATATTTCAATAATAACTTATAGAGTGCAGCAGAATTTTTAGGGATTCTCATATTGATAAAGTCTTGTACTAAGTCATGAAAAAGGGCAAAATAATATCCATGAGTTCATCAAACATAAATTCTAGTATCAATTTATTTTTAAGTTTTAATTTATGAAGAAAAAAAATGTCGTTCTCGGAAATACATTTTGTTAACTACAATTGAACCTCTGCGTAAAACACTTGTATCCCGAATACGAGAAATGCTTTTTTTAACTCTGCAATTACTATTTGCTCATAGTACTTGCCCCTAACGGCTGGTATCGTAATTGTATTGTAAGCCAGTTGTGACGAACCCGCAAACCCTTGAAGGAGTATGTTTTAAAAGAAGCCGTGACACAACATTTAACAATACAAAAATTTATTTAAAGCAATACATAAAGATAGATGATAGAGAAGCTGGTGCAGTTTTAACAAACGATAATAGTTTTCCTAGTATTTCTTTCCTGTTTTATTATAAATTTTTATAGGAAATCGGAAAAGTTTAGGCACAGGCTCTTTTTTGCTATGCTAGAAATGGTATATGTAAGTTCATATATTGCATATGTGGAAATGCGAGAGAATATGTTGACCCTGGAATATAGACGTCGCATAACTAAAGGACTGCTAACAAGATCGAAACCTAAAGAAAAAAAAAAGGAAATTTAACCCTTTCAGGGGCAAAGTATTTTCAAAGCTAAAGTGTTGAAATAAATGATTGGTACCGGAATTTGCCAAAAAATGTATTTGCAAATAAGAAAAAGACTATATTTCACATACTTATTAAGCCGAAAATATTTTACCACAATTCTGGTTCCTCGTAGGTTTTCTGTTACGATTATATTTTAGTCATAGCATACTTGCCAACATTCAACTAAACTTCCGTAAAATGTGAGTTAAATTGACCCAGGTTATGCGCGTTATTAACCAGAAAATTTATTTCATGTATCACTATACATTTAAAATCATGTTTCTCTATGAAATCTATTTGAATTAATTTCTTTAGTAAATTTCTGGTTTGAAACGTGCTTAACCTGGGTCAATTTAACTCACATTTTACGGATGTTTAAGGGCAAGTTGGCAAGCATGGTCATAGTGTACTGACGTACTTTAAAGTACCACTTTAATTAATTACCTCTAAAGAATTAAATTTCTCAAGGGTGAGTATTTTTTTTGTTTATCCTTTAATTTTCATTGTAGTAACTAAAAAAAAAATACATGAAAAAAAATGCAGTAGATCATAATGCAGAAGATAAAGGGGTAAAGAATTCGCTTCTTGCTTGACATGTAGGCGAATATTGAAGATTCCGATGGTAAATACCTTTAATAAATCTTTCTAAAAAACGAGTGTCTTTCGTTTATTCGAAAAAAAGTTAGTTCAATCATAGCTATAAATGTAATATCTTCTATCAATATTTTTTAGCTATAAGTGTAAAAATTAAACGTAAACAAATGTTTTAAAGTCAAGCTTTAATTATAATATACTGTAAAGGAATAAAATGTTAAAGGACAATTGATGGGGGGGAAATACCTATCTTAAAAGAAATAAATTAAACAGCGAGTTAATTTTCTGTAGTGATCTGTTTGCTTAAAAAAAAAAAAAAAAAAAAAAAAAAAAAAAAAAAAAAAGAAAAAAAAATCATATTTAATTTTAAATCTAGCTTCGTGGCAAGAAAAATGTCGATCAACCTCCTAGTACGAATCGAACAAACATCAATTCGCACAGCATCCAAGATCGGACACTTCCATAGAGCGTAATGGTAATGCGATTGCGATCTTAGCGACTTTAGTGGCAATGGGGGAGAAACTCTCCATCCTTGTAATATTATTATTATTGAGTATCTACCTTATTGTGACCTTTCCTTCTTTAATGTTGCATGTTTACGTTTTCAGTATACACCGATACATGAACATAGAATAGATATTCTATTTTATATATCTAATATCTATTCTATGTTCATGCACGGATATGTGAATTTTTTTTAACATGATGAGTGAACGATTTAAGTACAATGAAAAACAAGGTAAAAATTTCGTCTTGAATGCTATATATAAAAAACAATAGTGTACTATAAAAATATACGAAATATTGCACTCTACAAGTCCCAGAAAATTTCATAAATATTCCCACTTGGTAAGAAATTTTTTATAGCCGATGTTATATTAATTTGTGAAAATTACCATAGTAAACAATCGTTACGATAATCTTTTAAAATTTACGCTTTTCACTTTCTTACAAGTAAAATAAAAGTATTGCTTTTAATGTAAATAACGTACAATCAATTCAATAATATTTATAATATAAAAAATTATAATAAAATTACAGATGGGGAAAAATTCCTTTCGACAAATTTTTAGAATTATATAAATCTAAAACTTAAAAATAAATAGAGGTACTGACATTACACTCAATAAAATTTTATTCCATATGAATAAATTAACACAATATTTGAATTTGATTTTTTACTAGTTAATCTCAAAAAATTACGTATTTACGTTCTTAAAATAATTTTCTAAGGCTTTTCTTTTATATTATTACTCTAATTACCATTTTGTAAGTTAAAGGTGAACGATACAAGTACGATACAAAAGCAGCTGAATAAATAAAGCATAAATACAATACCGCCTGCCCCTGCTTCATTTTAGGAAAGAATAGATATTCAAAATATAGAGCGTAAACGTATTTCTTCAACGTAGGTAAATTTCGTAGGCTTGTTAATTCTTCCCCCCCTGTCGGTAGTGACGCTAGTACTGTTGCCATTACAGATTTTGCCGTAAATGTCCCATCTTATATGTTAATCTATGTTCACACCCCGCGTGGAACTGAAAGATGGCGCATTTACCACCAATGACATGGTTCAATCGAAGAACACCAGCTTATTTCTGTAGTAATCAATTATATTTATTTGTTTACATACATGATGAGATTTTCGTACCCTTAATAGACAAATGTTTTTGCCCCCTGAGGGATGGCGAATGTAAATTTCAAATACTTTTTTTTTTTTTTTTTTTTTTTTTTTTTTTTTTTACAGAACTAGGAGGGATCCGTCCCCCTGCTCGCTACGCTCACCAACCCCCCGCGTAATAGCTTTGCGATTCCATTCGGTATCGCGGAGCAACCCCTATTTTCTAGCCAACCCCAGATTATTGTTTGTGCTTAAAAATAATGTAAATAGTTCAATTAAGCTCTATTCATAAGCTAATATTAGTTTTTGCTGCATTGAAATATCTCAATTTGTTGATTTTCTGTAAACAATTATACCCTATTGTATTCCAATGGGAGTCTATGGAAATTTAGCGAAATACTGGAAATAGCGCGAAGCTGGCGTCACTTTTGGTGATACGTCGCCAAGCTGGCGACAAACTTGGCGACTTTTGCGACAGAGCTGGGTCCCTCCCCCCTTTGGTAACCCCTTTTATATCCTCAGATAGCTCTGACCAATCAGATGCTTTTCGTGATATCTACGCAGATTTTCATTGGTCCATTTCCAAAGCGTCACTTTTTTTTATATATAGAAGGATATTGTTTTGTCACCAGCAATACTTTAGACTACCAAAGATTAGGTAAATTGTAGCACAGGAAGTGTCTTCAAATTGTGTTACAAGATGTGCGAACGGACACACAAGTAAAATTGAATAAAAGCTTGTAAAAACAAGAAAGAAAAAATCATGCGTCAAGCATCGATTACGAAACAATTTCTAACACTTTCAGACTAGTATAATAAAACTTCACCATTTAATAAGTTTAAATATAATGTCTAATTGAACTATTTGGAAACGCCCTATACATTTGAAAAACTAAATTCAGCAATTCTCATCTACAGTCCTATCTACTTTGAGCAGTCCTGTATATGATATATAGATTTGTATCTATAAACTACATGCATGAAAACATTTTGTTCAGTTAGGAAATTCACACCACAGTTGAGAATTTCCTTTCAGGAATTTCCGCTCATAAGGAGAATGGTACGTGAATTCTTCTGTGCAGTCCTGTATACGAGGTATGGAATTTATACGCAACGAGGAACATGCAGAACATTAATTACATTTGAAACGCGCATACCGAAATTGAAAACGCACTTCCAGCAATTATTGTTCAAAGCCAGTACTGTAACCGATTTTTTTTGCGTATCCCTGTAAATGAACGAGAAATTCTATGAATGCGCTATGCTATAGTAATCAAATCGTATTGTATTGAAATTCAATGAGTTACATCAATTTCAATATATTTCAAATACGTAATGCCATTAAAATACACTGCAGACGATTTTTCCCATTGTCCAAAATATAACGGAATAATTTTGAGTGCACCTGTAAATGGGCTACTAATGCGACACACTTCATATTCAATACCGAACATGCCATAGTAAACATCATTAACATACACCAGGGACGGCGAGCCTATGGCACACGTGCCAAAAGTGGCACGCGAAAGAATAATTTTGGCACGGTGTTGTTTTTGGCTCTAAATCATTTTTTAGTGATATTGCACAAAATACACAAACTTTAGATGATCTGATCTCTAAGTTGAAATAATTATAAATTGAAGAATTTTAATTGCGGCCTTTTAAAATACCATAAATAACCAAATTAGTAGAAATATCAATGATGAAATTATGGCAACTTAGAAATTAATTTCAGAGCTATTTAAAGAAACTGGCGTTTACCATTCTAATAATTTTTCCATCTATCGATATCCCCAATGTCATTATTTTCTCAAATGAATAGTACAAAAAATCAAACTAGAGAACAGGAATTCTGCCTTTTTTAGAATTTAGTGTCGCCCCCGGCATTTCCATTACTTCATTTACTTCTGGTGGACTGGTGGCTTCTATTATTATGAAACAGCCATTGTAAATGAAGCGTTAGGTGAAGATGAAAGAGCAGTCGTAAAAAGTTAGAACTCTGATTTTCTGGTCAGAATGGGAAAAAAATGGCCATAATTAAAAAAAAAAAAATGGCCCTTTTTTTTCCATTCTGACCAGAAAATCAGAGTTCTAACTTTTTACGGCTGCTCTTTCATCTTCACCTAACGCTTCATTTATAATGGCTGTTTCATAATAATAGAAGCCACCAGTCCATCAGAAGAAAATAACCCCGTTAAGCGGGACCCGGATAATCGGGACTCTACTGCAAAACATATATCAGTTTTAAGACTTAAGGCACACGCTTTTATTTTATGTAAACTGACGCCATTTCCATTAATATAGATACTTAAAATTTAATATACTTTATAATAGTTCCATGTTTTATCATAAATCATTCATTTATATTTTTTTCAAAATAGCACATATTTTAATTAATTTTTTTTTTTCAATTTTTACGAGAAAATGGCAACAAGAAGATATAATTGCTATTTTTCAACAATTTTTTCTTTACTTTCTACAGAAATGGAGTATTTGAGTCGCTAAAAACTACAAAAAAAATTAATATTTCAAAAACAAATGGAGATGCAGTTTTCAAACAAATTGCATTAAAAAGTACTTTTTTCCCCAATACGACGGTATAAACATTGAAAATGTGCGATGCTTAGAAATGAAAAAAATTGCTATAGAGCATTTAATCGCACAATGATACACCTGTTTCGTTTATTGCCGCCTTCTGTAAGCTAACGTTCTTTTTTGGAGACAAAATAAGCTGGGAGAAAGAAATAGCATACCGGGGGCTAATAAAAAACACCTGTCATGTCCAGTTTAGTTTGCATTTTGTTGAAATTAACTGAGTATGAACTTAATATTAATTACTTTTCTTTCAAGATGCAACAATACTATATATATATATTGATCACATATTTTTTTAATAATTTCTAAAATTTAATTGTTTTTATAACGATTATTACAGTGTTACCTCACCTGTATATTACCAATTTAAAAAAAAATTCAATAAGTGATTTTTATTCATTATTTTAAAATCCACTAAATTTGTTGGCACGTCAAGGTCATGTAAAATATGTGTGGAAAAAAATTTGTCACGCGGCTTGCATTTTGTTGAAATTAACTGAGTATGAACTTAATATTAATTACTTTTCTTTCAAGATGCAACAATACTATATATATATATTGATCACATATTTTTTTAATAATTTCTAAAATTTAATTGTTTTTATAACGATTATTATAGTGTTACCTCACCTGTATATTACCAATTTAAAAAAAAAATTCAATAAGTGATTTTTATTCATTATTTTAAAATCCACTAAATTTGTTGGCACGTCAAGGTCATGTAAAATATGTGTGGAAAAAAATTTGTCACGCGGCTATAAAAAGGTTCGCCAGCCCTGACATATACCAATTGAATGAAAATGCGAGTATATTTACGCAAGTTAGAGCATGGACAGACAAGCAGACTTCCAGACAAACCGAATTCATAAACTCTTTTCTACTAAGTTTGAAAGTGCTAAAAATGAGTTTTAATTTTCCCAAATATGTTTTTTATCATATATTTTTAGGCACTTTTCTTTTCATTTATATATTAATTTGTAATACTTATGTTACATTATTAAAATTTCCCACACTTATTTTATAGCTGTGTAATAATCACGTCACTTTAAACAACAAATAAAATAATGTTGGGAACTTTTCTAACTGAAGAAAAATAACATATCTCATACTGTTTTATTTACCAATCTCACGCATGAAAACACGAAAGAAAATTGCTATACAAACAACGGATAAAAGGCTAAATCTCTACACAAGTCATTATTGAAGAAAAATAAGGGTTGTGAAAACGAAACCTTTCTTTCAGTTATTCTTGTGAATTATTTCTTCTCCTATTCCACTTTAGTATTCTTTTTCCTCATAAATATCAATACGTTGAAGCGAAAAATGCTAGCACGAATAGAATTTTCTAAGAAAATTTAAGTCATATTTCAGGAATACAAAGTGTACTGTTAAATAAATATTTGCAGCCTTTTTAAATCAATGTTCACCCAAGCTTTTAATAATGACATATTCTTGGTACACTGTATTTCTTCTTTTAGAAATCTCAAGCTATCGAGATAAAACAACAAAAATCTCTAGATTATAGACTTTACTGAAACTTTTCACTTTTACGCAGGGAAAAATATTCAAGAAATGTGAATACCCTGGAGGAATATTCTTTATTTGGATATATATTTCGATATTTCTATAAAAGAATGCATACCGCTGTTGTTATGTCTCTTTAAAAAAATGTATCAGAAGAATAATGTTTTTATCTAGGCTGATAAAACTACGTTATAAGCACCAGAACGCTTTAAGTAATTGCAGAGAAGTTTTGGAAAGATCACGAACGGCACAATATCGCGCGGGCGCCTTAGGCAATGCACTTTGAGCTACATTCCTGACTGCAATATTGAAGCTCTTGGCGGATAAAATTTACTTTTGAATTGTGCATATATTATATAACACCAAACTGATTTAAAACAATGCTCTTTAATGTTTGTATTGATCAAAATAACATAGTTTTTATACATCAATTGTTTTTCTACTAAAATGTATGAAAAACTCCATGCAACTTTTTTCGCATTTAATGTTCTTAGTTCTGCTTATCGTCTGTTGCTCCTACTTAATAAAATGTATTAGGGTACAGCCAGTTCAAAACTAGAGATAATAAAACTTACGTTGGATATTTATTAAACTGACTCATAAAAATTTTTCTACTTTTTGTACACTATTTCGCCGCGGAATAGTTGTGTTCGTTAGTTCAAGCATACGCATTCTTCCTGCTGATTCATTAGTAAGTGCGGAAAGGCATTTTCAGATCTCTGGCTTATTCGTGGCTTGCTTTGTGAGAGTTTAAAATGCTTAAAACAATCGAGCATCCCGCTGCATATGAGATACGGTCGGTCATCTGATTTTTACACGTAAGCTGAGCTACCGAGGTTGTCATCCCTGCGAGAAACGCTAAAGTATGTGAAATTCACAGATAAATTTGTGACGTTTACGGACCTAATGCGATGAGCGATTCTATGGTCAGAAGGTGATTGCGGCACTCCAATGAAGGATGTGAAAACAAAGGTTTTTTCACCCCCCTACAGCCCGGATCTCGCGCCAACTGATTTTCATCTTTTCAAGCATCTGAAGTCCTTTTTTTGGTAGCAACCAGTTCCAGGACGACGACGCAGTTATATCTGTTGTTGCCCGATGGTTGCAATCGTAGACGGCACCAGTCTTTGAGAAGGGCATACAAACACTCGTGCTCCGCTACGATAAATGCCTAAACAATGGTGGTACCTATATCGAAAATTAGTCTGACCATCGTAGTTCATTATTTAATAAAAGTTAGTTGCAAATGATTTTTTCCTTTTCTTGTGTTGGTAAACGAAACTTACTTTCTGGATTACCTGATATTTTTATAAGAGGGTTATTTTTATAACTTTTTCTTTTTAAAAATAACTTTTAAAGTGAGAGCTTAAATGATCAAAATACCCTGAGCAGCCGCCCCGTTTTCCCGATAGTTGCGCCGTCCCAGAGTAATATTCGGCCGTGTAACGTCATTAGTGAAAAAATTTGTCCACACATATGAAGGAGAAGTGGCTTAAAGGAATAGTTTATTCATCAATAATTATAAGAGAATATAGGGAACAGCCAATAGGAAATTACATAGGGAAAAGAACTAATAATGTGGAAAAATGTTAGCAGAAATTATGAACAGGGGGTATTTACATAATATTTCAAACAGCACGACAAATGGTGAATAGCGAAGTCACAATTAATATATATTTTTATGATTTTTATAGACATGGAATACTTCAAGAATGTTAAGTTCAGATATAGAAGTGGGTTTAAAGATCATTTTAGATGAGTTAAAATCAAGGTGTGGTTCATCTCGCAGCAATTCTGTGCATTGACCGATTTGTCAGTTTCCTGTTTATGAATATATTTCTCGTGTTCAAGATTTTAAACCCCGTTTGGTTTGGCCAATATGGAAAAGACCGCACTGGCAATTAATACTATAAATACCCCAGTAATAAGATATCCCATTAGGGTTTTTCAGTTTCGAGAGAGTAAGTTTGTTGGCAGAGGTGAAAATTATTTTGAAATCATATTATTTCAGAATTTTAGCAATGGAACGGCTGGATTCGTGAAAGTAAGTTTTAAAATGCTAATACTGGAAGAGAAGAAGGTTGAGATGGACATCAGGAATGGGGATGCTTTTGTTTAAATAAAATAGCGTCAGTGATGGAGGAATTGTAACCTCTATCAATAGGAATGGGTATAAGATACTGAATTTTAGAATTAAGTGCGTGGTTATCAGAGCAAACGTGTATGGCACGATTTATAAAGCTATGCAAAGAGCCATTTTTTAACATAACTGATACTGCTTTATTTAAACTACAGCAGCCCCCGTTCCTCATTGTTCTCCTTAATCTTCTTCTCTTTACAATATTAGCATCGTTTTAACTTACTTTCTCAAAGACAGCCTTGCAATCCCAACAATTCCCAAACAATATGATTTCAAAATAATTTTCTTTCCTAGCAATAAAGAATGACTTTACTTACTTCCTGGGGATATCTATAGCATTAATTGATAGCATGGTCTTTCCTATATAGGACAAACAAAACGGGGTTTAAAATGCCTAATTAAAGAACACAAGTAATGTATTCGCAAATTAAAAACTAACGAGTTGGTCATTGAAAAACATTGCTGGGAGATGAACTCTACCTTTGATTTTAACTCAGCTAAAATAATCTTTAAACGCACTTCTATACTTGAAGATTACTTTCTTGAAGCATTTTTTATGTATAAAAATCATAAAAAAATACTGTTAATTGTGATTTCATTAGTTCCCCATTGTCCCATTCTTGGAAATATTACATGAAAAAACCTCTTTTTCTTAATTTCTAGTAACATTTTTACACATTATCATTTCCTTTCCTTAATTAATTTCTCTTTGACCCTGTAATATCCTATAATTCTATTGGTCAATAAACCCATCCCTCCAGTCAGCTTCTCCTTCATATCTATGGTGTAGCGTTTTAGTAAAACAAAATGCCTGGTTAACTAATATTCATTTATTTTCATGCTCATCACAAATACCTAGAGAACATTCACATTCACTCGGAACAAATAACTTTATAATACAAAGTCCGTAGGCAAGGTGTACACGTACGGATTGTTCCAACGTGGTGTTCGATAGAGATGCTTAGGTCTAACCCTTTATCCGCCCTCAGTTTGAGTTAAGTATTTCTGAGAAATTTTTCCAGTACTCCATGCCACCCGAAGCTGGCTTGCTTCGAACAAAAATCGACAGTAGAAGATATTTCAGAAGATGAACTCTCTTTGGACAATAAAAAAGATATCCTATCGTGGTCTCTTAATGTCTTCATTTTATAGAGTCGGCTTTCAAAGTGTTCTAAAGTGCTTCTAGAGTACTGGAAAGTTTATGGAGGGCGTAATGTCTTTATAACGTCAAAGTCAAGTGTTTTATTACAAGTTTTATAACGTCACTTGAAGTCACTTGGGAAGTGGTATTGTTGAACACTCGGTATAATTCCTTATGAAATTTAACAAATCTCTTGATCGGTGACATTTCTTTAAGAGGAGGGTAAATTTGGTTGCCCTTTTAACGAACCACTTTTCCATTAATGAGTGATTAAGAATGTGGGAGATGCACCAATGGGGGTAATTCCATCATCCTTTTCAATAATGACTCTGCGCTGAACGCTACCGAAACTAGTCTGCAATCAGTTTGAAAAATCTCGTGCTCAAAATGTTGTTATGTCTGCGTGTATTGTACTGCGCCAAGTATCAAAAATAGGTTATTTTGGAACATATTTCATCTGAACTCTGAAATATATTTCATATAGTCTTACAACATACTCCAAAAAAAGAGAAAAAAATAAGCTTAATACAAAAGAATCTTTCACTAACTCGATCAGATATTGAAAAATAATAATATATACATACATTTAAAAAAAAAAATCTTGGCGGTTCGGCGGTCGCTTTTCGCGAGCTTTTAATTTCATTTTTGAAGAGATTGTAAGAGTTGGCTTTATAAGAATCATGTTAATGAGATTTTTTTTTCTTCTACAACGTCCCCCCCCACCCCCCACACACACGCACCACTTTATATTTTATTTTATTATTATTATTATTATTATTATTATTATTATTATTATTATTATTATTTTGTTTTATTTTTTTTATTATTTATTTATTTATTTTATTTTATTTTATTTTTTGCTGTAACCCTTGGTCCTACCCAAAACTTATCAATATAAAAGTTGTAGATAATATTAAGAAGATTTATAATAAATTTAAGCGGATTTAATATCTTGTGAATTGCCGAAGCTATGAACTTTTTTCTTCTTCAACACCCCCCCCCCCCCATTTTTTTACATAGGAGTTGGTCCTATCAAAAACTTCTCAATGTAAAAGTTGTAGATAATATTAAAAAGATTTATAATAAATTTAAGTTGATTTAATATCTTGGGAATTTACGAAGTTATGAACTTTTTTCTTCTTAAAACGCTATTTTTTCGCCCCTTGAGGCGTCATACATAATTTTTTACACTTTTTTTAGATGAAATAATAACTTTAAACTGATTCGATATGTATCATAAATGAGAAATAATGGGGTTGTATCTGTTTTCAAAAAAACTTTCCCATTCCCACTCCCTTAGTCCGATTTTGCCCATTAACGAACTTGGCCGAGATTTTCTGCCCCTTGATTTTATTTATCAGTTTAGAAGCGATTTGTGCAGAATTATGGAACTTATCCTGTTCATAAAAAAGTGATTTATATATATAAATTTTTGAGATGGGGTGGTTTTTGTTTCTTGCGGTCATGATCGGCGTAGATCTGCAAAACTTTTCCAGAAATTCCAGCGTAGGGGAGAATGTAATAGGTAGTGTTTTTTACGAAATCTACTAAAAATAATAACCAACATAAAAGTATAGCCATCAAAATATTTATTACATTAACGCGATTCCGTTTAAAAATTTAAAGAATGACATTAATATCCCCTTATACATATCATAAAAGAAAATAAATTTTGATGACTCAAACATTTCGGAAAAAGTAGGTTACAAAAACAAAATATCCCATGAACATATCTGATATATGGTTCATTCTCTTCACTTCATTTTGATTTCTTTAGGAGCCATATTAAAACTAAATATAAGATATAAAAATTCTCAGAGAAATAAGAAGGCAGTTTTCGGAAACTAAGACAAAAATAAAGGTTCTTTATACTTTTGTTAATTCATAATTAACCAAAACATTCTTATCCCTTAACATTTCGTTTCCAAAAGATTTTAGAATTTGGATTTAACCCAGGGCAACAATTTATTACCGGGTGCTTTTTAAGCGATTGTTTAAGAGAATATTTCTTCCAGTTGAAGAAAATTCACTAGGGGAAAATGGGAAAAGTCACACTTGAGAGTTGTTTTTTATTCGAATAACAATTGATGATGATTAATCCCTTGATCATGCTTTATAGCCGAAAAATTATGTCCGGATGATAAATTATCTTATTCGGGATAGCAGCAGATAAATGACTATGTTCTAAACCTTCAGAGAATGTGTTATTAAAAATAATATTTATACAGTTATACGTATTTTTTGTTAATTGGCTCTTTGCATTCATATAATTAAGCTTCTGAAACTTATCAAAACTTAAACTTACTTTTAAAGTTATCAAAAAAGTTTTTAAAAAGGTGTAGATAAAAGAAAGTAAATGATATTTTAAGTAGTGATCAAATGAAAAAGGTTTTTAAGACCGAAATCGAAACCGAATTTAGGTAATCTTTCTGGTTTCGGTGGAAAACAAAAACGAAACTGACCCAAAAATTCTAAAGGAATTAATACCTACGTAAATGTATATATTTTTTAATTAATTAAGCGTATATAGAAACATATTTCTAACAAACAAAAACACATATGTATATGTTTCTATATAGTATGTGCGTGCATAAGTTTCAAACAAAAACGAAACGTAAATAATAATAAAACTTTTATATTTTATTACTTTATGACAACCAATAACTATAGGCATTTATTTATCAATAATTAATTAACAATTTAGTTAAGCAATGGAGAACAAATTCAATAATGAATATTTAATTTTTAAATATACACATATTTTCAGTTCTTTAATATTTTGTATTTAAATTAATTGAAATAAACTACTTAAAAGTTTGTTTTTAGGAACGTAGCATTAAATATGCTTTTTAAGCGATTGTTTAAGAGAATATTTCTTTCAGTTGAAGAAAATTCACTAGCGGAAAATGGGAAGAGTTGTTCTTTATTCGAATAACAATTCATGGTGATTACTTCCCTGTTCATGATTCTATAGCTGGAAAATTATGTCGGGTGGATAAATTATCTTATTCGAGATAACAGCAGTTAAATGACGTGTGTTCTAAAGCTTCAGAAACTGTGTGATTAAAAATTATGTTTAGACAGCAATACGTATTTTCCCTTCATTATCTCTTTTACATTCATACAATTAAGCTTCTGGTATCAAACTTATCAAACAAATCTTTAAAAAATGTAAATAAAATTTAAAAAAAAAACTATTTATTAATATATAAATCTATAGAAGTCTGCATAATTATCGGTAGTTACTCATTTTTACATTTTCTATATATTACAGGAAAATATTTGATTCATGAAAAATTTCGACTTCCAATTTCCGACGGATTTATACGTTTAAGAAGGTCCTGAACACGATTCGACTTTTTTTTTAAATATCTGTATCTGACGCAAATTTTGTGGCCACTCTAACTCATAAACTAATGCGCAGACTTTAATAAATCTTACTATTTATTTAGACCTTGACAAAAATTGGTGCTCATTAGGTTTGGATGTATATCGTCCAATAGGTGACGCTGTTATGCTGCATTTTTCACGATTACCAAAATAGCTATACCTGTAGAACTAATGCACGAATTTAATTAAACTTCAAACTATGTTACATCTTGTCATAAATAGATTCAGATAAGATTTTGTTGTAACTCGCAGCATGTGACGCTACTATGCTGTTTTTTTTTTTGTTTTTTTTTTCAAGATTTTCAAAATAACTATAACTCAAAAAGCAATGCACGGAATTTCATCAAACTTCTTATTGTGTTAGACATTGACATAACTAGATGCTGATAAGGTTCAAACATCATATTCTGTTAGACTTTGACATAAATAGACGTTGATTCAAGTGTGACCTTGAGCAATCAGCAGGGGTAACTTGCATACCGTGCTTGCGGAAAGATTTCTGATCTTGTTCACAATCAATAGATGTAACTTAACGAGTGGAGTTTTTCTATTATTGTTCACTGATCACTGTATGTCTGTGCAAAATTCAAAGAAAGATGTAGTACTTCATATCCACAATTGTTGCTGTGTGACTATGCTATTTAAATGAATAATGTATTATAATGATATAGGAAAAAGTTTTGTGATGGCTACAACATAGTAGGTTTTTAGGCGCGTTCGTAATTATATAAATACGTAGCACCTATAGTCGTCATTCGGTCCGTCTGTCTGTCCGCCCGCCCGTTTGTCTGAAATTTTAGATATATAATTGTTGCAAAATTTTGTCGAGTCATTTCTAATTTTATGAAAATCGGATGTATAGTTTAATTACAGGGACAGTCAAAAGATTTCCGTTACATTACGGTCAATGGGGGGGGGGGAAATATTTCAAGCGCATTTTGATGATGTTACAGCCTTTCGAACAGAATGAAATGGATATGCACTTATGAAGTGCACTAAAATATACATTCAGTACAATATGCAGTGCAAAAATTTTATAAAACTAGTTATAATACGAACGCAGCTCATTTGCCACGTTTGGCATGAAATTTCCAACTTGTTTTTATATAGAAGAAGTTCGGGTAAATACGGAATACCATTTTAGTTTTATTTGTAAGACAACATAAAAAATCCAGATACATTAAAACTTAGTAAATAACAAACTTTTACTGTTTCTTAATACATTTCTAATGCTTTTAAAGTGGAATAAAAAATACATATAAATAAAAAACCGCTTTTTAAAAAAGTTACACTTTTCGGGTAATGGTAATCAGTCAGGTAATATGGAATAGGGTCAAAAGGAACATATAAATTGCAACAGAAACCACGATTTAAAAAGGATTAACTAAAATTATTTAATGAGTAAACCTTAATACATTATGTATAAGTCATCAGATTCTTTGATAAATTGTTTTAATTTTTAGTCTCGTATTGAGACAGTTGTCTAGCTGATATTTCATATTAAAGGACACGTCATCTTGAAAAACAAAAAACTCTTCACTCCTCAACAACGCAGCATAGAAAAAAAAACTAACACAGAAATAAATATAACTGTTCACCTTTTTACTGAACTTGGTTTACATTACTGACAATGAGATTTTGTAATTAATACAAATTTTATTTAAAAAAAAAAGTTGCAAAAATTGAGAATAAGATTTTATTTCACTGTGTCACTCCAACAACAGGTATCCAAACAGAACTGAGCAAAGTGCCTCATGGGAGTGTTAGGAAGTCGAACGGCAGATTTACGATTGCCTACAACAGAGTATTTGTCAGATATTGAAGATTTTCATATCGTCCGATCATTCGATAATACCCAAACTTCCCCTCTATTGAAATATGGTACCGAAAATGAATCCGTTATCTAATATTTCCATTAATAGATTTAGTCTTCTTCAAGTTCATAATATCAATGCTTGTTTTCAGCAGAAAAAAATTGGAAAATTTGTTAAAACATTTATATACTGTTAGCATTTATAAACACCATCTTTTGCAAGAAGTTTGTACAATGATGTCTTTTCATCATTGGAACACTGTAAAAAAAAAAAAAAAAAAAAAAAAATCCATAATTCTACAGATGCTACTGAAATCTGTATGCTTACTAAAATTTTATCTGTACACTGTACAAAAAATAGATATAAATCTCCAAAGCTAGTTTTTGTAAAGCTACAGAAATCTGTAACTTTACAGAAGAATATACTAAAATTATAGAAATCTTACTAAAATTTTATCAGTAACCCGGGTTGCAGTTACATAAAAAGTTCTAGGCATCCTAAATTTATAAAAAAAAATTTAGTAACCTTACAGATTTTTTATTTACGGTGAATAGCGCATCTGTTACACGAATTTTTGTTGTTGCCATTTCAAAAAAATAAAGTAATTTTTGAATCGCGAGAATAACATCATAGTAAAAAGTTATTTAATAAAATAAGACCTTTTAAAGTTGCGGTGGGTTTGATTTAGCCACATAATACTGTTATTATTCATAAAGTATGTAGTAAAACTGAAATGGAAAAGAAACAAGTTTAAAATTTAATAATATAAAAGAAAATAATTATTATTATAATTAAAAAAAATCCTTGAAAATAATTATTTCTCAACTCTATTATACCTAAAAAATTAAATATCTCATTAATACACCTAAGTGTAGCATAAAAGAAAAACAAATTGATTAATATATCATATTTCGAGATATATAAGTTGAAAAACAAAACATTATTATCTATATATTTCGAATTTCATCCAAAGCTATATTGTAACGAAACCTCAGAGGTGAAAAAATAATAATTCTAAAATATAATAAGACAATTTACAGAACCGCAGACAAAAATGTAATTTTTTTGTACTTTAATTAATTCATAATTAACCGAAATATATCTTCTTCCCTTTTATTATTTCTCTCCAAAAATATTTAAGAATCTGGCTTGAAGCCATGACAACACTTTGCTACCGGGGGCTTTCAATGCTATTGCTTATGAGAATTTCTTTTCGCTGAGGAAAATTAACCGGAAAAAAATCGAAAAGATACACTTGAGAATAGTTCTTTACCAGAAAAGCAATTTATTGTGAATACTTCCCTCACGATGATTTATATCTTCAAAATTATGTCGGGAGAATAAATTATTTTATTGAGGGTGACAGTTCAATGACGCGTGTTCTTAAGTTCCAAAGAACCTGTTATTAAATAAGCATGTTTAGACAATCCTAGATAATTTTTCTTAAGTGGCTCTTTATAGGCATGTTTTTGCGATTCTGACGTAAAACTTTTTAAAATTTCATTAAGAAGATGTAAATTTAGAAAAAAAAAAAAGACAAAGTTTTGTTTAACCATAAATATATCAAACTTTGCAAATAAGTCAATAAATTATGGATTTTTTTTAATTAAAAATTTAGAAAAGTGGAATACTTGATTTAATTTTTTTGCATGATCTAAGGGGGTTGTCAAAGAAATATTTTTCTCTGCTCAACAAGCAAAACTTTTTGAAACATTTTCACTTGTAAACGGAACTGCATGAAACGTGCAGCCATGCTTATTGCAAGGATTTGTAATTGAACTTTTTTTTTTCATTTTCCGATAAATGAATTACATCTACAGCGGTTGTTGTCACAGGATAGCAATTTTTTCCTGTGCTGTCGAGTCTGGAAATTCCGTTCAAAGTGTTAACTTTAAGAGCATTTTCTGAAATTTTTTGTGCTTTTACCGAAAAACAAAAAGCCCAGTTCGATATAAATCCAGTTCACATAGTTTCTTAATAAAAGCCCTTAATATTTTTCACCCCTTTTTTCATTGCACTCTTCTTAAAAGATGTTTAATTTTTATTAGTTCTCAAACTATTTCTAAAATCTATGCTTAATTTAATATTTATGTGCTAAAAGTGGACGAACTGTAAGATTCTGTAAGGACGAACTGTAAGATTAAAGCTTTAGACATTTAAGTCTAATAACTTTAATACCACTGGTCAACAAATTTGAACTTTTGCTCTGTCCTAAAACAGAAATTAGTTGTTTTTTATGCGGTTTTTTGTGCTGATTCCGAAACTAGTTTTAGATTTACTCCAGCACGTCAAGTTTGAGAGATATTTGCATATTTCAATTTATGCAAATTTAGTAAATTTTATACAATTATTTGCAAAAATAAGGTATAAAGCTATATCAGACAGGGTTTTTTGTTTTATGTTATGATTGCTACCTAATTTACTTCACAAAAACGTTGCTTCTGAGATTATACTGACATGTAACTGTGAAATATTGTACCTAATTTGCATGTTTTTCATGTTTTTCTAATAATGTTTCTTGACGTTCAAATATTTCTGCCGCACGAGTACGCTAATATGTTTCTAAACCAGGTTTTTGAGCTGATTTCAAATCCTGTATCTGTTTTCTTCTATCACGTCTAGTTTTTGAAAAAAGTGAAATTTATGTTTTGGTCAAAAAAGCCAGAAATAGCTTTTTATGATACTTTGTATGATAACTTCAACTAGTTTGGATAGATTCTACTACTTTTTTTTTCGATTATATAAATTTTTGTTTATGTCTCTGATATGAATCTGACCCTGTTTACCTTCTTGTCAATGAATTACAGACCCCTAAAAAGCATCTTATATCAAACCTGTGTTAATGCCGTGCAAAAGTAGAAATTCATCTTACTCAAAAGCTAGACATAACATAAGAAAACAGACTGCAGATTTGAAATTAGCATAAAAATCTAGTCTAGAAAAACATTACGTCAATTCTGTGGCAACTATTTTAAAGTTGATAGTGATGTAAACATTACACCATTGAAAAATATGCGAATTAGGCCTAATAACTGATAAATAAATGTTAAGAATATGCAAATCGTGACATTTATCTGAAGCAAATGGTCAAGTAGTCATTATCTAGAAAACGTAATTAGATGTGACATATATTGTATCTAAAATTTGCATAAAATAGCACAAAAAAGCTTAAATTTGCATAAATTTATATATGCAAATTTCTCAAAACCTGGGCCAACTAGAGATAAACGGAAAGCATATTCGGAATCAGCGCCAAAAACTGATCTAGAATCAACTAATTTTAGCTCTAGGACAAAAACACTGTTGTACAGTGTACTTAATAACATAAAATGTATAACATACTGACATTTAAGTGTATACTTTGAAATATTTTAAAAACTAAGAAAAAAAGAGGAGACAACCTTTAAGAAAGGTACACAAAAAAAAGAAGTTAAATATATTGAGTTGCCGAGGAGATATTTTAATTATGCGAATACATCGCCCATATACTTAGCACTAACGAGGGGAATTTGGAAATTGAGTGAATAGCAGCCTTAACTTAAACTTCCGTTTTTTAGTTTTCAAAAACAAGATAAATTTAACAAAACCGGTCCTTATATCTTAACAGAATAGTTGTAAATTTTTATAGTAACTGTGTGATTGATATTTGTAAAAGTTCTGTACTGGGAGAACTCTTAAAATTGTGTTTCTGTCGTTTTTGGTGTATATTCGATAAAAAAAAACATATGCTCTGAATCTATTCATCATCAAGGGGGAAAAATAAGGCTCGAAAATGCGATAATTTTAAAAAAGTAATTTCAAGAATTGGGAACATATTAAATTACAGCCGATTTATAGTCTTCTTATAACTTTTTTTTTTTTTTAACATTTTGATATATTATGTATTCTAAAAAAGAAATCGGAAATAAAAATCAGCGGTTTCAAAGTACTCTACATTCTGAAATAGAGACAAATGTATCTTAATCAGCGAAGATATATACCCAAGAACTAAAATATACAATAATCACTTCCGAGTTCCCCATGATTCCGCAAAGATTTTATTAATCTTTAGAAACCTTAGAAACTAATATATTTTAAGTATTTAAAAAAACATTAATAAAAAAACGTTTCTTTTGTGTCACTAACTGTTGAAATGCTTTTCGAGTAGTTTTTATTTTGTATTAATCGGTTTTCTCAAAATCGGAATATCAGTTTTTAGAAATCCATTCTTAAGTAAATATTGTCTATGCGTAATTGAATTTATGCGTGCAATAGTAGCAAAATAATAGTATGAAGTCGTCAAGGATGAAATTAGTAGAAAAAAGGCAAAGTTCTTTCACAACTTACAAATACAAGGAAATATTTTATTCAAACTTATTAAGGAATTATTTTATCCAAACTTCAACGATAATTCATAGGCATTCTGAGATGGGTCAGATTTAACAATGACCTTTAGTTCGTCATATGAGGTGCAAATTTTCATCTGGGCGAAAAATGTCCGGACCAGGATATGGACCAGGTATCTCTTAGCTGAAGCTGACAATGCTTTGGCATCTGAGCTATCCCGGACCTAGTCAGGGCATTTTTCACCCAATTGGAAATTTACATGTCATATGATTTATTTACCAATTAGAATAATTGTGTTAAAATTAATCTAGTTTATTTCGTCATTACTGAGCCGTGATGCTGGACGACCGTTTGGCTCATTTGTGTGATCATAGTTACCTGTAAGAAATTTGGCGAATAAATCTGATACTGTCATCTGCGTAGTAATGCCAGAACCAAATATACTATTAATGTTTCCTGCGGCCATCGATGACGTAGTTCCACGTACGAACTCATACGTCATAATAGTGCGAAATTCCGTCCGTTCCATTTTCAACAAAATTAATTTTTAAAAGGAGTTTTTAATATTTTTAGAGCCTACAATGATTTCTTTAAACAGGCGAGATGTGTAACTTTCCAACAAGAAAAACCGAGCTGTAAAATATTAAACCAATGTTAAGTAATAAGCTGTTAAAGTTGGCAATATTATTATCTACAAATTTCATTCTTGATGACCTAATAACTTTATTATTAATGTTAACGCTGTTAATTTACCGTCGACCTAATAATTTTATTGTTAATGTTACCGCTGTTAATTTACCGTGTTTCCCTGCGTAAAATATATTTTTTGAACTTGAAAATTTTTATTTGAGAACTGATACTATCCTAAAAATATAATACTGAGAAAATTTATTGAATGTCGGACAATTTTTTGTTAAGTAATATTTAACCAAAACATCCTTTTCCAATTTTTTTTTCCGAAACAAATTTTAAAAATCTTGCATGAAGTCATGGCAACACTTTACTACCGAACGTTTTCTATGCTATTGTTTACGAGAATATTTCTTTTCGTTGATGAAATATCCCATGAAAAATGGGAAAGGGTACACTTGGGAGTTGTTCTCAGGGCCGGCTCAATCATCGAGCAAACGGGGCAGCTGCTCAGGGCCGGCTGGGCCGTCTTTGCAGGTACCGCAGCTGCGCGCACTATTTCCCTCATTTTATAGAAGTAGCAGGAATCAGAAATTCGGAAATGGGTTTTATAAATTCCTAAGCGTCGTGCTAGAGGATTATTCTGAAATGTTTTAACAGTGGCCTTACAAAAAAAAAACGGCAATTACAAATCGAAGTTTTCCACGTGAATTAAAATTTTAAGAATGAAACAGTAGGCCATCAAGCAATTTAAATGACTAAGATCATTTTTCAAACATGGCTGCATTTAAACTACGAATCCCGCCTGGATCCTCCAAATAACGATTTAAATCTCCAAACTCAGAACCATCCTTCAGCTCCTAAATTACGTCTACCGTCCTGTCCCGACATTGAACCAACCCGAACAGAACTAGTATTACAATACACTTCAAACGAAGGGATAAGAATTTAAAAGATCCTTCAACAGTTCAAAAGATTTCTGAGCTGCCGCTGACAACACAAACTTTATTCTCTTCCTCTTCAAAGCATACAGCGGTTCATACAATTCAGAAAAATAAGAATAAATTTTGAAAATCCTTCAACAATGTCTAAGGACAATGCAATTTGCTTACAATATTTAGAGGGTGATATGGACATAGATGTAACAGCCTGCGTCTTCCATCCGTGTATTTTATCCTGTGTAATTTTAACAGCTAAATATTTTATTTCCCGTCTTACAAATGTATATACTTCTCCAAATGTACAGTTAAAACAGGGTTATATAATATGGTAAAGACTTCCCTCAGCAACTTTAACCCCTTAATCGTCGCGGCAATACATTCACGGGCAAATTTATTTCATCGCAGTTTATTTATTTGTTTACATACATGATGTCGTTTTCGTGCCCTTATTGGACAAATATTTAGCACTGAAGGACGGCGGCGGTGGAAAATTTCAAATACTTTTTTTTTAACAGAATACTGTATTGTCACCAGCAATACGTCAACTACCAAAGATTAGGTAAATTGTAGCGCAAGAAGTGTGTTAAAATTGTATTGCAAGATTTGAGTCGAACGGGCATACAACTTAAATAAAAGATTGTATAAAAAGAGTTTCTTTTCATAAGTATGTTTTTAATCATATAATTATACACTTTTAGTACAGTAGAAATAGCGTTAGAGGTGGAACTAATTGGAACAAAAATTATACTTGTTGTAAATGGTAGGTAACACGCTCCTAATGAACATACTAAAAATATACATTCGTACTGTTGCGCAAAATGTGCTTTTAGGTGGCCATCTTGAAAAAAATGCGAAAAATTTAAAAAAATGTTAAAAAATCATGTGGGATATCAAATTATGTGGAATTTAAGGCTTAAAAAGAGTATGATATTGGTTTTTAAAAGTAAATTGTTTATAAAGATAATCTAGGGGGGAATTTTAGTAAAATGATACCTACATAACTCCGTATAGGTAAATCTTAAATGTAACTATGCTACATTACATTACACCTATACCTGATACTGTTACGTGACAACTCCGACTGCAACATTAATTGTTATAGCAATATTGTCGCATAAATATTATTCAACTTTTATAATTTCTAAATATTTTATTCATTACGAAAGGTAAAATATCAAAATAAGATAAGGTAAGATATCAAATTATCCTATGAACCAATTCAAATTAGTCTCTTCGATGTTCTTTGGAGTACCAATAAGTTATTTAAAATGCCTCAACCAAGATGGTTAGGATACATGCAAACTGCTTTAGAAGGTGATCACAGTGTTGCAACAATAACTTCGTTTCTGCCAATGATTGATTTAAATTCAATTTCTTACAGCTGTGTATACACTACACTTATGTTCATCAGCAATGAAGCAAAAAAATTAAATGTAGAAACTCATACTGTAGCTTTTGATCAATGCTTGTGGCTAAAGGCACTGTAAATTAAATGCGCTGATCACAAGAGAGAGTTTGTCAATGTGGTAATTCGGTTGATGGGTTTTATGCACTGATGTCCTTTCTTGGAGCTATTGGAGGACTGATGGCTGAATCGGGCATAGAAGAAGCCCTACAGACAGTTTATGCTGAAAATTCAGTACCGCATATGTTAAAAGGTAAAGCATATTCACGTTGTCTTTGAGGACATTTTCTAATCTCTTCATCTCTCACTGCTTTAACTGTAGCTGATTAATTGAAATGCAACCTACCAGTTAAAGTTACTACAAATTCAGATTTTAGCGAGATTGCATCAAAAAGTCAATGCACTACAGGTGACGCAATGGAAGTGGAGTCGATTATTTTAATCTTGAAAAATTTATTCACCTTTTCCAAAAGTGCTCAAAGGTAATATCAAGGCAGAAAAAGTTATTTCAAATCCTGATCTTCACAAACTTTCAACACTAATACATGAAAAAAAGAACCTTCTTAAATCACAAAGCCGTACTGCTAAACTCTGGCTGTTGTATCTGAACATGGTGGATATTGTAAAAACATTTATTTCGGCTGAGTGATCAGGAAATTTTGAAATGCACTTACAAACAGTTGAGCATATGGTACCTCTTTTTGCGAGTTCAGGTCATAACAATTATTCTAAATGCGCAAAAATATACCTTCAATAAATGCGGGAACTGAAAACAACGAAACCAGAAGTCTACAAAATACTGAAGGAAGGCTACTTTACTGTACGAAGAAAGGACAAGATGTGGTCTGGTGTTTGGACCGATATGCACATTGAGCAAACGCTCATGAAATGCACTAAAAGTCGTTCTGGTATAACTGGAGAAGGTATGACTAAAAGTCAGCGTGCAACTTGGATTTTGAGCCATTCTCGATGTAATGAAGTAGCATGTGCAATGAGTTTGGGGACCAAAGTTTCACGTATTGGTAATGAACAACATACTGATTTAACTGATGCAATGATGGCAAGAGATTTCGAAGATATGAAAAAGATAATGCAATTTTTTATAGACCAGGATCCATTTACTGCTACTTCAACTGATTTATGGAATATTTTTAATGGAATTACAGATAGTTAAAACAAAGTAACTGCAGAAAATGCTGACATCATTGAAAAAAACATTCAAGGTAAACTTAGCGAGAAACTTTTTAAAGGTGAACCTTTATTGAAATCAGACCAAGCAGTAACCTTGAAAGTATTGAAAAAAGGAATTAATATTGCTGGTGAGACTCACCATGTAGATTCTCGTCTTTTAGCACAGAGGATGGTTGCTTGTATGTGTTTGAATAATAGAGCTCACGATACAAGAGAGTTTTTCAGGTACGAGTTATCCATTCTACTAACTTCATTATTTGACTATGGTACCCAGCAAATGAGAAAAACGGATAAAACATTATTGGCACACACATTAGATAGCATGAATGTCAATGAAATACACCGGTCTCATTCCCAGCAAACTTCTCACTACCTTCTTGATGTCGGTGCATTAATTCACCAGTTACCATGGTCCGCTCCTGCAGCATTTAGCGATGTCAAAAGGAAAAAGTCCTTCCGGCCAGTGCCGGGAGGAAGAGGTAGCTTTCATAATCCTTATTTTAAAAAAGCCAAATTATATCATTCAAACACACGAAGCTCAATTTAGTGGAAACCGAATATAGGAGATTCAATACTAATTTTTATCAATATAATGAATGAGAATTTCGCGAAATTAGTCAGCTTTATCCAAGCTGCTTTTCTTTAAAGTAACATATATTTGGCTGCCAAATTCGGCAATTTCTTAAAGTGCCTGTCATTTTAAGACAACATGGTGGATGAGACTAAGCAGTGAACTTGGTCGAGACCTTAGTAATTGCTGTGCACATGCTCACTCACATCGGAATCGGTTAATATATAGGAGTGCTGTCGCATGCAAAAAATCAGATTTTTCAAAATGTCACCCACAATAGAAATTGAAACTGCTATATCTGAGCCATTTTGTAAGGTAAAGACAAACAAAAAATGCTCCTGAATCCTTATATCAAGGTCAAATACTTAAGAAAGAAACCTTTTTCAATTTCTAATTTTTTTGCACCTCACTTTAAATATATATATATTTTTTAATTTAATGGTCGCCATTTTGAAACAAGATGGCTGATGTATCTGGCCAGCGAACTTGGTTGAGGTGTTGATGTATAATATCCACATGCCTTCTTACATCGAAATAGGCGAATACGTGTGTTATCGCGTGACAAATACAAGATCGTTTCAAAATGTTAGCCATGCTAGAAATTCAAAGTGCTATAAATCAACCATTTTTTAAGATATAAACAAAAGAACAAATTTTCAGAAACAAAAACAGCTCCGGAATCTTTGTATCAAGGCCAAACACATAAAAAAATCTTTTTCATTTTCCAATTGTTTAATACCTCATTTTGAATTTTAAATTTAATTTTTTTTAAATGGCAACCCTTTTGAAAGAAGATGGCGAATGAAGCTGGCCAACGAACTCGGTCGAGACATTGGTATGTACTATGTACAGACCAAGTTACATCCAAATAGGTTCATAATTGCGCCTGTTATCGCGAGACAAATATCAGGTCGTTTTAAAATGTCAGCCACAAGAGAAATTCAAAATGCTATTACTCAGCCATTTTTTTTAGATATAGACGAAAGAAAAACTGTTCCGGAATCTTTGTATTAAGGTCAAACACATACAAAAAAATCTTTTTCACTTTCCAATTTTTTGGTATCTCATTTAATTTTTTTTATTTTTTAATTTTTTTAAATGGCCGCCATTTTGAAACAAGATGGCGGATGAAGCCGGCCAACGAACTCGGTCGAGATATTTGTATGTACTATGTACACACCAAGGTACATCCAAGTCGGTTCTTAAATACGCCTGTTATTACGTGAGAAAAATCAGGACGTTTCAAAATGTCAGCCACGCTAGCAATTCAAAATGCTATAACTCAGCCATTTCTTAAGATATAGACAAAACAAAAACTGCTCCCGAATCTTTTTATCAAGGTCAAACACATAAGAAGAAAATATGTTTTCAATTTTTAATTTTTTGGTACCACATTTCAAGTTTTAATATTTTTAAAAAATTTTAAATGGCTGCCATTTTGAAACAAAACGGCGGATGACGCTGGCCAACGAACTCGGTCGAGAGATTGGTATGTACTATGTACACACTGAATTACATCCAAATCGGTTCATAAATACGCCTTTTATCGCGTGACAAAATTCAGGACGTTTCAAAATATCAGCCACGCTAGAAATTCAAAATGCTATAACTCATCCATTTTTTAAGATATAGACGAAACAAAAACTGCTCCGAAATCTTTGTATAAAGGTCAAATACATAAGAAAAAATATTTTTCCAATTTCAATTTTTTGGTACCACATTTAAAATTTTAAATTTTTAAAAAAAGTTTAAATGGCCGCCATTTTGAAACAAAATGGCGGATGAAGCTGGCCAACGAACTCGGTCGAGAGATTGGTATGTACTATGTACACACTGAATTACATCCAAATCGGTTCATAAATACGCCTTTTATCGCGTGACAAAATTCAGGACGTTTCAAAATGTCAGCCACGCTAGAAATTCAAAATGCTATAACTCAGCCATTTTTTAAGATATAGACGAAACAAAAACTGCTCCGGAATCTTTGTATAAAGGTCAAATACATAAGAAAAAAACATTTTTCCATTTTTAATTTTTTGGTACCACATTTCATGTTTTAATATTTTTTAAAAATTTTAAATGGCCGCCATTTTGAAACAAAACGGCGGATGAAGCTGGGCAACGAACTCGGTTGAGAGATTGGTATATACTATATACACACTGAATTACATCCAAATCGGTTCATAAATACGCCTTTTATCGCGTGACAAAATTCAGGACGTTTCAAAATGTCAGCCACGCTAGAAATTCAAAATGCTATAACTCAGCCATTTTTTAAGGTATAGACGAAACAAAAACTGCTCCGGAATCTTTGTATAAAGGTCAAATACCTAAGAAAAAAATATTTTTCCATTTTTAATTTTTTGGTACCACATTTCAAGTTTTAAAATTTTTTAAAAATTTTAAATGGCCGCCATTTTGAAACAAAACGGCGGATGAAGCTGGCCAACGAACTCGGTCGAGACATTGGTATGTACTATGTACACACCGAATTACATCGAAATCGGTTCATAATTACGGGAGTTACAGTGTGACATAGGTCAGATATATATATATATATATATATATATATATATATATATATATATATCAATTTTGAACGGAGGGTGGTTTCGGGGTCTGGGGGTCATGATCGATGAAAATATACCAAAATGTTTTGAAATCGCTTTCCTCCGAACGGCTGCAATAGGTAGCTTTTTTGTAAAGAAAGCTACCTAATACGAATCGTATGTCAACAGAAGGTATTGAAAAGTGACAATAGTTTTTGATGGGTATGAAAAACCAAATATAAAAGATATGGAGCATAGATTACGCTTGAAGCACTCATCTGTTGTAGTATTCTTTGATGAAAATTCACCCGTAATCATCAAGAAAAACAAATTTCTTTCTAACTGTACAATCAAACAACGTTTCACCAATATGTTCGGGAATTATTTTCAAGAAAGGGGCCATTCATGCAGAAGGTGATGCTGATATTGTAATCGTCAGAGAAGCTTTAAAAAAAACCAGGTAAAACATGTCACTGTAGTAGCTGATGACACTGATATTTTAATCCTACTATCATATCATTCTTCGAAGAACATTTTCATGCAGTCTGCGACACAATCTGATAATGTTTGTGACATTTAAGCCATGCAAACATCTATTGGAGAGAAGGCTTGCAAAACTTTACTTTTTATTCATGCATTAACAGGACGTGACACCACCAGTGCGTTATTTGGGAAAAGTAAATCTTCTGCTAAATCATCCAATCAAAACTTTTATGTAAATGGGCTTCACATTATGGACCATCCAAAGATGTTCCTATAGAAGAATTGGTTGAAAATGGCTGTAAAGATCTAATGCCACTTTATGATGGCAACATTGAAACAAGTGACCTAAACGTGCTTTGTTATGAACAATACATGAGAAAAATAGCGTCAGCTAAAAAATAATTTGATATAGCTCGTTTGCCTCCAACACAAAATACATCGAAATACCATCTACTTCGAGCGCATTTGCAGTGTTTTATATGGAAACATCTAAATATGCCTATTCCTGATCCTACACTGTGGGGTTGGCAGTTGGTTCATGGAGAATTTCAACCGATACTAACAGACTTAAACCCAGCACCAGACAAACTGTTGAATATGATTAAATGTGCCTGCCGAATCACAGTTGAAGATCCATGTAACTCTACAAAATGTACATGTCGCCGATATGGACTTCCATGTTCTATGGTTTGTAAAAACTGTTGTGGAAAGGACCGTGCAAACACAGGAGACAGCTTTGAGTTAGATGACGATGAAGAGGATGTTTGAATTTGATTACATAAACATGATTTTATAGATATAATTAAATCCGTTTTCTTGTGTATTTATTTCAATTTTTTTAATTTTTTAATAAAATCATGTTTTTCAAGAATCCAAGATTCTTCATTTTTTCGCCATTATTTTTTTATTTACTTCTACTTTTAAAAACAAATATTATATTATTTTTCAGCTCAAAATTTCCTGTAATTAGATACCCCACATGGCTGTTTGCGATTTTTTTAAATTTTTCATGTTTTTTTTCCAAGAAATTTGCGCAAAATTCTGCCAAAAAACGCATTTTGCGCAACAGTACGACTGTATATTTTTATAATGTTCATTAGTAGAGCGTTAACTACTATTTACAACAAGAATTATTTTTGTTCCAATTAGTTCCACCTAAAGGTGTTTTTCCCTCATTTCTACTGCACTATTTTTTATGATTTATACATTAGTTTGTAATATTTTAGCATTAAGAACTAAAAAATCTTTTTAAAACACCATCAAAAACTTTTTAAATGAACTCGGTCTTTCTTCGTCAGGCGCAAAGAAGACGTGCTCCTACTATGAAATCAACAGCAAGACTGAAATGAGAGATAGGGGAAGGGAAACAAGCTGAAGAAACAGCCAATAGGAAATTAGAAATCAACAGCCAATACGAAAACAGAAGACAACAGCCAATAACAGAAGAGTACAATCAAAACAAAAAAACACAGATTAGGAGGGAATTAAGGAAACAAATTGGGAATAGAAAAACTTTAAAATAAAATTAAAAATAAATTATAATAAAATGCAAACACACACATATATTAAAATGTGGAAACACATGAAATAAAAAAATAAATAATTGAATTAAATATAAAAAACAGACTAATATTAATTAATACAAAAATAAATTATATGATAGTACTGAAAAGGTTTTTCCAAGCTGCAAAGAGCATTGTGGAATCAGATTTATCATTAACAATAACTTAACGATTAAGATAAATAGCTAAATTTTCAAGAAAGTCCAATTCAGAGATACTATTGGGATTAAAGATAATTTTTAGCATTTTGAAAATTTAAACTATGGCCGGAATCCCGAGAGTGCTTCGCAATAGAATATTTAGAAATTTCTTGATTAATTACATAACGGGAGAGTTCTTTTAAACGGATTTCAAGATTTCTTTTAGTTTAACCAATATAAGATAAATCACAGCCGTAACAAGGAACATTATAAATTCCCCATTTACGAAGATCAGGAACAGGAGATTTAGTGGAAGGGAATTTGAATTTATTCACAGGTTTAAAGATAATGTTATAATTGAAACGTCCTAAAACTTTGGCTAATTTGAAAAATAAAGGAGGATAAAAGGGGTGGACAACCAAATTATTAGTGCTTTTGACTGATTTGGAAAAAGTAGATTTATTAGATGGTCTATTGAATTTCTTCACAGCATTATTGATAATAGAAGGACTAAAACCTCTTTTGACAGCAACAGTTTTTAAGTAATTAACTTCATCCTTAAGGCATGCAAAGTCGGAACAAATTTTGAGAGCACGATTTACATACGTGTAAAAAACAAAGATTTTTTGTTTGACAGGATGATTTGAGAGAGCATGAGGTGTTTTAGAGACAGAAAAGGTTTTCTACAAACACAAGTTTTGAAAGAAGAATCGCATTTGGTAATTAAAACATCAACGAAGTTTATTACAATTTTCTAACTCAACAGTAAACTGAATATGTGGGTCGATAGAATTTGACAGTTTGAAGAATGATAGAAATATCAAAAGGATTATCAACTAAAACAAAAGTGTCGTCGATATAACGCATCCAACATTTAAAATTAACCATATTTAATACTTTTTCCTCAAAATAATTCTCATAAATATCACAAAGAATTGAAGATAAAGGATTGACCATACTTAAGCCGGCTGATAGTTTGAAAAATGTCGACGATACTTTTGTTGATAATCCTTTTGATATTTCCATCATTCTTCAAACTGTCAATTCTATCGACCCACATATTCAGTTTGCTTTTGAGTTAGAAAATTGTAATAAACTTCCTTTCCTTGATGTTTTAATTACTAAATATGATTAATTCTTCTTTCAAAACTTGTGTTTATAGAAAACCTATTTCCGTCTCTAACCCATCCCATGCCTCTCAAATCATCCTGCCAACCAAACAATCGGTGTTTTTTACACGTATGTAAATTGCGCTGTCAAAATTTGTTCCGACTAGGCATCCCTTAAGGTTGAACTTAATTACTTAAAAACTGCTGCTGTCAAAAGAGGTTAACCTCTTGATAACAGAAGGATTGAAATTTCAATCCTTCTGTTATCAATAATGCTGTTAAGAAATTCAATAGACCATCTAATAAATCTACTCTTTCCAAATATGTCAAAAGCAAAGCTGATAAATTGGTTGTCCACCTCTTTTATCCTCCTTTATGTTTCAAATTAGCCAAAGTTTTACGACGTTTCAATTTCATGTGTTCCCGTATTTTAATATATGTGTATGTTTTCATTTTATTATAATTTATTTTTATTTGTATTTTCATCTACATTTTTCCCCAATTTGCTCCCTTACTCCCCTTCTACTCTATGTTCTTTTGTTTTGATTATAATCTTCTGTGATTGGTTGTTGTCTTCTGTTTTCCTATTGGCTGTTGATTTCTAATTTCCTATTGGCTCTTTCTTCAGCTCGTTACCCTTCCCTTATCGCTCATTTCAGTCTTGCTGCTGCTTTCATAGTAGAAGCACGTCTTCTTTGCGCCTGACGAAGAAAGACTCAGATCTTTCGAAAGGCCTAGCGCATTTAAAAGTTTCTAATGGTGTTTTATGAAGATCTTTTAGTTCTTATTGATTCACACCAGTTTCAACTTATTTTCTTTTATTTTAGCATTATTCAAATTCCCACAGGTGTGTTATAGCTATGTAATAATGCTGTCACTTTAAAAAACAAATAAAATAATGTTAGAATCTTTTCTAAGTGCATAAAAATAATATATCTCATACTGTTTTATTCATCAATCTCATGCATGAAAACACGAAAGAAAATTGCTATACAAACAACGGATAAAAGGATAAATCTCTACACAAGTCATTATTCAAGAAAAATTAGGGTTAAGAAAACAAAAACTTTCTTTCAGTAATTCTTGGGTATTATTTCTTCTCCTATTCCTCTTTAGTATTATTTTTCTTCATAAATATCAATACGTTGAAGCGAAAAATGCTAGCACGAATAGAATTTTCCTAAGAAAACTTAAGCCATATTTCAGAAATACAAAGTGATAAATATTAAATAAATGTTCGTGGCCTTTTTAAATCAATGTTCACCCAAGCTTTTAATAATGGCATCTTCTTAGTTCGCTGTGCTTCTACTTTTAGAAATCTCAAGGTATCGGCATAAAACAATAACAACGTCTAGATTATATACTTTAGTAAAACTTTTCACTTTTACACAGGGAAATATATTCAAGAAATATGAATACTCTGGCGGTCTATTCTTCATTCGAATATACATTCGACACTTCTATAAAAAGAATGAATACCGCTGTTGTTACGTCTCTTTAAATAACGAATAAGTTTAAATCAATGCTCACCCAAGCTCTTAATAATTGCGTCTTCTGAAGATGGCTCATTTACCACCCATGCAATGGTTCAATCGAAGAACATCAGCTTATTTCTGACGCAATCAATAATATTTATTTATTCACATAGGTTATGAAATTTACGTACCCTTATTGTAGAAATGTTTTTATCTCCAGAGGGATGGTGGAGGCAAATTTGAAATACTTTTTGTTACAGAATATAGATTGTCATTCGCAATACGTCATACTACCAAAGGCTAGTTAAATTGCAGCACAGAAAGTGTGTTAAAATTGTATTGCAAGGTTTGATTCGAACGGAAACACAAGTCAAGATAAATAAAAGCTTGTTTTTCTTTCCACAAATATGCTTTTCATGATATATTTTAGGCACTTTTTATGTCCTTTATTCATTAATGTCAGTGAGAGGTGATCAGCCGATGGTGGTGATGCATATGAAATCTAGAACAGCAACACATAGCGACCATCCCAGTCAGTATTAAATGGCGTTGACACAGCGAAAGTTCTTTTTAAAGGAAAGGAACGAAGCCAGCAATTGTTGTCATACCAGAAAATTAGTTACTCTTCGTAAGTTCCTTGTTATAATGTAGCGTGCCCACCAATTATTTTTGCTTAAATACTTGTGAAAATGCTTTGTGTTATCAGTCTTTACCAGTTGTAAGGATGATTACGGTCGTGCGGTGGCATGAACGCGTCTGTTCAACCCAAAGCTTTCTTGTACATAATAATATTTAATTCAGTTTTATTAAATAAGTTAAAAAATACAAGTCTGGTATTTTGAGATTAATATGTGATATTTTTGCATTCTTCAAATTTCCACAGGTGTGTTATAGCTATGTAAAAATCCCGTCACTTTATATAACAAATAAAATTATGTTGGGAGCTTTTCTACGCACACATAAAACTATCCCTGTAAAACTACGGACAGAGGCCAGCACCAGAGATTCCAGTCATATCCCGTAAAAAAAATCCATATCCAATTACCAATCCGTATTTTTGCTAACAGATGGGCTAGAACTGTAAAAATATGTGGATTGCCCTTATTTTTTTAAGTATATAAGGGATAAGGCCGCTTATTTAATGGATCAGACCGTTTTTCACCAAATAAGGCTGTTTCCCGTGAAAATTGAAGGGCAAACGCTCATAAATTTACAATTTTTTCTTTGAGTGTAAAGTGCCGAAAAATACGATATCTCATACTGTTTTATGCATCAATCACACGCATGAAAACACGCAAGAAAATTGCTATACAAACAACGGAAAAAAGTCTAAATCTCTACACAAGTCATCATTCAAGAAAAATAAGGATTATGTAAACAAAAACTTTCCTTCAGTTATTCTTGTGAGTTATTTCCTCTCCCATTTCTCTTCAGTATTCTTTTCTCTCATAAATATCAATATGTTGAAGCGAAAAATGCTAGCACATATAAATTTTCCTAAGAAAACTTTAAACATATTTCAGAAATACATAATGTACTGTTAAATAAATATTTGTGGCCTTTTTAAATCAATGTTCACCCAACCTTTTAATAATGACAACTTCTTGGTGCGCTGTATTTCTTCTTTCAGAAATTTCAAGCTATCGACATAAAACAACAAAAATCTCTAAATTATATGCTTTACTAAAACTTTTCACTTTTACGCAGGGAAAAATATTCAAGAAATGTGAATACTCTGGAGGAATGTTCTTTATTCGAATACATTTTCGATATTTCTAAAAAAGAATGCATATCGCTATTGTTACGTCTCTTTAAAAAATGTTTCAGAAAATAATGTTTTTATTAAGGCAGATAAAACTACGTTACAAACACTAGAACTTTTTAACTAATTGCAGGCTTAGTTTCTGTAACATTCAAAGTAAACATACCATCATCTATACTAATAAAAGAAAGTTTATCTCTGTCTGTGTGTTTATGTGCGATGGATAGCCTAATCTGCGGGAAGTACGAGGCTGCAAATTTTTGTGAGGGTGGCCAAAGTGCCCCCTGATGAACCTGAGACTCGGAATTTTAAAATTCTAATAGTTAGTTGAATTATTAATTAAACATCGCAACCTACTCTCATTAAAGACTCATCTCGGTCATTACGAGGCGGAAAAAGCTCTGACACACGCGCAGAAGACTTATTTATACATCGTTTGAAAATGAAGAACGAAAACAAGAAATTTCGGAGGTATTTTGTCATTATTTATTAACTGACATCGACCAAACCACTTAGTAAAGTTAAAAACGGAAGACATATTCCGAAAGATCGTATTCTTATGTTTTAATTTCTGCAATCAATTAAAAAAAATATCGCAGTTAACCCCTTTAAAAAAAAAAAATCAAAACGGTCGTATTTCCGAAAAGCGTTTTCCCTTACTGCAAGAGCTCTTCCAGAGCGCACTTTTAGAAGTACCCACAAACTAAAAATATATTCTTAAAGCTGAAACCTTTTTCTAATCGATGGTTAATAAGTTTTCAAAAATATGATTATTAACACCTTCAATTATGCCGGCGAACTCTGGACACTTCGCTCCTCACAGAGACGATAACTTTTCTATTCCAAAAGAAACGAAACGGCCGTATTTTAACACGATCTTTTTAAAGCATCTCAATAGACCTGATTTAGTACATCACCTATAAAAATTTTGAAACGTTCGAACGTGTAGAAATATTTTTCACCAAATTAAAGATGCGAAAATTTCGACGAAATCAGTAAAACCCGAGTGTTTTGTCGCGGTTTTGCCACTCCAGGGCGCAATTTTAAAGGTGCTGACAAATAAAAATTATGTTCTAAAAGCTGCAGCTTTCTTCTAATAGATGGTATAATAGGTTTTTAAAAATATTAATTTTAACACATTCAAATACACCCGCAAACGGATGTCACTTCGAGCCTCACGGCGACGATACTTTTTTCTACGCTAAAAGTCTCTATTTTAACACAATTTTTTTAGAATATCTCAATAGACTTATTTATAAAACCTACAGACATTTTGAAACGTTTAGAAAGTTAGAAATATTTTTTACAAAATAAGATGTGTGAAAATTTCTCCGAAATCAGCAAAATCCTGAGTGTCTCGTCGCGGTTTCGATCACCTTCGCTACGCATAGACTCAAAAATATAATTACCATGAACATAAAATACCAAATAGCATATACTTTCAATTCAATATTTTTTCATTTAAAAATATAAATTCAGATAAAAGGGAGTTAAAGATATAAAATCATACAAATATGGGGCTCATTTAAGGGTCATTCATTACTGACCCAGGCACCGCCGGGCGGGTCAGCTACTCAGGTAAACAATTTTGTCCATATGTATGGAGGAGAAGCGTATTGGAGAGATAGGTTTATTGACCAATATAGGAAAACATAGGGAACAGCCAATAGGAAATTGCACAGGGAAATGAATTAGTAATGTTGAAAAAATGTTAGTGAACATCAAGGAAAGGGTGTTTTTATAAAATATTTCAAACAAGAAGTCACAATTCATAATTTTTTTATGTTTTGTATAGATATGAAATGTGTAAAGAAAGTTAAATTCAGGTATAGAAGAGGGTTTAAAGAAATTTCAGCTGAGTTAAAATCAAGGTGTGGTTTATTTCCCAGTAATGCTATGCAATGGCCAATTTCTTAGTTTCTTGTTTACGAATATATTTCTTTTATTCTATTTTAAACCACATTTGGTTTTTCCAATATAGAAAAGACAACACTGGCAATTAATACTATAAATACACCACGAATAAGACACCTCAATAGGGTCTTTCAGTTTGGAGAGATTAAGGTTATTAGCTGATCAAATTGATTTCGAATTTTACAGATGGAAGGGCTGTATTCGTGAAAGTAATTTTAAAAAATGCTAATACAGGAAAGAGGAGAAAGTTGAGATGAATGGACGAAAGCCCATGCTTTAGTTTAAATAGAATAACGTCAATGATGAAGGAGTTGAAAACTCTATGAATAGAAATAGCCTTAAGACATTGAATTTCAGAATTAAGTGCGTGGTTATCAGAAAAAACGTGTACGGCACAATTTATAAAGCTATGCAATGCAACATTTTTTAAAACATAACTGATACTTCTTTATTAAACTACAGCAACCCCCATTCATCATGTTCTCCTCAATCTTCTCTTTTCAATATTAGCATCGTTTTAACTTGCTTTGCCAAAGACAGCCTTCCCATTGCTAAAATTCTTAAATAACATGATTTCAAAATATTTTCCATCCCTGCCAATAAACAAAGACCTTACCTACTTCTTGGGGTATCTATAGTATTAATTGCCGGCGTGGTCTTACCTATATAGGACAAAACAAACGGAGTTTAAAATGACGAATTAAAGAACACAGAGAATGTATTCGTGAGCAAGAAACTAACAAATTGACCACACTGTTAAAAATAATCTGAAATTCAAGGATATTTTTTACTGAAGAAAAAATCCCTTTTCACGACAAAGGGGCATTTTCCGTTAAAAAACAAAAAAAAAATTAACATATTTCCTGAAAATACGGAACGGACGGAGACGTATGGGTGACAACGGAGATATTCCGTTATCTGCTGCATATTTATTTCCGATCTTGAAATTCACGGTTGGTTGTGTTTATGTCGGCCAATTATCAACACAAGGGATATAGGCATTAAGAGGGAGGGAAGGAGTGCCCTCCATGGGAGTCTTTCTAAAGGAACTTAACCCGTATTTACGCTTGGAAATCAAAGGTTCGAAGAAAACCACGGAAAACTCCGAACGATTAGGCCGACGAGCGCGATTGGGTTTCAACCCAGCACCTCCCGTCTACGAACTTCGAGAACAGAACCTCTCGGCCACTGGTGGGGCTTTGAAATACACGGATTTGCAATCGAGAGTCACATTTGTTTATCTCGAAGCCGGGAAGCGATTTTGCTTCGGCAATTGTCGATTTTTCCGATTTGCTATTTGCTTTGCTCTATTCAATGACAGTTGATTTCTTTGACTGTAGATTTAAATTTGAAGTTAAACTTCATGACAAAGAATCCGGCTGGATTCTTTAGCAATTTCTTTAATAGATGTTAAATGAAGTAATCTCGAAGCGAAATATAATTACTTTCCTACTGTCATGGATCCCAAATATTTTTACAAACGTGTCGCTGAATTTGGGGGTGGCTTTGATTCGGCTGTTTAAATTAAAAACCTTCCTTAGCGTTTCCAATTTCTGCAATAACCACGTTTCTCCGTATTTTTAAGTTAAATATTTCTAGTGTCATTAATATTTAATACGGTATGCCTACTGATATTATTTCTCACTCTTGTGCTACGCAATGTTTCAGATTTATAATTAAAGTTAGCGTTTATATTTTCTTTTATAATCACATTTTACTGTGTTTTTAAATTAAACATTTATTTTATCATTAATAATTTATCTCTTAGTAATTAATACAATGTATTGGTGTTGTATGTCTGTCCTGCACTACAAATTTCTTTATATCTAGAACTTCATTTTAAACGCTTAGTCATCATTATTGTTTTCTTTTCAATGTTAGTCCAAAAATTTATGATAATCATGTTATATTTTGCATAAATTTTAATTTGATATCATTTATAAGCTTGCAATTAATCATCCTGCTATACCAGTGAGTAAATGAGTATAAGATTTGTTTAAAATCATTAACCATGCTCAAGAATAGTAGTAATTGAAATGAAAATTTCACCAGTCTTATTAAAATACATTTCCTGTAACTGCATAGTTAACATCTAAATATGGATCCCATTCTTTTTAATCCTGTAACTGTTTTTGTACTTGCATTCATTCAAAATTCAGATTTTCTTTTAGTTTTGTATTGTTTTAGTACGAAACTTTCAATAAAATCCGATGTTTGCAAATAAACCTGTTTCTTTTATTTACAAAACAATTGTAATTTTTATTTTTAAAGCTTTAATTAATTTGCATTTTTTATGTTTTCAGTTGCATAATTGTAATATTTGATTTGTTTCAGTTAGATTTACTCTTCCTTAACGCATCTAGTAAATCATATCAATTTTTAAATGTGTTTTGTTAAAATTTGTATGAGATAAAAATTACATTTAATTGTAATACATGTAAACATTATGCAGTTTTGCGCATAATATTTTGTCAAAAGAAGCGTAAATAAACTTGTTAACTGTTATTGACTGTGTCCAGAAGCGGGTACTGCACTCCAGTACTGCACTCCATTTACAGAGCGGTGGTGGGTGGTAGGGGCACGGGTCATGTCTCTTTTTTAGGAGAGTGGGGGGAGGATCAGATGTCTTCATTAGTAGCTTTTATATTTTGATCAAAATTGGGATATTTTCTGACATATACCCGAAATCGCTTTCATTTCGTAAATGCACAAAACTTTCAGTTAGTGTAAAATCTTGGTTGGTATTATCCATAAGCTAAGAAATTAATTTCTTATAAAAGAAAAGAATCTTACAGAAAATGTTCCCAAAGTTTAAATTTTAAGACTTTTTTGGAACTCAACCGCTCTGCTGTTGGACAATAATGAGACAAAAAATATATTATTTTGCTCCAGATTGTGCTACATTGTGTATACTATTAGAAAAATTCTGTTTAGCAACTGAATTTTAAAACAGTAAAAATCTATTTATATTCATTTAAAATATAAAAAGAATAGCGTTAAAAAATATGGCTTTGAATAATTTTCTGTAACATCTTCATGTTATATTTTGAGAAGGATTTTGTGGAGACCCAATAAAAATTAAATCATTTCTGATATTAATACGTCTTTCGTTTCTTCAAAAATATTATTTTTCAAGTTAGAAACTATTACTTTTAAATTATACTTTCGTTATTTAATCGAAATATATTTGAAAAGTAATCTAAAAAAGAGAAATGTTAAAAACAGATAGTGACTAGACAAAAGTTGATAAAAATCGGAAATATACCCTTCTAACTATATTAATTTACAGATTGTGACCTGAAAAAAGTTTTTAAAAAACAGAAATATACCCTTCTCTCTATATTAATTAACGGACAATGACCTGAAAAAAGTTTATAGAAAACGAAAAAATACCGTTTACGCTGACAGTGACATGAAAAAAATTCATAAGAAACGGAAATATAACCTTCTTGTTGTATTAATAAACGAAAAATTACAATTCTGGCATTAGGAAATAACGGAGAATTACCAACATTATAACGGAAAGTTACCACCTTATGAAGAGGAATTTTCGATTTTTTATCTCCCAAAACGAAAAATTTACTAACGGAGCGGAAAATGTCCAGCAACTTTGCTGCCAGTTGTTTTAATGTGAATTCGCGGGTTTATTTTTAACACTGCATTGAAAAAGATTGCTGGGACGTGAACTACATCTCTGACTCAGCAAAAATTATCTTTAAACTTCTATACTTGAACTTTCCCCCATTGTCATATTCTTTAATTATATTATTAGTAATATTATTAAAAAAAAAAAAAAAAAAAAAAAAAAAACTTTTTCTTAATTTTTAGTAGCATTTTTCCACATTGTCAGTTCCTTTCCTTAGTCAATTTCCTATAGACAGTTCCCTGTAATATCCTATAACTCTATTGGTTAATAGACCCATCCCTCCAACCCACTTCTTTATTTTCATGCGCAACACGAATACACGGAGAACATTCACATTCTCTCGAAATAGTTAATTTTATAACACAAAGTCCGTAGTCAGGATGTACGTGTACGGATTGTCCCACCGTGGTGTTCTCCAGAGATGCGTCAGTCTAACACTTTATCCGCCCTTGAGTTTGAGGTGATCATTTCGGTAAAGATTTTTTCCAGTAATCGATGCCATCAAATGCTGGCTTGCGTAAACAAAAATTGGCAGAAGCCGATATTTCAAGAGATGATCTATTAGACCGGTAGGCAGCTGCGCAGGCCCTCACCTTATGGAGTTGACCGCTTAAATTCAAGGATTAGATAGAAATCGATTAGTATATTAAAAGGCAACTGGTCTGCCAAGTCATACCTTGGTGGAAACCACCTGCAGACCTGATTTTAGAGGTTGACTGGTAGGTTTATCATTGTGTTTTTCTGTACTCAAAAGTATGAACACATGAACGACTGCAAGCAGGAAAACACAATGTTAAACCTACCAGTCAACCTCTAAAATCAGGTCTTCAGGTGGTTTCCACCACGGTATGACTTGGCATACCAGTTGCCTTTTAATATGCAAATCGAGTTTTAACTAATCCTTGAATTTCAGCCATCAACTCGATGAGGTGATGGTTTCTGAAGCAGCCAGCCAGTCTATATCTCTCTTTAGACTCTGAGAAAAGCTATCCTTTAGTGACCTCTTAGTGTCTTTATTTTATAGAGTCGACTCTGAAGTGCTTCTCCAGTTATAAGTTTATGGATCGCGTCAATGTCTTTATACAGTCAAAGTCAAGAGTTTTATTACAAGTCTGATAACGTCACTTAATGGGTTGTGAAGTGGGATTGATGAACATTCGATATAATTCCTATTAGAAATTTAATGGGATTCTTGCTCGGTGGCACTTGTTTCAGAGGAGGGTAAATTAGGTTTCCTTTTTAACTTACCACTATTCCATTAATTAGTGATTAAGAAAAAGGTAGATGTCAAAATGCAGGAAATTCCGTCATCCTTCTTCAATAATGACGGTGCATTGAATACTATTAAAGCCAGTCTGCAATTGGTTAAAAAATCTGGTATTTAAAAACGTGGCTCTGGCAAAGCAGTTAGTGGGGGCCAACGTATACTTCAATATTGGGTTAATAAACTATATAGCATAGAATATATCCTAGTGACCATTGTATATTATAATAGAGTATATTTATATATTATAGATAATAAAAGGTATGAAAAATAAACCACCATACTTTCACATTCAATGCGCATATCTATTTTCAATTTCGTAAAATCTTCCTTTCTTTACAATAATTTAAATACTTTTGTGTTCAGGATCATCTAATATATACATTTTACGATAATTATATCAATTTTATCTGTAAGAAATGAAGTTAATACTCACTTTTTTCTCACATTCTTAAACAAATATCTAGAGCAAAATTATTATTTTATACAGAGTAAACGTTATTTCGAATTATATAAAGAAACTCGAGGACTCTAACAGGACTCTAATTAGCGCGGAGCCTTGGCCAGATGTCCCGTTTGGACGATGGTTGCATCAACCCTGTCTGCCTGTATTGTACTGCGACAAGAATCAGCTTAAATATCTTTATTTGTTTGTTTCTAATGTAGGTTTATTTGAAATATATTTCATCTGAACATTGAAATATATTTCATATATTCTTACTACATACCCCAAACAAGATAGAAAAGTCATGCGTTAAGCATAGATCATGAAACACTTTCCAACACTTCCTGAATGCTTTAACAAAACTTCGTTACTTAGGGAAATAAGGTAAATAAGATAACTAAGTAAACATTTTAGAAAACACATAAAACATTTTAAGAATTGATTTGAGCAGTTACCGTCCATAGCCAATAGTACCTTTATTACACGCCACTATTTAGCTAAAATTTAATTTAAACTAAATCGCTCTTAAAACTACTGAAATCACGTTTCCAGATATTACCATCCATAGACTGTTATGTATCCAATTCTTTGCGTGAACCTGTATATCATTTTATCTACATTATACAAACATTTCTTAGTAAACTAAATGCAGTTCAGCATAAAAATGCAGAATTTCTTTAAAAACTACCTTTAAGCAATTTACGCTCATACTCAGTAACACATACAAATTCTTTTCTGTATCCCTGTATATGAACTATAGCGTTTATACACATCGTATAGTATGCATAAATACAGTGAAACCTAAAAGCGCATATCATAATTAAAAATGCATTTCCAACAATCATCGCTTATGTACAGTACTTCGGATACAATATAATTTCTTAAATATGCCCCTGTAAATGCTAGGCACTTCTTATTATGCATCAAATAACTTAAAGTAAACCTCAGCGACGTATATCAATTTCATTATATATGAAAAATGTTATCATATTAAAATACGCCGCAAACAACCCACCCCCATATCATTGTGTAACGAAATTCTTTTGTGTGGCCCTGTAAATGAATAATAAGTATTCGTTGCCCCACATATTCTTCAGAATGCTTATTTTAGTGCACTTCATAAATGCACATCTTTTATTTTATGCTTGAAAGGATGTAACATAATTAAAAATCATTTGAAACGATTTTTCCCATTGGCCATAATGTAACGGAATACTTTTGACTGTCCCTGTAAATGAACTAAGCATGCTAAAAACTTTATTTGAAATAGGAATCGTGCTATGGTGAACCTTAATAACATCCAAATATTTCAGGGCAATCCGAGTATTTTTACAAGAGTTACAGCGCTGACAGACGGCCAGACAAACCGAAATCATAAACACTTTTCAACTTTGTTGTAAAGTGTTAAAAAGAGAAAAAAAAACTATGCTTAACACAAAAGAATATTTCTCTAAATAATTTTAAAAAAATAATAACTAACATAAAAGAATAGCCATCAAAATATTTATTACATTAACGCGATTCCGTTTAAATATTTAAAGAATGACATTAATATCCCCCTATACATATCATAAAACAAAATAAATTTTGATGATTCAAACCTTTCGGAAAAAGTAGGTTACAAAACCAAAAATCTCCCATGAACATATTTCAAATATCGTCATTCTTTTTCACTTCATTCTGATTTCTTTATGAGCCATATTAAAACTAAACATTTCTATTATGTGCATTTTCTTAATATGCTGTTTGCATTCATACAATTAAGCTTCTGTTTGATATTAAACTTGTCAAAAGTCTTCAAAAGGGGAGAAAAATAAAGTTTCTTTGTAGTTTTGTTAATCCATAATTAACCAAAACATTATTATCTCTCAACATTTCGTTTCCAAAAGATTTCAGAATTTGCTTCTAACCCATGGCAACATTTCACTACCGAGTGGTTTCTAAGCGATTGTTTAAGAGAATATTTCTTTTAGTTTGAAGAAAATTCACTAGGGGAAAATGGGAAAAGTCACACTTGAGAGTTGTTCTTTATTCGAATAACAATTGATGATTCATACAATTAAGCTTCTGTTTATATTAAACTTGTCAAAAGTCTTCAAAAGGTGTAGATAAAAAAAAATGATATTTTAAATCATAAGTGTATGGAAATTTGCAAAATTATAGGTAACTATTCATTTTTACTTTCTTCTATATACAAGAGGAAAATATTGGAAAAATTTCGACTTTCGATTTTCGACGGATTTGTACGTTTTAGAAGATCCTGAACACGATTCGACTGTTTTTTTAAATGTCTGTCTGTGAGTTTGTTTGTGACACGGATTTTGTGGGCACTCATGAACTACAACACAAAATTTAATAAAACTTCCTATTTATTTAGACCTTGACATAAATTGGTGCGGATTAGGTTTCACTGTATACCGTCCAATAGGTGACGCTGTTATGGTGCATTTTTTACAATTTTTAAAAGCTCTATATTTCTCTAATGCACGGAGTTTAAAGAAGCTTAATAATATGTTAGATCTTGGAATAAATAGATGCAGATAAGGTTTTTTGTGTATCTCCCAACAGGTGACGCTAGTACACTGTATGTTTCACTATTTCAAAAGTAACGATAACTCGAAAACTAATGTACCGAATTTCATGAAACTTCGTATTATATTAGACCTTCATATAAAAAGATGCTGGGAAGGTTTGGGTATACATTCCTTCTGGGATGGCTCTATCGCGAAAACTAATACACGCAATATCATCAAATTTCATATTCTGTTAGACTTTGACATAAATAGATGCTGATTCCACTGTGACCTTGAGCAATCATAAGAGGTCGTTTGTACCCTGTGCTTGGGGAAATATTCCTGATCTTGTCCACAAACAATTGGTGCAATGGACTTTAACCACGAATGGCAACAACCACGCCTCTGCGAGGAAAAACCCACCAAAAAAGACTGTTTATTGGACAAAGGGGGAACAGAGTTAAAATGTTTTTCATGCCTATTGGTGTTTTTCTCCTGTTTACCCGCGGCTGACTTCACATGAGTAAAGTCCATTTTTCTATTTTTGTTCATTGACCATTATATTTCTATGCAAAATTCAAACAAAGGCATTGTACTTCATATCCATAATTGTTGCTGCGTGAGTATGCAATTTAATGTAATATTATATAATAATATAGGAAAAAGTTTTGTGATGGTCACAACATACTAAGTTTGTTTGTTTTTTAACACTGCAATTCGGGACTTAACATGAATTTGTTAACTGACATTTCCATTTATAGATTCATTGCGATTCTTCTTAAAGCTCATAATATCTGTGCTTGCATCCCAACAGAAAAAAATTGGAAAATTTGCTAAAAAAATTGTACACGGTTAATATTTATAAATATTATCTTTCGTGAGAAGTTTGAACAATAAAGTCTTTTAATCGTTGGTATATAATAAATAATAATGTATGCTTTAAATCTGCTCAATAAATCGCATTAAAAAATAATTTTTGAACCGCGAATATAACATCCACCTAAAAAGTTATTTAATAAAATGAGACCTTATCAAGTTGCGGTGGATTTGCTTTATTCGCAAAATATTCTTCTTATTCATAAAGTATGTAGTAACACTGAAATTGAAAAGAAACAGGTTTAAAATTTAATACTCAATATAAAAGAATATAATAATAATTTTTATTTTTAAAAACCCTTGAAAATAATTATTGCTCAACTCAATTACATTTAAAAAAATTAAATGTCATTAATACCCCTATGTATAACTTAAAAGAAAAATAAATTGATGATTAATGTACTTCAAGCCATGTAGGTTAAAAGACAAAATATCATTATCAATATATTTCGAATTTCATCCAAAGCTATATTATAGAAAACTTCAAAGGTAAAAAAAAATCTCTAAAAAATGAAAGACAATTTACAGAACCTCAGGCAAAAATATAATTTATTTGTGCTTCTGTTAATTCATAATTAACCGAAACATGTCTTCCTTTTATTATTTTCTCTTCAAAAATATTTAAGAATCTGGCTTGAAGCCATGGCAACACTTTACTACCGGGAGCTTTCAATGCTGTTGTTTGCAAGAATATTTCTTTTCGTTGTGGAAAATTAACCGAAAAAAATCGGAAAGATAGACTTGAGAATAGTTCTTTACCAGAAAAGCAATTTATTGTGATTACTCCCCGCATGATGATTTATATCTTCAAAATGATGTCGGGAGAATAAATTATTTTATTGAGGCTGGCATTTCAATGAAGCGTGTTCTTAAGTTTCAAAGAACCTGTCATTAAATAAGTATGTTTAGAAAATTCTACTAATTTTTCTTAAGTGACTCTTTATAGGCGTGTTGTTGAGCTTCTGATGTAAAACTTTTTGAAATTTCATTAAGAAGATGTAAATTTAGAACAAAAAGGAAGAAAAAGTTTTGTTTAACCATAAATGTATCGAATTTTGCAAATAAATCAATAAATTATGGATTTTTTGTTTAATTAAAAGATTTATAAAAGTGGAATACTTAATTTTTTTGCATTATCTAAGGAGGTTGTCAAAGAAATATTTTTCTCTGCTCAACATCGCAAGACTTTTTGAAACATTTTCTCACTCACTTGTAAACATTTAGAATAAATTTAGAACAAAAAAAAGGAGAAAAGTTTTGTTTAACCATGAATTATCAAAATTTGCAAATTAATTAATAAATCATGGATTTTTTTTATTATTATTAAAAGATTTAGAAAATTAGAATACTTGTTTTTTTTTTTTGTTTTTTTTCATTAGCTAAGAAGGTTGTGAAAGAAATATTTTTCTCTGCTCAATAACGCAACACTTTCTGGACACATTTTCTCACTGTGCAAGACGCTTGCAGACATCATTATTAAAGTGATTTGTAATTGAACAGTTTTCTTTTTTTCATTTTCCGATAATTGAATTTCATCCTGAGTGTTTGTTGTCTCAGAATGCTAGTTTTTTTTTTTGCTACTCTGTCGCGTGTAGAAATTCGGTTGAAAATGTTAACTTTGACAGCATTTTCAGAAAAATATGCTTTCGCAGGAAAAAAAAAAAAAAAAAAAAAAAAAACAGTTAGGTTACATAGTTTCTCAGTAAGAGCACCTGCCAATTTGAAAAAAAAAATGTGTTAGAAAGTAGACTTTTTGGATTTGAGAACAAACAGCCTTAGCTTATATTTCCGCCTTTAACTTATATTGTTAAAGTTCATAAATTTGTCCCTTTATACTAATTGAAAGTTTGTAAATTTTAATAGCAACTGTGGATTGATATTTATGAACTTTCTGTGCTGAAAGAAGCATTTAAAATGTGTTTTTTTTTTTTTTTCGCTTTTGCTGTATATTCGATAAAATCATGTTTAGAATTTTTTCATCATCAAGATAAAAAATATCCAACACCAGAATAAGATCATTTCAAAAAGTTATTTCAAGAATTAGGAAAATTAAATTCCAGCCAATTTATAGTCTTCATATAATATTTTTTTTACATTTTGATATATTACGAACTCTAAAAATGAAATCGGAAATAAACATCAGCTGTTCAAAAGTACTCTACACTCTTTAAAAAAGAGAAATACACCTTAATCTGTGAAAATATTATAACCACGTACCCATTATTCAAATATTATAACCAATCACTAACAACCAAGAACTAACATATACAATAATCATTTCCGAGTTTCTCATGATTCCGTAAAGTTTTTTTTATCTTTAGAAACACTAGAAACTAATAGATTTAAAGTAGTTAAAGAAACATTTATAAATAAAAAAAGTGCCTTTTGTATCACTAATTTTTGAAAACCTCCCGAGTAGTTTTTATGGTGTATTAATCCGTTTTCTGAAAACCGGAATTTTCAGCTGAGTAATTGAATTTATGCATGCAATAGTAACAAAATAATAGTATCAGGTCGTCAAGAAGGAAATTTGTATTTAAGTTAGTTGACAACATAAAAAGTTAGTTGATAACATACAAATACAAGAAAATGTTTTATTCAAACTTATTAAGGAACTATTTTATCCAAAATTCAATGATAATTCATAGGCACTCTGAGACGGGTCAGACTCAAGAGTGACCTTTACTTCGTCATATGAGATGTAAATTTCCAACTGGGCGAAAAATATCCCGACCAGGATATGAACCAGGTATCTCTGGGCTGAAGCAGCCAATGCTCTGCCATCTGAGCTATCCCAGACCTAGTCCGGACATTTTTCGCCCAGTTGGAAATTTACATGTCATATGATTTATTAACCAATTACAATAATTATGTTAAAATTAATCTAGTTTAGTTCGCCATTAGTTCACCCGTGATTCTGAACGACCGCTTCGCTCATTTGTGTGGTCAAAGTTATCTGTACGAAATTTGGCGAACCAGTTTGATACTTGCATAATTTTAATTAATTTTTCAATTAATTATAAGCAGTGAAATTATACTCGACATTATTGAATATTTAGTATGTTATTTATCACATTGCTAACTAAGCTACGAAGACGGTATCCAGCGTAATTTCACTGCTTATAATTAATTGAAAAATTAATTAAAATTATATATATGTTCACCGATGCTGGATTTATTTGCGTCTCGTGTTTCGCCGCAGGATTGTGTGCTCATGAAGACTATTCCATCTTGTAGCTGCAGTTGCAGTCTACCAATATATATGAATGAGAGATGCTAAGCTGGGCATCGTCCTCGTATCTTAACCCTTAAATGCCTGATTTTTCAAAAATCATTGTAATAATGTTTTTCGGCTTTCATTTTTTAAATAAATCATGGGAAAAATACTTAAAAAAAATCATATTTTGTTTTAAGTATAGTTTACGGCTAAAAAACAGTTTGTTACTAATCGGCAATACTGGTGTTTAATTGAAAAAATAATTTCCGTTAATAAAATTCTATAATATTAAACACACAAGAAGTTTTAGGAACTATAATAAGAAATAAATTTTACTTGCTCACTGCAGGTCAAAATAGGGTATTTCGCAAGCTTCCAAGCAAAACAAAATGAACAAGTAGCAACAATGGAAAAAATAAATCTATCTTTATTCTTAAACAGCACAAGTGTTGCCATCTACATGTTGAAAATCGATTTAATAATATTTTCAGAATGTATTTTATTGGCAACATTAGGCATTATAGCTTCAATATTATTCTAATAGTATTTTAGAGCCTAAATTGGGTATGTTGCCGAAAAGCAACACCAGGCATTAAGGGTTAAATGGTAGAGCACTTGGAGAGCTATTCCAAGGGTTCCGAGTTCGATTCCAGGCTCGGACATTTTTCACTCTGTTGGAGAGCTATTCCAAGGGTTCCGGGTTCTATTCCCTACTCGGACATTTTTCACTCTGTTGGAGAACTATTCCAAGGGTTCCGGGTTTGATTCCCTGCTCGGACATTTTTCACTCTGTTGGAGAGCTATTTCAAGGGTTCCGGGCACGATTCCCTGCTCGGACATTTTTCACTCTGTTGGACAATTATTCCAAGGGTTCCGGGTTCGATTCCCGGCTCGGACAATTTTCACTCTGTTGGTTCTACGCTTACTTAGCAATGTGATAAATAACGTACCAAATGTTCAATTGGATACTGTCTGCTGCGTAGTAATACCAGAACAAAATGCACTATTAATGTTTCCAACGGTTTGCGATGTCGTAGTTCCACGTAAGAACTCATGCTTCATAATAATGCGAACTTCCGACCGTTCTATTCTCAACAAAATTAATTAAAAAAAAGTTTTAATATTTCTAGGGTTTACAATTATTTCTTTAAACAGGCGATATGTGTAACTTTCTAACAAAAAAAAAAAAAAAAAAAACAGAGTGGTAAAATATTAAGCCAATGTCAAATAATAAGATGTTAAAGTTGGCAATATTATTAACTGCAGATTTCATTCTTGACGATATAATAACTTTATGGTTAATATTAATGCTGTTAATTTACCGTGCCTGTCTCCGTAAAACATGTTTTTTGAACTTGAAAAAAAAAATTGATAATTGGTACTATCCTAAAAATATTATACTGTGGAAATTTATTGAATCTCAGACAAAAATTAAGTTTATTTTTAATTTTAGGGTTCCGTACTTAGAAAGTAAAAACGGGACCATTATAAGATCACTCCTGCGTCTGTCTGTCCGTCTGTCACAGCCATTTTACTCGTAAACTATGGAATATGAAACGTTCAAATTGGGGGAAATAACAAAGACTATTGACCCACATATTTACAGATTATTAAACATTCACAAATATATCTAGTAAAAGATATAGAGGGATTAATTAAGTTATTTGAAAAAAAAAACTTTTCTTTGTATATCGTATGGGGTATTGTGTGAAAGCTGTCGTAACGCTGAACGCAAAAATACATTTCTTTTAATTTTAGGTATTGTATTTTCAGAGATATAGTCGAAAATATAGTGCAAAAATACGTTTCCCCCAATCTATTTCCGAATCTACTGAAACTAATACAGTAGACTCCCTCAAATCCACAAAGCTTGGGACCAGAGGTTGTGTGGATTTTAGAATTTTGCGGATTTCTGGTCATTGATTTGTTTACATTCTTGAAACATTAATTTGATTGGTAGTCAAGCAAGGGAAATTATAATGGATGCTTACAATATAGTGAAACATTAAAATAAGTAAAATATTAAAATAATTTATTAGTTTAAACGTAAGTAGATATTAAAATAATTATGTAAAATAAAAATTTAGAAAAATATTAAATTATTACCAATGAAATCGATTCAATTCGATTCCAAAAGTCCTATGCTGCCATCTAGTGGTAAAGCGATCGTAAGATCGATACGTCCTCGTATAGATATGCTAATTTATATCAAAATCAAAAGTAATTTAAATTTATTTAATAATAAATCAGCTGTAATAACCAAAAGAAAATGATTAACACAAAATTTGTTTTTAAAAAAAATGCGGTAGTCGCTGATTTCAGCGCCATCTTGAATTTTGTCCCTGAAACTTACTGTAAATTTCATTGTTTACATCTGAAAAAATACGCGGATTTTAGGTGTTCGCGGATTTTAGGGAGTCTATTGTATTATGAAAAAATTAGGGGTAGTAGACGTTAATATAAACCTTGCAGGAAAATTATAGCGATTACCCTAGCACACATAGCTTTTGAGTAAAGCGCATTTTTCCGTAACACACAAATGTCGATTTGCGGGCATTCAGCAAAGGTGTTGAGGAGAGCTGGAGGTATCTATCATACCAGAAGTATAAAAGCATTGTTCCTAATGATTTTTGAAAAGAATCGTCGATAATTAGCTGAGATACTGACCCTTCAAAATACGGACGGTTCGGACATATATAAGGGGCGGCGTACTCTATGTACTATCGGTTTTTAAAGCCTAGATAACAACTTTTAATAATATATTTGTGTAATACAATGTCCGATAGCAATATAGAAGCAATAAAGGTCAAATTGTTAAAAATAGACTTATTTAATTAGAATTAATCACATAAATATTATGTGATTCACGCCCAGTTGCATTGAATAGATCTCAGAATATGACTCCCGTGTCTTTAAACATTAATTAAAAACCTATCTGGAAAAACGCGGCACAAACCACGGCGGTGTTGCAATTTTGCGACCTCTTTTTCGAAGCGCCCTTTGCACAATGCCAAGTTTAAACTTTGAACAAGAGTTTTGTTGTAGCTACACTGTAAAAAGAAAAGATTATTACTACACTAAACTTAGTTTTGTGAAAGGCCAAATGAAGTTTGAATATCACTACTTTTATTGTCAGTTTCAAATTAAGTTCTTCATTAGCAGATTAGGATAAGATTAAAAAAAGAGTTATACAGAATAGAAATATTTGATATTATTTAGGCTTCATATCTCTTTGAACTGTTATTGTATAACCATTCATACTTTTCTAGTATATACAACTATACCCAACCCTACATTGTATAGTTTTTCAAAGTCTTATTATTCTTTTAGCCATGATTTTTTTAAATAACACAGTTAAAAATTTATATTTTTATTGTATGGAACCCTCTGAGCACGAATAATACTCACACTTGACCGTTTAGTATTAATTAATATTTAACCAAAACATCCTTCTTCAATCATCTTTTCAAAAAAAAAAAAAAAAAAAAAAAATAGAAATTTGGCATGAAGCCATGGCAACACTCTACTACCGAATGTTTTCTATGCTATTGTTTACGAAAATATTTCTTTTCGTTCATGAAAATTCCCTGTTAAAAATGGAAAAGGTACACTTAAAAGTTGTTCTCAGGGTCGGCACAATCATCGAGAAAACGGGGCCCTGCGCTTGTCAAGGACCCGTCAGGGGGGCCGCGCATCTCCGCACTTTTGTTTTCATTTTGATCGTTCAGGTTCTTATTTGAAAATTTCTTAATAAGAAAATGCAGGTATAGGCTTTTGCCTGTTGTACGTCGAAAAGCTCCTTCTAACAATGAATATTACTCACATGCATCAGTAGTAAACTGTACGTCAGATAAGTATGTGAAAAAAATAGAAGCTCCACATTTTACTGTATACAAGGTAACGTCGCGTTGGTAGTATAAACACATTCTTTCGTATGCAACCTTTGCCAAGACGTTTGGTGACAAATGGTGAGAGTTTAGTCTTATGGAACATTACGAATATAACGGAACCAAAGTTAGCTTATAAAATCTTTCATAATAAAATTGCACTTATTACAGGTGAAACGGTCTTTAAAAGCATGTATGAAAAACTAAAATATATTTTGGGAATTATAGTTTCCTTCTTTTAAAAATGTAACGCGTGCTTTAGGCATGTTATAAGATCTTAGCAAAAAACTTTATTGAGACCGACGATACGTTTAACCGCATATTGATATGAAGTAAAAAGTTCCGACAAGATTTCAAAAAATTGGAAAACATTTTCTTAAAAAACGAAAGATTTTAAGAGTGTTTCATGCATTAAACATAAATCACTGTATAATATCATACTATACGTGGTCTAGATCAACGTATCATAGAATTAGCCACATTTGAGTACTTAGTAAATCTTTTTCTTTTTATTGGAACTCCAAAATACTAAAGTTAAATGCCAGGTATTCTTGCTTTTTTTTTTTTCTTTTTTTGCCCATGTTTCAGAATCTTTAAATAGGGCGATGACTTCGTTATGACTACGTATAAATTCCATCATCATATATATTACAACGTAAACCAGATTCTGTAAGAACAGTCATATATATTAGAACGTAAACATGATTCTGTAAGATGTCGAAAACTTCACACATTTGCGCATGCGTAAAGTTAAATTTACTAGATCTTCCATTTAGAGGAAAGGAAGATTTGGTCTGGTTAGCAGAGTGGTCTAAAGCACCACTTTAAAGCTCTGAACTTTTGTAGACGACGCAGGTTTTAACCCAACGCCTGGCAAAATGATTTTTGTACCATTTTTGGTGATAATTCATTTCGATAATGACATATTTTCTTAAGAGGAGAAGTTATATGATTTTGATTTTATTATTATTATTATTTGAATGGTTTATCTTTAAATAAAATTTAACACTCAAAAATATTATGAAAAAATAATAATTTTACATTTAAAATATTTAACCTAAAATATTTTGCATGTAATTATCAATTAAATAAATTGAGCTGATCTACAACTTTTTGTTTTTATTTTCTGACCATTATCAAGAGTATATAGGTGTGTGAGTCTGTAAGAAAAGTTTACTATTACTTTTCCACACAAAAAAAATAATAATAAAACGGAAAGAAAGGAAAATATTCATATAAGAACTATAAAATAAATTATCTTGATATCCATGGTTTAATATTTAAAAAATGAATAAAAAATTATAATAAAATTCAAGTAATAAAAAATATATATTATGAATCGTTAGTTGCATCAAGTTTCAAAATTAGGCTTTTAGAGAATGGGGCAGATATAAATAAAATTCATGGCAGCTTTTAAAGATCGTGTAGTTAAAAATAAAAAATAATAAAAATAGATATTGTTGCGAAAAAAATGAGACCGTAGTAAGTAAAAATAAATGCTCTGCCCAGTATTTTTTGGTAAATTTCTGATAAAAGGCAAGCATAATTGGCTGTAAATTATAAACTTACAGTTCTTTCACTTCATTCAATAGGTTAGACTGACAGTACCCTAAAAAGTAAGCCCCCTAAGCTCGCCTTGAAAAACTCGAAATCACTTATGCGATATAAAAATTTGTCACGATTTCAATAATTAATTTAAAAGCAACTAATTAAAAATTCAATAATTTTTCTAATGGAACATTCAAGTTATTTACCGTCAAATCTTGATGGGTACTATCTAGCTCTATGCAAATTTAATTTTGATAGGTTTTACCGTATTATCACTACAAACGTAATGGTGTAACAATAAATCTTTTTTTGTCATAACACTTTAAATTAACAATGGCATTTACTCCAACAATCGGACGAACGTCGAAAAGTTCCTTCTAACAATGAATATTGCTCACTCGTATCACTAGTAAGCTGTAAGTCAGATAAGTAGGTGAAAAAAATAGAAATTCCAGGATTTACTATAGAAGTTAACGTCGCATTTGTAGGACAAGAACATTCTTTAATCTGCAGCTTTGCCAAGACGTTTGCTTGCAAATGGTGAGAGCTTAGTGATTATTTATTTTTTACACTCTATATAAAGATGCATTAACACATATGTATCGTGTATATACTATGCTATTTTTATAGAAAAGACTTTTTATATTAGTGTGTCTTTGAAAGACAATTAATTGCTCGGCAACTTATTTGCAGGGCTTTCATGCATCAAACTATAGTTGTAAAATTTTGTAAAAGTTTTCGAATACAGCGGAACCAAAGTTGGGTCATAAAATCTTTCATATGTAATAAAATTGCATTTTTTACAAGAAAAACTGCCTTTAAAAGCATCTTTGTAAAACAAAGATTTATTTCGAGAATTATAGTTTCCTTGTATTAAAAAATGTAAAACGTGCTTTAGACATTTTATAAGCTCTTAGCAGAAACTTTATAATGACCGACGTAAAGTTTAACCGCATATTGATATGAAGTAAAAATTTCCGAGAAAATTTAAAAGGAGTTTTAAAACGTTTTTTAAAAATAGAAGGATTTTAAGTAGTATTATATGCCATCAAGCATAAAACACTGTATAAGGTCATACTATATGTGGTCTAGATCGTCGTGGAATGACAGCATAAGATTAGCCACATTTGAGTGCTCAGTATATCTTTTTCCTTTTTGTTGGGATTTCAAAAGACTAGGGATAAATGCCAGGCATACTTGTGTATTTTTTGCCCACGCTTCAGAAACTTTAAATAAGGCAGTGAATTCACCACCACTATGTACAAATTCAGATCTATTCAAGTTCCATTTTGATAGGTTGTACTGTATCATCAGTACAAAATTAATGATGTAACTATAAATCTTTGTTTGTCATAACACTCTAAAATATCAATGGAATTTAGTCAAACAATTGGTAGAACAATGGAAAGCATTTTCTAACAATGAATAGTACTCGCACGCATCAATAGTAAACTGTACGTGAGATAAGTAGGTGGAAAAAATTACTTTAGAAACTAATTTCGCGTTAGTTAGAACAAGCGCATTCTTGCCTCTTCAGCCTTCGCCAAGACGTTTGCTGGCAAGGATTATCCGCATATTGATATGGAGTAAAAATTTCTGACAAAATTTCAAAAGAATGTATTAAAATGGTCTAGATCAGAATAGGATTAGCCACATTGGAGTATTCAGTGAATCGTTTTCTATTGCTTGGAATTTCCAAAGACAAGATAATTGCCAGGTATTCTTGCATATTATTTCTGTCCATACTTCAGAAGCTTTAAATAGGGCAATGAATTCATTACCACTATGTATAAATTCCGTTCTACTCCAGTTTCATTTCGATATAATGTATTATCAGTACAAAAGTAATGGCGTAACAATAAAACTTTGTTTGTTGTAACACTTTAAAATAACAATGGAATCTAGTCCAATAATTGGAGAAACGTCGGAAAGCTCTTTTTAACAATGAATATTAATCCTACGCATCAGTAGTAAACTGTATGTCAGATAAGTAGATGGAAAAAATAGGAGCTGCAGAAATTACTCTAGAAGCTAACCTTGAGTTGGTAGGACAATCGCGTTCTTTCCTCTGCAGCCTTTGCCAAGACGTTTGGTGACAAATGGTGAGAGTTTAGTGATTATTTCTTAGTTACAAAGCTATATATATAAAGCTATGCTATATAAACATGTATTAACGCATATGCATTGCGTATATACCATGTTTATTTTAATGTGTCTTTGCAAGACAATTAAATTACTTTGTAATTTTCTTGTAGGACTTTTATACATCAAAGTATAATTGTAAAACTTTGATAATCCAGTGGAACCAATGTTAGCTTATAAAATCTTTCAGGTGAAATGGTCTTTAAAAGCATCTTTGAAAAACCTAAATTTATTTAGAGAATTCTAATTCCCTTGTATTAAAAATGTAAAGCGTGCTTTAGACACATTATAAATACTTAGCAAAAACTTTACAATGACCGACATTAAGTTTAGTCGCATATTGATAGGAAGTAAAAATTTCTGACAAAATTTCAAAAGATTGGTAAAACTTTTTTTAAAATAGAAGGATTTTAAGTAGTGTTATAAATCATTAAGCATAAAATACTGTATAAGGTCATACTATATGTGGTCTAGATCGGCGTGGGATGATATCATAGGATTGGCCACATATGAGTACTGAGTATAATTTTATTTTGTTGAATTTCAAAAGACTGGAGATAAATGCCAGGTATACTGGTGTATTTTGTTGGTCACGCTTCAGAAGCTTTAAATAGGACGATGCATTCTTTACTACTATGTACAAATTCAGTTCTATGCAATTTCCATTTTGATAGGTTGTATTGTATTATCAGTATAAAAATTATGATGTGACAATAAATGTTTGTTTCCCATAACACTTTATAATAACAACAGCGTTTAACCAACAATTTGACGATTATCGGGCAGATCTTAAAAAAAAAATGAATATTACTGACACGCATCAGTAGCAAACTGTACGTAATAAGAAGATGAAAAAAATAGGAACTGTGGAATTTACTGTAGAAAGTAACGTCGCGTTGGTAGGACAACCATATACTTTCGTCTCCCTTTGCATTGTTGCATTCGCAGTAATAATGGTTAATGCCTGAATGATAAAAGGCTCCGTCAAACAGTCATAAAAATAATTACTTCAGAAGGGTGACGCTGTAAAAGTGGATATCTTGCATCTCTTTATGTACTAAAAATGCAAAACTAGTAATTTTAGAAGTATAATTATACAAGTACTATAGTATATTGATAAATATAAACTGATGGAACATTGTATTAGGGCCTTTGCAAAAATGCAATTTCTCTGTAATAAATGCTGTATTGTTTCATTGTTGATAATAGTAGTGTTTGCAAAAAATAGCTTACTTTAAAATATATTGGTAAGTATTTTTATTTTAAAAAAAACTCCTTTAATGTTAATAAAGTGACTAATGATTTGACTATAACGACTGACTTTCTCCTCAATGTGATTAAGAAGTGGTATTGAAGACTGACAATTTTCAGTAAATTTTAACATACCAAATAACTACTCCTTAAACATTGATTAATTTGTATATTCTTCATATATATATATATATAAATCTGCATATATGAAGCAAGTTAAAATTTACTGAGTCTAGAGTTAATATAATTTTAATCACTTTTGATGTTATGCATGAACATCAGGGATAAAATAAACATGTAAATAAAAATTCAGGGATTCTCTTCGTTAGTTTATGATTCAGAGATTTTATTAACTAGTTGAAAAGTGGAATCGACAAAATACGTTGCCCAATTGTTATTGATCTAACACTATAATTTAATAGTAAACACAAAATGTCTTGCATATTTTCGTTATTAGAAATTTTTACGTTTTTCCGATAAAACATTTAATTGAATAATTAAATATTGTACATTACTGAGCGAATAAAATTCTACAATTTTCATACACTTTTATTGAATTGCACTTTAATTCGTCTTAAAATAATTTAAAATAAAAATTAATTGTATGTAAGAATTAAATCGGGAGGATCTACTTTGCAGTCAGATTAGTTGGATTTTTCTTGTACATGCTTTCTTTTAACTTACAATTATCCTTGTGTTTCATGCAGTCAAATCTTGCGACTCATTTTTCATCCACTTCCTATTGACATAGAGCTTTAAAATTTGGAATATATGTGTATTCCTGAGAGCAATACATGAATTGGACATTGATTTTTTAAAATTCGATCCCTAAGAGGAGGGGGAGGACGCAAGAGGCTTTACTAAGGAGAAATCAGCATCGGCTTCAACAATATTTGTTGAAAAGTGCAAATGACAGGCTTACCACAATATCCCAAAGTTTTAGCGAACTTCGCGAAATGTTGCCAAATATTGGCTAACTTGGTGAAACGTTGCGAAATTTGGCGACAAAAATAAGTTGCCATACATGAAGCCAACTTGGCGATAGCCAGCTAATTTGACAAAATTCCCATTTAAATCCATTAATTTTCCATAATCGAGCTCACCGCAGTTTAATATAAACTGCTTGCATTTGAGGTTTTTGTTCAAGACTTTTCTATTTTTTAGTGCATTTAAAAAAAACATATATATTTTCTACATTTTTGTGAATTTTAATGAAAGCATGTTTTTCCAAAAAAATAAAAATAAATGCATTTATATTTATTAATTTTATTACTATCACGAGAAAAAAAAATAACAATTCATTTTTAGACGTTTAACACAAGTTAATTTTTATAAATCTATGTATAATGCTAGCAGTCAATGCATCGAATTTTAAAGCACGATACCTAATATTTAGAACTATAATAAAAATGTAACTTCAAAATATTTGACCCGCAGACATAGTCTATAAAATATACTTCAAGCATCATTATATCATTTTTTAAATATTATAAAAAAAATTATTATTAAAAAATTTAAATTTCAAATGCTTTGCAAGTACATACATTGCTTACAATGCTACTAGGTGTAAAAGTGCCATATACTGTTCTGTGTGTATTATTCAAATTAATTTTTCCCATTCCAATTTTTAGTGAAAATATATACTCGAACCTCGTTAAAGCGAACACTCGCGAGGAAATGGTTTTTGTTCATGTTAAAAGTAGTTCGCGTTATCCATACTTTAAAAATATTATATATTCCATATAACAAGAATAAATGTACATACGTATTTTTAAAATATATTCTGTTTTGTATATATACTATATTTTGTTTCCTAACATCGATCCGTCAACTATGTAGACATAGACTTGACACATCTTTCTGTGGAAGTCGTTTCAAAGAAAAAAACTTTAGTTGGTGGTATGTACTTTTTTTCATCCCTCAATGTAATTCTTACAATAGAATTTTACCTTGTGAGTGCGTAGAAGAGCAATCGCCTGACAATTTTACAATCGCCGGTGTGTTGTTATGAAAACTAAAGACATTTCCATTCCGAGACTAACATTCTTTCAAAAATTTGGAGTTCGAAACAAATAGAACTCAGTACAATTGCATTGAAAAGTTGGGAAAACTTGCTTCGTTCGTGCTATGGTAGAAAATATTTAAACGACTGATCTTTTCAAGTTCGTGATAAACAGTATTTTGCGTTAAACTTGTTAAAAGGACTGAAATCACACTAAATGCTTATACAACTTGACGGGACAACTGGAAACAGTTCATGTTAAAAGTAATTCGCGTTAAGCGTGTTCGTGTTAACGAGGTTCGAATTATTTTCCCATTTCCGTGTAAGTTGGAAGTTTAACTCTTTTATAATATTTATATTTTCAGTTTTATTTACAAGTAACATTTACTCTTATACACAATTTCTATATTTGTCTTTTTGTTTTTTACTCTGTCATTAATATAACCATTGCTTTATATTATTATGCTTTGCATTTTGTTCTGATGTATTTTATGTTTAAAAGTGTTATTTGTTAATCGAGTATATGTATTACGTTATATTATACGTGTTGTGATTTTGTTCAATTATTTTTTTAGTTATTTTAAAGTTGTTTCATATTTTAACTATTATATACTGTACACTTTTCTTGTTTTTCGTCTAGTATCGTTTTCATTTAATGATTATTTCCATATAAATGTATTTCTTGTTTTATATTATGACTTTTTTATATTATTTATGCAATCTATATATTATTATCCCAAAGTGTTTTATTATATTTGAATATATTTTTTAATTTATTAATGTGCTATGCCTATTGTTTCTGTAGCACTTATGTGTGAAAGAGTAATTTCTTATTCTATTCGTTATGTATTGATGAAACTGATTTCTATTATTATTATTTTGTCCAAAGTTCATTTTTTTATTTTTATTTTTTATATTATTACAGTTTAACACTCTTGTATGCTAGATATATCTCTAGTTACTTACAAGAAGCAATTATATATGTAGGGGAGACTGGGGAGGGTTGACCCATTTTTACAAAATGATTTTTTATTTTTTAAATATTGAACCTAGAATAAAGTGTCATATATAATTTTATTCGTTATACAATCAGTTATCAAAATAAAATTGGGACATAAGTGTATTGTATATAAAATTTGAGTAATGATTGAAGTTTAATCATGAGAAAATAATGATTCAATATTCCCCGTATATATAAAGCTTGACCCACTTTATTTTATGTTGGAATATTTGTTAAGGGAAATAAAATCAGGTAAAAAAATGCAGAATAGCTTTTGCTATATGGTTTAAAAATTATTAAAAATAATTTTGGAAAGTGCAATATGTAAACAAACCTGCTGAGACGGAATTCAAAGCAAACTTTAATCACCCCTTTTTTTGGCTCTTTCATGGCAACACTGGTTTGCCACATAGTTTAGCTTCATCTCTTTGTGTTCATCTTGGTGAAATTTGTCTACATACCATCCTAAAGTATTTTGATCAAGGTTATGTTCTTTTGCAGAGGCATGAACACTTAACATTACTTAAGGCTGCCGCTTTCATCCTTTCTCGTCTTTTCCATGCTTTCTATTTACCTACTATGGTTACTATTTAAATTAATTAAAAGTTACTATCAAACTTACAATTTATATTTTATTAAATTGTTTCTTGCTTCTATAGCAATTTTTCACGTCTTCCTTTAATCAATTTTAAACATTTTCCTTTCTATCACCTCATTTTACTGTAGCTTTACAGAATAAATTTACATTATTTTAGAAATATAACCATTAATGCTTCATTATGTACCGTGTATAATAAAATGATTTCCAAAAACACGTAAATAATTTAGCTTTGACCGTCTGATCAACATTTCCTCACACTGATTGGTTCGAGCCTCCCCACATAGACACTTTTTAAATTACAGCACATTCTTATGCTTAGTCCAATTTACTGTACAATCTTTATGCTTGGAACGAAAGCTCGATATATCTGCATTACTTAAAACCTACTTACTTAAATGTCTATGATATATTTTATCAGGGTAAAACTTAGTGAATGCTTCTAAAAATACACTTTTTAAGCTGAAAACTCTTCACAATTGATATTTTCACACCTGTTTCAATTAGCTAAAGAAATAAAGACTATTGTTTGTGCATTAGCGTTCGTTGCCACATATTGTCAAAACTCTGAAATTCTTCAATCCTCCCTAGTCACCTCTATATACTTTCTATATTTTTTTTTCTTCTTTCGCATTATTAACTTCTTTATATTAATAATATAATCATTAATTTATTTTAAAGTATTTTTCGATGATTTTGGATGTGAATGATGCAAATGATTTTCTTATATCAATCAATCAACATTTAGTAAAGTACATCAGAGAAAAACAAATTGGAATGTGTTTCTCACCAAACCTCTCTTAGTATTATTTAGAACGTGATTTTCTAAACAAGTCAGTTCCTTTTTAATAACTGGCTAACGAATACAAATTCGACAAACGCATTTTTTTATAGTACCGGTACTTTAACACAACGCAACCAGGTAGCCAGGTCAATTACACGACAAACTAAGCTTCATTTAAAGAATTATTTTCGTTAGCCTAGGTGTCCTTTTATTTAACGTTGGGCGAACGGCTAGGTCATTACCATTTATCAAGCGTTGATGAAAGGTACAACAGCTTTCATCTTTTTATGAAATTAAAAAATGCAGATGAAAAATCTTTTTTTTTCTCTTTTCTAAACGAAAATAGGGTGTAAAGTAATAAAAAAAAGAGTTAATTATTTAGACTTTTAGGAGTATGTTGTGAGAAAAAAAACTTCCATATTATTTTAGAGGCTTTTTTTTTACAGCTTAAAATACTTTTTTCATACAGAATAACTTATGTTAAGAAGAAAAAAATCCAAGACTTTTTAGTTTTGAAGGATGGATGCAATAATTTTATTAGAGAAGGTCTATTTTTATCGTAAGAGAAGTCTTGGAAACAGTAATTTTGGAAGGACGTTGACAGCGATTAAGTGTTATATAGGGAAAATATTAGGTTGTAACAAAATCACTGCCTTCCCTTATTTTTATAGCATATAGATGGCGCTGTTGCCACTGTCGGCAAAATATCCTGAGATATTTTGCCAAACATGAAGTGATGAAGTGAAGTGAATGTATGTAATCATGATTGCGCGGGTTTAGGTAGTTTTTCGGCGTCTGTACAAAATGTAACGCACCTAGCGAAGTTCTCTTGTGATAACCGAAACTATGTGTGTTCCATCCCTATATTATGCGCTTTACGCGAATTTGTATATATTTTGTGTGTGATAGTTATTAAAATGTGATTGTCTAAGTGTCGAATGAGTTAATCCTAACCCACATCGACACAAAATGACGCCCAACGTGAAAAAATCTCCTTCTTCAAAAACGAAATAAAAAGGAACCGCTATACCAGGTTCAAAATATTGTCATCCGGACAATAATGACAGTGGATAATTGTGTATTTGTCATCCTGACAAAGTAAGTGATTAAAAAGAATCTCCAAATTCTAAAGTTTGAGAAACCATTCTCAATTCTGTGAATGTGAAAGCCTAATTTCAAGAAAAGCGTTTTCCTTCTATAGTGTATTGCCACCCTGGCAAATGAATAAAAAGAATTACCTAGATTTTTCAATAGTTTAAAGTAAAAAAAGAACCACTTCGGTTCTAAAGTGTGCCTAATTTTTATAATAAATCATTAGTTCCATTCTCCATCTCCTGGAATAATTCTGTGTGAGGTATGCTAGAATCAGCTAGATTCGTAATTCTGTGAAATCATCTTATGGAATAATTATTTGTGGGGTATGCTTCAAGCTTAAAGTTCTCAAGGCGAAAGTGTGCTGTTAAAAGTGAAAAAAAAAATCTTTGAGTTTGTTTCATAATTGTTGTTTGTGATCATCGAAAAGTCTTTAGACAGATCTAAAATGTTTTCGAAATAACTTTCAGTGTTCTACTATCGCCGATATTCTGTGTGTTTAAAAGAAATCCGAAACCGCCATATGAATCATCGAAAAGTGATTAGCTAAAGAAAGATAAATCTTATTTTATTTGTTTTGTTACCGGTAAAAAGTTGAAATTTTTTTTGTTTTTCTGTTTATTGCAGGCCAGCTGGTGGTTTATTTATTTTTAAATGCTGTTTTATGTATGTGTTTTTTTTTTTTTGTTGTTGTTGTTCTTTAAGAGTATTATGAAAGATTAATTTTCTGAAAGGGAAAGAGTTATATAATTTCTTTTGGTAATTTTTTTTTTCTCAATGCAATATTGAGTAAGTGAATTGTATGATTATTTCTTTTAACTGTGCACAGCGTAGTATATTAGAAAAGAAAAGTGATTTCAGTAATCGTCAATAATTATTTAGAATGTTGTTTATTTTAAAGAAGTAAGTAAATACATTATTTTGATATTTTCTTGCTTTCATTTTGTTGCTTTTTATTTGTGAATGAAAATTTCGTTTTCACATCAAATTATCCATGGTATTTGGTATACTTTAAATTTTATGATTTAAACATTTATGACAGTTTTATACGGTAAGTTATATTGGTAAAAAAAAAAAAAAAAAAAAAAAAAAAAAAAGTTGCATATTAACTGATTACAATATTTACATGAGCTCATGTTTAATCAGAGATAAATTTTAGTATGATATTAAATTATTTCTTGTATGTATTATCAATTGTTTATAAAGTTTATGCATATTTATTTGTTTATATTTACCTGTAAGGGAAGGTAGTTGTTTTGGTACTTAATTATTTACTGGGTAAAGTATTGCATATAATTTTGTAATTTAAGCATAAATTTAACTGATTTGAGGAAAAATGGCGTTTCTTTCTAAAGGGGAAAAAATCGATTTATATAATTTGGCTACCGAATTAGAACTTCAGGTAGATGCAGATGATAAAATAGTAGTCTTGCGTGAAAAAATTATGAAGTGCGCCCTTTTTAAAGACGATGAACAATTTGTAAAAGAGGCATTGATTGCTATCGTGGGAGATAGAAAAAAACAAGAGAGCATAGAAGAACAAAATAGGAAAAAACAAGAGAGCATAGAAGAACAAAGGATTGAGGACAAACGTATCGCAGAGGAAAGAGCTTATGAGTTAGAAAAACTTAAGCTGCAAGCTCAAAACCATACCGCGACAACTGTTCCACAAAATCAAATGGACCAGATGCGTATAGATATTAAAAACATCCTACCACCATTTAATCCGGAAAAAGATGATATGTCGTTGTTCTTGACAATGTTTGAACGTCAAATGAAAATGTTAAATGTCTCCAAAGATTTTTGGGTCTCACAATTAGTCGCCGTACTTCCGAATGACATTGCTAAACTTATAGCAAGAGAGCCTGAAGAAATGTTCAGAAACTATGCACATATTCGTGACATATTGTTAAAAAGATTTAAATTAACAGCGGAGAAGTTTAGGGTATTATTTAGCCGACATCAAAAAAGAGAGAATTCTACTTGGAAAGATTTTTACTTTGAAATTAGAAATTATTTTGAAGTTTGGTTATCCGAATTAGAAGTTAATTCATTTGAAAAGCTCTCAGAACTAATAATCGCTGATCAGATTAAAAAAAAGTGCCCACCGGAACATAAAAATCATTATTTAGATGGTTGGGACAAACTAAATGACCCTGTCTTGTTGGCCGAAAAGCTTGACATATATGAAAATATTAGACCCCCTTTTCAAAAATCAGCAAGTAATTCAAAATCGCGTGAAACACAGAAACATGTTTTGTCAAAAAATTCAAATGGTCAGGAATTCTGGAAAAATCATGTAACCAAAAATGAAACTAGCGAACATTTTGGAAATTTCAAAAATGCTTCTCCTACATCAAAATATACGAATTTACGCTTTGTAAATGATGATAAGCGTCCAATTATAAGCTGTTATGGCTGTGGGAAACAATGTTTTGTGAAAGCAAAATGTCCTAATTGTTCCCCATCTACGCAAGTAAAATCAGCAAATTTTAGTTCCCTACATCTCCAATCTTGTTATATTAATACACAGGCAACACCTATGTTGTATATTAAGGTAAATGGTATTACAGGGGTAGCTTGCGCAGATACCGGAGCTACTCATTCCATTGCTGGAGAAATGTTGTTCAAGCTTCTCCGTGACCAAGAAACTTCGTTCGAAGAGACCAGTGTAAGCATAACGCTCGCTGATGCCATACGAAAAGAAACTAAAGTTCTTCAAGCAACAATCACTGTTGAAATAGAAGGTCGTAGAACTAATACAACGATTTTTGCGTTACCCGAAGCCACCGGAAATAGAACATTGTTAGGCATAGATTTTTTTAATAAAATGGGAATTGTGTTAGATATGCGAAGCCAAAGTTGGTACTTCCAGAACAATCCAAAATATAAAATTCCTTTTGTTGATGATCCTTTCAAAACGACGTCTAAAATCCCAACACCGAATGTCAAAGTTAACACAGTTATGTTAAGAGAAAATGAAGGTCAAAACCTATCTGCAATACAACGAAAGAGACTTAATGACTTGCTTGAAAAATTTTCCAATACCTTTCAACCAGGGGGAGAAGCAACACCCGTCGTCGAACATCACATAAACACTAGAGAACATCGTCCAATATCATTACCACCTTACAGGTTATCACCAGCTAAGAAAGAGTTGTTGAAAACAGAAATTGATGATCTTCTTACCAAAGGAATTATTGAGCAATGCGAATCTCCATATTCTGCAGAAATCGTGCTCATTCCTAAGCCAAATGGTAGTGTACGTCTATGTGTAGACTACAGGAAGCTCAATGAGGTGACTATACCGGATATCTATCCACTTCCTCGTATGGACGATCTTCTACATCACGCAAAGACTGCTCAGTTCATGACCACTCTGGATCTGAATGCTGGCTACCATCAGGTGAGTGTCTATGGGCCTGATCGTGATAAAACTGCTTTTGTATGTCCTCTCGGAACATACCGCTTTCGAAGAATGCCTTTTGGACTCCGTAACGCTCCTGCAACGTTTCAGAGGACGATGGATAACTTTCGCAACGGACTCCCAGATGTAAATATTCTCTCTTACCTTGATGACCTCATTATTTTATCATCGAGTTTTGAACAACATCTATCTGATCTTGAAGCTGTTTTTCAAAGATTAGACAAAAGGAAACTCTCTGCAAATCGAGAAAAATGCAACTTTGCATGTACCAGAGTCCTTAGGACACTTGATTACTCCAAATGGCCTAGAAGTTGATCCTGGGAAAATTGATGCTATTGTGAGGATCCCACCACCCAAGAATATAAAACAACTGCAATCGTTTCTGAAGACATGTTCATGGTATCGCCGTTTTATACAAGATTTTGCAGAAATATCCAGAAAAAAATTTCTTAACAAGCTACGGATATTTATTCATTTTTTTATAAATATTTTCTTTTAAAAAAACTGTTGGTACATTTCGGTTAGCCGGGCGCCAGTGTTATATATACACTACATATATATATATGAGAAGAATCAATTCAACTCGATGACTGTCGATACCGAATGTTAAAATTTAGTAGGTACGTATATGCAATGCGCATTATCAGAACTTTACATATAATTATGTATTTATACAGGTGTGAGAAAAAGTTTTTTTTATTTTAGAATCTTATATTTCTGGAGAAAAGTGTGAGACCTTCGACAAGTATTCCCCGTATGGACAGAGGCTCCTTCGTACTCAATAGCAACATTTCAACGAACAGAAGAATCACTTCAACCCGATGACTGTGAGTGCCGAGTATTAAAATTTAGTAGGTACGAATATGCAGTGCGCATTCTCAGACCTTTACATATATTTATGTATTTATGCAGGTCTGAGAAAACTGTTTAATCTTTTTTAGGATCTTATCTTTCTGGAGAAAAGTGCGACCCTTCCACAAGAATTCATGATATGGACAGACGCTGCTTTTAATCAATAGCAACATTTCAAAGAAGAGAAGAAATACTTCAACCCGATGACCACAAATGCCGAGCGTTAAAATTTAGTAGGTACATATATGCAGTGCGTATTCTCAGACCTTTACATATGATTTTGTATATTTTCAGGTGTGAGAAAAAGTTTTTTTCTTTTTTAGAATAACGTATTTCTGAGGAAACCTGTGAGACCTTCGATAAGTATTCACGATAGGGTAGGCGCTGCTTTGTATTCCGTAGCATTGGCCACATAGTAAACACCACATAATAAAATTGCAACTATATCAACATTTGGAATTACTTTACCTAGACCTCTTAGTACGAAGAGAAGAATCAATTCAACCCGATAACTATCAATGCCGGCTGTTAAAATTTAGTAGGTACGTATATGCAGTGCTTATTCTCAGACTTTTACATATAATTATGTATTTATACAGGTGTGAGAAAAAGTTTTTTTCTTTTATAGGATCTTATGTTTCTGGAGAAAAGTGTGATCCTTCGACAAGTATTCACGATATGAACAGACGCTGCTTTCTATTCCATAGCAACATTTCAACGAACAGAAAAATCCAACCCGATGACTGTGAGTGCCGTGTGTTAAAATTTAGTAGGCACGTATATGCACTGCATATTCTAAGACCTTTACATATATTTATGTATATATGCAGGTCTGAGAAAAAGTGTTTTTTCTTTTTTATGATCTTGTATTTCTGGAGAAAAGCGTGACCCTTCCACAAGTATTCATGATATGGACAGACGCTGCTTTGTACTCAATAGCAACATTTCAACGAAGAGATGAATCACTTCAACCCGATGACCATCAATGCCGAGAGTTAAAATGTAGTAGGTACGTATATGCAATGCGTATTCTCAGACCTTTACATATGATTATGTATATTTTCACGTGTGAGAAAAAGTTTTTTATTTTTAGAATAACACATTTCTCGGGAAAACTGTGAGACCTTCGACAAGTATTCACGATAGGTGTAGACGTTGCTTTGTGTTCGGTAGCATTGGCCACATAGTAAAATGGCAACTATGTCATAATCTGGAATTACTTCACCTAGACCTCTTAGTACGAAGAGAAGAATCAATTCAACCCGATGACTGTAAATGTTTAGTAGGTACTTATATGCAGGGCGTATTCTCACACCTTTACATATAATTATGTATTTATGCAGGTGTGAGAAAAAGTGTTTTTTTTTAGGATCTTATCTTTCTGGAGAAAAGTGCGACCCTTCCACAAGAATTCATGATATGGACAGACGCTGCTTTTAATCAATAGCAACATTTCAAAGAAGAGAACAAATACTTCAACCCGATGACCACAAATGCCGAGCGTTAAAATTTAGTAGGTACATATATGCAGTGCGTATTCTCAGACCTTTACATATGATTTTGTATATTTTCAGGTGTGAGAAAAAGTTTTTTTCTTTTTTAGAATAACGTATTTCTGAGGAAACCTGTGAGACCTTCGACAAGTATTCACGATAGGGTAGGCGCTGCTTTGTATTCCGTAGCATTGGCCACATCAACATTTGGAATTACTTTACCTAGACCTCTTAGTACGAAGAGAAGAATCAATTCAACCCGATAACTATCAATGCCAGCTGTTAAAAATTAGTAGGTACGTATATGCAGTGCGTATTCTCAGACTTTTACATATAATTATGTATTTATACAGGTGTGAGAAAAAGTTTTTTTCTTTTATAGGATCTTATGTTTCTGGAGAAAAGTGTGATCCTTCGACAAGTATTCACGATATGAACAGACGCTGCTTTCTATTCCATAGCAACATTTCAACGAACAGAAAAATCCAACCCGATGACTGTGAGTGCCGTGTGTTAAAATTTAGTAGGCACGTATATGCACTACATATTCTAAGACCTTTACATATATTTATGTATCTATGCAGGTCTGAGAAAAAGTGTTTTTTCTTTTTTATGATCTTGTATTTCTGGAGAAAAGCGTGACCCTTCCACAAGTATTCATGATATGAACAGACGCTGCTTTGTACTCAATAGCAACATTTCAACGAAGAGATGAATCACTTCAACCCGATGACCATCAATGCCGAGAGTTAAAATGTAGTAGGTACGTATATGCAATGCGTATTCTCAGACCTTTACATATGATTACGTATATTTTCACGTGTGAGAAAAAGTTTTTTATTTTTAGAATAACACATTTCTCGGGAAAACTGTGAGACCTTCGACAAGTATTCACGATAAGTGTAGACGTTGCTTTGTGTTCGGTAGCATTGGCCACATAGTAAAATGGCAACTATCTCATAATCTGGAATTACTTCACCTAGACCTCTTAGTACGAAGAGAAGAATCAATTCAACCCGATGACTGTAAATGTTTAGTAGGTACTTATATGCAGTGCGTATTCTCACACCGTTACATATAATTATGTATTTATGCAGGTGTGAGAAAAAGTGTTTTTTTTAGGATCTTATCTTTCTGGAGAAAAGTGCGACCCTTCCACAAGAATTCATGATATGGACAGACGCTGCTTTTAATCAATAGCAACATTTCAAAGAAGAGAAGAAATACTTCAACCCGATGACCACAAATGCCGAGCGTTAAAATTTAGTAGGTACATATATGCAGTGCCTATTCTCAGACCTTTACATATGATTTTGTATATTTTCAGGTGTGATTAAAAGTTTTTTTCTTTTTTAGAATAACGTATTTCTGAGGAAACCTGTGAGACCTTCGATAAGTATTCACGATAGGGTAGGCGCTGCTTTGTATTCCGTAGCATTGGCCACATAGTAAACACCACATAATAAAATTGCAACTATATCAACATTTGGAATTACTTTACCTAGACCTCTTAGTACGAAGAGAAGAATCAATTCAACCCGATAACTATCAATGCCGGCTGTTAAAATTTAGTAGGTACGTATATGCAGTGCGTATTCTCAGACTTTTACATATAATTATGTATTTATGCAGGTGTGAGAAAAAGTGTTTTTTTTTAGGATCTTGTATTTCTGGAGAAAAGTGTGACCCTCCCACAAGTATTCATGATATGTACAGACGCTGCTTTTAATCAATAGCAAAATTTCAACGAAGAGAAGAATTACTTCATCCCGATGACCACAAATGCCGAGCGTTAAAATTTAGTATGTACGTATATGCAGTGCTTATTCTCAGACCTTTACATATGATTATGTATATTTTCAGGTGTGAGAAAAAGTTTTTTTTTTCTTTTTTAGAAAAACATATTTCTGGAGAAAACTGTGAAACCTTCGACAAGTATTCACTATAGGGATAGACGCTGCTTTGTGTTCGGTAGCATTGGCCACATAGTAAAATTGAAACTATATCATCATCTGGAATTACTTTACCTAGACCTCTCAGTACGAAGAGAAGAATCAATTCAACCCGATGACTGTCAATGCCGACTAATAAAATTCAATAGGTATGTATATGCAATGTGTATTCTGAGACCTTTACTTATAATTATGTATTTATACAGGTGTGAGAAAAAGTGTTCTTTCTTTTTTAGGATCTTAAATTTCTGCAGAAAAGTGTGACCCTCCCACAAGTATTCATGATATGTACAGACGCTGCTTTTAATCAATAGCAAAATTTCAACGAAGAGAAGAATTACTTCATCCCGATGACCACAAATGCCGAGCGTTAAAATTTAGTAGGTACGTATATACAGTGCGTATTCTCAGGCCTTTACATATGATTATGTATATTTTCGGGTGTGAGAAAAACTTTTTTTTCTTTTATAGAATAACATACTTCTGGAGAAAACTGTGAAACCTTGGACAAGTATTCGCGATCGGGATAGACGCTGCTTTGTTTTCCGTAGCATTAGCCACATAGTAAAATTGCAACTATATCATCATCTGGAATTACTTTACCTAGACCTCTCAGTACGAAGAGAAGAATCAATTCAACCCGATGACTGTCAATGCAGACTAATAAAATTCAGTAGATACGTATATGCAATGCCTATTCTCAGACCTTTACATATAATTATGTATTTATACAGGTGTGAGAAAAAAAAAATTTCTTTTTTTGGATCTTATATTTCTGGAGAAATGTGTGACCCTTCCACAAGTATTCATGATATGGATAGACGCTGCTTTATATTCCATAACAACGTTTCAATGAAGAGAAGAATCACTTCAACCCGATGACCATCAATGACGAGCGTTAATATTTAGTACGTACGTATATTCAATGCGTAATCTCAGACCTTTACATATAATTATGTATTTATACAGAAGTGAGAAAAAGTGTTTTTTCTTTTTTAGGATCTTATATTTCTAGAAGAAAGTGTAGCCCTTCCACAAGTATTCATGATATCGGTAGACGCTGCTTTGTATTCCATAACATTTCAATGAAGAGAAGAATCACTTCATCATGATGACCATCAATGCCGAGCGTTAAGATTTAGTAGGTACGTATATGCAATGCTTATTCTCAGACCTTTACATATAATTATGTATTTATACAGGTGTGAGAATTTTTTTTTCTTTTTTAGGATCTTATATTTCTGGAGAAAAGTGTGACCCTTCCACAAGTATTCTTGATATGGATAGACGCTGCTTTGTATTCCATAGCAACATTTCAACGAAGAGAAGAAACTCTTCAACCCGATAACCATCAATGCCGAGCGTTAAAATTTAGTAGGTACGTATATGCAATGCGTATTCTCAGACCTTTACATATGATTTTGTATATTTTCAAGTGTGAGAAAAAGTTTTTTTTTCTTTTTTAGAATAACATATTTCTGAGGAAACCTGTGAGACCTTCGACGAGTATTCACAATAGGTATAGACGCTGCTTTGTATTCCGTAGCATTGGCCACATCACTTCAAAGAGATGACCATCAATGCCGAGCGTTAAGATTTAGTAGGTACGTATATGCAATGCGTATTCTCAGACCTTTACCTATAATTATGTATTTATACAGATGTGAGAAAAAGTGTTTTTTTTTTTTTTAGGATCTTATATTTCTGGAGAAAAGTCTGACCCTTCCACAAGTATTCATGATATGGATAGACGCTGCTTTGTATTCCATAGCAACATTTCAACGAAGAGAAGAATCACTTCAACCCGATGACCATCAATGCCGAGCGTTAAGATTTAATAGGTACGTATATTCAGTGCGTATTCTCAGACCTTTACATATGATTTTGTATATTTTCAGGTGTGAGAAAAAGTTTTTTTTTTCTTTTTTAGAATAACATATTTCTGAGGAAACCTGTGAGACCTTCGACGAGTATTCACAATAGGTATAGACGCTGCTTTGTATTCCGTAGCATTGGCCACATCACTTCAAAGAGATGACCATCAATGCCGAGCGTTAAGATTTAGTAGGTACGTATATGCAATGCGTATTCTCAGACCTTTACCTATAATTATGTATTTATACAGGTGTGAGAAAAAGTGTTGTTTCTTTTTTAGGATCTTATATTTCTGGAGAAAAGTGTGACCCTTCCACAAGTATTCATGATATGGATAGACGCTGCTTTGTATTCCATAGCAACATTTCAACGAAGAGAATAATCACTTCAACCCGATGACCATCAATGCTGAGCGTTAAGATTTAGTAGGTACGAATATGCAATGCGTATTCTCAGACCTTTACATATAATTATGTATTTATACAGATGTGAGAAAAAGTGTTTTTTTTCTTTTTTAGAATCTTATATTTCTGAAGAAATGTGTGACCCTTCCAAAGTATTCATGATATGGACAGACGCTGCTTTGTACTAAATAGCAACATTTCAACGAAGAGAAGAATCACTTCAACCCGATGACAATCAATGCCGAGCGTTAAGATTTAGTAAGTACGTATATGCAGTGCATATTCTAAGACTTTCACATGTGATTATGAATATTTTCATGTGTGACAAAAAGTTTTCTTCTTTTTTAGAATAACTTATTTCTGGGGAAAACTGTGAGACCTTCGACAAGTATTCACGATAAGGATAGACGCTGCTTTGTATTCCGTAGCATTGGCTACATAGTAAAATTACAACTATATCATCATCTGGAATTACTTTACCTAGACTTCTTAGTACAAAGAGAAGAATCAATTCAACCCGATAACTGTCAATGCCGACTGTTAAAGTTTTGTAAGTACGTGTATGCAGTGCGTATTTTGAGTCCTTTACAATGATTATGTATAATTTCAGGTGTGAGAAAAAGTTTTTTCTCTTTTAGAATAACACATTTCTCGGGAAAACTGTGAGACCTTCGACAAGTATTCACGATAAGGATAGACGCTGCTTTGTATTCCGTAGCATTGGCTACATAGCAAAATTACAACTATATCATCATCTGGAATTACTTTACCTAGACTTCTTAGTACAAAGAGTAGAATCAATTCAACCCGATAACTGTCAATGCCGACTGTTAAAATTTTGTAAGTACGTGTATGCAGTGCGTATTCTCAGACCTTTACATATGATTATGTATATTTTCACGTGTGAGAAATGGTTTTTTTTTTTTTTTAGAATAACACATTTCTTGGGAAAACTGTGAGACCTTCGACAAGTATTCACGATAGGTGTAGACGTTGCTTTGTGTTCGGTAGCATTGGCCACATAGTACAATTGCAACTATGCAATCATCTGGAATTAGTTTACCTAGACCTCTTAGTACGAAGAGAAGAATCAATTCAACCCGATGACTGTCAATGCCGACTGTTAAAGTTTAGTAGGTACGTATATGCAGCGCGTATTCTCAGACCTTTACATATAATTATATATTTATACAAGTGTGTGAAAAAGGGTTTTTTCTTTTTTAGGATCTTATATTTCTGGAGAAAAGTGTGACCCTTCGACAAGTATTCACGATATGGAGAGATGCTGCTTTTTATTCCATAGCAACATTTCAACGAACAGAAGAAACAGTTCAACTCGATGACTGTCAATGCCCAGAGTTAAATTTAGTAGGTACCTATATGCAGTGCGCATTCTCAGATCTTTACGTATAATTATGTATTTAAACAGGTGTGAGAAAAAGTTTTTTTCTTTTTTAGAATAACACATTTCTCGGGAAAACTGTGAGACCTTCGACAAGTATTCACGATAAGGATAGACGCTGCTTTGTATTCCGTAGCATTGGCTGCATAGTAAAATTACAACTATATCATCATCTGGAATTACTTTACCTAGACCTCTAAGTACGAAGAAAAGAATCAATTCAACCCGATGACTTTCAATGCCGACTGTTAAAGTTTAGTAGGTACGTATATGCAGCGCGTATTCTCAGACCTTTACATATAATTATATACAGTGGAACCCGGTTAAGACGCGTTTCAAGGGAGTGGACAAAAGTCGCGTATTAAGCGGGATCGCGTATTAAACGTGATTTGTATAATGTTGCAGGAACTGGGCTTATTTACAAATTTAATTGTCTAAATGAACTTTAAAGCTTTCATTTATATACTTACGGTGGAAAATTGTGTGTTTTATATATATTTAGGTTAAAATTTAATTGTATTTCACTTTAACTCATTCGGTTTTTTTATAGGACCGATTGGAATAAACACGGAAAAAAAATGTAGATTCCAACATGATTTTATTGTTGATTTGTACGTTGCAACCAAAAATAAAACAACAAAAGTTCTATTTTTTTTTCTTTTAACAGAAAGAAAAATCTTTACATCTTTGAAGCACAACCTAGTTTTAAAAATCATATTTAGTACTTGTGTTAATGAGTGCCCTTCTTTTTAATATAAGAAAAAAACATTTTTATTAATTTTCATGTACAGGGTTAGCGAAATTAAACTTCCGCTACTCAAAGGGCCCTAGAGGCCGTTCTACTAGTCCGATGAGAAAAATATTTGGACAATAGACACTTCGGTGGATGCGCTCGATATTTCCGAAAGAAAAAAAATTAGTTTAAAAAATCGCCACTAGATGGCGCTACGAGTTAGCGTGTGAAGATAGGACAAACTGAGATCCCGAAACACTGAAGGACCATGGTCTTACACAAAAGGAACACAATAAGGACAATAAGTGGGCACAGAATTTCCATGGCCAGAAATGATCAACCGCCATTCTCGCGAGAAATTTGTAGCGTGAATGTTTTGCGAGTGTCCAGATCTTGTCGTTCCAATTTCTGAACCGCTTGAATGTTATACGGGCAGAAGATCAGAATTCTAAGAATTGTATTACACTGTAGTAGGGTATATCAAGGTTACGTGAAATCGTCGGTACATTGACATTTCCATGAGGCGAATGAGTGCTTGCTTCCACGACCGCTGTAGCAATATCCTCTACGACGGCGGTTGCACACTTTTACTTCCACTTCCCGGCAAATCGCCTAACTGTCCTGTTTGCTCGAATTTCATCATCATGTCATTAAGAGCACGCTCCGATATCGGTCCACGTCGTTGTTTCTTGAGACGGCGGAACTCTCCCACAACTGCATCTGCATTCTCACCGTTGCGGTAATACAGTTTGACTAGCATTGGCAACGTCGGCATTTTGAAATGCTCATATGATTGGGGCACGAACTTCTACCTTTTATCGTGCGTGGAATTTGCATGTGCTGCTGCAATGTGCTGCCCTGCTGCGCCCTCTGGTGGCGAGTTTTTAAACTATTTTTTTTTATTTCGGAAATCTCGAGCGCATCCTCCGAAGTGTCTGTTGTCAAAATATTTTTCTCTTCGGAGTAGTAGCACGGCCTACAGGGACCTTTGAATAGCGGAAGTTTAATTTCGCTAACCCTGTACATAAAGTCACTTATTTCAAGTCACTTGAATGATAAAATTTTGAATTTTAAACATTCAAAATTTAGTGGTTCTAATGTTAAATTACATTTTCATATTTTCATTAATATGTCCTGAAATAATACTCCTAATGTGCTAATTTACTGTGTAGCAATAATACTAAAATACCCAAACATATATACGTTGAATTTCCACTTTTTATAATTTTATGATGTGAATTATGAAATATGAAATTAATATTCGAAAAAATTATGATTTGCAACCTACTTTTTTTGATGGATTTAGATTTATTAAGTCCTGCTGCTTTATAGAAATCCCAAATATCCCATTTTTCTTCTAAGTAGTTATCGCCCATATGCATAAAATACGTTCAAAATGATGGTTTAAAGAGCCGTCTATGATAGAAGTTATTAGATATTTTGAAATTTCTTATGCTATCCTTCTTGTGGCTCTTAAGATGCCTTAATCAAGACTGGGGTTCTCTCGGTCAATAATCGAGGACCGAATTTCATTTTGGATGCAGCCACTAAAATACGCTAGTTTTAAAATAATTAATTTCTCGGAAACTTATCATACGAATTACATAAAATTTTGTTTTTAGGCTAACTGAAGGACGTAGAGTTCATTCATGCTGTCAGAATTGTGTACTGCTATTAAAAAAAGCAAAGTTATGGTTCGTTTTAATATGTAGATGACCTCCAAAGCAAATTTTATAGGCATCAATTAAAAGTAGACTTTTTTACCAATCGTGTGGTACCAGTAACTCTCTTCTACGATAACTTTTTGCAGAGTTTGTAAGGGGTGTTTACTTTTTTCCCCACAACTGTACGTATATGCAGTGCGTATTCTCAGACATTTACATATGATTGTATATTCAGGTGTGAGAAAAAGTTTTTTTTTCTCTTTTAGGATCATATATTTCTGGAGAAAAGTGTGACACCTTTGACAAGTATTCAGGAAATGGACAGACGCTGCTTTGTATTCCGTAGCAACATTTGAACGAAGAGAAGAATCACTTCAGCCAGATGACGGCCAATGAAGAGTGTTAAAATTTCGGATGTACGTATATGCAGTGCGTATTCTTAGACCTTTACATATAATTATGTATTTATACAAGTGTGAGATAAAGTTTTTTTTTCTTTTTTAGGATCACATATTTCTGGAGAAAAATGTGAGACCTTCGACAAGTGTTCAGGATATGGACAGGTGCTGCTTTGTTTTCCATTACAACATTTCAATGAATAGAAGAATCACTTCAGCCCAATGGCGTCCATTGATGAGTGTTAAAATTTCGAAGGTACGTATGTGCTCTGGGTATTTTTAGACCTTTACATATGATTATGAATTTAAACAGGTGTGGGGAAAAGTTTTAGCCCCCCGATACAGCATGCTATTTCTTTCTCCCAGCTTATTTTGTGTCGCCTCCAAAAAATAACGGTATCTTACAGAAGCCAGCCTTAAAACAAAGCAGTACGATTAAATACTCTATAGCAATTTTTTTAACTTCTAAGCATCGCACATTTTCAATTCTTATACCGTCGTATTGGGAAAAAAAGTACTTTTAAATGCTATTTTTTGAAAACTGCATCTCCATTTATTTTTGAAATATTAATTTTTTGTAGTTTTTAGCGACATTTGTTTCCTTTTGGAACCTCAAGTACTCCATTTCTGTAGACAGTAAAGGAAAAATAGTTGTAAAATATTAATTATATCTGTTTGTTGCCATTTTTCATAACAACTGAAAGAAAATATAATTAAAATACGTGCTATTTTTAAAAAATGTAAGCGAATAATATCTGTTAAAACATGGAGTTATCATAAATTTCATATTTGATTTTAAGTATCTACTTTCTTTAATGACGGCATCCTTTTTGCTGCATTTGTGTATTATTTCGCGATGGCGACGTCCTTTGCATACTTTACTGATGTTTAAGAGTAGATCGTGCACAGCATGATTTTTTTTTATGTTATGTTCACCCTGGGACTTTATACACAAATTCAAAAAAATGCGCGGCATAAATCCCGGAATTACCCTAAGTGTCAGCAACAGTTGGTCTTATCAATGTCCAAGATAAAAAAGTTTTACGTTTAATCTAGTTACACAAAATTTGTGTAAATGGAATAGCAGGTATACTTGCATAGTTATCCTTCCGTCTCAGGACATTAAAATGTTTCTGTTTACGAGAGGATTCCGTGTTCACAGAAATCCTGCCAAGAAGGAATCACAATTGGAACAAGTTTCATTTCAGATGGGTTTCAAACGTTAGCAAGCATAAATATATAGTGTTGTTTTCATCGAATCTTGAATTGTTTTCCTTTGAGAGAGGTCATCTTCACTGATTTTACTGCAATACATTTATGCTCTTAAGCAGTGATGGGACTCAAATAATTTAACAACCGGTTCGCTGCCCGAATGATTTTTGATGTACAAAAATGGATGAAAAATGAAGCAACACACACAGATTATGAAACACTTTCCAGAACATTGTTTAAAAATCTTTGATCCTTTGGTATGGTGAAAAAAATCCTGAAACATGTTGCCCTATAAAAGGACGTTAATAAATATTCGACAATCATGAAACCCTGATCATAATATCTAACAGAAAATGCATCAAAACAATAAACAATAAAATATAAAAATAGCAGAAATGTAAGTTTAAGAATTAACCCACGTTCATGACCTAAAGTTGTGTATAACATATTTCGAAAATTTTTATCCATGCTATAGCTAGTGAGACAAATTTTTGCAAGACCAAAACTTCTCGAGTTATGACATTTAGAAATTTTTACCATTTCTTAGTACAAAAAAACAAGCCAGACAACGTTGGAAATTCGTAAAATACAAAGTATCATGATTCGGCAACTTTAGATCATACAATGTCTTTTCATTTGTTAGAGCTGGAAAAATATTTTTCAAAATATAAATTATAAGACTAGAGGAACTTATCAAAATTTTGGATTTGTTACATTTGCGAAAAGAACTACTTTCATTTAAAAAACTTCTAAGATATGAAGAACAATATAAAAAAATGTGTAGTTGGGAGTATGTACCTAAATCTGGCGATTTAATTATTAGCTATAGATCAGCGATAACAGGGAACATTCCGTGCCAAAGCAAAGAACCATTTATTCGAATTATAGCGTTGCCTGGGTTCGTGATGAATGACCCTTAGCAACGAAAGCGAGCGAAACCGCGAAGAAACACCCAGGTTTTCATTGATTTCTTCGAAATTTCACACATTTTATTTTAAAAAGTATTTCTACACATCCGAATGTTTCAAAATTTTTGTAGATGATGTAAATCTGATCTATTGAGAATCTCAATACCATCTGAATTTGAGATACTCTTAAAAGATTGTGTTCAAATGCGGTCGTTTAATTACTTTTAGCGTAGAAAACATCGTTTCCATGAGGCGCGAAATGACTTCCATTTGCCGGTGTATTTGTAAGAGTTAAAATTCCTATTTTTTTAAACCGATTGTCCCATCGATAAGAAGATTGTTTCAGATTTACGAACATATTATTGGTTTGTCAGTACCTCTAAAATTTCGCCATGAAGGAGCGAAACACTCAGATTTTTGCTAATTTCGTCGAAAGTTTCACACATTTTACTTTGTAAGAAATATTTCTACCCGTTCGAACGTTTCAAAATTTCTGTAAGTGATGTAAATCTGGTCTATTTATTAAGATGCTAAAAAAAAGAATACTGTCGTTTAGTTATTTTTAGCGTAGAAAAAATATCGTCTTCGTGAGGTGCGAAGTGACCTGCGTTTACCGGTATATTTGAAAGGGTTAAAATTCATATTTGTTTTAAACCGATTGCACCACCGATTAGAAAAGGGTTTCACTTTAAGAACATATTTTTGGTTTGTCGGTACCTCCAAAATTGCGCCCTGGAGGGGCGTTGCAATAAGGGAGAAAAAGTTTTCGGAAAAACAACCTTTTTTGAAAATTATTTTTGAAGCGGTTAACTGCGATATATTTTTTAATTGATTGCGGCATTTGAGACGTAGATCTTTCAGCATATGTCTTTCATTTTTAACTTTACTAAGCGGTTTGGCCGATGTAAGTTAATAAATAATGACAAAATACTCCCGAAATTTCTTCTTTTCGTAATTCATTTTCAACTGATGCGTAAATAAGTCTTTTGTGCGTACGCCAGAGTTTTTTCTTTCTCGCAAGGAACGAGTTGTGTTTTTAATGAGAGTGAGTTGCGGTTTTAAATTAATAACTGAACTAATTATTAGAATTTTAAAATTCTGTGCATCAGGAGACATTTTGAGCTAGCCTCACAAAAATTTTCAGTCTCGTACGTTCCGTAGATTTTGTTAGCCATCGCACACACATAGACAGAGCAAAACTTTCTTTTATTAGTATAGATAAGTAGTTAGTGTAATTTTCAATAACCTTACCATATAATTGGGATTAGCCTAAGACTGTCAATTTAGTTACCAAAATTCTTCAAATTTCGTTTAAGTTGAATTTTCTCTTACAGGACTGATGAAGAAAAAATATAATATTGTTCCAAATGAAATGTTATTTTATTAAATGAAATTAATCAGGATATATCACAAAGTTATGCCTACAAAACGATGTTGTGCAGATAAACATTTAAAGAAAGCAAATTATTGTAAATGCGATTTTTTCATTTGAAGTATCATTTTAACAACCGGTTCGCCGAACTCAAGACAAATTAGCAACCGGTTCTACAGAACCGGTGCGAACCGGCTGAATCCCACCACTGCTCTTAAGAGGTGTACTACAGAGGGAGTCCGTTTTAGCAGTTTTAATGGCTAATGTGAAAACGGAAAGGGTTCATAACGGAAACCTGTCTAAAACGGAAATATTCGTAGTCCCGGTGGATGACATACCTTTGAATTATACCTTCTAAGACAACTGGACCCCCCCCCCTTGGCTACGCCACTGGGGGTCGCCGTGCAGAAAAATCACTTCTTCATCTCTTGTAGCACATTTTGGTTGCTTTTGAATCAATGCGGTTGAAACTGATCATTAGTTGGGGGTCGGGGACGATATTAATTGTTTCAACTGATTTTAAAAGCACGTGGTGCACGACACCCTTTGGATCCCACAAAATGCGCATCATTGTTCCAAAGCTAGTCGATTTTGCGGCCGATGTTGATGGTTGTCCAGTGTTAACCCTTGATCTTGTATTAGGACAATGTCAATGTAAGTTTCCACAAGTAAACGACGACTTTCACTCGCGTTTTTCTTTTGACTGAACCAGAAAAATCCCTGCCGGCCCGGGCTACAGGCCGAGGTAGATTTCGAAGTTAAGTATACTAATTTCACCAACAAAAAGTAAATCATGATTAGTGATAAACCCACTTTAACAATTTAATCTGGTCGCTTTTGACGAGAATTCAATTTCAGTTTTATATAAGAGCTGGATTTATCCGAATCATGTTAAGGCGGTATTAAAAAAATAATGCTTCTCCGTGCTCAACAACTCGAAAATTTCTGGCTCATTTTCAGAATCATTTTTAATAGAAAAAAATATGAAACTTGCTGAAGTGGTTTTTGAAGAGTTTTGTAAGCGACCTGTGTTTTTATTTTTCGTTCAATTAATTAAAACTTGATTAATAAACAATTATTTTCTCAGTAGGACAAAACTTTTCGTTTCTAACACAATCGCTTCAGGAAATTCGGTTAAAAATGACCACTTTGAATCATTTTTTGAAATATATTCTGCCTCTAGCAAAAAATCGATCATTACAGCACATTACATAGTTTCTGAATAAGAGAACCTGCCAACTGGATGCGTTTGAGAGCAAAAAAGAATTTAAAAATTAGTCAGAAAATAAGCAGTTTGTATTTGAATGCACCCTTAATACGATGATTTTTTTCTTCTACCGCTAAGTATTTTTAATTTGTTTTTGCTAGAATTGGTCCTATCAAAAACTTGTCAGTATAAATGTTTTAGATAATATTAAGAAGATACATAATAAATTCATGCGGATTTTATATCTTGTGAATTGACGAAGTTATGGATTTTTTTTCCTTCAACTCCCTCTTTTTTTTTTTTTTTTTTTTTTTTTTTTTTTTTTTGCCGTACGAATTGGTCCTATCAAAAACTTGTCAATATAAAAGTTGTAGATAATATTAAGAAGATTTATAATAAATTTAATTGGATTCGATATCTTGAGAATTGACGAAGTTATGATTTTTTTTTTCTCCCTAAAACCCTATTTTTGCACCCCTTGAGACCATTTTTAATTTTATCAAAAATCTATGATACATAAATTTTTGGCCCAATTTTTAGAAGCAATAAAAACTTTAAACTGATTTGATATGTACAAAAATTAAGAAGTTATGAGGGTTTTTCAGTTTTCACAAAACCCCTCCCTATATCCATCCCCTTCGTCCGATTTTGCCCATTGACGAACTTGGCCGATATTTTATGCCCCTTGATTTTATGTATCAGTTTGGAAGAGACTTGTGCAGAATTATGGAAATTATCCTGTCCAGAAGAAAGTGATATATATATAGATAGATAGATATAGATATAGATATATATATATACACTGGTTTCCAAAAATGAAGGGAAAAGAACAAAAATAGCGATTACTCAAATTGTTACATGTAGATTTTAATAAAACTAAGCCCAATATACAACGTATAGTAAGGTATAAAATAACATTAAAAGAAATTACCAGACCATTGTGGTGTTTCAGAAATTAACACAATTATAAAATACACAAAATAAATGTGTCAGTTTGGTATACGAAAAATACCTTTAATATGAAGTATGATCCCTCCTAGAAGCAATACAGGACATATAGCGATGTGTGATACTGTTAATTATGCGATTGATAAGTTCGCTGGGACGTGCGAGCCATTGCTCTTGTAAAGCAGTTGTAAGCGTGGCAAGAGTCTGAGGAAGGGATTGAGAGCAGCAACACATCTTCCTAAAAATGCTCGATGGGATTCAAATCCAGTGATCGAGCTGGCCATTACATGCGCTGAATTGTTTGGTGCTGAAGATAATCTTCCACGATGCGAGCCCTGTGCGGTCTAGCGTCGTCATCCTGTAACAGGAAATCATTACCTGTTTCGCCGGCATGAGGGCGAAGATAAGCATCAAGAATGTCATCTCTATAGACGTGAGTATTCACAGTTCCACGTGGAAAGACATGGAGGCTGTACGTCCATTCAGAGAGATACCACCCCAAACTGAAACACTGCCTCCTCCGTATGAATATCTTTTCACGAATTTTTGATGGATTATAGTGTGTTCTCTGTTCTACTTAAATCAAACAAAGTCTACTATCGATTTGGAGGTTAAACCGGACTCATCCGTGAAGACAACTCGCCTCCATTGATCTGCCATCCAGTGGACATGTTGACATGCCCACCTTAAACGTTCCCTCGTTTAACGCGAGGTGCGCGGCACACAAATGATTGGCCGCCTCGTGTAAAGACCACCTTCATGAAGCCTTCTACGCACAGCAGACGTTGATACCAACCTTCCAGCGGCTGCAACAAGTTAGGCTCTAAGAGAAGAAGGAGTTGTTGTTCTATTCCTTCGTACACATAACCGCAATATCGGCCATTGGTGCTTGTGATAGCTCTTGCCCGTCCTTAGCTGAACCTTCTGGAGGCCGAACCAGTGGTTTGAAATTGTTGCTAAAGCCTGTGAACAACAGAACGACTCACATTTATCCATTTGACTAGCTCTGTTTGACTTTGACTTGTCTCCAATCGTCCAATAGCTCTATATCGCAATTCTGTGGACAAATGATTCCTCGAGGTCATACTATTGAATTGGCTATCTCAGTTTTCTTATCTCATAATCACAGCGACAACTGCAACCGTACTCTCTGGCATGCATTTTTATGCTCTTCACAGACGACGCAATCCGATTGCAGCGCCACTAATTTGCTATTTGTAATTTTATTCAGCATCTTTTTGTTAACATCATATGCAAATTTCATACGGATAGCTTTCTTTTTGAACAAGTTATCGCCTTTTTTGTGGCTTTTCCTTAATTTTTGGAATCCAGTGTATATATATATATATATATATATATATAAGTTTTTTACTGGGGGTGGTTTTAGGGTCTAGGGTTCTTGATCGGTAAAGATCTCCAAAAATTTTTCAGAAATTCCAACATAGGGGAGAATGTAATAGGTAGTATTTCATACGAAATCTACCTAAAAACTGAACGTGCTGGACATGCTCTTTATTTGGCCGAAAAATTGATATGTTTACCACGTGAAAAAAATATGAAGCTAACTCGAGAACGGTTAAACATCAATGGCATTTTGAAATGTATTAAACTTACGTTAATTTAAACTGGCTGTACCACAATATATTTTATTAAGTAGGGGGAACAAATGATAATAATCAGAACTGTGCACGTTTAATCAGTTACATAGTGTTTTTCATAGAAAACTCTTGGAAAAAAATGTCGAAAAGCTTTTTTTTTTAAACATCACTGCAAATGTTAACAAGCATTGTTTGAAATTGTTTTTGTGTTCTTTAATAGACATAATTAAAAGCAAATTGATTAGTTGAGATGTTTAATATTGCGATCAAGAATTTAGGGCCCCGCGCGACATTGCGCCGGCCCTGGTTGTTCTTTATTCGAATAGCAATTGATGGTGATTACTCTCCTGATAATGATTTAAAGTTTCAAATTTATGTCACGATAATAAATTATCTTATTCAGGATGTCAGTTGTTAAATGGTGTGTGTTCTTAAATTTCAAAGAATGTGTCAATAAAATTACAATGCTCAGACAATCGTACGTAATTTTTCTCAAGTGGTTTTTTACTCCTGAGCAAATGCTTTGAGGTTCAGGTTTAAAAACCATTGAAATTTTATTTAGAAAATGTAGATTTAAAGAGAAAAAACAAGGTGAAAAAAAATATTCAACCATAATCGTGTCGAAATTTGCAAAGCAATCGGTAAATCATGGATTTTTTTTTTAATTAAAACCTTTAGAAAACTGGAATACTTGATTGCATTTTTTGCATTATTTAACTGAAATTTCCGTTTTGAAATTTTCTTAATTTTCGTTAAAGTTCATAAATTCGTCATTATATCCTAACAGAAAAAAATTTAAATTTTCATAAAAAATTTGCGGTTGATAACTATAAACGTTATTTGTTGAAAATCATTATCGCTGTTTTTTTTTCGCTTTCGGTAATTCGATAAAAACTTATGCTTGGAATCTATTCATTATCCAGAAATAAAACAAGAGCTCAATAACAAAAGTAAGATCATCTTAAAATATTACTGAGCTTTTTTTTTTTTTTTGCAAACTCTGGGTTTTAAAACAGTAGAAGCTCCTCCCTCTTCTGGAAGACTTTCGTCAATTGATTTATTTGGTAGGTTTCTCTCGAGTTTATGCATCAGTATATACGAGGCTGGATCCAATAAAAAGGTTACAAAATTGTTAAAAAACGGTTTATTAACAATTATTTATTAATAAAAAATTGTTTAGCGTTTCCTTCAGTTCTGTAAATAGGAAATAGTCACTGAGTGCCAAATCTAGGCTATATGGGGTTGAGTGACTGCATACTTCGCACTTGAACTTTTACAACAATTTTGAGTTTTTCATGCAGTATGAGGCTGTTATTGCTATGCAATAGGATGATACAATCATTCGACATGCCAGGGCATTTGCGTAGGACAGCTTCATGTAGCCTTGTCAAAGTGGCACAAACAAGACAACTTTCGACTACTACTAAAAGCCTTAGACAGCGTTCCACAAGGCGGGGTGGCCTACCATGCGGTTTTAAAGCCTTAGACTACTAAACGCCTTGTCATTTCAATCACTCTGACGCATCTGCGAACTTACACTACCTACCCGCACAACCGCTGTAAAACAACTAACGCCATATGTCTGCACTCTAAGAAAAAATATTCACTCCACAATAATTACTTTTCGAATGCTGTTGCTTGTAACCTCATTTTTATCCCCCTCGTATCTTTCAGTGCACGTACTTAATATAAAATGTCTTGCAATCTAAAACAAATATGGGCAACATGATATAAATGCGTTTCCTATAAGGTAGAAGGCCCATCCTTAGTCAATGATGTTTTTTGAATAGAAAAGATAATTTCTCGTTCCCGGTCGGTAACGTGTTAAAAATATATTTCAAGTAATAGGACTCTATCAAATTATGGTCCATTTTTTTTCTCATATTTTTTTTTTATTTTGGCATACTTGTGTACTCTAAAAATTAAATCGGAATAAAACAACAAATATAGATACATAGTGGAGAGTATACATTGGTATATGCCGTATACCTTCTTGTTTTTTTAAGAACCGCCATATATCCACTGTTTCTCCCATAAAGGTATAGCTCGTATTCTATAACATATACCCTCTGACCATAGCATGTACTTTCGGTTGTATTACAACTACAGTACTCATCAGAGCTGCTAAGAAAGTAAGTAAGCTAAAAAAATATTATAATAAACAGTTTTCAGAATCTAGGACAAAAAACAAAGTTTATTTGTAGTCCTAATTAATCAAAACTCTCTCATCATTTTCTGTAAAAAAATGTGGGTAAATTGGCTTGAAGCCATGACAACACTTTATTACCCTGTATTTTCTATGCTACTGTTAACGAAAAAAAAATTTTTTCGTGCAGGAAAATTCACCGGGAAAAACGGGAAAAGATACACTTGAGAGTTGTTCTTTATTAGATAAGCAATTGATGGTGATTAGTCTCTGGTGATGATTTATAGCTTCAAATTTATATCAAGAGAATACATTATCTTATTGAGTACGTCAGCAGTTAAATGATGTGGGTTCTTAAGTTTCATGGAACACAACGTTAAAAGACCGTGTTTAGACAGTTACACGCAATTTATCTTAAGGCTGCTAGTCACTCAGCTTCCGAAGTCTCTTCACTAACGTTAAGTCTAATAGCGTTTGATGACTTCGTATATTTAAAATATCTCCACGGGAAATTAATATTTTTAACTTCTTTTTGCTGTGTACTCTTCTTAAAAGATGTCTCTTTTTTTTCTTAGCTCTCAAAATATTTCAAAAATATATAATTAATTTTATATGAAGTGTTAAAATCTTACTCACACTTAATCAGCTTTTAACACATAAAATATTAAATTAAGCATAGATTTTTTGAAGATTTTGAGAACTAAGAAAAAAAAAATATCTTTTAAGAAGAGTACAAAGGAAAAAGCCATCAAAAACCAATTTTCTGAAGAGGTATTTTAAATATACGAATGCATTCTATGGCCATAGACTTAGCATTAGTGAGGAGAATTCTGAAGCTGAGTGACTAGCAGCCTTAAGTGGTAAGGCATACATACAATGAAGCTTCTTAAGTAAAATCTATAAAAAAAATTAGAAGATATAAGTAATTGAAGGAAATTATGGTTTAAAGTATTTTAAACCATAATTTGAGTTTGCGCATTTGTCGAGCTTGCGTATTAGTCAAGCTCGCCTCAAAGTCGATCTCCTACTTCGAAAAGAAAAAAACAAAAACCCGCCTACATGACGATCTCCTACTCCGGTACTTTGAGACGAAAAAAAAATAAGTCGATTCTCTTTTGTCTTCATAAAGGCTGTCAGAAAACAAAATCACCAAAACAAAGAATTATGCACAAATTAATATTTCAAAAAATATAATATTTCAAAAAATACTTAGATACAAAATATATATGCGAGTAAGTGTAAGATATAGGTAAATAATAAGACTTTAACTACAAGAAAGATTACACTTGAATACGAAGACAATAATATATTTTTAATGAGACATGAAATACACAAAATTAACTAGAAAATACTTCTACAATTCGTTAACACAACGAAAAACGTGGTCATTTGCCTATTTATGTCACTAATATAATGGAGAAAGACTTTTGTTTTCTATCATTAAATAAAGATAATCAAATACTTTAGTCCTGCTCAAACTAACCAACTTCTCGGAAAACAATTCCAATAATAATCTCATCCATCATTGTGGAATCTATGATGGCTCGAGAATCTTTATAGTCTACTGAGATGATATGCGTCATTTAGACATTGCTCATTTATTCTCATATATATCAATGAAAACAATTGTTTCGCTAACTCCAATATATATTTTACAAAATTAAATAGACATTAATACCCCTGTGTATATTATAAAAGAACTGAAGACTCGGATATTTCGGGAAATTTGGCTTGGGAAACCAACAGCCCCCCATCAATATCAATATAGCCCCATTTAGCTCATTCACTTTATTTCATTGCTCATTATTCTCACATATATGAATGAAAACAAATATTTCACTAACTCCAATATATATTTTTAAATATTAAATCGACATTATGAAGTAAAATATCATACTCCGATGTTCAAGTTACCGTTAGCGAAAAAGATAATGAATATGGTGGTAGCATCCCTGACGCTGTGAACGTTTTCCAATTACACTGTAAATCCGTTTCCCGTTAAAACAATCAAGTATCAGTTCAGAAAGAAGAGAAGATTTCCATGGAAAACAAATTGATTTATTTAAGAAGAGAAGCATGAAGATATAAGAAAGTGGCTGCTTCCGAAATTGCACAAAACTATATGTCTTTACAGAGCAAGGAGTCGAGGTGAAGTGAATTCAGTCCAACTCAGTTAAGACCGCCAAAAATGCACATGTATTAAGCCAAGATGGCAAGCACCAAATTATCGGTTAGGCTGCGAGCCATAAATTTTCAACGAGATGTATACGCCAAGTAAGAGGACCACATTTGTCTACTTAATAACAAGTGAAATTAAAAAGCAAACCTCGAATTGTATACAGAAAGTTTAAACGGCCTGCAGAATTATCGGTAAACATACTTTACCTCCGAGAGGTGATAATACATTTTATAAGCTTTTTTAGCTCACATGCTATCAAAGCCTGAGACCTGTGCCCGCATGTTCTGTATGTACGTGTGTAAGTATGTAACGCGATAACTCTTGATAGAAATATCCGATTTGCTTCAAATTTTTTTCTAGGTTCATTCTGATAAGACGCTTCCCTGATTAGTTTTGGGAGTTCCTTGGTTAAGTATAAAGAGGGGAACGGGAGGCTAACACCCCCTTAACTTAGATAAGTGGGATTTTCAAGCAGAATTATAAGATTTGGTATAGCGGTTAATTCTGGTAAGACGCTTCACTGATTAGATTTGGTGGTTCATTGTTTAAGTATAAAGGGGGAACGAGGGGGGGGCTAATTTCCCCCTTAATTTAAATAAATGTTTTTTTATCCAATTTGCTTCAAATTTGGTATACCGGTTTATTCTGATAAGGATGATATTTGGAGGCTCATTGGCTATGTATATAGATTAGAAACAGAGGGGTGGAGGCTAATCCCTCTTTAATTTATTTTTCGATTTATTTTTGTTCTTTGAAATAAGAGTATAATATACAATTAGTGGGAATAGCCTGTGAACTAAATGCCATCAGATTAACTGGGCACTTTTCATTTTATTGGTTTATTCGAAACCCCAAATAGCTGAAAATAGATGTCCGATTCAATTGCGCAAACCGCAAGTGAACGTAGCTCACAGAATTAAAAGAAGCGCCAGTTTTCTAAATAAAATATAAATAAACGAGCATTTTTTACAGGGATAAAATTGCACTTAGACTAGAAATATAAGAGATATCTTTTTTTAATACAGGCGTTCATATGAAGAAAGGAAAATAAATTTAGAAAAAACATTCATTTTGAATGGAAAAATACCCTAATATAATACCCTAACCTTAATCATAGACATTAAAATATTTGTGTATATCTTAAAAGAACTGATGACTCGGATATTTCGGGAAAATTGGGTTAGGAACCAACAGCCTCCCATCAATATCAATTTAGACAAATTTCTATCGTTCGCTTTACTTCATTCTATTTTCTCTGAAAACCGAATTAAAATATATGTATAAGAAGTAACAGTTTTTTGTGAAATTAGAAGGCAGTTTTCAAAATCTCAGACAAAAATGAAGTTCCTCTATATATTTATTAATTCTAAAATCACCAAAAATTCCTTTTCTCTCATCATTTTCTCCTTCATAAAAGATTTAAGAATTAGGCTTGAAGCCACGACAACACTTTAATACCGGGTGCAGTCTATGCTATTGTTTACGAGAATATTTATTTCCTTTCGTTGAAGAAATTCACCGGGAAAAATGGGAAAATATACACTTGAGAGTTGTTCTTTATTAGAATAACAATTGGTGGTGATTACTCCCTTGATTACTCTCTTGTGATCGCTCACTGATGATGATTTACAACTTCAAAATTATGTCGGGAAAAGTAAATTATCTTTTCAAGATAATGCTAAATGAGCCTTTTCTAAAGTTCCAAAGAAAGTGTCATTTAAAAAATAATGTTTAAACAGTTAAACATAATTTTTTGCTGAGCGAGAATTTGAATATTAACTGTTGAACATCTTTTCTAAGACTTTTAAAATTTTTACTTAAAAGATGTAAATAAAGAAAAGAAATCAGCATCTATATTATAAAAACAAAACCATGTCTGTGAATAACCCTGACGTCATATTGACGGTGGCAACGGCTTCGATATAAAGTTCGTATTTACTGCTACTTTTTTTACGCATCTAAACATCGTACCATTTTAATTTTCATGCCATCAAATTAAAACAAGTCGGAAATTGCTCGTCAAACGTGGCAAATGAGGTGCGTTCGTACTAAAACTAGTTTTGTAATTATTTTTTGTACCCCATATTGTACTGAATATATATTTTTTTTAACTTCATAAGTGCATAGTCTGTAACATCATTAAAATGCACTTGCAATAATTTTTTTCCCATTCCCCATAATGTAACGGAAAACTTTTGACTGTCCCTGTAATTAAACTATACATCCGATTTTCATAAAATTTGAAATGGCTCAACAAAATTTTGCAACAATTATATATTTAAATTTTCAGACCATTCGGAAGGTTGTAACATCATTAAAACGCACTTGCAATATTTTTTCCCCATTGGCCATAATGTAACGGGAAACTTTTGACTGTCACTGTAATTAAACTATACATCCGATTTTCCCAAAATTTCAAATGGCTCGACAAAATTTCGAAACAATTATATATTTAAAGTTTCAGACCATTCGGAAGGCTGTAACATCATTAAAATGCATTTGCAATAATTTTTCCCATTGGCCGTAATGTAAAGAAAAACTTTTGACTGTCCCTGTAATTAAACTATGCATCCGATTTCCATAAAATTTGAAATGGCTCGACAAAATTTTGCAACAATCATACATTAAAAATTTCAGACCATTAGGTTGTGTAGTTTTTGCTCTGTTATATGCGGACAGACAGACAGACGGACGGACGGACGGACTGAACGACGACTATAGGTGCTACGTATTTATATATTTACGAACGCACCTAAAAAGGATAGATAATGCTTTCAAATGCAATTTTTTGTTTAAACTGTATCTCAAATTACTGATTTTTATGGGTTTTAAAATCATTTTTAAGCATGAATTATTGTAAATCTATCTCAAACAAGAACGCGCGATTCTATTACAAAAGATTAACATGTTTGCTTTTAAAAAACGTAAATAATTCAGCCTTTGCTTCTTTCCGTCTATTATTTCATAGCTAAGTTGTTAAAACTTCAGTGTTGGCTACAGTTAGTGTAACATACTTAGAAGATACCGGATTTTAACCTTCAAGAAACTTTTGACATTTTAATATCCCACACAATGTTATAAAAAATGATATATTTAAAAATTTTTTAGCTTACAAAAGGTACATGAAATTATAATTTTATATAAATAAAATTTAAATAATGATGAACACTTTATAAAAGATGCTGCAAAAACCACTGAAAATACTTATTTTTTTATGTCTGTGAATTTGATAAGGGACTGTCAATTGAATTAAGATTAATGAATTATTTGATTAATAAATAAATAGATTAATGAATTTAATGCAATTTTGTTAATTGCATTATGTATGAAAGGAACAAAAATAAAGGGAAATGCATTAAGGGAAGACAAGGCTGAGTGCAATCCTATGGGAAATATTCGAGATTTAAAACCCGTTTCTTTGGAAACTACCCGACCGATTTTGCTGAAATTTGGAATCCATATTCACTGGATTATGCTCAAGACTCATGGTAGACTGTTTTTTTTCTGCGATTAAAACTATTTATTTTAGAACAATGTCAATTTTTCAGAAATTTTCCATTTTTCAGAATTTTTTTTTTCTGAAACTAATTAATTTATTTTTTAAACTTTCTGCCACGTATGATCTTATATTTATATTCTACCACCAAAAAATTTTTTATCGAAATTGCTCGAGTACTTGTGGAGTTAATGGAGTTTTTAATTGAAAAGTACAATTTTTCAGAGAGCTAAAAAACTTAGACACTTCTAACCTGTGTGACGTTCTTGCACAGTTTTATGAAACACGTGAATTAAAGTATATATAAGCACTTGGATAAAATTTAGTTACATATAATAAATAAGTATAAAATGTTAGAGTAAAATTAATGTGAGTGGGCGTGGCGTCCTAGTGGTGTCTTCCCTTAACCCCTTAATTCTCGCTCCCGTCAATATGACGGGCTGATGTGTCGTTCGTTATGTCTCGTGCCCGTCATATTTCCTGGCTGAAGATTTATTGCTGGAAAAAACTTCTGAAACCAGAAAAAATTAACTGGCTTTTCCGTCTAAAGTCTTTGAATATTAGTGTTTGGGTTTGGTTTTTGGCGCTGATTGTGATGTTGGACTTTGTATTGCATGTTTCGAAATATATCAGGCTCAAAAAATTATTAATAATCAAAATTTAATGCATATTATTTCAAATATTATTTGTAAAAATTTGTTTCATGATGATAAATAAAGATCTAAGACGTGAAAAATAAAGGTCTTATTCGCATTAATTTGTATGGTGTAAAACAAACATTAAAACACAAAATTCTCGCATGATGTTTTTTCTACAAATGTGAATTTGTTGTATAACAGCTTATTTTTTCGCCTTTAAAAAAAAAATAATAATAATTGCACATTTTATATAGAAATCTTATAATTATTCAATTTCTGTAACAAAAAAATAGGTACTTTTTTGGTGGTTTTCCAAATATTAAGCAACCGTTAAGTTGTTAAATAGCATAATTTTACAAATGACGCTTATATACGGCCTATAACAAAGAACTTCCGAAAAGTTGATAACTCATACATTTCAGGAAATGTGGGTCATAAAAAAAAAGTTTTCCATCAATATATCTCGAATTTCTCGCATTCGCTTCATTTCATTTAATGAAGCGAATAATGAATATAATGAATAATCATATATATATAATGATATAATGAATAAATATATATATAATGAATAATCATATCTCTTCATTTAATTTCATTTAATGAAGAGATATGAGAGGTAACAATTAAGAAGGTAGTTTACAGCATCTTAAACAAAAGAAAAGTGTCTTTGTACTTTTGTAAATGTACGAGTATAAATAACCAAAACATCTTCTTCGCTCTTTTTGTCTCCAGAAAGATTTAAGGATTTGGATTGAAGCCATGGCAACACTTTACCACGGAGTACTTTTTACGCTATTGTTTACAAAAATGTTTCTTTTCGTTGAAGAAAACTCATCGAGAAAAATATGTGAAAAGATACAATCTAGACTTGCCTTTTATTCGAACAATAATTGATGGTGATTACTCCCGTGATGATGATTTTAAAAAACTCCAAAATTATGTCGGGAGAATAAATGATGTTATTCAATATGTCATCTAAATGGCGAGTGTTCTAAAGTTTCGTAGAACGTCTCATTAAAAAATAATATTTAGGTATAGTCATGAGTATCTTTTTAACACTTTCCAACAAAATTGAAAAGTGTTTATGACTTCGGTTTGTCTGTCCGTCTGTCCGCGCTCTAACTCCCGTAAATATACTCGGATCGTTCTGAAATTTTTGAATGTTAGTGACCTCTACCATAGCATGAACTCTATTTTAAATGAAGTTTGTAGTATGCGTAGTTCATTTACAGGGACTGTCAAAAGTTTTCCGTTACATTACGGCCTATGAGAAAAAATCGTTTAAAATGATTTTTAATGATGTTACATGTTTTCAAACTTAATAAAATTGATATGCATTTATCAAGTGCACTAAAATATGCATTCTATAGAATATGCGGTGCATTAGTTATTATTCATTTACAGGGCCCCACAAGAGAATTCCGTTACATAATGGTATAGGGTGGAGGGAACTTTTTCCGGCGTATTTTAATTATGTTAAATTATTTCATGTATAATCAAATTGATATACGTCGATGAGGTTGACTATAACTTATTTCATGTATACTACGAAGTGCATAGCATTTACAGGGACACACAAAAGATTTCAGGTACTATATTATAACCGAAGTACTGTACAGTAGCGATGATTGCTGGAAAGGCATTTTTAATTATGTTATGAGCTTTTATCTTTCACTATATTTGTGCATTGTATACGGTGTGTATAAATGCTTTAATTCATATACAGGGCTACACAAAAGAATTCGAAATGGTTACTGGGTATGATTGTAAATTGCTGAGAGGTGGTTTTTAAATTAGATATGCATTTTTACTTTGAATTGCATTTACTTTTCTAAGAAAGGTTTGTAGAACATAGATAAAATGATATACTTGGTCACCCAAAGAATTTGATACATGGTCGTCTATAAATGATAATTTCTGGAAATGTGATTCCAGTAGTTTTAAGAGTGTTTGACATTAAATTAAACTTTAGCTAAATAGTGGCGTGTAATAAAGGTACTAGGTTAACTACAGGGTTGTACAAAAGTATACAAGTATGTTTCCATCTATTCGTATGTATTGCTGAAAGAGAAATTTCAACCTGTTATGTGTTTTCTTGCTAAATTAAATTTCCCCATTATATAGTATATACAGGGTGTCCGGTCTCAACGGTGTCCAATGGCTAATTCCTAAACCGTTAGTCATAGACATATAGTTCAAATTAGAAAAATGTTTTAAATCACGTAAAGAAATATTTTAAAAGCGATTTGGGTCAATAAAAACATTTCTTAAAAAATTACGAAATATAAATCTTTATACGGTCCCCCGGTCTTATAAGTTATATTTAGTGGAATTTTCCTTTTACACTGACAAGTAATACAAAAAAAGTCCCGTTATTCTACGATTAAAATTGACCGAGTAATAGCTGTTTAAAGTTGGAGCATATTTTTTGCTGCAAATTGGGGGTCATTCACAAATTTAGTCGAAATATAATTTCGTCAGATATAAAAAATATCTGGGAGTAAAATTAACAATTCAATATAAATTTGAAATCTTTAATCATTCTGGCATATTAATGGAAAATATACAATTTGTAATAAACATTTAAGAAGAAAGAAAAAACAGAATTTTTCTTAAATAAAATGATTCTAAATTAACAGCCTCAATTCTTTACAAAATGATACGTATTTTAAAATATTATTAGATTGCACAAGCCTGCAAAAGTTGGGTTATGTCATGTTTTTTAGCTAATGATAATTGATTCTTGTATACTCTGTACTGCTGAATCCGAAATTGACCTTCATTTTTAACTATCATATCAGGATTTTTCGCACATTGCAAATTTCAAAGTTAAGGAGTTCAATGTTAAAATTGAATTTCCTCCCCCATCTCATCGGACCACTCAGCTGTTTAGCTGTAAGAATCCTAGGATAAGCAAACATATCGAATAAATTTTTTAATAAAATAAAATAAAATAAAATAAAATAAAAAAATGTTTTACATATGTTTTATAGTAAGAGATTTTAGCTATATTTTAACTTACACATTTGCAATTTGCAAAAAAAATTCTAACGTGATGGTTAAAAATGAAGGTCATTTTCAGATTCAGTGCTAAAAAGTGCGTAAAAATCAATTATCAAAAGTTAAAAAACACAACCATCTCCGCTACTTTATAGTATTCGATTTTTGTTATTCCTTAAATTTGAAAATTTATGATTTGCGAAATATCCTGACATGACAGTTAAAAAATAAGGTAATTTTCCGATTCAGTGCTAAAAAATACATAAATGTGAAAAACCCAACAATCGCAGTCTTGTATTATCTAATCTAAAACTTTTTCTTAAACTCCTTGGCAGAAATTTATCCAAAATTTTTTGTGTTATCCTGTAAAATAAGTATAAATGGTAACCACCGAAAATCTTAATAATATTAGATTGTTATCGGATTTGCGCCAGTATGTAAAATGCAATCTTGATCAGATATTTAAAAGTGGGTTAAAGTTAGAGTACAAATTTTGAACTGGAAAAACATACATATGATTGTTGAAGTAACATAAAAACTTATAAAAAAACATAATTTTTGTTAAAAGAAATCATAAGAGAAACAGTCTCAAATACTGACAAAATAAAACCTATGTTATTTTAGCCAATTTGAGACTTAATCATAATACTTGTAGGATTTTTTTTCAAAGCGCAGATACACATGAAGTAAGACCTTCGAATACTTTAAACACTTGGCATATGATCCCTCAAAGCCAAGCCGAACTCATTTGTTTTCAGAGTAGAAAAGTGGCATAAGTCATGCATTTTTAAAGTTTCATAACTCGCTCAATTTTAGCGTTATATGAATGGGACTTTTTTTGTCTTACTTGTCAGTGTAATAGGAAAAAAATACTAAATATAACTTATAGGACCGGGGGACCGTATAAAAATTTAAATTTCGTAATTTTTTAAGAAATGTTTTTATTGACCCAAATCGCTTTTTAAATGTTTCTTTACCTGATTTAAAACATTTTTGTAATTGGAACTATATGTCTATGACTAACGGTTTAGGAATTAGCCACTGGACACCGATGAGACCGGACACCCTGTATATCAACCTACAGATCAAATACTCGGCTGTTCAAAAGAATTCGAATACATATTTGCTATGGACGGTAACTGCTGAAATCAGTTTTTCAAATGTTTTATGCGTTTTCTAGAATGTTTACTTAGTTCTCTTATATACCTTATTTCCCTAAATAACGAAGTTTTGTTAAAGCATTCAGGAAGTGTTGGTAAGTGTTTCATAATCTATGCTTAACGCATCATTTTTCTTACTGGTTTTAAGTGGCTTCGCAATAAATTCTTTTAAGCTTCCATTGCAAAACTCTCTAGGACATCGTTTTTAACCCTTTAGTGCGCATCTTTGCATATATGCAAACAACACTGTTTTGCATTTAATAGATTTATTTTTTATTCGCATACACCTAATTCACACCAGAAAATTAAAATAGCAATATTTGCTTTAATTAAAAAACAGACATTCCGTATTTAACTAAAGCGAAATTAACCATTGAAACCTTCTGATGTAAAGTCAGATTTTCTGAACTACTTAATTTCTAGAACGTATTCTATCATGGGAATTAAAGGGTTAAAGGTTAAGTTTTATAAAATAAATAATTATATAAAATAAGGTATTTGGAGACATACTTATTAAAGTGTTTACTAATTTGCATTGTTTTAGCGTAAAACATCCACACGACTGTAATTTTTACTTATATTGCAGATGTGCAACAGAAGAAAAGATTGACCTATTATATGAAGAATATATCTCTGATTTTTTTCATTATTTTTCCTGTGTTATACACCTTTCAGAGTATCATATATAATTTTTTCGAAACACAATAAAAAATCGCGCATTTAAGGGTTAAAACCATAAATATACTAATAACCGTAAAACCATAAACTCTTAGATTTTTTTTATTACATATGTTAAGGGTGATTAAAATATTTGTTTTAATTTCTTGTACGTGTTGACTGAAAATTCCCTTTCCAGACTGACTATAATTCTCTTTAGGGTAGGGATGCACAACCTATGGCCCGCGATGGGTTAACGTGTGGCCCGCAACTTTCATCAATTTATAACTGAAAAAAATTGCATTTGTTGCCCATAGATCGCAGGAAAAAATCTTGAATTTTCTCAATTTGCCGCGCAAAAAATTGAAAATTTCGCCAGTCAGTTAAGAATCACGAATTTTGTTTATAGGGGGCGGAAAAATCGCGAATTTCGTTGATCGGGCGCGGAAAATAGCTAATTTTGTTGATGAGGCACGGAAAAACCGCAAATTTCGTTGATTAGTCACGGAAAATTCTCGAATTTTGTCGATCAGGCGCGGAAAAAATCTCAAACTTCGTTGATCGGGGACGAAAAATCGCGAAGTTTGTTGTCGAGCTCGGAAAATCCCAAATTTAGTTGGTCGGGCACGGAAAAATTGTGAATTTTATTTGTCGAGCATGGAAAAATGCGAATTTTGTTGGTCGGGAACGGCAAAATCTCGTAATTTGTCGATCATGTGCGGAAAAATCGAAAATTTCATTGGTCGGGCACGAAAGAAATCGTCAATTTTGTTGATGATGCGCGGACAAATGGCAAATATTGTTGATCGGCTCCGGAAAAATTCTGAGTTTCGTCAGTCGGGAGAAAAATTCGCGAATTTCGTCAATTTTCCGTAGGAACAAATTGCGAATTTCGTCAATCGGATGCGCAAAAATCGCGAATTTTGCCTATTTAAAGCGGAAAAATCTTAAATTTCGTCGATCGGCTGCAGAAAAATCGCGTGTTTTGTCTGTTTATCGCGAATTTCGCCAATTTGCGTCAGGAAAAAATTGCAAATTTCGACAGAGTCTCGCAAATTTCATTGGTCGGGCGCTGAAAAATCACAAATTTTGTCGATCGGGCAAGGAATAACCTCAAATGTCAGATCAGGCTCCGAAAAAGGGCGAATTTCGTTGGTCGAGCTCGAAAAAATTGCGGATTTTATATCTCAGGCACGGGAAAATGGCACATTTCGTTTTTTAGGCACGGAAAAATTGCGAATTTCCTCGATGAGGCGCGGAAAATTTGAAAATTTCGTTAATCAGCTGTGGAAAAAATTACTTGAAGCTGTGGAAGTTTCGTCAGTCGGGAGAAAATAATCACGAATTCCGTAAATTTATCGCGTGAAAAATTTGCAAATTTCGTCAGTGTCAGTAAGAACTGCGAAATTCGTTGTTCGGGCTCGGAAAAATCGCGAATTTCGTCAATCGTGTTCGAAAAAATCGCAAATCTCGTAGATTGGGCACTGAAAAATAGTGAATTTCGTCGATCCGGTGCAAAATAATAGTGAATTTTGGCGGCTGGCTTCTGAAAAATTCCAAATTTTGTCCATCAGGCGCGAAAAAATTGCAAATTTCGTTGATCGGGTGCGGAAAAATTGCGAATTTCGTTCATCATATGCGGAAAATCTTCAAATTTCGTTGATCGGCTCCTCCTCCCTCCGTTCTTAAAGTTCACATTTTTTTCGGCACTAGCCACTTTGATGCCTATGTTTGTGTTTTAGCACTTTTAATTAAAAAAAAAATTCACTCCCCCGAATAAAGTCAAGAAATGTTATCACTCCTTCAAAATGATCATTTCTATATATCTCTTATACGTATATACAAACATAAACTGTTTATATATCCTTACCAACTGAATTGGATATGTTGACTGAGTAGGGGAGCCTAGAGAGCCCCCCGCCCACTCTGAAACCAAATATTTTTTTAACTGATTATAGGACACAGATCACCTCCCCAAAATAGAATTTCCACAGTATTAATGATGTGGCCCTCGACAACCCAGACATTTTTGTAAGTGGTCCTTCTCCTTAAAAGGTTGTGCTCCTCTACTTTAGGGGCTGTTAATATATAATGTTATGAACTTTTTGGTAATTTTGTGCCTCCTCCCCCCTTGCAATATCATACGTTATCATCCCACGAAAACCCCCCTCCCCCGGTACTGATATTGTTATCAATGCATAAAAATTCTTTACATTTTTGGGATTTTTTTTCTTTTGTATGGAATGATATACAAATATGGTTACATTTATTTTTCGCATACTTTATTGGTTCAAATGAAGAGAAATCAATAAAATATCAGTTTATATTTCAAAAAACACTTAAAAGAAATAGTGTATTTAAAAGTGTTTAATAATAGATTTTTGTTACTGTTGAAAATAATCACAGCATTACATTAAATTCTTATTAATTTCTTTTTGTACAACTATGTTTATTGTGATTGGTTGTTTAATGTAGCTTTCTTTCACGGCCGCCAATTCTCTGCCATGGGCCTTGCAAAATCTATAAATACCTATAAATTTTCTGTTTTCTTTCAGTATGTTTGTGTAATTGTTCTTGTTAATATCAAATATACTCACTTCGATCCACGTCTTTATGTCTGCCTTTTTATTTATTTTAACAGCAGAGCGTTGGTTCTAGCAAGTGTTGAAATGAGCTGCGAGACATACTGACGCCGTTATCTTTCTGTTTTTCATTTCTGCTGGGATTTTGAGTGAAAAAGATTTTATCTTTCTTTTTATATATTTTGTTGAGCAGAATGGATTATTCAAAAGATGTTTACGGTATCCCTCTTTTTGAAGGTGATGGAAAAGTTTTTTCGGTATGGAAACGAAGAGTAATGGCTATTTTTGCTGCTAAAGAATTGGAAAAATTCTTGGAAATTGAAGCGGCTCCCGACAATGCCGCCGATGTCGTGAAAGCAAAAAAGGCTTACGCTTTATTATTATCATTATTGAGTGATAATGTTCTTGCATCACTTCAAGATGAAAATACAGCTCATAAAATTTGGAATAAAATAGAACGCACTTATGATACAAAGCGTGCAGTGAATCAAATTTTAATTCGGAAGAGATTGGCAACGATTAAGAAAGATCGTACAGTTTCTATGAGAAATCACATTGATGAAATAAATAAATTAATTTCGGATCTTAAGCTGTCTGGGGCAGAAGTTAATGAAACGGATACTATTGTTTATATTTTGATGTCATTGCCTCAGGAATTTGAAAATGTTAAGATTGCTTTAGAAAACCAACCGAATTCTGTTTTGACATTAGATTTCGTGACACAAAGATTATTAGATGCTGAAGCACTTCTTTTGGATTCAAAGAAAGAAAAAGTATATACTAAGGCTGCTCATGATAATACTGCATTTGTGTCGACTCGCAAAGAATTCTTTTGCAAAATTTGCAACTCTAAAGGGCATACAGCGAAATATTGTAGAAAGAAAATTACTTGCCATTCTTGTGGAAAATTCTGACACATAAAACGTAACTGTAAAGCTGTTAAAAATTCAAATGAAGAAAAATTTGCCTCTTCAGCTGTTTCTTTCGTTGCTGGAAATGCTTCCAGGAAAAGGAAGGAATTTATAGTAGATTCCGGAGCAACTTCCCATATGTGTTCTAATGAGAATTATTTCGCATCCTTAGTACCTTCTTCAGGAACTATTAAATGCGCATCAAAAACAACGAATCTAGAAATCAAAGGTATTGGAAATATTAATGGAAAACTGTCAAATGGAATGGAAATTACTTTAAAGGATGTCCTTTATGTTCAAGACTTAAACGGGCAACTCATTTCCGTTAGGAAAATTGAAAGTGCAAATTATACAGTTATTTTCAAGAATCAGAAAGTATTTATCGAAAAAGGGAGAAACCGTTTTTACTTCGGTGAACGGGATTTGAATGGACAATACGTAAGTGACTTTGTCCCTGTTTACGAAACCGTTCTTACTTCAAAGAAAAATCATTGTGATATCTGGCATCGCAGACTTGGTCATCCGAGTGACAAAGTATTGAAAGATATGAAGCTTCCGGTACCTGACTCTTTTTGTGATATTTGTGCTCGGGCAAAACAGAGTGCAACACCAATGGGAAGAGGACCAAGAAAAAGAGAAACCAAGCCAATGACTTTGATTCATAGTGACATTTGTGGACCTATTTTTCCGACAACCTTTTCTGGCGAGTGCTATTTTATGACTCTTATCGATGATTTTTCTCGTTTTACTGAAGTACGTTTACTGAAACATAAAAGTGAAGTCTCAGAAGAATTAAAAATGTTCTTAAAATCCAACCCTACAGTGAAGAAAATTAGATGTGATAACGGGAAGGAATATTTTTCTAATGATTTAGTGAATTTTACTAGAGATCTTGGTATAGTGATAGATCCCGCTCCTCCATACACGCAATCTTTGATTGGAGTAGCTGAACGCTGCAATAGGTCGCTTCTGAATATAGGACGTGCTTTGATTGCTGAATCAAATTTACCAAAGACTTTTTGGGGTCAAGCTATCCTTTCAGCAGCTTACTTGAAAAACCGAATGCCAAGCAGCACTATTGAGAACAAAACTCCGTACTTCCTGAAATATGGAGAAGAAGCCGATTTCAAGCACATACGTGTTTTTGGATGCAGTGCTTACATGTTAATTCCTTCCGTTCATCGAAAGAAGCTTGACGATAGGTCTAAACAAATGATCTTCATTGGTTATTCTTCAATGGGATATAGATTACTAGATCCTGAAACGAAACGCATAACTGTATCAAGAAATGTGAAATTTGACGAAGAGAAAAAGGAAAATGTTCAGTCGAAACCAATACATTCTAGAAAATTCAGAACCAGTCGATAATGAAATTGATCCAGATGTTCTAGAAAATACGAGTGAGGAATTAGATTATCCTGAAGAGAAAGAAGACAAAACAAGAAAATCTGAAAGATTTAAAAAGCAACCTGTACGGTATCCAGATCCTGAAGTTTACGAAGCATTACTTTGCCAACAAGAAACATTAACGTTTGATGATATCAGATCCCTCCCTAGTGATGAACAACGCTTGTGGAAAGAAGCTATGGACGCGGAGATTGAAAGTATGAAAATCAACGATGTCTGAGATCTTGAAAAATTACCACCTGACAAACGACCTATTTCCTGCAAATGGGTATTTACCATCAAAAGAGATGGTCGACATAAGGCGAGACTCGTAGCTCGTGGATTTATGCAAAAAGAAGGGCTAGACTATAGTGAAACCTTTTCCCCTGTAATAAGTATTCCAGCTTTACGTTTGGTTCTTATTTTGATTTTAAATGAAGACTTATGCATCTGTGATAGATGTTAAAACAGCGTTCCTGAATGGTAAGTTAAATGAACTTGTTTTTATGGATCAGCCGCAAGGCTATGATGATAAAAGTGGGCGAAAGTGTAAACTTAAAAGAAGTTTTATATGGTTTAAAACAAGCCCCACCACAATGGTTTGAAAGGTTTCATGAATTTATTTCAAAGTTAAATTTTAAATCTTGTGATAATGAACCTTGTATTTTTATTCGGTATAATAATGATCATAAAATAATTATTGCTTTGTATGTAGATGATATGTTAATTGCAGGTTCAGATGTAAATGAAACTAATGTAGTTATTTCCCTATTACATAACGAGTTTCACATGTCAAAATCGGAAAGTGTTTCAGAATTTCTAGGTATTCAAATGAAATTCAATTCTGATAGTTTAATAATGGATCAAGAGTCTTACATAATTAAATTGTTAAGTAAGTTTAATATGCTAGATTGTAAACCCAGTGACATTCCTATTTCTCCTAAGTCCACCCCATCTGATTTCAAAAGTGGTAAACCTTTTAATGGCCCATATCGTGAACTTGTAGGTTGTTTATTATATTTAGCTTATATTTCTCGACCTGATATTTTGTATGCTATTAACTGTTTAAGTCAATTGCAAGAAAATCCTACTGAAATTGCATGGAAAGCACTTAAGAAAATCTTAAGATATTTAAAAGAAACATTGTCTTTAAAACTTGTGTATAAAAAGCAAAATTCTGATCCTAAATTATCCATGTATGTTGATGCTGATTGGGGGGCTAACACAAATGACCGCAAATCAGTAACAGGTTATATTTTAATGTTTTGTAACATGCCTGTTCTGTGGTGTTGTAATAAACAAAAATCAGTTGCCTTATCGTCAACTGAAGCTGAAGTCATTGCTTTAACTAAAAGTTTGCAAGACTTGTTATGGTTTAAAAATATTGCTAGTGAAATTGTAAATATTAAGGATTTAGTAATTTTTGAGGATAATCAATCATGTATAAAATGTATCAGTAATGAGAGTAATTATGGTAGAATGAAACACATTGATATTAAATTGAAATTTGTTCGCAATATTATAAAAGAAAATAACATCAAAATTGAATATGTTCCTACGAATATGCAAATTGCTGATTTATTTACAAAGGCATTACCTAAAGTTAAATTTTATGAACTATTATTTCTTTGTTGTTTGTACAAGTAATGTTTAAATTGTGTCATATTATTATTAATGATTGATTTCAAGAAATTTCTTTGTTTTCTGATGTAATGCTAGATTATGGGCGGGTGTTAAAAATAATCACAGCATTACATTAAATTCTTATTAATTTCTTTTTGTACAACTATGTTTATTGTGATTGGTTGTTTAATGTAGCTTTCTTTCACGGCCGCCAATTCTCTGCCATGGGCCTTGCAAAATCTATAAATACCTGTAAATTTTCTGTTTTCTTTCAGTATGTTTGTGTAATTGTTCTTGTTAATATCAAATATACTCACTTCGATCCACGTCTTTATGTCTGCCTTTTTATTTATTTTAACAGTTACATAATGCATTTAACAGTAATAATGTCTTTTTTGCACTTGCTCCCTGCACGGGTTGGGGCAGACAGAATTCCTTATCATCAAAACAGGCAGACAGTACTCTTTCTCTTTTATTTATTAGAAAACACAAGTATCATTTCAAACATTCTTACCAATCGTTTGTCGAACAGCGAATTATACAAACACGTATGACAGAAGAATAGGAATGCCAAACGTATGGGATGTTCCATATTTTGGAATTAAATAATTTTATAATCATTCAATGACTTTAATAATAACTTTGTTTACTTTCATAAAAATAGATAACATACTAAAAAAGATATACTATTTTGATGTACAGACCAAGTTACAAATAAAAATTAATCAAAAATGATAACAACATCAAAAGACAAACCCCCTCTCCCTCCTACAGATATCTTACGATATCATATGCCAGACCCCCCTTCCTCCGTAAAATGATAAAGTTATATATGAATAGCCCCTTAAACTTTATAGAGCATCACAAAATTAGACCGGGAAACGGCTGCTCATCAAGTTGACGCTAAAATTCCAGAATAAGTTAAAAGTCGATTCGCATATTAAAATGCAACTGGTCTGAAAAGTCATATTTTGGTGGAAAGCACCTGCAAACCACATTTTAGTGGTTGACTGGTAGGTTTACCATTGTGTTACCATGATCGACTTAGATCTGCAAAAACATTTCAGAAATTCCAACATAGAGGAGTTTGCAATAGGTAATATTTCTTACGAAATCTACCTAAAAGTAACTAACGTGTCATTGCCGAAATGGAAGAATTTTATTGCATATAAAAATATGAAAACTGGTAGTTTTATAGAGAAATGTATGTTAAATACGCTGAAATAGACAATTTTTGAATCTAAGAATTATTTTAAGCACTATTTAATGTTGAAATTGATCAAAATAGTTCAGTTAAAAAAGTTTTATAGGACACAAAACTATGCATAGAAATTTAACCATATTTTGCAGGCATATACTGGACTAGGTTGCGGTGCACAGTGTCCAACCATTTTTTTTAATTGTCTAATTTTTTAAGTTTTTTCTATTTTCTATTCAAAGTTACATCATCTTAAAAGATTTACTTCATATATGGATAAAAAATATATGCTGTGAATCTGCAACATCAATCATATCTAATTTTTTTTAATAGTACGAGTATGTATATGCGTTAACTGAAACTTCATTTTTCAGAGTTATTATAATTTCTTTAAAATCCATAAAACATAGCACTACATACTACCCCCCCCCCCCCCCAAAAAAAAAAAAAAAATGGAAGTTTTGATAACCCATATGCGATTAATATTAATGAAGCTATTAATGAACCCCGGCTTTTATTTCTTAAATATTGATTATAGACATATATTATAAATTACAATGTCACGTGAAAAAAATGTACAGAATTTTATGAAATCGATTAAAATTTTCAGGGTATTAAATTTGAAGATATACAAAATTAAAATTTTTATAAGTCCCGGTACAAAAAATTTCCCAATGAGTAAAACATGTCCCAAACACTAATAATCGTACATAATTTCAGTGTTTCATATAAAAAGTTGCAGAGATATGAAAATACATATATGCTGACTTAAACCACTTTTCGATGCCTAGATATGAGTTCGCAAAGGGTAAAAATCATACCGGATTATACATATTAGGAAAAAAAAACAATGATTGCATTGTTTCCATGACTGCAAATTTATGATTAACCCCTCACCAACATTGTTTAAACGTATCTCTGCGAGTTTTTTATGATAAAATACTGAAATTTTATACATGGCCTTATTAGTGTACGAGATCACATTTTACTCATTGGAAAATTTTTTGTACGGGGCCATATAAATATTTTAATTTTGTATTTCATCAAATTTAATCCCCTGAAAATTTTAATCGATTTTATAAAATTCTGTACCTTTTTTTATGTAACTTTGAGATTTATAATGTATGTCTACGATCGATATTTAACGAACAAAAGCCAAAGTCAATGTTTTTGGGACACACTGTACGTATTTCTAGTACAATGGAATCAGTTGGATTCCAATGCTAACATCCCGGTTTGAAACTGGGGAGGTCACCTCTGCGCTACTAATGCTTGATTACATTGCCGCTGTATTTATCTGTCACATTTGTCCGGTGATTTTTACTATAGAATCAGTCGGAAAGTGATAAATCAAGTCGAAAATTTTACGTCAAACGTAGCAAATGAGTCACGTTCGTACTGTAACTTGTTGTATAAATATACAATTCTTGGTGCAATATCTGTTGCACTCTTATGCAATAATGCATCAACACAAAATTTATTACGATTCTATATATTAAATTCATTCATACGATAATAATAGGACTCCATCTTAACCCATTTATGCCTAGCTTCCCATTTTTGGGACGTTTCGAATTTTAATAAATTTTTATAATTTTCTTCTTCTTTTCAACATGAAAATTGCATGAAGTAATTGTCTATAAATGTCTTCATCATCTATTGTCGAGAGATGACAGCATCAGATTGATATTTATTGCCTTAAATGAAGGCATTATTTCGATGTCTATAGATTTTTCATTTTTCAAGATAGCGAAATGTAAAAAGTAAGTTTATTTGTATTTTTTGTATCAAGGATCCAAATAAATAAGTCATAATCTTAGCTTGTAGACTTCTTTGAAATATGTATTTTTTTAAAGTGCGAAATTATATGTTCAAGCCTATTTTTTATGCGTGTTTTTAAAGTGCAAAATACAGGGCGCCAGGCGTAAATGGGTACATATTTGTATTAGCCATTTAAGGGACAGTCATTTATGCAAAGTCCTTTTCAAGATGATTTTGAAATAAATTGTTTTTTAGCATTAAATACGATTATTCGTAATTTATTATTAATAATACTGATAATGTTATTAGTCTCTGTAAAGCAATAATTATATTTTTTTAATAGTTCATAAAAATACAAATTATAGTATATAATATACGATTTAAAAGCTTAATTTATATAAATTTAGACAAAGCATATAGTTATGCATTTTTCTACATATGGATATTTTCATATTTAGTGCGTTTACATTTTAATAAATAAATAGAAAAATATTTTAGCGTTATTTTTTTTAGTATTTTTCCAGTTCATTTTGTAACATTTTAAAGTGATTTTACCAAGAAATTCCAGAAAACAAAAATTCAGTCATAAATGGGTTAAATAGGACGTCATCACCATGGCAACCTAGAATATTTACCTATCATGGGATATAATTGAATTTATTATGTATGATAGGATTTAATAGAATGAAGAAATCGTTTATTAATATTTTTTTTAAGTTTTGGTTGATTTTCATAAAATTAGAAATGACTCGACAAAATTCTGCAACGATTATATACCTATATATTAAATTTCAAACCATTCAGTGGGGTAGTTGGGTAGCAGTAAGCGGCTAGACGGACAAAGAGTCGGACGAACCAGACGACGATTTTAGGGCTTCGTATTTATATAATTTAGTAACACAACCTAATAAATGTGGGTCCCTAAACAAAAGCTTCCCATTAATACATCTCGAATTTCCCTTACTTTCTTTCATTTCTTTGAAAGCCATATTATAAAGAAATGTAAGAGATAACAATTGCAACGGAATTAAGTAAGCAGTTTTCAAAATCTTGAAGAAAAATAATGTTTCTTTGTACTTTTGTGTATTCATAATCATAATTAACCAACGCATCCTTTTTATCTCATTATTTTCTCCGAAATAAGATTTAAGAATTGACTTGAAACCATGGCAACACTTTACTATCGAGTATTCCCTGGATAATAATTTCTAAAAGTGTGATTACACTAGTTTTATGCCGGTTTATTGCCTGAAATAAACTTTTATCTTAATGCGTGGGGTAAAAAAAAAAAAAAAAAATGTAGGTAATATACAGGGCTTTTCAAAATAATTCTGGACAGTATTCCTGTGACGTCACTGTAGGTAAAATGGCGGCATGATCGTTTGTTGAAGCTTTGCATTACACACCGCGGCTTTTTTTCGCTATTTCTCTTTACAGCGTTATTTTATTTTCACATTTATGAGCTTATAAACCTAATTAATGATAATACAAGCATATTCTTTCATTATTTAACTATTAAATAACGAAAAGAAATGACAAAAGCACGATTTGCAGAAGTTAAATTAAAAATTTTTAAATGCTAAAAATTAACACGGAAATCGTTAAGTAAAAGCATATTTAAGTAAAATAAGGTAATTTACATAATTTATAAACGAACCTCAATTTAAGCACTTGAAATTTCACTCATTTATACAGACATTGGCTATAATTTATTTTAACGGGGAGCCGGCAGCATAGACAATCACCTCATCCAGTTCACGGATGAAATTCAAGGATTATCTAACTCTTGATTCGCATATTAAAACGCAATCGGTCTGCAAAGTCATATCTTGGTGGAAAACACCTAAAAACCCGATCTTAGCGGCTGACCAGTAGGTTTACCATTGTGTTTTACTGCACCAAAAGGTATGAAAACATGGAGAGCTGGGAGCAGGAAAAACAATGGTAAACCTACGAGTCAGCCGCTAAAAGCGGGTTTTCAGATGTTTTCCACCAAGATATGACTTGGCAGACCGTTTGCTTTTTAATATGCGAATCAAGATTTAACTAATCCTAGAATTTTATCCGTGAACTCGATGAGGTGAATGTCTGTCCTGCCGGCTCCTGGTCTATTATATTTCTAATAAATTCGATAGCCTACACAAAATTAATCTCATATTAAATGAATATTCCTTTTATATTATTCAGATCTATTCCTAAATTTCATTTTTTTCAGTAGCGAAATAAAAAATAAGTGAATTCTTGAAGACCGTAATACGAGGGTGGTTCAATAATTATTTTCCCGAGTGTGTATAAAATATTCAAACTGCGATGGTTGATGTGGAATATTAAAGCCTAATGTCTTAGATGCCTATATGCTCAATTTCAGAACTGTAGCTGCTATATTAATATTTTTTTTCGTTTCTGGTGTAAGAGGTCGACCTAGCTTGAAAGGGGGGGGGGTGACAGTGAATGAGACGTGGCTACTGTCGTTTGGACTCGGGATCATAGTGATGTAGCCACGTCTCATACACTGTCACAAATCTATCACAAAACTGCTTCAGGCCTTGCCCCATAAGCTCCAAACCAGCCTTTCCTCCTCCAGTCCATCTTTTCAAGCTAAGTGCCACCTCTCGCACCTAAAACGAAAAAAAAAAAGTGTTAATATAGCAGCCACGGTTCTGAAATTGGGCATATAGGCGTCTAAGACATTAGGCTTTAATATTCCACATCAACCATCGCAGTGCAAATATTTTATATACACTCGGGACAATAATTATTGAACCACCCTCGTATTTTCCAAAGCATCGATTTTTCATGTTTTCTCAAGCTTTTTATAGCTTCGAAGCAAGAGGAAAAATAGTGTCTAAGCACTTCGACGGGTTACGGACGGTAATTGCTGAATCCCTTCTTTCAAATATGTTATACGTTTTCGAAACGATTGCTTAGATATATTATTCACCTTATTAAACAGCGAAGTATTGTTAAAGTATTCTGGAATTGTTAGAAAGTGTTTCATAATTTATGCTTGGCGCTTGATTTTTCTTTCTTGTTCATCATCAGGGGAGTAATCACCATTAATTGTTGTTCGAATAAAGAACAACTCTAGGCTATATATCTTTTCACATATTTCTGACGATGATATTTTTTTCAACGAATAGAAATGTTCTCTTAAGGCTGTTTGTTCTCAGCTTCTCTGCTCAATAAGCGCAAAAAGTTTTGACACATTTACAAATTCATTTTTTAACAGAAAGATATAAATTTGGAAGGCCTGACCATGGAAGCGAATTGGAATCGAACTGTGTTTTCCATTTTTTAATTAATCAATTACCTATTGAGTTATAAGCGATTTTGATCTCGTGACACAGACGTTTTTCAACCTTTCTTGAGTGGTTATTCTTCTTTTGCGAGAGAATTCGATTCAAAACACCCACTTTGACAATATTTTCTGAAATATCTATTGCGTTTGGAAAAAAATAAACAGAAAAATTACATAGTTCTGTTACATAGTTTCTGAACAACAACACCTGCTATTTACATGCATTTCCGAACAAAAATAAATTAAAACTTATGTCATAAAGTTGCTCTTTTGGATTTGAGAACAGCCTTAAACAATAGCATAGAATGCCCAGCGGCCAGTAGTAAAGTGTTGCCATGGCTTCAAGCCAAATTCTTAAATCTGTTTGAACAGAAAAATAGCGAAAAAGATATTCTGGTTATTTATGAATTAACAAAAGTACAAAGAAATTTGTTCTTTTGTTTAAAATTTGCTTCAAACTGCCTTCTTATTTCGTTGAAAATTGTCACCTCTTTTATAAATTTTGAATAAGGCTTTCAAAGAAATCTAAAGGAAATGAAGCAAATGTCAGAAATTCGAAATATATTAATGGAAAATGTTTTTTTATAACACACATTTCTTGAAATGTATGCGTTATTAATTTTTTGGTACTTCTTTATTATAGGGGCTTATCATAACTCAATTAAGCCTCAGTCTGAACCTCTTCACGCCCTTGGCCACACATGTGGACGATTAGTTTTTACTTTCTTCTATCTTTACACGGAAGAAAGTATTGGATTCGTAAAAAAATTAGAATTCCGCATTTCGACGTTTTAGTGGTCAGATATCTCGAAAAACATATTTTTACAAAATGTCGGTCTGTGAGTCTGTCTGTCTCTCTGTCTTTGTGTTACAGAAGCCTTGTGGGCGCTCTGTCTCAAGAACTAATGAACGAAATTTAATAAAAGTTTAGATTCAGTTAGTTCCCGATATAAATTCGTGCTGATTACTTTTTGGTGTAAATCGCCCAGCAGGTGACGTTGCTATGCTGCAGTATTCATGATTATCTCAATAGCTCTATCTCAAGAACTAATGCACGAATTTGTATCAAACTTCAGATTCAGTTAGTCCTTGATATAAATTAGTGTTGTTTAGGTTTTGGTGTAAATCGCCCAACAGATGGCGCTACTAAGCGAAATTGTTCACGATTTCCGCAATAGCTGTATCTCAAGAATTAATGCATGAATTTTCATAAAACTTTAGATTCAGTTAGTCCCTGATATAAATTAAAACTGGTAAGTTTTTGGTGTGAATTGCCCAACAGGTGTCACTGCTATCCAGAACTTTTCACGATTTCCGCAATTCAATTGGAAGTTGACATAAGTTGTTGCTGATTAGATTTTGGTGTAACTCACCTAACCGTTGGCGTTGCTATAATGCATTTTTCAGGAAGTATTAACATGTATGAGATAGAAGAAAGTTTCGGGATTTCCACATACGACTATTTTGTAATTATAATTGCTGTCAATAATAAAAAGAACAAAAATTTTATAAGTTATACTTTACAGAATCCCTCAACAAGAGAAGTAAAAATTTTAGGGTTCGGCTGCACTGATAATGTTATTTCCGATGTACAATTAGAGATATATAAAAAAACGTGAAGTCATTTTTCGGTGGTCAGTGATGTTGGATTTTTTGAATAAATCGTTAATATTTGATCAAAATATTATCAGATATATTAAATATATTAAGTTTTAATAATTTTTAGAAATGTAAGAAAGAAATTTACTGTTAGTTTTTCATTTTATAAGAAATCATTTCACTCATAAATTACCATTAAAGGTCAGCGGCCACAAATGTGGACGTTATATATATATATATATATATATATTTACTTTTTATTGTTTTTCCCTTTTTTTTCGGCCATTGGCCGAGAGGTTCTGCTCTCAAAGCTGGTAGACGGGAGGTGCTGGGTTCGAACCTAATCGTTCGGAGTTTTCTTTGAACCTTGGATTTCCAAGCGTAAATACGGGTTAGTTTCCCTTAGAAAAAACCCCATGGAGTGCATCCCACTCCCCTTGGGAACTATATCCCTCGTGTTGATAATTGGCCGTCATAAGCACAATCAACCAACCCTTTTTTTTTCTATTTGAATTCCTATCTATATTATAAAGGACAAACATATCTGTGCGTGACGTATACGTCATTTTGCGAATGGCAACACTTTGAAATTTGAAATAAAATTTTGGTTTTGCAATTTTCTCTACTGCAAATTTTTAAACTTCCAAACATCGCACATTTTAAATTTTTACACCGTCGTATAAGAAAAAAAATGCTCTTTTAAATGCAATTTGTTTGAAAGCTGTATCTCAATTTATTTTTGAGATATTAATTTTTTTGTAGTTTTTAATACCATTTTTCTTATTGTGGCAACGAAAGTAACCCATTTCTATTGAAAATCATTGAAAGTAAACGGAAAATAGTCGAAAATAGGAGATACTGTATCTTTTTGTTGCCATTTTCTCATAAAACCTGAAAAAAAATTGAAATTAAAATGTGGGCTATGTAAAAAATATTGTCTGTTATTCTATGATAATGACGTCATATGCATATTTTTCTATAGATGAAGTTTAAGACTGGATTGTAAAAGTGGATTGCTTTAGCGAATTCAAATCACGTCATTTTATAAAAAAGCGTGTATTTTAATTCTTAAACCTAAATTTTGTTTTATAGAAGTGCGTCATTTTCACAGCTCAGCTGCTTTGAAATTCTTCACAGGTGAAAATGCTTCACTTTTGAAAATAATGTAATCGAAATCACCCACTGATAAAACTCAATGTTTTACAAAAATTTAGAGTATCTTTATAAAAGAGAGGTGACATGCAAATAATAGCGATTTATATTACAGAAATTGATGATTCTCGCCTGGATGGATTTGCTTCGCCGAGTTAGATAAGCAAACAAATAATTCGTGGTTTAAAATAATATCATGTTCTTGATGTTTTTGCCCAAAATTCTTTCGAATAATAAAATTTTAATGCTATTCTTTAGCATTAATACATCCTACTATAATTTTATCAAAATAACATGATTTGCTTAATTTAATTCTTCCTAATTTTATATAATCTATATATTTAAAACACAAGTGTGTTTTTTAGTCATCTGCCCTGATCTTTCTGCTGAACCAATTTTACTAATATATATATTTTTTTAAACTGAAAGCTCTTCATTTGTAGATGTGATCACACTATCTTTTTTTTTTTTTTTTTTTTTTTTTTTTTTTTTTTTTAAATATCCCCACTTTTATATTTTAATTTTAAAAGCATTTTATGAAATTTCTTTAAAAATGGTGAAAATTAGAGACATTTCATTATTACAGACAAGAGAGAAATAATGAGGTATTTTCATCTTTATTCATGCTATTTTCTGATAAAAATTCAAGATTTTTAATAAAAATTGTTGTATAGGGTTTAGTGTCGAAAATCCCATTAGGAGCAGAATATTATATATGGGGCATAATAACGGAAAAAGACATACTGCTTTTGAAAACACGCACTTTTTCTCATAAATTTTCAATATTGCTTTTCCTTCTGCATGTGTACTGATACTAAGTTTCAGACACTAGGGGAAATGCTTATTTAAGTGAAAATGAAGTCATATTTAAAAGAAAACGATCATTTTCTTAGATAAAACTAAGCATTTTAACACAAATGCGTCAAAACAAATTAAATTACGGAAATTTTTACTCTCTGGAATTGAGATTAGAATCTCAAGTAAAGAGTGCGTCTGTTCACATAAAAAATATTGCTGACAATCGTGACTTAAAGTTTTGAGTTAAAATGATTTTTAAATGATCAAACAAAATACATTTTTTTTCTTTTTTTTAATGATGAATATGGGTATGAGAAGTGCGTATGCAAATTTTGAGAAGGTGAAAATTGCTGTTTTTCATTCCGGAATACCAATCATAAGAGCCTCAATTGATAACCACATCCTAATAACCGATCTTTATTATATTTTACTGATTAAGTATCTATATTATAAAGAACAAACATATCTGTGCGTAACGCCGGCGTCATTTTGTGAATGGCAACACTTCACGATCAAATTTCGGTCTTGAAATTTTCGCTTTTGCAATTTTTTAATCTTCTGGCCATCGTACATTTTCAATTTTCGTCGCATAAGGAAAAAATTTACTTTCAAATGCAATTTGTTTAAAAACTGTATCTTAATTGACTGATGTATTATATTTTCTAAAATAATGTTTAAGCAAGACTTTTTTCATTATTTATTATTTCATTTTCTTTACACTTGCCGGTTTCAATACATAATAATAAAAAACATTTTGCACTTTAAGCAACAAATATTTTTCAGCATTTGTTTCTGACTATTTTTGCATAACGAAATTAATACTCCCTTTATAAACAAATAAAAGAATAATATTTAAAAAAAACACCAATCTAATATATTTGTGAAGACAAATTAAAGAAATTAATACTTCTTTTATAAACAAATAAAAGAATAATATTGAAAAAACACAAATCTAACATAGTTGTAATCGTACAATTTAAATTTTTAGATCACCAAATAGGATTATTTTTTTTCAAATGGAATTTGTTTTCAAAGTTCATCACAGTTTACTGATTGTCTGTAGTTTTAAAATCAAGTTTAAAGCATGAAACATTTTTTAATTTATCTATATCGCGCGGAGCTCAATTACGAAAGATTAATCCGTGCCCTTAAAACAAAATAAAGAGTTCATCATTTTCTTAGGGCTAATATACATTAAAAAAAACCTTCCCTATGAATAAATAAATAAAATAATATAAATAAACCACAAATTTAACAGACCTGTATAAGCTCTGAAATTATCAGAATATAAAAGGATGCCATAATTAGCAAAATCTTGGTCAAATATCTCTTAGCATGCGGCTAATAAAAAAATATCGCTTTTGATAAATTTCAAAAATTTATTTGATTGTATAATTCGTATTCCCATATGAAAAATGTTTTTTTAATGTAAGTGAGCAAACTAAAATTTATTTATTTATTTACTTATTTATTTGTGAAGTTTTAATTTCGTTTGGCATTTAGTTATGGAATATTACACGGAAAATGACAAATGCTAATTTTTTTTAATGGAAACCGCTAAATCTTCCGTGATTGGGTTGCACGCATATTTTGAAAATATTCATGTTTAAAAATTATTTTAAAAATCATAAAAAAAACATTAAACTGAGATACAGTTTTCAAACAATTTCCATTTGAAAAGACATTTTTATTTCCGGTGTAAAAATTAAAATTGTGCTAGGTTTAGGAATTAATATTTTTTCGATAAAAACTAAATTGATTGCCCAAATCGTTGCCGCACATCAATTGATTTGCCGTTGTTGCAAATCAATATGACGTCAGCGTTACTTAAGGTCACGTTTTTGCTTTACAGTATAAATAAATGTGTAATGGTTATCCTCTTAGTTATAATATTTTGCGATGCTTTTAAAATTTGTTTACATTTATGAAACGTATTTTCCTACAGTTAAGAAAAAATTGTAAAAGAATAATTTAGAAGTCTAGACTTTTTCATACCATCAAAATATTGTAAAAATGGCATTTTTAAGTTCTCAGTGAAACATATATATAAAGAACTAATAACATTACTTTTCTCCTAGACGTCTACAGAAATCTTATAGATCTGAAATAAGACATTGATGTTTCGTAAGTAAAAGTTTGTTTCATAAAATTATCTGTGTGAAATTTATTTCGAAGTGTTAGAAAGCTTTTTACTGTTCCCATCTTTTTTCAAAGTAAGTGGTAAAATTGGCATCACGTTTACACTTATAAGAAGTTTTGAGGCATTAAACGCATAAAAAAATTATTTATTTTATTTATTACATTTTCTCGATTTTTTTATATACATAAATGTTTTGAAATTTGTTTCGTTTAAGCACATAAATAAATCTGATATTTACGATAAAAAATTTCATTGTAAATAGACATACAGTAGAACCCCTTTTATCCCAAACTCTTTTAACCGAAACTCTCGGTTAACCAAAATCCATTTTTAACGCTTTTTTTCTTTTACTTCCACATTCCTTGTGTGCAAAATTCCTTTCGAAAATTTTTATTATTATTATTATTATTATTATTATTATTATTATTATTATTATTATATCCCTTGTGTGCAAGCTTGTACTTTCCGAACTACGAGTAGATTTAAATATTTCCGATCCCCTTTCTTAGAGTTGCTTTGAATTTAACTTAAGCTCCCGCAAGCTGCGGAGTGGAACGAAGAAAACGAACAAATTAGCAATTCTGAAGCTTTTGAATGTTTTGCAAAAGGTTTGGCATTGCTGGAGTAGCAGGAAATTAAAATTAAATTAATTAAAATATACTTAATTTCAAAATTAATATTCAGGTAATTTATTCTTGTTTCTATTTTGCGATTGCTTTATTTTTATTAACCACTTGCCATAACAAGAAATTTTGCATATATTTCTCCTTAATCTTACAATTGGAGCATTCCCGATTATCCGAAAATTTCGATTTTCCGAAAGATGGTCGGTCCCAATTACTTCGGATAATCGAGTTCTACTGTACATATATGTAGGGTGGGCTAATAAAACTGGCCAGGAAAATATTTATAAGACAAACGCGGAATTGACAATTGTTAATGAACAGGAGAGCTGTCCATCACAGAGAATGCTGGAAACACATGTTGTCCGTGCAACAACCGGTTGCTGTCACATGTCTGCGCATGCTCCTTCCCGAGTTTTTCGCTGTGTCATTACGTTTGAGTGAGTGAAAGGTAAACACAAAATAGTGCTTACGATAAAACAACGCGTGTTCATTGTCGAGCGTTATGTGAAGCATAATTCGAGAAAAATTTCGTGGTGTGCGGAACTGTTTGCGCAAGAGTTTAAGAATTGGAGTGTTTTGAAAAAACCTCCAGCAAAGTCTTCAATGTAAAACCTAGTTGCAAAATGGCACGAAACTGGCTCTGTAGCGAATAAAAATCGTAACTATCCGAAAAGAGTTCGAACACCAGAAAACATTGTTCTAGTGCAGGAAAGCATGGAACAAAGTCCGACGAAATCTTCGCGTGTTGAGTTCTGCCGGTAGTTTCTGGATGAAATGGACTATATTCCAAACCTGGGTTCGAGGCTGGAAAAAGTCACGTGGTAACGGTAATTTTTCCAAAGAATTTCTAACTGATTAAGAAGGGAGGCGACTACTGCTTTCCGCATGAACTGTTTCACTGGAATGTACAGTCGTGGGAAAAAAAAAAGTAAACACCCCCCACTAACTCCTCAACAAATTATCGTAGAAGAAAGTTACTGGTACCGAACGATTGGAAATAAAGTCTACTTTTAAATGATATAGATAAAATTTGCTTAGGGGGTCATCTACATATTAAAACGAACTATAACTTTGTTTTTTTTCAATAGCAGCACACATTTCTGACATCATAAATGAACTCTACATCCTCCAATTAGCCTAAAAACAAATTTTTATGCAATTCGTACCATACGTTTCCGAGAAATTAATTATTTTAAAACGAGCGTATTTTAAGGGCTGTATCCAAATTGAAGTTCGGAAATCGATTATTAACCGAGAGAGCCCCCATCTTGATCAAGGCACCTTAAGAAGTCAATGAAGCCTGCTAGATTACAATGCAGCAGAAGAAATTTCAAAATATCTAGTCACTTCTATTATAGACGGCCCCTTAAACCATTATTTTGCCGTTTTTTAAGCATAATTTGAAAACTACTTGGAAGAAAATGTGAAATTTTGGATTTACATAAAACAGGACTTAATAAATCTAAATCCATCAAAAAAATTGTAGGTTGCAATTCATAATTTTTTCGAATATTAATTTCATAATTCATATCATAAAATTATAAAAATTGCAAATTCAGCATATTTATGTTTGGGTATATGAGTATTATTGCTACAAAAAAAATTAGCACATTAGGAGCATAATTTCTGGAGATATTAATAAAAATATGAAAATGTAATTTAACATTAGAAGCACTAAATTTTGAATGTTTATAATTCAAAAACTTATCATTCTAATGACTTGAAATTCGGAATCTAGGCATAATTTGAACCGAAGATTTGAAATATCTTGTTAAAATTGGGTATTGTCATTGAAAAAAATGACTTTTGGATTCGTTTTAATATGTAGATGGTCCCCTAAGCAAATTTTATATACATCATTTAAAAGTAGACTTTATTTCCAATCGTTCGGTACCAGTAACTTTTGTCTACGATAATTTGTTGAGGAGTTAGTAGGGGGTGTTTACTTTTTTTTCCACGACTGTACCATTATGTATAAGAAACGTCCCATCAGTACTTTGAAGAGCGCTTGTAGAATTTCAAGATTGGTGTTTGGCGCGCATCTTTTGATTTCCGCATCATAAAACGATTAATTTCCTAAACTGTTAATTCTTATCGACATGCCCATAATCTGTTTAATTCATTTGCGGATCAACTCACAGAAGATGAACGACAGTATGGAAATTTTCAGCAAGTGGAGCAAGCGAACACACTGTCCTGACTCCCAAGTGCATGAGGTGTACGCTGGGGAGAGGACAGTCAGCAGACGCAGTGCAATTTCCTCGCCACATCGATCTCTTGATCTCTTTCCCTATGATTTTGGCCAGGTCTACTAAAATAATCTCTACACATTGTAAGAGCTACAGCAGAACACTGAAAACGCTATTGCTGTTATATGTCAGGCAGAGCTGCTATGTATGTCTCGCAGTTTGATAAATCGAGTACAACGCTGCATTGACGTCGACAGTGACCATTTCGAGCATTTTCTGTGATGAGCAGTTGGGCTGAATTATTTATCAAAATATATCGTCAAATATTGATGTTTTTAAATTATCGCAATAACAATATTCAAGCTCTGACTCTAAGAATATATCCCTATACAAATATATCTTACTCTATCCGATACATCCCAAGAACATTTTTGTACTGCACCGCGACTTCAAACGCCGAAAAAAACCCGCCAACAACAGTACCAATATCGCGATCCATGCCCCGTTTCATTCAAACCATAATATCCCCCTCCGGTGAATATTTGTCTTTCGGTAATATTCCAATGTATACTAATATATTCCCTACGTTCTTTTGTTTTAACCGCAAATTCCGTTCGTTACTGAATAATGAATACTGTTATCGCTTGGGTTTTAATTCTGCCGCTGCTACTGGTATAGACATATTGCAATATATCAATGCCTTGATATCATATAGCGTAGAGTTGTATGGGCCTGTGGGGCTCGGGCCCCCATCTCCCAATAACTTTGTAGATGGGCTATATATTTTTACGCCAATTGACATAGAAAAAAAATATCTTATATTTGGATTTTCATATAATTTACAAAATGTTTTAGCGTATAATATTTTCGATGGATAATATTTCTTTCACTACATTCGCTGTTTACTTTTATTCTTTGTAAACAAGTAAAACAATTGGAAATTTTTAGTGTGGCGTATGGGAAAAAACTAGGCACTTTCCATGATGGGTTTTTCCTTCTTATTTGCACACTGGACAGACTTTCTGGGAAGAATTTTTTTACATAAATTCATGTTTTAGACGGACAACAAATGATGTCCGATATGATCTGATTAGAGCACAAATAAGACGTGTTGCCGTTTTCCAAAATTACACAGAAAGGCCTAAAAAAGTTCCAATTTACGGGTTTTGAATAATTCGGGAGAGGGGTTAAATTTTGTTGCAAATGACCAAACTAGAAGAACCACCAGTGTCTCCAAAGCATAGAATATAAAGAGAGAAGTTCTTTGTCTCTCAATCATGCATAAAGCTCATATTTATTAAAACTGTCCAAATCTATCAAGCGACCTCTTGCAGTAACTGATAATTCACTAGGATCTGGTAACAATAAATATATAGTACATATCCAAATGTTCTTAATCGGACCTAGCAAGAAACCCGATCGCTGGTAATTTTCTTTCATTTTTATCAGGCTGGGTAGGGACCAACCAGATCTACATTTTTTCTGTTAACTTGTCCCAGACCAAAACTTCATTTTTTTCCGTGTCCTGTCTGTCTGACGTTTGATTCGATTTTCATGATATTTTCAAACTTTTCTATTTTCATATAAATGCACTATCTGTACAGACACATTCATTGCAAACAAAAGATACGCTTTTTCATGCGCAACCCTGTAGTATTTATATTACACATTTATACAGTAATTAGCTGACATGTACGGCGTCGCCCGGTCCGCCCAGAAAAAAAAAAAAAAAAAAAAAAAAAAAACGTATGAAACACGAAAAAACTCAAAAAAATCGTAATCAAAAATCGTTTCACGAATTCCAAATAAACTTAAAGAGAACAAAATTTACCATCTTGGGCTAGAATATATTATAAACCAGATTCCTTTTACTAATGTGGAAAAATTGTAGCAAAACACGAAAAAACTCTAAAAAGTCAAAATCGCAGAGGACAAAATTTATTATTTTGGGCTGGAAGATTAAACGAGGATTCCTTTTACGAATGTAGAAAAATTGCCGCGGAAAATTTCTACACAATGCACAAAAATTCGCAAAAAATTCAAAATTGCTGTACGAATTTCGAATAAACTTTATTGAAAATAGAACAATATTATTATATTGGGCTAAAATTTTGAAACCTAATCCTTTTATGAATGTCAAAAATTAGCAGCGGAACGCTAAACATTGTATTAAAAATCGATAAACATCAAAAATCCCATAGGGAAAAAATTACTATAGTGTGTTATAAGTTTGAAACTAATTTATTTTATAAATGTAAAAAAAAAGTGCGCGGAACGCGTAAAAACGCTAAAAATCGCGTTGGAAATCGCTAAAAATTGTTCAGAAATCGTGTAGGAGAAAATTTGCTATAATAGGCTGAAAGTGTGAAAAAAAAGTAAGAAAAATCATGCGTACTGCATAGATTATGAAACACTTTCCAACACTCCCTGAAAGCTTTAACGAAACTTCGTTACTTAGGGAAATAAGGTAAATAAGATAATTAAGTAAACATTTAAAAATCTGATTTCTGTAGTTACCACCAATAGCCAAATATGTATTCCAATTCTTTTGAACAGCCCTGTATTCGATCTGTACGCTGATATATATACTATATAATGGGAAAATTTAGTTTAGCAAGAAAATGCAAACAGGTTGAAATTCATCTTTCAGCAATTTATACTAATAGATGAAAACATACTTGAATACTCTTGTACAGCCCTGTAGTTTACCTAGTACCTTTATTACATGCCACTATTTAGCTAAAATTTAATTCAAACTAAAATACGCTTAAAACTACTGAAATTACATTTCCAGAAATTATCACCCACAGACGGCCATGTATCTCTTTGCAAGGCCCTGTATATCATTTTATCTATATTCTACAAATATTTCTTAGTACACTAAATTCAGTTCAGCGTAAAAATGCATAACTCCTTTAAAACCCACCTTTAAGCAATTTATGCTCATACTCAGTAACCTTTACAAATTCATTTCTGTAGCTCTGTATATGAACTATAGCATTTATACGCACTTTATAGTATGCATAAATATAGTAAAGAAGTAGGTAAGTGGGATCACAGATCGCACAGATGGTTTCGTTTAATATTCCTTTCAAAACACTTTATCCTTTTGAAAAATCTGTTAGTTCCACATTTCGCAACCAGGGGCGCACTCTATTCTAAACAAACCTCTATCCGAACGAAACTCCGTTTTATATATTATCCGCAGATATATTAGTCGAGGGGATTGGGCCGATAGCACCCGATATAAGTAGTCTCCCCCTGGCGATAAAAAGTGGAACTAAAATATGTAAGGCTATGGTGCATATTATGAAAGAATGGTCAAAGGGATGTCGGCAAAAGTTGGAAAAGTGCTCCCCGGGTGAAAAGGGCGGAGGTTAGAAAAATTGCTTAAAATACACAAGTTAGAGCCCGGAGGAGTAAATAATATAAGACTTTTTGAAAATTTTATGATTTGCCGTGTGGTCTGAGGTATTCAGCTATACCTATGCAAAAATTCATGCCTCCAACTTAATTAGGGGCTCTCTTAGAAAGAATTGCTTAAAATACATATGTGGTAGCTCAAAGGGTTAAACGTAAGACTTTTTCAAGATTTTATGATTTGTCGCCTGGTCTCAAGTGTTCTGCTATAAGTATGCAAAATTTCAAATCTCCAATTTAATAAGGGGCTCAGTTAGAAAGAATTGCTTAAAATACGCATGTGGGAGCCCAGAGGGTTAAAGGTACGATTTTTTAAAATTTTTATGATTTGTTGTATGATATGTGGGGTTCAGCTATAAGTATGCAAAATTTCACGCTTCCAACCTAAATAGGGGTTCACTTAGAAAGAATTGTTTAAAATACACATGTGGGAGCTCAAAGGGTTAAATGTACGGCTTTTTCAAAATTTTATGGTTTGTCATTTGATGCGAGGTGTTCAGCTATAAGTATGCAAAATTTCACCCCTCCAACCTAATTAGGGACTCACTTAGAAAGAATTGTTTAAAATACACATGTGGGAGCCCAAAGGGTTAAATGTACGACTTTTTAAAACTTTTATGGTTTGACATTTGATGTGAGGTAATCAGCTATAAGTATGCAAAATTTCACGCCTCCAACCTAATTAGGGCTCACTTAGAAAGAATTGATTAAATTACACATGTGGGAGCCCAAAGGATTAAATGTAAGACTTTTTCAAAATTTTATGATTTGTCGTATGATGTGTGGTGTTCAGCTATAAGTATGCAAAATTTCAAGTCTCCAACATGTATAGTTTCTGAGAAAGGGCTCTGTGACAGACAGACAGAGGAGCGAGACGAATAGTTTTTCGTCAGATGAACGAAACCCTAAAAAAGCGCATATCATAATTTAAAATACATTTCGAGCAATCGTTATTAATATACAGTAATTCGGATACAATATAGTATCTGAAATCTTTTCTCATACACCGCAAACAATTTCCCCTGTACCATTATGAACGGAATTCTTTTGTGTGGCCCTGTAAATGAATAATAACTGTTCTTTGCATCGTATATTCTACAGAATGTATATTTTAGTGCACTTGATAAATGCATATGAATTTTATTATGTTTGAAAGCATGTAACATCATTTAAAGACATTTTAAACGATTTTTTTCCATAGGCCGTAATGTAACGGAAAACTTTTGACTGTCCCTGTAAATGAACTAAACATGCTAGAAACTTTATTTGAAATAGGGATCGTGCTATGATAGAGGTTACTAACATCCAAAAATTTCAGAACGATCCGACTATATTTACGAGAGTTAGAGAGCGGACAGACGGCCAGACAAACCGAAGTCATAACCTCTTTTCAACTTTGTTGAAAAGTGTTAAAAAAAAAAACCCGCAAAAAAGCGCATTAAAAATTTAAAAATCGCTAAGAACAAAATTCACTATAGTGGACTGAAACATTTTAACCGGAATTCTTTCATGAATGTCAAAATCCTCCACAGAACGCAAACATTTGCTAAAGTTCAAAACTTACGGAGGACAAAATTTACTATATTAAGCTAAAACTTTAAAAGGAATTTCTTTCAAAAATGTAAAAAAAGTCGATGCGGAACGCGGAAAACCTCTATAAATTGCCTTAAAAATCTCTAAAAATTCAAGACTCGCCAAGGTAAAAAATTATTATAGTCTCTCTCTCTCTATTCTAAACAAGTTGGAAATTGCTCGTCAAACGTGGCAAATGAGGTGCGTTCGTACTATAACTAGTTTTATAATTATTTTTTGCACCCCATATTGTACTGAATGTGTATTTATTTACAATTCATAAGTGCATAGTCTGTAACATCATTAAAATGCACTTGCAATAATTTTTTCCCATTCCCCTTAATGTAACGGAAAACTTTTGACTGTCCCTGTAATTAAGCTATACATCCGATTTTCATGAAATTTGAAATGGCTCGACAAAATTTTGCAGCAATTATATATTTAAAATTTCAGCCCATTCGGAAAGCTGTAACATCATTAAAATGCACTTGCAATAATTTTTCCCATTGGCTTTAATGTAAAGAAAAACTTTTGACTGTCCCTGTAATTTAACTATACATCCGATTTTCATAAAATTTGAAATGGCTCGACAAAATTTTACAACAATCATATATTTAAAATTTCAGACCATTCGGTTGATTAGTTTTTGCTCTATTATATGCGGACGGACGGACAGACAGACGGACGGACTGAACGACGACTATAGGTGCTACGTACTTATATAATTACGAACGCACCTAAAAAAAGTAACTACCGCTGTCACCGCCGCCGGTTTTGAATTTTTTGTGATCGGAGGTCTTTCTTCGTTAATATTAAGAAAAATAATGCATACAAAAATATGAAAATCGGTAGTATTATACAAAAATGTTTGATAAACACGCTGATGCAGACAGTTTTCGGATCGAAGAATTATTTTAAGAGATATTTAATGCTAAAGTTGGACAAAATCGTTCCACTAAAAAAGTTTTATAGGAGCAAAAACTGTTCATAGGAATTTAATCATTTTTAGATCATTATATGCGTTAGAATTTGCCGGAGTGCAGATTGCATTAATTTTTTTATTTTGACTAATTTTTTGAGGTTTTATTTCTATTTTAAATTCAGATTTTCAGCATTTCTAGAGATATTTTGAACAGATTTTAGAAAGTGATATTAATTTAAACTGTTGCCAACTGTATAAACAGCGGAAATAATAATGTTTGCTTCAAAAAAAAAATATATATATATATATATATTTATACGCGTAAATAAATTAAAAATTTATTTACACGTGACTATTATAAACAGAAAAAAACATTTGGAATTAGAATTAAATTATTGTGTACAAAAAGCAGGAACTTATTAAAAATTACGTCATAAAAACTATAATTACACGTGAATTTAAAGCGAGAAAGGAATTTGTAAAACAATAAACTTATCAACATGCGTTAGAAGTGTTAAATAGGAGAAATTACGTCATATTTAGGTCACATTACAGTTATTACATAAAATGAACACAAAATAATATTGCAAAACGGTTTAAATTTAGAAATTGCGCTAGACATTTATTTGATATTTTAAGAGGATACTTTTCAACTATTTTTGTTAGGAAAGCGCAAATAATATTTCATTTCTAACACAGGTATTTTCATGCGAATATTAAAAACAGAAAGAATAGTTTGGTCAAAATTACGTCAGATTAAAAACGATTAATTTAAAATGTCTCATTTAAAAGAACTTTCTTTTCACTTTGTTAAAAAATACCAGGAGACAAAGACTCTGTTTACTTAATTCCTTTTATATTAGCTTATTTTGAAATGTTGTTACACGTGTCTACGTCATCAAGTTATTTTTATTTCGATGTTTTATTAGTATTTTAATTAATGTTGTACTAATTTATTTGTTTTTTCGTTATTTAAAATAAAAATTATGTCAATTTGTATAATTTTGCGAGTGGTTTGGCGATTTATATTATTTGGCGAAATTGGTCGACGGGATAATCAAGTAGTACCGCAACGGATTTGGCGTTAAAATTCCCCAATCAAAGAGAAATGAATAGAAATCCGTTTATAGAGAGATCGCCACTGTTTTTTAAATTATAATTCAATCTTTCGAAATCTTTTTAAAGCCGATCAAATTAGCGTGCATTTAGAGTCTACGGTGTCTGGATGGGGGTTGTCGAGCGTAGCTCGTAGGGGGCCGAGCCCCCTAGTGTTCTAAAACATTTTAATCGGAATTCTTTCACGAATGACAAAAACAGAGTGAAAAATCGCAGAAACTGGCATTAAAAATAGAATTAAAAATTCAAAAATTTCGGTGGATAAAATTTACTGTATAAAAGTCTGAAACCGAATTACTTTTTTTTTTAAGGCATGTGAAATATACCAAAAATTGAGTAAAATGCAACAACTGATGGCCATTCACGAAGATTTTGATTCAGAATTTTAAAAAAATAATAATAAAAGAAACGATACCCCACTTGACCTACTTAAAATTTTTTGAATTTCCCTTCTCCCTGGGTTAAAAATTCTCCCTCTTTTCCCCCCAAAACATAGTAATAAAACAACTTTATTTTTGGAGACTCACCGGATCTTCATTTCTAGTGCCAAAACGAAGCTTTTCCCAAATGTTGGTAAATGACCATCAGTTAAAAAAAAAAAAAAAAAAAAAAAAAAAAAAAAAAAAAAAAAAAAAACTATTTATCAATGTAAAATAATCGCTTGGAAAACACAAAATAACTCTAAAAATCGCATAAAAAATTCGCGAAAAATTCAAAAATCCCTGTACGAATTACGAATATACTTTTTTGAAAAGAGGACAAAATTTACTATATTAGGCTAAGAGATTGAAATCGGATTTATTTGTCTAATGTAAAAAAAAAAAAATCGCCGAGAATCGTGAAAAAGAACTAAAAATCGGATAAAAAATTAAATTGAAAAAAAATCTAATCCAAAATCGGGCTTCCAGGTGCGTAACTAAATACATAGATGTACTTTCATACCAAATTTTGTAGCTCTGCGTGGCAGCAGTTGCTTCAGAACACAGACGACAGACAGACTTCTTTGCTTATTACTATAGGCTGGCTGACCCGCCCTGCGTTGCCCGGGCATTGTGATAATAACCTTAAATAAACCTAAAATTTGTATGATTTATACATTTAATCCTTTTTTGTCCGAATTTAAATTTTTAAATGAAAAAATCGCAAAAAATATTGATTTTTAATGGTAAAAGCTCTCTCCTAAGAAGTCATTTTCTGTTTTTTCACGTGTGGTCAAATCACTGTTCTTTTTCTTTTTTTTTTTTTTTTTTTTTTTTTTAATAGCTTTTGTTGTACGAACTCTTTGAAATTTTCATAGGTTATAAATATAACGGCTTTGCAGCCCGTGTCTAAATTTCGGGAAAAAATATTCATATCTACTTCTATACTACTGGCCATTAAAATTGCAACACCAGGAAGGAATGATCTGACGAACGTCAAAATCACATGAAAGGAAGAAGAGGTTGGAATATGCAAATGATTAGTATTTCAGCTCATTTAGACGAGGCAGGCAGGAAAAACGACATCTGAAGCACTGCAAAAAAGGAAAGTTGCGTAGTGGATTTCTCATTCGGAACGCGCTTTGTATGGTCGGTCTTTGCTCAGAATATCGTGTTATGCCTCGAATAATAATAAGAAATGCTTACTACCAAGTGTCGGTATTCGATAGAGGCAGTATCGTTGCCTATCGAGAATGTGGATTATCTTTCCGTGATATCGCCCATTGCATTCGTCGAAATCCAACCACTGACGCCGGAGAGGACAGACATACTGTGAGGTCGGCCTTGCAAAACCGTACAACCACATCACGAACCATTAGTCGTGAAATGGGCATGTTTGAAGCGCGCCCAGTATCCGCTCGTATGGTGCGACGACGTTTGCAGCAGTGTGGACTGTCAGAACGGCGACCAGTACTGCGGCTTCTCTTGACAATGCAGCATAAAGAGAGTCGGCGACTCTGGTGCGCCGAACGACAAAGCTGGATGCATGACTGGCACAATGTCGTCTTTTCAGAGGAGTCCCAGTTGTACGTGCTGTAATCTGATGGCCGTATACTTGTCTGGATGCTCCGAGGAAAACGCCTATCACCTGCTTGCATTCGATATCGGCATAGGGGCCCTGCATCTGGTGTGATGGTTTGGGCACCCATTGGATACACGACATGCACATCTCTAGTTCGGATCGACGGTAATTCGAACGCAGATCGGTACATTTTTGACATCTTACGTCCAGTGGTTGTGCCCTGTCTTCGGGGTCTGCCAAACGCCATCTTCCAGCAAGATAACGCAAGACCATATGTTGCACCTAGTGTTCTGACCTTCCTCAGTACACAGGGTATTCGATTGCTGCCCTAACCTGCACGGTCTCCAGATCTGTCACCCATTGAAAACATCTGGTCATGAATTGCTTAGAGACTAGCCCGCCACCCTTCTCCAGCTAATACGGGTGATGAAGTGTGGCATAGACTTGAAGCAGCATGAAATGAGTAGCCCGTTTCTGTCCTCGAATCCCAATTCGACTCCATGTCTAATCGGATAAGGGCCGTTTTAGCTGCCAGGGGGAGCAACTATTTCTACCAATTTCGCACCCTTGTAAACCCCCAAACTGTTTACAAATTTAATCATTTTGTTTTCATCCCATACTGTTTACGTACAATAAATATCTTTTTGTATTTTCAGTCTTTCATGGTGTTGCAATTTTAATGGCCAGCAGTGTAAAAAAAATATGTTTTTCTTCTCCCTTTTTTTCTTGTTTTTGTGTCTGGTTCTTTAACATAACAAATAAAAAATAGTTTTCGACGTCCGAACTGTCCGAAATTTTAATATATATCTGATATAAATATCTGAGCACTCCATAAAATTTCATGAAAAATATGAATATTTAGTAATGAAAACGTGAGCGAAGCTATGCCAAACACACCGATTTTTAGATGTTTCGTCGAAATTTTCTCAGATTTTGTTTTAAAAAAAAACAACTTCTACTCGTCCGAACATTTTGAAATTTTTGTAATAGATGTAAAATCCAGTCTGTCGAAATACTCTAAAAAGACCGCGACAAAAATAAGGACTTTTACCTTTAGCGTAATAAAAAGATAGTCTCAGGAAGGAGCGAGCGACCTGCGGTCGAGAATTTTTTTAAAGAAGTAAAATTAGTCTTTTTGAAAACCAATTGCATCGTCGAAGAGAAGGTCTTATTTTTAAACGCGTATGTTTGAGAATCGGTACCTCTAAAATTGAGCCCTGAGTAACTGTTGACGAAAGGGAGAAAACGCCGAGTGAGAAATCTCTTTTAGAAAAAAACTTTTCAAAGGGTTAACAACCATGGGGCATTTTCAAAATCGTTTGACTTTTAAGTCCCTGAATAATAATTTTTATATTAGTACATATTCATTTTTTTTCTGTTTCACATACTGGTGAACATCCCATTGCATAACTGCATAACAATATTAACGAGATAAATAAGTTTTAAATCAGTATACAAATATCACTTTCAAGCATCTTGGCTTTATGGGTAGTCTTACCGCCCCCGAGGTTTAATCCTGCACTTTTCGAGGTAAATTAATTTTTTTTTAATTTAATACAATGTAAATAATTGTTTCTAAAAATCAATTAACATTGTGGCTGTCACTTAGTCATAACATGATTTGCCTAAAAATAGGTCGTAATTTTCCTTACTATTCCTTTTTTTCCCTTACCCTCCCTTTTTTCCTATACCTCCCATTTTTTCACCTTACCGCCCCTTCTTTAACACCCCTTTAACCTAATAGAAGGGTTTTAAATGTTTTTCAGCTCGATTTTTGTGCCAAGTTTGATATTTTTTTTTTTTTTTTGTAGCTTTTGACATGTAGATTCCAAATATCTTAGGTGCCATTTTTTTCTTACGCATTTTTGAGGTGATTTTCAAGATGGCGTCCAAAATGTCTGCCATATACTGACTTTTTTAGTATTTGTGGGATATTATTGACCGGTATATCAAATTATATGTTTTTTGGGGTCAAAAAATGCAAATCTACAATCAAAATAGGCATAAATTGTGTTATTTATTATTTATTTCTAAATTTACTGCACTATTACTAATATACTAGAGGCATAGAGTTTCACATGACTATCGTTTTGGCATGCTACGACCTTCTCTTTGAAACACTGCCACATTGTACAGAGATTATTTTCCTGCAAGAAAAATGCAACTCACTACGTGAGAAATTGCACAATTGTGTAGTTGAAGCTACAACATTGTTTAAAGAGATCAAAGTAGTAGTTGAAAAAAATTCTCTTCCACATATTACACAATGCAGTGGTGATGTGGCAAAGTTCTTACTGCAGTATATGAACCAATTTGGAACTTTGCTACGTTTCAGCCGTGCCACTCGTCAAGGAGATTGGGCATTGCATCTCGCGTCATTAGAGGAACAAATCTAGTATTATTTTGCTCATGACTTATTTCATTATGCCAGACTCCTTCCAGTATACATAGCACAGGTGAAGGACCTTAAAACAACATATCCAGAAGTATGGAATGCTCTTGAATCTGGTTATTTTGCAGTATACAAATCCAGTGTGCCGTTTACAAAACTATTTTCAGACAAGAATTTGGAACAGAAAAACAAAGAACTGAAGAACGTTGGTGGAGTTATTCGTTTAACCCAGAACGAAAACGCCCTCGAAAGGTATTTCTTGTCTGCATCAGAAGTATTACGCATTGTTTCAAGTTTCTTTAAAAAGTACTGTTCTAATGAAGTCTCTAAGCAGCCCAGGAAACACTATCAACTTCAGACTTCCACATATCTAAGAATTTTTCACAATGCAGTCATCGTCAAGTAGAGTATTCGGATTCATTGTGGAGGAAACCCTTTCCAAGATGATTTCCACACTAATGAATGTTGCATCCTCTATGAAAGTTCCGGAATCTGCGAAGGAGGATATTCTGAATAGTGACGAAAAGGCCAATTGGAATTCGAAGAATTTTTAAGAGATAGATCAATTCGAGAAGATATGCAACTTCTTACTCGTTTTTTTGTTGTTATGGAAAGACCTCAAATGTCTACAAACCTTTAGAAACTACGAGTTTTTTGTAATACCAAGATCATTATTTTCTTCTGATGGATATCTTCATATTCCATCTGACAAAAGTTCATTTATTGCTAAAATAGAGCAATATAATCGATCACCCATACTTGAATCATTAGAATCGACGATTACTTCTCAGATAGAAAAAGTTTGAATTATAGATGGAATGGCAATGGTACAATCAGTAAAAAAGACACCTGCCATGAAAACTTGTGAAGACTTCGCAAATGCTTTTACTGAGATCATTATGATAATGACAAGTGGATACACTGAAGGGAGAATAATATTTGACCAATACCTTGAGTATTCATTGAAGGGGCAAACTCGTAAGAAAAGATTGGGGGCGACAGAACCTATTAGATTTACTGTTACAAATAGTACCAATATAACGTTGGTTTCATTAAAGATGTTTCGTTCACATACTGAAACAAAATCACAGCTGACTGAGTATCTCGGGAATAAATTACTACAGGTTTCACCTACTAGTGAGAAGAAAATTGTTGTCGTTTTTGGCAGTAAGGCATACAGTAACTACGCGAATGTTTTCGACTCAGAATTATGTGATCATACACATGAAGAAACAGACACCATTATACCTCTTCATGTACTTGATATAGTGCACCATCATGATAATTATGAGATCGATGTATTTTCGAAAGATACTGACAATTTCATATTGCTGATTGACTTGGTTTCAAGTCATCTAGTAAACAGTGAAATCAATTTTGTTACTGGTCGATGCAACAAACACAAAAACATGAATATTAATGAAAGATGGCGAGCAATAGGTGCTCATAAAAGCAAAGGTTTACTAGGTTTACATTCATATACTTGTGGAGACTGGGGTGGAAAATTTTCAGACATTTCAAAACAGAAGTGGATAAAAGTGTATGTCAATTTTCAGTGTGATGATGATATCATAACAGCTTTTCAAGAACTTGGGGAACCTAATGTTGATCCATTATCCAACCTGTCGTTGTTTGAAAATTTCACCAACTTGGCTTATTTGAAAAATAGTAATTTTTAAAGGATTTCAGAGTTAAGATGGCACCTTTTCAGAACTAAAAGTATCGAGGAAGAGAAATTACCACCAACCCTTGGAGCACTGAAGCCACATATTCTAACAAGGAAGGTCTCCTTACTGCGTATACTCAGAATATGTTGAAAAAAATGCTAGTGAAACTACTCATGTATGTAATAAGAGAACAGTTAAATTTAACGGCGGAATTTCAGTAGAAAGTCTGTGAAAAAATAAAATACTTTGAAATATTTGGCGCGAAAATACGAAAGTGGCCCGCGATTTGGCGAGCAGGATTTTTCTTCGCCAAAAGCAAACGATTTTAAAGCATCTGAAAATTGTTTATTAATTCTTTTTTTAGAATGCACGGTATTTAATGAATTTAAACTTAATCAATGAAAGAGGTTATTATATTTTTTTTAATGTTACATAAATATGTTGCTTATTGCTGTAATTATTTAATTTTATCACTGTAAATATATTTTCTATGCTTTGAAGTTACAATTATCTATTTTAAGTTATAGCCAGCTGACATTTGATTGCCATAATACACTTTCATATCGAAGACGAAGTCGTTTCCATAGCAACAAAATCAAATCGACAGTGTTCTATCTACCTTATTTTTGAGAAACAATTGAAATCAATTTAAATTTTGTTTTAAATCATAAAATATGACATTTAAATTTTATTATAAATGCATATGAATATATATGACAAGCTATAGTTAAAACAAACTAAAAATGACAAAACTATTGTTAAAACAAACTAAAAATGACAAAACTAAAGTTATTTAAATTAAACTTATATAAACAAATTCAACATAAAAAGTTTTTTCCTACACAAAAGCATTTTTTTTTCATCGTCAACCGGTGATAAATCGCCAAATAAACGAAAATTTCATAATTTTTTTACGAACGCTGTATGGGGGTTCCGCCAAAATTTTTTTTATAAACGCATATATCCATATGAGAAGAACATTCTGTAATTTTTTCAGATTTTTCTGAGTATGCCCGTATGGAGACCTTCCTTGTAAGATCGAACTTAATTTGCACCATTGGAAAGGTCTGCAGAAATCCTCGTCCAAAAATACCCCCACTTATTGGCAATGGTTGGGAAAAAAATGGCGATGGAGTAATTTCTCAAGTCAAATGCCTGAAGTTACTTGCGCCCAAAGGAGTTATTGAACTTGTGAAATGTGAATGTAAGAGAACATGTACAGTTGGGAATTGTTCTTGCTTAAAGAATTCTCTGCTTTGTACTGCCCTTTGCAAATGCAGTGACTGCAACAATACAAAGGACTACGACTATCTTCACAGCGATAGCAGTGATTCTGAAGAGGATACATAACATCCCAGTACTGTATATACATATAAATGCTGTTTTTAATAATTTTGTTCAATATCTTCAATAATTTATGTTATTTCGTTTAAATACTTTGGTTGTATATAACTGGTTAATAAAACGCTAGTACATTTAATGTCTTTCCTATTTTTGTGCTTTATTTGCATCTTATCGCTTAAAACACTGGAAAAACTCAATTTACTCTGAATTTTATTATATATTTGTATTTCTTGACCCTGAAAACATATAATTTGACATACTGGTCAATAATATGCCTCAAATATTAAAGAAGTCAGTAAATGGCAGCCATCTTGGACGCCATCTTGAAAATCACCCCCAAAAATGTGTATAAAAAAATGGCACCTAAGGTATTTGGAATCTACATGTCAAAACCTTCAGAATGCAACAAAAATATCAAACTTGGCACGTCAATCGAGCTGGAGTCACATTTTACGACATTTCAAACCCTACTATAATGTTATACCAAAATTGTTTACTAAAATTATTACATTGTTATTATTTCTTATTTGAATGTCCTGTGGGTACTAAGCAAATTCATTATAAGTAAAAATTTAGAAGAAAATAAAAAGTTTTAGTGGTAAAATGGTAAGGGAAATTAAAATCGCAAGTTTAACTTAAACCTCAATTTAAAAAAAAAAAAAAAAAATCGCTGCTGACGCTTTTTTCTTTATTTTGAATCATTAAGCCATTCATCTATCAGATTAAAATGTTATTTTAGCAAGTTTAATTTCACGAGATTTTTATTCTTGAAAGTCAAAATATTGTAAGAATGCCCCATAAATTTAAATAATACATAATTCCCAACTGAATGTCTTTTTTAATGTCCTTCTTCGACGATTTCCGATAAAAATGTATAAGGTCTACCTTTTTAGGGCTTCGTTCATGTAACGATACCCTATTCGTCTCACTCATCTGTCTGTTCTCAGAAAATGTATAAGTTAGATACTTGAAATTTTGCACACTTATAGCTGATAACTCAATGCGGCATTTGAAACGGAAAAATACGAACTTTTAGAATATGTCATCCATTTTTCCACATTTTAAACGGCACGGCTGATGGGCATTAAAACAAAATGGGTATAAACAACGGCATTTAGTTCTTCCTTTCGTTCAATGGGTAAAGCAGGTACTGGTCATGCACGAGCCCGCCTCCGCCGATTTCCAAAAAAGATCGCGTTTTTGATGAGTTTTTAGCTCACAGGCTTTGATAGCCTGTGAGCTAATGTTGCCGCCCGTTCTGTATGTATGTATGTATGCATGTACGTAACGCGATAACTCTTGATAGAAACATCCGATTTGCTTCAAAAATTTTTTCTAGGTTCATTGTGATAAGGCGCTTCCCTGATTAGTTTTGTGAGTTCATTGGTTAATGATAAAGGGGGAAAAATGGGGTTAGTCCAAACCCTTAATTCAGATAAATGGGTTTTTCATGCAGAATCATTCGATTGAATTTGGTATACCGGTTTATTATGTTAAGGAACTTCCCTGATTAGTTTTGGGGGTTCATTGGTTAAGGATAAAGGGGGAAAAGGGGGGTTAGTCCACCCCCTTAATTCAGATAAATGGGTTTTTCATGCAGAATCATTCGATTTGCTCCGAATTTGGTATACCGGTTTATTATGTTATGGAACTTCCCTCATTAATTTTGAGGTTTCATTGGTTAAGGATAAAGGGGGAAAAGGGGGGTTAGTGCACCCCTTTTAATTCAGATAAATGAGTTTTTCATGCAGAATGATTCGATTTGCTCCGAATTTGGTATACCGGTTTATTATGTTAAGGAACTTCCCTGATTAATTTTGGGGGTTCATTGGTTAAGGATAAAGGAGGAAAAGGGGTTTAGTCCACCTCCTTAATTCAAATAAATGGGTTTTTCATGAAGAATCATTCGATTTGCTCCGAATTTGGTATACCGGTTTATTATGTTAAGGAACTTCCCTGATTAATTTTGGGGGTTCATTGGTTAAGGATAAAGGAGGAAAAGGGGTTTAGTCCACCTCCTTAATTCAAATAAATGGGTTTTTCATGAAGAATCATTCGATTTGCTCCGAATTTGGTATACCGATTTATTATGTTAAGGAACTTCCCTGATTAGTTTTGGGAGTTCATTGGTTGAGGATAAAGGGGGAAAAATGGGATTAGTCCACCCCCCTTAATTCAGATAAATGGGTTTTTCATGCAGAATCATTCGATTTGCTCCGAATTTGGTATACCGGTTTATTATGTTAAGGAACTTCCCTGATTAGTTTTGGGGGTTTACTGGTTAAGGTTAAAGGGGGAAAAGGGAGGTTAGCCCGCCCCTCTTAATTTAGATAAATGCGTTTTTCTTGCAGAATGATTCGATTTGCTCCGAAGTTGGTTTACCGGTTTATTATGTTAAAGAACTTCCCTGATTAGTTTTGGGGGTTCATTGGTTAAGGATAAAGGAGGAAGGGGGGCTAGTCCACCCCTCTTAATTTATATAAACGGGTTTTTCATGCAGAATTATTCGCTTTGCTCCAAATTTGGTATACCGGTTTATTATGTTAAGGAGCTTCCCTGATTCGTTTTGGGGATTCATTGGTTAAGGATAAAGGGGGGGGGGGCTAGTCCACCCCCTTAATTTAGATAAATGGGGTTTTTTTGCAGGATTATTCGATTTGCTCCAAATTTGGTGTACCGGTTTATTATGATAAGGAGCTTCCCTGATTAGATTTGGAGGTTCACTGGTTAAGTATAAAGGGGGAAACGGGGGCTAATTCCCCTTCACTTATTTTTTTTTAGGGGCATTATTCTTTAAAATAAGTGTATAATATACAATTAGTGTGAATAGCCTGTGAGCACATATGCCATCAGTTTAGCTGGGCACTTTTCTTTTTTATTAATTAATATCTCGGCTATTATTTTTTAAAAAATTCTGAATCTTAGGGGTATCAAAACATGCCTTGAACTATTTTCATACAAATTTTTAGATCTCTGCTCGCAGTAGATTGTCAGGGCCATCGGCAGTAGACACACATACAGCGATATTGTCTTTTATTAGTATAGATATTTATGTTACATGTAGAATAAAACTTCTCAAAACGATACCTGACTTTTTCAGAATCCTGTCTTAAACAGAAACTTTTGATGCTCCACATGGAAAAATCGTCATACAATTTTACTTAATTAGGCGGAAACCTGTATAAAATGGAATATTGTTTCGGTTGCTTGCGATTGCTTTAAAAATTTTTTTACTGTGTACTACGACGAAATCATGTCTTATAGAAAACATTGCATGATCCCAACAACAGGAACACTTTGAATTTTTACCTGGAAGGTAGACGAAAACCTGTATAAAACGGAAAATTTTCACCAGTTATTTGTAATTTTGTCTTAGAAGTTTTGAGTGTAGTAAATTAATTCCATGTTCCAGGGGGAGGGAAACCGCCCCCCCCCCCCCCTTTGGCTAAGGTACTGGCTGAGCCCCTCCAATAATTTTTAAAACTCTACGCCTATGCTTGATATATTGCAATAACATGAACTAAATACGTGCTGATTATTGTGGAGTCCGAGTATTGCTTGTTATACCTTAGCAGCTGAAAAGCTCAGCTTTAGAGCAGCTAATCCAAGTCCGCTAATGATAAAGTTTCTTTTTCTGCTTTTTTTGTTACATTGGCGAAGCCTCTCCGTTCTTTCATCGGTTGCTTTTGATCAGAGCTTCCTAGCTACAAACGTCTACGCTACGCTCATTGATCATTCATATTATCTTTATCTTCTCTGTAGTATTATCGGTAAAAAGAAGGTTTCCAGAGGAAATTTGTTATATCCTGTCCTTGAATTTCAGCATAAAATGAATATTTATCAAAAAAACTAAAATTAAATTAATATAAAAGTATTTTCAAATGTGATTTGAAGACTCATATTTCAAAAAAGTTTTCAATGCTCTATTCATGTCTGAAATATATAGAAAGTATAAATACAGTATTTTTTTTTAATTCATTTAATATTAAGAATGACCTTAGAAAAAGATTGAGAAACAACATTTCTGCTGTATCTGCCATCCCATTAAACCTATTTAATTATAAATATATTAGCATGACATGTGACATTAAATCTATTTCAGTTTTTGACTTTTCTTTTCACATATTTTAATAGTATTTAAATATGCAACTTCCTTAAGAATATTTTATTTTAATTTATTTTTTATAATATTCTCAGTTATAAATGAGGAAATTAAATGCTTAAAATGTTATTAATGAATACGTGCGTGAATGGAACGTACTATTTTTAAAGAAAAACATTATTCAAGCCATGGTATAAGTGCAAATATATATCGAACATTGGTTCCTTTTCCTAAGATATTTCTATTTTGTATATTTAAAGGATTGTGTGTGAGCAAGTCGGTAGAAAACATTGATTCATTGTTTTCTACATCTGCTTGCAGATAGATTGCTGCTACCTGCCATTTATCTTTCAAAATTTAGCTTTTATCCTATTCCCACAAACTTTAAGGTAAATATCGCGATATATCACCAATATCAATATAATCTCATTGATTACGATATTAAATTTCTGATATCATCCAGCTGTAATGGCATAGGCGTAACCAGGGGGGGTGCCCTGGGTGCCCGGGCACCCCCCCGTTTCCGCAAACTCGAGCACAATTATTTAAAAAAATCGAAATCTACAAAAGAAAGAAGTGAAAGCAGAGTTCAATTAGTTTAGTTCAGAAAACTAAACAGCTAAGTTTTGAAATGTGATAAAAAAAGAAACCCACATTCTTTTTTTTAAAGAAAATTATGTTGTTTATCTTTTTCAAAACTAGAATATTTGCAAGAATCTGTATTAGTCATAGTAATGCAAAAAGGTTGCTTTATAATCCCACTTTGACGTCCTTTGTCTGTGGAAGATGTTTTTAACGCCGTTCTTTCTATTGCATGTTTCTGAAATTTCATGAGAAATTAACGCAAGTTCTTGACGAGGATAGAAACTATTTGTCTCTTTGCTTTGGTAGTTTAAAGTCAAGAAAGAAGCAAAGAAAAAAAAAATTGAAAGGGGATGCAAATGTGAAAAGATAGTTCCAAATTTCGATTAGCCGAGGTAAAGGGGGGGGGGGGCAGCACCGTGCGAAGAGAAAACTGCGCCCGGGGCAAATCTTGAATTTGGCGCCCCCACCCACACACAGCGCCTCAAAACTGAAAAATGCAGAAACGGAAAAAAATTCTATTAAGTACATATTTCGCGTTTATTTCGGAACTTTTTGTTTAATTTTAAATCAGAAACTCTAAACAACTAAATAAATAAGAGGAAATTGCACTTGTATTTTGGCAAAGGAAATCTAGGAAATCGGTGTAGAAAGTATGTATCTAACAATACAGTATAACAGTTTGCAACTCTTTTGTATTCTCAGAAGTAAACCCCATGATATATTGAGAGTATATGTCTTTATCACAAGCACAGAAAGAAAATTACAGACTCAGAAAAGAGAAGGTTCGCGAGAGACACTAAGACAAAGTCAAGTAAATTTGAAATAAAGAATTTTGAATGGTAATTTTGAAAATAAAGAAGTCCTTATTAATAAATTTGTATTTGGGTGTAGTGTAAGGGACAATGCAATAACTTTGAAACGAAAAATTAACCTGCTTTCATTGGCAAAAAAATCCCAATCTGTAAATATATAATTTTTTTTGCGAAAAAAGAAGAAAAAATGAGGTTTGTAATTTAAATTTGGCGCCCTCTCAATTTCCGCGCCCGGGGCGACCGCCCCCTTCGCCCCCCCCCCCCCGCTTTGCACGATCCTGGGGGGGGGGGCACATACCCTGCCTCCTTTGCAAATGAAAAATAATAGCACAGAAAATTCAAATTAATCTGCAGGTTGGTTGGTTGGTTGAATTTAGTGTTTCGTGGCCATTTTTTGACATTCTTGAAAGGAATATGGTTGCAGTCTTTCAAGTCAATATAGCAATTTTTTTCCTCTGAAAATTTGTATACGGTTTTTAGAGGGGTTTTTTTTTTCGTTCTTTTGATAGTAGGAAAAGGAACCCCGTTTATTATTATTATTATATGGTGCATTTAATTATTATATATCGTTGGTTTTATTTCTCTTCTGTATGTCAGTAATAAAAAATAATACTATATCTATTTTAAAATAATAATTCAGCTGTTATTATTAAGATTATTTTTGTAATCTAGTGGTGCAGCAAAAGTATAAATTTTGATGTATTAATATGCCAATCTAAAGGTGCAGCAAAAGTATAAATTTTGATGTATAAATATGCCAATCTAAATGTTTGGGATTTTCTGAGATAGACAATTAATATTTTTCTAAATACATGACACTTTATGATATGTGTACAGAAATCAAAGACAAAACTAATTTTGGACATCATTGATTTATTCATTAATCTTAAATTTAAATAACTGTTGTAGACTAATAATAAGCTAGAAGAAGCAAGGGGTAGTTCGGCAGCTTCATCGCCCCGAGCCCCCCCTTCCCGCTTTTCGGTGTCTTTAATTTGTGTAAATTCCCTTTTAAATTTGTCCGGTTTCAATTTTTGATTTTTTTTTCAATCTGGCTTTTGCTAGAGAGTCTCTTACTCGGGACGTGGCTGGGGACCTAAGAATCTTGCTTCCGCAAAAGAGTCGGAGTAGAGTAGAAGAATAAAGGGCTGCGGACGAAGATGGGCCGCTCGCAGCGGCGGTCTTTCAACCTTTTAGCCCAGTGCAGTAAATTTTGACAAATTCGCGATTTTATTCTGTGATCATTTCATGATATTTACAATTTCCCCCCAAAAACGTGCGACGAAATTCACGTCTTTCTACGCGATTTTTTGTCGAAATCCGTACTTTTCACCACTTACCTTTGACAAAATTCGTGTTTTTTACCGCTATCCTTTGACGAAATTCGCATTTTTTACCGCAATATTTTGACGAAATTGGCATTTTTTTAGCACGCGATCCTTCGATGAAATTCGAGTTTTCTTTCCACGTTCTTTTGATGAAATTCGCTTTTTTTCCCGTAATCTTTTGACGAAATTCGCGCTTTCTTTCTGCGATCCGTTGACGAAATTCTCGTTTTTACCGCGATCCTTTGACGAAATTTATTTTCTGTCGCGACCGATGAAACTGATATTTTTACAGGGAGATCATTTGTCGAAATTTGGGATAGTATTGCGCAACCGTTCGGAAAAATTCTCGATATCTTTCCGTAGCAATTAACAAAATTCTCTACTCTTTTCCGCAACATTTTGACGAAATTTGAAAAAAAAATTTCGTCAATCCTTCATCGAAATTCGTAATTTTTTTGCGCAGTCTTTAAACGAAATTTGCGATTACTTTCTGCACTCTTTTATCGAAATTCCCGATATTTTTCCACGATCGTTTGAAGAAATTCTCAAATTTTTCCGGGACTGATTCACGAATTGATTTTGAGAAATTCCATAAAAGAAATATAAATCGCAGACCCAATTTTTTAAAAAATACTTACTGAAGAATCACAGGTCTGTGAAAGAATTTGAAGGGGGAAATACTGCACAGCATTTTTTATTATGAGAGACTTTCCTTTTCTGTGCACAAATCGCGCGATCCCGGGCGTTATTCCAAACCCTGTCCCTGAAAGAAAACTTCATTACTAGAAAAGTTTTTTTTTTTTAAACGAACATAGAATTAAACAAATCTAGGATTTGGAGGGGGGGGGGGGGAGCTGCCTTCGGAAACGTACTCCTGAGCAAGCTACGACCTCTTCTGTCTCGAAACAAGCTAATCTTGAATTATTGCGTTTTTTATTTCGAGCAAAATTAAATTTTCAGATTTCTTATACGAGCTGATTTGACATTATTCCAATTCGAATTTAATCACGGCAATTGCAAAAATTACCAGAGTTTTTCTGTTTCAAAAAATGTCAAAAAATCGCCCCAAAGCACAAAAACCTTCGCTAGAAAGTGCATTAAAAATTCGGAAAAGATTATAAAACCACAGGGAACGAAATTAACTAATTGGGTAAAAGATTTAAATCGGAGTCGTTTTAGGAATGTCAAGAAAAAAAAAAAACACCGCGAAATGCGAAAAAAAAAAACCCCTCTAAAGATAACATTAAAAAATTGTTAAAAACTGAAAAATCGCTGAAGAATCTCGAAAACACTTTATTGAAAAGAAGACAAAGTTTACTGGGTAAAATATTGAAATCGTATTCTTTTTTACTTATTTGAAAAAATTGCCGCAAAATGCGAAAAAAATCGCATAAAAAATTAATTGAAAATTCCAGAAATTGTCTTCCATATGCATGAGTTCAGGCATACAGGTCCTGTCAGATCTTACGGGTGCAGGCTGAATTGTTTTTCAGAGCTCAGCGCGCGCGCGCGCGTACACACACAGAGAGACATACAAGCGCCTATCTTTATTATTACAGTCGCATCATGATAGTATAATTTTTATCATCTTGATAAAATTTAGTGTATATTATCATGACCTGCTTTACCTAATATATTCGACACACTCTGGGCTAAAAAACCTGAATTACCGTAATTTCCGGCCTATAATCTGCGGATCAAATAATTAGGTTCAAACCCAGAAATCTTGTTCCATAAAACGTAACTTATTAAATCGCGATAAATATTTAACTTAAATAATGAAATAAAATTTCTAGGTCGAAACATGATTGTTTGAGCCGCGGATTATAGGCAGGAAATTACGCTATTAATGAATATTATAATTATTTATATAGACTTTCCTCCAAAATTTCTTGGGTTCCTCCGGTGATCCCTAAGAAGTCATGGAGTCACATTCTGAAAAAATTTCGTGCGCATGTACTGATGTACTGCATGTATTATCTGAGATTTATCATCCGGCAAAATTTCATCTACAAGACTTTGACTGAGATAATTTTAGATCTCATGCAGTGTTCCCCTGTGCCTATAGAAGTTTCCAGCATGATTAAAGGCCCTTTTTTAAAAAAAATCTTTATAAGAAGTTAGGGTGCCAAAAGGTTTTATAGTTGTGACCACACTTTTTCACTGTCTTATATCACTGCTGCAAGGACATTTACATATCTTTTTTTTACCATTAGATTTAGTTTTAATGTTTTGAACCCCTTCTCAACCCTCCTCACGCAAACAAAAATCGCGTTTGAGCCTTTTTTAAAAGAAATACCACACAATTATACCTTCTAAGATGGAAAACTGTCTAAAACGGAATTTCGATCGGTTTTATGGTATTCGTTTTAGCAGGTTTTATTATATAAGATATTGTTTGTATCTAACATGTTCAGGTTAAAAAGTCTGGGCACCCCCCCGTTCAAAAGGCTGGTTACGCCTATGAATGGGAAGTTCTTTTGTTCATTAAGAAGGGTCGATTCCGCGTCAATCTTAAATATTTTCCAGACCAGTTTTATTTTGCCTACCCTGTATATATTTGTTTGTTAAAAATGTGTTTCTATATACCGGGTGTCCTAAAAAGGATTGACTGATTTTAAAATTCAATTACTCGCAAACAGGTGACAGATATTTAAAAAAATTCATGCAGTATCATGTCAGGAAGGTTTTTTTTATCGAGATTCTCGAATTTAGTTCGAATTACAAACAATAGATGGCGCTGCAAGCAATAGGCGCTAAATTAAATCTGGATTTTTTTTATCTTTCTCTTCTCCCATGCCAAAAAAGGAAATAAAAATGTTTTGAGTCCCGAAGATCCAAAAATCAGGCCCGGATTTAGCACATATTGTTCTCAGCGCCATCTATTGTTTGTAATTCGTACTAAATTCGAGAACCACAATCAAAAACTCCTGACATCATACATAATGCTCCTGCAAGAATTTTTTAAATATCTGTCACCGTTTGCAAGTTATTGAATTTTAAAATCAGTCAGTCCTTTTTAGGACAACCGGTATGTATAATTACTTAATAACTTTATATATTTATGTATGAATTAATTACTTTAAATTTTGTCATAAGCACTTTCGTTTTCATTTTCGATCAAAACTGGGAAGACTACTGAAATTCGGTTTCGGTTTCGATCTTATAACCTGTTTCGGTTAACTAACTTTCACGAACTTTTAAATTCTTGATGTGTGAGACAACCTTTCTACAAGGTATCACCCTAAATTTCGGTGAATGTGTTCATGAACGGAAGATTCTTACTTAAATCAGAAATAGCGATTTATGTTTATCCGAGGTAATGTCTCTTGTTTGTAACACACTTTTGACAATGATTGTGTAGTTTGTAATAAACTTCAGGCAAACTACTGAACACTGACTACTGAAATTCGGTTTCGGTTTCGATCTTATAACCTGTTTCGGTTAACTAACTTTCACGAACTTTTGAATTCTTGATGTGTGAGACAACCTTTCTACAAGGTATCCATCTAAATTTCAGTGAATGTGTTCATGAACAGAAGATTCTTACTTAAATCAGAAACAACGATTTATGTTTATTCGAGTTAATGTCTCTTGTTTGTAACACATTTTTGACAATAATTGTGTAGTTTGTAATAAACTTCAGGCAAACTACTGAACACTGACTACTGAAATTCGGTTTCGATCTTATAACCTGTTTCGGTTAACTAACTTTCACGAACTTTTGAATTCTTGATGTGTGAGACAACCTTTCTACAAGGTATCCATCTAAATTTCGGTGAATGTGTTCATGAACAGAAGATTCTTACTTAAATCAGAAACAACGATTTATGTTTATTCGAGGTAATGTCTCTTGTTTGTAACACACTTTTGACAATAATTGTGTAGTTTGTAATAAACTTCAGGCAAACTACTGAACACTGACTACTGAAATTCGGTTTCGGTTTCGATCTTATAACCTGTTTCGGTTAACTAACTATCACGAACTTTTGAATTCTTGATGTGTGAGACAACCTTTCTACAAGGTATCCATCTAAATTTCGGTGAATGTGTTCATGAACAGAAGATTCTTACTTAAATCAGAAACAACGATTTATGTTTATTCGAGGTAATGTCTCTTGTTTGTAACACACTTTTGACAATGATTGTGTAGTTTGTAATAAACTTCAGGCAAACTACTGAACACTGACTACTGAAATTCGGTTTCGGTTTCGATCTTATAACCTGTTTCGGTTAACTAACTTTCACGAACTTTTGAATTCTTGATGTGTGAGACAACCTTTCTACAAGGTATCCATCTAAATTTCGGTGAATGTGTTCATGAACAGAAGATTCTTACTTAAATCAGAAACAACGATTTATGTTTATTCGAGGTAATGTCTCTTGTTTGTAACACACTTTTGACAATAATTGTGTAGTTTGTAATAAACTTCAGACAAACTACTGAATACTGACTACTGAAATTCGGTTTCGGTTTCGATCTTATAATCTGTTTTGGTTAACTAACTTTCACGAACTTTTGAATTCTTGATCTGTGAGACAACCTTTTTACATGGTATCACCCTAAATTTCGGTGAATGTGTTCATCAACAGAAGATTCTTACTTAAATCAGAAATAGCGCTTTATGTTTATTCGAGATAATGTTTCTTGTTTGTAACACACTTTTGACAATGATTGTTTAGTTTGTAATAAACTTCAGGCAAATCTAGGGTGATCGCACATCCTCGAACTTAAGGACACAACTTTACCCAGTTCTCGCAATTTTTTTATTTAAAACACTTGTTACATTTTAAAAAGGAAATAATTAAGGTCATGTTTAAACCTACATTTTAATTGTTGAAAAAAGACAACAATTAATGTTTCTAAAATTTATTTTTCAGATTAGGAAAAAACATAAAAATTTAAGTATAAAAAAAAGTTAATTGCATAAGATAATTACTGCAGCGTTTAAAAAATGAATTCATTGACGTTTGCTTTGATTTTACGGTTTTATCTTTTATACCTAACTTTTATTTCCAAGCCCTTTCGAAGTTTAACAAAGAAATGCTATTTTTATTTGGACGGGAACAAATAATAACGATTTCATTAATTTATCTAGAGACATCCCGGCAGAATAGGGCAGGCGAGTTTATTGGCCATCTTTCTTAATTTGTCATCAGAGTTAAATTATTGCCTAAAAAGGCACAAAGGGGATTAAACACTTACAAGTTACCGGGATAAAAAAAAATCTAAACTTAGTTTAGAAGTTTGATGAATAATGCGCTCGCCGGAATTATTTTCTAATAAAACTTCTTCAGGCGACCAAGAAAAAACGGAATTTTCTTCAAAGAAATTGGTCCTTCATGGAGGGAGTTCATCTGGGATGGTCTCTGAATGGAGGTAAAATTAGTATTGAGCCTATGGGAATAAATTTCGTTCCATGAAAAAATGGTCGTTCAGGGAGGTGGTCGCACAGGGAGGTTTCACTGTATATATGTATACAAGAATTCATTTACAAAGCAAGTAAAGCTGTAGTGAAAAAATACATTGATTCCAGAACTTTCAAACACGTGAAAACTCTATTACCAAAGAAAAAAAAAGGCTATTTTTTCATAACATACGAGTAAGAAAATTGACAATCTATATTCGCGTTTCTCTGAAGATATACAGCGGTGAAATAAGTTTACTTTAGGCGTCCTCGAGTTTAATACAATTTTCAAACGTATGACAAGAATTCCTGATATAGGATTATATTCTGTGTATAATATTGTAAAGCACAAGCAGATGACAAAATCTAAAATATTCTGAGTTCCTAAACTTTTAGATATTTGTTGTCAATGTTAATATTGAAGTTTCTTTTATACCCTGTGTAGAAAAGGATATTTTTAGCTTTCAGTTTCATGAGAATGTTTCAAGTTACATAAAATTCTGGACAGCAATTTCGAGTATAATTTCAACGATGGTTATTCTTATTTTGATGATACATTTCAGTTAACCCATTTGTGTCTGAATTTTTACTTTCTCAAATTTGTTGGTAAAATCACTTGAAAATGTTGTAAAATGAATTGGAAAAATACTCAAAAAAAAAAAAAAACTGCGCTAAAATATTTTTTGTATTTATTTAATAAAATGTAAACGTAAATAAAAATATGGATATGGGAATATCCATAAGTGGAAAAATGCATAATTATATGTTTTGTCTAAATTTATATAAATTAAGCTTTAAAATTGTATATTATATACTATAATTAGTATTTTTATGAACTATTAAAAATATTTCTTTATTTCTTTACACAGAAATGAAAGGAAGTAAGGGAAATTCGAAATGTATTAATGGGAAGCTTTTGTTTAGGGAACCACATTTATTAGGTTGTGCTACTAAATTATATAAATACGAAGCCCTAAAATCGTTGTCTGGTTCGTCCGACTCTTTGTCCGTCTAACCGCTTACTGCTACCCAACTACCCCACTGAATGGTTTGAAATTTAATATACAGGTATATAATCGTTGCAGAATTTTGTCGAGTCATTTCTAATTTTATGAAAATCGAACCAAAACTTAAAAAAAATATATTAATAAACGATTTCTTCATTCTATTAAATCCTATCATACATAATAAATTCAATTATATCCCATGATAGGTAAATATTCTAGGTTGTCATGGTGATGACGTCCTATTTAACCCATTTATGACTGAATTTTTGTTTTCTGAAATTTCTTGGTAAAATCACTTTAAAATGTTACAAAATGAACTGGAAAAATACTAAAAAAAATAACGCTAAAATATTTTTCTATTTATTTATTAAAATGTAAACGCACTAAATATGAAAATATCCATATGTGGAAAAATGCATAACTATATGCTTTGTCTAAATTTATATAAATTAAGCTTTTAAATCGTATATTTTATACTATAATTTGTATTTTTATGAACTATTAAAAAAATAAAATTATTGCTTTACAGAGACTAATAACATTATCAGTATTATTAATAATAAATTACGAATAATCGTATTTAATGCTAAAAAACAATTTATTTCAAAATCATCTTGAAAAGGACTTTGCATAAATGACTGTCCCTTAAATGGCTAATACAAATATGTACCCATTTACGCCTGGCTCCCTGTATTTTGCACTTTAAAAACACGCATAAAAAATAGGCTTGAACATATAATTTCGCAATTTAAAAAAATACGTATTTTAAAGAAGTCTACAAGCTAAGACTTATTTATTTGGATCCTTGATACAAAAAATACAAATAAACTTACTTTTTACATTTCGCTATCTTGCAAAAATGAAAAATCTATAAACACGGAAAAAAGACCTTTATTTAAGCAAATAAATATCAATCTTATACTGACTGTCATCTCTCGGTAACAGATAAAGACATTTATAGACAATTACTTCATACGATTTTCATGTTATAAAGAAGAAGATAATAATAAAAATTTATTAAAATTCGAAACATCCAAAAAATGGACGTCATTCATTTTATTCATGTTTTAACTGCAGTATTACTGTCGCTGCTGTTCTTTGTCAGGTTTTCGGAAAGTGGTGTTAAATTTGATTAAAAACTCTGTATGCTATAAACAAACAAATTTTGCATTTTTCACAGACACAATAACATCTTCACGAATATGAGTGATATGCTTACATAAATGCATACAAATGTTGAAGAGGATCCAAATAGTCATTTAACACAGTGATAAAGCATCTTCAGCATTTTCTGTTACATAGGTGATCGCAAATACTATTGTATTATTAAATTTATTATTAGCCCTCTAATTGTCCTTCCTACTAAATCTTCACCGAGAAATGTGAAATCAAACATGTTCTTTACATTCCAGACATTCAAGAACAATTCGCCAATAATGTTGGTAGATATTCAACAAACCGTGTACAATCGAAAGCATCCAGTCCCTGTTCCTTAACTTTTGGAGGCCAATGTATATCATACGATTTGAATTTTTCCAAATGAGCGAAAAAATGCTCAAGCCTGGATTCAAACCCAGAAGCATTGACTTCCATTGCCTGTGCTCTACCGTTTAAGCTACCTGGACCGACGAACGGAGGGCATATTTCGCTCAGATAACCTTATTGACAATAGTATCTAATCTGACATGCAGACAGCTCAGTCTATTGTCAAACGGTACAGCATTGGCAATGTAAGTCAAGGGTTCTGAGTTCGAATCTGGCTTGCGCATTTTTTTGCTCAGTTGGAAAAATTCAAATCGCATAAAATTTGCTTTTATGTATGCATGTATTTTTGTGTATGCTCGCCCATGCATAACTTTTGAACGGAAACTCTGATTTGTACTTTTCCAACATCTAGTGTAATGAAAGTATTGTAATCCTGGCTTGTATCAGCGTGAGAGAGCGCACACAATTATTCCCAAACGGAACTTTCATTTCATGAATTTATCATTAGCTACTGAGGCAAGAACTGTAAACATCTCTCTATTCTAAAAAAAAGTAACTTACGCTGTCACCGCTGCCGCTTTTCAATTTTTTGTGACTGGAGATTTTTCTCCGTCAATATTAAGAAAAATACTGCATACAAAAATATGAAAATCGGCGGTAGTATAGAGAAATGTTTGATAAACACGCTGATGCAGAGAGTTTTCAAATCGAATAATTATTTTAAGAGATATTTAATGCTAAAGTTGGACAAAATCGTTCCATTAAAAAATTTTATAGGAGCAAAAACTATACATGGGAATTAATTCATTTTTAGATCATTTTATACGTTAGAATTTCCCGGTGTGCAGACTGCATTCACTTTTTTTATTTCGACTCATTTTTTGAGGCTTTATTTCTATTTTAAATTCAAATTTTCAGCATTTCGAGAGATATTTTTTACTTATTTTAGAAAATGGTATTAATATAAAATGTTGCCACCTGTATAAACAGCGCATATAATAATGTTTGATTCAAATTAAAAATTTATTTACACGTAACTATTATTAACAGAAAAAAAACTTCCAAATTAGAATTAAATAATTACGTATGAAAAGCAGCAACTTACTGAAAATTACTTCATAAAAGCTATATTTACACGTGAATTTTAAAAGAGAAAGGATAATGTAAAATAATAAATTCATTAACATGCGTTAGAAGTCTTAAATAGGAGAAATTACGTCACATTTACGTCACTTATTACGTAAAACAAAAAGTAACATTGCAAAACAGTTTAAATTTAAAAATTGCGCGAGAAATTAATTTGATATTTTGAGATTATATTAATAAGATTAATATTAATTTAATTGAACGCATTTAGGCTGCTTTCGCGCGACTATTTAGTAATTTAATAAAAATATAAAAGAATACAAGCTGAAAATGACGTGTCATAAACAAAAAATAAGATTTGAAAGAGAAAATTCTGTGAAGCAGAAAATAAAGAAATTGCTTAAATGGTTTAGTTAAGATTCGTTAACCTTCTGTGTCGTTTCCGTCAAAAGAAGGCATTGGTATTTGTAAAATATATTTACATTTTGATGCAGATTTGCTTATTATATTAGCTTATTTTGAAATGTTTAACTGATTTTATTTAATCAAAGACGAAAACAGCCATTGTATCTTTTAACAGCAGCTGATTTTTCCTTAAAATTCCCCAATCGAAGAGAAATGAATAGAAACCCGTTTATAGGGAGATTGCCACTGTTTTTTAAATTATAATTCAATCTTTCAAAATCTTTTTAAAGCCGATAAAATTAGCGTGCTTTTAGAGACTGCGGTGTCTGAACGGGGGTTGGCGAGCGTAGCTCGTAGGGGCCGAATCCTCTAGTTTTCGTACAAATCGGCTGAGGGATTAAGTATTAAATCTATTTTTTAACCATTTTGCAACCGATTCTACAAGAAAATGAGACAGAGAATAATAAGTAAAATGATAAGTAATAATCGTAAAAATGTTTTTTTAAACGCTTTTTACTACAAGCATTCAATGTTTATATTGAAAATCACACCGAATCTCATGATTGCAACATATATTTGTTTCACAAATAATTCATTTACAATACGTTAATTTAATGTGGGTACCGAACTCGATTATGGAAAATTCACTGCGTTTTGTTTAGGCTTGGAAAAACGCACGAGCTAGTGAATTTATCTAAAAATATAAAATTTTTTCTCTATGAACCCATCTTTGAACATAATTATTATAATTATAACATATCAAATATTGAGCGGAAAATCGATTATAAAATTGCATCTTTATATACAAAAAAAATAAGTTGCTTTAAATAATAGACTATAAAAAAATGTACACTTTCTAAATAACTTAGTTCTGAAGCAAAAGAAACAGATCAACAATAATAAACATAAATCTTATTCGCTTGACACATTTTTAAAGTGTTACAGAAACATGGGACAATGCTTTTTCAAAGTCTAGAAATAAATAATGCAATAAACCAATTCCCACCAGAATATTTCCATACTTTTTCCTCATATAAAAACTGAACACATTTGTACACAACTTTGTATACACTGTCAACATTGATGTACGGAGAGATTTTCTTTTGTGGATTCATGCCAAGGCCCAAGAATTTCGTAAATAAACAGATAATTGAGTGTCATTGTTAATTAAAAGTTAAAGAAATGTTGGTTCAAAGGAACTGCTAGCGTTTACTCTTTTGATACATTGTACATTTTTACAATCTGTTTTTGTAGAATTTTAACAGGTAATACACAAGATAGCACTTTTCTTACGAGAGTCCCGATTTGTTAAGAATATTGAATAATACAATATTCTTAGAATGGAAGCCTCTATTTTCGAAACAGGTGTTCCAGTATTCGAATACAGCTGATTCCACTGTGTTAGATATTTATAAAGATGTCCATTTCCAGAGGTTTTTTCCACTTGTTTGCGCAGTTAAATTTCCCACTGACAGGGATTTAAGCTAAAACGTTTTTAGAAGGCAGCCCTGTTAATTTGAAAGAGTAAGAAATTTATATAGAGATTTTTTTTTTCTGGGCACGAAAAACAATATTCGGCAAATGAAGTGGAATCACCCTAAATTTGTTTCTTAAACATTAGTTGTTTCTTAACAAATCGGTTCTTCCATCTAAAAGAGTACTATATTGTGTATTCCCTGTCAAAATCCTACAAAATTATAAGTAGTAATTTTTACTGTCGGATAACTAGTCGGTAACTAGTCATTGTAACTAGTAGATTGTAACTAGTCGGATGTGGCAATCCCAAAACTTTCTTCTATCTCATACATGTTAATACTTCCTGAAAAATTCAGCACAGCAGTGCCACCGGTTAGATGATTTACACCAAAATCTAATCAGTAACAACGTTTGTGAACTTCTAACTGAATCTGAAGTTGCGTAAAAATCCGTGCATTAGTTTTTGAGTGGGCGGAAATCGTAAAAAATTCTGCATAGCAGCGCCACCTGTTGGGCGACATGTACGAAAACCTAATAAGCAACAACTTAAGTCAACTCGGTAACTGAACTCTGACGTTTGATTAAAATCTGTGCACTACTTCTCCAGATAAAATATTGCGGGAATTAGGAAAAATACAGCATAGCAGCGCCACCTGTTGGGCGATTTACACCAAAACGTAGTCAACGCCAACTCATATCAACGACTAACTGAATCTGAAGTTTGATGAAAATCCACGCACTAGTTCTTGAGATAGAGTCATTGCGGAAATCGTGAAAAATGCAGCATAGCAGCGTCACCTGTCGGTCGATTTACACCAAAACGTAGTAAACACCAAATCATATCAAGGACAAACAGAATCTAAAATTTCTTAAAAATCTGTGCGTTAGCTTTTGAGACAGAGCCATTGCGGAAATCGTAAAAAATGCAGCATAACAGCGCCACTTGTTAAGCGATTTGCGCCAAAAACTAATCAGCACCAATTTATATCAGGTGAATTTTTTATTAAATTTCGTGCATTAGTTCCTGAGATAGAGCGCCCGCAAAATTTATGTCGCACACAGACAGACAGACAGACTCACAGACAGACATTTTGTAAAAACATGTTTTTCGGGATCTCTGGCTCCTAAGACGTGTAAATCCGACGAAAGCCGGAATACGAAAATTTTCACGAATCCAATACTTTCTTCTTGTAAACATAGAAGAAAGTAAAAATACATAACGACTAACGAGTAAAAACTAATAGTCCCTTTGAACCAACATTTCTTTAACTTTAATTAACAATGACACTCCATTATCTGTTTATTTACGAAATTCTCAGGCCATGGCATGAATCCACGAAAAAACATCACTTTGTACACCAATATTTACAGACTATACAAAGTTGTGTGCAAACGTGTTTGTTTTTTCTATAAGGAAAATAATGTAGAAATATTCTGGTGGGAATTTTTTTATTTCATTGTTTATTTCAAGATTTTGAAAAAGTGTTGTCCCGTGTTTCAGTAACACTTTAAAAATGTGTCCAGCGAATAAGATTTATTTTATTTGTTGTTGTTCAGTTTCTTTTGCTTCAGAACTAAGTTATTTAGAAAATATGCATCTTTTTACACTCTTTTATTTAATGCAATTTAATTTTTTGTATGTAAAGATTGAATCTTATAATGGATTTTCCGCTCGATACTTGATATATTATAATTATAATAATTATGTTTACAAATGGGTTCATAGAGCAAAATTATATATTTTTAGATAAATTCACTAACTCGCGCGTTCTTCCAAGCCTAAACAAAACGCAGTGAATTTTCTATAATCGAATTCGGTGCCCACATTAAATTAATGTATCGTAAAGGAATTATTTGTGAAACAAATATGGATTGCAATAATGAGATTGGGTGTGATTTTCAATGTAAGCAATGAATGCTTATAAAAAAGTGTTTAAAAAACATTTTAACTTATTATTTTACTTATTAACCATTTCATTTAGTAATCTCGTGTAAGACTGGGTTTTAAAAAAACTCCAAGAACCGTATATATATTATTATTTTTGCTTTTTTATAACGTATAATATCGTATGGAGTTCCTTACTGCTTCTGAAATACGTTAATATATTTCGGAACCTCTTTTTCAAAAATTCAATTTGAAAACGTTCTTTTGGCCAATTTACATCACTTTTGCGTGAGAAAAGATTTTCTCAAAGACTATCTTTTCTGGGTTATAAACAAAAATGTGGCCAAAAATGGTTTCTTTTTCTACTTTATGTTGAAGTATCCGCAATAGAGTCCTGCGCGCATCGGATTACATTGACCCGAACCCAAAAATTCTGTTTTAAGTCAACCCAAAACAAGACCCGAATCCGAGACACTTCATCCTTAAACCAAACCGAACCAGAAATGAAATAACATAATCAATATTTTATTACAATTATGGAATAACAGTCTAACAATTATAACTCGAATGTCAATTTTTTTTTATGTAGAAAAATGAACATATACTCATTAATATTCAGATATATAAGTCTTTCATCTGAAAAAATATTCTAGACTTTTTTGAAAAATCGCGTCTACCCGAACCCGACACGCAAGGATCAAATCTCAACCCGAAACTGACCTGAAACCGAAGTAATTAAAGTTAACCTGACCCGAAACGAAAAAAAAATTACGTTAACCAGCCAACTTACATACCATTTCCTGCTTTTCTTACAACTCTTTCTGGTTTATTACAAATCTGTCTCATACAAATGCTTATAAAAGTGATATAACGAGAATTAAAAATTTATTTGTTCGGTTTTCAAAATTGATATACTGCATATATTATAAAAACTTGCAGGTCACCAAGCATTATTCACATACTGTACTTCACTTCGAATCCTTTGAAAACATTATGCGTTGTGATAGACTTTTACACGGCACTCGGAGTATGCACATCTATATCGCTTTTTTATCTGATACCACTTCTTTTTATGACTGACGTTTTAGATTTGTGGCTTGGTGGGATCATTTACAACGAGTTGTTTCTGATGAGATATTAGTTTGCCCTGACTGACTCATAATCAACGCGCCGCCCAAACTACTGAACCTAGAAGTATGAAATTTGGGGGGAAATACTTCTTATGCCATAGACAAGGGCTAAGAAAGGTTTTTTGAAAATTTTGGGGGGAAATACTTCTTATGCCATAGACAAGGGCTAAGAAAGGTTTTTTGAAAATTCCTTTCACCGGTAAAGGGGTAAAGACGGGTCGACATTTTTAGCACATTTGGCCATATCTCAGCAGCCGTTTTAGGTAGGAGCGTGAAATTTCAGAAAAGAAATCTACTAAAAAATATTTAAACACTTATTTTAGTGATTTAAGAAATCCCCCCCCCCCCTCAGGAGGTTAAATGGGGATTCGAAAACCTAAGAACATTTAGCCATATCTCAGCAGTCGTTTTAGGTAGGAGCATTAAATTCCAGAAAATAGATCATCTAAAACAATAATTAAACACGTATTTCAGCGACTTTAGAATTCCCATGCCTGATGTGTTTAAAGGGGTGGTTGAATGTTTTAGGACTTTTCTCCATATCTCATCAGCAGTTTTAGAAAGGAGAGGGAAATTCAAGATAACAAACCTATTGAAAAATAGTTAAACATAGTTACTTAGGTGATTTTAGAGCTGTTTTGTTTATTATGTCGTCAACATCGATTTTGAACTCAATAATGTAAGATTATATGAATACGACAACAATTATGGCTATTTGATTAGATATTAAGAAAATGGTTTTTTTTATTACTAATTTCTTCTTTTCTAGATATATTTAATTTGATTCAAGATTCTTTTAGAGAAACCGACTAGCGCAGCGGGTAAGGCTACTAGTCTATAATAAACAGTTATCTATTATTTGTCCTATAACTTATCTGAGGCAAGATGACAAATACGAATTTCCTTCGGAAAACGTATTGATTTTTTTCATACCTTGAGGGCTGATGAAAACATTTCAAATATTTTCTGTTAGAGAGAAGAGTCTATAGTCTGCTAGAGAGAGAGTTATTAAGAAGTGTCTCATACCAATTACAGCTTTTGAATTGACTTGCCGAATTCAGAAAAAAAAACTTCGAAGCTTAAGCTTTTCATCTTTTCCTCCTTGCCCGAATTGATCGTTCATTTTTTTTGTTGATGTTGTTGCTGTTTTCCATTGAAAAAAATTGAATTTTTTGAAGAAATACGAGTAGAAGTCCTATGTCCAGTAGTCGGAAGCAGCGCGCAACAAATAGTTAAACTACACCAGTCGCTACTATTTTCTGTGGTCAGTAGTATATAGAGCAGGGCTTTCATTATTCGGCGGCGCACCTCATCTAGTGTCAAAACAGTGAAGGGCGCCAATATTCACATTTCCATAAATATAGAACAATATTACCTCACTATAGGGCTGGGTACCTGTTTGGCCTCCTTTTTTCAATTCCTACTGTTAGTTCACACTCTCCCTATGTTTATTTATTTATTTATTTACATATCTTGCTCAAATTTTCAATCGTTAATAAAATACTTATTATTCATCCTATCAAGTTGAAATAAATTTTTTAAAGCTTGTACTGGATGACAATTGATGTTAATATAGATTTTTCAAATATTAATTCATTAATTAAATTTTAATTAATTAATTTTAGTTTTTATATTGGAGACAAAATGACAACCATTCGTTATTGAAGCATTTAATGCATCTTTGTAGCTATAAGGGGGGTTACCATACAGAGAACTCTGTTCTGTCGCCAAATACCGCCAAGTTTGTCGCCAACTTGGCGATATATCGCTAAATTTGGCGACAAAAATGAGTCGCCAAAAGTGACGCCAACTTGACGATATATCTAATATTTCGCCAAATTCCCATAGACTTCCATTTGAAACCTACTTGTTTATAGAAAATCAACAAATTGAGATATTTTAATGCAATAAAAATTAATATTAGCTTAAGGGATTATATTAAATTTTTCTTTGATGACCTAAGTTGGAATTGACTTTAAAAACAAAATTTTTATATTATTTGTTACTCAGAAATTCCGAATTCATATCGCAGATTCTCATTTTATTTTTTTTTCTTTAAATAATTATAAATGTTTATCATTATAGATCGGAAAGTGACTGCACAGACCATCACCTCATCCAGTTGACAGCTGAAATTCCAGAATTATAAGGAACTCGATTCGCATATTAAAATGCAACTGGTCTTCCAAGTCATATCTTGGTGTAAAACACCTGGAGACCCAATTTTAACGGTTAATCAGTAAATTTATCATTGTGTTTTTCAGCACCGAAAGGTATAAAAGTATGGAGGAGTGGGAGCAGGAAAATACGATGATAAACCTACCAGTCAGCCACTAAAATAGGATTTGTCGGTGTTTTCTACCAAGATAAGGCATGGCAGACCAGTTGCATTTTAATATGCGAATCGAGTTTTAACTAATCCTGGAATTTCAGCCGTCAGCCACAAAGCCCCCTACTATGCAGAGCTCTTTGTGAAAAATAATTGCAGAAAAATGCATAAATCACAGAAAATATAGAATTACATTTTCCTGAGTGACAGGCCTATCAAAATATTTTGTAAAGAAAGGAGCCGAAAATTTAACTACGCTTGCAATAAAAATCATGTGGAGCACTAATGTTTTTTTATCTCCTGACGGTACTTATACTCGGTACTTATAAGTACCATTAAAATAACTTGTATTCATTTAATACATGGATTAGTAGTAATACAGTTTAGAATGAGTCATAAATGCATAACATTATCTTGTTCCAAAGGCATTTTTCTATTACACAAAACAAAAATATTTTAAAAAGGATTATTTCTTTTGCCTTTGCATCTTTTCAGCTCTCCTGGCGTTGGGGGGGGGGGGGGATTCAATTAGGAAATATTTCTATATTTCTATTGTAAGAACATTATATTTGCATATTTCCTAACTCTACAAAATACTAAGAAAAATATTTAAAATAAAAGATTTGAGTGGGGTTATAAATATTGCACAAAATCCATATAAATTCAAATTTAATTAATCCTTCAATCCTTCTAAAATTCTTCTAAAATTTATTAAATGGTTATGTAAATCTTCTAATGTAGTTCCAAAAATTCACGAATAATGCTTTACAAGATAAAATTTTCATGAATTCATAATTCAGTACATAAAAAGTTAAAGAAGTCTCTTTTAAAATTGATTTTTTATTTAAAAATTTCCTAGTAATCTGAATCATTCGAAAGGGCTCCATGGCGCCTGCGGGCGCAGCGTTGGACAGCACTGGTGTAGAGCACTGGATTTTGAAAAACGTAATGTAAGCGAGTAACGTGATCAGAAGTTTGTTGCGAACACTGACCCTACTTTTAACGCTATTTGAGTAAAAAAGTACCATTCTTCTAGTCGACTGATAAAAACTTGCTTCTTTTGTGCAAAAATGTGCATTTTGTAACAATTTGTGAATCTCAGCAACTCAGCTGCATTGCTTAGTAGCGTACCATATGATGCCATAGTTTTTTTCACAACCACTTTCTAGTAAATCCAAGTGCCAGTGATGCAAAATCCAAATCAAAGAAAGTAATTTTCTTGTTGGAAACACTTGTCTTATAGATAGGAAGCGGCAGCACAGAAAATCACCTCATCCAGTTCACGGCTGAAATTACAGAATTAGTTAAAACTCAAGTCGCATATTAAAACGCAATCATAGTCTGGTGGAGATATGACTCATTCAAAGATATGAAAACATAGAGGACTGGGAGCAGGAAAACACAATAGTAAACTACGAGTCAACTGCTAAAATCGGGTTTTCAGGTGTTTTCCACCAAGATATGACTTAGCAGACCGATTGCACTTTAATATACAAATCGAGTTTTAACTAATTCTGGAATTTCAGCCGTGAACTCGATGAGGTGATTTTCTGTGCTGCCACCTCCCTGTCTATTACTCGCTTTTTATTAGATCTTCATGTTTTTATGTTGTGTTTTTTCTTTCGTAATTGCTTTATTTACAGATTTATTATTTCTTGATATTATGACAGAGGAAGTTAATATTTAATTACTCCGGTCGGCATATAACGAGTAATATGTATTTAAACTAACATTTTTGAGGATAACATAAAACATTTTCTTATATGTTATCTTTCTTATTAGGTGCGTTCGTAAATATATAAATACGTAGCACCTATAGTCGTCGGCTAGTTCGTCCGTCTGTCTACCCGTTTGTCCGTGTATAACGGTGTAAAAATTACCCAATCGTATGGTTTGAAATTTAACCTTTGAAATCGTTGAAGAATTTAGTCGAGTTATTTCAAATTTTTTGAAAATCGAATCAAAACTTAAAAATATACTAATAAAAGTTTTCTTCTTTCTATTAAATCCTATCATACGTGATTAATTCAATGATATCCCATGATAGGTAATGACTCTAGGTTGCCATAATGATGAAGTCCTATTTAAGATGGAGTTCTATTATTTCCGTAGTACTGAATTTAATACATAGAATCGTAATGAATTTTGTATTCTTGCATTTTTGCATAAGAGTGCAACAGCTATTGCACTAACAAGGAGAGGGGCAACCTTGTTAATCACAGATTTTGATTATTTTAATATATGTTGTAGGGTAGAGACCCCTTAGTGTCATGTTCAACGGATTTTATCCAACGCTCTTTAGTTCTTGAGAAACCGGGGGGTCTAATAATAGTACACAGCTTAAATACTTACATTGCAAGCGCAATGATTGGTTGGTCGTAGCTCAGTTGGTATGGAGTTTGCTGGCTGATCCGCGGGCCCGAGTTCGGAACCCGAACGCGCTACATTTGTTTTTCTCATTTTTTATTTTATACACTTTTAATTATAATTTAATAATTTCAATTACAAATTTTAATATCATACATTAATTATAAATTTAAAAAACTTAAATTTAACATTTTTTATTTTTAACCTATTATTTCTCATCCTTCAAAGAGGTTTAAAAAGAGATTGGATCTATTATTGAATGATAAAAATTCCAAAATCGTGACCAAAATCTGTTGTGGTGCCATCTAGTTATGATAAAATAAAAGAATATTCAAATAAAATAAAAATAAAAGCAGAAAAAAGATAAAGGTGAGAGCAAAATAATTGAAAGCGCAAGCATACGTATTATAAATTTAAAAATCTTTAATATGCAAAAAATCGATTGTAATTTAATTCTGATGCTAATTTTTAATATAATTATGCTTGTTACTTTAAAAACAGAATAATATTATTATCGCATTGACTTCCTTTGTTAAAGCAATGCGTAAATGATGTTTCTTTAAAATCACGAATTGACACAATTGCTCAATATCATTGCATGGATAAAGAATATATGAAATACATTTTAAAAGTGATTTTTAAAAAATTAACAGTTTTATGATGTTTTATACAACTATTTAGTTAAAAGTAAAAAATTAAATAGGTTAAAATTATAATTGATATACAATATTGTAAATATTAATTGACAATGAGATTATTAATTATACTTACAAGTATATTTATAAAACAAAAAATGAGAAAATTAAATGCAGCGTATTCAGGTATCGAACCCGGGCCCGCGGATCAGCCAGCAAACTCCATACCAACTGAGCTACGACCAACCTATCATCGCGCTTGTGAAATAAGTATTTAAGCTGTGTACTATTATTAGACCCCCCCGATTTCTCAAGAACTAAGGAGCGTTGGATAAAATCCGTTGAACCTGACACTAAGGGGTCTCTACCCTACAACATATATTAAAATAATCAAAATCTGTGATTAACAAGGTTGGGCCTCTCCTTGTAAGATCTGAATAGTTACAAAACTAGTTGTAGTACAAACGCACCTCATTTGCCGTGTTTGGTGTATAATTTCCGACTTGTTTTTTAATGACCTCTGACCACATTTATTTTATCGTATGCTACTGGCTAACGGTATATGACGAGGGGCCACTGTATTACTTAATCTGCGTCCTCAATTTTAAGAGTAGATTGAATCTTTTGGTAAAATCTGAAAGTAGCGAAGTAGCGGCTACTTTTAAAAAGTAAGTTGCAGTCGCTGGTTTTTAAAACAAGTAGCTGTAGTTCTAGTTAACTTAAAAAATATTGCCGTTTTCCGTTGCCTAAGCTCCATTAACCTAAACATGCTAAAGTTAATTTTTAATAAAGATTATAAAATATGGCTTGAATTCACAGCAAAAATTAACTGCCTAGTACATTTCACCAAACTATTTCGCTAATTGTAGAACATTCCGGAAAAGAATGAAAGAATAACTCTTGGGTTTCGTTTTTCTCCAAATAACGTTACGTGGTAATTGTTCCCATGGTGATGATTTATATTACAGAAATTATGTCAGAAGAACAATTCGTCGTCTTTTAGAGCTTTGGAGAATGACACGTGTTCTAAACTTTTATGTTATGTGACACTGGAGAATAATATTTAGACATTTAATATACTTAATGGATATTTTTTGAATGACATATTTGAGTGTGATGTTTAATTTTGTTTTCTTTAAGGGGACCGGGAAAGCCCTATCTTCCATGTTAAATTCACCAACTTTGTGTATTTTTTTCTCAGAAATGCAGAAAGATACAGGTCTAGATTTTTTAGAGTAGTTAAAATAACATGATTTACGAATTTTAACAGACTCTTTTCTTTCTAAGCGAAACTGAAAATTAATTATTATTTATTTATTGGAAGTCATTTTTTAAATTAGCATTTTTTGTAAGATTTCACTGCCTAAAATAAATAATTATCAACAAATCATTAAATCCCTTTGTTAAAGTATAAAATATATCATTATATAAGTATTAAATAAAAATCTGAGTTCTTAAGTTTAATAGATATTGAAAAAAAGGAACATAAACATGAAAAACCAAAGTTTTCAGAAAAAGTCAATTAAAGATTCAAATGGCCATTAAGCTCTGAAGTACTCTTAGAAAGAATGCTTAATTTCAACACTTATATCTAACTTTTATATCTAAACATGTGTGCCACATCGTTGGAAAGATAAAAGTTTAAACTATTTAATGATATAAAAAAATAAAATTTGATTTTTTAGTTGAATTTTGCTTTCCCGGTCCCCTTAAGTCTTCCTGGTGTAGTAGAATATATTTATGATTTTGGTTTGCCTTTTTATTTCCCTTCACCCCTTAAACTTTTATAAAAATCTTAGTATGGATATGGAACTCGAATACGTTGTAGATTAAATGTTTTCCATCAGATGATATGTAATGATCCCATCAAAGCAATTCAAAGCAAGTATTTGAGGCATTCTCACAATTTTTTAATTTCCAGGAATAAAAATCTGGTAAAATTAAACTTACTAAAATAACATTTTAATTTTATACACGAATGCTTTAATGATTCAAAATAAAGAAAAAATGATCAGCAACGATTTTTTTTTTTTTTTAACTGAGGCTTAAGTTAAACTTGCGAGATTAATTTCTCTTACCATTTTGCCACTATAACTTTTTATTTTCTTCTAAATATTTACCTATAATGAATTTGCATAGCACCCACAGGACATTCAAATAAGAAATAATAACAATGTAGTATTTTTAGTACAAAATTTTGGTATAACATTGTCTTAAAGGGGTGTTAAAGAAGGGACGGTATAGGAAAAAAGGAACGGTAAAGGAAAAAAAGGGGGGAATGGTAAGGATATGACGGTAAGGAAAATTACCACCTATTTTTAGGCAAATCATGCTATGACTAAGTGACAGCCACAATGTTCATTGATTTTAGAAAGAGTTATTTACATTGGATTAGATAAAAAAAAAAAAAAATTTACCTCGAAAATGCACGAATAAACCTTAGGGACGGTAAGACTACCCATAAAGCCACGATGCTTGAAATTGATATTTAAACGCTGATTTTAATTATGCAGTAAATTTCCTGTCAAAGAAATTTAGCCATTCTTTCTCTAGCATACTTCTGCATGAGAAAAGAGTTGAAAAAAAAAATCTGTGGCTGCATCTGAAGTGATTTTTTGTATAATTTTAGCAAGAGGGACGGTAAGGAATCTAAAACCCAGGGCCAGAGTTCATAAAATAATAACAAACGTAAAAATGTGTGCAGGTTAATTTTTTGCTACATATTTATATAAAAAAATAGTCCCAGTTTCGGAAAAAAATTACATCGAATTACTTTTATTGAAGCAATTTTATACAGACAGATCCAAACTTAAAAATCAGCATCAGGGACACGGGACGGTATAGGAATTTCGTGGTATATTTGGATCCCCAACATCGTCCAAAACATATTTATCTCGTTAATATTGTTTTGCAGTCATGCAATTGGATGTTTTCCAGTATAAGAAATAAAAATCCCAAGAATATGTACTAAAATAAAAAATTATTATTCAGGGGCTTAAAAGTCAAAATATTGTGATGAGAATGCCTCATTTACTTTTTTTATTTTATTTTAGTGAACCTGTACAGATAAAACAACGTCAACAATTATATTGAATTTTCTTTTCACGAGGTTTTTCCTACAAATCACGATGTCATCTGAAATTTGTCGACACACAACTCATATTTCTCTTTATAAGTTTTTACTTTCTTCTATCTTTACAATAAGAAAGAATTGGATTTATGAAAAATTTAGACTTCAGGTTTTCGAAGGATTTATACATTTCCGAAGGTCCGAAACACGATTTGGTTCTTTTTAGAAAATGTCTGTCCGTTATTCTGTGTGTCTGACTGTCTGAATGTATATGAAACACATTTTTTGGGCGCTCTATATTAAGAACTAATGAATAGAATGTCATCAAATTTTGGATTCAGTTACACCTTGACATAATTTGGTGTTGATTAGTTTTTGGTGTAAATTGCTCAACAGATCACACTGATAGATTGCATTTTTCACGATTTCCGCAATAGCTATATCGTAACAACTAATAAGGTACCTGTACCCAATATGGACACCCTAAGGAAAATTGATTTTTTTCACCCCCCGTGTACACGTCATAGGACTCCAAAAATATATGACCACTATCTCTGGACTGTTGACTATCATTATTAAAATTAGCGACCTTGTAATTCTTCTGGTTTAATTTTAATGATAAAAACAAAAAATGTTTACAAGTGTCCATATAAGGAACCACCTGTCCCTATTATGGGCATGCATGTCCATAATAGGAACAGGGGATTCCTTATTGACCTACTACATAGGGTGTAAGGAAGAACCACTCTTCCAAGGAATTTTAGAGGAGAGGGGATAAAAGAAATATATCTTAAAGTATTGCGGGAGAGGGGTGGCACAAAATATCTTCAGAATATGCACTTCAGAAAGGGGGCGGGGTCATTTTCGGTTGTGACTCTTCGAAGACCCATGCAAAGCACTTCAGTTACTACAAAATACACTGGTGAAATCAATTAAAGGGACAAATGGTTTTTTTGCAATTAAAAAAACTAACAAAGCAAATAAAACCGAACTTGGCCAAAATATCATTCGATATAAGCCTAATGTACGGGAAAACAAAAATGGGCACAACCTGCACCCTAAATAAGGTAACTCGTCACGTGTCCAGTACAGCAGCTGACCGACACCCTGTCAGTCAGAGAAAAACATGTCTAATAGAGTGTATAATCATCTGTAACAACTACACAACTCTCGCATCGGCGTTTCATACTGCTTACCAGGGTCCTTATCAATTTCTATGGCAACTGCACCCACTTTTGCACCAAGGCACCCTTGAGCTCATCGATGGTCCTTGGAGCTGGTCTTCGAGCTGCAATTGATCGTCCAAGGGCGTCCCATATGTGTTCGATGAGATTAAGGTCAGGGGACATCGCAGGTCACTCCATTCGTTGAACATCGTACAATTCAAGGTATTCGTCCACCAACTGATCCCTATGTGGACGGGCGTTATAGTCCATAAAAACGAAATTTGGTCCATATGCTCCGCGGAAAAGTCTCAAAGAGGGTGCAAGAATCTCATCCCTGTACCGCTGACCTGTCAGAGTACCTCTATCAAACACATTATGGTCGGTATGCCCGTCTACCTTGATGCCTGCCAGACCATCAGACCACCTCTAGCATAGGGATCATTTTCGACAATGTTAGAGGGCCGATATCGACTCTCGGGTTCTCTCCAGACGAGAACACGTCTCGAGTCGCTGTCCAGACTGAATCGCGACTCATCACTGTACAGAACCGCCCCAAACTATCCTCTGTTCAAGACAGGTGTTCTCGGTACCATACTAGACGGGACTTTTTGTGGTTCACAGCCAAAGGGATGCTGACTACTGGGCACCTGGCATACAGGCCACCTGCATTAAGTCTCTGGGTCACTGTTTTCCGTGAAATGGATGTTCCTGTAGCATTATACAGGAGACGAGACAGTTTTTTCGCTGTCGCGTACCTATCCCTTTTGGTTAAAAGTCTAAAATAATGGTCTTCAGCGGGCGTTGTTGCCTTTTTTAGGCCTTGACCAGGTCCGGGGATCACTGTTTTGGTCTCTGTGAACTGTTTCCACAGAGTAGACACCACATTTCACAGGAACACCGAGATCCTTAGAACAGGTAGCCTGTAATTGGCCGGCCTCGAGTCTTCCAACAATCGGCCATCTTGTGGCATCATCTAGACGATGTCGACTAGCCATACTAACGATGGGTAAGCAAAGAAATTTAAAAAACAAAGATTGGGTTATGCTACGATGATTCAAAACGCCCTTCCGCTACAAGCTTCGGCGGTCAAATGAGGCACTTCTGCACAAACGCGATCACAGCGCCACTTTCTTATAACCACACATACCACTTGCGTGGCAGGTGTGTCCGCGACGAGTTTAACTATCATCTGATACCTTATTTGCGTATAGGGATAACTTATTTTGTTTTGTTTTTTAAAAACCGTTTGTCTCTTTAATTGTTTTCACCAGTGTATTATGAAATAATATAGTTGGTTTTGCTTAGCTTTATTGCATCTGTCTGCAGAATTTACAACTGTTATTACTCAGTCCTCACAGGATGGACAAATAAAAACTTCTTCATCATGTGCGGTAAGTCCCACACAGTCCTCATTTACATATCTGCCGCATGTCTGCAATAGCATCAATACTGCATAAGAAGCAGTACCTTTGTTGAGCAAGTCATACCGCTGATACCTGCGATTTCGCCAACAGATACCCTACTGAGGGGAGCCTTCTTTTGATTTTTCTGCAAGGGCTTTTTGAAGGATTTTTTTCTTGGAGGATTGTTCAGATGACATTAAACAGATATTTTACAAATTTGTGAATCTGAAGATTAACTTGCTGTATTTCCAATGTGGACATAAGGTGTCCATATTCGGAATCGGGCATAGTTTTACTAAATAGTGTAATAAATAAACAAAGAAAACATTTTTAAGCAATATATGCAATAGCAATCGAAAATATGTTTTATCAGCTTTCTAAAACACTCCACTTTTCAGTATTTAAAGCAATTTTACCATATCTAAAAAGAATTTAAACTTACCTGTAATTACGATCAGCACACCACGGAACAACAAGTTTCCTTCCAAATGGCTAACAGCGCGCTTTTTTGCACTTTCCAGGCTTAATTATCTTTTCAACTGCTTTTTTTCATGGGCATGTAGCGCCATCTCTCGATCAAAATTGTTGCTTTTAAAGATGTTAGGTGTGTCATATTGGGTACAAGTACCTTATAGGGAATTCTTCATAGTCTGTAGAACTTCATAGTCTTGACTTACGTTGGTGCTGTTTTGCTTTTAATGTAAATCGCGTAACAGGTGGTGATGCTAGGCTGGATTTTTCACGATTTCCGCAATAGCTACATTGCAAAACCTAATGCACGGAATTTCATGAAAGTTCATATTCTGTTAGATCTTGACATACATTGGCGTGATTACGTTTTGGTGTGATTCACGATTTCCGTGATAGCTATATTTCAAGAACTAATACACGGAATTTCATCAAACTTCATATTCTGTTACACCTTGACAAAAATAAACGCTGGTTAATTTTTGGTGTAAATCGCCCTACAAATGCTGCTTCTATGCTGTGTTAATCCCGAAATCGGCGATAGCTATAACTTAAAAACTAATGCACGGAATTTCACCAAACTTCATATTCTGTTACACCTTGGCATACAAGGTGACACATAAATACTGTGACGCAAATAAAAGACCATAACTTTGAACTGAAGGAATAAAATAACCAGTTTTAATCACCATTCGAAAGAGAAGAAAATTATGTACGAGAAATAATCAAAATCATTCGTAATAGCTTGCTCCCGCGGCGATGCAGGAGTCTAGGAAGTTCCGGAGATTCTTCGAGATGGGCGCGACAGACTATTTCTGGCATGATTTCGGACCAGGCTTTTTCCAGAATCGCGTTTCAGGAATCCAGGGACTTTTGTTTGATTGCACAGGGTATTGCACCAGGATCCGGCAAACAGCAAAGTTTGTTTGGGGGGAAGGGCTGTTGGAGGAATGCTGTTTAATCTTTGCACACTATATTTTCCTGCAAAAAAGTTAATTTATATCAGAGAAAATAGCAATTAGACAACAAAAAGGCACACGGAACATGAATAAAACAATAGTATAGCTCAAAAACACGAAAAACATTAAACTAAATTGACATTTTCATCACGTCACAGAATTTATGTGTCACCCAGTAAATATAAATTTTTTTAGGTTTGGGAGCGCCCAACAGGTATCTCTGCTACGTTCTACTTTCCACGTTTTCCGTGATAACTGTATTTCAAAAATGAATAGGATGTCACTTAAGTTTGGTTTCAGACGATCTGATATATCTAGATGAAACTTTTGTGTTGACTGGAACATACTAGTTTTTTGTTAATTATATTCGAAGGTATTTTTCTAAATCGATGCTTTCATGGAGGAAAAATTAAACAAATGCTTTGTTACTTCGCTGTACAGAGTTAAATCGAATAGCATTCACAAAATCATTCATCATCATATTCATTGACATAGGTTTGAACGATAGAACCATTCCATAAGATCCTCTGGCGGAACATTTTTTTTTAACAAATCTATATATATATTCCGCTATCGTACGTTGTACAGAAATCGCGATTATTTGTTAATTGTTTAATAGCAACGCCCGAATGAAACATATCTCATTGGTTATTGAACAGCATTTAATGTATCTCCATACCTATAAGGGGGTTTCCATAGGGGGATCCTGTTCTGTCGCCAAATGCCGCCAAGTTTTTCGCCAATTTGGCGACCAAAATTAGTCACCAAAGATGCCGCTAACTTAGCGATATCTCTAATATTTTGTAAAATTCCCATAGACTTCCATTGTAAACCAATAGGGTTTACTTGCTTACAGAAAATCAACAAATTGAGATATTTTAATGCAATAAAAACCAATATTAGCTAAAGGGATTATATTAATTACATTTAAGAAAGTCCAAGTAAATTAAGTTATGAATAAAAGTACCATGATACAATGCTTAGCATGCTTTCCCAAACATAAATTTTTAAAGAAGACCAAACTGGTCGCCTTGGCGCAGCATGTTCCTACAGGGATTTTGCGCCATAAAACCCAATACAACCAACCAACCAACCAAACTGGTCGCCAAGGGCGACTAGTAATAAGATATTTTCTGATGTACTTATATTAAGTGATTTTTAATATTTAACCTTCAGCTTTTATAGCACACATCTTGAATAGTTATGCCTGCTAAATAATATTTTTTTTTTTATCATTTCCATCGTAAATAATAGTAAAAAACGCTTTGTATAAAGAAACATTTGCTTCAAAATCTTTTCAAACACATTAAAAAAATAGTAAATTGTAATAAAAATGTACAACAACATTGTAATCAATAAGACCAAAGATATGCATCTGAAAGCATAATAGTAAATTTTATTCAATATATTATTCTTCCCTATTCTAAAAAATTATATTTCCCATATAAGTATTTCACTCTTTCTGAAGAGATTTTATAAGTTATTGATATCGAAACAATCTTTATGTCTTTTTTGTATGATTTTATTACCCAAGTTAAATTTCATGGCAACAAACGACTTTTTTTAACATCTCTGTCTTTTTCCTTTCTCTCTTGGAAAGCGAGTTTCTGCAGCAGCTGAGAAAAGCCAATAACCCTGTATAAATAGAACTTTTTTTTTTTTTTTTACGATACATCTCCGATCGGATTCAGGTAAATATCGACTGGGTTTATGGGCAAAGTTTATAGCCTAATATAATGTTTGAAGGCTTATAAAATATAATATCGGCAGGTCCTGATTAAAACATGAGCCAATTGGGCCGTTGCTAAAAGATAGTGGTACCCCTAAAAAAGGTGGTACCTCTTGCTATAATGGCGCCCCTAAATTTGGAACCCCTTAAAATTAATATGCCATTTTTTAAAGATGACATTTTATATTTGTTTTGACCACGTAATGATTACAATGAATTCTTTGTACTTTAGGGGAAGATGAGGTTAAATGCAAAAGACATATTTATCCCAATGTGATTTTATTTGTTTATACAGTCAAGCCCCGATTTAACGAATTTCTCGATTTAGCGTATATTTTTATGGGCCCGACGAAAATGGAACAAAAATACTTCGATTTAACGAATTTATAATCCTGATTTAACGAATAATTTTCGATGTCAGAATTTGGAAAACTGAAGAAATTTTCTAATATTTATCGAAAATTATGTCCCTAATTGTCAATTTTCTGAATATGTATATTGTGGTGCAGAACTGTGTACATTACAGCGAGATTATTAATAGCAGTAGTAGTGAATCTGATGAAGAAGATGAAATAGAGATGAAGCATACAACATTCAATGAAGCAAGCAATTCGCAATTTGGGTACTTTGAAACGGTATTTGACGGCTCATGATGTTGATGACACTGTTTACACAGCTTTGAAAAAAAAAATCGATAAGGACATTTGGAATACAAAATCGAAACAAAACTTACGAACATCTACAAAAGATTTATTTTCTAAAAAATAATGTATCTATGAAAATTGAATATATGAGAACTTTTCTTAATTAGAATGCTTGTGATTTATAGCAGCAAATAAAAAAAAGAGTCATTATTTATGCAGTGTACCTATCTATCTATATTATAAAAGACAAACATATCTGTGCGTGACGCGTACGTCATTCTGCGAATGGCAACACTTTGAAATTTGAAATGAAATTTCGGTTTTGCAATTTTCGCTACTGCAAATTTTTAAACTTCTAAACATCGCACAATTTCAATTTTTACAGCGTCGTATAGGGGAAAAAATGTACTTTTAAATGCAATTTATTTAAAAGCTCTATCTCAATTGATTTTTGAGATATTAATTTTTTTTTAGTTTTTAGTACCAATTTTGTAATTGCGGCAACTGAAGTATACTCCATTTCTATTAAAAGTAAAGGGAAAATAGTCATGGTTTATTTATTTTTATTGATTATATCCTTATTGATGCCATTTCACATTACAAATAAAAGTAACTTTTTTCTAATTTTTGAACAGAAAATGACGCCAGCCATTAAAAAAAGCACGCATTCTTCTTCATAAATCAAAAGATTGAAGAAGATACTATTTCAATATTTTTACATTTGGTTGATTCATTTAGGATGACATTCATTAATAACGTATTGCGCGTTAAAATACTTTTAAATTGTGAATTTCAGTGGTGTGTATGTAAATTTTGAGAATGTGAAAAAACGTACAGTTTAGATTTTATGGGGGAAATGTGACAAAGCGAAATCCTTTTTACTGATTTTTCATCCCGTAGAAACAAACGTAAGAGCCTCAATCGATAACTTCAACATAATTACTCATCTTGATTACGTATTCTAATACAGTTTAATTTTTCAATAATTTAAGCAGTTGAAGTTTTTGAAAATGATATTTTGGTAATTTTAGGTTAAAAAATTATTTGTTTTAAGAGTTAGATAACCAATGCAAGATGAATTTTTTATTGTAATTATTTTTGTAGGTTTGTTATAAATTCGATCTAACAGTTCCATTCTAAACATTTTAATTCGTCGAATTTCGACGGGTTCCAACTCGTTTTCTTAAAGCAACAAATGTTTAACATCATTATTAAGGTAAGTGAGCATTGTTCTTTTTATTTATAGCCTTATTTTTAACTTGTTATATTGTATTTAAAAAAATTCCTTTGACTATCCAGATTTAACGAACAAAGTTGCTAGTCTCGAACGATTCGTTAAATGGGGGTTCGACTGTATATGAATTCTAAAATATCCTACGTCTTCAATTTTTTGTGACATGTATGAAGTGGGTGGGGGTGAAGCAACGCAATTCGTGGGTTTCTCTTTTAGTCAAGGAGGTGGCTGCACAGATAATTACCTCATCGAAATGACCGTTAAAATTCCAGGATTAGACAGAGCTCGATTCGCATATTAAAATGCAACTGGTCTGCCAAGTCATATCTTGGTGGAAACCACCTGCAGACCCGATTTTAGAGGTTGACTGGTAGGTTTAACACTGTGTTTTCCTACTCCCAGTCCTCCATATTTTCGTACCTGTGGGTGCAGCAAAACACAATGATAAACCTACCGATCAACCACCAAAATCGTGTCTCATGTTGTTTCCACCAAGATATGATTTGGCAGACCAGTTGCATTTTAATATGCTAATCGAGTTCTGTCTAATCTTTGAATTTGCAGCCGTCAAATCGATGAAGTGATCGTCTGTGCAGCCGCTGCATCCTGCTGAATTTTGCATGTATGTTTAAGAATTCATAAAATTATAGCTATGAAAGGGATTTGTTTGAGGACTTGTTTATTATTACCTTACATATTTATTCATCTTATGCACTGCAAAAAAAGTAACATTAATATGAATTTTGCGTTAAATCAGCGCTTGAATTCAAAGATTACGTGACGGAAAAACACGGTTAGGACTCTTATAGGGTTAATAATAATTCAAAAGGTTCAATTTGACAGATATCATGAAATAGAATTGCGGCCAGACGTAGAATAATACTCTACAGAGCATTGAAAAGGATATCTGCTGTCATTTTTGTCATCTGATGGCTTAAATAGCAACGGGAAGTAGCTTTGGCACTACTAAAATGCTAACTGTCGGTGACAAATTCAGCTATTCTGGTACTTGTTTTTATATTAAAAAATTTCATGCATTTCCGTATATTTATTTTGAAACCGTCTCCTATTACTGTTTATACCTTTCGAATTATGAATTTTTTGTTTTTTCGTTAACCATTTGGAAAAATGGTTATTGTTCGCGGTCAGGGTAGGAAATCAAAAACATATCTGAAGCGTTTTATTAGTTGAATCCCGCATTTTATTCGTTTTCTGATGGGTCTATACAGTAATCTGTATTTTCCCTTTACTTTCAACAGAGATGGATACTTCTGTTGCCACCATGACAAAAAAGTATTAAAAATTACAAAAAAAATTAATAACTCAGAAACACATTGAGATACAGCTTTCAAACAAATTGCAATTAAAAATGCATTTTTTTTCTCTGTACGACGATATAAAATGTAATATTGTGGGATGTTTAGAAGTTTAAAAATTAAATTTCCTTTCAAATGGGTCCAGGAATATTAATGTTTAATCCGTGGCGTACGTAATGTATGACCAGCTCCGTAGAAGTTTAAAAATTTACAGTACCGAAAATTGTAAAGCTGAAATTTCTTTTAAAATTTGTTCATGATGGGTCCAGGAATGTTAATGCTTAATCCATGGCGTTGTATGATCAACTCCGTGCGACTCTTTATGTCTTAAATTTTAGTCTTTGAAAAAATCATTTTCCAAATGGTCGTTGTAATTTATTAAATTGCTTTTTTTTTTTTTTTTTTTTTTTTTTGTAATTTTTGTATTATTTAGCATATTTGCTATGAACTTTAGAATAACATTATGCCATTAAAATTAAAGTTCATGTTGAATTGTTATGTTTTCACATAAAATCCTTTTATTCTAACTTAAAACCTTTAACTGAAGCTATTTTAATCGGTATAGTTTCCATTAATTTCTCTGCCATTATTAACACATTTCAGTGTGTTCCAATAAAGTGTGAAGAGTTTGAAACCGAAAAGTTATTTATGACTTTTCGCCTGGCCATCTTTCTGGCTTTCTGTCTGGCCGCGCTCTAACTTGCGTAAATATGTTTGTATTACCATATTGCTGATATAAGTTATTAAGTTTAAGGGGGTGCCGGACACATTTTTAAATAATTTTTATTTATTTTTTACAATTTTGAATTTTTTTGTGGTGGTTAATCATATTATTTGTAAACAAAATCGCATGATAAAACTTCTCATAATTTTTTTTTCAAATTTCAAATTTATTAAAAAAGTGGGGTATTTAAAATCGTTATAACTCGAAATATTATTTGTATAATTTCATTTTTTTCATTTAAATAAACAGAAATAAATAAGCTTTAATTCTGATTCAGCATTTTTAAAAATATTAATTAAAAAAATTAAAAATTTTTAAAGTAAAAATTTTTAAAAATGATGTAACTTAAAAAAATCATATTTTCAAAAGTAAATATTTTTTTTAATTTTGTGAATCAAAATTAAAGTAAAATAATTGAAAAAGACATGTTCCAAGTTTTAGCCATTTATCTTTAACGGTTCTTGACTTATAACAATTTAAATACGAGAAATGGTGAAAAATTCCATCATGAAGAAAAACGCATTTTCACATGAAGTCGTTTCCATGACATCTATTGCTTGAAAGCTAGATTTTGAAAACAAAACAAAACGAAAATATTAATATTTCCTGTTCTAAAAAAGACAGAAACTTGATTTAAACGTCTTTTTAAGCAGAGAAAAATAGAGATATTTTTAATGCAATAAAAATTTATAGAAAATTTGAAGATTTTTGTGCCCTAGACCCCCTTAACAATCACATCTTTATATTGAAAATGAAATCTGTGGCATTTATTTTTCTTAACAGGGTTACTCAAAGGAATTCGGTTACATTGTGGCTTATAGGCGACAATTGTTTGAAGTATATTTTAATGGTGTTACACAACTGCGTTTGAAGATGACATCTATTATCAATATGTCATTATAATAATATGCTTTTCATTGAAAAAAGAAGTGTGTAGCAGTTCCTATACAGAGACATTCAAAAGAATTCGGATATATTACAGTCTACGACGATAATTTTTAAATTGCATTTTAATGATGCTACATCATTTCAAACATTACGAAGTTAATTTGCATTATTTTGAATTTCTAAAAGGGTTTCGTTTCATTGAATACTACAGGAATTTCAGACGACAGAAAGAAAACTCATGAAAACACTTGTTCTCGACACACGCTAGCGATTGGTGTAGTCAGGTATCACGATTTTCAAGACGTTCCAAGACCCGCCCCGTGAAATCATTTCGTGGGACACCAAAATTATTTATAAAATTATTTATCGTTGGATGATTTTTAATAACTGCACTTTTTTTTTCATACCATGCTATTTTTTTCTGTATTTTACATTCTTAGAATCAGCATTATTGAAAAAATGTAAGTTCTACAAAATATATGTAAGAATTTCAATTTTAAAAGATGAGACTTTCCCAAAGCTTTAATGTGAAATTTTTATGACAGATTATTGATTAAAGTCATGTTTTCTGAGCAAATCTAAACATGACTTATGGTCATGTAAAACTGCAACAATTAAGATCATAATTTTAAAAATCTCTTGGGATTTTCATTTATCACAAATGTTGCTAATTATAAAAGAAAAGCGTGGCAATATTTAAATGAAGAGTTTGAATTCTTACTACATTGATGCTATATTAGTGAAATGTTGATTGACATTAATTGACTTGCAAATATTGTTAATAAAGGTAGTAATGTACACTGCTCAAAACAATTAAAGGATATTGCAGTTTTAGGTGGATTTTGTATCTGGTAAACTGTTTAGCTGATTGATACATGGTCGACAGACATAGTAGGTTATATGAGAATAAATTACACATGTTTGGCAGAAAAAAATGCATTTTATTGCGCATTTGTGTACTAAAGGAAAAAAACACAATTTGTGCATATGAGAAAAAAAGAATAAGAAAAGGTGTTTTCTTCAAAGAAAATCATTTTCAGTAGGGGGTATGGTTTCCACGGGCGGCCAGCAACGTTGAACACCTTTGAGGCATGGACTCAATGAGGCTATTAATGACGAGTTGGGGTATTCTGCCCCACTCTTCCAGAAGAGCTCTTTCCAGTTCTTGGAGAGTTTGTGGGGGTTGTTGGCGGCCAGAAACTCGTCTTCCTAGAGCGTCCCAAACGTGCTCGATTGGATTCATGTCTGGAGAACACGCTGGCCATTCCATTCGAACGATTCCTTCCTCGAAAAGGTAATCCTCCACCAGGTTTGCACGATGTGGCCTGCAGTTATCGTCCATTAAAATGAAGTTATCTCCGATTGCTGCAGCGTAAGGGACTACAATAGGTCTGAGGATCTCATCCCTATATCGGCGACCAGTCAGAGCTCCATCTCGAATGATGTAGAGGTCAGTGCGCCCGTCAATGGAGATGCCACCATACACCAACACTCCTCCACCGCCAAATCTGACACTTTCGTGCACGAACGCAGGATTATTCCTACTGCCACGGTCCCTCCAGATGAAAATACGCCTATTATCAGGATGCACAGAAAACGGGACTCGTCAGAAAACAGAATATTGCTCCATTCATTTCTCCTCCAGTTGACATGCTCGGTTGTCCACTCCCTGCGGTCGCGACGATGCCTTGATGTTAATCTAACACATATCATCGGTCGGCGAGCATACAGACCTACAGCATGGAGCCGGTTTCGGACAGTCTGAGTTGAAATCGTGGTGCCTGTAGTCGAGCGAAGGTGTTGTTGGAGAAGAGTAGCGTTCATGGTTCGGTGTCTCCGAGCTGTTAACGCTAAATACCGATCTTCATTGGGCGTTGTCGCCCGTCTACGACCTTGCCCTGGTCTTCGCCCTGCACATCCACTCTCCAAAAAACGGTTCCAGATCCTGGAAATGACACTTTTTGGCACTCCAATGACTTGCGCTACTTCGGCTTGAGTTTGGCCCGCTTCTAACCTACCAACAATTCTCAAAGCTTCTGAATCTGTCAAATGATTTCGCTGAGACATCGTACTCATCGAAACAAAGCAATCACTAAATGCCGATTATCCTTGTCTTCATTCTCTTTTATCCAGTTGAAAGTCAAATTTCATTCGCTGCCGCTGAAGCGACGGTTTTGACGTCGAACTCAAAATTTTCATACTCCACAGTTTGAAAACCAGAAAAATTTGCATTTGTGATTCTCTTCTTCTATTTTCGGCAAAAAAAATTTCGTTTATATCTTTATTTTATATAAAACTTCAAATATCCTTTAATTGTTTTGAGCAGTGTATATTATTACTAATCTCAAGACGTGTTCCTTCAGGGTTATTTAATTTACACAAATTTAATGTAATAAAAGAAAATTGAGTGTCCATTTAGTCTGCTTATATAAATATATTGCCCAGTTTGAGAAGTCCCGCTTTTTTTAACCTCCCTGTTCTGCTATTTCTAAAATCTCACCGGCAACATTTTTGTAGGGATGCACCTGGTATTTTCTCTTTCCTATCCCAAACCATGATTCAAAAGTGAGATAAGGCGGGTTTTGTGCAAGCGGGGAAATAAAAAATGCTGCGACCCCTTCTTAATAAACCTTTACATGAAATAGATTTATATGTGCTAAATTTTTGGCACCCATAAATAGTTAGAACAGAGGGGAATTGTTCCCCTGCACCCCTTTACGCTACCCCACTGCATTTTCGTAAAGTAAATGTCATTCATGCGTTCATGGCTCTGTCAATACTTTCTCTGGTTCTTTTGTATAAGAACCTGAATTTCCGAACCCGAAATTTCCGCTTAAAGTCAACCCGAACCCAACAAAGACAATTTCAAACTCGAACCAAATCCGATTTTTCAGCTAAAATTCAATCCGAAACCTGACTCGAACCTACAAAAAAAATTTCGCCAACCCAACATCCAAACCCAAACCCGAATCCAAACAAATTTAATACATATTTTAATACAATTATGTAAAAATAGCTCTAATATCAATTTTATCATTTTTGAATAAACGTGAACATATAAACAGTTATTAATATTAAAAATAAATAATATATTACAATTCATCAGGCATACAAGTAAAAATTACATAAATATATTTAATACAATTAAAAAGCAAACGTTTCGAGCTAAATTTTAGCCCCTCATCAGTGCAACAAATAACATTCAAATGACAGAAAACTATATATCATGTTTGCAGTTAAAATTAAATAAAGTTTAAAAAATATTAATGCTGTGTATTTAGGTGGAAGTGCACATGATTCATTTATCGGCGAAGTTTGCTTACGAGTGAACACACCTTCCAGAAAAACTCTACTTTTAACATTATTGCAACCGGATCTGATAACTTTCATATTTGCGAAATCTGGGATATGGTCGGTATGATATTTGAAGGGAAATTATAAAAAGAAAAAAGTCAAAATTGTTTACATGATCAAGGGTATACATGATAAGGATGATGCATGATAACATGATATATAGTTTTCTGTCATTTGAATGTTAATTGTTGCACTGATGAGGGGCTAAAATTTAGCTCGAAACGTTTGCTTTTTAATTGTATTAAATGTATTCATGTAATTTTTACTTGTATGTCTGATGAATTGTAATATATTTTTTTATTTTTAAATCGTATATCAGACGTTAAACAATGATTATTTATTTTAGTTATTAATATTCTTCAAATATGGTTTTTTCATTTGAAAATATTCAGGGCTTTCTTTTGAAAAATCATTTCAACCCGAACCCGACCCAAAAGAGTGTAAACGTAATCAGAAACTGACCCAAACCCAAAACATTTAAACTCAACCCGATCCGACTCCAAGCGTCAGCCCGGCGCCACCCAATCCGACCCGAGGCGTCAGCCTGGCCCAACTCGACCGAACCGTAGGTCAGCTTGGATTCGAATAAAATTGGGTTAATGGATCCGATGCAGTCTCGGTGTATGATTTACTTATGTACGGATGATCATGTGAACAATTTTGACTTTTTTCTTTTTATAATTTCCCTTCAAATATCATTTTATTTATATCAAAAACTTTCTTCCCGTAACTCCATCAAAAACTTTTGTTTTTCGCAGTTATGATGAAAAATAACCTGGATGGTGCTCTGATTTACGGTTGGTATTTGAAACAGTGGCAATAAGCCAAACATTCATACAAATGTTACATACAACTATCTTGTTGTTCATTATTTTTTCTTCGTAGTCAACTAGACTTCCAAGATACATTTTAGTGATAAATTTAATGTTTTTCGCTATTTCAACTTTATCAGGAGTTTTCCGAATTTATTGATGAAGTTATCTGTCTTACACGGATCCCTCACCCACTCTGTTTTAATATATTTATAGAGGAAACTTTTACTTTTTATTTGACCCATTTATGTAGTTGTTCTCGGTGTTTTTAAACAAAGCCTTATTTTCATACTCATTACTGTAAACGGTCGTAATATATTTTATCTTTTAGTAAGTATTGTGTATGGTTAAGCCTTATAAAGTGAATCTATTTTCATCTTTTATTTCTTTTTATTTATTTATTTATTTATTTATTTATTTATTTATTTATTGGGGATGTTATGTAGCTAAACTTTTAACAACTTTATATAAGCAATACAGTTTTGTTTTTAAAACATAAAAATGCAATACATAAACAATTTTTTGAATTCAATGAAAAGACTAGTCTCTTCACTATAATAAGATACCGAAAAATTTGTTTCGCATGCAGAAATTCTTTTGTAATGGCGCGCGACCTGGGATTACAATTTTCTGCTCAACAAGTTTAAAAAGAACTGTAAACTAGTAGAATGTAGCAATCCCAAAACTTTCTTACAATTCTCATACATGTTAATACTTCCTGATAAATGCAGCACAGCAGAGCAGCCGGTTAGGTGATTTTCACCAAAATCTAATCAGCAACTTACGTGAACTTCTAATTCAATTTGAAGTTTGATGAAAATCCGTGCATTAGTTTTCGTGAAAAGTTCTGCATACCAGTGGCACCTGTTGTGCACTTTGCACCAAAAACTTATCAGGAACTAACTAAATCTAAAGCTTAAAGAAAATTCATGCATTAGTTCTTGAGATACAGCTACTGCGAAAAATCGTGAAAAATGCAGCATAGTAGCGCCACCTATTGGGCGATTGCCAAAAACTAAACAGCACTAATTTATATCAGGGACTAACTGAATCTGAAGTTTGATGAAAATTCGTACATTAGTTTCTGAGATAGAGCTATTGCTTTTCATCATTTCATTTAACAAAAATCTTCTTATTTTTTACTTTCTTCTTCAGTAGAAGAAAGTATTGTAATCGAAATTTTTTTCGACGGATTTACCCGTTTTAGGGATCAGAGATCCCTAAAAACATGTTTATACAAAATGTCTCTCTGTCCGTGTGTCCGTATGTCCCCATTGTACCATCTAAAAGTGTATGAAGTTATGCATAGAATTGAACCAAATTTTCCGTGTATGTATTTGGCTGTAGCAAGCAGGTCCACCTTCGATTTAGATGTATTTTGCCTGAAGGGGACGCTATAATAGCAATTTTTGTGCCATTTTCCTTATTGTACCATAGGAAAGAATATTAAGCTATGCACAGAATTGAACCAAATTTTTTGTATATGTTTTGGGCTATGGCCAGTTGATCCTCCCTGGTTTTGAAAAAAATCCGCCGGAAGTGGCCGCTGTAATAGTGTCTGTTCCATTTTCATTATTGTACCATCGAAAAGAATATGAAGTTATGCATAGAATTGAACCAAATTCTTTTATGTATGTTTTTGGCTATGGCCAGTTGGTCCTCCCTGGATTTCAAAAAAATCCACAGGAAGGGGGCGCTGTAATAGCGATGTCTGTGTCATTTTCATTATTGTACCATCGAAAAGTGTATGAAGCTATGCACAGAATTGAATCAAAATTTTTTATGAATGTTTATGGCTATGGCCAGCAGGTCCTCCTACAATTTGGAAATATCCGGGAAGAGATATCATAAATTCCCGGGGCCGCCATCTTGGTATTTTTCTTGGCGTGAAAACAGCTTTTTCCGCCAAGTAGTAAATGTCGCTAAACACCGGTTTATGCGCATGTTAGGCTTAACGAAAATAAAATGTAAATAATAAACAAAATTTGTTAAAGTGGCAGTCACTGAACGTCCGTCGTATAAGCGCTACGCGCTCATTAACCGAAAAAAAAAGATAACTGGATGCAGCAAACTCCTTCTGCCTCGACCACAAAAATGCACGAAACTCGTTAAGTGGCATTCAGTAATCGTCGTATGAGCACTACGCGCTCATTAACCGAAAAAAAACATTACTGGATTCAGCAAATTTCTTCTGCAGGAATCACAAAAATGCACAAAACTCGTTAAAGCAGCAGTTAGTAAATGCACGTTTGTTGCTGTTCCCCAATCTCAAAAATGCACGAAATGCAGGAGAAATATACAATAAACGACTAATAGAAAACATTACTATAAAACACAGCAGCAAAATATTCATAAAATTATCAACATACCTTAACAGACATCTGCTTTCTTGAATGCTCAAGCACGAAATACCTGCTAGCATCATCGTCATTTTCCAAAATAGGCTTATGACTACGCACTGACGCACTGTAAACAAACCTCCTTTATTTGTCGAAATTTCCTCATATTTCTTAATTACTTCAGCAAGGGCATTTAAACGGACTACACAACCCATATTCAATCAAACACATTCAATAAATTTAACATAAAAATAATTGACAGAAACATACAACACGATATGACAAACAAGAACGGCCTTCTCGCGTACTCGGCGTAATATACGGCATCTAAGCCATATTCCGACAGAAGAAGGCGCTGTAATAGCGATGTCTGTGCCATTTTCATTATTTTACTCTCAATAAGCGTATGACGTTAAGCATAGAATTGAACCAAATTTTTTGTATATGTATTTGGCTGTGGCCAGCAGTTTCTCCTTGAATTTGAAAATATTCTGTCGGAAAGGGTTGCTGTAATAGCGATGTTTTTGTACCATTTTATTTAATTTAGCATCGAAAAATGTAGGAAATTATGAATAGAACTGAGCCAAATTTTTTGTGTATGTTTTTGGCTATGGTCAGCAGGTCCTTCTTGAGTTTGAAAATATTCCGTCGGAAAGGGGCACTGCGATAGTGGTTTTTGTATAATTTTCTCGATTTTTCGTTTTTCTGTTATCCATGGATGGGACTTGTGGGTGCTTAAGCCATTTGGTAGGCCTACCCACCTAGCTGAGCCTTGTTCTGTTGTCCATCGGCGGCTCGTGCAGCGACGGAAACTGGTGTCCTGTTAAGCCGGCTTTTCGAAAAAAGCTGATGTAAAAGAAAATAACGAAAAACTATTGATTTTAATAAATATCATGATCGGGATTAACTCGTTTTTACTCCGATTAATTCACTGAAGCAGACATTTAAGATGAAAATCAAAAGTTGGTATAGTATTGAACTAATAATATTGCAGTATTAACATCTGTAACTACTTTTTGAAATATTAAGATGTATGAGATAGAAGAAAGTTTTGGAATTGGTACATCCAATTAGTCAACTTATATTTTCAGTGCAAGTTGTACATATGTCAGAATGAAAATAGATTTCAAATTTATATTGTTATGTTAATTTTACTCTCAACTATTATTTATTTTATATCTGACGATTATTTATATTTCTAGGAAATTTGTAAATGACGCGCCTATTTCGCAGCAAAACAGATGCTTCAACTTTAAACAGCTATTACTCGGTCAATTTTAATCGTAGAAGATTGAGACTTTTTTGTTTTATTTCTTTGAGTTATAGGATACTTTTACTAAACATAACTTACAAGACCAGGGGACAGGTATAAAAATTTAAGTTTCGTATTTTTTTTTTTTTTAAGAAATGTTTTTATTGACACAAATCACTTTAAAAATACTTCTTTACCTCATTTAAAACCTTTTTGTAATTGGAACTACATGTTTATGACTAACGGTTTAGGAATTAGCCATTGGACACCGTTGAGAGCACACACCTTGTATACTGTATCTATTAAAAGTTGTTGCATCTAAGTATGCATGCACGTTATTGGATGTTTATAAGTATGTAAGTATTTACCATTGTTAAATATAGTAAATAGAATCTGTAATTATCGAGAAAATTATTTAAGTACGGAGTATTCAACATGAAGGGAATTTTTAAATTGAGAAACGTTCATTAATCTTCACCACTCTGACTCGTAAATAAAATTTGCCAATAATGAGTTTTTTCATCTTGCTATAAGCCAAATCTCTGTAAGCAGGACACCTAATAAATTTTACAAAAAAAATTCCGAACTTACAAAAGTATCTAACTGATATTCACCACTCTTTACTCATAAATAAATATTGCCAATAATGTAGTTTTTCTTTTATCTTGTTATACGGTCAGAATACCTAAGTTACAGAAAAAAATATCCAACTTTTATGAAAGTGTCTAACTGATATTCATCACTCTGACACGTAAGTGAAATTTCCCAATAATGTAGGGTTTTTTTCTTTTTCATTTTGTTGTACAGTTAAATCTCTATTAGCAGGATACCTATAGTTCCAGAAAAAAATATCCAACTTATGAAGGTGTATAACTTATATTCGCCATTCTGATACGTAAATAAATTTGCCAATAATGCAGTTTTTTTGCTAGTTATTCAACCAAATCTCTATAAGCAGCACGCCTATAAAAAAAAAATATCCAACTTATGAAGGTGTCTATCTGTTAGTCATCGTTGTGACGCTAAATAAAAAAATAAATCGCTAAATAAAATTTGCCAATAATATATAGCTTTTTTCCTCTTGTTATACAGCCGAATCTCTATTAGCAGAACACCTCAGTTCCAGAAAATAATATCCAAACTTATGAAGGTGTCTAACTGAAATTCACCACTCTGATACATAAATAAATTTGTCACTAATGTAGTTTTTTTCATCTTGTTATACAGCCATATCTTTATAAGCAGGACATCTATAGTTCCAGTAAAAAAATATCCAACTTCTGGAGGGTATATAACTAATATTTTTCACTCTGACACGTAAATGAAATTTGTCAATAAGGTATTTTTTTTTCATCTTATTGTACAGTCAAATCTTTATAGGCAAACACCTTTCGTGTTAAAAAATATCCCACTTCTGGAGGTGTCTAACTGATACAGGTGCTTATAAATTTTCAGTTTAATTAAAAGCGTACAAACACTAGTGCTATTGATCAGATCTAAATTCTAAAAAATACTTAAACATAGGTTGTTTAAATACCTAAAAACGATTTTTTTTTATTGTATATATTTACTAAAGAAACAGTAAAAAAATCAAGACCCTCATAGCTTTTTAGCTCACAGTCTATCAAAGCCTGAGAGCTTATGTGCCCGCCGGTTATGTGTGTACATACGTACGTATGTACGTACGTAACGCGATAACTTTTGATAGAAATGTCCGATTTGCTTCAATTTTTTTTCCAGGTTCATTCTGATAAGGCGCTTCCCTGATTAGTTTTTGGGGTTTATTGGTTAAGGATAAAGGGGAAAAAGGGGGGCTACCCCCCACCCTTAATTCAGATAAATGGGTTTTTCATGCAGCAATATTCAATTTGTTCCAAATTTGGTATACCGGTTTTTTATGCTAAGGAGCTTCCCTGATTAGATTTGGGAGCTTATTACTTAAGTATAACGGGGGGAAAGGGGGGGGCTAGCCCTTCCTTAATTTAGATAAATGGGTTTATCATGTAGAATTATTCGATTTGCTCCAAATTTGGTATAGCGGTTTATTATGTTAAGGAGCTTACCATATTAGATTTGGAGGTTCATTAGTTAAGTATAAAGGGAGGAAAGGAGGGGGCTAGACCCCCCCCCCTTAATTTAGATAAATGGGTTTTTCATGCAGAGTTATTCGATTTGCTCCAAATTTAGTGTACCGGTTTATTGTGTTAAGGAGCTACCTTGATTAGATTTGGAGGTTAATTGGTTAAGTGTAAAGGGGGGGGCGGGGGCTAGTTCACCATCTAATTTAGATAAATGTGGTTTTCATTCAGAATTATTCGATTTGCTTCAAATTTGATATACCAGTTTATTCCGATATGGTTTTCTTCATTTGATTTGAAAGTTCATTGGTTAAGTATAAAAGGGAGAAAAGGGGGCAAGTGTCCCCTCCCCTTAATTGAGATAAATGGGTTTTCATGCAGAATTATCTAATTTAGCTTAATTTTTTTTTTCTAGGTTCATTCTGACAAGGAGCTTTTCTGATTAGATTTGAAGGTTCATGGGTTCAGCATAAAGGGAGAAATGGGAGAGTTAATACCCCCCTTAATTTAGCGAAATGGTTTTTTCATGCAGAATTATCTGATTTGCTTCAAATTTGGTATGCCAGTTTATTATGTTAAAGAGCTTCCTGATTAGATTTGGAGGTTCTTTGGTTAAGTATAAATGGTGGAAACGAGGCTAATCCCTTCACTTATGTTTTGAGGGGCAATATTCTTTGAAGTAAAAGTATAATATACAATTAGTGTGAATAGCCTGTGAGCTCAATGCCATCAGTTTAACTGGGTAATTTTCTTTTTATTTGTTAATTCGTACTAAATAAGGATAATTATTGACTTGAGAAATATTTAGCAATTTTAATTTACAAGTTTTGTTCGTTTTTAACTTACATTTGTTAATTTTGTTTTTTACTTTAAAATATCCGTATTTTTGCTATAAGCCTGTAAGCAGAGCTAGGTATGTGTTTTTACGTCCGATGAAATTATAAATGAGCTGCTGTTTGGCCGATTACAACCATTCAATAAGAACACTTATGTGTATTTTAACATAAAAGATAAACCACCAGATGCCTCCTGTGATGTTTCCTGGTCCGTGTTATATTACCCTTTCAAGGTATTTTCCTTTATTATATTTACTACTATATTATTTAATAAATAACTGAAATGTGAGAAAGTATCTATTATGGATATAGCGACGTGAATTTCTGTAAATTTAATATCTAAGCTGAAATGAGAGGAAAAATTAATAATATCATTTTAATAAATAATTTTCTATTACTAAGAATATGTGTTATTGTCATTATTTGTGTAATTAAAATATTATGCATGTTTTTTTTAATATCTATATTGAAAGGAAGAGGAAAATTATGAAATATGTTTAAATAATTGTCGATTACTACGAATTTGATTTTATATCTTTAATGAAAATAGTGTGTATTCTTTTTTACTTTAATCCTTTAACGGCAGTGTCCATAAAAAATGACACCTAATTTTAATTCCAAAACTGACAAACGGCACGAAGACTATTTAATTAATTTTTTTCTTTTATAAAGTACAGGCAAATAAGCAAGTTTTTATTTTCTAATAAATTCATTTGTAAATTCTGGTGCAACTCCATTATTACATCAGTTTACAAACAGACTTACTCCGCACTTAGGTTAAAATATTTAGTATAGGGGTACTTTTCAGTTCTCATGTTGTTTTTGCAAGTATTTATAATAAAGTAAAACTGTAGTACACTGTAAAAAAAAATACTCCCAGTTTTCCGGTAGAAATCGGAAAAATAGTTGCCCTTATCGTACCGGAATAATTTCCGACCCAGCTCGGAATAAAATCCGTAAAAATAAGGAAATAGTCAATAAAACGGTATTTTACGGATTTTATTCCGATCTTACGGATTTTATTCCGGTACGATAAGGGCAACTATTTTTCCGATTCCTACCGGAAAACTGGCATTATTTTTTTTTTTTTTACAGTGTATAGTAAGTGTAGTAAGTACATGTAGTGTAGTTATACTGTTATTTAGTATATCCCAAATGGGAAATTGACCACTTCTAAAAGCGATAGTAAAATAACTCCACTTGTATTGTAGTTTTTGTTATAAGTATACACTGTAAAAAAAATAATGCCAGTTTTCCGGTAGGAATCGGAAAAATAGTTGCCCTTATCGTACCGGAATAATTTCCAACCTAGCTCGGAATAAAATCCGTAAAATACCGTTTTACTGATTATTTCCTTATTTTACGGATTTTATTCCGAGCTGGGTCGGAAATTATTCCGGTACGATGGGGGCAACTATTTTTCCGATTCCTACCGGAAAACTGGCAGTATTTTTTTTACAGTGTACAAGCAAGGTAATTTTATCTTCTTACCAGAATTATTCTAAAAAGAAATGTATACATAAATGAAAATTTAGATCCCTTTATCTTAATTTAAGCTACGTAGTAGCTGTATCAATGTTAGTGTTTCATTTATGTTTTGTTTCTTTATTTATGTAAATTGAAAATAGTGTAATGAATAAATTGTGTTAAATTTTAATTTCTTTGTGTTTAGTTTGATTATGCATTCTTTGACTCTATTATTTAAGGTTATCTTTAGGTAGGTTTTAAAAGGGGCTGTGTAACTTATATTTATTGCTGAATTTATTATACCGACTAGCGAGCTATTTAATATTAGAAATAGACTAAATAATTACAACTCTGTAATTTTAACATTTTATTTATAGAGTTTAACTATTTAGTTACTCGTAATTTCTCGCTAGACCCTTACGGTCACCTCTGGTTACGTAACTGCCGTAGGAAACCACCAAGTAAATATGGAAGATTCACCCATTCCTACTTATATGTTCGGTGAGATCTTTTATTTCCCTGAGCACAATAACCATCAATTTTGAGTGAGACCCGATTTTGCCAGCAGTTAAATATTACGTAATTAATTTATCGCTATATAATTATTCTGATTTGCGTTTATACTGTTAACCATTTATAACGATGTTTATATATTTATTAAATGTACACTGTAAAAAAAATCCGACCAGTTTTCCTGTAGGAATCGGAAAAATAGTTGACCTTATCGTACCGGAAAGTTTTCCGACCCAGCACGGAATAAAATCCGTAAACAAAAAAGGAAATAGTCAATAAAACGGTATTTTACGGGTTATATTCCGATTTTACGGATTTTATTCCGAGCTGGGTTGGAAATTTTTCCGGTACGATAAGGGCAACTATTTTTCCGATTCCTACAGGAAAACTGGTCGGATTTTTTTTACAGTGTACATTAAATTACTGTTTTGAACACGATTAGCATCTGAAAACGATAAACACCATTAGCGTCTGACAAACGTTTTTGCCAATATATCTCCCTGTCATGGATAACCAAGAAAAGTGATAGAAAAAATCTTAGTGACAACAAACTATGAAACGTGACCAAAAACTAAACGTGAGTGACGAACTTCAAAGGTTTACAAGAAATCTATATAGCATTTAGTTTATATTAGCATTAAGGGGGTTACGTACATTTTCAAATAATTTTTATTTATTGAGTTAAAATTCTGAATTTTTTTGTGAGGGTTAACTATATCATTTGTAAACAAAATCTCATGATAAAACTTCTCATATTTAAAAAAAAAAATTAATTTAAAATTTGTTTAAAAAGTGGGGTAATTTATAATCGTTATAACTCGAAATATTATTAATAGAATTTCAATTTTTTTTTCATTTATATAAACAGAAATATGTAAGTTTTAATTTGGATTCAGCATTAAAAGAAAATTTATTAAAAAAATTACAAATGTTTAACGAAAAATTTTTTTAAAAAATCTTTAAAAAAAACTTTTTAAAAAAAATCATACTTTCAAAAGTAAATATTTTTTTCAAATATACTGAATCAAAATTAAAGTAAAACAATTGAAAAGGACATGTTCCGAGTTTGAACCATTTACCTTTAACGGTTCTTGACTTATAAAAATTTAAATACAAGAAATGTCGAAAAAACCCATCATGAAGAAAAACCCATCTTTACAAGAAGTCGTTACCATTGCTTGAAAGCTAGATTTTGAAAACAAACTAAAACTAAAAAATTAATATTCCTTGTTCTAATTAAGAAGGAAACATGAGTTAAAAGTCATTTTAAGCTGGAAAAAACAGAGAAATTTTTAATAAAATAAAATGTTTTTACAAAATTTGAAGATTTTTTTTTGTCCAGCAACGTTCATAAATGTACTCTTCTCACGCTTTTCAGTGCGAATACAGACCGGATGCGTAGGCGGCTTGTGTGGTTTCTGTGCAAGAGTGAGGTCCCTCCTCTGTTTTTCATCTTTTTCGGCAACGTACAAACAAGCCCAAACAACATAGTTAATAGCAATCTTGAACCAGTCAATACTGTGACAAGAGTAATTAAACAAATACCGCTGCAGCCAAAGTGCTAGTCAGGTTGATCTCCGGCATGCGGCGATCTGGCGAATTTCGCCCCGCGGTCAGGAACACAACTTGTTAAGCTAGGCATAATACCCTGCAGGTAGGAGCCTGGTTAGTGGTATAATAATAATAATACGTAAATACCCATATCGGTACTTACCTTTTACAAGTGAGCACAAAACTTAGACCTCGTCTTCAAGATAAATACGAAAGTTACCCAATGCAGAAATGTAACTAGTCAAAATGACACGTAGAAGTTTGGAAACTTATAATAAGCCTCTTGTTATGATAGCAAAAGTTGATCACGGCAAAGAATCCTTAAGAAGCCAACAGATGGGCCTGAGATTACCAGAGTTTTTTTTTTTTTTTTTTTTTTTTTAACCATTTGGAAAAATGGTTATTGTTCTCAGTCAGGGTAGGAAATCAAAAACATATCTGAGGCGTTTTATTGGTTGAATCCGCATTTTATTCGTTTTCTGATTGGTCTATACAGTAATCTGTATTTCCCTTTACTTTCAACAGAGATGGATACTTCTGTTGCCACTATGACAAAAAAGTAATAAAAACTACAAAAAAAATTAATAAATCAGAAACAAATTGAGATAAAGCTTTCAAACAAATTGCATTTAAAAGTACATTTTTTTTCTCTATACGACGGTGTAAAAAGTAATATTGTGGGATGTTTAGAAGTTTAAGAATGAAATTTCATTTAAAATGAGTCGATAGAAAAGCCTTTTCCCGAACAGCCAATGAAATGCTTGGATAATACGTTGGAAAGTTTCAGGTGGATAATACGTAAGTTTCAGGAAATCTGACGAGTTGCAGGCGATTTTTGTCGCTTGCAATTTTTACGTATAATAACACTATTAATGTTTAACCTTTTCAGGCCTGCATTTTTATTTACAAGAGGAAAAATATGAATTTCTGAAATTAAGGTTATTTTTAGCTAATATAAACATAAATATAATTAAAAAAAAATATTTAACATTTTTAATAGCTTTTTTTTAACGATGCCATTTGGCAACATTGGGACCAAACGGGAATATTACATGAATTGCTCATGATGCCATTTGGCATCATTGGAATCAAAAGAAAAGAAAATATACATTCAATTTTTAATGTGTATTCATTTTTTAATGTCCATTTCATGTATAATTTATTTACTGATGTTTCAGGCTTTTGGCAAGAATAGAGATTTGTTTGTAGCACTAAGGTGGTGTTGGCATTGTTCATGACGGCCGACTATCCACACGAGAGATATATGACCAAGGGAGGGATGTCCTCAGTGGGGGTCTTTTTAAAGGAATATATCCCGTATATATGCAAAGATACCCCTGATTCGAGGGAAAACACGGAAAACTCTGAACTGTTAGACCGGCGAGCGCGATTGGTTATGAACCAGCACTTTCCGTCTATGAGCTTTGCCAGTTGAATCTCTCAGCCACCTGATACACTAAGTTATATGTAATTTATTCATCACAAAATAATTTAAAGTACTGATAAGGACTAAAATTTAACAGGAGGCAATGAAGAAGTTTCTCTAAATGTCGTGTCAAATGTTTCAATATTCTTATCTTCTAATTGATCTACATTTTCAACTTCAACTCCTAATACTTATTACCTATAGAAATAGTAACTGGGCCGACTGAATAATTTGTATCCAGATCAAGAATATTGAAAATTGGGCATCCACGGAAAACTCCGAACAGTTAGGCCGACGAGCACGACAATTAGATTGCGCAACCACGCAATCAATTGTCGCAATAGTGCACGAAATCATCTGCATTTGATAGATTGCGTTCACTTTCACTGTCCTCTTCGTCAGATTTTTCAATTTCTGTATCAGAAAGATCATCATTCCTTTGTAAATAAATGGCTCTTATACTATGTATTGTACTGAAATAAAAATACAATTGTTGAATTATAAATACATAAATACGTACTTCATACATATTACAACTTATATTTAAAAAATTTGTAATTTAAAAAAAAAAAAAAGGAAAAGTGTGAATAATATTTTTTTTCACATTCATGTTTTCACTTCACGCTTTAAAAGGAAATCAAGCAATACTTTTCAGTTTCTGGAACCTCTGCTACCATCTCTTGAGGAAATAAAAAAATACTACTGAAAAGACAGAAAACGTGTCTTTTGAATGACACCAAACAGAAACTCTGAGATTCAGTGTTTAAATATAAAAAAAAATTCGTGAAAGTTTTTATGTCTTAAATTTTAGTCTTTGAAAAAATCATTTTCCAAATGGTCGTTGTAATTTGTTAAATTGCTTTTTTTTTTTTTTTTTTTTTAAGGATTAGGGAACAAAAAAGAGGGAAAATCATGAAACATTGGACACTCGAGGGTTAAATAAATAACCAGGAAACTTATATTCATATATACAGTAGAACCCCTCTAATCTGAACCCTGCTAATCCGAACAAATTTTATTATTGATAATTATACTTGATTGCATGCCGGATTATGAAATTTTCTGGATTACAGGGTGAATGTCGGGGAAAACGTGTAGCGTTTAGTAAGAAACAAAAAAATGCAGAAAGCATCTTTTTTATTCTTTAAACAGCTTGAATAAAATAAAAAAAATACTCAATGTAAAAGTACAACAGATGTACACGAATATAAAATGAAAATCTGCATTGTAAGCCTACTCGTAGAAGCCATCTTAAAAAAATCTCGAGTATCAGTTTGTTTGCCAGTGACTATAAAATTCATTTTTAAAATGCCAAAAGTATTTAATTCAAATGTAAACGTTTATTTTTCCTTTCAACTGTTCGATTTCACAAATTATCTAAAAAAATATTTCTTCCACCCTCATCGACGTGATGAATGAGCTATTTCAAAATGCAATAATTATGATTGTTACTTAATTCCTCATTCTGAAATTCCCATGCATTATTATAAACTTCAGGCGTGATTAAACAAGGAATACTATTTTTTTCCGAAAGTCATAACGGATTATCAAGCCTGCCGGACTTCAGTACGCCGGATTAGAGAATGTTTACTGTACTACTGAGTACTTATAATTTATTTTTTAGCACGCATCTTTTTCTTTTCTACTTTTACCGGAATTTCGGTAATCCGAATTCTTTGTATTCGAACTGGCACCGGTCTCAATTAGTTCGGATTAGCGAGGTTCTGCTGTATATATATATGTATAAAATACGAACGCTACATAGAAAAATATGAAAAATATGTTTTTCAGTGTCTGTATTACAACAATCTTTATGCAACTTTTCCAGCAATTTACCCGTTTACATAATAAATTTGCCTTACAAATGCAAAATTGAAAATTCCATTAAAATTTTTCCTGTTAAAAGTAAAAAAAATTGCATACATATTTTGCATATTTTATTGCTACATTATTTACAATTAGCGCGCTATTTATTTTAAAAATTGTTTCAAAGTAAAGAAATTTGAATATTTCTCCTAAAAATTATTCTCTTTACACCATTAACATTTCACATAAACTATCGCATATGATGGCATTCACTAAACCTCCGGGGAAAATCAATAAATAGCTTATACTTCAAGTATACTTATTCACCATACTCTGCAACATACATGTTTTTGATTTAAACAGAAGTATCGTAAATGCATTACTTAACTTTACTGTAGCTCATTAGAGATTTCAGAATTATGTAACATCCAAGTTATCTAATTATATTCCACGCAAATTGTTTCTCCTTGTAATCTTGCATATAATAAGATGTGGTTACCGTAGGAAAATGAATACATTAAAGCTTGACTACATGAAATTTTGTTTCACAATATTTTATATGACAACGTTCCAAATATAGTTAAGCCTTTTTAAGATATGTTTTAAGATTAAGGAATGTATTTATAAGTGAACTATGTTTAAATTACTAAAATAAAAAGAAAATAATTAATTTTTAATACGAATTATTGTAGTCAAAGACAAAAAGATTGACAAAAAAATGAATTATTTTATATTATATATGTCGTAGGTTAATTCAGAAATCCGGCTCTTTGCAAAGAGCCGGGCTAATTGGAGAATACATCTCCCTTTTTCCAATAAGCCTGATATTTTTCAGGCTTATTGCAAAGAGCCTAGAAAGCGTTAGGCTAATTGAAAAATGACCACTTATTATCCGATCAGTGTGATATTTTTAGCTCACAGGCTATCAAAGCCTGAGAGCTTATGTGCCCGCCGATTCTGTATGTACGTGTGTACGTACGTATGTACGTAACGCGATAATTCTTGATAGAAATATCCGATTTGCTTCAATTTTTTTTTCTATGTTCATTCTGATAAGGTGCTTCCCTGATTATTTTTGGGGTTCATTGGTTAAGAATAAAGTGGGAAAAGGGGGCTAGTTCCCTTCCCCCACCTTAATTTATATAAATGGGTTTTTCATGCAGAAATATTTCATTTGCTCCAAATTTGGTATACCGGTTTATTGTGTTAAGGAGCTTCCCTGATTAGATTTGGAAGTTCATTTTTAAGTATAAAGGAGGGAAAGGGGGGCTACCCCCCTTAATTTAGATAAATCGGTTTTTCATGATGAATTATTCGATTTGCTCCAAATTTGGTATACCGGTTTATTAAGTTAAGGAGCTGCCTTGATTAGATTTGGAGGTTTATTAGTTACATATAAAGGGAGGGAAGGGGGGCTGTTCCCCCCCCCCCGTAATTTAGATAAATGGGTTTTTCATGCAGAAATATGCGATTTGCTATAAATTTGATATACCGATTAATTATGTTAAGCAGCTTCCCTGATTACATTTGTAAGATCATTATTATGTATAAAGGAGGGAAAGGGGGGCAATTGCCTCTCCCCTTAATTTAGATAAATGCGTTTTTCATGTAGAATTATTCGATTAGCTCAAATTTGGTATACTGGTTTATTATGTTAAGGAGATGGCTTGATTAGATTTGGAGGTTCATTAGTTAAGTATAAACGGAGGAAAGGGGGGGTGCCCCCCCTTAATTTAGGTAAATGGGTTTTTAATGCAAAATTATTCGATTTGCTCCAAATTTGGTATACCGGTTTATTATGTTAAGGAGCTTCCCTGATTAGATTTGTAGGTTCATTAGTTAAGTATAAAGGGAGGAAAGGGGGGGTAGACCCCCCCCCCATAGTTTAGATAAATGGGTTTTTCATGCAGAGTTATTCGATTTGCTCCAAATTTCGTATACCGGTTTATTATATTAAGGAGCTTCCCTGATTAGATTTGGAGGTTCATTAGTTAAGTATAAAGGGAGGAAAGGGGGCTAGGACCAACCCCTTAATTTAGATAAATGGGTTTTTCATGCAGAGTTATTCGATTTGCTCCAAATTTCGTATACCGGTTTATTATGTTAAGGAGCTGCCTTGATTAGATTTGGAGATTTACTGGTTAAGTATAAAAGAGGGGCAGGGGCTAGTGTCCCTTTAATTTAGATAAATGGGTTTTTTATACAGAATTATTTGATTTGCTTCAAATTTGATGTACCAGTTTATTACGATATGGCTTCCTTCATTTCATTTGGAGGTTCATTGGTTAAGTATAAAAGGGGGGAAAGGGCGGCAATTGCCCCTCCTCTTAATTTAGATAAATGTGTTTTCATGCAGAATTAACTAATTTAGTTTAATTTTTTTTCTAGGTTCATTCTAATAAGGAGCTTTTGTGATTAGATTTGAAAGTTTATTGGTTCAGCATAAAGGGAGAAATGGGGCAGCTAATACCCCCCCCCCCTTAATTTAGTGAAATGGTTTTTTCATGCAGAATTATCTGATTTGCTGCAAATTTGGTATTCCAGTTTATTATGTTAAGTAGCTTCCCTGATTAGATTTGGAGGTTCTTTGGTTAAGTAGAAAGGGGGGCAACGAGGACTAATACCTTCATTTATTTTTCGAGCGACATTATTCTTTGAAATAAGAGTATAATATACAATTAATGTGAATAGCCTGTGAGCTCAATGCCATCAGTTTAATTGGGCAATTTTCTTTTTATTAGGTTTATTAACGCATAACCCTACCCAAACCCGAAAAATAAATTACAACAGACCGTACCCCGATCCGAGCAAGACAAAATAATTTCAGTCTACATGCAACCCGACCCGAACCTGAGAGTTCCATTTGAAAAAACCCGAAATCCCGAACCAAATCTGATAACCGACAAAAATATTCCAAAGATCCATAACAGGATCCGAACAAGACAAATTAGTTTCCGTGGACACGCAACGCTACCAGAACCTAAAAATTCCATTTGAAGTCAAACTGAGACCCGTCCCGAACCAAATCTTAACCGACAAAAATATTCCAAAGAACTATAACCCGATGCAAGCCAGACAAAATAATCTCCGTCCACCGGCAGCCCGATCCGAACCTGAAAGTTCTAACTGAACTCAATCCAAAACCTTGTTGTGGTCGGTTTTCGGGTTGACTTCAAATGGAACCTTCAAGTTCGGATCCGGTTGAAAAAAAATTAAATTAAATCAGATAATTCTGCATGAAAACCCATTTATCTAAATTAAGGGGAGGGCAATTGCCCCCCTTTCCCCCCTTTTATACTTAACCAATGAACCTCCAAATCAAATGAAGGAAGCCATATCGTAATAAACTGGTATATCAAATTTGAAGCAAATCGAATAATTCTGTATGAAAAACCCATTTATCTAAATTAAGGGGACACTATCCCCTGTCCCTCCTTTATACTTAACCAATAAATCTCCAAATCTAATCAAGGCAGCTCCTTAACATAATAAACCGGTATACGAAATTTGGAGCAAATCGAATAACTCTGCATGAAAAACGCATTTATCTAAATTAAGGGGGGGGCTAGCCCCCCTTTCCTCCCTTTATACTTAACTAATGACCCTCTAAATCTAATCAGGAAGCTCCTTAACATAATAAACCGGTATACGAAATTTGGAGCAGATCGAATAACTCTGCATGAAAAACCCATTTATCTAAATTAGGGGGGGTCTTGCCCCCCTTTCCTCCCTTTATACTTAACTAATAAACTTCCAAATCTAATCAGGGAAGCTCCTTAACATAATAAACCGGTATACCAAATTTGGAGCAAATCGAATAATTTTGCATTAAAAACCCATTTACCTAAATTAAGGGGAGGGGCTACCCCACCCCCTTTCCTCCCTTTATATTTAACTAATGAACCTCCAAATCTAATCAAGCCATCTCCTTAACATAATAAACCAGTATACCAAATTTGAGCTAATCGAATAATTCTACATGAAAAACGCATTTATATAAATTAAGGGGAGAGGCAATTGCCCCCCTTTCCCCCTTTTATACATAATAATGATCTTCCAAATGTAATCAGGGAAGCTGCTTAACATAATTAACCGGTATACCAAATTTATTGCAAATCGCATATTTCTGCATGAAAAACCCATTTATCTAAATTACGGGGGGGATAGCCCCCCCCCCTTTCCTCCCTTTATATGTAACTAATGAACCTCCAAATCTAATCAAGGCAGCTCCTTAACTTAATAAACCGGTATACCAAATTTGGAGCAAATCGAATAATTCATCATGAAAAACCGATTTATCTAAATTAAGGGGGGTAGCCCCCCTTTTCCCCTTCATACTTAAATAATGAGCTTCCAAATCTAATCAGGGAAGCTCCTTAACACAATAAACCGGTATACCAAATTTGGAGCAAATCGAATATTTCTGCATAAATAACCCATTTATATAAATTAAGGGGGGAGGACTAGCCCCCTTTTCCTCCTTTATCCTTAACCAATGAATCCCAAAGTCTAATCAGGGAAGCACCTTATCAGAATGAACCTAGAAAAAAATTTTGAAGTAAATCGGATATTTCTATCAAGAGTTATCGTGTTACGTACATACGTACGTACGTACGTACACACGTACATACAGAATCGGCCGGCACATAAGCTCTCAGGCTCTGATAGCCTGTGAGCTAAAAATATCACGCTGATCGAATAATAAGTGGTCATTTTTCAATTAGCCTAACGCTCTCTGGTCTCTTTGCAATAAGCCTGAAAAATATCAGGCTAATTGGAAAAAGGGAGATGGATTCTCCAATTAGCCCGGCTCTTTGAAAAGAGCCGGATTTCTCAATTAGCCTACAACATATATATCTCACTCCCTCTGTCTCTCTATCTGCATCTATCTGTATTTATCTCTATCTCTCTATTCCTTCCTCTATCTCTCTCTATCTATCTATCTCTCTATCTATCGGTACCTCTCTCTCACCCTATCTGTCTCTCTATTCGTATCTATCTGTATTTATCTCTATCTCTCTATTTCTTACTCTATCGCTCTCTCTTTCTATCCATCTATCTATCTGTACCTCTTTTGGTCCCACTCTTTCTGTCTCTCTATCCGTATCTATTGTACTTATCTCTATCTCTTGATCCCTTCCTCTATCTCAATCCATATCTCTCTCTTTCTGTCTATCTCTCTATCCCTTCCTCTATCTCAATCTATATCTCTCTCTTTCTGTCTATCTCTCTATCTCTCTATATCTCTATCTCTCTATTTCTTCATTTATCTTAATCTATCTCTCTATTCGTTCCTCTATCTACCTCTATTTCTCTCTATACTTTTTATATACCTCTATATAGACGTTTATCTCTATATTTATATTGCCAGTTTATCTCTACATTTATCTATCTATCGTATTACAAATTGCGAATTTAAGCGTTTCATAAATTCCTTTTGTACAATCAATTCATATATTTGAATTCATATATTAATCGTTTCATAAAAACGTTTCATAAAGTTGTTCATTTCTATCATAAAATCGCTACACAAATTCGTATCAGAAAATCGTTACATTAGGTTTTGTGCATATTAGGGTATACAAATTAAAATAAAATTCGTATTATTTTCTCCCAGTTTAGAATCAAATCAGTGTAAAGTTATTATTGTACATTTTTTATGCAACAATACTAGATTTCTTCTTCTAAAAAATCAAAGTGTTTCAACACATGACGTCATTGTTAAGAAAAGACGATTACTGCAGGGAAAACTGGTTCTCACAAAAATCACACTTTTTAATTCCAGTTTCCAAAAATTTTAGTCCTCTCTTATTGAAAATGTATGTGTCCAGTTAAAGTGTTTATATTTAGTGAACATTTTTAGTTTAATTGGTTGCCAAACTGTTTAATACAAATATTATTTTTACAATTTTGAAAATTATAGGAGTTTTGTCACAACTTGTCCCAGTCATGGATTTGTTGTCACATAATGAAATTTTGGCTCTAAAGATTTAATATAAAAACTCAATTTCATGTCAAAAATTCAATTTCATAAATGCATTATTTTTTAACATTATCCAAAGATAGTAGGTATACAGCTGTACGTGAAAATTGAGGGGAAAAAAAGTTAATGTTTTCCGAGGGTTTTTGTGGGGGTGGGGGAGGGGGGTTGAAATTACTGTTAGGATTAAAATAAAAGCTATCCAAAAGACAAAAATGAAATTTACTGAAATCTAACATAGTTATTCTGTGTGTTATGAATACGACAATAGTGAATAGAAGAATTTTTGAAGTGATTTAGAAAATGTCGCATAATAAGATTAAACATAAATAAAACTTTTCAATATATTTTTTTATTGTAAATATTTAGCTCGGACAAGTATACTATAGAAAGGGATTCCGTAAAAAAACTGGCCGAAAGGTTTCCGCCTATTTACGATTTTTAACACTTTCCAACATAGTTGAAAAGTGTTTATGAATTCGGCTTGCCTGGCCGTCTGTCTGTCTGTCCACGCTCTAGGTTTCGTATGTAGTGGGCATAAAAGGATACGCTGGACATGATGAAAAATATAATACTATACTTTAATTAAAACCTTTAAAAATTAATTATTTACAAAGTAAGAAAATACATCTTTTCGCCGACAACTCTCGAATATATACAAAGCGTCGATCACAAAACAGCAGAGAAGAGTTGTTTTGATTCTTTTCAATAATCGTATGCCAATGTAAACGGTCGAATAAATAAAAATATTGTCTTTCGCTTTGCCAGACGTAAATATACTCGGATTTCCATGCAATTGATATATATTATGTTTACCGTGGCATGTTCGGTATTGAATATGAATTGTGCAGCAATAGTTCATTTAGAGGGGTACTCAAAAGAATTCCATTACATTGTGGTCAATGGAGAAAAATGTATTGAAATTGATATAAATCGCTGAATTTCACTCCAAGATGATTTCTGTAGAATATCGCATTCATAGCATTTATTGTTCATTTACAGAGATACACAAAAGAAATCGATTACAGTATTGTCTTTGAGTAGTTATTGCTGGAAGTGCGTTTTCGATTTCGGTATACGCTTGTAAATGTAACTATTTTTTTTCATGTTACTCGTTATGTATAAATTTTATACTTCGTATACAGGGCTGCACAAAAGAATTTAAGTACCATTCTCCTTATGAGGGGAAAATGCTGTAAGTGAATTTTTAACTGTGGCATGTATTTCCTAACTTAACTGCATTTTTGCATGCGTGTACTTTATAGATACAAATCTGTATCTCTTATACAGGGTTTCTCAAAGAATTCTAATAATTTTCCGATTGTAGATGGGAATTGCTGAAATTGGGTTTTCAAATGTATTATGGTGTTCCAGGTGATTCAATTAGACATCCTATTTCAACTTATTAAACGGCAAAGTTTTTTTTTTACATTATTCTGAATGTGGTGGAAAGTGTTTCATAATCTATGCTGAACGCATGTTTTTTTTTTTTTCTTGTTTTACAAAACTTTCATTTTAATATTCCCCCATTTTCACGGTGGTGCTTTGAATAGCAGAAAATTTCTGTTTCTAGAAATAAAGATGAGCAGTAGCGCAATACAAAAAGAAATCTTAATAATAGTTATATACAGTCGGACCTCGTTATCCCGACACCTGGTTTTCACGTCACTCCGCTTATCACGTCAGTTTTGCAAAGTCCCGATTTTCTGTATATGATTTTAATGTAAATACACTCCAGATTTTACGTCGTTGAATAACTTTCAACTCCGGATATCTAGACGGTTTAGGAAAAATGTCCATTTTTCATAATCCATCTTATAAGCACAGAAATTAAGCGGTAAGAAATGGTTTAGCCAAACGTTTCACAAAAGTATCTAAAATACCCATTGTGATGAATGGGAAATTTTACTTCAATCCTTTATCTGAATAAATAAACCCACGAACTATGAATGACCACTTAAATTCCAGATAAACGTATCAGTCTACTCGCGGTATTTTTGTTCTGGTCAGACAGCGCCTTCTTGTGGTTGCACGACGTTTTTCATCCGACTAAAACCGAAGCATTGAAACGATCAAAAAATGTCTAACATCAATTTCTGAAACAACGGATATTGATCGCAGTTCACTGTATAATGTTAAAAAAAAGAAGTAGGAAGCACATCCAGGGATAAGCAAACCTTAATTCACCAATATTTCATGTAACAATAAAAAAACAAGTCATCATAAATCTGATTTTTATTCTTTTCAATTTTGTTTTTGTGTTTATTTTGTTTATTAAGAATGTTATATTGCTTAAAACTGCCAGAACAGTTATTAATTTAATATTATCTTAAATTAATTAAAATTACAGCTTTTTATAAACATATTTTCCTCCATCTCCGGTTACCGCGACACTCCGCTTATGACGACACTTTTTTCTGGTCATTAGAGCGTCGGGATAACGAGGTTCGGCTGTATTATGCAAATTTACACGGAGCAGTATTATATAGTATCACATCCGTTTTTTATCACCTAAATCTTACACCAAATTTGAACCTGGGCACTTGCCATTAAAGGATGAATGCTCTGTCCCTTTCCATCAAACGACTTGGTTATAAGCCAAAACATCAATTTCGAAAATTACGGATTTTTTCTGTTTCCTCTTAATTGAAAAGGAATTTTTTCCGTTTATCGGTCTTGGAAGCAACATTCCGTTTTTTTACATTCAACGAGTAAGAATAAAAAATAAATTCTCCGTTTATTTTGGGGAAGTTTACGCTTTTCACTCAAAATAGACAGTTTTCGTTAACAGATAAAACTTTCTCATAAAATCTACCTGTATGTATAGGATTTTTTTTCTACAGTTTAGCCCCTATTTTCTAATTTAAAGCGCAAAAGACGTGTTTGAAATTAAGGTCTTAGAAACGGTGTATATTAATTAATATAAGTTTTTATTAATTATTACAATGCTAATAATAATGGACAATTATTATAAGGCTAGTAATATTAAGTATTGTAAGACTACAAAAAATTGGGCTATTATTCGAAGGCTAATAACATTGATAATTATCTTAAGGCTACAAAGAATTAGGCTATTATTAGAAAGCTAGTAAAGTTGATAAATATTATAACGGTAGAAATGTGGATAATTATTATAAGGCTAGTAAAATTGGGTTATTATTATAAGGCTAAAATATTGATAATTATTATAAAGCTAGTAATATTAATAATTATTAAAAGTAAGAATATTGGGCCAATATCATAAGGCTTGTAATATTGTCAATCGTTATAAGGCTAGTAATATTGGGTTAGTATTATAAGGTTTGTAATATTGATGACTATTATAAGGTTAGCAATATTAGGTTATTTATTATAATCCTTGTAGTATTGATATACATTATAAGGCTAGGAATATTGGAAAAACATTATATGACTAGTAATACTGGACTATTATTATAAAGCTAGTAACATGGATAATTATTATAAGGCTAGTAATATTGATAATTATTATACGCCTAGTAATATTGGATTATTATAAGGCTAGTAATATTCGTAATTATTATAAGGAAAAAATATTGTATTAATATAATAAAACTAGTAATATTGATAATCGTTATAATGCTAGTAATATTGGGCTAGTATTATAAGGCTTGTAATATTGATGACTATTATAAGGCTAGTAATATTAATAATTATTATAAGACTAGTAATATTAATAATTATACGCTTAGTAATACTGGATTATTATTATAAGGCTAGTAATAAAGATAATTATTATAAGGCAAGTAATATTGAGCTAGTATTATAAGGTTTACAATACTGATAACTATTATAAGGATAATGATACTAGGTAATGTATTATAAGCCTTGTAATATTGATAATTATTATACGGCTAGTAATACTGGATTATTGTTATAAGAATAGTAATGTTGATTATTATTATTGGCATGATATTATAAGGCTAGTAATCTTGGGATGATATTATAAGGCTAGTAATGCTAATTATTATAAAGATAATAATACTGGATTTTTATTATAAGGCCAGTAATATTAAATGTTAATTTTTATGCACAGTGTTTATTGAATGTTAATGTTGCTATTTTTAAAAAATCTGAAAAATTAGTTTTAATTTGTACCATTTCTGATTTTTTTTAACTGACCTATCACGATTGATACACTAAAATATAAGGAGAAAAGTAATTACCCTCCTCGCACCTAACCTCTCCCAAATGGCGCCCTTGATCATATCATTCTAAGCCTGACATTATAAGTCCAGTCAAATACCGAAAAAAAAATAGCATCGCAGTTTAAAAATTATCTTACACTGTAAAATATAAAAGTTTTCGTAGCAGAAGATGACAAATAATTTTTACTTCAAAAATATGCAAGATGTCACAAGTAAAACTTTTAAAACGCATAGAAAACTGCGCATATTTTCTCTTTATATTAAAACTTTAATATCAACATTGCAGAGCAATGCCCCAAATTTCACATCTTAAATCTTCCATTTTAGATTTTGCCATATATTTTCTAATACTCTGTCTTCTGTATAATAAACTTTTGTTATATTTTGAAGTTTCTATAAAATCCTAATACATCTGAAATAAGCTTGAGCACTGGATATCTTTAAACAAATATAAATAGATATTGAGGATTTTCTTCCCCGTATCTTATAAAAACAAAGCATATTTTCACAGGAAAGAGCTGCTCTTTACATGTCCTAAAATTTTAAGTAAATATTTTCCAATAAAATATTGGTATTTCAACTTATTTTTTTCCATTTGTTAGAAAACACTTTACCTTCAATAAAATACTTTCAAACGAAAATCCACTTTTATTCTTTGAACTTTTATATTTTTTAACCGCATATTTCATGATGTATTATGCAGAGCAATTTGATCTTAAGTAGGTTTGTAAATTTCTAAAAATATTAAGGTTTTGTTATTTTGTAACGCACAAGTTCTGAAAAACAAAGGATTTTTTCCCTAATCCAAAAACACTATATCAAGTGTAAATGGGAGGAAGTATTGTTTGATATCTTTTCTTTTATAGGGACCCTGGGGTTGTCTATAAAAAAGCTTGGCGCTGCTCTACATAAGGTAAAGCCAGGAGAGATCGCGCGGTAGGAGAGATCGCATACAATGAGATTCGACGGGAAGGAGTAGATTGCGCGCGCAATGATTCCAGGTAGTTGTACAGCAGCATTAACGCAGTGTCTACATGAATGTGCTCATTTATTGTTCCGAGTGTCTTTGATAAAGCATTGCTATTTTGTTTTGTTTTTCCAAAGTTAGTGCTTGAATTTTCGTAACTGTTCGCCAGAATTTTTGTAGGATGTCAGTAGAACAAAATATTTTAAACTTAAACAATTTCTTATAAGATCCTAACCTAGGCTAAGAATGCGAACAATTCATTCTAGAAGTGGCCATGTTTAAATAAAAGGCCTCGCAATCTCTCCTACCAAATTAGGAGAGTTTGCGCATCTGCTACTTAAGAGACGTGGCGCATTTCCCCATAAGTTTCAGTGCTAGGGGAGATTACGCAGCTTATTGGTAAATTTGCATTAATTGCAAATTACATGTAAAACATATGAAAGAATCAATTTTGAAATAATTTTGGAAAAGCACATAATTATCGAAAATAAATTGGGCAACAAATTAATTTGCAAAAAATATACTTTTGCAGATAAATTTTTTTAAAATAAATTAATAATAGAATTGCTAATAAATTAATTTTATATAATTCTGTTTGTTAATAAATTAATAATATATTTGTTAATAAATTCATTAAATATTTATATATGTTTTTTTTTAAGTTATGAACAATTAATTTGCTAATAAACTAATTTTGTTAACTAAAATAAATTTTCTAATAACAGCTACAATGTTTTGGAAAAGCTTTCACCCATTCCAAATAGTTTAATGCCAAAGAAATCAAAAAGGAAACAAAGTGCAACTAATGCTACTGATCCACAAAATATACATAAAAAAAGATTTAAGAAGGATGCCGCTACAAAAAAGAAACAGAAAAAAAAACAGCTGAAGATACGATGCTTCCAGAAAAAGTGGGATACAAAAACTGACGGAAAAAAACGAAGGTCAATGAGGATGAGTGCATTGAATGTCTGGAATTCTACCAGGAGACAACTTCGACCAGTGACAGGATTCAATGCATTGCTTGTTGCAGGTGATTGCACGAAAGATGCACGATTTACAACAATGGGTGCATCAGTTGTGGACAACGACATTTTCGGTTAGCAAACAAAATACAATGAAAATGTGGAAATGAAAATGAATTTTCAAGTTAAACATGTTTTAGTAGGACTTGCTTTTTCTGATATTTAATCTTATTCCTAAATTAAAATTCTTCAACTGTTGTTAAAATTCTTTCTTTTTTTAACTATTTAAACATTTTGTTGAAATATTCATTCCTAATACAATTATATTTACTCACAAAAACCTTACAACAATGTCGATTAAGTACAATTATTATTGTTAAATATTTATTTGTAGTTGTTATTAACAATCTCTTCTACCTACGTGCGCAATCCCTCCTACCCATGTGCGCAATCTTACCAACCCTGTAAGGAGAGATTGCGCAAAATAGTTTTCTTGATTTTATTACTGCTGTTCTATTAAATTACAGCATAACAACCAAATAACAATGGGAACGCATAAAAAACAAATGAAGTTAAAATTATTCATGCATAGTTTTGCAAAAAATTAATATTTAAATTTTTTATTATTATTCTTTTAAAACGTGCGCAGACTCTCCTAGCTTTACCTTACATCACACACAAACGTCCAATTCTAAAGCGGAATTCGAACTAGAATCCAGCGCAGATCGTTACAAACCAACTCGAATCCGAAAATTATATTTAAAGTCAACCCGAATCCCGAACCGAACCCGGCAAAAAAAAATTGTCAACCCCTAACCCGAGCGGAACTTGAAATGGAAAAAAAATGTCTATTTTCATATAATTATATTTATAATATCAGTTTTATCTTTTATGTTGAAAATTAAAATACAAGATGACCATAACTTATTTTTGGAATTTCCTTACCTCATAACCTTTGGTTTGAATTTTCCACATCCTAACTTTTGATTTAAGAACATGGCAAAAAATATTATTACATATTAGTAAAGTACAACTCAAAAGTTTTTTTAATAACACAACGTTCCATATGAGTAAATTTGCAACTGAAAACAAATTAATAAAATGACGAATACAATCAAATAATAATTAAAAATAAAATTTATCGAATTTATCAAAAAGAGATGGTAGAAGCTCTCTAACTCAGGGATTCAGTGGAGGTTATACGGGAATATACGCCATGTACCTTCTGGATTTTTAAAAGAAGCTCCGTATACCGTCTGTTTCTCAAATAAAGCATTAGCGGATACCCTATACATGAACGTTCATGCGGTCACCGTATACACTCTGCCTATACCTTATACTCTCTGCTTTTTTTACGACTACAACACTGCTCTAACTTTGTGCTCATAATTCATTAATAACTTTTTCATAAACTTGATAAAATTCTAATATTAATTATTATTTGATTATGATCGTTTTTTAATTAATAACATTTTGAGTTGCAACTTTATGCATATGTAACTTTGTGTTAAAGACTTTTTGAGTCGTACTTTACGAATATGTAATAATATTTTTTATCATGTTCTTAAATCAAAAGTTAGGACGTAGGGAAACTCCGACAATAATTTTTCAACACGCGTATATATACTCATTAATGTTCAAATATATAGTTTTTTCATCTGAAAAAATGTTCTAGATTTTTATTTAGAAAATCAGATTAACTCCGAATCGACCCGCAAGATTCAAATCTCAACCCAAAACCAACCCGAACCCGAAATAACTAAAATAAACGAGAACCAAAGCTGTACCGCAACGAAAAAAAAAAAAAAAATAGCATCAATCCGACACGACCTGAACCGCGGATCAGGTCGAGTAAAATCGGGTTGCCAGACTCGATACAGAACTTTAATTGGAATTCAACACCTCTTCGCTTTACATCATACGGCTCATTGGAATATATTGATAATACTCAGAAATATTTCTCTCGTTGACTATTGAGTAGCTGTATTTTTTTATGAAGGTGGATATTTTGAAAGTAAAAAAAAGAAAAGATAGGGTATTTTTTCTAATTGGTTTACGCCATGGGATGGTTTGAAACTAAATTATTTTTTAAATTTTAAATAAACAATTTGTTTACAATTCTGTATTATTATTATTATTATTAGATAAAAAAGAGAAAATAAAAGTTTTAAGAGACTTTTTATCGCTTTAAGACCTCAATTTTTTTTCAAACAAGCTATGAATAAAGTCATAAACAGTGAGACTTTTTGTCGAATTTATAAAAATTTCGTACAAGTATTTTTATAAAGCAAACTTTTATTTCGGAAACAATCAACTGAGGGTGGCGTTTTTCGGATCTATAATTTTTCTGTAAACTTCTAAAGAAAAAATATATTGTTAGTTCTTCATACATTTAATTTCTGTGCAACTTCTTTTTGAAGATTTTTTGAGACATTTTTCTGACGATGAGAAAAGTCTGAGCTCATATTATTTGAGCTTAACTTTTTATTGAAAATTGAAAGGAAATATTTTTATGTGAACAAATTTTAATATAAGGCAAAGTTTTAACTATAGCTTTGACGATTTTTATTATACATATTAATCAAAAAGGAAATGTTCAGTACATAATGGAAAATGATTAAGCAGTTATTAAAATTTAAAGACGAAAAATCATATTACACATTAATTGATACTATCTAAAAATGTTTTCCGACATCACATCAATGCGTAACATATATACCGTATTTTCTGGTGTATAAGACACACTTTTTAATACTTTTCAAAATAATTGCAAAATATTTATAAATTTGGTTCATACGTCTGTCGTATGTTTGTCTGTCCGTACTCTCGTGTAAATATACTCGGATTGATATGTAATTGATACATGTTATTGAGGTTAAGTATGGAATGTTCACTATTGAAAATTGAGTGAAATAAAAATGACTGAACTATAATTAATATAATTATGACATGTCTGTCGTATGTTTGTCTGTCCGTACTCTCGTGTAATTGATATATGTTATTGAGGTTAAGTATGGAATGTTCACTATTGAAAATTGAGCGAAATAAAAATGACTGAACTATAATTAATATAATTATGACATGTCTGTCGTATGTTTGTCTGTCCGTACTCTCGTGTAATTGATATATGTTATTGAGATTAAGTATGGAATGTTCACTATTGAAAATTTAGTGAAATAAAAATGACTTAACTATAATTAATATAATTATGGCATGTCTGTCGTATGTTTGTCTGTCCGTACTCTCGTGTAGTTGATATATGTTATTGAGGTTAAGTATGGAATGTTCACTATTGAAAATTGAGTGAAATAAAAATGACTGAACTATAATTAATATAATTATGACATGTCTGTCGTATGTTTGTCTGTCCGTACTCTCGTGTAATTGATATATGTTATTGAGGTTAAGTATGGAATGTTCACTATTGAAAATTGAGTGAAATAAAAATGACTGAACTATAATTAATATAATTATGACATGTCTGTCGTATGTTTGTCTGTCCGTACTCTCGTGTAATATATATATGTTATTGAGGTTAAGTATGGAACGTTCACTATTGACAATTGAGTGAAATAAAAATGACTGAACTATAATTAATATAATTATGACATGTCTGTCGTATGTTTGTCTGTCCGTACTCTCGTGTAATATATATATGTTATTGAGGTTAAGTATGGAACGTTCACTATTGAAAATTGAGTGAAATAAAAATGACTGAACTATAATTAATATAATTATGACATGTCTGTCGTATGTTTGTCTGTCTGTACTCTCGTGTAGTTGATATATGTTATTGAGGTTAAGTATGGAATGTTCACTATTGAAAATTGAGTGAAATAAAAATGACTGAACTATAATTAATATAATTATGACATGTCTGTCGTAGGTTTGTCTGTCCGTACTCTCGTGTAATTGATATATGTTATTGAGGTTAAGTATGGAATGTTCACTATTGAAAATTGAGTGAAATAAAAATGACTGAACTATAATTAATATAATTATGACATGTCTGTCGTATGTTTGTCTGTCGGTACTCTCGTGTAATATATATATGTTATTGAGGTTAAGTATGGAACGTTCACTATTGAAAATTGAGTGAAATAAAAATGACTAAACTATAATTAATATAATTATGACATGTCTGTCGTATGTTTGTCTGTCCGTACTCTCGTTTAATTGATACATGTTATTGAGGTTAAGTATGGAATGTTCACTATTGAAAATTGAGTGAAATAAAAATGACTGAACTATAATTAATATAATTATGACATGTCTGTCGTATGTTTGTCTGTCCGTACTCTCGTGTAATTGATATATGTTATTGAGGTTAAGTATGGAATGTTCACTATTGAAAATGAGTGAAATAAAAATGACTGAACTATAATTAATATAATTATGACATGTCTGTCGTATGTTTGTCTGTCCGTACTCTCGTGTAATTGATATATGTTATTGAGGTTAAGTATGGAATGTTCACTATTGAAAATTGAGTGAAATAAAAATGACTGAACTATAATTAATATAATTATGGCATGTCTGTCGTATGTTTGTCTGTCCGTACTCTCGTGTAATTGATATATGTTATTGAGGTTAAGTATGGAATGTTCACTATTGAAAATTGAGTGAAATAAAAATGACTGAACTATAATTAATATAATTATGACATGTCTGTCGTATGTTTGTCTGTCCGTACTCTCGTGTAATTGATATATGTTATTGAGGTTAAGTATGGAATGTTCACTATTGAAAATTGAATTAAATAAAAATGACTGAACTATAATTAATATAATTATGACATGTCTGTCGTAGGTTTGTCTGTCCGTACTCTCGTGTAATTGATATATGTTATTGAGGTTAAGTATGGAATGTTCACTATTGAAAATTGAGTGAAATAAAAATGACTGAACTATAATTAATATAATTATGACATGTCTGTCGTATGTTTGTCTGTCCGTACTCTCGTGTAATATATATATGTTATTGAGGTTAAGTATGGAATGTTCACTATTGAAAATTGAGTGAAATAAAAATGACTGAACTATAATTAATATAATTATGACATGTCTGTCGTATGTTTGTCTGTCCGTACTCTCGTGTAATATATATATATGTTATTGAGGTTAAGTATGGAATGTTCACTATTGAAAATTGAGTGAAATAAAAATGACTGAACTATAATTAATATAATTATGACATGTCTGTCGTATGTTTGTCTGTCCGTACTCTCGTGTAATTGATACATGTTATTGAGGTTAAGTATGGAATGTTCACTATTGAAAATTGAGTGAAATAAAAATGACTGAACTATAATTAATATAATTATGACTTGTCTGTCGTATGTTTGTCTGTCCGTACTCTCGTGTAATTGATATATTTTATTGAGGTTAAGTATGGGATGTTCACTATTGAAAATTGAGTGAAATAAAAATGACTGAACTATAATTAATATAATTATACATATTACTCTAAAAATAGAAATTTCAGTTGATAATCGAAATCATTAAACATTAAAATATTTCAAAAATGCATATTCACATTCTACCTGACACTATTAGAAACATTTCGCAATCAATCTTTAACACTGTATTTATAAAAAATACTTTTTACTTATTTTCTATTTTTAATGCTAATTACAGGGAAGGTACAATATTAGTAATCTTTTTATACAGAAAATGATAGAAAAAAAAGTGGCATGAAATTGAAAATCAGCTGACTTTGGATTAGTTATTTACTGCATTAAATACTTGCAAATCATTTTAAAGATTTTATAAAGCAATTCATTATAACCTCGAAAAGCCGGCATCACCGGGACCGAGTCTAAGCCGGATTTTTGAAAATTCAGGATTTCTCAAAGAATATGAAAAGTGCCTACTTCCGATATTCTTTAGGCTGGATTATTCATAATTTAATTCACAGCCAAGTGAAAATTAATATGAATGTGTTAGAAAAAGAGAAAAATGAATAATAAAAAGAACTTTAATTGATATTTTCTATTCTACAAAAATATTCTAATAAAGACTGAAGTTATTTCTTATCATGTAATTTCCGTAACATCGCTGTCAACGATGTCAATCGAAACTCGATGTTTCCGAAACACATCCAGGTTCGATTCCTGCTCTGGACATTTTTCGCTCAGTTGGAATAAACTTTAACTGTGCTACTCCAGCCTTGAATATGATTTAATCCAGTTGAAAAAAGTATTTGTTCTCTTCATTGTGGCCTTATCACATGGCATACAGGGGTTTCCGCGAATGAAACACATTTTCATCATGTAAATGCTATAGTTATAGCTCGGATGAATGAAACTAGCCTTGCAGTTCGCAGCCATGTCCAACAAATAAGAGTTAATTATGTCAATCAGGTATCGTCCATATAGCTTAAGAGGCTACTTCAGCCAAGTAAAAAGATCCATTCGCTAATACTAATCCTATAGAAGAAATTTATAAAGATATCTCGGTTGCATTTTAATATTTTTAAATGATTTCTTTTTTTTTTCTTTTTTTTTTCATTGGATAGCTGAGATCGATCTGTACAAAACCGTTTTTTCTTTTTTGATTTTGTTTATAGATATTTTTAATGAGGACTCCTTTACTTTCGGAACCGGTTTCGAAACTGAAAGCATCTTCAAAGAAAAAAATCTGCAATCGAAATCTAAAAAGTAAAAAATGACCTTTGTACAGATCGATCTCGGCTATTCGATGCAAAAAAAAAAATTATTTAAAAATATTAAAATGCAACCGAGTTATCTTTATAAATTTCTTCTATATGATTAGCATTAGCGAACGGATCTTTTCACTTGACTGAAGTAGCCTCTTAACAGGTATAGCATTGGCACGGTACGCCAAGTATCCAGGTTCGATTCCTGGCCTGGACATTTTTCGCTCTGTTGAAATAAACTTCAACTGTGCTACTCCAGCATTGAATATCATCGATGTCAATGTTATTTACTTCAATTTTTTCGGCCGTTCTTTAAAACGTTTTCTTGGATTTTATGCGCGTGAAGAATATCGATTTCGGAAATAGAGTCTTGTTTCTCTAAAGCAGATATTAATATTCCAGTCAAATTTATACATTTTTTCAGTGACACCTTTTCTTCTGCCAACTCTTCGTCCTTGTTTCTCTGAATTTCTACCAACGTTATCTGCGGCTCTATTAGCACAGCGTCAGCGATCTCGCTGCCGGCTAATCCATCGCTTTCGAACTTTAAGTTTTTAATTCGTAAGCAATTGCTACTTTTTCTTTCTCCCGTAAGTTAGAAGTGTAAAAAAAGGAAGGGAAAGATGGCTTTGATGCCGAATTTTTGAAGTTGACGCATTTCCGAATGCCGAATTTTCGAAGCCACACCGTATTTATTTTGTTAACTTCTTGAAATCATCAACACTTGACACAATAATCAAAAATAGGGGGGGGGGGGGGATTTTCAAAATGAAAAGCTACTTTATAACCTTTGTGATATTTATTAATTTAATTTTCTCAGTTACATTTTTGCTAAATTTTAAAGTACGGAAATTACCGAAGCTATGAGAAATGATGCACTTAGTTTTCGTTCTTTTCCTTTCAGAATTTATTATTTCTTACGAAACATATTTTCATTGAATTTAGGTATCATCACAGTAAAATATTTTTTATAATGAAATATTGTTAATCATATTTTAGATTTAGGAAAAGTAATTCTATCCCCTTTTTTTTCTTTGTGTGATCCGGTAAAAAAAAAAAAAAAAAAAAGATAGATAGAATTACTTAAAAAAAAAAAAAAGATAGAATTACTTTTTCACTTTTTCTAACTTTAAAATATGATTAACGATATTTCATTACTTTAGGTATCATCACAATAAAATATTTTTCGAAATTAAATACTAGTGTCAGTCATATTTTAGAATTAAAAAAGGTGGGAAAGAAATTCTATTCTTTTTTGCATTCACTGTTTCCTGTAAAACATGTTTCCTTGCATCCCATGTATCATTGCAATAAAAATCTGGTTATTTTTTGTATTATCCACATCTATAATATAATTAGCAAGACTTTCCAACATCATTACTTATTAAATATGTCTATATTTAATTTGCGGGTATCGTTTTTTTCACTTTCTAAATGCGAAAACTCGTTTTTTAAACATACATTCGCGTGCACATCATTAGTGATTTTTAATCCGATTCTGTGCAAATGATTTGAGTAAATCGTCTGCTTCTTTCAATATTTTTATGTTTTTTTTTATTTTTTTGGCTAATGTCAGACGAGCGTCTTTTTACACGCTTTTTCCTTACGTATTATCTCTACATAATGCTAGCGGCATTGTGTAGGGATAATAAGTAAGTAAAAAAGCGTGCAAAAAGACGTCCGTCTGACATTAGCCTTAGCCTTCACGCACGTCAAATCCAAATATGGAAGTGCTTAAGGAATTCTTTGATGACCGTTTAATTTCAACAGGCCTCTGATCACCAAGGTCACCAGACCTCACCTCGTTAGATTTTTTTATGTGGGGTTATCTCAAAGATAGGGTTTTCCAGAGAAGTCCTACAAACATCGATGAATTAAAAAAAAACCGTAACTGAAGAAATCTCGTAAATAACACCAACAATGTTGCAAAGAGTATAAAAAAAAAACTTTGTTTGACGTGTTCATGTTTGCATTCAAAAATGGTGGAGAACATTTTCAACATTTGCTATAAAGAATGATAATGTAAAAAAATTGAAATAAATTATGTTTTTCAAAAATAAAATTATCACAGGATTGAGTAACATTGTGCGCCTTCATTTCTGTTTTACCTCACAAATAAAGTTGTAATAGTCCAAAAGTGTCGGAAATTATCTCCCACACTTAAGGTTCAAACAATTATGCTTCAATATTAGAATAGTTGCCATCACATCCGTCAGATTTAAGAGTAATAAGAAAAACCAACGGGTACTCTTTTAAACTGATCACAGGGAGATTCTCAAAAGGTGGGATCATTAAACGTTAACTATATGTAATTTTTAAAATTTTCAAATTTAAGGCCAAATTTTTTTAATAGTATAGTAATTTGTCTATAAATATAATATATAAATATTTTAATAGTATGTCTACAAAATTATACACAAACATTAAAAGACAGCAACTATTCTGGAAAATTAATGATTAAAGCATTTAATTAGCAGTTGTGTACGTTACAAATTTTGGACATTTGCAGATTTTGGACTTAAAGATTTTGGACGTTGCTCTTAGTATTTAAAAAATTCTTAAGACTAAGAATGCAGTAAATGTGCCTGTATACATATATATATATATATGTATAATTAACTTTTTGTTATCCAGTAATAATAATAATAAAATCAAATACTTTGTTACGTACGTTACTTTCGGACATAACAAAATACAGAAAAATGCTTTATAGAAAAGTCCTTCTATCTTCAAAAAAGTAATAAATCAGCCTGCCATCTCTTAACGAAATTATCAAAAAATCATCCGTTTCCTTTAGGCATTCGTTGTTTACCATTAGAACCACCTGGAAAAAAGTTAAAACTCTTTTTCTTGGTGGTACATTGGAACGGTTAACGTTATGAATGTCCGAAATTGGCCTCTTTAGCATAAAATAATAAAATTTTAAGATATTTATACAAAGCTTTTACAATAAATTATGTTATTTTCTATCTCTGAATAGAATTAAAAACTCAATGTAAAAAAAAAAAAAAAAAAAAAAAAAAAAAAAGTCAATGATAATTAAAGTTATGTTTGAAAGGCTTAAAGTTGTGACTTGTGTCCAGTGCCCACCTTTTGAGAATCGCCCCACACTGTAATAGGCAACTCACCCCCCCCCCCCCCACACACACACACTTAATGTCATTAACCCTTTATGTACTGAATTATGAATTCATGAAAATTTATCTTCTAAAGCATTTTTCGTGAATTGTTAAACTAGATTTACATAATCATTAGAAGATTTGCATAATCATTTAATTAATTTTAGACGGATTTTAGAAGTATTGAAGGATTTAGAAGGATTGATTAAATTTTAATTTATAGGAATTTTGTGCAATGTTTATAACACTACTCAAATCTTTTATTTTAAATATTTTTCTTAGTACATTGTAGAATTAGGAAATGTACAAATATGTTCTTACAACAGAAATATAGAAATATTTCCAAATTGAAACCCTCCCAACCCCACCCAACGCCAAGAAAACTGAAAAGATGCAAAGGCAAAAGGAATCATCCTTTTACAATAGTTTTGTTTTGTGTAATCCATAATTCTTTTGGAACAAGATAAAGTAATGTATCTATAACTCATTCTAAACTGTATTGCAACTAATCGATGTATTAAAGGAATTTTATAACAAGTTATTTTAATGGTACTTATAAGTACCGTCAGTGGATAAAGGGTTAATTAACGATGTCCTGAGCACCTAGTGCAATATAGGCGCTTCTTCCGATCTTAATTAACCTCTACTTTTGTTTTTATGCTGAGTATTGGAAAAGTGATAAAAAAAGTAGTTTGGTGGGTAAGGAAAATAATAATATTATTTTTAATTTATTGTTTTAAGGTGTCACAGGACTCTTAAAATTGAAAAATGTAAAAAACAAAAAAAAACATTTTTAACATTTAATATCTTAAAAGTATATGATTTTAAAACACAATTATAATTGAGATGAGAGATATAAGTGTGGTTTTTTCATTTCATGTATTTAAAAAATTACAAGATGCAAAATTAGCATCCATAGGGGGCTCCAAACTGTCAGGCATTTGACTAGCAGAAAATGGGTATAACAAGTTACGCGCAGGATTACAAAATAAATATTGCAACTAGAATAGAAATTTTAGTACCTACTTATACTTCATATTGTAATAATTACCCTGAACCTAAATAAATTTGTATTTAAAACATTTTTATATTTTTAATACATAGTTGTGTTTAACTAATATAATATTTAGAAAATTTCAACAGTATAATCACTTTAAAAAATATATTTTTTTGAACAATAAAAAGGCAATTTTAGGTTCAGTTTATACATACTAACTGAAAACGTATGTTTTGAAAACTTCATGAAAACATATTCAGCAGTTTTTGAGATATCCTGCGCGTTATGCCCAAAAACTTCATTTGGAGAAAAATGACTTCGAAGTTTCGGAAACGCCGTTTCAGCTATTGAGGGGGTATTTTTGCAACTGACAGAAACAAAACAGCATCCTTAGATGAAAAACTTGTACCATTTTATTTTCTATAAAAGAAGGTAGAGAGAGAGAACGTAGAGTAGTAAAGTAGTAGTATACAGTCTGACCTCGTTATCCTGACATCCGGTTTTCACGTCTCTCCGCTTATTACGTCAGTTTTTCAAAGTCCCGATTTTCTGTATATGATTTTAATGTAAATAAACTCCGGTTTTTACATCTTTGAATAATTTTCAACTCCGGATATCCCGACTGTTTAGGAAAATTGTCCATTTTTCATAATCCATGTTATAAGCACGGAAATTAAGCGGTAAGAAATGGCTTTTCCAAACTTATCACGCAAAAGTGTCTAAAATATCCATTGAGATAAATGAGAAATTTTACATCAATCTTTTATCTGAATAAATAAACCCACACACTATGGATGACCCACTTAAGCTCCATATAGTCGCATCAGTCTACTCGCGGTGTTTTTGTTCTGGTCAGGCGGCGCTTTCTTGTGGTTACACGGTGTTTTTCATCTGACTAAGACCGAAGCATTGCATTGCACTGAAACGATCAGAAACCATCTAATATTCGTTTCTGAAATAACGAGTATTGATTACAATTCACTGTATAATATTGAAAAAATAATTGCAAGAAGCACATCTAGGGATCAGCAAACCTTAATTCCTCAATATTTCATGTAACAATAAAAAAACAAGTCATCATAAATCTGATTTTTATTCTTTTCAATTTTGTTTATTTTGTTTAATAATAATGTTTTGTTTCTTAAAACTGCAAGAACAGTTATGAATTTAAACTTGTCTTAAATTAATTTAAAATACCGCTTTTTATAAACATGTTTTTCTCCATCTCCGGTTACCACGACACTCCGCTTATGACGACACTTTTTTCTGGTCATTAGAGTGTCGGTATAACGAGGTTCGACTGTATTACCTAAAAGCCATAACTTCTAATAGAAATTTCAAGGAAAGAATTATATCAAAATGTACAGAAAAGGTAGGAGTTCAACATCTGAAAAAATTAAATTTTCGAAAATTTTGTAACTTTAAGAGTCCTGAGACCCCTTAAATTTTTATTGAAAGTAAACAAACTTGCATGTTATGAAATTACAATTTTGAACACTGGGTAATCATCAATCATTTCACATAAGTACTTTTCCAACAAAAAACCCAACTTTCCAAAATTTGTAACAAACAGGCCTTTCTTCCAGACACCCATTCACCATATTGCATTTTAACCCATTTATGCCTAGCGTCCCATTTTTGGGACGTTTTGAATTTTAATAAATTTTTATAATTTTCTTCTTCCTTACAACATGAAAATTGTATGAAGTAATTGTCTATAAATGTCTTTATCTATTACCGAGAGATGACAGCATAAGACTGATATTTAGTTGCTGAAATGAAGGCCTTTTTTCGGTGTTTATATATTTTTCATTTTTCAAGATAGCAAAATGTAAAAAGTAAGTTTATTTGTATTTTTTGTATTAAGGATCCAAATAAATAAGTCATAATCTTAGCTTGTTGACTTCTTTGAAATACGTATTTTTTTTAATTGCGAAATTATATGTTCAAGCCTATTTTTTATGTATGTTTGTAACGTACAATATAGAGGGCGATAGGCCCAAATGGGTAGATACTTGTATTAGCCATTTAGGTGACAGTTATTGATGTAAAGGCCTTTTTAAGATGATTTTGAAATCAATTGTCTTTAACCTCAAATACGATTATTCTTATTTAATTATTAATAATCAGGGACGTAGCTACAGATATTTTTTCGGGGGGGGGGGGGGGGGGGATAGAGTTCGAAAATTTCCCAACTTAAAACAAATTCCTCCAACATTCAACTAAAGTGATATGCACAAAGTGTGTAATACTGATAATGAAGCTTATGCATAAAAAATTCCTTTCCAAAGAAAAATTTTGAAACTAGAAATATAAAAATTCTGATTATTGGTTTGTTTAATAAAAAAAACAAACACGCGTTTTACTTTCTTCTGTCTTTACAAGACGAAAGTATTGAATTCGTAAAAAAATTCTACAACTGGTTTTCGACTGTTTGATACGTTTTAGAAGGTCCTGAACATGATTTGACTGATTTTAGAAAATGTCTGTCTGTGTGAATGTGACACAAATTTTGTTGGTGCTTTATCTCAAGAACTAATTCGCGGAATTTTATAAAACTTTAGATTTAGTTATACCTTGATAAAAATTAATGCTGATTAGTTTGTGGTGTAAATTACCCAAAAGGTGGCGCTGCTATGCTGTATTTTTCACGATTTACATGATTTTAGCGATAGTTATATCTCAAAAACTGTTGCACAGAATTTGATCAAATTTCATATTCTGTTAAACCTTGACATAATTTAGTGCTTATTAGGTTTTTGTATATATCTGTGGCACTGCTGTGCAGCATTTTTCACGATTTTCGCGTTAGCTATATCTGAAAAACTAATGCACGGAAATTTAGTCAAACTTCATATTCGGTTACACTTCCTTATTGGGCTTGGGTGTATACTGTCCAAAGGTATCGCTTCTGAGCTCTTTGGGTTTGGAATTTTGGTTGCAGACATCTAAGAGCATGGGTGTCGAAATTCAATGATTTGTTTGAAAAATGCGATGCTTCTATCTCCTTTTTAAATGCACACAATTAAACGAATTATAAATTAAATGCACATAATTAAACCTTTAGAATTCATTATTATGGGCATAGAATTGTTATTTAATTTTAACATTGTGATTGGAAATTTTGAAGTATTAACATGTATGGGATAGATTAAGGTTTTGGGATTGGCACATCCAAATAGTTTTCATTTAACATCAATTCTTTTGGTCTTCAAAGAAGCTCACCCTGATGAAGCTAACCTAACATCGTCCAGTTTAATAAAATCCACTATTTCACTTTCACATTTTAAAAGCATTAGGCTGTCAAGTCTGTCAGGCCTCATTGTAGCTTGCAATATATATTTTTTAAATTTTTATTTGATTAAAGATTCTTTCATTAGATGCAACGCCAAAAAGATAAGCTGCTGTGAATGTTAAGGTACGAGTATATAGTTTGACAGTGTGACCCAAATAGTCTTTGAATTTCGTGGCATGAGTAAAAGGTTTGTTAAGTGAGTTGGGATTTGGTTTATTTCTATTTGAAACTGCAAGTCATGTACATCCGGTTTCTCATATCCAGTTGGAAACATTATTATTTTTTCTAAGTTAGTCATACTCAAATTTGCCTTGCACATTTGTAATTTAAATATGGAATGTATTGGTGCAATATTCTCCTAATATAGGGAACATTGTCATTTAAGCCTATTACTAAATTGCCGAAATTTTCTTGTATTTCTTATAACTCTTCCCTGTAAAACTTATGTGTATCAATGTCCATTGCTATGCTATTATTTTTATCTATTCCATTTGGTGAAACCGTTTTCCCACGGTGCTTTCAGAAGTCAGCTTCTTCAATCACATCCTAATATTCATAATTGTTTATGAACTTGTCTATAACGAAATCTTTATTTCTTCAAAATTTTATTCAAGTGCAACCTGTCAGTGTTTATGTCAACCTGTATGTCGATTTTTTTCTTCAGTTGATGGACTGCTTTCATGGCCATATTTCAGTTCCAAATTCAAATCATCCACTTTTTTACCTTTTTCATCCTCGAATGGATTTTTAGATGCTCCAAAATCTTGCACGAAAACTCTTTTCCTATTATGAAGGGTTCTTTCGTGCTAAGATTTATAGTCATTTTTTAGAACAACTTTAAACACACAAAAGTCCTTCCGGCCAGTGCCGGGAGGAAGAGGTAGCTTTCATATTCTTTATTTTAAAAAAGCCAACTTATATTATTCAAATACACGAAGCTCAATTAAGTGGAAACCGAATGTAGGAGATTCAATACTAATTTTTATCAATACTAAATCATTATGAATGAGAATTTCGCGAAATTAGTCAGCTTTATCCAAGCTGCTTTTAATTAAAGTAACTTATATTTGGCTGCCAAATTCGGCGATTTCTTAAAGTGCCTGCCATTTTAAGACAACATGGTGGATGAGGCTAACCAGTGAGCTTGGTCGAGACCTTAGTAATTGCTGTGCACATGCTCACTCACATCGGAATCGGTTGATAAATACGAGTGCTGTCGCAGGCAAAAAATCAGATTTTTCAAAATGTCACCCACGTTAGGAATTGAAACTACTATATCTGAGCCATTTTTTAAGATAAAGGCAAACAAAAATATGCTCCTGAATCCTTATATCAAGGTCAAGTACTTAAGAAAGAAACCTTTTTCAATTTCAAATTTTTTTGCACCTCACTTTAAATATAATATTTTTTTAATTTAATGGCCGCCATTTTGAAACAAGATGGCGGATGAAGCTGGCCAGCGAACTTGGTCGAGATATTGATGTATACTATCCACATGCCTTCTTCCATCGAAATAGGCGAATACGTGTGGTATCGCGTGACAAATACAAGATCGTTTCAAAGTGTTAGCCATGATAGAAATTCAAAGTGCTATAATTCAACCACTTTTTAAGATATAAACAAAAGAACACATTTTCAGAAACAAAAACTGCTCCGAATCTTTGTATCAAGGCCAAACACATAAAAAAAATCTTTTTCATTTTCCAATTTTTTAATACCTCATTTTAAATTTTAAAATACATTTAAAAAAAATCGCAACCCTTTTGAAACAAGACGGCGAAAGAAGCTGGCCAACGAACTCGGTCGAGACATTGGTATGCACTATGTACAGACCAAGTAATATCCAAATCGGTTCATAAATACGCCTGTTATCGAAAGACAAAAATCGGGTCGTTTTAAAATGTCAGCCACAATAGAAATTCAAAATGTTATAACTCAGCCATTTTTTTAGATATAGACGAAACAAAACCTGTTCCGGAATCTTTGTATTAAGGTCAAACACATACGAAAAAATCTTTTTCATTTTCCAATTTTTTGGCATCTCATTTTATATTTAAATTTTTTTAAATTTTTTTAAATGGCCGCCATTTTGAAACAAGATGGCAGATGAAGCTGGCCAACGAACTCGGTTGAGTTATTTGTATGTACTATGTACACACCAAGGTACATCCAAATCGGTTCATAAATAGGTCTGTTATCACGTGGCAAAAATCAGGGCGTTTCAAAATGTCAGCCAAGCTAGAAATTCAAAATGCTATAACTCAGCCATTTTTTAAGATATAAACGAAACAAAAAGTGATCCCGAATCTTTTTATCAAGGTCAAACACATAAGAAAGAAATATTTTTTCAATTTTCAATTTTTTGGTACCACATTTCCAATTTAAAATTTTCTTAAAATTTTAAATGGCCGCCATTTTTAAACAAAATGGCGGATGAAGCTGGCCAACAAACTCCGTCGAGACATTGGTCTTTGCTATGTATAAACGAAGTTACATCCAAATCGGTTCATAAATACGCCTTTTATCGCGTGACAAAATTCAGGACGTTTCAAAATATCAGCTTCGCTAGAAATTCAAAATGCTATAACTCAGCCATTTTTTAAGATATAGACGAAACAAAAACTGCTACGGAGTCTTTGTATAAAGGTCAAATACATAAGAAAAAAATATTTTTCCATTTTCAATTTTTTGGTACCACATTTCAAATTTTAAATTTTTAAAAAAATTTTAAATGGCCGCCATTTTCAAACAAAATGGCGGATGAAGCTGGTCAACGAACTCGGTCGAGACATTGGTATGTACTATGTACACACCGAATTACATCCAAATCGGTTCATAAATACGAGAGTTACAGTATGACATAGGTCAGATATATATATATATATATATATATATATATTGATATATATATATATATATATATATCAATTTTGAACGGAGGGTGGTTTCGGGGTCTGGGGGTCATGATCGATGAAAATATACCAAAATTTTTTGAAATCGCTTTCCTCCGAACGGCTGCAATAGGTAGCTTTTTGTAAAGAAAGCTACCTAACACTGGTTTAAAATTTCATAAACACCTATAAATATAAATGAACAGGGCATATATATATTTCCGCACACAAATAAAGGTAAAATGTGGCAAATTTATCTAAACTAACGACCTCTTATATTCACATTTGCTCATATAATGCTTTTGCTTTGACAGCGAAGGGTTAACTAATTTTCTGAGCAAAAAAATCACGAGAATGAGTAAAATATTGTCCAAAAATTGCAAAATTAGTCCAATTTGTGAAATCTCATCAAATCTTCTTGCCCAGCTCTGTTTCAAGTAGGTGACTACATTCCTTTCTGTTGTGCTACAAGTGATCTCCAATTTTCAAAAGAAGCTGGAATCCCTTTGAATTAAAATAGCTGGATTCTCTTTTGGGAGGGGAAAGGGAGGTAGGGTGAAATTTTTGAGAAAGGAACAAAGTTTTGAAGGAAATAAAGGAACTGCATAGTCAGCTATTGGTGGATAGGAGTAGAGAAATTTAGGTCTGGTAGATGTATAATATTTTTGTAGAATTGAAAAATACAATGATAGATTGAGTGTGGCTGATTTCTTTTTGTATTTATTTTGGTAATTTAACTTGCTTACTGGTACTTAGTCAGAAACATAATCACCTAAACAATAAAAATTTTATACTGTCTCAAAAATCCAGAATTTCCCAACTCTAAGCTCAAATTTCCCAACTTCACAAATATTGGGGGGGAGGCTCCCCCCCATACCCCCATGGCGACGCCCCTGTTAATAATACTTATAATGTTATTAGTTTCTGTAAAGAAACATATGTATATATATTTAATAGTTCATAAAAAATACTAATTATAGTATATGGTATACAATTTAAAAGCTTAATTTATGTAAATTCAGACAAAACATATAATTATGCATTTTTCAACATATGGATATTCCCACATATTTAGTACGTTTACATTTTATCAAATAAATACAAAAATATTTTACGTAAATTTTTTTAGTATTTTTCCAGTTCATTTTGCAACATTTTAAAGTGATTTTAGCAACAAATTTGAGAAAACAAAAATGCAGGCATAAATGGGTTAAATAAAGACGAGTAAAAAATTAAGTAAATACTATTAGTATATATACACTTGCGTCTTTTAACTGAATGAAGTTTAAACTTTTTGACAAACTTCAGTTTCTTAATTATTATGAATGTAGCAACCAACAAAACTATATCCATAAAAACAACTATTAAAGTGATGAATGATAAAAAAAAAATTACGTTTTTTTCCTTGTAACAACAAAATAAGCAACGTAGAAAAAAAATTGTTTTGTTTTACTTAATCAATCTCGTAGATAAAAGCACTACAGAAATTTGCCAACACAAACAAAGAAAAACGTAATTTCTGCATAATTCATTATAACAGTGCAGATCAAAGTTACGAGGATAAAAGTTGAAGAAAGTTATTTTAGTGTGTTATTTCTTCGCATTTTTTTTTTTTACTTTCTTCTGTCTATACTCGAAGAAAATATTGCATTCGTGAAAAATTTCCACATTCGGTTTTCGACACATATATACATTTTGATCTTGAAAATGATTTGGCTCTTTTTAGAAAATGTCTGTCCATGAATCTCTGTGTATGTTTGTATGTCTGTATGAGGCACAAATTTTGTGGACGCTCTAACTCACGAACTGCTGCATATAATAGGATGAAGTTGTATCCTTATGGTGAACTGGTTATGATTAGTTTTTGAAAAAAATCGCTCAAGAGAGGTGCCGCAAATCAATGATGTTTTTGATTTATGTTATGTTTATATCGCCAGTATATGTGCGCAAAATTCAACGAAACATCAAATTTAGAATCCTCATAATAGGCATAGATTATCATTTAATTTTGGTTGCGGTCATCTAAGAGAGGATGCTGAAATTCGACGATTTGTTCGAAATGGGCGATGCTTATATCTCCTATTTAAATGCATAGAATTCAACAAAACTTCCCACTTACCTTCCTGAATTTAGGAAAACATTGTTATTCAATTTCGGTTTCAGTCATCTGAGAGGGTAGCGAAATTTCTGGTATTTGTTCGCAAAATGCTATGATTATATCGCCAGTTTAAACGCACACAACTCGACGGAACTTTACCTTTAGAATCCACATCATGGATACATTCAACAGATATGATTAATATAGGAAAAAGTTTTATGGTGGACACAACATAGTAGTTTTCTTTGTTTTTATTTTTTTTAATAAAAAAGAATTTAAAAAAAGAGGCACTATCATAGAGCCTCAGAAGATGCTAAAAAATGACTTTTAAAAATACACAGCCATTTTCTGTCTGTATTCTTTCAAAAGTGTTTTTTCCTGTAAAAAATATGGATTTTATAAATTTTTACAGATAAAATCCATATTTTTTACAGAAAAAGCAGTTTTTTCTGTAAAAAAAACATGGATTTTGTAAGTTTTACAGAAAAAAATCCATATATTTTTACGGAAATAAAAATTTGTTTAAAAGAAAAAACAGTATTTTTCTTGTTTTTTATATTCATAACAGATGCAAAGAATACTAAAGTTTAACTGCACAATTAACAAAATTAACTGCACAATTAATAAAGTTTAACTTTCACAATTTGCCTATCAATGTCATTTAAAAACCTACCGAAGATGGAAAAAAAAATTATAGTGTATAGAAAATAAATGGGGGTAGGAGAGAACGATTCATAGACTACCAGAAAAACGAAAAATAAAATTCTTAGAACTCTCTCTACTTGGAATTTTATGAAATTTCAGAGTTTTCTGGTATTAAGAAATCATCTGTCTGTTTTTAGAGACACAATTCCCCGAAATTTCATAAACTCTAGTATAACTCTGTGTATTTTGGTCGTAGAATAACGACATTTTAATTGTTGTACTTCTCAGAACATGGAATACCTTTCTTAATTTAACTTATAAGACACCCCAGGGATCAGATAAAAATTTAAAAGTGTAACTGTTTTAAAATTGAAGGCAAAAACATTTCATATGTTTGGCGTAAATTCTAGCTTATTTTGAACACTTTTGCAATTTACAATTCCTACTAATCACTGACAAGTTAAATACAGGGTGAACCCAAAGTCTTGCCCTGATTACAATAATTCATTACAAATTAACCGTTTGTATAATAATAGCTTGTTGTATCATTGGATAGGTCAGTTTAAGAAGGTTTTTTTGTGCAATAAATGGAGCGATTGCTCTAATGGAGTGACTCAGGGAAGGAGGACTTTGTAAGGAAGATATTTTCGTACGAAATGGCGTCAATTCAAGAGAAAGCTCAATGTGTGCTTTGGTTTCACAAAACGAAATCGTCCATTAATGTTCTGTGAACATTTCGACGTTGTTATGGATGCAACCCTCCTGGTGCAAAATCAATAAAGCGATGGTGTGACAGGTTTAACACGTTCACGCCGACACGGTGGGTCACACTCGACTGTCTCAGAGCTGCCAAGTCTCTGGGTTTTTGGATAACAGTATTTTAATACAGAAATGTTTTATTTAATTAGAACAATTGGGCGATATAAAGGAAGAACATTTTCTCTAAAATAACAGTGGTGTGCAGAAAGCCGGAGACTTGACAACTCTGAGACAGTCGAGTGTGACCCACCGAGCCGGCGTGAACATGTTATAGAAAGAGGCAGCGCTGCTGAGCTGCCCAGAAGTGGCAAGCCTATTGTGAGTGAAGCAATTGTTGAACGCGTTCGGCAATCGTTTTAGCGGTGTCCTACTCAATCAACTCGTGAACTTCAAATATCTGCTGCTAAAGCTACTGTGTGTACTGTAACAGAAGACATGGTAAGAACACCGCTTAAGAGCACAAGAATACCGCTTAGACATTCTCCGAGCTACCAGGGAGGCACATGTTGGAATTTACTGAGGAGCGTGGTCTTATAAAAGAAAATTTTAACAGTTCTTACAATGTATCCAAACAAACATATGTCTAATTAACTTAGTTTGAGCACAATAAATATTTATAATCAGGGCAAGACGTTTGGTTCACCCTGTATTAAAGTGAAATAGCAGTTTATCTCAGTAAAGATAACAGCATTTAACTGTTGAAAAAATAAAGTTTGTAAAAATTTACATATTTTTCTCGTAAAATTTACAAGTTTTCTCTGTAAAAATCACAAGATATTTCTATTACAATAGTAGTTTATCTCTGTAACTGTAACTATCTAAAACTGTTGAAAAACAAACTCTTCCTTAAAAAAATACAGGTATTTTCTGTAAATTAAACGGTTTTTCCACTCACGCCAAAATTGACAGTTTTTTCCGTTAATTTCACAGATTATTTTTACAGTGTAGCAATCGATTAAAAACTAAAAGCCTATTTAAATTAAGAAATTTCGTAAAGGCTATTCTCAAATCCAAACCGGCTAATTTCTGACACATTCCTGAATTTAGTTTTGTTCGCAAACGCATTAAATCGGTAGGTGCTTTTATTCATAAATTATGTAATCCAAATGTTTTTCCATTTTTCGGAGCAGGCAGAAACTCTTTCAGAAAATGCTGTCAAAATGCACGTTTCGAACCGAGTTTCTGAACACTACAGAGCAGGAAAGGGAAACTGTCGTCATGAGATAATAATCGTTTATAACTCTAGATGCAAGTCATTTATCCAAGAGTAAAAGAAAACTATTCGATTATAAATCACTTCAATAATTATGCCTGCAAATGTCATGTTTTTACGTTTAACACTTTGGCCGCCGGATCCGAAGTCCGAACATCATTTGGAGCGCGTCTTTATATTTTTCGCCCCACCACCACCACCTTCCTATGCTCTTTCTACTTTAGGTTTGGCTCTCAGTATCGCCTATCTTTTTATTCTATAAGGTTGGTTTGAGCAAAACTTTTATTTATTTACTTTTTACGACGAAATTGCTTACCATGCAAGTACTTTAATATCATTAATTTTATTAATGATGAGTAGATTTCATTTGTTTTAGATTATTTATATATTAATTTATTTGTAAGAATAATGTAGGAAGAGAAAATGTAGGTGACACCTGGGGGCGGATTTTGAAAAATGTGGAGGGAAGCAGCCAAAGTGTTAAGAATGAGCCCATAAATATCTCAGAAATTTGTTGCTCCGGAATTTGTTTTGTTTTTTGTTTTTTTGTTTTTTTTAGAACAGCCTTATTTTTTAATCAACACTGATACTCTACTGCAGGGATGGCGAACGTTTTTGAGCATGCGTGCCAAAAATTTCAAACTTATTATGTACCACCATTCTAACGTGCCAGAAATATTTTAACGTAGGTAAAATCAATCATGGAAGACGATAGTATTCCAATGACGCAGCCTGAAGCCTAAAACCCAGTGGCGTGGCGTGAAAATTTTCGGTGGTCATCGCAATTATTTAAGTTTGTGGTGAAAAATTATTAACTCTAAAATTCAATGGTTGAATGTTCATAAAAGAAACTTTAAATCTTACCTTCACTTATACATGAACTCCAAATGCTCTGCTAAAACTGGATCGTAGAGTTTTAAAAGCTTATTAAGAGTTTTAAAATATTGCTTGGTCATCGCCGCATCCAGCGATGACCGGACGCCACGCCACTGATAAAACAGTATGGTATCGTTGAATTTGCAGATGGCGGAACTTATAGATACAACTAACTCGACTTCAAAGAAAACTCGAAAAGCCGCCTTTCAATAACTCGGCGAATATAGCTCTTATTATTCTGATTTTTTAGAACAGTCTTATTTCTGCAGTTTAATGCTATTCTAAAATTTTTACATTTCTACGTGCAGTATATTTTGAGATCTCGGAACCCATTTTTAAAATTACTTGCGATGGAAGAAGTTCCTAATTTCCATTTCTGGAAAATTTTCTTTAAATTGATATATAATAGTAATCTGTTTTATGTGAAGCGAATAATATAACATTTGTTTTCGGGAAAACTCTAATTTTCTTTTTAATTCACTTTTTTTTCCTCCGAAAATTATATTATAAAAATTAATATATAATATGAATCTATTTTAGATGAACAGAATAAGACCATGTTTGTTTCCAGAAAGACTCTTATTCGTTTTATAATAAGCATGAAAAATCGGACTATATTTTTCCACCATTTATGGGAATTTCACCGAAAATATGCCCAATGTATTCGTGCGCTTAATTTCTTCTGATCAACGATTAGTGGAAAGTTTACGAACCTTCCGTAGCTCAGTCGGTTAAGTGCGTGCCTCGCAATACATAGGTTGCGAGGTCTGTCCTCTTTGAAGCAGTAAGCATTTTTTTTTTTTATCAAAGTAAATTAGATTTTATGTTTCTATAAAAATATATTTATTTATTTTGATTTTTTTCTTTAAGAGTTTCACATATCACTATTTCGTGACAATTTTTCAGACAATAAAAATACTGTAAAATCTGTCTAAGGCGGACTCTGTGTAAGCCGGAAATCTGCCTACCGCGGAAAGACTTTCAAGACCCGGCGAATCCATAGAAAATAACATTAATACGTGCTCCATAAGCCGGAATCTGCCTAACGCAGAAACGGAAAGGTTTTTAAGGTCCGCCGAAAGCCAATTTTTACATAAGACGGAAAAAAGAATATTTTAAAACCGAAAAGCATTCGGTAAAGGGAACTTTAAAACTGATAGATAGATCAAATACATATAATAAATAAATACATATAAAATACAATATAAATAAAAGCACATTTTTACGCATTCATTTGTTTACAGGGAGAGAATTTTAATTTTGAAATCTTTCAGATTTAATGGTAAGGAAAAGAAAATACGCAGTTTGTATTTGTTCAATATACAACAGTTTCTTTTTATTTACAATTTTTAACACAAATAAATTTCTGGTTTTCTACGGTACATAAATTTAAATTAGGCGTTTTTATTTTTTCCGTTACCCTTATAATAAAAAAAGAAAAAAAACAGGCCGTAATTCTTCCATTACCTTTATAATAATAATAATAACATTAAATACGTGTTGTTATTCTATCTGTAAATGGAAAACTACGAGATTTTAAAAAAATGTCAAAATTTAAAAAAGTAAATTTTTAAAAAAAAATTAAATTTTTGTACTGTTGCATAAATTGGCATGCAAATAAATTGCAGTTTTATACTTTTATCTTTGGGGGAGGGAGAGGGGCTCAAACAAAGGTTTATTAAACCCTCTCTTTAAATCAAAAGGGCATAAAATGCAAAATTTATCATGTAAATTTATTTTTTTAATTATATTTAAATTATGTTTTAGTTTCACAAAAAAAAACCCTTGCAAACATCCCATGTATTCACAGAAAAAAATAAACTAAATAAAACCTGGAATTAAATAATTCAGTTGGCTAAATAAATTATTAAACCATTGTCTTGCATTAAAAAAATTACAAGGTACAAAATATAATTAAAATCTGTTTCTGAAATAATTTAAGTTGCTAGTTAAATACCTCAATAATTAAATTATTTTCTGCATGGTATCGCCATCTATTGGCTAAATTCAGCATTAACAATAAATGGGAAATGTATTCACAGAAAAAATTAAGTGAAATAAAACCTCAAATTAAATAATTCAGTTGGCTAACTAAATTATTAAACCGTTGCTTAGCATTAAAAATTTCAAGGTACAAAATATAATTAAAATCTGTTTTTGAAGTAATTTAAGTTGCTTGTTACATGATTAGTTAAATAAATCAATAATTAAATGCTTCCCTGCATGGTATCGCCATCTATTTGCTAAATTCAGCATTAACAATAAATGGGGGGATATTGCAATAAAACTTTCTTTTCAATAATGGGAGCAATAATAATGTATTTTATGCATTTTATACAGTTGTATCCAGTAAATCTAATGTCCTACCACCCCAATACAACTAAAAATTGAGCATTTACATTAAGTATCAATAAATGTTATGTCACATATTAGTGTTATGTCACATGTTGATAGATTAAAAACTTACATGATGTAAAATTATTTCTTAAAAAATAAAAAATCAGTAATTTCCCAAATAAATTTTATTTGAAAGTATTTTTTTGCTTACAATTTTATTGCATTTTAAATAAAAAGGTTTAAAGAGTAATATTTCTTTATATTTTTCTTAAGAAAGTAAACTTTTTACATAGTAAGTTTTATCAAAGCTTTCTATATCTGCGAAACAAACCATAACCCCCCACATTTTGTATATTACTTCCATATTTTACTAAAAAGTTCTTTAAAAGAAATCAAATAGCACAGAACTCTTTACAATTGAAGTATGAGGTATGCTATTTTCAGGGGTGGAGGGGGGAGGGAATTAAAGGTGAATGGAAATCACGATTATGAGTTCCTATCATTAGTCTTTTTTTTTTCTTTTTATTATTAACTTAAAAAAACTAATGATATCAATTAAAAAACCCCTTAACGAGTTAAAAGTCTGTGACGCAGCACTTTATCTTATTGCTATAATAATTTTAAATATGGAACTTAAAAATAATGATATCAAATTTTAAGTGTCGCTATATTATTTATTTCATCATTTTATTTTTGTTTTATTTATAATTGCATGCGTAAGAATTATGTTAAATTTAAAAGGATGTATAAAAATTTATTGATTGATGCGTTATCATTCACATTTTTTATAAATCCAAATTATGAGTCTTAAAAGATATGATATCAAAATTTAAGTGACGCCTTAGTGTAGCCTTAAACAATTTGTTTTAAAATTCAATTTTAATTGTTTTCAATTTGGCTATATATATTTACACATCTAACCAAAACTTTTAATTTTCCAATACACTGTTAAAAATACCACTTTCACTGAACCTGTATGAAATGCACTGTAATGTATTTATATCAATAAATTGATTTATCTTTTGTGCCACGCTATCCAAATCAAAAGTAAAATTTATGTAAGTGATTTCTTTGCGTCATTGTATCCAAACTAAGCGAAATATATAGAAATGGATATTATGACGTAAAGAAATCATTTACATAAATTTTACTTTTGATTTTGGATAGCGTGGCACAAAAGATAAATCAATTTATTCATATAAATACATTACAGTGCATTGTACAGGTTCAGTGAAAGTGGTAATTTTAACAGTGTGTTGGAAAATTAAAAGTTTTGATTAGATGTGTAAATATACATAGCCAAATCGAAAACAATTAAAATTGAATTTTAAAACAAATTGTTTAAGGCTACATCAAGGCGTCACTTAAATTTTGATATCATATCTTTTAAAACTCATAGTTTGAATTTATGAAAAATGTGAATGATAACGCATCAATGAATAAATTTTTATACATCCTTTTAAATTTAACATAATTCTTACGCATGCAATTATAAATAAAACAAAAATAAAATGATGAAATAAATAATATAGCGTCACTTAAAATTTGATATCATTATTTTTAAGTTCCATATTTAAAATTCTTATAGCAATAAGATAAAGTGCTGCGTCACAAACTTTTAACCAGTTAAGGGGTTTTTTAATTAATAATTAACCTACATAGAATTTTGACTTAAATATTTTTACACTTGTACTAAATTCGATTCCTAACTTATTTATTATGCTGCATTTACTCAAAAATATAGCCATGTCGCATCAAATTACATATTAATAATCTATAAATGAGATTTTTTCTTTTATTGCATATTTCCAAATCAGATCATTTTTAGTTCTTCAGGTACTAGCAGGTTCAATCGATACATAATTATGATATTTACACTGACAATTAAAATTCTATTTTCAAAATTAAAACCCAAGTATAATAATACCTAAAATAACTTAAAACCCTAAACCTAATCTAAAGTAGAAAGCGTGTCAGTTAGGTATATTAATATGCAAACTATCTCTTAATATTCAATTTTCAAAAATAAAACCTTTGAAATTTGATAAAGAAGAAAAATGATTTGTAAAACTCTGTATGTTGAAAGATTTGGCGAGAAAATGACGCTACAGAGCTCTTTCATTGGAAATAATAATATCTTAGATCATTTAAAGTAACGGTTTATTTCAAAGTAAGTTATATACCCGTTACAAACTGTACTTTTTGTAAAAAAAAAAAAATGGATTGTCATCCATAAACTGAATATAATCAATAACTTTTTTCGCGTGCCACAGAAGTTTTCTTATGTGCCAAGTTCGGCACGCGTGCCGCAGGTTCGCCATTCCTGCTCTACGTCAATAAGGAGTGCCTGCAGTGGAAGGACCAGCCGATGAAATTTTGTCAATCCCATTAACTCAGACAATAGAATATAAACAGAGTCCTCAGATTAATTAATTCAGCTTTAATGAGTAGTCTGTAAAAAACAAAGCTTATCTCCAGAAGAAAAATGCAGATGTCTTTCAAGCAGCAAGTGGTGACTTACTAGAGAACATAATACTCAACTGTTAGTTCTGGATTTTTTTTTTTTCAAGTGCAGTATCGTTAGGAAGCTCTTGCCATGGAGATCAAGAAAAATATTGGAACTATTCGTACGAATCCTACCATTCACGAGATATGCATTCATTTCTTCTGAGACGTCGTCATGCAGAAGAAAAGCGAAAAAGTGAGAAGGAGACTTTATTTGTATTTATAAGTGGCAAGAAAATATCTAATATGCTGGGATTTAGCATGAGGGAATGTAAGAATGGATACTACGCTTATAAAAAAACTCAAAAAGTTAGACAAATTTAAAAAACGACTACCCAATGCTGACCACTATCTAATCGTGCATCAGGTATATTCCTGCAAAAGATAGTTAAATTGCTATGTATCGTTTTGAATCCTATAAAACTTATGAAACTGAACTATTTTGATTCATCCGCTTCAACCATCTGATTTCAACATTAAATGCGTTTAAAATAACTCTTTGGTATAAAAATTGTCTGCTTTAGAGTGTATAACATTTATTTCTCTATAGAACTATCTGTTTTCGTGTTTTTATACCAAATAGTATATTTAATATAAGCCGAGAACGAGCCCCAGTCGAAATACATTCAATTACGGCAGCACAACCAGCTTCGCTAGTTACTTTTCTTTAGAATAACAGTATTGATGTATTTCACATACTATTTAGTTTTTAGCTCCCAGTATGCTATTTGTTTCTCCCAGCTATTAAAATGTCGCCTCTAAAAAATAACGTTCCGTTATATAAGTCAGCCGTAAAACAAAACAGATGTATCATTGTACTTTTAAATACTCTACTGCAATTTTTTTAACATCTAAGCATCGCCATTTTCAATTTTTATACCGTCCTATTGGGAAAAAAAAAAAGTGCTTTTAAAAGGCAATTTGTCCGAAAACTGCATCTCAATTTATTTTGGAAATATTAATTTTTTTTTATAGTTTTTATCGCTATTTGTTTAATTTTAGCAACTCAAGTACTCCATTTCTGAAGAAAGTAAAGGAAACATAGGTGAAAAATGGGAATTATATCTTTTTGTTTCCATTTTCCCATAACAACTTTTTAAAAATGTAATTAAAATACATGCTATTTTGAAAAACTGTAAATGAATGATTTCTGATAAAACATGGAGCTATTATAAACTATATTTTATTTTAATTATCTATATTAATATTACAAACAAATACAGACATGTGAATCATTAGATAGCCGATTTTTTTGTCGAGTTTCTTGAATGACGACGTCTCCTTTTTTGGATTTGTGTATTATTCAGCAATAGTGACGTCCTATGCGTACTTTACTGTAGATGTTGTTTAAGACTGGATCGTAAATGAAGAATTCTTCAGCGAATGCGGATGACGTCATTTTATATCAAATAAAAGCGTGTGTTTTATTTCTTAAAAGTGAAATATGTTTTATACTATCTATATTTATATACATTTTTTTTTCCTCTGGGGCGACACTAAGTTCTGTAAAAGCAGATTTCCTGTTTTCTAGTTTTGGTTTTCCTTCGAAACTCAATATCGTTATGTAATTAAATTATACTAAACATTTATAATAATAAACGATTTCATCGAAACCTGTCGAATTCCACGAATACAAATATTTAAAAGAGCTAATTGATTGAATTAATAAAATATTTGCAAAAATAATTACAATAAATAATTAGTCTTATATTGTCTGGCCTAACTGTTTAAACAAGTATTATTTTTAGCTAAAGATTAATTTCAACGAATTGAATATTTCCAACTGAGCGAAAAAATGACCAGGCCGGGAATCGAATGCAGATCCTTGGCTTACAGGGCCAATGTTCTACCATTTAAGCTAACTGGGCCGACAACCGATGAGCATATTTCGCTCAGTTAACCTTATTGGTAAAATATCTGGTCTGTCATAGACAGCTCAACAGAATAAACCGCAGGTAAAAGAACTCCATATAAACGATGGATACGTATTATTTAAACACAATCAGTTGGATTGTGTAAATAATAGTTTAAATAATAGTTTATCTACGTAGCTATCGTCTAATTTTTTTTTTAATTATGGCCAATTTTTTTTTTCTATTCTGACCAAAAAATCAGGGTTCTAACTTTTTACGACTGCTCTTTTATCATCAGCTAACGCTTCATTTGTAATGGCTGTTTCATAATAATAGAATGTACCAGTCCACCAGAAGAAAATGAAGTAATGGAAATGTTCTTGGGCGACACTAAAGTCTGAAAAAGCAGAATTCCTGTTCTCTATTTTTTTTTCAATCGTAAAGTCATTTTTTCTTTAAAAATTTTTCAAAAACTTATTTTTAATTGTAATGCGAAAATAGCATCTGTATTTAGCAATTTCTATTGTTTAACGGACTCTTAAAGCTTCAAAATTTTCGAAATTATAATTTTTTTTTAGATGTTAAATTCCTCTCTTTTCTGAACATTTTGATATATCTGTTTCCTTTAAATTCCTATTAGAACAGAAGTTATGGCTTTTAGAATTATATCCACTCAATTGCTGAAGCTGCGTTTCCTAAACGTTGAAGTCATTTTTCTCCAAATGACGTTTTTGGGCATAACGTGCACGATACATCAAAAACTTCTAAATATTTTTAATGAAATTTTCAAAACATATGTTTCATGTTAGTCTATATAAACTGGACCTAAAATTTCCTTTTTATTTTTCAAAAAAATATTCTTTTAGGTGATTATACTGTTGAAATTTTCGGAATTTTGCATTAGCTAAATACAACTTCGTATTAAAAATATAAAAATGCGCTCTAAATACAAATTTATTTAGATTCAGGGTAATTATTGCTGTCTGAAGTACAAGTAAGCAGCAAAATTTCCATTCTAGTTGCAAAATGTATTTTGTAATCTTGCGCTAAGCTGTTATACCAATTTTCTGCTAGTCAAATGTCTGACAGTTTGGGGCTCCCGATAAATGTTATTTTTGTATCTGGCAATTTTCTAAATATATGTTACGAAATAACATACTTATATCTTTCATCCCCTGAAAAAATTGTGTTTTAAAATCATTTACATTTTAATACATTAAATGTTGAAATTAATTCTCTTTTTTTTCATTTTTTCCAATTTTAAGAGTCCTGAGACCCCTTAAATTCTCTCTTCAACAATGGAAGTAACCCGATTTCCACCAATGTAAAGAATTTCATAAAGGGCAATTAAAATTAAAATTAAAATTAACTGCTTTCATCTAGAAATAATAATAATAATTATCAAAATCACCAGTTCAGTAGAAAGCCAGATGACTAAAAAAACAGCCTCGTTTTTTAAATACATAGATATGTTGCCATAAGCTTTCATTCTCTGAAAATACATTAACATTTCGTTCCATTTTTCCAAGTATACCAACAAAACAAAGTTATTTTAGATCATACATTAACATTTAACCCTTAAATGCCGGGTGTTGCCTTTCGGCAACATACCCGATTTAGGCTTATAAATACTATTAGAATAATATTGAAGCTATAATGCCTAATGTTGCCAATAAAATACATTCTAAAAATATTTTTAAATCGATTTTCAACGTGTAGATGGCAACACTTGTGCTGTTTAAGAATAATGATAGATTTATTTTTTTCAATTGTTGATAGATGTTCTTTCTGTTTTGTTTGGAAGCTTGCGAAATACCCTATTTTGTTCTGCAGTAAGCAAGTAAAATTTATTTCTTATCATAGTTCTTAAAATTCTTGTGTGTTTAATATTATAGAATTTTATCAAGGAAAATTATTTTTTTCAAATAAACACCAGTATTGCCGATTAATAACAAACAGTGTTTTAGCCGTAAACCATACTTTAAACAAAATATAATTTTTTTAAGTATTTTTCTCATGATTTATTTAAAAAAAGAAAGTCGAAAGACATTTTTTTAAATGATTTTTGAAAACTCAGTCATTTAAGGGTTAAGTTATTTAGTTACCTTATGAATTGTTTATTTTAAAAAATAACCTTACATTTCAAAATTTTATAATGGCAATCCTCCTTTTCCCTATTAACATTGTTTTTTACGGAACATGCACGACTTATTTATATTTTTAATATACATAAAAGTATACGCGAATGCACTTAAAAATTTAAATTAAGATCTTACTCTCCTTCAAACGAATCAGATGATTTAGTAGCGCATTTCTGAAATTACCTTACATTAGGAAATAAAAAATTCTCTTAGCAAAAGATGAAGGCTTCTTATCTTCAGTAGTACGCAAAATGTCGCATATATAAAGAGGTTTATAAGACATTTAAAACTAGGCATATTTTCTATTCCAAATGTAAGAGATAATTTAAAGAGGTAGTTTTACTTTTGGAAGAATATTTTTATGTTGTTTTTTTCAATGTTAGCTTTTTAAATGTTGATTTTTTTTCAGGGGGTACGGGGTAACAATTTTATTTTTACAGTCTGAATTTTCTGTTACAGTGTAAACCTTTATGCAATTTAAGACAAAATCTTGTAAAGTACAGTCGTGGAAAAAAAAAAGTAAACACCCCCTACTAACTCCTCAACAAATTATCGTAGACGAAAGTGACTGGTACCGAACGATTGGAAATAAAGTCTACTTTTAAATGACGTATATAAAATTTGCTTAGAGGGCCATCTACATATTAAAACGAATCCAAACTTCATTTTTTCCAATGGCAATACCCAATTTTAACAAAATATTTCAAATCTTTGGTTCAAACTATGCCTAGACACCAAATTTCAAGTCATTTGAATGATAAGTTTTCGAATTATAAACATTCAAAATTTAGTGCTTCTAGTGTTGAATTACATTTTCATATTTTTATTTATAACTTCTGAAATTATGATCCTAATGTTCTAATTTTCTGTGTAGCAATAATACTAATATACCCAAACATAAATACGTTGAATTTGGAATTTTTATAATTTTCTGATATGAATTATGAAATTAATATTTAAAAAAATTATGAATTGCAACCTACAATTTTTTTCATGGATTCAGATTTATTAAGTCCTGCTTTATGGAAATCAAAAATTTCACGTTTTTCTTCCAAGTAGTTTTCAAATTATGCTTAAAAAACGGCAAAATGATGGTTTAAGGGGCCGTTAATGATAGAAGTGACTAAATATTTTGAAATTTCTGTAAGCTAACAGGCTTAATTGACTGCTTAAGGTGCCTTGATCAAGAAGGGAGCTCTCTCGGTCAGCAATCGAGTACCGAACTTCAATTTGGATACAGCCCTTAAAATACGCTCGTTTTAAAATAATTAATTTCTCGGAAACTTATCGTACGAATTGCATAAAAATTTGTTTTTAGACTAATTGAAGGGTGTAGAGTTCATTTATGCTCTCAGAATCGTGTACTGCTATTGAAAAAAACAAAGTTATGGTTCGTTTTTATATGTAGATGGCCCCTTAAGCAAATTTTATATACATCATTTAAAAGTAGACTTTATTGCCAATCGTTCGGTACCAGTAACTTTCTTCTACGATAATTTGTTGGGGAGTTAGTAAGGGGTGTTTCTTTTTTTTTTTCCACGACTGTACATCAAAGATAGCATACTTATGCATCAAATTTTCATGTTCATTTTTGTGTATGCAAAAACTAGATTAAGATCAATGACTGTTAAATAATAAGTTGAAAATTGTCGTCAAACGTGGCAAATAGGCAAATGAGGTCCGTTCGTACTATAACTAATCTTATAAATATTCAGATCTTGGTGCAATAGCTGTTGCACTCTTATGCAAAAATGCATGGGTGCAAAATTTATTACGATTATATATATATTAAATTCAGTAATACGGAAATCGAGGCTAACGAAATAGACAGCCTACCGCGGTGCATTCCACGATTCTTTTTTTACAGACCACTAAAGTGACTTGATGCTGTTTTCGTACAACTGCATTGGTGCATTCGAGTATCACGTGACTCCAACGGTGCGTAAAAAAGATACGCGTAAAGCACCGTGGTCTTTTTCGTTAGCCTCGTACGGAAATAATATGACGTAATCATCATGGCAACTTAGAATCATTACCTATCATGGAATATCATGGAATTAATTACGCATGACAGGAGTTAAAATAGAATCAACAAAACATTTATTAATATCTTTTTAAGTTTTGATTCGATTTTCATAAAATTTGAAAGGACTCGACAAATTTTTGCAACGATTATATATATTAAATTTCAAACCATTCTGTTGCATAGTTATTGTGCTGTTATATGCAGACGAACAGACAGACGGATGGACCAGACCACGACTATAGGTGCTATGTATTTATATAATTACGAACGAACCTAAAAATAAAGAACATTGCAGCCCACCAAATATATGGTAATATGGTGGTTCACAAAATATAAAGAATTTTTATTACATTTTTATTGCATAGAGAAAAAGGAGATAAAACAGTATAATTTTATTGTTAGTTGCTCCTTGAACTCATAATTGCCAAAAGAATTTAAGAGGTTACCGCAAGTCACAAATTTTAGAAAAATTGATTTTGTTAAAATATAACCATGTGAAAGTATAGTCCGTAGATTATTCAATTTTTAGATGCGTTCGTAATTATATAAATACGTAGCACCTATAGTCGTCGTTCGGTTCGTCTGTCCGTCGTACGCATATAACAGAGCAAAAACTACACAACCGAATGGTCTGAAATTTAAAATATACAATTGTTGCAAAATTTTTTCGAGTCTTTTCAAATTTTATGAAAATGGGATGTATAGTTTAATTACAGGGACAGTAAAAAGTTTTCCATTACATTACGGTGAATGGGAAAAATTATTTCAAGTACATTTTAATGATGTTACAGCTTTTGGAAAAGAATGAAATTGATATGCACTTATGAAGGACACTAAAATATACATTCAGTACAATATACAGTGCAAAAAATATTTATAAAACTAGTTAAACTACGAACGTACCTCATTTGCCACGTTTGACGTGCAATTTCCAATTTGTTAAATTTTAAGTCGGTCGCATAGTAAAAACTTATTTTCCCACCCGCTGCACACAGGAGTATTTGAAGCAAAAGCCTGGCCAAAAATGCAAAAATTAAAATAATTCCAAAATTTTAACTCGATCTCATAGTAAAAACTTATTTTTCTACCCGCTGCACGTGGGAGTATTTGAAGCAAAAGCCTGGCCAAAAATGCAAAAATTAAAATAATTCCAAAATTTTAAGTCGATCTCATAGTAAAAACTTATTTTTCTACCCGCTGCACATGGGAGTATTTGAAACAAAAGCCTGGCCAAAAATGCAAAAATTAAAATAATTCCAAAATTTTATGTCGATCTCATAGTAAAAATTTATTTCTCTACTCGCTGCACATAGGTTAGGTTGGTTGGTTAATTTTTGACGGCCGATTATCTACTCTTGAAATAGAGGCCCTAGAGGGGAAGTGCCCTTCGTGGAGGTCTTTCTAAGGGAACCTAACACGTATTTACGCATGGAAATCCAAGGTTTCGAAGAAAACCACGAAAACTCCGAAACGGTTAGGCCGACGGGCGCGATTGGGTTCGAACCCAGCACCTCCCGTCTACCAGCTTCGGGAGCAGAACCTCTCAGCCACTGGTGGGGCCGCTGCACATAGGAGTATTTGAAGCAAAAGCCTGGCCAAAAATGTGAAAATTAAAATAATTCCAAAATTTTAAGTCGATCTCATAATAAAAACTTATTTTTCTACCTACTGCACAGAGGAGTATTTGAGACAAAAACCTGGCCAAAAGAGCAAAAATTAAAATTTTGTAAAAAAGCATATTTTACAATAACTGATGAACTGTTGCGTCTATCTAAATCTGTTTTCAGGAGAATGAGTCGTAACCGGCGGATATTAGCCTCAATTGAAGAGAAGGTTTCTTTGGGAGAAGACGCTCATTTTTGTTACATTTCATCTTTGTCAATATGTTTAAATGTATATTTTTTGTGGCTTTATAAATTGTTGAACTAAATAGTTTTATATTTAATATAATTTAAAAATAAATTAAATTAAAACCGGACTTTTTAAAGCTTTTTTAGCTTTAATTTAGATATATTGAATTTTTTTTTAAAGTGTGTCAGGGTTTGTGGGACCATTTTTGGAGTATAATCGTAATGGTTATAATTTTGAAGGCCAATTTAAAAAAAAATATATATATATATAATCCACATACAGTTTGCCCTTTTTATGTATATATTGTTTTGGTAATCTATTAGAGACACTCAAAAACCAACATCTCTATACTACAGAGACTCAACTTTGCTAAATACTAAAGACAAATGATATAATATTACATACATTCGTTTATATAAATAATTAAAAGTTTTTATATAGCAAAATTAAAAGTATTCAATTAAAAATCTCTTGTAAATAAAACAAATCTGTCAGCAATTACTTTCCTCTTTTAAACAATAAATAGTTAAGTAAACGCTATACCATATATTTATTTTTTAAGTAAATGCATACATTTATGTGTATACAACATTTATTAAGTGCATTTACTAATAGTAAGTTAACAGCAATAGTTTTAACTTTAAAACATATGAAAAATAATTTTGGCCAGGATTTTGCTACAAATGCTCAACTGTGCCCCAAAGCGAATACGAACCCCTGTTGCATGCGCGATAGTCGGCGTGTCAGCTGCAACTTGAAGTACCTGCAGTGGCGTAGCTACATATTCAGCGCCCTGGAGCAAGTAAAGTTTGTGCGCCCTCTTGTCTCTCAAAAAAGTTCTGCGTAATTTTGTTTTGAAGTTACACACACACACACACACACACATATATATATATATATATATATATATATATATAACTGACCCGCCCGGCATTGCTCGGACCCGTTATAATAACGTAAACAAAACTCAAGTTTGTATGATTTTATATATTCATAATATAGTTCAAATGAACCTGGTTTTAGGAGCGGTCCACTGCCTTTGGCGGCGTCTAGTGTGTTCTCGACAAACCTCTTTCTGAACGAACCTGTAACTTGGATCTCCGCTACCAAAGGTAGTGTATGCCAGGAGTGTTTCGTACGAGCCGGAGACAATCGAAAACCAAGTTGAATGAGTAAACCCCGTAGTAATCAAGCCCATAGAACCCGAGATAAGAATGCTAATCCTGGCGGTGGAACTATAATCTTTAAAACAATAGTAAGCTTAGTTTAATGGACCAATTTCCAGTGAAATAGAGCCCATATCAACCGAGAAAAGAATGCGCCATTAATGTTCGAAAATAGTGATAACAGAAGTTTAAGATAAACTTTCCCATTGTAGAAAGTAGCTGAATAGTAAGCTAAGTTTAATTATCCAATTACCGTTGAAATCGGGCACATTGAACCCGAGAAAAGAATGCACCATTAATGTTCTAAAATTGGTAACTGAAGTCTAAGACAAACTTTCATAATACAGAAAGTAGTTGAATCGTAATCTAGGTTGAATGAACCAATTGCCGTTGAAATCGGCCCCCTAGAACCCGAGGAAAGAATGTACCCCGAAGCAGTGGAAGGTGCTTCTTACCCCCACCCGCTGTAAATTTAACGAGTTGCCTTTAACATTAACGTGATATTTAATTTACGAATGAAACCCCATCCCCTTTAAAGTTAACCACTTACCTTTAACAATAGCGCGAATTTTAATTCACGGCTGTAGTGAGTAAACGTAAGTTGATGCCGTAAAAGAAGATTAATATTCGAAAAAGGTGGTAGCTGGAGTAAAAGAAATTTTTTAGTGGTTTATAAAGTAGCTGGAGGACCCTATAACTATGCTAAAGGAAATTGCAAGACTATCGGATAATTTTTAAAGAAACTGCACCAAGGACCCTAAGAAGGCGATTAATATTCAAAATTGCTGGTAGCTGAAGTGTGAGTAATTTTTTTGTAATTCATGTAGCAGCTGGAGGACCTAAGAAATTGTTAGGGAAAAAATCCTAGTGAATCGGACTATTTTTATAGGGGGACAAAAAGGAGCCTACTGATAATTGAGAGCAAGGCCTAAGATGAAAGGTCCTAGTACTTAGCGCTTTAGATTTTCAATTAGTCGAAATTAAGTATAGGGTATAAGTATTAATCATTAGAAAATTTTTTCAAAGAAATGCTTAAAAAAAAGAGCCCTAGAATCCCAATAAAAATATGAAGGTGTTGGCTCGGGGAGAGAAGTCCAAGACTCAATTTTGAAGTTATGCAATGAGAATGTGACACAATTAGTGGGTGAAAAATGCATGGCGCACAAAAAGTTACCCTAGGGGGCCAGTGTCTGAACTGAAATGTAGAAACGAAAAAAAAAAACTCAATGGAAAAAGAGCCCCTAAAGCGAGGGTCGGATTAAAAGGGGGCACTTTATTAACAATTTAGGGCACAAAAACTTCAAGTGCCCTTGTACCAAGCTCCAGGGTCTCAACTGAAATGTAGCTGGGCAAGGGCCCCAAGAAGGCGATTAATATTCAAATTTGGTGGTAGCTGAAGTCTAAAAAATTTTTATGTTGTTCGTGTAGTAGCTGGATTTCCTAAGATTTTGTTACAAAAAAAAAGTTAGTGAATCAGACCATTTTTAAGGGAGATATAATAGGAGGTCCAAAAGGGGCCAAGTGATAGTTGAGAGCAGGACCCTAAGATGAAACCATGTTAAAAGGTTTTAGTACTTAGCGCTTTAGATCTCAATGAGTCGAAATTAAGCATAGGGTATGTATTAACACTTTGCACTCCGTTGTCGCCGCTGCGACGACATTATCTTTCTTTGCAAAACTTGTTTTTGGCGCCATTAACAAAGGAAAATAAAATTTGCCTTATTTAATCAGAGCATTTTTGAAATTGTGTACTTGAAGGAAACTTCTTTTAAAAAAGTAGTGCCGACCGAATAAAATTTGTGTAAGAGACTCCGGAGTCCAAAGGGTTAATCATTCGAATAAATCTTAAAGAAGCACGAAAAAAAATGGAAATTCTTAAAAAGGACACTAGGTGCCCAATAAAAATATGAGGCTGCTGGCCCAGGGAGAGGAGTCCAAGTCTCAATTTTAAAGTTATGCATTGAGAGGTTGACAATATTAGGGTGTGAAAAATGCATGGCGCACAAAAATTTTAAGGGGTCCAGCGTTTTAACTGGAATGTAGAAAGGGAGAATAATTAAATGGGAAAAGGGCACCCAAAACGAAGAAGATCGGATAAAAAGGGGGCAAGTTCCGAGCAATTCAGGGCATACAAACTGAAAGGTGCTATAGGGGCGCCGGTCATAAAAAATAAAATATCTGAGTTCCAGGTGTATGAGCACCTGTCTTGGACTACCCTCAGTCAAATTTTCAGATTTCTACGTGCAATATATTTCATTAGCCACCACATATAGAGCGAAACTTTCTTTTATTAGTATAGACTAGCTGATCCACCCGGTGTTGTTAGAGCCCGTGATAATATTCTTAAATGAACCTGAATTTTGTATGATTTTATTTCTTAAGGCTGTTCTTAAATCCAAAGGGGCCATTTTATGACACACGTTTTAATTAATTTTTGCTCAGGAACTGGTATGTGTTGTTATTAGGAAACTTTGTAATCGAAAGGCGTTTTCCGGATTTTTTGTAAACACAATAGATCTTACAGAAAACATTGTCAAAGTTGGCGTTTTAAACGGAATTTTTCCGACGAAAGCAGAAAAGCCAGTCAACGAAGGGGAAAAAACGTCTTGTTATATATCTTTAACATGATTTTGTCTGAAGTACGAGCTCAATGACTCCGTGAAAAATCGGTTTAAAAAATTAAAAAAAAAAAAACAGTCCTGTCCTAACGTATATACAAAACAGCTGACCGCCGTTCAGATTATCACATTTATAGACAATATTGAAACAGTCCCGTTTTCATATTAAAATGTAATTTTTAACAAAAAAGAATGTTTAAATTACATTTTCTTTGCCGAAAATATTCTTTATAAATACTTTTGCACATCAAGCGCAAAAATCAATATAATACACATTTATATAGGGGAAATTACAATCACAGCATTGTACGAATACACGAAGCCTACACATTTCAAACAAATACTTGATAAATGATTTTACAAAAAACTAAATAAAATACGTATTTATATATTTAAAGAGAGGCCGCGTTCTTTGGTACCAGACACGCTGAAAATTCTTGGGGCAGACCATGTCGCTATTGGTCACAGAGAAAATTACAGAATATATACGTTAGGTTTTAAAAGATTTAAATTGGCCTCTGAAGCAAAGAAACTTTCAAGAAAAAAAAATCAGTTCGTCTGCCTTGCAAAGAGAAATAAAAATCATTAATAAAAAATGCTTCTAAAAGTGATTTAAAAAAAATGAAATGATTTAAGACTTTTCAGATCTAATGCTTATAGCAAATTTTAAAACTGTTACCTTTACCTGAGGGAGGGAACAACTTTACCTGGTTTAGAGCGCACCGATCCGCAGGTCGGTTACCCAGCGGGCCAGTCTGCCTTATTTAATCCTAAAATTCTGCGATTAAATAAGGTTTAATGCGGAAAAATACTGTTACAAAAAAGTGGTGCAATTTTGCATAGGCTATAATCAGGCCCTAAGGAACACTGAATTTGGTACTTAACTTTTTCTCTCTTTTTGAAGTTTGTCGATTCTGCATTTGACATTTTCAAAATCTCAAAAACAATACTCACAAAATTTAATTTGTTACTTCCCCTCACCCTCCTCCCGTCTAAATTATGTCGCCGTTGGCTTATGTGGAATATGTTTAAATCCAACTCTTATTATTGTTTTGTAATCTGTATTGATGCATATTTAGTTTCCACAAAACAAACAAAAGAAAAAAAAAAAACCTTCAAAATTTTCGTTTTCGTGGATTTCGTTTGTAAAATGGTCAATAATTTTCTTCAACTTGTCAGGCTATTTTTTTCCAAATCGTAAAATAATTATCGTAAATTACTATTGTTACATCGTACATATAGGTTTCTCAGCTGTGAATTCTTTGGCTACCATTATTTCCACATAGACGACATAATCATGATAAATTTCTAAAACATTTTTAGTAGAAATGTACCAGAAATATTATTTTTTGGAAATAGTGGTAGCCAGTAAAGTGACCGATGAGAACCCTGTTAAATAAGTTTTGATTACTTTAAGATCTGAAAATCTTCAACAGGCGTCTCCAGAAAAGTTACAGAAAAAATAAGGCATGCTGAAACGATGCTGCAGAAGTTACTTGAGGCTGCAATATGAATTAAAACTTCCTGAATAGAAGACATTTCTTTCAACTGTGTATGAAAACATGTTTTAAATCGAAATAGTTGAGGTTAAGCACAAGGTAAAATTTCATAGGAATACGCTGATTGTAACAAGGTTCATCTATAATGTCTGATTAATAATGAAAAAAATATGCAAATATTTTAAGAAATCTTTAATTCTCTGTTTCTAATTTTGCGCCCTTAGGATTCGTGCGCCTGGAGCAGTCTGCTCCAACTGCTCCACGGTAGCTACGCCCCTGAGTACCTGACTGCTTTTACTCATGCAAGCAAGCTAGCCTGTTTAAAATGTGAAACATTTGTCATATAGCAACGTTTTTATGAATGTCATATACATTTTATTTCGTTCGTAGCTGATTTAAATGTAACTTTGAGCAGTTGTAGCTATTAGAATTTTCTTGCCCTTGGATGAAAAAATTTAATTTCTGATCAAAATTAATATTTTTTATGCACGTTTGAATAGCCCAATTTTAGGCCAAAAAATAGTCTTCTCCTTCAAACGGTTGCCATTTTGTTTATAATCACCATAAATTAATTTCCTTTGTCCAAAGGCAAGTTTATTGAATAAAAATGGGAAATAAATTGCTATTAAGTACGCTACAAACAAAAATATAATGTGTTTCAAAAACTTTAAATGTTGTTCATATATAAGTATTTTAAAAACTAGCAAACATTCAAACAAAAAATTATAAAATTAACTTTCCAACACAGAAACTACACAAATGCCAGTATGGAGATACCGTAATGGCTGCTTGTTCTTCTTGCCTAGATCTAAATTTCTCAACCATTAGGCGATACAGAGTTGCTTGAATCTAGTAAAACTGAAGTATCTTGTTTTCACATGACTTTTCGGCTTGGCCCTACTTCTTCCAGCGTATAATACCTTTGAAGTATTTTCACATTAAATATAAAGAAGATTTTTTTTTATTTAACATAATTAATTACTTTTTTACTCATCATATTTCACATAATTTTATCTGTTTCAGTTATATCAGCCCAAATATAACAAACATTTTGTTTTGAAATCCTCCTGGCGTATTTACATTATTACTAAACTTTAGAGATATTTGAATAAACAATATAAATTCAGATCTTTCTTTTCCAAATGTTACGAAAAATATCTTTTTGAACACCCAATATAGCTCTTTCTTCTAGCCTGAAATTTTTAAAGTAAATATTTTTCTATGTAACTTTCCTTGCTATCATTTCAGTTTTTCTTTTATAAATAAACTCACTACCACTATAAAAGACTTTCTGATCGTACGTAAAATTTTATAACTTGAATCTCTCTGTTTATATCTTCTGTTTTATGGTTTATCGAAATGGTCTATTATTCCGAACTCTTTGGGGAAAATTGAATGAAGATTAACATGTTGCTCCCCAAAATAGATATAAGAAAACCTGAAAAACTTTTATTTATCAAACAAAATTCATGTTTATAGCTAAAGCAGGCATTGGAAAAGAATTGAACTTTCGACTGATACTTTTATCGTGTTGTGAATTAATATTGTTTACCACAAATCATAAATTTCAAAGGCACATTTGTTTTAAGATTAGAATATGTGTTTAACATTAATAGGCATTTAAAACTGGAAATAAGTAATTTTAAATCTAGAGCAATCAAACCCGTTGGTATTTTGGGGATTTGGCATATTTACGATTTCTTTACCGAAATTTACGAAAACTATAAAATGCTTATATATGCTTATATATTTCTGATATAGTATTTAATGAAAATTATTGCATAACAGGCGCAAAAGCAGCGCATAAGACATGCAACAAATGTATGCTTCATCAAAATATGAAATTTGTAATACATTAAACTTCCGAAAGAAGGTGTATATTATAAATTTAACAATTAACTCTCAAAACAGTTAAAAATTAATATACACTTATTTACATATTTGCATATCAACTTATCACCTTAAATTATGTTCTTAAATTGTTTACAAAAGTAATTAAGTTTTCAATTTGTTTTTGAATGTAAGACTAGCTCGTGTTTCGAAGCCTACAAGATTTTTATAGTTGGGGGGGGGGGGAGTTAATTCTGTCTGTCGACCCACTGAGGAGAAACAGACAGTCTTTTTGCCTGTGTTACGGCGTAAATAACCTCAAATTTATTTGTTTATAATTTAACTCTGTTTATCTTTCATGTTGTAAAGCATAATTATAAAAGTGATTTCTTTTGACAGAAAAAATCTAATCTGTTTATCTAAATTGTTTATAATCCTGAATCAATATTTATGAGTAACATTATGATTTCAAGGTCATGTAATATAGATTTATTTACTTTATAATAATTTTGAATTGATGGTGATTTATTAGTTTTATAATTACTTGGATGTCATTTAAATGAATATTATAGCTATTTAGAAGATTTATAACTGCATATTGTAATTTTTATTTTGATGTTTATTTTATATAATATGTATCATTTTTAAAATGGTCAGTCTTGACTCTGTAACCAAGCAGAGAACATGTAACATGTCCTGACTCTGTAATCAGAGATGCCAATTGTTAAATCATGGCTCTGTTTAATACAGAGTGTATAGTGGAAGTCCTGACTCTGCAACCAAGCAGAGAACACATTTTTTTTTGTATTGGCTCTGTTAAATACGGAGAATTACTATTATGGAACAATTATTAACTTCTAATGATGAATAGAATTTACATACTATTTCAGTTTTATTTAATAAACTATTTATTCTAATTGCTCTCCCATCTCACTTGGATTTTGAAAATTTATTTGTCAGACGAATTTCGGCGCCAACATTTATTGTTGGTGCCTCGTAACCCGCGAAACATTTTTTTTGAAAGAATAGTGAGCAGTTTGTCAAAGTGATTTGTGATTAACAACTGTGATTTATTTTTCAACATGTGATTAGTGTGTGATTTATCTTTCAACCTGCGATTAGTGTGGAATTATTATTGTGCCATTTGGATTACGACATGCCATCTACATTACCTGGAATTAACAGGTAAGAAAATATTTTTTTCATTTTCTATGAATGGTTAATGTTTTAAAATAAGAATTATTCTTTATTTAAAATGGAAAATCTTGAAAAGCTGAAAGCAAAACGTTCTGTTGAACGAACGAGTTTCACGAAATTAATTACAAAATTAGAAACATTATTAAATGATGACATTGATAATACGAAAACCGATGAATTATTAGAGCTTCAAGAAATATTTCTCTTAAAAGAAACGGCTTTCCAAAGTTTGAATCGTGATATTGAAGCTCAAATATCCGACTTAAAAGAATATGAAAAGGACATTGCTAATAGTGAAAAGTACACTGACCAATTGATCAGTGCTAAATTTAAAATTAAAAATAGATTAAGAAAATGTAAAAAGGATAATGTTTCTATGATAGCAACTAGTCGTGTAAATTCATTGAATGGTTCTGCTAGTGGAACAGAAACGAGTTCTGCCATGAAATTGCCTAAATTAAATGTTCCAAAATTTTCTGGTGAAATCGAAGAATGGGTCGAATTTTTTAACTGTTTTGAAACATCGATACACCAGAATAAATCACTATCTAAGATAGAAAAATTCGCTTATCTAAAATCCTTGTTATGTAATCGGGCCTATAATGTGGTAGAAGGGTTTCCTTTGACAGAACAAAATTATGATACTTGTATTGATTTATTAAAGGACCGTTTTGGTAAGGTTGATGTTATTATTAATAAACACATGACTAATTTATTAAATATGGAACCAGTTAAAAATTGTTCAAATTTAAATGCATTAAGAAGATTGCATGACATGTGCGAAGTTAATATTAGAAGTTTAAGAAATTTGGGGGTAACATCCAGTTCTTATGGACAATTGCTAAATCCTATTTTGCTAAAGCTATTGCCCCATGAATTAGTGATTGAATATCATAGAAAACGTGATACTAGCAAAGAGTCAGATGTAACCGATCTAATTGCCTTTCTGAAATGTGAAATAGAATGTAGAGAAAAGGCTTTGTCAATGACAAGTTCTAAAAATGATGCATCCTCTTCTTTTGTACATAAAAATAAAACTGAATTTCGTGAAAAGAAAACATCAAATAAATATCAACATGCTAATACCTTAAATGCCACTATTAAAGTTTTTTGTGTATTTTGCAAAGGTAATGATCATTTATCTTCCGAGTGTAAAAATTTAGCTGATGATAAGAAAAGATTAATGTTACGTAAGGAGGGTAGATGTTACAAATGCTTTTTGAAATCGCATTTATCTTCGCAATGCCGCATAAAATTAAAGCCATGTCTAAATTGTAAAAGCACTGAACATAACAAATTATTTTGCTTTAAGAAAAGTTTGAAACCGGAAATTAATGAAAATCAAAATCAAACAGTTGTATCTAATTCTCATTGTAATTTTAGAAATTCTAAGCATGCTGTTTTATTGCAAACATGTTGTGTAACTGCTCAAGGTAATTCTAAATCAAAGGTAGTTCGATTATTACTTGATTCTGCAAGCGAAAAAAGCTTCATAACAAAAGCATTAGCTCGTGAATTAAATTTGCCTGTTTTAAGAAAAGAACATTTAACTGTATTCGCTTTTGGCATGGATCAAGGTCGCGAAGAAGAATATGATGTTTTTAAAATTAAATTGCGAAGTAAAATGAATTATCATCGTTTTATAGATGTTGAGGTGCTAGCTACCGATTTGATAAGTGCAACAACATTGAAGGTTCCCAATTCTGACCCTCTAGTTATAAAATACATTGAAAGTAAAAGATGGAGGTTAGCCGACCCTACGCCCGAGGAATCCGAAGTACAAATTTTACTTGGAGCTGATTATTTCTGGAATGTTCAGAGAGGTGTCATTGAAGAAATTAATGACCATTTATATGTAGCTAATACACTTTTTGGGTACACAATAGTGGGAAAAATAAACTCTAAAGGTAACGAAACAGTTAATGCTCATCTTGTATCTGTTAATGAAATAGAAAATTTTGATTTGCAAAAGTTTTGGAAACTAGAGTCTTTGGGTATTTGTGATAGTAAAAATGAATTATTTTCACAAAAGGATTTAGATGCTCTTGATTTATTTAATGATAATTTAAATTTTGTAAATGGAAGATATGAAACTAAACTTTTGTGGAAAGTAAATAAAAATGAATTGGAATCCAATTTTGATGTAGCTAAACATAGACTTTGGGGATTAAAATCAAAATTGTGCAAAAATGAATGGTTACTTAAGGAATATGAGAAAATATTAAATGAACAATGTGGTTTGGGTATAATTGAAGAATGTGAGTTTAATAAAGATAAAATAAACACGTATTACATGCCTCACAGACCAGTAATAAGGGAAGATAAATCGACAACTAAAGTAAGAATTGTTTTTGATGCGTCATCCAAAGATAAGAGGGCAAAATCGTTAAACGAGTGCTTATTTCCTGGGCCCAATCTAAATCCTAACATATTGGACATTATTTTAAAATTCCGTCTCCACAAAATTGCTTTCTTGGCCGATATAGAAAAGGCATTCTTGCAAATCCAGATACAACAAGAAGATAGAAATTTTTTGAGGTTCCTGTGGTTTGACAATATCACTAGTAACAATCCCATTTTGAAGGTTTTTCGCATGACCCGTGTAACTTTTGGTGTAACAACTTCACCCTTTTTCCTTTCTGCAACCATCAAACATCACATTGAGGGGTATAAAGATTTGTTTGGAAAAATAGTTAATATGCTGGATACTTCCTTATACGTTGATGACCTGTTTCATGGAGCTGATTCAGTAAATGAAGCTTTTGTTTTATCAAACGGTGCAGAGAAGATATTGAGTGAGGCCAATATGAAACTCAGAAAATTTAAAACCAATTCTTCCGATTTAAAATTTTTATGGAAGGAACATGGAATAAACTTTGAGGAAGACACTCTTGAACAAAATCTTTCGAAGGTATTGGGAATTATATGGATAACAGAAAGTGACACCTTGAAAATAGACATACAACCACTTTTGGTGGAAATTGACCATAAAATTATTACCAAACGTATTGTTTTACAAACTGTGGCAAAAATTTATGATCCTATTGGACTCATTTCCCCTTTCGTGATAAGAATTAAATTTTTAATGCAAGAACTCTGGGAACATGGAATTGACTGGGATTCTACATTACCAGATTCTTTAAGTGGAAAATTCAGAAAATGGCATAATGAAATAAAAGACTTGGTAAATTTTGAAATTCTTAGAAAATATTTTGTAACTATCCCAAAATTAAATCCTGAAACCGCTCAACTTTTCATATTTTCTGATGCTAGTTTAAAGGGGTATGGGTCAGTGGCTTATTTACGTGATTCTTCTTCTTGTGAAACTTCATTTGTAATAGCAAAGTCGAGAGTAGCGCCTCTCAAGAAAATTACATTGCCGCGCATCGAACTTCTTGGAGCACTTACGGCTGCAAGATTAGCGAATTATTTAAAGGAAATATTTAAAATTGTGAATGAAAATATATTTTGTCTAAGTGACTCCCAAATTACCTTGCACTGGATTAAAGGAAGTGCTAACAACTGGAAGCCCTTTGTGGCAAACCGGGTACGCGAAATTCAGGAACTTGTTGCTCCTGTACAATGGAAATTTTGTAAAGGAAAGGAAAATCCTGCAGATGTTCTCTCTCGTGGTTGCTCTGCATCTGAATTGATTAATAACGAGGTATGGTTACATGGTCCTAGCTGGCTGAAGGAAGAATCGTTACCAGTATTTCCCCCTGAAACTCAACCTAATCTACCTGATGAAGAGGTCTTGCAAGAACAACGTAAAACGCTTGTTTGCTCCATATCCCAAAATATTCCAGAATTTGAGCTTTTATTTAAATTTTCATCCTGGTCTAAATTAAAACGAATTACGGCTTGGTGCCTCAGATTCATCAAAAATAGTACATGCCCATCTGAACGAGTCTATGGTTTTTTGACTGTTCCAGAACTTGAAAGGGCAACAAATGCTATTGTGAAATTAATTCAAAACCATGAATTCGGAGACGAACTGAAAATTCTAAAATCCAGAAAGATCCTAAATTCTAAAAGCAAACTCCTTCCTTTACATCCATTTCTTGACGAAAATGATATTCTTCGTGTTGGAGGTAGGCTAAAAAATGCAAACTTGTCTGAATATCAAAAACATCAAATCATTCTCCCTAAAAGGCATCATGTTACAGACTTGATAATAAAGTATTTTCATGAGAAACATCTTCATAGCGGGACTCAATTGACAATTTCAGCAATTCGACAAAAATTTTGGATAATTAATGCTAAAGAAGCTGTGAAAAGAGAAATAAGGAAATGTATGAAATGTTTCCGAAATTCATCACACCTTTCATCTCAGTTGATGGGAAATCTGCCATCAGCACGCGTGACACAAGCTCGAGTATTTTCAAGAGTAGGAGTCGACTTAGCCGGCCCCTTTTTGATCAAACCTCGTAAGGGACGTGGTGTGAAACCCTTTAAACATTATGTTTGTCTGTATGTTTGTTTCGTAACAAAAGCTATCCATCTTGAGTTAGTCACTGATCTTACAACTGAAACCTTTCTAGCCTCATTGAAAAGATTCGTGGCTCGACGTGGAAAACCTCTAGAAATATTTTCCGACAGAGGTACAAATTTTGTAGGGGCAGACCGCGAAATAAAGAGAATGATGTCTCTAATTGCTTCTGATGAAAAATTGCACAAGTATCTTACTGACGAAATGATAGTATGGAAATTCAACCCACCTTCCGCCCCTCACTTTGGAGGCCTTTGGGAAGCGGGAATAAAACAAATGAAAAATCATTTGAAGAGAACAATTGGTGATCAGATTTTAACTTATGAAGAATTTTTGACCTTAATTGCACAAATTGAGTCATGCTTAAATTCAAGACCGCTTGTCGCTGAGTCTTCTGATCCAAATGACTTTACGGCTCTGACGCCAGGACATTTTATTATAGGAGCACCCTTGACCTCCTTACCTGAGCCTGATATCTCCTCTACCTATGTAACTCCTTTGGAACGTTGGAAATTGCTACAAAAGATTTTCCAAAGTTTTTGGAAAAGGTGGTCGTCAGACTATCTCTCACAATTGCAGCAACGTACAAAGTGGTTTAGAAGCAACCCGAACTTAAAAATCAATGACTTGGTGTTGATAAAGGAAGAAAACCAGCCCCCATTAAGGTGGAAATTGGGCAGAATAATTGAACTATTTCCTGGTGATGATAATATTGTTCGTGTTGTCAAATTAAAGACTTCTACTGGTGAACTGAAACGCCCTATCACAAAATTGTCTCCTCTACCGATGGACATTTAATATAATAGAATTTTACTTTATTTTAACTAACTTTATTATTATTATTATTTTTTTTCTATGTCTAATTTTTGTAACTTTCTGAACTATTTTGTATATTAATGTCTTTTTCTATTTTTAGTTGTTCCAGAAACTGTTTTTTATAGAAGTAGTAGGATTTAATTGCATTTCATTTTAGTTATACTTAACATTTAAGGTAATATTTTAAATTTGTATTTAATATTTGATTATTTAGTATGTGATAGTGGAAATTTGGTAAGTTATAATTGTTCGATGAACTCCGTTCATGGAGGCGGAGGATGTTACGGCGTAAATAACCTCAAATTTATTTGTTTATAATTTAACTCTGTTTATCTTTCATGTTGTAAAGCATAATTATAAAAGTGATTTCTTTTGACAGAAAAAATCTAATCTGTTTATCTAAATTGTTTATAATCCTGAATCAATATTTATGAGTAACATTATGATTTCAAGGTCATGTAATATAGATTTATTTACTTTATAATAATTTTGAATTGATGGTGATTTATTAGTTTTATAATTACTTGGATGTCATTTAAATGAATATTATAGCTATTTAGAAGATTTATAACTGCATATTGTAATTTTTATTTTGATGTTTATTTTATATAATATGTATCATTTTTAAAATGGTCAGTCTTGACTCTGTAACCAAGCAGAGAACATGTAACATGTCCTGACTCTGTAATCAGAGATGCCAATTGTTAAATCATGGCTCTGTTTAATACAGAGTGTATAGTGGAAGTCCTGACTCTGCAACCAAGCAGAGAACACATTTTTTTTTGTATTGACTCTGTTAAATACGGAGAATTACTATTATGGAACAATTATTAACTTCTAATGATGAATAGAATTTACATACTATTTCAGTTTTATTTAATAAACTATTTATTCTAATTGCTCTCCCATCTCACTTGGATTTTGAAAATTTATTTGTCAGACGAATTTCGGCGCCAACAGCCTGTATAGATTAATATTTAACTGTCTTGAAAGTTTGTAGTTAGTTGTTAAATTTTTAATGTGCACGTTCTTTCGAAATTTTAATGTGTTATAATTTCACATGTTTATATAATACGGGGTGTTCCAAAAATAACGATCCATTTCTTTGAAAAAACTAATCTATTGATTTCTTTCACAGGTGTTTGAAGAAATACTTTCCTTAGAAGAAAGAATAGCCATCGTTTCCTGGAAATTGAGTGAAAAACATATGAAGAGGTGCGTCAGCTGTACCAATGATTTGACGAATCGCCAGTCGACGAATCGTCGACTCACGGTTCAGCGTCAGACGACGAACAGGAGCACGTGGGCTCCTTTCAGCTGCCTCACGAATGATCTTGGCAGTATCGTCAGATGTTGATGGTCGTCCAGGACGTTTTTCATCCGCCACGCTACTGGCTCGTCAGAATTTGTTCACAAGTAGCCTGATATTGGCCCTTGTTGGTGGCTGTTTTCCGTATTTTCGATGGTGTAGCTGACGCACCTCTTCCTATGTTTTATCACCCAGTTTCCAGGAAACGATGGCTATTCTTTCTTCAAAGGAGAGCATTTCTTCAAACACCTGCAAAAGAAATCAATAGGTTAGTGTTTTCATAGGAATGGATTGTTATTTTTGGAACACCCTGTATATACAAGGTGGCTATAATTAAACTGACAGTACTCAGAGTGTTCTGTAGCGCAGTCTAGCTGAGAGAATGGCGCAAAATTTTGTAAGATTAGACAAAACGGGAGACAAAGGATTCCACGAAAAAAAATTAGTTCCAAAAGTCACCGCTAGGGGAATATGTGGCGCTGTGTATCAGAAAAGAGAGTTTTTAAAAATGCAGAATCAATACTAAAATCGTTAAATGTGCTAAATAAAAGGTAATTTTATTTCAGCATTGATTCTGCATTTCTTAAAACTCTCTTTTCTGTTACAAGGCGCCACATATCCCCCAAGCGGTGACTTTTGGAACTATTTTTTTTTCGCGGAATCCTTCGTCCCCCGTATTGTTTGATTTTCGTACAAAATTTGGCATCATTCTCTCAATTAGATCAGGCTACAGAACAGTCTGAGTACTGTCAGTTTAATTATAGCCACCTTTTATTAGAGTTGCAAAGGGTGGAAAAAACCGGGTTTATTCCCGGGAATAAACCGGGTTTTTTGGGTAGGAAATTTTGAAAAAATTCCGGGAGTTTTCAGAAAGCTTTAAGCATGAAAAATTTTTACTTTATTACTTTAAATGATTTCAATTTCTGTCAATGTAAACAAAACTAATAACATAAAATATTAAAAAAATTGCCCGGTTTACATGAAAACTAACGAAATACAGGCTTAAACTGCAGAAATATTAAGTAAGAGAAATTAAAATATCATAAGTAATTTGGTAGTTTAATCGTCCATAAGTAAAAATTAAAAGAGGCAGATGAGAGATTCATCTTCCCTAACGTGAATATAAACTTCACCTCTGTTCTTCGAATCAACGAATGTAAACAAAAAAGAAAATGAACAAAATTAAATGAAATCAATGCAAAAATGCAAAGCAACTTGTTAAAAAATTAATATAAAGTATGCTTTAATAAGAGATATGCGAGCCAACAGAAACTAAAAAAATTATTTTTAAAAGAAACATTCAAATCCTTACCTATTTACAGCCGCCATTGTTGTAAAGCTAATAAATTATAAAGACTTAATCTGTGAAATCATAAGTTTTGTGAATTCATGACATAAAATCTATCTTTTTGGAACATTTCTTCCCTGAAATTTCTTTAAAATAAAAATTTCAAATTGAAAAATAACTGGTTTTGTTTATCTTCAAAACTCCTTCAAAATTTCCAATATTCCCCAAAATTCCGGGTTTATTCCCCTAAATTCCCGGGTTTATTCCCGTCCCTCAAAATCTGCGGTTTTTTTGCAACTCTACCTTTTATGTGTGTGTGTGTAGGATTTTTATCTTTTACCTACTTAAAGATTCACTTGACTTATAACTACAAATGAATATACCGGATGTAATAAAGAGGACTGACTGATTTTAAAATTCAATAACTTGCAAACGGCGACAGATATTTAAAAAATTCTTGCAGGAGTGTTATTGTATGATGTCAGAAGTTTTTTACCGTGATTCTCGAATTTAGTTCGACTTACAAACAACAGATGGCGCTGTGAGCAATATGCGCTAAATCCAGTCCCGATTTTGGGTACTTCGTGACCCACTCAATACATTTTAATCTCCTTTTTTGACATGGGAGAAGAGGAAGGCCAAAAAATCGAGCTTGAATTTAGCGCATATTGCTTGCAACGCCATCTATTGCTTGTAATTCGAACTAAATTCGAGAATCATGGTGAAAAAACTCCTGACATCATGCATAACCCTCCTGCAAGAATTTTTTAAATATCTGTAACCATTTGCGAGTTACTGAATTTTAAAATCAATCTGTCCTTTTTAGGACGCTCGGTATCTATTAACTTTTCAATTTTATGCAACATTTATTATTTACTCAACCAAATAATATGCTTAGTAGATCACGGCAATTCAACCACATCGATATTATAACACACTTGTAAACATAAATATCAGAGTTCACTTAGAATTCTTGCTCAAATCTTTTTTTTTTTTTTTTTCGCTTTTAACGGAACTTTGACATTCATGTTGAGATAAAAACTATGGAACTGTCAACATCTCTTGCAGTGTTGCCAGATTGGGGCTTTTTTGTCCTCAAAATGTTGACAGTCACCTCTTTTTTGAAATAGAAATATTCGGCTTATTTAAAATGGATTAAAAATTCTGAAAAATAAGGCGAATTATACTATTTTTAAAAAGTGGTGGTATACTTTTTAAAAAAGTATACCACCTCTTGGTATACTTTAATTTTAATCCTCCATACACGATAAGATCGTCTCATATCTTACGATTTCCCCACGTTCCTCGTGTTATGCTTGTTCTACATGCTTTGCTTTGCTACGTATTTTGCTTGATTTACATAAAAATATTAAAATAAAAAATAATATCAAATTTTCTTTTATTAAAATCATTTATAAAAATTAGATACAAGTTAAAAATAATGTTATTAAATTATAAATATAATGTAGAAAAATTCTATAATTAGGGGAGCTAGGGGATGAATGGGACAAGGGATGGATGGGACAGTCTAAATATTTCAGGCAATAAACATTTATCTTAAATTGCTTCCTATCCCCATATAAGGCTCTACCACAGCGTGCTTCAGAACTAAAAGTAGGACCACATTGCTGTTTTCATTTTCCTTTATAGTTGCATTTTCTGAAATCTCTTCTTAAAAGTAACTTTTCTTTACATTTGAAGATGTGAAATATCTTATACAATATAAAAAATTAAGCTATGTTGTAGTTATTTATTTTAAGGTTCAATATCGATAATTAAAATGAATGAATAGTAACCATTGTGACAAATTAAGTTTTGAGGCAAAATGGCTGAGAAGGCATATATATGCATGCATATATATGCATCGTGGGGATGATTGGGACATTTCAAATGGGGATGAATGGGACAATCTCATTTATCCCTAGAGATGTTGAAAACTTTATTTATTAACTAAATAGTATTATATAGGTTGATAAATTAATAATTTACGTTAATTAATAGTATTAAATAGTGTTATATGAGTTGTTATTGTTTAAAATTTCTGAGAGTTATTTATTGTATTGTAATAATTATTAATTGATTATAGAAAAAATTGGTACTAAAACTTAATCAAAATAGATAGAATTGTTAAATATAGAACATGTTTATTGATCAAATGGGGGAAATTATATTGAATTTTGAAATGTTGCACAAATAAATCCCCACCCCTAACATATTGGGTCGATCGGAAAGTCGTGTCGTGTTGAGAAAATCAATTCGTACCGGAAAATTCTATCATTTAATTATTAGACATTGATTCCGATATCTAATGTCTAATAATTACCGGGCAGAATTTTCCTGTACGAATTCGTTTTCCCACACATCACGACTTTCCGATCGACCCAATAATTTCCGTTCTGCGTGTTTCTAAGATACATTTAATTAATATTAATTAATAAGTTATGATTGAAAATTATTAGCTATGCCATATTTAAAAGATATTTTGCACTTTCATTTCAAATCTAAAATGCCTCATAAGTGGCAAAAAAGAACAGATTGATAGCCGAAGTCTGCATTAAAAGTTAAAACTGCAATAAAAGAAGGTATTGAAAGAAAGAAAACATATCGATTCGTGCTGTAAAATCATATATTACAAATATAATTACATATAGGGTTATAATTATAAATTTTAATTTGGTAAAATTGAATGCAGGGAGAAAAATCTTTGTGTCCCATCCATCCCTATTAGTGTCCCATTTATCCCTGCTGTGGGGATGATTGGGACAGGGAAGAACGTTTTTTTTTATTTCATAATATTTTTCTGAATAAATCATAATCTAGAATAAATATTGTTCATATATGTTGTCAAATACCTAATGTATGAAATGTGATATATAATACTGATAATATTTATTATTATACGTAAATAAATTCACACTTGGAAATTATTATTATTAACAATATATTTCTACAACTGTCAAGATTTTTAAACTTTGAAATATGATTTTTTCCAATAGGTACGGTCTTAAAATTAAATATACATAATTATATTTAGATTTTCCTTTTTTAAATTTAATTAGTAATAATTTATTGTTATTTTAAATTATTAAATAGCTTAACTTTTTACATTCATTCTTGACTATAACTGTAGTAATTCAACATCTCGAATGTTCGCTTCGTCTCTTCTTAGTATCTATTGCATAATTAATGGATGCATATCTCAACATCTTATGAAAGACTGTGAGTACAATCCTTTTTATAATTAGTAATGGATTTTTTAATTCTGTGTTTTTTCTCTTGCATGCGTTTTTTTTCCTTTTTTAATACATTAATTATGGATTTTTTGACAAATTCGCCTGTCAATTATATAAAATTAATCTATTTTTGAGACACTTGGATTTCTTACCGGCGCGGCGGTCAATTAAACACGCTGTGTCGGTTTGTTTTTCATTTTCCATCTTCATTCGACATCTATATTCCATTTTTGATCAGATATATGATTAAATCTTTTTATTAGCCCCCGGTACGGTATGCTATTTCTTTCTCCCAGCTTATTTTGTGTATTACGAAAAATAACGTTACGTTACAGAAGCTAGCCGTAAAACAAAGCAGTGCGATTAAATACTCTTTAGCAGTTTTTTAAACTTCTAAGCATCGTACATTTTCGATTTTTATACCGTCGTATTGGGGAAAAAAAGTTATTTTAAATGCATTTTGTTTGAAAACTGTATCTCTATTTATTTTTGAAATATTAATTTTTTTGTAGTTATTAGAGCCATTTGCTTAATATTGGCAACGGAAGTACTCCATTTCTGTAGAAAGTAAAGGAAAAATAGCTCTAAAATAGTAATTATATATTTTTGTTGCCATTTTCTCATAACAACCGAAAGAAAATGTAATTAAAATACGTGCTATTTTGAAAAAAATATAAACGAACGATTTCTGTTAAATAATGGAGCTATTATAAACTATATTTAATTTTAAGTATTTATGAATCATTAGATAGCCTTTTTTTGTCGATTTTCTTGAATGACGGCATCTTTTTGTTGTATTTGTTCATTATTTCGCGATAGTGATGTGCTATGCATGCTTTAGTGTAGATGTTTAAGAGTAGATCGTAAATGTGGAATTCTTAAGCGGATGCGAATGACGTCATTTTACATAAAATAAAACGTGTGCTTTAAGTCTTAAAATTGAAATATGTTTTGTACTGCAGTAGAGTCCCGCTTAACCGAGTTATTTTCTTCTGATGGACTGGTGGCTTCTATTATTATGAAACAGCCGTTATAAATGAAGTGTTAGGTGAAGATGAAAGAGCAGCTGTTTGTTCCATGTGGCCATGGAGCATATATATGGCCATCCCCCCCTCCCCCATTCTTACCAGAAAATCAAAGTTCTAACTTTTTACGGCTGCTCTTTCATCTTCACCTAACACTTTATTTATAATGGCTGTTTCATAATAATAGAAGCCATCAGTCCATCAGAAGAAAATGAAGTAACGGAAATGCCGGGGGCGACACTAAATTCTGAAAAAGCAGAATTCCTGTTCTCTAGTTTGATTTTTGTTTGGCCTAATCTGTGATAATGTTTATGTTTCTTAATATATTGAGATTTTCTACTAGGTTTTATTTATTAAGACATTTTCTATATTTTTAATATAACAATTTAGTAAAATATTATTACATTCCATCTTTAACTAAGAGATTCTACGAATTTTTAAGTTATTTTATTTTTTCATTTGAAATGTGTATTATATGAATATATATATGTGTGTATATATATGTGTGTATCTTTCGAAAAATAAATGGAATTCAGTAAAACAAACGTTTTATAAAATCGAAAGAAAAGGAAGAAAAACGATTTTAACTGAATCCATGAAATAGAAAATAGTTTGAAGTATTCGGTAGCTCACTTCAATAACATTAATTAAATGAAAATGTTTTATAAATTGCAATTGACCGGGGGATATTCTGGATCACTGCCAATGCACTATTTATCTTATGACTTTGTTATTCATTTTTCAGAGATCATAACTGACAAAGAATAGAACTTCCTTATATCTGTTTAGAAGTTTGATGGGAGTCAATTTATCACGAGTCAGAAATGTTAGACTAATCAATTTTTTTTTATTGTGTTCATCGCTATAAAATAGCACAAATTTTGAAGAAAAAGAAATTTGGCATGAATTTCAGAGAATGCTAATCAATTTTGAAGAAGATGGCATCCAACCATGTGTTGTAATCTACCAAAACAGACTTGTAAATTGGAATACTTTATTCTAGTAAGAATCTATTTCAATACACGCTGCCAGTATCATTTGACAATAAATAAATGTTATTTATCAAAACAAGTAAATGGGAATAGTTTGACACTATCAGATATTGTTGCAGTTTTATCAATTTTAATTCACATGAAGAATGTTTCTATAAAGATATATTTTCATGATTTATTATAGTAAATATTTATTTACCATTTTAGGCCAAGCATAGAAATTTTATACAATGTGGTATTATTTTCATTGAAATATGCTTAAATTACATTCATTAAGACAAAAAAAGAGTTTCGTGCATGAAAAATGATATTTTATTTCAGAAATAAAATGCATTTGGCATTTTCAAGTATTCGGTCAATGGTGCGTTAACGCACCATTAAATTTAAAATTACTATATATTTTTATTTTTTATGACATTTGTTTTATTATTATTTTATATACAGAACTTGCAACTTTAATCCATTATAAAAACATATGATTAATCTCAAGTGGAATAGTTATACATTTTCAAAAAGCCGAATTTATCAATAACGGTTTCAACTTTAAAAGACTAGCGTATTTTGAAAATTTCTCAACCGAAACTGTTTTCTCGATTTGAATTACTGATATTTTATAGATGTCTCCAGAACCCTTAAAAATAGAAGAAAAATAAAAATTTGTGAAAAATATTCGTCACAGTGTTAATAAAAAAATATTTATTGAAATTTTGCGTTTACGCACCTTTGGCCGAAAATGGGTTAATGCGACCAAGTAAAATATTTTACTCGGACATTATATCTTTAAAGTACAAGATGATCATGATTAAAGTAGACGCATTAAGTGTCAATTGTAAACAAATTTACAAGACCAAACACAACATTTGGTGTAAAAACTGTTTGGCTTTAGACTATGAGAAGTATACAGGGTGTCCGAAATTTCCCTAACACATTTTTAAATTCAATATAAAACCAAGTAATTGTCCTACAGGTCTGCGGTTTGGACTGAAATGCTTCAAAGGATTAAAAGTTTTTTTCAAGAGATTGAAAATAATTTGTTCCAAACTTCGATCACAGATTGCGCCATTTTTCCCTATGTTCGCTTTCAAACGTGTCCTTTTTTCTGATTTTCAGATTGAGCTTAAGACAGAAATGACAGCTCTCAATGCTGGGAGTCGTCATTTCTGTGTCACAGCGTCAGAATTTATCTGAAAATCAGAAAAAACGCAGGTTTTAACCCTTTATGTACTGAATTATGAATTCATAAAACCACTATCTTCTAAAGCATTTTTCGTGCATTGTTTAAACTATATTAGCAGATTTACACAATCATTTAATAAATTTTAGAAGGATTGAAGATTTAGAAGGATTAACTAAATTTAAATTTATAGGGATTTTGTGCAATATTTACAACCCCAACCCCACTCAAATCTTTTATTTTAAATATTTTTCTCAGTATTTTGTAGAATTAGGAAATGTACAAATATAATGGCCTTACATTAGAAATATAGAAATATTTCCGAATTGAAAATTTAACCCCCCCCCCCCCCCAACGCCAAGAATGTTGAAAAGGTGCAAAGGCAAAAGAAATCATCCTTTTAAAAATATTTTTGTTTTGTGTAATGCTTTTGGAACAACATAAAGTAATGTATCTATAACTCATTCTAAACTGTATTACAACGAATCGATGTATTAAATGAATTTTATAACAAGTTATTTTAATGGTACTTATAAGTACCGACAGTAGATAAAGGGTTAAAGCAAACATACGGACGGGTGGCGCATTCTATGATCGAATTAAAAACTAACTATTTTTATTCGCTTGAAGAAAACTTTTCATCCTGAGAAGCATTTTAGTCCAAATAGCACTCCTATATGACAATTGCTTGGTTTTATATTGAATTTTAAAATGTGTCAGTGAATTTTCGGACGTCCTGCATTGAATGAGAAAAAAAAAAAAAATTAGTTCCGATTTTGTCACCAGTGCCGATAACAGCCAACACTTCAAAGCTTAAGAACTAAATGTTGTATAAAATTTTAGACAATCACATGAAACGGTGCTTTATTTTCAATTCCTATCTTTTATGACTATTTTACTGTCCAAAATTAAAGAACCTGCATAAGGGAGAGATTGAATAATGACGAAATGTATGCCATATTCGTACAAAAACATACAGATCGTTATAGAACCGAATATATTTTCGTAACAATCTAACACTTTTTATTCTATTAATTTTTAAGGAAAATTCATTTTTTATGCTATCAGAAAGTCATGCAGAACATAAATACAGCGGAACTCGGTTAGGGGATCTCAGGACTCTTAAAGCTTCAAAATTTTCGAAATTTAATTTTTTTATGTTAAACTTCTATCTTTTCTGAACATTTTCGTATTTTGTTTCCTCGAAATTCCTATTAGAACAGAAGTTATGGCAATTAGAATTTTACTCGCTCAATAGCTAAAGCGGCGTTTCCGAAACTTTCAAGACTTTTTTCTCTAAATGACGTCACGCAGGATATCTCAAAAACTTCTAATATTTTTTCATGAAATTTTAAAAACATATGTTTCATGTTAGTCTGTATAAATTTAACCAGAAATTTTATTTTTATTGCTCAAAAATATATAGTTTTTAGGTGATTATACTGTTGAAATTTTCAAAATTTTGTATTAGCTTAATACAATTTTGCATTAAAAATATAAAAATGTTTTAAATACAAAATTATTTAGGTTCAGGATAACTATTATAATCTGAAGTATAATTAGACCCAAAAAAGTTCATTCTAGTTTAAAAATTTATTTTGTAATCCTGAGCATAAACTGTTATACCAATTTTCTGTTCGAAATATGTCTGACAGTTTGGAGCACACTGTAAATACTAATTCTGTATCTTGCAATTTTTAAAAAACATGAAATAAAAGAACATACTTATATCTTTTAATCCCAATAAAAATTGTGTTTTTAAATCATATACATTTAAGATATTAAATGTTGAAAATAGCGGGGGGTTTTTCATTTTTTCAAATTTTAAGAGTCCTGAGACCCCTTATTACGACAAGCAAGGGAATTATAAAAGTCATCGTATTAACCGTTTCTCGTAATACCGGGAAATATAATAGAAATCTTAAAAACACACATATATTTTAACTAATTACAATTATTAATTGAGCTCATTATTTAAATTATGTGCTAAAATTAATTTAATATCATAAACAGGGTTCGTACGCATCAAGAGATCCAGAAGATTTTAGGTATTTTAGTGCCAGAAATTTCGTAAAGTGCTGGTCGCTATACCGGAAGATAGAATTTATTTTCATTAAATAAGGCAAATATTTCTCTACAAAAATTCTGTTTAAAGGTGTTTGAAAGTCCTTGAAGCGTATGAACTCTGCATAAAGCTCGGTGTTAATTAAAACTTATTTTAAAAATATTTCTTTAGTTTTTACGGGCGAAAAAAAACCTTTATTTTACGGGAGAGTAGAACGTAGGAGAATCTAACGATCCATGTCTGCCGGAAGTGAAGTGGTGCATAAGCCAAAAATTAATACCACCAGTGGTTGACTCGTAGGCTTATCATTGTGTTTGTCCGACAAACAAAGGTATGAAAACATGGAGGATAGTTGTAGGACAAACACAAGGATAAACCTACGAGTGAACTACTGGTGGTATTAATTTTTAGCTTATGCAGCACTTCACTTCCGGCAGACATGGATCGTTAGATTCCCCTACGTTCTACTCTTCCATAAAATAAAGGTTTTTTTCTTGTGCTTGATAACATAGGTTTTTGTGCTGTCGGCTCTTGGAATAAGTGTTGCGCGCTGTGGATCTTTCAATAACGTGACGGGATTCACCCTACTTTTTGCCGAAATTCAGATTGAGGTGGACGACGTTTTGCTCGTATTAGCTGTTATCCTATTCGTAGCTAGTAATAAGCAGGAAAATCTTAATAACTATAGTCTAAATGACGAATCTTTCTTAATGTGCAAATTGCTCATTTTAACCGTGTCTTCGTATTAGCCGGGCTCGTATTAACAGAGTTCGACTGTCTGAGTAGTCACATTTTCGCTTTAGTGAATAAGAATTCTTAGAAAATGTATTTTCTAAAAATTCTTATTTATTCCTATTATATTTATGTTCTTCATGACTCTCTGAAGGCATATAAAACAAATAAATTTCCCATGATTTTAATAGAATAAAAAGTGTTGGATGCAGGTGAGTGGTGTTGACTCTAAGCCGCTTTAGTAGGGCGCAGCACCCAGCGACCCTTTTCATTTCTTTTTTGCGCCCAGCGACACTTTTAAACCCTTCCGATACGCCCAGCTACCCTTTTTACCCCCGTGTATACGCCATTGAGCTCGGCAATAGAACGGAGGGTTAACTCCCCATTCTGATGCATTGAATCCAACGGTCCGTCCATGAATACAATACCAAAGACTTTCCGATGAAAATTTTTGGCAAAACGTAGATTTCCTCCCATAGAGTAGTATGGGGTAGATATTTTCAAATTGGATTTTCTTTTAAAATTTTGACGAAGTTGCTACAATTTTCACTGATATATATTTTTTATTGAAAAAAACTATAAAATTAATTAAGTTAATCTCATTTTTTTAGTTTGATATTAGTTAAAAATGAAGTTTTAGGTAAGCTCAATGAAAAGAATTGAAAAACAAATTAAGTATTGCTCATAAAAATATCAAAAAAATGTAGAAAACACCAAAATTGATAAAAAATATGCGAAAAAGTTTGAAAAAATGCTTGTAATATTAAGAAAAATGCAGCACTCATTACTTGCGCGCATTGACAGTGTGATGCGGTCGCGGTAGAAAGTGGATCGGTGAGTTGGCTCTCCGTATTATTGTAGAGCTCAGTGGCATACGCCCCGTGGCAATTCAATTAATCCCGGGAAAATATCTCAAATTCTAGGGGTTCTAAACAAACCAGTTCAAAATATTTTTTATGAACAAGGTACAAGGGTGACCTTTTTTTAGAATAGTCTCTTTTTGAAATAATGTACCCTTTTTTAGAATGGTGTTCCCTTTTTGAAAAATTCCTGCCAGACGGCCCTTTTTTTCTAAAGTCAACACTACAAGCGAGAGTATATTGTATTCTACGGCCATCCATCTGTTTTTGACAAAATGCCCGCTCTTTTTGTTCAATGTCCAAAACATAATGCTAGAGAGCCGTTTTTAGGTGCGTTCGTAATTATATGTATAAATACGTAGCACCTATACTCGTCGTCTGGTCCCTCCATCTGTCCTCAGGTTTGAAATCTATTTATATAAAATCCAAATCTCCGTGTGTCCCTCACAACTCCGCTAGGACCGCCCCATTGTAATGAGTAATTGTTGAAAAATGCTAATGACGGGTTACCACAATAGCGCCAAAGTTTGACCAGCTTGGCGAGTTATCGCCAAATTTGAAGAAATATCTCCACATTTGGTGACAAAAATAAGCTGTCACATATGAAGCCGACTTGGCGATAGCTGCCTAATTTGGCGATATTCCCATTTAAAAGCACTAATCTTTCATTATCGAGCTCACCGCAATTTAATTTAAACTCTACGCATTTAAAGGATTTTTTTTTTTTCAAAATCTATGGGTCAGAATTTAAAGTGTAATACACGAAATGTACGTCTTTACATCTTCATCCCGATGCTACTAATAAAATAACTGCCACTAGACGGCGCTGCCCGATTTTAATGTGCGTTGGGTACTTTTCCAGTTTGGAGGCTTTGGCGAGATAGAGAAAATGGCCTTGGCGAAAATATGAAATTTGGCAACATATTTTCTAGCAACTTATTCACTGTGTTATATATAGTCTCATTTTCCGTCATTTTTGACGGGCTATCTTTCTAGTTTAATATAATAATCGTTGCAGAATTTTGTCGAGTCATTTCAAATTTTACGAAAATCGAATCAAAATTTAAAAAGATATTAAAAGATTTCTTCACTCTATTAAATCCTATCACATGCAATGAATTCACTGATATCCCATGATAGGTCATGATTCTAGGTCGCCATGATGATGACGTCCTATTTAAGATGTAGTCCTATTATTTCCCTCTTACTGAATTTAATATATAGAAACGTAATAAATTTTTATTCATGCATTTTTGCATAAGAGTGCAGCAGTTATTGCACGAAGATCTGAATATTTATAAAACTAGTATGAACGCACCTCATTTGCTACGTTTGACGTACAATTTTCGATTTTTTTTTTCAATTCCTATCTCCTATGCCTGTTTTACTACCTAAAATTAGAGATCCTACATAAGAAAGAGATTGGATAATGACGAAATATATGCCATATTTGTTCAAAAACAGACGGATCTTCGGAGAACGCAATATATTTTCATAACCATCTAACACTTTTTATTCTATTAATTTCCAAGAAAAGATTCGTTTTCTATGCCATCAGAAAGTCATGCAGAACATAAATATAAGTAAGTACATTCTCTTTTAAGTGAATAAGAATTCTTAAAAAATGTATTTTTTTTATTTGTTTGTTTTTATTATATTTATATTCTTTATGATTCTCTGAAGGCATATAAAACAAATAAATTTTCCATGAATGTAATAGAATAAAAAGTGTTGGATGCAGGTGAGAAAATATTGCGTTCTACGGCGATCCATGTGTTTTTGACAAAATGCCCGCCAGTTATGATCAGTGTCACAAAATCATTCTAGAGTGCCGTTTTTGCCCCTGGTGGAGAGAAACTGAACATTTTTATCTCGTGAAGTTATTGTTAATGATAAATCTCATTCCACAATGCTCTCTGCAGCTTGGAAAAACCTTGTCAGTACTACCACATAATTTATTTTTTGTATTAATTAATATTAGTCTGTTTTTATATTTTATTTATTTATTTTTAATTTGTTGTGTTCCCATACCTTAATACATGTGTGTGTTTTCACTTTATTATAATCTATTTTTAATTTAATTTAATTTTCATGGGTTTTTCCCCATTTTGCTTCCTTATTCCCTTTTTACTCTGTGTTCTTTTGTTTTGATTATACTCTTCTGTGATTGGCTGTTGTCTTCTGCTTTCCTATTGACTCTTGATTTCTACTTTCCTATTGGCTGTTTCTTCAGCTTGTTTCCTGTCCCTTATCTCTCATTTCAGTGTTGCTGCTACTTTCATAGAAGAAGCACGTCTTTATTGCGCCTGACGAAGAAAGACTCAGATCTTTCAAAAGGCCTAGTGCATTTAAAAGTTTTTGATGGTATTTTAAGATCTTTTAGTTCTAATTTTTATTACATTTTATTTTTTTATTTATTCTATCAAAGCTATTCCCCACTGTCTAAATAGTATTTATTCCAACTATTTTCAGGGTATCTAATGTATCTTTTACACTCAACCTATAAGTTCAATAATTAATTTCTAGCCACCCTGTGATTTATTATTAGAAAACTCTACTTTTCGTAAATAGTAGCGCCTATAAATGGCTTTTATTTATCTAGAGAAGAAAATAAGAATATTTATACTAATAAAAGGAAGTTTGATTCTGTCTGTGTGTCTATGTCTGTTTATGTGCGATGGCTAGCAAAATCTACGACACGTACGAGGCTGAGAATATTTGTGAGGCTAGCCCAAAGCGTCTCCTTATACACCTGAAACTCAGAATTTTAAAATTCTAATAATTAGTTGAGTTATTAATTGAAAATCGCAACTAACTCTCATTAAAAATTCATCTCAGTCCTTGCAAGAGAGAAAAATCGCTGGTAGAAGCCTTATTTACGCATCGGTTTAAAATGAGGATCGAAAAGAAGGAATTTCGGTGGGGGGGGGGGGGGGTATTTTTCATTATTTATTAACTGAAATCGGCCAAACCACTTAGTAAAGTTCAAAACGCAAGACATATTCTGAAAGATCGTACTCTTACGTCTCAAGTGCCGCAATTAATTCAAAAAAAAAAAAAAATATCGCGGTTAACCTCTTGAAAAAAAAAATTAAAACAGGATCGTTTTTCCGAAAACATTTTTCTCCCTTATTGCAATGCTCCTCCAGGGCGCTATTTTAGAGGTACTGACAAACCAAAAATATTTTCTTAAAACTGAAACCTTCTTCTAATCGATGATGTAATTTTTTTTAAAAATATGAATTTCAACTCTTTCAAATACACCTACAAACTCAGGTCACTTCGCGTCTCACGGAGACACATTTTTTCTACGCTAAAAATAACTAAGCGTCCGTATTTTAACACAACCTTTTCAGAGCATCTCAATAGACCAGATTTACATCACATACAAAATTTTCGAAATTTTCGGACGGGTAAAAAAAAATTTTACAAAATAAAATGACTACGAAATCAGTAAAAACATGAGTGCTTTGTCACGGTTTCGTTCGCTTTCGGTCAGAAAATAAAATACCAATAGTATATACTTTCAATTCAATACTTTTTGATTTAAAAATATAAATTCAGATAAAATGGAGGTAAAGATCATCATACAAAATCATACAAATTTGATGTTCATTTAAGGGTCATTCCTCATGGGCCCGGGCAGCGCCGGGCGGGTCAGCTAGTTTAAATAAATAAGAAATCAATTCATTTTTATAAAACTCCAATCAAATAGGAGAGCTGTTCTGATAAAGATTTTTCACATGTTTTATTAGAAAATGTTATCAATGTGACAAAATAAAATATTTTACTCGAAATTTATCTTTAAAGTATTTTTATTTTGAACTAACACACGATAAAATTTATAAATAATATAATCAGAAATAAATGCCAGTTCTTAGTTTAATGCAGCTCAATAAATTAAATCGAGCTCATAAAACTAGAATAAAAACATTTAATTCGCCTTAGCATAAATTAAAGTTTTTTTAACCGCGTTTTGGCCGGATATTACTTTGGATAGTTGCCATGTTATTTTTTTATGTATTGAGAAATTACGCGAATTCTTCAAAAACTTGCTGGCTTCTCCAAATATTTTAGCCGAAAAAAAAATGCTTGACAATTCGAATAAGCCATGTTACCTTTGCCTTTCGATATTCATTTACAAAACAAAATTTAATTATATATATTATTAAAGGAAAATGAATTAATATTTAAAAAAATTATAACTTTAATTAAACGGCAAAAATATTTTTGTAGAAGTGTGGTAGAAACATTATCACGATATACTGGATATGAGTGAGATGTATAGGTATGTTTGATGCTTTTATCGGAATTAATAAAATATACCGGGTGTCCCAAAAAGGACTGACTGATTTTAAAATTCAATAACTTCCAAACGGTGGTGGCGCTATATAAAACAATAGATGGCGCTGCGATCAATAGACGCTAAATTCAGGCTCGATTTTTGGTACTTCGTGGCCCGGATAATACATTTCCATCTCCTTTTTCTGCATGGAACAACAGAAAGGACCAAAAATCCAGCCTGTATTTAGCGACTATTGCTTACAGCGCCATCTATTGTTTGTAATTCGAACTAAAATCGAAAATCACTGTAATAAAACTTTTGACTTTATGCATAACCCTCCTGCAAGAATTTTTTTAATATCTGTCACCGTTTGGAAGTTATTGAATTTTAAAATCAGTCAGTCCTTTTTGGGACACCCGGTACATCTTGTGTTATTCATGAAACCATAAATATAATAGCATTATTGTAAAATCATCAGTAAATCATCCCAAATACAGAAAATATTTGAGGTTTGTTTGTTTTTTTCAACCTTTATGTTGGACTACATTTTTAGCACGTTGACCGCCACAGATTGCAACAAAGTGGCTTTTTGGCAGACATTTACAAAGCTGTTTTATCGAATCGGTTTTTCCAATCGAGGCAATGTTTATTAATTTTATACGAAGCGTTACTTTTATAAATTTTTCATTCAAAAATATAAAAATATATATAAAATTTTAGTTATTTTACGCATTGAACTTCAAACTGAAATCACTAAACATGCCAGAAAGGGGACCATGGGATTCTTTTTAAAAAGAGGTTGGCCATGATGAAAGTGCACGCGTTTGGAGAGCTCTACAAGTAAAACTATTTGGAATATTTTTAAAAGCTTTGGTACTTTTGGCGCGGAAACGAGTTACGAAATAAAAAAGATTAGTTTTAAATTTTACCGATAGATGGCGCTTCAATGTTAGCGATGTTTTATTAGCAAATATTAACAGCAATAACGCATTTTAAATCATTATCTTTTGAGACGACGCTATTACTTCCTAGTAGTGCTGCTATGGTGTCATTAATTTAATTTTTTTTTAAGTTATTTGCTGATTAGGTTAAGTTAAGTAAAGGCCGTTGATCTGTAATGGGGAAATAGTGAGTAAATTGCATTTGATGGACATAACTTCGGTCCGTTTCCTGTAAATAAAACACCGATGATAAAGACAGATTGAAGACACTTAAAAAATCCATGGAAGCTCTTTTACTTCAATCCAACAAGACGTGGTGAAGCGATCCCCCTAACAACAACACACAAATTTTACGTCTTTTGTCTGTAGGAGCCGGTTGTGAAGTCCCCGAGAGAATATTCTGTCGAACCACGAAAAACCCTTAATTCAAAGATCCGTTAGTCTTGCTACATATAAAATTCAAAAACTATTGACGTGAATCTGGCAATAGATTACAGATGAAAAATGTTTTATAATGATTATATGAAATAAGCAAAGATTGAATGCTTATTTCATATAATCATTATATCTTTCCAGTAATTTATTTAAACTTGTTATTATTTTGTTTATCTACTGACAGCTGTTTAATTTCTATCATAAACATTATGCGAAGATTAACGAAATGCAAAGGCCCAGTTAAATCACTAAGGAAAATACTTTAGCTAAAATAAAGATTTATTTTTGACAGGAAATAATATTATTCTGGAAGAGAGCTTTTTGGATGAGATAAAAATAAAGTTATATTATACAGTAAATGGATAGATTTTAAGATTTATGAGTGCACACATAAATTAACGGAATGTAATTTAGGAGCAAAGATGATTTTGTACATCATAGCTATAATTAGTATAATTTTGATAAAAACATTTAACCATGTAAAATTTTCCATAAAACAGTTTCAAAATTTAGCTGGTAGGAAATTTTTCTTTTATATATAAAGCGATCTGTCTTAATTTATTTTATTATTATTATTATTATTATTGCAGAACTTTTTTCCGAAATGCACTAAACTGGATAAATACCAAATATTTTTTTTTTAATATTTCAAATAATTGAGCTTGTAGAGCACTTCAAAAACGAAAACTTTAATTATGGCTACCTGGAACGTGGTAATACATTATCAATAGTTCCGTTTCATACTAATAAAACGTCTTCACTGAAAATATTGATCGTGTGATAGGGTGCTCCGGGAAATATTTGGGGTACACATATTTGTGTGGTATAGCAGTCAGTGTGTTAAGTAAGAGTTTATTATTCTGAAACAATAAAAAGTTGATTACGTTTTCCAAGCCATTCATTAACATTTTCTTAACCGGCAATTTATATGAAATCATTTTTAAAAACGCATTTTTGTTACCAGTGCAATTTTAAGATAATCTTCGAGCTTTTTAAAGGCAGAAATCTGCGATTAAATAAAGGGGAGAGTATTTCAAAATTTCTGGCAATAAAATTAAAAAAAACATAAAAGTTGGCAGCTATGAAAAGACATTATCAGATATCTTCGGTCAACCATGCGTTAAGGATTTACATACGTTCTCGCCGGCAGTAAATTTGACAAATATTGGAATATTTTATATTACAAAAGTAGTAAAATTAATTGAAAAACTAATAATTCCAAGCTGTTTTTAATGCTTCAAGTATTTAATTTTTTACTTTCTTCTATCTTTACAAGAAGAAAGTATTGGATTCATGGAAATTTTCGAATGCCGGTTTTCGACGGATTTACACATTTTAAGCGTCAGAGAACCCGAAAAACATGTTTCTACAAAATGTCTGTCTGTGAGTCTGTCTGTCTGTATGTAACACAAATTTTGTGGGCGCTCTATCTCAAGAACTAATGAACGGAATTTAATAAAACTTTATAATTAGTTAGTCCCTCATTTAAATTGGTGCTGATTTGTTTTTGGTGTATATCGCTCAACAGGAGGCGCTGCTATGCTACATTTTTCAGAATTTCTGCTATATCTGTATCTCAAGAACTAATGCACGAATTTTCATCAAACTTCAAATTCAGATATAATTTGATTTGAATTGGTGCTAAATTGATGTAATTTTATGTATTATTTAAATGATTCAATTGACGTGATTTATAAAGAAGAAAGTTTTGTGATGGCCACAACATACTAGTTTTTTGTTGTTGTTAATTTTGGCCATATATTACATCAGAAACCTACAGCCGCGTTGACCTGTGCCAAAATATCCGGTCTCGATTGGCAGCATCCTAACTTCTTTTAGAAACAAAAAATTATTAAAATCTCAGTTTCATCTTGTAAAATAAGATTGTAGTTAAGGGCCATTGGTTCAAATTTTTGAATTTTTGAAAAATAAGAAAATTGCGCAAGTTGAAAAAAAAATTTCATTTTTCCTCTAAAATTTTGACCTGGAAAAATATAAAAAAATTAAATCTTTCAAAAAATAACTCGATGACCAGTAGACAATTTAATTATGCGTAGATGAGCGCAAATTCATATCCAACAAGGTGGAAATTGCACGTCAAGCGCGGCAAATGAGGTGCGTTCGTACTATAACTAGTTTTATAACTATTTTTTGCACCGCATATTGTACTAAATGTATATTTTAACTGCCCTTCATAAGTGCATATCAATTTCATTCTGTTCAAAAGACTATAACATCATTAAAATGCACTTGAAATATTTTTTTCCCATTGGCCGTAATGTAACGGAAAGCTTTTGACTGTCCCTGTAACTAAACTCTACATCCGATTTTCATAAAATTTGAAATGACGCGACACAATTTTGCGACAATTATATATTTAAAATTTCAGACCATTCAGTTGGGTAGTTTATGCTCTGTTATATGCGGACGGACGGACCGAACGACGACTATAGGTGCTACGTATTTATATAATTACGAACGCACCTAAAAATGCTACAAATTGTTCAAGTCATCATACTGTTCCGGTTGAAAAATGTTAGTTTCCAGATAATCGTGTTTAAAGTTTTAGAAGGAAAAAATATACTGATTTTTACTTTCTTCTATCTTTACAAGAAGAAAGTATTGGATTCGTGAAAATTTTCGACTCCCGGTTTTCGACGGATTTACACGTTTTAGAATGCCCAGAACACGATTTGATGGTTTTTAGAAAATGTCTGTCTGTGAGTCTGTCTGTCACTCCGTCACTCTGTCACTCTGTCACTCTGTCACTCTGTCTGTGAGTCTGTATGTGACAAAAATTTTGTGGGCGCTCTATCTGAAGAACTAATGCACAGAATTTCACAAAACTTATTATTTAGTTATACCTTGATATAAACTAGACCTGATTAGTTTTTGGTGAAAATCGCCCAACAGGTGGCGCTGCTATGCGGCATTTTTCACGATTTCTGCAATAGCTATATCTCAAGAACTACTGCACGGATTTTCATAAAACTTCAGATTCAGTTAGTCCAGGATATAGTTTGGTGCTGATTACTTTTTTGTGAAAATCGCCCAACAGGTGGCGCTGCTATGCTGCATTATTCATGATTATCGCAATAGCTCTAACTCAAGAAAAAATGCACGAATTTTCATCAAACTTCAGATTTCGTTAGTACTTGATATAAATTAGTGCTGTTTAATTTTTGGTGTAAATCGCCCAACAGGTGGCGCTGCTGTGCTGCATTTTCACGATTTTCGCAAGAGCTGTATCTCAAGAACTATTGCACGGATTTTCATCAAACTTCAGATTTAGTTAGTCCTTGACATGAATTGACGTGTAAATTAAAGCTGTTTAATTTTTGGTGTAAATCGCTCAACAGGTGGCGCTGCTCTGCTGTATTTTTTGCGATTTCCGCAATAGCTTTATCTCAAGAACTAACGCTTAGATTTTCAACAAACTTCAGATTCAGGTATACCTTGATATCATTTAGTGCTGTTTATTTTTAGTGTAAATCGCTCAACAGGTGGCGCTGCTATGCTACATTTTTCAGAATTCCCGCTGTAGCTCTATCTCAAGAACTAATGCACGAATTTTCATCAAACTTCAAATTCAGATATACTTTGATATGAATTGGTGCTAAATTCATGTAATTTCTTGTACTATTTAAATGATTTAATTGACGTGATTTATATAGAAGAAAGTTTTGTGATGGCCACAACATACTAGTTTTTTTTTTCAACTTGCACTTAATTTGCTATTTCTGTGCCCTACTGTGGACCCTCCTGTGTCCCAATTTGCTCATTTAAAATATTTTTGTTACACCTACGAGCAATGCGAGCCTTTTTTGTCGCCTGTACTGCTTTGATTCTAGCACGACGCATACTGTTCGCGTCGTCCTTTGCATCTCATTACTTGTAGTATCTGCATGTAAATTTCTGCACCATCATTATATGGGGGCAGAAGCAATATCCGTAGAGCGACTTTCCATCAGCGACTTTTGGACAAATATTCTAAATTTTGGCATTCAAACTCTAATTAGCGTCCTATAAGTGAGTAGAATCTTCAAAATGGCTCAATGCATTCGCAAAAGTATAACGAACAGCAAAGAAAACATGTATTTGTGAGTTTCTACAGCTGGCTTTATATTCTTCGGTGAGTTCGGTTTTATCGATCGCAATTTTTATTTGCAATTTTTATTGCAAAAGAAAGGTATAAATATGTTCCTTCATTTCATGTACTTAAAAAATAAAAAGATGCAGAATTAGCATTTATAGGGGGCTCCAAAGTGTCAGATATTTGACGAGCAGAAAATTGGTATAACAGTTTACGCGTAGGATTACAAAATAAATTTTGCAACTAGAAAGAAAATTTTGTTACCTACTAATACTTCAGATTGTAATAATTACCCTGAACCTAAATAAATTTGTATTTACAGCATTTTTATATTTTTAATACAAAGTTGTATTTAGCTAATACAAAATTTTGAAACTTTCAACAGTATAATCACCTAAAAATATATATATTTTTTAACAATAAAAAGGAAATTTTAGGTTCAATTTATACAGACTAACATGAACATATGTTTTGAAAATTTCATGAATTCAGACGTTTTTGAGATATCCTGCGCGTTATGCCCAAAAACGTCATTGACTTCAAAGTTTCGGAAACGGTGCTTCAGCTATTGAAATGGTATATATCTAAAAGCCATAACTTCTGTTTTAATAGGAATTTCAAGGAAAACAATTATATCAATGCTCAGAAAAGATAGGAGTTTAATATCTAAAAAAAAATAAAATTTCGAAAATTTTGAAGCTTTAAGAGCCTTGAGACACCTTCATAACTGAGATATCACTTTAAGTCTTTTTGCCATAATTCTACACATTATAATAAGGATTTAACTTCAATCAAAAGAACAAAATCCATTCTTTAAAAGTTAAGAACGTATGTAACTTTTAATAACAAGGAATAATAATTCGTGAATAAAGGCATATTTTTATATTTTATTACAAAACTTTAGATTAGTGACATGAAAAGTATGTTTTTCTCGAACATGAAATTATTTTCTTTAGTTTTTTTGAAATATTCCTATTTTGGGACTAAATTATGACAAAAATGATAAAGAATGGCAATATAAAGTAAGTGTCAGTTATTAGTTTCATGTGGCTCAATAAATTAAACTGGGCTCATAAAACTAAAATGAAAACACTTCATTTTTTGCAACATTAATTAAGAATTTTTTAAACGCCTTTTGACCGGATATTACTTTGGATGGTTGCCATGTAATGGCCTTTCAAGCGATACATCTTTTATATTTTTTTTGTTAGTTCAATCGTAAAAATTCTAATTTTTCATGTTTTGAGAAATTATATGAATTTTTCATCTTCAAAAATTTGTTCTACAAGTTTTAGATAGAAAAAAAAAAAGTTTAAGAATTCAAATATTTCTGATATCTTTATTTTTTTATATTTTCCCCCCAAACAAATTGTTTGAAATTAAATTTTAATTAGTTCAAATTATCTAAATTTTATTTGATAGCACGTGCAAAGTTAAATGGCTATATTCGGCCATTCCCAATATAGTTGAAAAATGCTTATGTATTCGGTTTGTCTTGCCGTGTAGCCATAGTCTAGCATATATTCGGATTGCCGTAATTAAGTTACTACAGTGGGTGGCCAAATTATTAGTTACATTGCAATTTTTCTTACTTTTTTAAGTTCTATATTTAAAAATTGATAAATTTGTAATAGTTTTCTCCACGTTTTTGGATTTAAATGCTGGTAATGCTGTCTTCATGTCTTAGTACTGACGTAACTGACAGTTGACATTTAACACGTATCATTAACTGGGTAAGTATATCTTAGTGTAAAACATGCATTAGGGATGTTATGGAAATACATGGTTTTCGATATTTTTATGGCGAATTCTGTTCAAATGTGTGCTAATTAGTGCATTGTGGATTCTAATTATCGCAATTCTTTATTTTTTGTAGTGTCAGACTTTAGCAACAGTTGTTAAAAATGGGGAAAAGTAAAGATTTGTTTTCGGTGATAATTTCAGAGATCACTACATTGTTGAAGCAGTCCCATTATTCACAAAGACAGATTTCTGTTCGTATACATACATCCGCTATGACTGTAAACAGAATAAGGGAGACCGGGGCTAGTAGGCGCAGTTTTTAGTTATTGATTTTTATTAATTTTTTGTTTAAGTTTTTTATGAAACTTTAACTGTACTTTTAAAGAACAGGCATTGGACTATAAATACCCGGAGTTTCGAGTTTATAACTTTTGTAGTTTATATTTAGCAGAAGCATAAAGTAAAAGGAAAATTGTGCGCCAACCTACCCCATCACGGGGAGAGTTGCCTATACCCATGGGATAAGTTGGCACACGCTTTATAAAAATTTAAATGAAAGTCAAATAAGACACGCAGTTCAGAGAAATCAATTTCATTATTACCAGTAAGTTTAAACAAAGGCGTTATCGCCGTACAATGTAAATTCTAAATTATACAGACATAAAAATAATAAATAAAACATTAACATTGAGTAACTTCTATCCTACTCGATATCATCATCAGAGTTACAGTTGCCACAAATAAAAAATCGAGTGTCTCCATTTGAGCAATCCTCGCGTGCTCAAACTCTTGCATTGCAACCACTTTTCTCGGTGTTTGCTGTTTTTCAAGCTACCAGCGCACACCAGACACCGAGCCAACTTGCCCCGTGTTCAATGCGCCTACTAGCCCCATAATAAGTTTCTTCACAAAAGGGACACGTAACCATCTAAGCATAAATAATCCAAGTAATTCACATATGGGGCAGGTACAATTAATCATACACTAAGAAAAACTGCACAAGTAAAATCGCAATTATTAAGATAAATATTAGAAATTAGAAAAAGAATAAAGCAACAAAAAATTACTTATGAATGCAAAAAACAGAAAAATCGTAATAAATGTCCACTCCACAAACAAGTGATTTAAAATCTAAACTTGAAAAAGTTGCTTTCATAGGGAACCAAAGGTATGGAAATTGTGGGTGTCGACGCTTCACTATACTTCGAGATGAACGAAAAAACAGGTTTCATTTGTCTTGAAAACACACAAAAGTCCCCAAAAGAATTGGCAAGAATCGTAAATTAAGCTGCCATTGCCGCTATCGACGCTAAGGCACGTTTAACGAAATATTGAGAATATTGTCTTGAAACACTTAAGCTAAGTTTCTTCATAATAAATTTCTATTTTATGAACGAAAGTTTATTTTTATTTTTAAACCATATGCATTCTATCTAAATATACCTAAAATAGCTTAACAATCCACCAGTAAACAAAAATACATAGCTTTAAGTTCATCAAAATGTAAACTTTAGGCGTGTAACTAATAATTTGGCCTCGCACTGTAAGTTTTGGCATGTTCAGTATTGAAAATTAAGTGTTTAGCATTAATTAAGTGTTAGTTATAGTTCGTTTACAGAATAATTTCGTTACATTATGGTCCGTGTGAAAAGAATTGTTTGCAGAGTATTTGAATGGGTTTACCCTAGTTAAACATATTGAAATTGATACGCATCATTGAAGTGTACTACAAGATAAGTGCGTTTTCCATTGTGGTATGCGTTTTTAAAATTAATTTTTTTTTTCTTTTGGCATATATACTAATTATTTTTAAAAAACACAAAAAGAAGGAAAAAATATTTATCTAAAAACTGTAGTGCCATCTATTGATATTGTAATACAGTTAAATATTTATATTTGAGAAAAGTAATAACATTTTAATTTCAAAAATTTCTTTATTTGTAAGAGTTTTATGGGGTTTCTCTATTTTGGATATGAAAACTGAATTCTCTGGAAGGACAATTAATATGCAGCCCAGTTATAAAAAGAACTGTTTTTATTTCTTTTAACGATTGCTAACAAATCTTCTACATTTTTTTTTCTTCTGCGTAATCTTTAAGTTGTTTAGTGTCAAGTTTAGACATTTACCTTCGAAAGTGCGCCAAGAAAACCCCCCAAAGGGTCATTTTTTGACATTTAAAGTCCACCGAAGTGGAGAATGCTTTGGGGCCTATAGCTACAATGGCTGTCGCCTCGAATGATCCTTATTATACATAGAAATCTCAACAAGTCACAACAATTTTTATTTCCATTACATTACATATATTTATATAACTACAAAGGGACCCCCCAAAGGGTGTCGCGTTGGACAGTCCTGGTGTAAACAATGTCAGAAAGTTTCATTTCTAAAGCTGCAAAGGCACCAATAACGGCGTCTTAAATCTATGTTGCTTTTCAAAAATAAAACCTTTAAAAATTTTCAAAAATAAAACCTTAATTAATAAAAGCAATGAAGAACGATTTTTTTTTTCTTTTTAAGGTGGTAATTGCTTGTTTTCGGTTGAAAAAATCGATTTTTTTTTTTTTTTTTTACATTTTCCTATTCCCAATAGTCTGTAGACTATCCCGGTGATACGATTTGGCCGAATTCGAAGTCCTTTCGTAGTTATTTCGTGGATTTAGCACAACGCGTCCGTAGGCTTACACTGTTTTGGAGCACTTTAAATGTATTTTACGCAAAATGACTTTTTAACACTTTCCAACTAAGTTGAAAAGTGTTTATGCATTCGATTTGTCTGTCCGCGCTTTAACTCCCGTAAATATACTTGGATTTCCATGCAATTGATAAACCTTTATTAGGGCCACCAAGGCAAGTTTGGTATTGTATATGAAGTAAGTGGGATTTATGGTTCATTTAAAGGGGCACTCAAAAGAACTCCATTACATTATGGTATAGGGGGGAAATCGTTTGCAGAATATTTTAACGAGATTACACTATTTCAAATCTATTAACTGATATAGTAAATCATTGAATTTCACTACAACATGATTAGGATAGAGTAGGGCAGGGTCGGCGAACCTTTTCGCATCCGCGTGCCAATTTTTTCCCAAAAATATTTTAAATGATCACGGCGTGCCAGCAAATTTAGTGGATCGAAGTAGCAAAATTAATTAAAATACTGATTTTAGGATCTAAAATATATAAGTAACATTTTGTAACATACTTAATGTTACAAAATGAGGTATATGTTGAGTTTTTCATACTTTTCATGCCTATCCCTCCCCCCCCCCCCAACCAAAGAAATAAATAAAAATAACTATCAGAAAAAAATACATCAAAATGGTTTCTTTAAAAAAAACTTCTTACTATGGAATTGAATTCGAAATTTCAACTTCCATTTCACCATCGGAATTTTCGCTTATGGTCGTTATTTCCCGATAATCTCCTAATTCTCTCAATATAATTTTTTGACTCAATTTTGAGATAGATTGGGGATTTATAAAGTTGCATTTCAGTTTATTCAATCTGTATGACAACGACAAGCAACCTAATCTAAAAAAACTCAGCAAGTCTAAATTCAAAATAGTGCATTTTCATTATATGAAACGCTGGGGTGTAAAGGGTGACAACTGACATTTGTAAAAAAATTTCTGATCGATTCTTTTTTTTTTTTTTTTTTGTAAAATTATTTAACTGCTTCGTAACAACTTTCTAAAAGTACAGAAATTTTACACAATATATATTAATTTAATAATTTTCCCATCTGAATTTACAAAATGAAAACTATTTGCACATAGCTCTTAAAATAAAGTCTATCAGGGAAAAATATTGCACATAAGTTAACAGAAGTTCCATTCTTAACGAATCAGCTGTTTAGCAAGAAACAATTATAATAGTTTTGTGTGTATTTTCTTCACAAAATCTGAAAATTGACTATCAAAAGTTCCATTTTGTTAATTATCTTGCTTTAAAAACTCTGCAATATCTTAATTTAGAACATGAGTCTATGCCGTGCCGAAAATAATATCCCGCGTGCCACCTATGGCACGCGTGCCATTAGTTCGCCGTCCCTGGAATAGGGCATTCATTGTGTTGTTCATTTACAGGGGACACACAAAAGTCAGTGTCGTCGGTTACAGTTCTGTCTGAGTAATCACTGCTGGAAGCACGTTTTCAAATTCGGTATGCGCTTTTAAATTTTACTAATTTTTTGAATGTTAGTCGTTGTATATCTCACATACTGGGCTGCACAAAATAATTCACCTCTTTATTAGCGGAAATTGCTGAAGGGGAATTTTCAACTGAGGTATATGTATTTCGTAACTGAACTCCATTTTGGCAGGCATGTAGTTAATAGGTAAAAATCTCTATATCATATACAGGGCTGCTCAAAGAATTCGGATAAATTTCCGATTGCAGATGGAAACAGCTGAAATTGTGTTTTCAGATGTATTATGCGTTTCCATATGGTGAATTAGACATAATATTTTAACTTATTAAACGCTGCAGTTTTTTTTTTTTTTACATTATTCTGAATGTGTTGGAAAGTGTTACATAATATACGCTTTGATACATATTTTATTTCTTGTTTCAAATTGGGCAGGATCAGAATGCAAAAACTGTTAAATCGATCTTGCTAATTGTTTTTAAAAAATTAAAGGGGATATAATTTATTGGAGCTTGGACCACTTTCAGCTATTTTTATAAAAATATAAATATTTTAGATACATGCCAAAGTGCGAAAAAAGGTATCAGAAACAGACTTTTCCTTTCAAATGGCTGTCATTTTATTGATTTTCAACTTTTTGACCTCAAAGTACTTGAAGCTCTAGACAATATTATCTATTTTTATAATCCTTAGTGAAAATTGATTTCAAGCGACTCTGGCGATCTATCGGATCCCGCCCGTTTCGAAATGCGTGACGCGCACGCTAGGTCACCCATCCACGGTACTCGTGCCCCATCATCAATTTTTTATGTAAAAAATTTTGAAATATTCTTCAAATGATCATAAATAACATGCAAAAAACCAGGAGCTAAAATCTTTATTCTTATTTCAGAAAAAAAATTGCTAAAAAACAACCTTTTTAGTTGCGTTCGTAATTATATAAATTCGTAGCACCTACAGTCGCCTTCTGGTCCGTCCGTCGGTCCGCATGTTACAGCACAAAAAATGCCCAACCGAATGGTTTGAAATTATAATAGATATAATCGCTTCAGAATTTTGTCGAGTCATTTCAAATTTTATGAAAATCGAATAAAAAATTAACAGAATTAATTAAAGATATTAATAAAAGTTTTCTTCATTCTATTAAATCCTATCATACGTAATTAATCCAATAATATCCCATGATAGGTAATGATTCTACGTTGCCATGATGATGACGTCCTATTTATGATGGAGTCCTATTATTTCCGTATTACTGAATTTAATATATACAATCGTAATAAATTTTGTATTCATGCATTTTTGTATAAGAGTGCAACAGCAATTGCACCAAGAACTGAATATTTATAAAACTAGTTATAGTACGAACGCACCTCATTTGCCACGTTTGACGTACAATTTCCGACTTGTTTCTGCCTTCTAGATACAAATCCACCCCACCCCTTAAGTATATCTTATATTATAATACGAGCAAAAATATTGTGTGTGTGTGTGTGTGGGGGCGTAAATTTTATCTTAAAAACGGCTCGAACGATTTTGACTAAATTTTTCACCCTACCGTTTTCGGGCACGAAAAGACCATTGGGCTGAGTCATATATCCGAGAAAATTCGATTAGTGGGTCATTTTGGGTCATTATGGGTCAGAGCCAAATTAATTATATCTAAAAATCGGCTCAATCGATTTTGACTAAATTTTGTATCCAACCGTTTTGGGGTACGAGAAGGCTGTTGGGCTAGTTCACATGTTTGAGAAATTTCAATTAGTGGGTCATTTCTGGGTCACTGCGGGTCAAGCTAATTTTATCTAAAGAACGGCTCTAACGATTTTCACTAAACTCTATGTTCTACAATTTTGGATTACGAGAAGACCATTGGGCTAAGTCACATGTTCGAGAAAATTCGATTAACCCTTTATCTACTGCATTATGATCTATTGTAATTTTTTTCATGTAATATTTTTTTTCAGTTACTGCAATGAAAATTAAAGGATAAACATAAAAAAAAATACTCGCCCTTGAGAAATTTAATTATTTAGAGCTAATTAATTAAAGTGGTACTTTAAAGTACAGTTAGTACTCAATGACAAAAATATCGTAACAGAAAACCCACAAGGTATTTCAAATGATACCAGAAAATATCTTCGATTTAATAAGTATATGAAATATAGGATTTTTCTTACTTACAAGCAAATCTTTTGGCAAATTCCGGTGCCAATCATTTATTTCAACACTTTAAGCATTGAAAATGCTTCGCTTCTGAAAGGGTTAAAAAAACTATTTTTTTTTTAGGTTTCGATCTTGTTAGCAGTCTTTTAGATATGCGACGTCTATATTCCAGGGACAACATGTTCTTTCACATATCCACATATGCAATATACGAATTTATATATGCCATTTCTAGCATAGCAAAAACGTGCCGGTGCCACAACTTTTTCAATTTTCTATAAAAAACAACAACGAAAAGATATACCAGGGGAATCATTACTACACTACATTTTAGTAATTATATTTTAAAGCAGATGAAAACGATGGATAAATACACAGACGAAAATTAAACAAGAAGTTTTTCTCCAACACCCAGTGTACTGACGGTACTTATAAGTACCACCGAGTCATTCAACTGTTAAATCAAATACATACACCGTTCACCTAAAATAGCTAGACAAACTGTATTCTAAGATCATAATGAACACATTAAAAAAATCCAACACTTATCTTATATCCTTTACTGTGTTTACAGCGATAAAAAGAGGAGCATGGCAATCTTTACAAAATGTCGGCAAAAAACTCATCGACTGTGTTAAAAATACCTTCCTTCCTTTCTAAAATAACAAACCTAGAACTACTGTTGCCATGTATCCGGATAAAGTGTAGTTAAAAGAGTGTTTTTGCAAAGTACCATTAGATTATCAGTAATATTCACTATGGGATGAAAGTTTAAAGTGACTGGTACTTATAAGTACCGTCAGTAGATAAAGGGTTAATGGCTCATTTTTGGGTCACTGTGGGTCAAGCTAATTTTATCTAGAAAACGGTTCAATCGATTTTGACTAAATTTGGTATCCAGCCGTTTTCGGGTACGAGAAGATTATTGGGCTAGGTCACATGCTCGAAAAATTTCAATTAGTGGGTCATTTTGTGGTCACTGCGGGTCAAGCTAATTTTATCTAAAAACGGCTCTAACGATTTTCACTAAACTGTATATTCTACAGTTTTGGATTACGAGAAGACCATTGGGCTAGGTCACATGTTCGAGAAAATTCGATGGGTCATTTTTGAGTCACCGTGGTGCAAGTTAATTTTATCTAGAAAACGGTTCCAATGATTTTGACTAAATTTTGAATTCTATCGTTTTCGGGCTCGAAAAGACCATTGGGCTAGGTCTCAAGTTCAAGAAAATTCTATTAGTGGGCCATATTGGATCACAATGGGTCAGGGTCAAGTTAATTGTATCTAAAAAAAACGGGTCAAAACATTTTGACAAAATTATGTACTATACCCTCTCCGGACATAAGACTACTGGGCTAGGTCGCATGCTAAACAAAAATCAATCAGTGAGTCATTTTGGGTACTAATGGATCAGGATCAAGTTAACAGTACCTAAAAAACAGCTAAAATGATTTTGACAAAACTTTGTATTATACCGTTTCTGAGCACAAGAAAACCATTGGGCTAGGTCGCATGCTCAAGAAAATTCTATTAGTGGGTAATTTTGGGTCATAATGGGTGAGGGGCAAACTAACTGTATCTCAAAAAGGTTCAAAACGTTTTGACATTTTTTTTTATTACTATACCGTTTCCTAGTCCGTGAAGAACATTCAAATGCGGATCTGGAGAGTCCTCAAGGGGGGGGGCGATTTTAGAAATTTGGAGACTCCAATCTGATGCGCGGGTCGCGGTAATTTTTTTCACTGCGGGTCGTGTTACTTCTACTTTTTGCTGCTGGTCGGATTTCGGTCCGGCTGACTTCTACTTTTCTGCTGCGGGTCGGGTTGACTTCTAATGTTTAGCTGCGCTCTAGCGCATTGGGTTTGGGGCGGATTGGCACACATTATTTTGGGGTTTAGGTCAGTTTCGGATTGAGTTTTCACTTTTGTGAGAAGGGTTCGGGCCGAGCCGAATTTTCAAAAGAAAGTCTAAATATTTTTGAAGATAAAAGCTAAAGTAAAAGATCCATAACTGACACGGTCAAACAATTATTTAATAATACTTTATAATTTTCAAAATTATGTAAAAAATACTAATTTGTTATAAGACCGCTTGTCTCTTTATATCTAAGATGAGTTGTAATTCAATAAAGAATGCTTTGAAACTTATTAAAAAACATACCGGGTGTCCTAAAATGGACTGACTGATTTAAAATTCAGTAACTTGCAAATGGTGATAACAATTTTAAAAAAATATTGCAGGAGGTTATGTAAGATGGCATGAGATTTATTACTGCAATTCTTGATTTTACTTTACAATAACAGCAATAGATGACACTGTTAACAATAGTCGTTAAATTGGGCACCGATTTAGCGCCGCCTGGTTTCTATTTTCAACTAAAATTAAAAATCGCAGTAAAAAAACTCCTGATCAGGAGTGATTCTCAGTTTAAAAAAAAAAAATCTGAAATGTTACATCAGAAGGGGGGGGGGGGATTCCCGTCTGGCACTAATTATTATTGTTGCAGGTCGAGTTAGCTGTTTTCAATCCGGGTCGATTTCAGGCTGAATGTAGATTCATGCAAGCTCAATTTGGGTTAACCCGTTTTGTCCAAAAGTTAGTTCAGTATATTATTTCAGATTCAAAATTATACCTATAATAATAAACATAGGTGTACGTGTGCTGTTTCCTAAAGAGAGCACTGTATTTTTTCCGCGACTCTTTGATAAAATTCGCATTTCTTCCACGACTCTTTGACGAAATTCGCGTTTTTTCAGTAACTTTTTGACGAAATTCATATGTTTTCCCAATTACCCTTTGGTAAAATTCGCGTTTTTTCGTAGCCCTTTGATGAAATTCACATTTCTTCCATTATTCTTTGACAAAATTTACGTTTCTTCTGCAACATTTTGACGAAATTAGTGTAATTTTGCAGCTCTTTGATAAAATTCGCGTTTTTTTCCCTCGACCCTTTGACAAAATTTTCGTTTTTATCCCGCGATCCTTTGACGAAAATTGCATTTTTTCAGCGATCCTTTGACGAAAATCGAGCTTTTTAAGCGAATCTTTGAGGAAATTTGCTATTCTCCGCGATCCTTTGACGAAATTTGAGTTTTTCCGCAACCCTTAGAGGAAATTTGCGTTTCTTTCTCGATTCTTTGATAAAATTAGCATTTTTTTCTCGATCCTTTGACGAAATTCGCGGTTTTTCGCGGTTATTTGACAAAATTCGCGTTTTCTGCGCGATCCTTTGACAAAATTCGTATTTTCCGTGATCATTTGAAGTATTTCGCGCTTTAACCGCGGCTCTTTGACCAAATTCGCGTTTTTCCCGCGATTCTTTGGCGAAATTGAAGTTATTTTCTGCGAAATATTGACGAAATAGATTTTTTGCGGCGACCATTGGTCAAAATTCGCAATTTATGTCCGAATTTTCGGATTGATGATTTTTTTTTTTAATTTTCGAACCGAATGCCTTAAGTCTCTCGCTGCGAAGATATATATATTATGAAAATAGGTTCAAAAATTGCGCCTTTATTTTATTACATATTTCAAATCTGCATATATTTTAGAGTTCAAATACATCTAAAATCTTTGTGAAAGAGTTTCTTTTTTAAATAGAGTAAGATCATAAAAAAATGATTTGCTGCGGAAATTGCGGGTTGCGCAAATTTTTCACTTTTACGTTGGCCGTGCAAATCGCGGGATGCGCAGTGAGAGGATTAAATTTTCGGAAAATTTGGAACAGAATCACCCCTGCTCCTGAGATTTTACATAACCCGCCTTCAAGTATTATTATTTTTTTTTAAATAGCTGTCGCCATTTGCAAGTTATTGAATTGTATTTAAAATCAGTCAGTCCCTTTTAGAACACCCAGTATATTTAGAAGCTATGGGATGATGGCTGAAAGAAGCATTTAAAAAAAAATTAAAACTGGCTTCGATATGTCAGTTAGAGGTGTATCAGCGCTGAAATTTCCAGGTCCAACCCACAATAAAAAAAATTATCGGCCCGGTATAAAAGCTAAAAAAATCAACTCCAGCCCAGCCTGAATTTTTGCAATTAAAATTATTCATTAAAGCACACTTACTTATGCTCATTTTATTTAACATTATAGGTCGAAAATCATGAATACAGAAAAACATTAATATTAATGACTATTTAGGCAATTATGTACATAAACACTAAGTAAAAATCATTACTTAGACAAATACATTCAAATGGAAATCCAGTAAGAAAATCAGTTTAGAATGAAAGAAACGGGTGATAAAAGAAAATCAAAATTTTAAAGCTCTACAAAGAAAAAAAAAGTAGTTTTTTAAATATGCATCTCTGTAATTTATCAAATCAAATTAAATTTTTAAAGATTTCGCTAAACAAATGTACAACATAAATATAAATTTTACGGACAATAAATAAGCAAGATGCCCGACCAACTTGGGCTCGGGGAGAAAAATTTAGAGAAGTACAAAGGTCGCGGTCGGGCCAATACCGTTTATCATACGGTCTGACACGGACCGAACATTTAGCTTTTATTCCGGGACGAGCCTCGAGCTGGAAATTTTGGCTTGTGCTGACCTCTAGGAAGAATGAAGTCCAGGCCAGGCTCGACCTGGAAGAAAAAGAAGTCTGGCCCGACCCGAATTTGCAGAAAAATTTAAGATCAGGGCACGGCCCAGCTCTAAAGGAGAGAAGACCTGACCCAGGCCGGGTCTCATGGATTTAAACTGGCGCGAACCGAGTCGGGTCGCGCTGGGCATTTGACTGACCCCAAGTCATTTCCAGTGAGGATGCATAATGCCGTTTTCAAAACCCTTTTTTTGCCCGGGGGATGCGATCGCCCCCTCACCCCCACCTCTTAGATCCGCCAATGAGAACATTAGAATAGGTCACATGTTCGATAAATTTCGATTAGTGGGTTATTTTTGAATCAACATAGGTCAAGCTAATTTTTTTTAGAAAATGACTAACGATTTTCACTAAATTTTACATTCCATCGTTTTCAGTCTCGAGAAGAACATTGGGCTAGGTCGCATATTCGAAAAAATTCGATTAGTGGGTCATTTTGGGTAACCATGGCTCAGGGTCAAGCTAATTGTATCTAAAACAGCAAGAATGATTCAGTGGGAATAATATATCGAAATAAACGCAAAGCGAATTTTGACCGAGCTTAGCTCGGTCATTCCTGCTAGTCGCGATTTAAAAGAAATTCTTTGCGATTTTTTAAACATTTTAAAATGTTACACAAGAAATAAAATAGGAAGTTAATTTAACTGTTCGTGTTAGGAAAGGCCAAAAAGGTTGATGAACCCTGGTTACATACTGAAAAATCTATCCAAAATAAGCCGAAAAGCAAATCTTTTTTGAAAGCTACTTTGCTAGCTTAAAATCCACATTCATTCCGAAATAAAATATCATAATTCCAAATAAAAAGACTACATACATCGCATGCGACCGTGAACACATTCAAATATCTTTCGCAAAACCCCCACACAGACAGTGTCTATGAAAGTGAGAGCGACAATCACTCGGCCGTGAACATCGCAAGCTCTTTGAATAAAAGAGGTTCGAACCCCGCCCAGATTGAAAAAATAAAATTACAGTTGACTCAATGACCGGAAGCTGTACAAAATGAATTCCTGATGAAAATAGTCTAAAAACACTTTCTTTGGAAACAAGCGGTCGACATGTTAGACTCTCCAAAATGGTACAAGATACTTAATTGGTGTCGAATCTAGTTTAAACACTTCACCTTCGGCTTGGAGAATTGTCGATTAGAGAAATAACATCTCTGTCGAAGGTTGCCGAGATGGAAAGAAAGGATAAATGAATGTAGTCAAAAAATAGAACTTTTATTCGTAAGATTATTATTCTAAATGGTGGGAGAATGATAATTTACGGAAAAGAGAAAGAGATCCTGAAGGCTCAGAAGAGATCGCTCGCAGCTTGGATAAATAATAGTTTAGGTAAGGAAGTTTTTTCAGAAATATATTCAATAAATAAAAAATACAGGGTAGATAAAATGTTAACAAAACTCTTCGATGATAACTTGTTTTCCGATAAATTCTGGTATTTCTATTGTTTTAACTCTCCTATGCATGATAACCTCATATGAAATTGCATTAAAAAACAAACATCACGTATTTTATTTTTACTTCTTTATCACTTATGAAGTTCATTTGTTCAATAATACTCGTGAAATGAGTTAATATAAACTAGAAACATTATCATTTTAATTATTCAGTAGTAAAATCCACACTTTCGGCATTTTTTTTTTTTTTTTTTTTGTGCAAGTGATGGAACGCTTTCTCAAAGAATTTCTGGTCTTAAATTTGAAAAAGAACGTGATTATTTTTCTTTAACGTATTCCAAATTGAAATTATCTCAGAAAAACTATTTTATAACTAATAATAATAAATTTTAGTGTTGCAAACCTCATATGAGGTTCGTTGTATATTTTCGTAATCAGTGTAATTGTTTTTTAATCAACATGATCTATTCTTAATAATTCATTTTAAATTTATTTTAAGTGTCAAAATAAGTTTTCCGACCCTTTATATATAATTAATGCATGGAAAGTTTAAAGAGGATTATCATTTTCGAGTAACTGAAAAGAGATACTTTTGAATCAATTTCACAAAGATTCGCTATAGATTTATTTATTACTTCAAAACAAGAAAAATAAGTTTAAAATGTGAAATAGTTTTTAAAAAAGCACTCCTTTATAAGCATTTAATGTTTATCTTAACCTTTTGTTTAACAGTCAGCACTGATGACTATTTTTATATTAAGTCATACTACAATTTACAAAAAAAAAAAAAAAAAAATCCTTGTAGTGGATATCTCTTGAAAATATTCTACTATAAGTGTATAAGATAGATTATTTTTCAAAAAGTGATAAGAATAGAATGAAAAAATAATCGCTGGGACATATGGTTTCCCAACTCCATAATCAAAAATTTAAAAATCACACCTAATTTCATGACTCCAACGCTTGGTAGACACTTGAATTAAAAAAAACATATTTGCTGTGCCGTTTTTTTTTCTTTAGATATAGCAGGGAAGAAGAATCATTACTTAAATTATCTATTTAGAATTTCTTAATAGTTTTCTCAGTGTATAATCATAATTTAATAATTATTAAACTAATTGAAAAAATATTTAAAAATATATATGTTAGTCTTTCATTTTTATTTTTATTTTATTATCTACTTTTTAAAATATTCCATTATTGCAGTTTGGCGCATAATTAACTGTATTGTATGCAGTTGTAACCATACAGAATAGTTGGCAATTTATCACCTGCGCCCGAAAAAAGTGTCTTATAATTATTCTATTAATTTACAATGAAAATTAACTAGTTGACTAGAAAATTGACTAATTATTATTAATTAACGTTAAAATTTACATTCTGATATAAAGTTATATTAAAATGTTGTGTTATTATTAGTACCGAGTGCTTGGTATATACTCGGTTTTCGGCCTACTCTGCCAAATTTTTGTCTAGTAGACAGTTTTTTACTGCTAAAAAGCTGCCCTGAGAGTGATCGAAAGCGACGGCACGGAGGTTTTTAAGTTTTTAAAAACTATTTTATTATCTAACAACATCCTTTTATATTTGTGACATTAAATGCACCTTTTTAGCAAGTTTTCCTTGATTTTATTTTGATATAGCTTTCAAGGTGAATGTGACATTCCAACGGTATATGTTTTTTTTGTTGTTGTTTTTGTTTTTTTTTTTTCATATATACATCTCTAATCTACACTGGTGTGCAAAAATTAAGAAAAAGTCACAAAATGCTAATTTTCAAATACGCGAACACTCAAAAGGAAATAATATAATTCGAGTAATTACTATCTCTACAACACAACTAGTCCATATAACATCTCATTCATTTCACACATGGTCACAAGTGTCACAATCACTACGGTGAAGCAAAAAAATAGGAAATTCTATACATCTCATTATGAGTCTCAAATGATCACTATATGCGACTCCACTGAGACGTCACTGTGACTGCTGCTTTGTGATGAGTCACCATGTGACTTTACAATATAGTTACATTGTGACTCTCATGTGACTGTCATCTGTAGACTCAATTTCAAAGTCATCGTAAACGATGCATTGTGTTAAGTTACCAAATAATGTCACATTAAAGTCACATAATGACTTTCAGGTGACAGAGAGACTACTGTGAAGTCACCATTGTGCTTTTTTGGGAAAAGTCTCCATGTGACTATAATGTGATATTATTTGGTGCTTATCATAATGCAACGTTCATAATGACTTTGAAATTGAGTCTAAAAATGACAGTCACATGAGAGTCACAATTTAACTACATTGTAAAGTCACTGCTGACTCGCCACAAAGCAGCAGTCACATTGACGTCTCAGTGGAATCACATATAGTGATAATTTTAGACTTATAATGAGATGTATGGAATTTTCTGTTTTTTGCTTCACCGTAGTGACTGTGACACTTGTAACCATGTGTAACATGAATGATATGTTATATGGACTAGCTGTGTTGTAGAGATAGTAATTACTCGAATTATATTATTTCCTTTTGAGTGTTCGAGTATTTGAAAATTAGCATTTTGTGACTTTTCCTTAATTTTTGCACACCAGTGTAATATATAAATTTTCATTAAACGTTTCCCCTCGTGGAGAAAGGATCCTAAACTTAGTAATGGCTGACTCTCCACGAATGGATGATTTCATTTCATTTCAGAAGTTAATAAAAATTCCTTCTTTTTTTAACTTTCTAAACATGCACACTAATGTTCCGAAAATCAAGTGACATCACTCCATTTTTTTTTTTTTTTTTTTAGATTTTTCATATTTAAATTGAAATATGTCCGTGAACACAATTTGTTTGGAAACTATATCTCAAATTATTATATTTTATGATTTTTAAAATAATTTTTAAGCCTTTTTTTATCGTGCGCTCCCTTACAGAAGATCCATTTGCACTTAAAACAATATAAATAGTCCAGCATTTGTTTCCACTAACATTCCATAACAAAATTAACACTTCTATAATAAATCAATAAAATAATGGAATAATATAAGTAAAATACAAATTTAATAGACATGTAATCGAAGACGTGCTTAAGGACTTAGATAATCCTAATTTAAAAGGTTGTTGTAAGTAGGAAATTATTTGGCGATTTCTTTGTCGATTAACTCCTGTCTCGAAGCCAAGACGAAAGTGCCGCTTTTAATAAGTTAAAAACTTTTTTAATATATAATTTATATTTTTCATAAATATTAATAATAATCATAAATAATAATATAAATATAATCATTCTTTTGGGTCCTTAAGGGGCAATCTAAAAAGATATATTAAATGTAAAAAAATCTATTAGAGTGTTTAATTTTAAAAAAATAACCTATATTCCGTAACCCGAAAAGCCCAGGATGGCTGTCCTACTAGTTCTATAAAAGTTATAAAGTTGCGATACTTTCTATAATGTTTTCAGTTAAGTATTATTTAAATTGTGTTTGATTTTTTAAGTTCTGAGAGAAAGCTTAGAAAATATTTTGATTTTTTTTTTCCTCATAGCAAAAAGTACTCATTTTTTTCATTTTTTTTTTTATAAATATATTTGTAAATGCAGGAAACAAATGATTACTAATTCTTTTCTGCTCTCAAAAATATAAAAAGTATGCAAAAAAGTTATTCTTTCAAAAGACATTATCAAGTTTTAAACATGAAAAATTTTTGAATTTTTTGAATTAAATATTTTTATAAAATATTGTTATAAAAATATTTAATTAATATTATTATAAAAATATTAAAGAAATATTTTTATATTATATTATATTATTTCATACAATTTAAATTATTTAATTAATATTGATAATATAATATTTAATTAATATTTAAATATTAATTAAAATATTTAATTAATTTTGTTATAAAAATATTAATTAAATATTTTTGTAAAATATTACATTGTTTCAAATGTAAATATTTTCTTTTTTAAATATTATTTTTATCAAAAAAAAAGAATAAATAAATAAATAAATATTTTTATAAATCAAGAAGACAAATTAATACTTACTTTTTCTTTACTCAAAAAAAAAGTGTATACAGAAACAGTTATTCGTTCAGAAAATATATAAAGTTTTCAAGAATGAAAAAATTTTGATTGTTTTAAAAAATGAAATGTTTTATTAAAGGAATATTTGATAAGAATTATAATGAACGTGAATTTCAAGAAAAGAAAAGGAAGCTAAAATATTTTTCCTAAATAAAAAAGTAAAATTTTGTGCCCTGGGCCATCTTCAACGTTTATTTTGAGCGTATAATGATAGTTTACACAATTACTATCAATTCTAAATTTAATAAACTCTGCATCATTTTAACGTTTATTTTGAGCGTATAATGATAGTTTACACAATTACTATCAATTCTAAATTTAATAAACTCTGCATCATTTTAAAAGACAGCTTTATACATAATTCAGAAAGGGTTTAGCCGGATAAGCATAGCGAAATGGCCCCCACGGCCGATGTTTGAAATAACATGTGTGGTAATAAGGTTCACTTCTCTGAACTATGGATAACTCGTAAGAGATTATTGTATATTTTCGTTTGTGGTTATATTATATTTTCGGAAATTAAAAACCATTTTTATTTTTTTACTGCACAATTTTGTTTTAGTGCCGGATTATCGGCTTGCATCCCTTGCAGAAATTCAATACTTCAATGCCAAAAAAATATATGAAGTTATTCTGAAGATAAGAGGAAAACGTCTGTATTAAAACCAATTTTATAATTATGTTTTATTTGATAGACCTACCATTTTGCTACACCCATTTTTCATACATTGTTTTCATTTTAGTATATATATTTTTTTATAACACCCGTTTTGTTCACAATAAGTTGTTTTTACGCGAGGTCTATAGTTTGTACAAAATATTGTTTAATATTAAAATGTAATAACCCAACAAAAAAATTGTGCGGTCGACCTAACCATTTTGCAATGTACTGTAACTATCACACATATCGTGAAAAAAACGGCATAACAGTGCCATCTGTTAGGCATACTATGCCGTACACTAGAATCTAAACTCTTGTGTTCTATTTTAATGAATATGTATGAAGATCCAACAGAATGTTACATTTCATGGAAATAGGTGCATTAGCTCTTGAGTTGCATCCCTCACAAAATTGTATAACACACAAACTGTAGTCTAAAAATAGTTAGGTATTTAATTGTAAGACATCCCAAAACGTGTAAAGTTATCAAAAACTGAAAACGAAACTTTTCAAGAATCCAATGCTTTCTTCTTATGACTATACATAGGAGAAAGACAAATTATATAACATCAAATACAACCAGTTCATAAAATAACAAGATCGGAAACCCTGCGCCAAGCATAGTTTATGAAACACATTTAGAGACTGAAATCTATCAATAATGGGAAAACTATCCGAATTCTTTTGTGAAGCCTTGTATATGATCTATAGATTCGTATATCTAATACGTACTATGCTAAAATTTTGTTATGTTAGGAAACACATAGTACAGTTGAAAGTTTCCCTTCAGCAAATTCAGTCACTAAATGAAAATGTACTCAAATTTTTTTTTAAACCCTGTGTAATGATCTATAGAATTTAAACGCACAAAGTAACGTAGAATAAATTAATTAAAATAAAAACTGCATACCACAATTGAAAACGTACTTCTAGCAATTATTTTTCAAAGACAGTATTTTAACGGAGTTCATTTATGTGTTCTTGTAAATGAAAGATGAATGATATGCACACGATATTCTATAGTAAGCATTTTCAAGTGCATTTCAGTGATACTTTTCAATTTCAATAGGTTTGAAATAATGCGATATCAATAAAATACGCCGCAAAAGATACGAATTTTCCTTATTAACCGTAATGTAACGAAATTCTTTTGAGAGTTCCTGTAAACGAAGTAGAAATTCGGCACACTTCGTTTTCAGTATTGAGCATGCTATAGCAAACTTCAATAACATATACACTATATAACCATTAATCACCGGACACTTTCACTTTTAAACATTTTGTCCAATATTTAAAGGTATACAACTCGGATTTTTGGAACTTCAGGATTATGAAAGAATATGTTTAACTTCATATTTATCTACGGCGATTGGATCAGAAAGACAATTAGGGGATCAACAAAAAATCAAAGAAATATAATAATGTTTAGGATCACCCTGTAAAATAAAATACATGAAATGATCTATCGCTATACCTTACGGATATATGAATATTGTACAATATATGTATTCATTTGTGGAATGTATATTCATGGAGATATATCGATTTTTTTTTAAGCTAAAAAAAATCTTGCAAGTTTTTTGTCTATATCATACAGGGTATTTTAAAGGTTAACGAAAGTAAATTTGACAAAATGTAGTATAAATAATATAGTGTAATTGGGACATAAATATATTAAATATTTCATGAAATATGAATAGTTGTATGAAATATTTTTTTTTTTTTTTCGCGAGCGCGTACGAATTTTTTTTCATGTTTTGATAGTCAACTCTATGGAGCAACTCATGAAAAAAGCCAGTCGAATATCGTGAAAATTTAGAAAGATATCGGCGATAGAGCCAGCTGATTTTTAGTTGTTCTCTAAAAACAGCTAAATGATAAGGGGTTTTCCATAAATTGTCGTTTTTAATTTTTATTTATTTTTTCATTTTTTACTGATGCTTTGATTCTTCTTGGAAAACCACCAGAATGAGCCCATTCCAAGAAAAAAAGAAATATCAGGATCTAAGCATTTCCTCTAAATCTACTCGTTGACATTCATTAAATACAAACAACATTTCTGAAAGCCCGTTAATAAAATATGACAATTTGTGGAAAATCCTTTATTACTCGTATTTATCAGCTTTTAGAGAGCAACTAAAAATCAGCTCACTATATCGCCGATATCTTTCTGAATTTTCGCCATATTTGACTGGCTTTTTTTATGAGTTGACTATTAAATCATGAAAAAAAAATATATCGTACGCACAAGCGCAATAAAAAATATATCATACAACTGCTCATATTTCATCAAATGTTTAATATATTTATATTCCAATTGCACTACATTATTTCTACTACATTTTATCTAATTTTCTGAAGCTGACGATACATTTGGTAGAAAACCCTGCATGCTATAAACAAAAAACATGCAAGAATTTTTTTAACTTAAAAAAAATCGTTATGTCTCCATGAATATACGTGGTAGTCTTACACATATTGTACAACATCCACATATTCGTAAGCTATAGCGACAAATCACCTCATGCATTTTATTTTACAGGGTGATCCCAAACATTATTATTTTCTTTGATTTTTTGTTGCCTCCTTAATCCTTCTCATGAAATCGCCGTTGATAAATATGAAGTCAAACATATTTTTCATAATCCTGAAGTTCCAGGAAAATTCGACAAGTATATCTTTAAATATTCGACAAAATATCTAAATTTAAATGTGTCCGGTGATTAATGACTATATAGTGTATATTTACATGGTAATCCGAGTATATTTACGCGAGTTAAAACATGTATAATTTTAATATTAATAACCATAGCCGTCATTGATTAGCAAATTAAGTTCGATAGCTTTGGAATAAAATTAACAAAAGAAATTGTCAGCAATTCTGACATGTTTTGAAAGCAAACTGAGCGTGCAAATTGCTTGATGATGTCTCAAGTCAAATAGGGAAAAGCCTATCGCTCTGAGACAATAAAAGAATTTTTCAGAGAGAGAAAAGGAAACGAAAAGAGCATCTTTTGTGCGTATGAATTGCGGGGAATGAATTAGCATCCGAAAGATTCAACGAAGAGGAAAAACTGTCTCTCTTCTGTCGTCCGTTTCGGGGTTGTAAAGCTTTGTTTGAAGTTCATTTAAAGAATTCTTTTGAATGTACCCCGAGAGGTTTCGAGAAAATGTTACGTTAAATATTATGCGCAGGTAATTGAAGGTTTTTGTTCATAACATTAACAAATATGAGGAGCAAACATTCAAACTGTGTTTTCTCACAAAAAAAAAATAAAAAATGAGTTATTGTAAGTTTTATGAACTCTGTATTAAATTGCACAGAAATAACCGGTTGTTTTAACAAAATAACTTTTTTTCCGATTATAAACCAATTTTAAAACTTGGCGTTTCAATCAAAGAGTACTTTCTTTAAAGCCTACATTCAGTCAAACAGGGATTTCTCCAGTCTGCCAATCACAGTTGTCACTTAATGTGTATTTTCGAAACCTACCATATATATCACAATTGAAACGGATTATTTTAGAGAAAAATAAGAGAACTGTTAAGGTTAAAGGCTTCCAGAATTATAGATTTCAAGATCTAAGTGAAGAATATGGTGCGAATCTTCTTAAAAAGGGAGTTGCTGTTGCTCGTGTTCAAAGGGTTGTTTTAGAATCTCTTCCTCTTAGCCACGCCATATAAGTAGAAAAGATAAAAGATGTTGACAAACTTTTGAAGGTAATGTAGGGTGAACAGTGGCAAAATCAACCTGATGATGTCTTCAAATGGTACAACCACATTATCCATGATTTACCAGCCTGCAATGAAGAAGAGGGGGAAGTGTGTGACTGTCTAGGTGAAGATATTGGTTTTAACATTTGGAGTGAATTTTTGGAAAATGAGTATTTATTTAGTAAATATTTAATGAATACTACTAGGTACCATAATCTGTCATTTTATTTTATCAATAATCAACTGAAGTTCAGTATTTGCTCAAATAAAATAATGCTTTTGTATTAATTGTGAGTTAGAACTTATTTCATTCAAAAAGCGTTTTATCCACTTGTCAAAAAATCAAAACATGTTTCCTCCTCTGAATTCGGTCAAAACGTGATTTCTCCAAATATTAAATGCATTTTATTAATTTGTTTTAGGTTTAATATCTTATGTATGCTTGCAATTCTTTTTAATAATCAGTAATAAAAATACACAATATAAATTAGAATTAAATACAAGTTATTTTCTAATTTATCCATTTTTTGTGATTTTTGAAAATTTGTATCTAAAGGAGAAAGCAGGGTTTGAAGGTTTGCTCCACATGTATACGCAGGTAATTGAAAGTTCTTATTCATAACATTAACAATAAAGTAAATATTCCAACGACATTTTTAATTACGTGTCTAATTTGTGTAAAATAGGAGGACACAAGCGGGGATGACCGAGCTATGCCCGGTCAAAATTAGCTTTGTGTTCAACCCGATATAATATTCCCACTGTACCATTCTCTCTGTATTATTGCTATAAAGCATGTTATTTTATAACAGTATTATTTACAAAAACAATCAATATGAAAACTATGTTCGTACATGTTTCTAAATTTTACATTACTTACACATTTACAACAAAAGGACATCAATCCAAAGTATATTTTTAGATCTACACTGATCGATTTAATCATGTATCTCGAGGCCTATTAAGAATTTCTAAAAAAATTCCTTCACATTCTGAAAGCCTATTTTTTTGCCAAACATAGCCAAATTTGGCGACATTCTTTCATTTTCTTTGTATGTGTTTTAGCATTCGTAATCTCGAAAGTCGATTTTTCAGCCAAATGTCGCCAATATTTCGCCAACTTCGCGGTTTTGTGATCCTGGCCCGTAATGTGTCCCAAAATGGTCCAAGTATCAAATCTACTCGAACATGTGACTTAGTACAATGGTCTGGTCATCAAAAACGGCAGGATACAACAGTCAAAATCGTTTAAGCCGTCAAATTAAATTAGCCAAATTAAATTAATTAGTTAGTTATTCAAATTAATTAGTTAAATTAGTCAAAATCGTTTAAGCCGTTTTATAGAAAAAATTAGCTTGACCCTCAGTGACTCCAAAATGACCAACTACTCGATTTAATTTTCTCGAACATGTAACCCAGATGAGCGGTCTTCTCAAGACCGAAAACGGTAGAATACAAAAAAGTCCTTCCGGCCAGTGCCGGGAGGAAGAGGTAGCTTTCATATTCCTTATTTTTAAAAAGCCAACTTATATTATTCAAACACACGAAGCTCAATTAAGTGGAAACCGAATGTAGGAGATTCAATACTAATTTTTGTCAATACTAAATCATTATGAATGAGAATTTCGCGAAATTAGTCAGCTTTATCCAAGCTGCTTTTATTTAAAGTCGCTTATATTTGGCTGCCAAATTCGGCGATTTCTTAAAGTGCCTGCTATTTTAAGACAACATGGTAGATGAGGCTAACCAGTGAACTTGGTCGAGACCTTAGTAATTGCTGTGCACATGCTCACTCATATCGGAATCGGTTGATATATACGAGTGCTGTCGCAGGCAAAAAATCAGATTTTTCAAAATGTCACCCACTTTAGAAATTGAAACTGCTATATCTGAGCCATTTTTTAAGACAAAGACAAACAAAAAATGCTCCTGAATCCTTATATCAAGGTCAAATACTTAAGAAAGAAACCTTTTTCAATTTCTAATTTTTTTGCACCTCACTTTAAATATAATTTTTTTTTTATTTAATGGCCGCCATTTTGAAACAAGATGGCTGATGAAGCTGGCCAGCGAACTTGGTCAAGATATTGATGTATACTATCCACATGCCTTCTTCCATCGAAATAGGCGAATAAGTGTGGTATCGCGTGACAAATACAAGATCGTTTCAAAGTGTTAGTCATGATAGAAATTCAAAGTGCTATAATTCAACCACTTTTTAAGATATAAACAAAAAGAACAAATTTTCAGAAACAAAATCTGCTCCAGAATCTTTGTATCAAGGCCAAACACATAAAAAAATATTTTTCATTTTCCAATTTTTTAATACCTCATTTTAAATTTTAAATTACATTTTTTTTAAAAAGGGCAACCCTTTTGAAACAAGATGGCGAATGAAGCTGGCCAACGAACTCGGTCGAGACATTGGTATGTACTATGTACAGACCAAGTTACATTCAAATCGGTTCATAAATACGCCTGTTATCGCGTGACAAATATCAGGTCGTTTTAAAATGTCAGCCACAATAGAAATTCAAAATGTTATAACTCAGCCATTTTTTTAGATGTAGACGAAACAAAACCTGTACCGGAATCTGTGTATTAAGGTCAAACACATACAAAAAAAATCTTTTTCATTTTCCAATTTTTTGGTATCTCATTTTAAATTTATTTTTTTTTTAATTTTTTTAAATGGCCACCATTTTGAAACAAGATGGCGAATGAAGCTGGTCAACGAACTCGGTTGAGTTATTTGTATGTACTATGTACACACCAAGGTACATCCAAATCGGTTCATAAATACGTCTGTTATCACGTGGCAAAAATCAGGACGTTTCAAAATGTCAGCCACGCTAGAAATTCAAAATGCTATAACTCAGCCATTTCTTAAGATATAGACGGAACAAAAACTGCTCCCAAATCTTTTTATCAAGGTCAAACACATAAGAAAAAAATATTTTTTCAATTTTCAATTTTTTGCTACCACATTTCAAATTTCAAATTTTCTTAAAATTTTAAATGGCCGCCATTTTTAAACAAGATGGCGTATGAAGCTGGCCAACAAACTCTTTCAAGACATTGGTCTGTACTATGTATAAACGAAGTTACATCCAAATCGGTTCATAAATACGCCTTTTATCGCTTGACAAAATTCAGGACGTTTCAAAATGTCAGCTTCACTAGAAATTCAAAATGCTATAACTCAGCCATTTTTTAAGATATAGACGAAACAAAAACTGCTACGGAGTCTTTGTATAAAGGTCAAATACATAAGAAAAAAATATTTTTCCATTCTCAATTTTTTGGTACCACATTTCAAATTTTAAATTTTTTTAAACATTTTAAATGGCCGCCATTTTGAAACAAAATGGCGGATGAAGCTGGCCAACAAACTCGGTCGAGACTTTGGTATGTACTATGTACACACCGAATTACATCTAAATCGGTTCATAAATACGAGAGTTACAGTGTGACATAGGTCAGATATATATATATATATATATATATCAATTTTGAACGGAGGGTGGTTTCGGGGTCTGGGGGTCATGATCGATGAAAATATACCAAAATTTTTTGAAATCGCTTTCCTCCGAACGGCTGCAATAGGTAGCTTTTTGTAAAGAAAGCTACCTAATTCAGTCAAAATAGTTAGATAAAATTTTTAGATAAAATTACCTAGAATCGTGGTCACCCAAAAATGACACACTAATTGAATTTTTTGAACATGTCACCTAGACCAATGATCTTCTCGTGCACGAAAACAATATAATACAAAATTTTGTCAAAATCGTTTGAGACTTTTTAGTGACTATTAACTTTACCCTGACCCATAGTGACCCAAAATGACTCACTAATCGAATTTTCTCGAACATGCGAGCTAGCCGGACGCTCTTCTTGGGACCAAAAACGATAGAATACAAAATTTACTCAAAATCGTTAGAGTCGTTTTTTAGATAAAATTAGCTTGACCCGCAGTGATCCCAATATGACCCACTAACCTAATTTTCTCCAACATGTAACCCAGACCAGTGGTCTTCTCAAGACCGAAAACTATCTAATACAAAATTCAGCCAAAATCGTTAGGACCACTTTTTAGATAAAATTAGCTTTACCCGTAGTGACCCAAAAAGGACCCATTAATCGATATTTGTCGAACATGTGATCTAACCCTATGATCTTCTTGTGCCCGAAAACGGTATAGTATAAAATTTTGTCAATATAGTTTGAGCCGTTTTTTAGATATAATTAGTTTGACCCAGACCCATAGTGACCCAAAATGACCCACTAATCGAAATTTTTCGAACATGCGACCAAACTCAATGGTCTTCTCGAGCCCGAAAATGATAGAATATATATTTTAATTAAAATCGTTTGAGCCGTTTTCTAGGTAAAATTAGCTTGAGCAGTAGTGACCCAGAAATGACCTACTAATTGAAATTTCTCGAACGTGTGACCTAGTCTAATGATCTTCTTGTGGCCGGAAACTGTATCATACAAAATTTCGTCAAAATTGTTTGAGCTGTTTTTTAGATAAAGTTAGTTTGACTCATAATGACGCAAATATGACCCACTAATCGAAATTTCACGAATATGTGACCTAGCCCAATAGTTTTCTTGTGCCCAAAAACGTTTCGATACAAAATTTAGTTAAAATCGATTGAGCCGTTTTTTTATAGATATAATTGACTTGATCCTGATCCATTATGACCCAAAATGACCCCCTAATAGAATTTTCTCGAACATGTGACCTAGCTCAATGGTCTTCTCGTGCCTGAAAATGATAAAATACAAAATTTAGTCAAAATCGTTAGAGCCGATTTTAAGATAAAATTTACATACACACACACACACATGCACACACAATTTTTGCTCGTATTACAGTATAAGATTAGGCAATGCGCTGTATGATCTTATGATCTGAATGAGAGTACGATCTGAATAAGCTCTCCATATTATGAATGTAGCAGATAGTATATAGACTGAAGCTGTCTAAATTAGTCTGTTTGTCTTCTTCATTTCGTAATGGCATCACATTTCATACAAAGCAAATAAGTGTATTGAAAAAGTCGGTTGCAATATTTTTTATATTACAGTAATACTTCGATTTACGTCAGCAATTTGTTCTAATACTAGCGACGTAAGTCGATGTACACTTAGATGAACAAAAAAGGATAAGGAATAAAAATTCCCCAAAATCTAATGAGCATAATCTATTGTATTTAGGGATTATGTTACATACGTTTAACATTAGCTAAAAAAGCGTTTGCAATACAAGAATTTGGAATAAATCTCTAAGTTATTAACTTACAACTTATTGTTCTTCTAGCTGCCCCGTTTGAGTCTTTGAGCATGTGAAAAAATCTTGAAATGACGTTTGAACCGACAAATAATTCTTTTTTGTCTCTTAGAAGCTCTTTATGTCAGCAGAGTGAGTTTTCTAAGCTAAGTTGCTATACTTTGCTCGTCTGAACCAATATTTACAAAAACCGTCATTCCAGTTTCAATAACGTTTAGTCCTTCGGTTAATTTTGCAACCGTCATAATATATCCCCCCCCCTTCCTGCTAGGCTCAAAATCTTCCTCTATTTCTTCGACAGTACTTTGTTTCTTTAATTCGATAAGTTCCTCGATGGTGAATTCCGAATCAGGGGAATTTATGAGTTGAACATCACCTTCATCATTCATCTCTAAGTTGAGTTCTGTTCCATTTTCGACGATTTCATTAATTAAGAGAGATAGATAATCACAATTTTCAGATGCTTTCTTAGTCTCTGCGAATGAAAAGGGCACAGCCTTTTCCAAGCATCTCTCATTGTTTTTTGCCGAACTTCACACCAGGAATCCTCTATAACTGTGACTGCATCTGAGATGTTAAATTTCTTCCAAAAATCTTCAAAAACTTTCAAAGTCCATCTAAATTAAAGAATTTTTTTCCTAGGAAAGGCAACTTAAATGCGGGTGACGTAAGCCGAGAGGACGTAAGTCGGGGTTGTAATGTAATAATATAGCAAAGGAAAAGAATTTGACTTGTATATAGACATATTATATTTTCGATTGATATCTGGATAACAGTTTAAGTTCTTATGGCAAATATAGTTCCTTCAGTGGGCTGTAATACCTCGTTTTACTGCGAAAGTTCAGTACCTGCAGTCACCCTGCAGGTAGTAGTTTTGATAGGTCAAAGAAAAGCTTAATTATTTGGATTTCTATTTAGACTAATTGAATCTTCTATGCGTGTATTGGAAGAATATTACCTTGTAATTGTAACTGAAGAATAAAAATCTTCCATTAAAAAATAAGTGTACGAGCAATTGTACACTTCTTCAGTACGAGCAATTGTCAAACGGACCATTCCATTACCGTGTAATAAATTAAGTTCAAGAGCTTTGGAATAAAAGAAACAAAATAAGTGTAACTGTCAGCATTTCTAACATGTTTTGGAAACAAGCTGAGCGTGCAAATTGCTTGATGATGTCTCAAGTAAATTAGCGAAAAGCCTGTTACTCTGAGACAACAAAAGGATAATTTAAGATATAGAAAAGGAAACGAGGAGAGCGTATTTTGTGCGAATGAATTGCCGCAAATGAATTAGCATCCGAAAGACTCAGCGAAGAGAAAAAATAGTCTCTCTTCTGCTATCCGTTTCGGGGCTGTAAGACTTTGTTTGAAGCTCGTTTGAAGCTCATTTAAAAGAATTCTTTTGAATGTACTCCGAGAGATTTCAGGAAAATGTTACGTTAAATATAATAAGCAGGTAATTGAACGTTTTTGTTCATAACATTAACAAATATATACACAGGTAATTGAAAGTTCTTATTCAAAACATTAACAATAATGTGAATATACTGGCGGCAGCATAATGTTCTAACTATATTTTCAATTGAGGTGTCTAACTTTGTGTTGGCATTAGGCGATGGGCTGTGCGATCTGAATGACAGTTTTCTTAATGGCACTGCATGCTGCCTTAGATGAGATATAAGAAGAAAGCATTTTAGGAGTTGTGATGGAAGTAGCTACCATTAACCACCATCCACATCCAAACAACACTGACTTAACGCTCCATATTTCTAAATGTAGTAAATAGTGTATAGCGTGTGGTCGCTCACTAAATTAGTCTGTTTGTCTGATGCCTTTCGTCATGGCATCACATTTCATTCAAAGCAAATAAGTCTATTGAAAACTTCGGTTACAATACTTAGAATACTTTTCATATTAATAATACAAGGGGATAAACCCGAACTTCCGGAATACAGAATATAGTCGAAAAACATCATATACGAGGTACGTTCCGACAGTAAGTTTCGTCATTTTTTTCACACGGAAACTTTATTGCCAAAAAATACACCATGGCATCATGAACTATATAACTTGCACTATTTTTCGACATAGTTGCTACCGACATTGAGACATTTGTCGTAGCGTGCAATCAGTTTGAAAAAAACACTCTGGTAAAACTCGGTGCCCTGCAATGCTAGGAATTGTCCCACAGCATTCCACCGCAGCATTGTTTTGGAAGTGACGTCCCGAGAGAACGGCTTTTATTGAACAGGTGAAAGTCCGATGGTGCAAGATCGGGGCTGTAGGCCGGGTAATCCAATCTCTCCCATCCGAAGCGACGAATCCGATCTTCTGTGAGCCTTGCTGTGTTGTCATCCAAGAGCACAACAAGATTTAGAATATTTCTGATCAATTAATTTCCAGTTTTGACAGATTGAAGCTTTCAATCCAACAAGTGACGTTTACTGCATCCCATTTGCATAAACCATTCGAACAAGCTGTCCCCAAACGTTTACGATGATGTTCAGATCAGTACTAATAGGTGGATATCTAAAAGAACAATATTCTGTTCGTCAAATCAAACTTTCATTGCATTTGAAATGTGAATACTTGCATTGTCTTGCAGGAAGATGTAATCTAAACCATAATATTGCTATGCAAATTGAAGAAGTGGATTTTCTAAAACTAAACTACAATCAAAAGAATTCTTGCAAATGTTTAAAAATACAATTTAACTTTTGCCATCATAAGCGATCGCTGCCCAAATCATCAAACTTCCGCCACCAAAATTTCTGCTGAATGTAGATTTTGGTTCTTTTCTGAGATCCCTCCAATAATATTTCAAACCATCCGCGCCATCCAAATTAAATCTTTTTTCGTTGAAGAAAATGACTTTCTTCCAATTGTCACCCATTGCCATGTACTTCTCGCAATATTGCAAACGCATCTGCTTGTGACGCAGAAGTTGCTTTGCCCCAGACTTCATTTTCAACCATCTCAAGCTCCATGAAGACTGTAAAATTTGCATACCTCTTCTAGAAGTAACAAGAATCGATAGATCTGCACAAATCTGCTTTGAACTGTGACCACCGGCTTTCGATGCAAGTTGAATAATCCCCTTTTTTTCTTTCTTACTTAAATTACCATTTTAGTTAAAAATTTTGCCATAATTTGCTGGATCTGTTCTATAGTTATATATCACACCAACGTATCTTTTAATTAGTTTGCTAATTTCCAGAACAGATTTTACACATTCTAGATGTGCATCGATTTTAGCACTTTCTTCCTCAGACAACATCTTTTGTTTTCCCATCGTGAAAATTATGACTGAAACGTATTGCTTCTAATATATAATGCATTTTATGTCTACTGCGCATGTCGCGTTACCTTATTTATGCAAATTTTTGCCATATTAGTTCGGAATAGCCAATGAAATGGGATATTTCATAAATCAATTTCCATGTTTGCATATTATGAAAATCTAATTTTCGACTTTTTGTTTATGTTTAATATCATGAATGAAATTTTATTTTTGTTAGATATTTATTATACATACTACCCCATGAAATTTCATTCATTTTTCATGAATATTATAGAAGTTTTTGTTAAAAAACCGTGTTTTTATAAATCAATTTCCACCAGTGTTTAATCGTGTGTTTTACTGCAAAAATTCGCGGGCATCCCTGCAGTTTATGATTTTTACAAGTCGAAGAAAATCCTAAACTTGACTTACATTTTTAATTTCTGTTTAGAATATTTAAAACTCTTATACATGTATTGGAAGACTTTGTAATTATAAATAAAACATAACAATCTTCCATTAAAAAGTAAACAATAACTTCAGATACGAACAATTGTCAAAAGAACCATTTACATTATTGTGTACCAAATTAAGTTCGAGAGCTTTGGAATAAAAGAAACAAAAGAAGTATAACTGTCAGCTATTCTGACATGTTTGGAAAGTAAACTGAGCATGCAAATTGCTTGATGATGTCTCAAGTAAATTAGTGAAAAGCCTATCGCTCTGAGACAACAAAAGGATTTTTCGGAGAAGATAAAAGAAACGAGAAGAGCGTCTTTTGTGCGAATGAATTGCGGCAAATAAATTAGCATCCGAAAGATTCAACGAAGAGGAAAAACTGTCTCTGTTCTAGCATCCGTTACAAGTCTGTTAGACTGGGAGAATTTGTTTGAAGCTTTCTTTTGAATGTACTCGGAGTGATTTTGGAAAAATATTACGTTAAATACAATGCGCAGGTAATCGAAAGTGTTTGTGCATATAATTAGCAAGTATATTCGCAAGTAATTGAAAGTCTTTGTTCATAACATTAGCAGTAATGTAAACATTCTGACGACAACGCAATATTATGACGGCAGTTTTACTAGGTTGAGCAAAAAGTTCTGGGAAATTTGTGAAAGTTGCGTTGTTATGCCCAAATTAACAACAAACAACAATTAACAAAAGCAACAAGGATTATTCTTCACAATAGAGACCATCATAGTCCACGACTCTCTGCCGTCGTTCTACCAGATTCCGGGTTTGTTGGAAGTACCATGGCGGCTCCATGGAATCGAAAATCTCTTGACATGCTTCTTCATCTTCATTAAAGGTTTCAAATCGACAACTCTTGAAAAAGCGTTGCATTGATCGAAAGAGACCATAATCGGATGGAGTCACGTCTTGAACCCCTATAGATATACCACTAGTACTCCAATATGCGATACAAATTCTGGTTATAGATCTGGTTATATATTACTATTAGATTAAAAATTTCCCAGAACTTTTTGCTCAACCTAATAATTGACTTATGTAACTTTGTGTGTAATATGGCAGTATTTGGAGATGTGCTGTGCGATCTTAATGAATGAATGTTTCATTTAATGATATTAAAACGACACTCAGTTTAACGCTCCATATTTGTGAATGCAGTAGACAGTACATAAGGTGTCGCTGGTCAAGTTAATCTGTCCGTTTTGCACTCCTCGTATCACATTTCATTCAAAGAAAATAAGTCTATTAGAAAAATCTCAATATTTTTATTGTTATTAATATATGAAAGAAATACGAAGTCGTCTTGAATATACTACTAGATACATTGTATTTTTGATTGGTACCTGGATAATAATTTATGTTTTTATGGTAAGTATAGTTCGTTCAGTGTACTATAGTCCCTCTTTTTACTACGAAAGATAGCGGGCAACCTGCAGTTTGTCGATCTGATAGGTAAAAAAAAAAATTAATTACTGCTATTTCTATTTTAGAAAGTTTGAACCTTCCCATACATGAATTGGAAGAATATTATTTTGTGATTGAAAACGAAGCATAATAATCTTCCAATAATAAGTAAAATAACTTCAGATACGAACAATTGTCAAACGAACCCTTTCCATTATTGTGTAACAAATTAAGTTCGAGAACTTTGGAATAAAAGAAACAAAAAAAATGTCACTGTCAGCGATTCTGATGTGTTTAGAAAGCAAACTGAGCATGTAATTTACTTAATGATGTCTAAAGTAAATTAGTGAAAAGTGCATAGCTCTGGGACAAGAAAAGGATTTTTCGGAGAGTGTAAAGGAAACGAGGAGAGGGGTTTTGTGCGAATGAATTGTGGGAAATGAATTAGCATTCCAAAGATTCAGCGAAGAGGAAAAACTGTCTCTCTTCTGGTATCTGTTTCGGGGCTGTTAAACTCGAGAGAATTTGTTTGAGCTCATTCTAAGTAATTCTTTTGAATGTACTCGGAGTGATTTCAGAAAAATGTTACGTTAAATACAGTGCGCAGGTAATTGAAAGATTTTGTTCACATCATTGACAAATACATTCGCGGGTAATTGAAGGTCTTTGTTCATAACATTAACAATAATGTAAACATTCTGACGACATTTTTATTTGATTTATATAACTTTGTGTGTAATACGACAGTATTAGGAGATGTGTTGTGCGATCTTAATGAATGCTTTATTTAATGATACTAATACAATGCTCAGTTCAGATTAATGCTCCATATTTCAATGAAGCAGACAGTGTATAAGACGTCGCTGGTTACGTTATTCTGCCCGTCTTTCACTTCTTGTGCTGGTATCGCATTTCATTCAAAGCAAACAAGTCTATCGGAAAATCTCAATATTTGTATTGTTATTATTAAATGAAAGAAATACGAATTCGCTTGGATATAGACAGATTGTATTTTCGATTGATAACCATATAACAATTTATGTTCTTGTGGCAAATATAGTTCGTCCAGTGTACAATAGTCCCTCTTTTTACTGCAAAATTTTGCGAACAGCCTGCAGTTTGTAGCTCTGATAGATCGAAAAAGACTTAATTATTTATATTTCTATTTAGAATATTTGAAACTTCTATACATATATTGGAAAAATATAATTTTGTGATTGCATTCAATTAAGGAATAAACGATAACTTCTGATACGAACAATTGTCAAACGAACCATTTCTATTATTGTGTAAAAAATAAAGTTCGAGAGCTTTGGAATAAACGAAACAAAAGAAATGTAATTGTCAGCGATTATGACATGTTTTGGGAGAAAACTGTGCATGCAAATTGCTTGATGATGTCTCAAGTAAATTAGTGAAAAGCCTATCACTCCGACAATAAAAGGATTTTTCAGAGAGGGTAAAAGAAATGAGAAGAGTGTCTTTTGTACGAAGGGTTTGCGGGAAAAGCATTAGCATCTGAAAGATTCAGCGAAGAGCAAAAACTGTATCTCTTCTAGTATCCGTTTAGGGATTGTTAGACTCGAGAGAATTTGTTTGAAGCTCATTTAAACGAATTATTTTGAATGCACTAGAAGAGATATCGGGAAAATGCTACTTTAAATATAATACGCAGGTGTTTTTGCCTTAACAATTTTGCCAAAACCTTAACAATGGTGTAAATATTCTGACGATAGCATAATATTCTAACGACATTTTAATTGACTTATCTAACTTTGTGTGAAATCTGACAACATTAGGAGATGTGGTATTTTTTCTGAATGTTTTATTTAACGGTACTAAGTCCAAAGAAGGATATGCAGCGCCAGTTGAGATAAAAGGAGAAGACACCTTATGAGAAGAGCTGGGGAAAAGCGCGATTAACTTCTATTAACATTTATGCAACACTGAGTTTAACTTCTATATTTCTGAACGTAGTAGGCAGTATATAAGTTTCGCTGACTAAATTAGTCTGTCTGTCTTGAACATTTCGTGATGGCGTCCCTTTTCATTTAAAGCAAATAAGTCAATTGAAAAATTCTGTTACAATATTTTTAATAGTAATAATATATGAATGGAAATGCGAATTCGGCTTTAATATAGATACATTGCATTTTCGATTGACATATTTATAACGATTTAAGTTATCATGGCAAATATAGTTCCTCCAGTGATCTACAATTCCTCATTTTACTGCTAAAGTTCGCAGGTACCCTTCCGTTTGTAGTTTTGATAGGTAGAAGAAAAACTTATTTTTTTTAATTTCTATTTAGAATATTTGAAACTTCTATACATGTATTGGAAAAATATTGTTTTGTGATTGTAAATGAAACACAACAATCTTCAATTAAAAATAAACGATAACTTCAGATACGAACAAATGTCATAAGAACCACTTCCATTATTGTGTAACAAATTAAGTTCGAGAGCTTTGAAATAAAAGAAACAAAAGAAGTGTAACTGTCAGCGATTCAGACATGGGTTGGAAGCAATCTGAGCGTGCAAATTGTTTGATGATGTCTCAAACAAATTAGTGAAAAGCCTATCTCTCTGAGACAAGAAAAGGATTTTTCAAAGAGGGGTAAAGGAAACGAGAAGAGCATCTTTTGTGCAAATGACTTGTGGCAAATACATTAGTATCCGAAAGATTCAACGAAGAGGAAAAACTGTCTCTCTTCTAGTATCCGTTGAAAGTGTGTTAGACTCGAGAGAATTCATTTGAAACTTATTTTCCTTAATTCTTTTGAATGTACTCAGAGTAATTTCGGAAAAATGTTACGTTAAATACAATACGCAGGTAATTGAAAGTTTTGTGCATATCATTAACAGATATATTTGCAGGTAATCGAAAGTCTTTGTTCATAACATTAACAATAATGTAAACGTTCTGGCGACATTTTTAATTGACTTGTGTAACTTTGTGTGTATTATGAGAGTATTAGGAGATGGGCTGTGCGATTTGAATTAATTTTTTATTTAATCTCTCTATTCTAAAAAAAAGTAACTAACGCTGTCACCGCCGCCGCCGCCGCCGCCGTCGCCGGTTTTGAATTTTTTGTGACCGGAGGTCTTTCTTCGTTGATATTAAGAAAAATATTGCATACAAAAATATGAAAGTCGGTGGTATTATAGAGAAATGTTCGATAAAACACGCTGATGCAGACAGTTTTCAAATCGAAGAATTATTTTAAGATATATTTAATGCTAAAGTTAGACAAAATCGTTCCATTAAAAAAGTTTTATTGCAGCAAAAACTATACATCGGAATTTAATCATTTTTAGATCATTTTATGCGTTAGAATTTCGTGGTGTGCAGACTGCATTTATTTTTTTTTTAATTTGACTCATTTTTTGAGGTTGTATTTCTATTTTAAATTCAAATTTTCAGCATTTCGAAAGATATTTTTTTCATATTTTACAAAATGGTATTAATTTAAAGATTTAAACTGTTGCCAACTGTATAAACAGCGCAAAACAATAATGCTTGCTTCAAATTAAAAATGTATTTACACGTGACTATTATAAAAAGAAAATATAACAAGTTGGAAATTGCTCGTCAAACGTGGCAAATGAGGTGCGTTCGTACTATAACTAGTCTTATAAATATTTTTTGCACCGCATATTGTATTGAATGTATATTTTAGTGCACTTCGTAAGTTCCGATCAATTTCATTCTGTTCAAAGGGCTGTAACATCATTAAAATGCACATGCAATAATTGTTTCCCATTTTCCGTAATGTAACAGAAAACTTTTGACTGTCCCTGTAATTAAACTATCGATCCGATTTTTATAAAATTGGAAATGAGTCGACAAAATGTTGCAACAATTATATAGTTAAAATTTCAGATCATTCGGAAGGCTGTAACATCATTAAAATGCGATTGCAATAATTTTTTCCCATTGGCCGTAATGTAACAGAAAACTTTTGACTGTCCCTGTAATTAAACTATATATCCGATTTTTATAAAATTGGAAATGAGCCGACAAAATGTTGCAACAATTGTATATTTAAAATTTCAGATCATTCGGAAGGCTGTAACATTATTAAAATGCGCTTGCAATAATTTTTTCCCATTGGCCGTAATGTAACGGAAAAATTTGACTGTCCCTGTAATTAAACTATACATCCGATTTTCATAAAATTAAAAATGCCTCGACAAAATTTTGCAACAATTATATATTTAAAATTTCAGACCATTCGGTTGGGTATTTTTTGTTCTGTTATATGCGGACGGACGGACAGACGGACTGAACGACGACTATAGGTGCTTCGTATTTATATAACTACGAACGCACCTAAAAAGCAGGCACTCATTGAAAATTACGTCATAAAAACTATATTTACACATGAATTTTAAAAGAGAAAGCATATTGTAAAATAATAAATTCATTAACATGCGTTAGAAGTCATAAATAGGTGAAATTACATCACATTACACTTATTACGTAAAATGAACAAAAAATAATATTGCAAAACAGTTTAAATTTAAAAATTGCGCGAGACATTTATTTGATATTTTGAGATGATCTTTTCAACTATTTTTGTTAGGACAGCGCAAATAATATTTTATTTCTAACGAATATATTTTCACGTGAATATTAAAATGAGAAAGAAAAGTTTGGTGAAAATTATGTCAGATTAAAAACGATAGATTTAAAACGTCTTATTTAAAAGAAGTTTCTTTTCGCTTTGTTAAAAAATACCAGGAGACAAAGACTCTGTTTACTTAATTCATTTTATGTTAGCTTATTTTGAAATGTTTAACTGATTTTATTTAATCAAAGACAGAAACAGCCATTGTATCTTCTAACAGCAGCTGATTTGGGCTTAAAATTCCCAATCAAAGAGAAATGAACCCGTTTATAGGGAGATCGCCACTGCTTTTTAACTTATAATTCAATCTTCCGAAATCTTTTTAAAGCTGATCAAATTAGCGTGCTTTTAGAGTCTGCGGTGTCTGAACGGGGGGGTTGGCGAGCGTAGCTCGTACGGGCAACGCCCCCTAGTGATACTAAAACAATACTCGGATTAACGCTCCATATTTCTGAATGCAGTAGACAGTATATGAAGTGTCGCTAGTCAAGTTATTCTGCCCGTCTTTCACTTTTCGTTGTGGTATCGCATTTAATTCAAAGCAAATAAGTCTATCGAGAAAATCTCAATACTTTTATTGTTATTAATATATGAAAGAAATACCAATTCTGCTTGGATATAGATACCTTATATTTTTGATTGATAACTGATAATAATTTAAATTCTTATGGAAAATATAGTTCGCCCAGTGTACAATAGTCCCTAGTTTTAATGCAAATGTTCGCAAGCAACATGCAGTTTGTAGTTCTGATAAGTCTAAAAAAAAAAGCTCAATTATATGGCTTTCTATTTAGAATATTTGAAACTGTTAGTATTTGAATCCCAATGAAAAAGGCGTGAGTAAGTTATATAAAATTGAGACTTACCCTTCTTCAGGATACTTATCCATTTCGGTGTAAATCCACAATTTATTTGAATACAATATGCATTAGTTGACGATAGTTTAATTAGTTGAAGATTGTATCCTCTAATTGCTTTTCATGCCTCCTTCAAATAAAGAAATTGTAGACGATTTGTTATCTCAAATGAATAAGCAGTGGTAACACTTTAAGCTATTTAATTCACATTGTTTAAATTGTGAAAAAGAGAGAGCATTTTTCATCCCTCTTCTCTGGAATAACTACATTTTCAGAATGAAAAAATATTTACATTATAAGATAATAAATCAGTAATAATAATTGTAATAGCAATATCATAATAATAATAATAAATCAGTTTAATGTCTATGAGTCACTCAACAAGTCATTATCTTTATCAAGGTTTTCAAGGTTAAATACATTTTTCACATTTGAAAAGATTTATGGCTGAGTTGAAGTGACGCATTATTTATGTAACTGAGGAAATTATCTTTATCACGGCTAATTAGCTTGATTTATATCCATCAACTCCTCCTTAATTTCTGAAGTTTCATTCTCACACAAATTTAAGTTCCTTCTATGGGTTTGAAAAACAGGTTTGGGAACTGGTTTCGTAAACAGGTCTGCTATCATCAATTTGGTTGGGCAGTACTTTAGGTTGATAGTCCCTTCTTGCTTTAGTTGTTTTATCAGGTGGAACCTAATTTCAATATGTTTAGTCTTACTTGAGTGCTTTTCTAATTCTATCATCTTGATCGTGGACTGGTTGTCTTCATATAGGTCTATAGGTAAGGTTTGCTTTAGGTTTAATTCTTCCAGTAGATTGACTAGCCACTTTATTTCAATTGCTGCATTTGCTGCTGACACATACTCGGCCTCTGCCGATGATAATGCAATGCAGGATTGTTTCTTGGTCGACCATTATATTGGATTTCTTCCTAACATGTATAGGTTCCCACTCGTTGATTTTCGTGAATCTACATCTCCTCCCCAATCTGCATCCGCATAAACTTCAAGTATTGGTTTCTTTTCTCTGCTCAGAACTAGACTATAATTTTTTGTAGTCTTTAAATATCTTATCACTCTTTTTACTGCATTCCAGTCTTTCATTCTTGGTGATTCATTTCTTCTGCTAAGAATGTTTACTGCTGCACAGATGTCAGATCTGCTTATAGTTGCTAGATATAGAAGTGCTCCTATGGCTTGTCTGTAATATGTGTTGTTTGGTAAAATGTTATCCTCATCATTAAAGCGTGTGTAATTTGTTTCCATGGGTGTGCTATACGGTTTTGCGTCTTGCAAATTAAATTTATTGATTAATTCTTCTATTTTCTGAGTTTGATTTATCATGTAGCTTTTATTTACTTTTTTAATGTTCATAGATAGGTAGTTACTGATGTCACCTAAATCTTTTAGCTCGTATTCTTTATTTAAGCTCGCGATTACTTCCTCTATTATTTCGTCTTTTCCAGCAATTAAAATGTCGTCTACGTATGTTATTATGTATGTTGTGTTATCGCCCCTTTTTCGCGTAAAAAGGCATGAGTCAAATTTGCTCTGACTGAAATTCATCTTTTTTAGTGTTTCTGTGATTTTATTATGCCACGCTCTCGCGGCTTGTTTAAGTCCGTATATGGCTTTGTTTAGCCTACATACTTTATTTTCCTCATTTGGTTTAGCGAAACCTTCTGGTTGTGACATATATATCTCCTCCTCAAGCTCTCCGTGTAAGAACGCGGTGTTAATATCGATATGTTTTACATTTAAATTTTGATGCAATGCTGTTATTAATAATGCTCTTATTGTTGTATATGACACGACTGGTGCATAAGTTTCATCATAATCCTCCCCGAATTTTTGTGAATATCCTTTTGCAACTAAACGTGCTTTATAATTTTGGATTTTTCCTGTGTTGTCGCGCTTTAGTTTGTAGGTCCATTTGCAACCTATTATTCTCCTATTTGGTGGAGGTTCTACAATTGACCAAGTTTTGTTTTTCATAAGGGAGTTCATTTCGCTTTTCATTGCATCTATCCAATTTTGTTTATCCTTAAAATTTTCCATGTTTTCGATTTCCTCATAATTTTTTGGTTCAGTAGCGTTTTCGTTCTTAACCATGTATATTAACCTATCAGGAGGTACACCTTTGTTAATTCTTTCTGGTCGTCTAAGTTCTGCTACTGGTTGATTGGACGTGGATGGTGTCTCATTGCTATTTGAAATTTCTATTTCTACAAAGTTTTCGTTAACCCGATTTTCACCTTGTTTTGGTTTGTTTTCTACTTTCTCGTTTCTATATTTAAATTTGTTTTCGAGAAATTTAACGGTTCTCGCGATCTTTATTTCATTTCCTCCTACATATATTCTATATCCTTTGGATTCATTATCATATCCGACGAAAATTCCCTCTATAGCTTTATCGTCAAATTTTTGTCTTCTGGCTTTACTGATATATGCGAAGGCTTTGCAGCCAAATACCCTAACGTAACTTAAGTTTGGCTGTCTGTCCATAACTCGTATGGCGTCTTTTCATTTGCTTTTGTCGGTAGTCTGTTTTGCAAATGATTTGCTGTGCAAATTGCTTCCCCCCAGAACTTTAATGGTAAATTTGATTCACTTAACATTGTCCTTGCCATTTCAACTAACGATCAATTTTCCTCTCTGCCACACCGTTCTGGCTTGCGCAATATGGAACTGTGTGTTGGTGTTTTATCCCATTAGCCCTGAGGTAATTTTCTATTTCATCTGATGTGAATTCCCCTCCGTTATCTGTTCTAATTGCTTTCGGTTTTTCTCCAAATTTGTTGCTAATTAACGCGATGAATTCTTTAAGTTTTTCGTAAACTTCACTTTTTCTAGACAATAGGTATATGATCGTAAATCGTGAGTAGTCATCAATAAAAGTCAAAAAGTATGATTTCCCCCCTATTGTCGGTGTTTGAAAAGATCCGCACACGTCGGAGTGAATGAGCTGGAGTCTTTTAGTTGCTCTATACTCTGCAATTTTTGGATAGGGTTCATCAGTTAATTTTGCCTTAATGCTCGGTTCGCAATCTATGTTATGCTTACAGTTGTTTATTTGGATTCCTCTAGCTAATTCCTTTTGCGTAATTTCTTTAATTGATGTTAGATTTCTATGTCCTAACCTACGATGCCATAATTCTAGGCAATTTTTGTTGTTGCAGCTTTGTGCTACGTTTGCATAGTTTTGGAATGCCAACTGAACTTCGTATAGGTTATTTACTTTTCGCGCTTCTAAGCATATTTCTCCGTTAAGTTTGAACATACATCTATCATTTCTGAATATAATTTCACATCCATTTTGCGTCGCTTTGTTAACCGATAATAAATTTGTTTCGATTTCAGGTACTAGTAATACATCTTTAAGTGTTATTTCATGAACTTCGTTGTCTGATGTTCGCGTGTTTATATTTACGTCACCTGACCCGTAACTGATAAGTTTTTCCCCGTTTGCGATGGTTACATTTGTTTTTTCGCGTGATTTTATTTCTGTAAACATTGATTCTGAACACACAATATGGCTTGAGCTGCCACTGTCTACTATAAATGTTTTGTTTTCTATTCCTTGTGTTATAAAGGCGTAATTTTTATTTTCGCTCGCCCTCCATGTATTGTTTTCATTTTCAGAGTGACTGTACCTACGGTTTGATTCTGGTGTTTGTTCACTTCTAAAATTGTTTTCACTCTTTTGAAAAACTAGTGATGTAGAGTAATGTTTTTTGTTTGGTCTAATGTGTTGATTTTGTGGTGTACTTTGTGTTTTGGCTTTATTATGCCAACATTCCTGGGTATAATGGTTTCTCATCCGACAATTGGAGCAGTATTTATTACTTGTTTTGTTGTTGTAATTTTTCTGTGCTTTAAATGCTCTGGCAGGATTTTCTGTTCTCTCATTATTATCATATCGTCGGTTATATTCGTCAATAAGTTTAGACTTGATAAATGATGGTGTGAGTTGATTTTCTTCTCTCGATTCAAGGGCAGTAATAAGAGTATCATAAGATTGGGGTAGGGAGCATAATAACAGTGCAGAAATGTGGTTATCATTTATAACTTCTCCTATGGCCGCTAATTTATCTACTAATTCCATTATTTTTGTAATATGATTAACAACGTTGCCACCTTCCGCTAATTTAATCCCGTAAAGTTTTCTTAAGAGATAAAGTTTGCTAGACAAATTATGTCGCTCATGGATTTCACGCAAAGCTTGCCAAGTTTGTCTGGCTGTCTGTAAATTTTTAACATGAGTAATCTGACTATCATCAATTGTTAGATTAATTAGAGCACGGGCTTTCTTATCACTTTTGGACCAAGCGTCCGTAATTGGATTAGGCGGTTCTTCCGTAATTACATGAAATAAGTCTTCTTAAGTTAACATCATTTCGGCCTTGAATTTCCAAATTGAGTCGTTCGTAGCTGTAAGTTTTTCAATTGCTAAATTATCTTTAGAAGTTGCCGTTTTCTTAACTTTTGATTACTTACGTGTTACCGTAAAAAGTTCTTCCAACTTTTCTGTTTGAAAGTTTAAAAGTTTATTTATCAAATATCTGATATTTCAGATTTCAGTGGAGGCTATTTAATTTATTTATTTTTATTCAGTGATCAGTAATCATAATCTTGTTAGTATTTGAATCCCAATGAAAAAGGCGTGAGTAAGTTATATAAAATTGAGACTTACCCTTCTTCAGGATACTTATCCATTTCGGTGTAAATCCACAATTTATTTGAATACAATATGCATTAGTTGACGATAGTTTAATTAGTTGAAGATTGTATCCTCTAATTGCTTTTCATGCCTCCTTCAAATAAAGAAATTGTAGACGATTTGTTATCTCAAATGAATAAGCAGTGGTAACACTTTAAGCTATTTAATTCACATTGTTTAAATTGTGAAAAAGAGAGAGCATTTTTCATCCCTCTTCTCTGGAATAACTACATTTTCAGAATGAAAAAATATTTACATTATAAGATAATAAATCAGTAATAATAATTGTAATAGCAATATCATAATAATAATAATAAATCAGTTTAATGTCTATGAGTCACTCAACAAGTCATTATCTTTATCAAGGTTTTCAAGGTTAAATACATTTTCACATTTGAAAAGATTTATGGCTGAGTTGAAGTGACGCATTATTTATGTAACTGAGGAAATTATCTTTATCACGGCTAATTAGCTTGATTTATATCCATCAGAAACTTCTATACATGTATTGGAAAAATATTATTTAGTGATTGTAAATGAAACATAATAATCTTCAATTAAAAAATAAACGATAACTTCAGATACGAACAATTGTTAAACAAATCATTTTCATTATTGTGTAACAAATTAAGTTGGAGAACTTTGGAATAAAAGAAAGAAGTGCAACTGCCAGCGATTCTGATATGTTTTGGAAGCAAACTGAGCGTGCAAATCACCTCATGGTGTCTCAAGTAAATTTGTGACAAGTTTATAGCTCTGAGACAAGAGAAGGATTTTTCGGAGAGGGTAAATTAAATAAGAAGAGGGTCTTTTGTGCGAATGAATTGCGGGAAATGCATTAGCATCCGAAAGATTCAGCGACGAGGAAAAATTGTCTTTCTTCTAGAATCCGTTTCGGGACTAAGAGAGTTTGTTTGAAGTTCATTTAAAGGAATTCTTTTCAACGTAATCGGAGTGATTTTAGATGTTACGTTAAATACCTACGCAGCTAAATGAAAGTTATGTTCTGTAAATTTCAGGAAAAATATCTGTCATTAAAGTTTTTTGTTACATAAGAAAATCAAAATATCTATATCAGATTATCTTCCGACACAGCAAATAAATTAATTAAGAAAAAGTAAATATATAATAAAGTTACTGTCTATTTTCTTATGCATACAGCAATTCGTTCCAAGACTAGCGACATAAGTCGAAAGGTACATTTAAGTAAGCGAAAAAGGATAAGTAATAAAAATTCTTTAAAATCTAATGAACATATTCTGTTATATTTAGGGATTGTGTTACATACATTTAACATTAGCAAAAAATGCGTTTGTAATACCAAAATTTGGAGTAAATCAATAAGTTCTTAACTTACAGTTTATTGTTCTTCTAGATTCCCCGTTCGAGTCTTTGAGGATGCGAAAATATCTGGCAATGATGTTTGAACCGACAATTTTTTTTTTTTTTAATTTTAGAAGCTCTTTGTAACAGCAGAGCCAGTTTTCTAAGCTTTTTCTTGGTAAAGGTCCCCTTCATAGAACCAAAAGTCTTCAAAAAAGTTCAAAGTGCATCTTAATTAGGAGAATTTTTTTCTCGTCTGACGACGTAAATCACCGCCCCCTGAATACTAGACCTGAGCGCTGGCACAAAAATGGCGGTTGCCAAAGACGGATTTTTTTCAGCGTGTGTACAGCCCCCTAAATTTAGACACCAGTATTTTATAAAATATTTCTTTGACTTGTTTAATCTGAGAAAAGTAAAGCTGAAAAAACTTTTAAAAATTGTTGGTACCAAAATTCAAGGGACCGTACACACGCTGAAAAAAATCCGACTTCGGCGGCCGCCATTTTTATTTCAACGCTCAGGCCTACTATTCAGGGGGCGGGTGCGAAAATGCGGGGTGACGTAAATCGAGCGGACGTAAGTCAGAGTACTACTGTATACCCTCATGTTCATAAACAAGAAGTAATAAGTAACATTTTCGATTTTAGACGTTTTGTCGAATATCGACAGAAATGTGTCCTTAAACTTCGGAGATGTAAAAAGCATGTTTTACCTCATATGTTTTGTGAAGATTTAGTCACGAGGGCAATTAGGGTACCAACAATAAATTGAACAAAACATAAATATTTTCGATCGCCTCATACCAGAAAATTCTCGGAATGGTCTGCCACTGTAGAAAATAACTATGTGAGCCATTTGCATTTGTATGCATTTGTATAAAAATAGCACGCATACTGGTGGTCATATAAACGCTGCTGTAAACAATTCAAGTATTTTTTTTGTAGCATGCAGGGCCTTAAACCAAATTTAAGGTCACTTTCCAAAAACTTCGCAACGCCTAATGTTGCCAATAAAATACATTCTGAAGATATTATTAAATCGATTTTCTACATGTAGATGGCAACACTTGTGCTGTTTAAAAATAAAGATACATTTATTTTTTCAATTGTTGCTACTTGTTCGTTTTGTTTTGTTTGGACGCTTGCGAAATACCCTATTTTGTTTTGCAGTGAGCAAGTAAAATTTATTTCTTATTATAGTCCCTAAAATTCTTGTGTGTATAATATAGAATTTTATCAAGGAAAATTATTTTTTCAATTAAAGACCAGTATTGCCGATTAGTAATAAACTGCTTTTTAGCCGTAAACCATACTTAAAACAAAATATGATTTTTTTTAAGTATTTTTCCCATGATTTATTTAAAAAATGAAAGCCGAAAAACATTATTACAATGATTTTTGAAAATTCAGGCATTTAAGGGTTAACACTTATAGAATAATAAAGGATAAAAATTATTACATACTATTAGACATATTTTTAATACGACATAATTTGATTGTTTGATGTAAAATATGAATATTATATTTTTAATTAAATTCGAGAAGAAATGCTTGCTTTCTTGAATAACCAATTTCCATTTTTGTTAACTTGATTGAACAACTATATACCGGGTGTCCCAAAAAGGACTGACTGATTTTAAAATTCAATAACTTGCATACGGTGACAGATATTTAAAAAATTCTTGCAGGAGGGTTATGCATAAGGTCAAAAGTTTTATTACAGTGATTTTCGATTTTAGTTCGAATTACAAAAAATAGATGGCGCTGTAAGCAATAGTCGCTAAATACAGGCTCGATTTCTGGTCCTTTTTCTTGTTCCATGCTGAAAAAGGAGATGGAAATGTATTATCCGGGCCGCAAAGTACCAAAAATCGAGCCTGAATTGAGCGTCTGTTGATCGCAGCGCCATCTATTGTTTGTAATTCGAACTAAAATTGAAAATCACTGTAATAAAACTTTTGACCTTATGCATAACCCTCCTGCAAGAATTTTTTAAATATCTGTCACCGTTTGCAAGTTATTGAATTTTAAAATCAGTCAGTCCTTTTTGGGACACCCGGTATATATATATGTATATATTTTAATGAGTTCGTTTAGAATACATTTTACGTGCGAATACTTTTTTTTAATACCTTAATATATAAATTGCGAATAAGTTTAAAAGAATGAGAAAATTTCTAATTTATTAAATTCGAAAGCATTATTTTTGTTTGTTTGTTTGTTTTTAAATAAGTTAAAAATTTTAATTTATTGAATTTTCGGTTTTTCACTTTTAAAATAAAATTCCAACTTTGGTATTAATACAGCCCATAAGCATGTGTGCAAGGAATAAACGGAATTTCTCCCTCTTTTTCACACTTCCGAGAAGAATTAACAAAAAAAGCATGTTTTCTAGGAGTATGGAAATTATTTGCTTAAAAATGACGAATAATTTAGTGTATAAAGAGGAATTTTCTAATAGTGCAGGCATTAGAAACATTATACTGCAATTAAAAAATGACTATGTTGAATATTTGATGAGCCGCTCATTCGCGAACAATACCTTTTTTTTTTTTTTCGTAATTTGGATGACAGCTATAACTATTTGAGGACAACTTATAGAAAAGGTCAATCAAATGTCACGAAAATTCAGAAATATATTGCCGATATTATTGAACTGAATTTCAATCGCTTTCTAAAAGCATCTGGATATATGGAATTCTCCAACCTGTGAACATAATTTTTATATTTCTAGAATATTAGGCAGTGAGTAAAAAACTGTTTCAAAATTCCGTCTTTGCATACATGCAGGGCCTGACTAATGCAGGGGCATGCGGGCAGCTGCCCTGGGCCCCTTGATATGATGGGGGCCCCCAAGGGCAGATATAAGTTTTTCATTAAAGGGGAGTCAAATGATAAAAAATGGCTAAAAGTGACCAAAATTCTTTTTCAGATTTAAGTGGCTCTGCTCCCTCCCTCTGCTTAAGTGCCCCCCCCCCCCTGAAGGTACAGTTACATCATCAAAAAAGCTAATGATTGAAATTTTATAATAACAACTTAGTAGTCGGTTGATTTCAGCTTATGTTTGTGTCCCAAACCATGGCAACTAGCATTAGGGAAAATAAGTGTACCTCTGTAAGAGAATGGATATGATGGAATCCTCCAAATGCATGTTGATTGAATACAAAGATTAAGTTAATTAGAAAAGTATTAACACAAATAGCCAATAATGCCTGAATGCTATTTACATTTTAAAGGCTCACATTTACCTTTATATTCCTATAACCAAAAAAAAAAGTGTATTCTATAGTTTCTTAAAGTTATCTTTCTTGTGCTATTCTGTATATAGATGTGAATAGTACTTGGTACAAAATTTATGTATACATACAATAGGTATAAAGTTTGGTTTTAGTCACTTCAGCATAACTCACGAAAAATTTCAAAAGGTAGAAGGGGCCCCCCAAATAATGTTTGCCCCAGGGCCTTCCACAGTCAAAGTCGGGCCCTGCATACATGAACCCAGTTAAGTTAAATGAAAGTACCTAAAAAACATTAATAAAAAAAAACATTTTTAATCAATAATATTTGAAATACATAATTCTTTTCGCAATGTCTTCTCATAAACCTTTCATATTGCTTCCTTATAGGTTCAACTGTCGTCGATGCCGATAATTTGATACCGAAATTGTCGACTGGTGTCATTTTGTGTAAACTAGCAAAATGCATTCAGAAGAAAATGGAAGAGGCACACTGCATTTACCGGAAAGATGATGTAAGTAGCAAATTTATACATATTACAAATTTATGCATATACAAAAATTATACATATCATTGTCGCTTTCACTGAAAGAAAAGAATACACCGTCTTCATCTAGAACGAATAGGTAGTCATTTTCTAAATCCCGATACCAGAAATATTGATTTCCGAGTTATGCGAATAAGATAAACAAATAAACTGAATAGACGAAATGATCGAGAATTTTTAGTCTATAGCGTTCTAGGTGATGAAACGATACATTATAATATGAATCGTTTTAATTGCGAGAAATTATCACTTTATTTCTAGAATTAATTCATAAACTAGAATTACAGTTACTGAAACTCACTTCTTGTTAGCTCTAAGGCTATGTGCCCGCCGGTTGTGTATGTATGTACGTACGTACGTAACGCGATAACTCTTGATAGAAATATCCGATTTGCTTCATTTTTTTAGGTTCATTCTGATAAGGCGCTTCCCTGATTAGTTCTGGGGGTTTATTGGTTAAGTATAAAGGGGGGAACGGGGGGCAAATCCCCTTTACTTAGATAAATGGGTTTTTCATGTAGAATTATCAGATTTTCTTCAAATTTGGTATGCCAGTTAATTCTGATAAGACGATTCGCTGATTATATTTGAAGATTCATTGTTTAAGCCTAAAGGGGGGGGGGGACCGGGGGCTAATAACCCCGTTAATTTAGATAAATGGGTTTTTCTATCCGATTTGCTTCAATTTGGTATACCGATTTATTCTGATAAGGTGCTTCCCTGATTATATTTGAAGATTCATTGTTTAAGCCTAAAGGGGGGGGGGACCGGGGACTAACACCCCCGTTAATTTAGATAAATTCGTTTTTCTATTCGATTTGCTTCAAATTTGGTATACCGGTTTATTTCAATAACGCGCTTCCCAGATGATAGTTCAAGGCTCATTGGTTAAGTATAAAGAGGGAAAACGGGAAGAGCTAATCCCCCCCCCCCTTAATTTATTTTTCGAAGGCCATTAATCTTTGAAATAAGAGTATAATATACAATTAATGTGAATAGCGTGTGAACTCAGTGCCATCAGTTTAAGTGGGCACTTTTCCTTTTTATGTTCACATTTATTTGCAGAGCTATTTTAAGTTTGATCACGATAATATACGAAAACGCCCTTGAATTTTAATATTTTATACCTAGAACTCTCTAGCAAAGGAAACTAGAATTTATAAGGATGATATGGAACTATTTTTTCTAGAGCCACAATTTATTTTCTAGATGCCAGTGGCATAATTTTTTTTCAGTGTTTGAGGGCCATAATCGGATAAGGACAGAGTGGGTTGAGACCCTTGTAGGCGTCATAGTCTTCAAAAAATAGCATATATTTTACATGTAAGTTTTTTAAAACTTTATAATCAAATTGTTTTCAAGAAAGACTTGTCCCCTACTTCTGTCTGTTTTTATTTTTCGTTAAAGTAGAAAAAAAAATAAGCTGCTAATTAGCCATACCAAAGAAATTACAAAGCCCCCTTTTGCTTTGCCGGCTGGTTACGTTCTTGATTCGCCAGCTTACAAATAACCATTTGTGCCCCCAAAGCGGACTGAATTATATAACTTCTGACTTAATTTCATCCTATTCACCAGTACTTTTTGTGTAATTCCAGGATATTTCAACAGAAAAAGACGTATATGGGGCATTCTCACAAACTTTTGACTTTTGGGGAAAAAAATCTGACAAAATTAAGCTTGCTAAAATAACATTTTAATCTCATAGACGAACACCTTAATGATTCAAAATAAAGAAAAAATGGTCAGCAGCGAATTTTTTTTTTTATTTAACTGAGGTTTAAGTTAAATTTGCAAGTTTAATTTTCCTTACCGTTTTACCACTATAACTTTTTATTTTCTTCTAAATTTTTACTTATAATGAATTTGCATAGTACTCACAGGACATTCAAATAAGAAATAATAACAATGTAGTACTTTTAATACAGAGTTTTTGTATAACATTGTCTTAAAGGGGTGTTAAAGAAGGGACGGTAAGGTAAAAATAGGGGATGGTATTGGAAAAAAAGGACGAAATGGTCAAAAAAGGGACGGTAAGGAAAATTACCACCTATTTTTAGGAAAATCATGTTAAGACTAAGTGATAGCCACAATGTTCATTGATTTTTAGAAACAGTTATTTACATTGGATTAAATTATATATATTTTTTTTATTTACCTCGAAAAGTGCAGGAATAAACCTTGGGGACGGTGAGACTACCCATAAAGTCACGATGCTTGAAATTGATATTTAAATGCTGATTTAAATTCTACAGTAAATTTCCTGCCAAAACATTTTAGACATTATTTCTCTAGCATACTTCTGCATGAGAAAAAACTTGAACAAAATTCTGTGGCTGCATCTGAAATGATTTTGTGCATCATTTTAGAAGAGCGATGGTAAGGAATCTAAAACGCAGGGACAGAGTTTAAAAAATAATAACAGCCCTAAAAATTTGTGCAGGTTAATTTTTAGCTACATATTTATATAAAACAATAGTTTCAGTTTCAGAAAAAAATTACATCGAATTATTTTTATTGAAACAATTTTATCCAGACAGCTCCAAACTTAAAAATCAGCATCAGGGACACGGGACGGTATAGGAGTTTTCCAGGTGTTTGGACCCCCAACATCGTCCAAAACTTATTTATCTCGTTAATATTGTTATGCAATCATGCAATGGGATGTTCTCCAGTCAATGAAATAAAAAAAAACACAAAAAAGTGTATTAAATAAAAAATTATTATTCAAAGACATGAAATTCAAAAAAATTGTGAGAATGCCCCATATATCGATAGAGTAACAGAGAGAGAGAGAGAAACATAAGCAAGCAAATGAAGGAATGAATAGATGAATTGACACAGTTTGATAGTTCATTGATAGACAAATATGGAGAAATAAATCAATATACAAATACAAATAGAGAGGCAGATAGGGGAGAGTAGCCGAATTTGGACCACTTCACTTATTTTCAGGTGTTCTTCGAAAACGAATTTTCGGAGAAACTTAGGTTTTGGGCAGAAAATGAAATCGATTTTTCGGAAGGTCTCTACTTAAAATAATAAATCATCTCTGCTATTTACTGCATTTTGTTTTAATTCATAAAATTTGATAGTTAACTTTCATTATAAATATATATATATATATACATGTCAAAACTATAGTTAAAACAAACAAAATCTGACAAAACTGTTATTTACATGAAATTTATTTTAACAAGTTCAATATGAAACATTTTTAATTTAAAGAGTATTCGACATAAAAAAGCATTTTTCGAAATTTCATTTCATCGCCAACCGATGATAAATCGCCAAATAAACGAAATATTCTTTATTTGTTTACGAATGTTCTATCGAGGTTCCGCCAAAAAAAAATTTATAAACATATATATCCACAGGAGAAGAATACTCTGTAATTTTTTCAGATTTTTCTGAATATGCCCTTATGGAGACCATCTTTGTAAGTAAATATTAATAGTCTATTACAAATTCTTTGACGAACGATTTACTTTTTCAACAAGCGGATCTATTAAGTATTTATATATAAGAGGGAAGTAAGAGGGAAAATATAAAAACACAGCATAGAACTTGCAGCACAGTGGGATGTTTATGAACATATCACAAAAATATCATGTGGTGGATCATGTAAGAGATTAAATTTCTAAATAAGATTATGAAATTCATGCAGCTTTTAACAAGGGCGATGTGATTTGTAAAAGCTTTCATCGGAAAATATGCAGAATATCGAAAGAAGCAATAAATGTGTCTAAGTCATGCTTATGTTAAGTCAGGAAAATTTCTAAAAAGAGGGGGATTGGAAAATCTGTGCATCTGGTGATTTTTCAGCAGAAGGGGTTTGAACAGCAATAAATATGTCTTGTGAGGGATTTGAATACCTTGAGATTTGTTAGTGGGGATAGCAAGTAAACTATAAAAGTGCTATTACACGTAAAAATTTCAAGCGACAAAAATCGCCTGCGATTCGTCAGATTTCTCGCAACATACGCACCACTTTTTTCGTTTTCCAAGCATTTCATTGGCTATACGAGAAAAGGCTTCTCCATTGTCAGTTTTCCAAGCATTTGATTGGCTGTTACTGAGACTCGCTTCGTTTCAGACGTCAAAATCGCTCCGACACAATGTAGTTGCTTGATTTTCGAGCGAATCTCTTGAAGCCATGGGATAACATTGAGTCGCTCGGAATTAGAGACAACTTTGACGCTTCGTGTAATAGCACTTTAAGATTGTTTGATGTCAGTAACACTTGTTTCAGTTTTCCTCATAAAAAGTATTATGAAAAGGCCTGTATCGATCTTCCAGACCACCATACTTCCAAGCGTTATTATAAAATAATAATGATATGATTACGTCAGGAAATCTCGCAACAAATGGTAATAGACCGGGAGAGCACTGACACTCACCTCATCGAGTTCACGGCTGAAATTCCAGAATTAATTAAAACTCGATTCGCATATTAAAACGCAATCGGTCTGCCAAGTCCTATCTTGGTGGAAAACACCCGAAAACCTTATTTTAGCGGTTGACGCGTAGGTTTAGGTATGAAAACATGAAAGGCTGGGAGCAGGAAAACACAATGGTAGACCTACGAGTCAACCTCTAAAATCGGGTGTTTTCCACGAAGATATGACTTGCAGACCGATTGCGTTTTAATATGCGAAACGAGTTTTAATTAATTCGAGAATTTCTGCGTGAACTCGATAAGGTGGTTGCCTGTGCTGCCGCCTCTAATAAAATGTTGAAAAGAAGTCGCCGCTTAGAAATTTTCTATAGGACGAAGTTAATTTTTTATAGGACAAAAAGAAAATGATGAAAGGTGATGGAAATTGGATCTTGATTTAGAAAGATTCTGAAAGCGGGATATTTTCTTCTGGGCTCGAGTCGAAGAAGTGGCGGCCTTACTTATAAGCTGCCGCGCGAAAACGGTAGTTAAAGAAATTTTAGAGTGGTGTAAGCTTTCTGTGGACTGTACCACTAATCGGATTATTTATGACGATGCTGCTGACCAAAGGAGTTTAAGAGATGAGTGGGACTATTTTATCAGGAATTTGAGCAACCAATAATTTCGTGAGAAAATGCATTTAAGTAAACAATTAAGCGTCCTTAGTACAGCTATGGAATAGTGGCGTAGCAGTTCAGCGATTGTCACCACTAAATTTTTATAGTATTCTTCGCCTTCAAAAATCTCAGAAATTCTGTCCTGAAGTTAGATGAAGAATGCTAGTAAAATTTTGCAGTGTCAATTGATTCTCTGCTGCTACCCTGTTCCATCACTGTTAGTACCCTTTTTTTTCTAGGATAATATGATTTATATTCAGTACCTTATGTATAATTATTCATATAAATATTTTATATTGGATCGAAGCAAATATTTTATGCATCTTGCAGATGCCTCTGCAATTCATAGATTTAATAATAAACCATTAGTTGTGTTACCATTGTTTCTTGAATCCATTTACTTAAGAATACCTGAGTATTCGAGCTTGAGAAAACACACCACTTAGTAACTCAATGAATGTTGTTAAAATAACTCTGAAATTAAAATGCTTAAATTGTTCTATTGTGTGTAAATATACTATAAATATATTTGAATTAAAAGAAAATTAAACGTAAAAACATTCAAGTTGTTGGGCAATAGGTTTAGATTATAACGTCATCCTCTTCGATTTTGCGAAACCCTATGGTATTCTTTATAAATTGATCTATATACCTATACAGGACCAGGAAGAAATGCAGATATAACAATGCAAATTGATGATATAAATTGATATAGATAAATATTTGGTACATGAACAAATTAACTGATAAGACTACAGACAGGCAGATAGACAAACGTATAGATAAAAATTATAACAACATGAAAATAACTATTTTAAGTTCCTCAAAATCTACTGTGAAAAAATAGCAAAAAGAAAATTATTCTCTCATCCAATTTTTTTCCTTCTCTTTTCTCTTTTTGATTTCTTTATAAAAACTTATACTTAAAAGAATACATTATATCTGCTATCAACTGCACTCATATCGATTTGATAGCTCCTAGAAAACTGGGTCAATGACTCGTTTGTTACTACGAGAATATTCGTCGATAAATTAGCTTTAAAAAAAATTCTTTATGCACATTTTACCTCCACCCATGTTCTACCATCAATCAACGAATTCTATTAATAATACATTCCTTTAAGTGCGTTCTCCACATACAACCCAATAAAGAAAACGGAATTTTTAAATTCTCTTTTGCTGATGGATCCTCCGATCGATTACTCCAAAATCAAAGCTTGCCGATAAGTGCATTACCTTCATTTCTTAACTTTGGGGTTTTACTTTTTCATTTCTTTGAAAGAATTTGTTGGTTAGTAATCATAGCAAAAGATTTTTGTTTACTTTTGTTTATTCGTTTGGCAGCGGTGTCGCATTAAAAGGTTTTTGAAAGGTTTTTAAAAGATTAGAAATAAAACTAATAGAACAGAAAGGACGGAAGAAAAAATATTGATTTCTGCTACAATTTTTCCATTTATTTATGACATTTAGAAATTGCTTTTCTCTAGAACCAACGATTTCTAAATATATGGGTCGCGACCCACTAGAGCAGTGATTCACAACGTGGGGCGTACGCCCCTCCCCATAGGGGACCAATTTCATGTTTTAGGGGGCGATTCTAAATTTTTACTAAACCCATTCTCTGTAATTTTTTCCTTTATTTTGGAAAAATAATATTATAGACTAACAATAAAAGTAATAAGTACAAAATTTAAAACGAAAAAAAAATTATTGAATTTATATAAAAAAAAGCTATTTATTCTATAGTCCTCAAAAAACAGCTACCTTAATGACGCATATCAATCTCATTATTTTCGAAATATCATAAAATCATTAAAATGCGTCGCAATGATTTCTCCCATAGATCATAATGCAATGGAATTCTTCTGGACGTCCCTGTAAACAAACTATGAAAGCTACTTATTCGATAGTCCTCTAAAAGCATCTACTTTAGTGATGCATATCAATCTCGCTACTTTTGAAATATCGTAGTAATATCATTAAAATGCAAAGGACTTTTTTCTTTAGACAATAATATAACGAAATTCTCCGGTGCATGCGTTTAAACGAACTGTAAATTATACACACTTCATTTTCAATACCATATATTCAATAGTGAATCTCCATAACATATTATAATTACATGGTAATCCGAATATATTTACAATAGTTATAGTATAAACTTACGGACAGTACCGAAGACTTTTCAGCTATGTTGGAAAGTGTTAAAAGGACAGAAAACATAAAATTCGAATCACTTGCGTACCACACAATATACTGCATTTGAAAATGTGCTGAAATGTAGTATAAAAGCGATCCTCAGAAGCTCAGATTACTGAAAACATAAAAGTGGAAATATAAGTCCTTTTATTCGAAGTATATGCGAAGAAAAAAAAAATAGCGGCTACAAAAAATATTTATTGAAAAATCTTTTTTCTTAAAAATAAACTAATTAAAACTTTTTACATGCAAAAGTTAATTATTGTATTCTAATATTCCAAAACTGCCGAAGCAAAAAAAAATAGTTTTTTTTTCTGTTTTCTTTGAAGATATAAATGTATAGAAGTAAATGTCTGCATTAAAAAAAAAATTGCTGAAATTCTTTAACAATAATAATAATTAAAAACAAATTAATTTTCTTACAGCATGTTTTTTTTCCTTAAAGCATCAAAAGAAATGTTGCTGTGTTGGTAATATTTTTTTTTTGTTTTGTTTTTTGTTTTTGTTTTTTTTTTTTGTTTGTTTTTTTTTTTTTTTTGTTTTTTTTTTTTACATTTTAAGACATTTGTACTTTTTTAGAGAGTTAAATATCCATTTTCAAAGCATAAAAACTGATTACTCATTTTTTCTTTTCTCTTTTTTTACGAGTATATTTTTATTGCTTTTCATATCCACTTGTAATTCAACTTAAAGTGCTTACATAGTTATTAATGATGGGTTTACAAGTTCTCCAATATAAGGCTGATATTATAACATGCTTTAAATTTTTAAAAAAAAGAAGAAACAGATTTTTTTAATATATATATATATATATATATATATATATATATAGCTTTAGCTTATTTTTCTCACAGAAAACAACCATATTGCTTATATCATTGAATTCTGTGCCCTTGACAATGTAATTCAATATATAAGCTTTTCCATTTTTTGTCGGTGTCCACTTTTTTCTTTTTCTTCCATAACTAGGGGGCTCGGCCCCCTACGAGCTACGCTCGCCAACCCCCGTCCAGACACCGCAGGCTCTAAATGCACGCTAATTTGATCGGCTTTAAAAAGATTTCGAAAGATTGAATTATAATTTAAAAAACAGTTGCGATCTCCCTATAAACGAATTTCTATTCATTTCTCTTTGATTGGGGAATTTTAACGCCAAATCCGCTGCGGTACTACTTGATTATCCCGTCGACCAATTTCGCCAAATTATATAAATCGCCAAACCACTCGCCAAATTATACAAATTGACATAATTTTTATTTTAAATAACGAAAGAACAAATAAATTCGTACAACATTAATAAAAATACAAATAAAACGTCGAAATAAAAATAACTTGATGACGTAGACACGTGTAACAACATTTCAAAATAAGCTAATATAAAAGGAATTAAGTAAACAGAGTCTTTGTCTCCTGGTATTTTTTAACAAAGCGAAAAGAAAGTTCTTTTAAATGAGACATTTTAAATTAATCGTTTTTAATGTGACGTAATTTTTACCAAGCTATTCTTTCTCTTTTAAATAATCGCGTGAAAGTACTTTTGTAATATTATTTGCGGTTTCCTAACAAAAAATAGTTGAAAATATCCTCTCAAAATATTAAATAAATCTCTAGCGCAATTTCTAAATTTAAACTTTTTTGCAATATTATTTTGTGTTCATTTTATGTAATAACTATAATGTGACGTAAATATGACGTAATTTCTCCTAAGACTTCTAACGCATGTTAATGAATTTATTATTTTACAATATCCTTTCTCTTTTAAAATTCACGTGTGTACTTTTTATGACGTAATTTTTAAAAAGTCCCTGCTTTTTATACATAATTATTTAATTCTAATTTGAAAGTTTTTTTCCTGTTTATAATAGTCACGTGTAAATAAATTTTTAATTTGAAGCAAACATTATTGCTTGCGCTTTTTATGCAGTTGGCAACAGTTTAAATTAGTACAATTTTCTGAAATCTGTAAAAAATATCTCTAGAAATGCTGAAAATTTGAATTTAAAATAGAAATAAAACCTGAAAAAATGAGTCAGAATAAAAAAATTAATGCAATCTGCACTCCGGCAAATTCTAACGCATAAAATGATCTAAAAATTATTAAATTCCGATGTATAGTTTTTGCTTCTATAAAACTTTTTTAGTGGAACGATTTTGTCCAACTTTAGCATTAAATATCTCTTAAAATAATTCTTCGATTTGAAAACTGTCTGCATCAGCGTGTTTATCAAACATTTCTGTATAAAACCACTGATTTTCATATTTTTGTATGCATTATTTTTCTCAATATTAACGAAGAAAGACCTCCGGTCACAAAAAATTCAAAACCGGCGGCGGCGGCGGCGGCGGCGGTGACAGCGGTAGTTACTTTTTTTTAGAATAGAGAGATAATTCTTATAATAATTTTTTTTTTAATATTATACTTACAGCTTTAATTCATATTATTTGATGGTGGTAGGTTTTGTTTAATTAATGGTTATATATATATATATATATATATATTCTTCAATTTACTTTCTTAAAAAGAGAAAAATAAGTAATTGGATGTCTACCCTAATATTTATTGTAAGAAAATTTTAAAAAATAAGTGAACCACGATGGCACCAACTACTGTATAGCTCAGGGTTGGCGAAACTTTTTGGTGCTGCGTGCCAAATTCGATCAAAAAATATTTTACGTGACCATGACGTGCCAACTAAAAAACAAATTTAGTAGGTGAAAAAATAATGGTTTAAAATTACTTAAAATTTTGTATTAAGATTTTAAAAATATGAGGAACATACATGTAGGTATTATACTATAATAATTATGGAAACAAATGTATTTTAGGGGAAGAAATTTAAAAAAACTAATGCGATGTATCTTTGATTTATATTGTTGCATCTAAAATACTATCAGATTAATTTTAATGCAAACTGAAACGTATTTATCTGTCAAGTGCTTGCAGTTTGAGTTTTGATAATTTGTGAAACCAGTGACTCGAAAGAATAGATAGGCAAAAAAACTTAAAATAGCAAACGCCAGTTTCTTTCGATAGCTCTGAAAAAAAATCTAAGTTGACATAACTTTACTATCGGAATTTAGTAATGTCTAATAACCAATTCTCATCGATAGTTTTCAAATATCGTATTTGTTGAATAATTTTTGAGACCATAATTAATTAGATTGGAATATAATATGCCGCAATTAAAATTTTTTAATTTCTATGTAATCGAATTTAGAAAAGATCAGTCACGATTTTATGTAATCTCACTTCATTTGGAATTAGAGCCACAGCAATGCCATACCAAAATTATTCTTTCACGTGCCAAAAGTGGCACGCGTGCCATAGGTTCGCCGTCACTGGTATAGCTTATGGCCTAGACTGCCCAACCCCCTTTTTTTTTTTTTTTTAGTAAAAGTATTAATGTAAACATTTCCAAGGCAACCAATCCACAACATTAGATGGCATTTTAAACATATTTTCTTTAAACAATTACAGTGCATATACATTAACATTATATATAAGTCAGAAATAGGGGCGTGAAAATCATAAGTATGTAGACCTGTTTTGAATAACATCCAGAAAAGAAGAAATATGTGTATTTCCTGTGCTTTATCATTTAGGAGGGAGGGTGGAGGGTCACGTGATATCGTCAGATATCTCTTGGGGGAGGAGGGATTTGTCTTTTAATATCGTTATCATTTTTGATCCAACCAAAATTTTCTCTCTGTAACTTGGTCTTTACATCAAAATAGTATGTTATCTATTTTTATTCTGTTATCTATTTTTATGAAAATGCAAAGTTATTACTAAAACTATTAGATGATTATAAAATCATTTCATTCCAAAATATGGAATACCCCAAAGTTTAGTATTCCTATTCTTCTGTCATATATGTATGCATATATAATTCACTGTTGGAAAAACCGTATGCGAAGTATGTTTGAAATTGTATTTGTGTTTACTTGTAGAGAAAGAATGTTGCCCATCGGTTTTGTTGATAAGAAATTCTGCAACTCCCCCCCTCCCCCGTGCGGGTGCAAATGAATAAACCTTATTACTGTTGAATAAATTATGTAACAAAAAGCTTTCATTAAATGCGTTTAAATAGTAACTATTTCTTTTAAGTGTTATTTGATGTAAAGTGATATCTTATTAACTTCTATTCATTTGAATAAATAAAGTATGCGAAAAAAACCATATTTGTATATCACTCCAAACAAAAGAAAAAATTCCAAAAATCAAACTAATTTTTAGACATTATTGATAACGATATTATTACAAGGAGGGTGGAAACTTGAGAGATGACAACGTATGATATCGTAAGGAGGGGAGGGGATCAAAAATTACCAAAAAGTTGATAACGTTATGTATGTACAGTCCCATATATAACAAAGAAAAGATAAATGAAAATTGAACATACTGAATTATTGAAATAGTTGTGGAACTGCGGCAGAATTGCCAGACAGAGATTCCACAAAAAATGTACCATTTCATCCCTGCATAAGCTATAATAAGGTTTAAAAAAAAGTACAAGATTTAATATTACTAGGTCTCACTAATGTCGGTTTTACAGAGCTTAGCAGCTAAATGTCACATACGATTGTGAAAAAATGAAGTATTTCCTTTAAAAAAAAAAAAGTAAAGTAAAAAAGTAATAATGCACCACATAACTTTAAGGAAAAATACTAATTTGATTTTATATTACTTTTTACATCATTTACTATCTATAAATATATAATATATCTATAAATAAATTTATTTTGCTTCTAAATCAAAAAATAATAGGGAAATAAAACAACCTTTATAAAAATTCCTGTGGAGGAATTTTATGCAAATCGAAATGCTTACAAAATGAAATGTTTACATTACTTCTCACGTTGTTATCCATTTACATGTAAATATTACCAAGTTTTCTTCTTTAGAAGAAAAAAAACAAGTTTCACGAAAGCACTGTGATATAAAAATATAATACAATTTTTCTCTCTTTCCAGTGTCAATTCCAGCTGAAATATTGGGAACGAGCCAAGAGAGAGACTTTCTTCGCCCGTGACAACGCTGAGATGTTTATCCGATGGTGCAAAAGTATTGGAATTCGAGACGCTGTGCTCTTCGAATCAGATGGACTGGGTGAGGAATTAATTTTCTCCCTTTTATCCTGTTCTTTTCCGAATTCAGCAGTTTAGTTCTCCTCTCGCATTGAGCTGACTGACTAAGCATTTTTCTTATTTTCTTTTACACTCCCTTTTTCTACTTCAGAAGTTTATATTATAAAGCTTTTATACGGTAAAGCAAAAACATGTCTGTGAGTAACGCTGGCGTTCTACACTATAAAAAAAAAGTTGTAAATCTACAAAACTAGTTTTTGTAAAGCTACAGAATTTTTATGCTTGCTAAAATTTTAGTTCTACACTGTAAAAAAAAAAAAAAAAAAAAAAAAAAAAAAAAAAAAGTAGGTATGTGTGATCACAGATCGCGCAGAGGGTTTCGTTTAATATTCCTTTCAAAACACTTTAACCTTTTGCAAAACCTGTTAGTTCCACATTTCGAAACCAGGAGGCGCACTCTATTCTAAACAAACCTCTATCCTAACGAAACTCTGTTTTACAACCTATCCGTAGATATATTAGTCCAGGAGATCGGGCCCATAGCACTCGAGATAGGTAGGCGCCCCCTGGTGGTAAAAAGTGGAACTAAAATATATAAGACTATGGTGAATAATATGAAAGAGTTGTCAAAGTGGTGTCGGCAAAAGTTAGAAAAGTGCCCCCCGGGTGAAAAGAGGAGGATAAAAAATTGCTTAAAATGCACAAGTAGCCAGGAGGAGTAAATAATATAAGTGTTTTTGAAAATTTTAATATTTTTCGTGTGATCGAAAGTGTTCCTCTATAAATATGCAAAATTTCCTGTCTCCAACTTAATTAGGGCCTGAGTTAAAAAAATTCCTTAAAATACGCAAGACCGGAGAAGTAAATATAAGACTTTTTGAAATTTTTATGATTTGTCGTATGATCGCAAGTGTTCAGCTATAATTATTCAAAATTTCAAATCTTCAACTTAATTAGAGGCTCAGTTAGAAAGAAAAGCTTAAAATACACAAATTAGAGCCCAGAGGATTAAATATGAGACTTTTTCAAAATTTTATGATTTGTCGTGTTTGATGTAAGGTGTTCATAGTAATTTCATAGTTTGTTTCTATTTAATTTTTACAACGCAAAAATGGTATTATCTTAAAATTTTTGCTCAGTTTGATTTTTTTATTGAATAGTTAACTTGTTCAGAGAAAGGATTCTTCAAGCTGACTCCTAAGAATTTTTCCTGGTGCCTAAGAATTTTCAACTTTTGTCAGTCCCTGGTCATAACGCATTTGAAATACCAATTTCTGCAATCACCATGAGTAGGCGGAAAAATATCTAAATTTTTCTTGTCTTGTATATAATCTATATGATCTGCATATATGCAGGGTGATTCAAAAAAACGTTTACAAAATGACAGGAAATCAGCCATACAGAAAGGATAAAAAATCATATAGGAACATAGGGTCGCAAACCACTTATTTAGTTGCAAATACAGTGTGTTTCATCCTAACTAAACCCGGGTTGACGGTCATAATTTCGAGAAAAATAAAAACATTGTAATGAAAATACAACGATATGTACCTTGTTTTGTGTGAAATGTGATAACACCATGAAAATATTTAGAAAAACATGTTGCTCAAACAGTCGGTGAAACCGTATGAATTGATAATCACAGTCCAAAATGTAGGGCATCAAGTACTGCTGGCGCGTACAATGCAAACTTCTACCACTTTTGTTGGGTGTTATTACATTTACAGCAACGGTGAGAATGTCTGTAAAATGTTTTATTATAATACTAGGGGGCTCCCCGCTGCTCACTAACGCTCGCCAACCCCCGTGAATTGCGAGACAATTCAGAATGGGACCGCTACGCGTCTCCAGCTCGCTTCGCTTGCTTGTCACATTTTGCAGCAACTCTAGCCATAATGAGTACTATCATAAATCCTTTTAACTTATGAAATTTTTAAAACAATTTAAGGTAAAAAACAGTAATTGAAAACTTTGTTAAAATCACAATTAAAAATGCATTTAGTTGGTGCTACCAATAGGCATAAATCATTTTAACATTATGAAATTTACCAATTTTTGAAATGTAAAATAATTAACTGAAAAAAAATTACCTTGGAGCACAATTAATTTAAAACTCATTGCGCATAATATTGTACAACACGGTTTAAATTTATTTCGAAAAACTCTTGGAAAAACACTACCTGATACCAAGATAGTTCAATATAAATCAACAAACACTATCTGAAGTTCATTCGCCGTGAAAAATACAATATCTCTCAGACACTTGGCAAGTTAACAAAACGTAAACAACACGTTTTCTGATGTGTCTAAAAAAAACTTTTCATCAAAAAGCTGATTTTCTGAATACATCACGTGACCGTAAAACAAATCAATGGCTATTGCTATTCTTACATCTGCCAAAAAATCGTACTGTGTTTAAAAACAGCTCCTGCCTTTGAATTTTAATTTTTTGAATTAAATGTAAAGGCCAGTGAATATGACGTGATATTGACAAAATCGTACTAAAATATTTCAATTTTATATAAACTCTAAAGTTCATGACGTCATTGGGAATTCCTGTTCCTGTGCATTTCCTGGCCTTTGCTGCGCTATTTTCTGGAAAGTAACTCCTTCACACTATGGGAAACTTTACCAGAAATCGGCTATTTGTTTGAAATAATTCTACCGTCTTCCATGATACTTTTGGAGTCCATATGAGAATGAATCCTTTCTTTCAATATGACATCATTTTCATCATCGTAACTCTTCATCCCTTCCGAGATTAGAGAGTCGTTTCAGCAATTCTTTTAAAATTCCTGAGTTACATTAAATATTCATTTTAATTAATTGGAAATTATGTGATTTTCAGAAATATTTTATTTTGTGTATACCAAGAATCTTTAACCCTTAAATGCCTGATTTTTCAAAAATCATTGTAATAATGTTTTTCGGCTTTCATTTTTTAAATAAATCATGAGGAAAATACTTTAAAAAATCATATTTTGTTTTAAGTATGGTTTACGCCTAAAAAACAGTTTGTTACTAATCGGAAACTTTAATTGAAAAAATAATTTTCCTTGATAAAATTCTATAATATTAAACACACAAGAATTTTAAGAACTATAATAAGAAATAAATTTTACTTGCTCACTGCAGAACAAAATACGGTATTTCGCAAGCTTCCAAACAAAACAAAAAGAACAAGTAGCAACAATTGAAAAAATAAATCTATCTTTATTCTTAAACAGCCCAAGTGTTGCCATCTACATGTTGAAAATCATTTTAATAATATTTTCAGAATGTATTTTATTGGCAACATTAGGCATTATAGCTGCAATATTATTATAATAGTATTTTAGAGCTTAATTTGGGTATGTTGCCGAAAAGCAACACCCGGCATTTAAGAATTAAATAAATACAAGAGTCCAGTCTATTTATGCGCAGGAATAAGGATCGGGAATATGACATCATCATATAGTAAAATATTTTAAGTCATGGATGAAAATGCATCATGTGTTTTCCGAATGACGTCATTATCTTCATCGGAAACATTTCGTTTCACATATTGCTTACTGTGAAAGGTTATTTATTCACTGTCATTTTATTTACATAGATTACTTAACACGTTCACGCCGGCGCGGTGGGTCACACTCGACTGTCTCAGAGTTGTCAAGTCTCCGGCTTTTTGCACACCACTATTATTTTAGAGAAAATGTTGTTCCATTAAATCGCAAAATTGTTCTAATTAAATAAAACAACATTTTCTGTATTAAAATACTGGTATCCAAAAAGCCGGAAATTTGGCAGCTCCGAGACAGTCGAGTGTGACCCACCGCGCCGGCGTGAACGTGTTAATATTATTTCTCAGTAAATAATCTGTGTTTTGCTCTTACGTAATTAGTGCATAAATAAACAGAATCGTTATAATATGTTTACATTTTATGACTCGAGTTTCAGTGGTGAAATCACGCTTCTGATCGGTGTAATTTAATAAGGCAAATTAATTATGTTACTGCGGTTGTTGCCAAACGTCAAGCAACAAATTCAGCCTTACTTTAGCGGTACGTAAAAGAAATATAGAGAGAGATACTTCAGTTTTCTGAAAGTTATTTCCGTCAACCCAAACTGAGTTAGGATGAAACATTTGTGATTAAATTGTGGTTTGTGACCCTATGTTCCTATGTAATTTTTCATTCTTGTTGTATGCCTGATATGCCATGTCATTTTGTAAACGTTTTTTTTTTAATCACCCTGTAGATCTGCATATATATACTACATAGTATGCTAAAATTTAGCTCAGTTAGGGAATGCATAGCACAGTTCAAAATTCCTCTTCCGCAGTTTCCATCAATAAACGAAAATGTACTCGATCTCTTGTTCTGCCCTGTATATAACTTATTGTAGAATTTATGCATACCAAGTAATGTGCAAAAAAAATTAGTTAAATTTTAAAAAACGTACCGCAACTGAAAGCGTACTTTCAGCAATTATTCTTCATAGACAGTACTGTAACGGATTTCTTTTGCGTGTCCCTGCAAGAGAACTAACTATAAATGCTACACACATGCCACAGTAGACACCAATAACCTATATCAATTGCACGAAAATCAGAGCATATTTATACGAGTTAGAACACTGACAGACAGACGGCAGATAGACAGACAAACCGAATTCATAAAAACTTTAAAATTACGTTGGAAAGTGTTAAAAATGTAATTGCAAATGCAATTTGTTTGAAAACTGTACCGCAATTTACTGATTTTTAGGTGCGTTCGTAATTATATAAATACGTATCACCTATACTCGTCGTTCAGTCCTATAATCTGTCCGCCCGCATATGACAGCGCAAAAACTACCTGACCGAATCGTTGGAAATTTAAAATATAAAATTGTTGTATAATTTTGACGAGTCATTTCAAATTTTATGAAAATCGGATGTATAGTTTTATTTCAGGGACAGTCAAAAGTATTCCGTTACATTACGGCTAATGGGAAAAATTTATTTCAAGTGCATTTTAATGATGTTACAGCTTTTCGAAAAGAATGAAATGGATTTGCACTTATGAAGTGCACTAAAATATACTTTCAGTACGATATGCAGTGCAAACAATATTTATAAAACTAGTTATAGTACGAACGCACCTCATTTGCCACGTTTGACGTGCAATTTCTTACTTGTTATTTATAGTGTTGAAAATAATTTTTCAAATATGATTTTATCTATTTCTATCGCATACAGCTCAGTTACAGTTTAACACGTATGCATTTAAAGCACTATAAATAGTTCAGCATTTGTTTTCGGATAATAGTCCATAACGAAACTAACACTTCATGAGTAAATAAATAAAATAATATAAATGAAACACAAATTTAACAGATATGTAATCGAACTGCGTATATAAACACGCAAATAAGAATCGAAAAGGCTGCTTTAAGTAATGAAATCTTTGGTGATTATTTCGGTTATTAACCTCTGGCACGCGGCTAATACGAAATTATCGCTTTTAATACATTTCAAAACTTCATTTGAATAGATAACACAGCCCAACAAAAAAAAATGTTTCTGTTTAAGGGGACGAGGGACCTTAAAAAACCTTAAAAATCAATTCTTTATTTTTTGAAATTTTGACTTTAAATATTATTCAGGGGTACATTATATGCATTATGACAAGCATTTATCAAAAAAAAAATTTTTTTTTAATTATTTTTGAGAAAAAAATGGAGTTTTACGCGTCGTCTTAGAAATCTTCGAAATGCCCCATGCGCATTCCAAATCAATGAAAATCCCCAATATTTTTTTATAAAAGTTTGGTTTATATATATAAATAAAACTGTGCAGCGAATTTTATATATTTGAATATAAAGGTAAAAAAAAATAATTAAAAATTTCAAAATTTTTTCGAAAAAATTTCAAAATTTTTTATTTATTTATTTATTTTTTTACACCTTCATATTCAAATATATAAAATTCGATGCACAGAATTATTTATATATATAATCTAAACTTTTATAAAAAATATTGGGGATTTTCATTGATATGGAATGCGCAGGGGGCATTTCGAAGATTTCTACGACGACGCGTAAAATGCCATTTTTTTCTCAAAAATAAATTTTTTTTTAATTTTTTTTGTGATAAATGCATGCCACAATGCATATAATGTACCCTTGAGTAATATTTAAATTAAAATTTACAAATAAAAAGAAAAAAAAGAAAAAAAATTTGAAATTTTGAAATTTTTTCGAAATTTTTCAATTTTTTTTTTTTACCTTTATATTCAAATATATAAAATTCGATGCACAGTTTTAATTATATATATAAACCAAACATTTATAAAAAATATTGGTGATTTTTATTGATATGGAATGCGCAGGGGGCATTTCGAAGATTTCTACGACGACACGTAAAATGCCATTTTTTCCTCAAAAATAAATTTTTTAATTTTTTTTTTGTGATAAATGCATGCCGTAATGCATATAATGTACCCTTTAGTAATTGTTGAAAATAATCACAGCATTACATTAAATTCTTATTAATTTCTTTTTGTACAACTATGTTTATTGTGATTGGTTGTTTAATGTAGCTTTCTTTCACGGCCGCCAATTCTCTGCCATGGGCCTTGCAAAATCTATAAATACCTGTAAATTTTCTGTTTTCTTTCAGTATGTTTGTGTAATTGTTCTTGTTAATATCAAATATACTCACTTCGATCCACGTCTTTATGTCTGCCTTTTTATTTATTTTAACAGCAGAGAGTTGGTTCTAGCAAGCGTTGAAATGAGCTGCGAGACATACTGACGCCGTTATCTTTCTGTTTTTTTCATTTCTGCTGGGATTTTGAGTGAGAAAGATTTTATCTTTCTTTTTATATATTTTATTGAGCAGAATGGATTCTTCAAAAGATGTTTACGGTATCCCTCTTTTTGAAGGTGATGGAAAAGTTTTTTCGGTATGGAAACGAAGAGTAACGGCAATTTTTGCTGCTAAAGAATTGGAAAAATTCTTGGAAATTGAAGCGGCTCCCGATAATGCCGCCGATGTCGTGAAAGCAAAAAAGGCTTACGCTTTATTATTATCATTATTAAGTGATAATGTTCTTGCATCACTTCAAGATGAAAATACAGCTCATAAAATTTGGAATAAATTAGAACGCACTTATGATACAAAGCGTGCAGTGAATCAAATTTTAATTCGGAAGAGATTGGCAACGATTAAGAAAGATCGTACAGTTTCTATGAGAAATCGCATTGATGAAATAAATAAATTAATTTCGGATCTTAAGCTGTCTGGGGCAGAAGTTAATGAAACGGATACTATTGTTTATATTTTGATGTCATTGCCTCAGGAATTTGAAAATGTTAAGGTTGCTTTAGAAAACCAACCGAATTCTGTTTTGACATTAGATTTCGTGACACAAAGATTATTAGATGCTGAAGCACTTCTTTTGGATTCAAAGAAAGAAAAAGTATATACTAAGGCTGCTCATGATAATACTGCATTTGTGTCGACTCGCAAGGAATTCTTTTGCAAAATTTGCAACTCTAAAGGGCATACAGCGAAATATTGTAGAAAGAAAATTACTTGCCATTCTTGTGGAAAATTCGGACACATAAAACGTAACTGTAAAGCTGTTAAAAATTCAAATGAAGAAAAATTTGCCTCTTCAGCTGTTTCTTTCGTTGCTGGAAATGCTTCCAGGAAAAGGAATGAATTTATAGTAGATTCCGGAGCAACTTCCCATATGTGTTCTAATGAGAATTATTTCGCATCCTTAGTACCTTCTTCAGGAACTATTAAATGCGCATCAAAAACAACGAATCTAGAAATCAAAGCTATTGGAAATATTAATGGAAAACTGTCAAATGGAATGGAAATTACTTTAAAGGATGTCCTTTATGTTCCAGACTTAAACGGGCAACTCATTTCCGTTAGAAAAATTGAAAGTGCAAATTATACAGTTATTTTCAAGAATCAAAAAGTATTTATCGAAAAAGGGAGAAACCGTTTTTACTTCGATGAACGGGATTTGAATGGACAATACGTAAGTGACTTTGTCCCTGTTTACGAAACCGTTCTTACTTCAAAGAAAAATCATTGTGATATCTGGCATCGCAGACTTGGTCATCCGAGTGACAAAGTATTGAAAGATATGAAGCTTCCGGTACCTGATTCTTTTTGTGATATTTGTGCTCGGGCAAAACAGAGTGCAACACCAATGGGAAGAGGACCAAGAAAAAGAGAAACCAAGCCAATGACTTTGATTCATAGTGACATTTGTGGACCTATTTTTCAGACAACCTTTTCTGGCGAGTGCTATTTTATGACTCTTATCGATGATTTTTCTCGTTTTACTGAAGTACGTTTACTGAAACATAAAAGTGAAGTCTCAGAAGAATTAAAAATGTTCTTAAAATCCAACCCTACAGTGAAGAAAATTAGATGTGATAACGGGAAGTAATATTTTTCTAATGATTTAGTGAATTTTACTAGAGATCTTGGTATAGTGATAGATCCCGCTCCCCCATACACGCAATCTTTGAATGGAGTAGCTGAACGCTGCAATAGGTCGCTTCTGAATATAGGACGTGCTTTGATTGCTGAATCAAATTTACCAAAGACTTTTTGGGGTCAAGCTATCCTTTCAGCAGCTTACTTGAAAAACCGAATGCCAAGCAGCACTATTGAGAACAAAACTCCGTACTTCCTGAAATATGGAGAAGAAGCCGATTTCAAGCACATACGTGTTTTTGGATGCAGTGCTTACATGTTAATTCCTTCCGTTCATCGAAAGAAGCTTGACGATAGGTCTAAACAAATGATCTTCATTGGTTATTCTTCAATGGGATATACAGGGTTAGCGAAATTAAACTTCCGCTACTCAAAGGGCCCTAGAGGCCGTTCTACTAGTCCGATGAGAAAAATATTTGGACAATAGACACTTCGGGGGATGCGCTCGAGATTTCCGAAATAAAAAAAATTAGTTTAAAAAATCGCCACTAGATGGCGCTACGAGTTAGCGTGTGAAGAGAGGACAAACTGAGATCCCGAAACACTGAAGGACCAGTGGTCTTACACAAAAGGAACACAATAAGGACAATAAGTGGGCACAGAATTTCCATGGCCAGAAATCATCAGCCGCCATTCTCGCGAGAAATTTGTAGCGTGAATGTTTTGCGAGTGTTCAGATCTTGTCGTTCCAATTTCTGAACCGCTTGAATGTTATACGGGCAGAAGATCAGAATTCTAATAATTGTATTACACTGTAGTAGGGTATATCAAGGGTACGTGAAATCGTCGGTACATTGACATTTCCATGAGGCGAATGAGTGCTTGCTTCCACGACCACTGTAGCAATATCCTCTACGACGGCGGCTGCACACTTTTACTTCCACTTCCCGGCAAATCGCCTAACTGTCCTGTTTGCTCGAATTTCATCATCATGTCATTAAGAGCACGCTCCGATATCGGTCCACGTCGTTGTTTCTTGAGACAGCGAACTCTCTCACAACTTCATCTGCATTCTCACCGTTGCGGTAATACAGTTTGACTAGCATTGGCAACGTCGGCATTTTGAAATGCTCATATGATTGGGGCACGAACTTCTTCCTTTTATCGTGCGTGGAATTTGCATGTGTTGCTGCAATGTGCTGCCCTGCTGCGCCCTCTGGTGGCGAGTTTTTAAACTATTTTTTTTTTAATTTCGGAAATCTCGAGCGCATCCTCCGAAGTGTCTGTTGTCAAAATATTTTTCTCTTCGGAGTAGTAGAACGGCCTACAGGGGCCTTTGAATAGCGGAAGTTTAATTTCGCTAACCCTGTAGATTACTAGATCCTGAAACGAAACGCATAACTGTATCAAGAAATGTGAAATTCGACGAAGAGAAAAGGGAAAATGTTCAGTCGAAACAATACATTCTAGAAAATTCAGAACCAGTCGCTAATGAAATTGATCCAGATGTTCTAGAAAATACGAGTGATGAATTAGATGATCCTGAAGAGAAAGAAGACAAAACAAGAAAATCTGAAAGATTTAAAAAGAAACCTGTACGGTATCCAGATCCTGAAGTTTACGAAGCATTACTTTGCCAACAAGAAACATTAACGTTTGATGATATCAGATCCCTCCCTAGTGATGAACAACGCTTGTGGAAAGAAGCTATGGACGCGGAGATTGAAAGTATGAAAATCAACGATGTCTGGGATCTTGAAAAATTATCACCTGACAAACGACCTATTTCCTGCAAATGGGTATTTACCATCAAAAGAGATGGTCGACATAAGGCGAGACTCGTAGCTCGTGGATTTATGCAAAAAGAAGGGCTAGACTATAGTGAAACCTTTTCCCCTGTAATAAGTATGCCAGCTTTACGTTTGGTTCTTATTTTGATTTTAAATGAAGACTTATATGTATCTGTGTTAGATGTTAAAACAGCGTTCCTGAATGGTAAGTTAAATGAACTTGTTTTTATGGATCAGCCGCAAGGCTATGATGATGAAAGTGGGCGAAAGTGTAAACTTAAAAGAAGTTTATGTGGCTTAAAACAAGCCCCACGACAATGGTTTGAAAGGTTTCATGAATTTATTTCAAAGTTAAATTTTAAATCTTGTGATAATGAACCTTGTATTTTTATTCGGTATAATAATGATCATAAAATAATTATTGCTTTGTACGTAGATGATATGTTAATTGCAGGTTCAGATGTAAATGAAACTAATGTAGTTATTTCCCTATTACATAACGAGTTTCACACGTCAAAATCGCAAAGTGTTTCATAATTTCTAGGTATTCAAATGAAATTCAATTCTGATAGTTTAATAATGGATCAAGAGTCTTACATAATTAAATTGTTAAGTAAGTTTAATATGCTAGATTGTAAACCCAGTGACATTCCTATTTCTCCTAAGTCCACCCCATCTGATTTCAAAAATGGTAAACCTTTTAATGGCCCATATCGTGAACTTGTAGGTTGTTTATTATATTTAGCTTATATTTCTCGACCTGATATTTTGTATGCTATTAACTGTTTAAGTCAATTGCAAGAAAATCCTACTGAAATTGCATGGAAAGCACTTAAGAAAATCTTAAGATATTTAAAAGAAACATTGTCTTTAAAACTTGAGCATAAAAAGCAAAATTCTGATCCTAAATTATCCATGTATGTTGATGCTGATTGGGGGGCTAACACAAATGACCGCAAATCAGTAACAAGTTATATTTTAATGTTTTGTAACATGCCTGTTCTGTGGTGTTGTAATAAACAAAAATCAGTTGCTTTATCGTCAACTGAAGCTGAAGTCATTGCTTTAACTAAAAGTTTGCAAGACTTGTTATGGTTTAAAAATATTGCTAGTGAAATTGTAAATATTAAGGATTTAGTAATTTTTGAGGATAATCAATCATGTATAAAATGTATCAGTAATGAGAGTAATTATGGTAGAATGAAACACATTGATATTAAATTGAAATTTGTTCGCAATATTATAAAAGAAAATAACATCAAAATTGAATATGTTCCTACGAATATGCAAATTGCTGATTTATTTACAAAGGCATTACCTAAAGTTAAATTTTATGAACTATTATTTCTTTGTTGTTTGTACAAGTAATGTTTAAATTGTGTCATATTATTATTAATGATTGATTTCAAGAAATTTCTTTGTTTTCTGATGTAATGCTAGATTATGGGCGGGTGTTGAAAATAATCACAGCATTACATTAAATTCTTATTAATTTCTTTTTGTACAACTATGTTTATTGAGATTGGTTGTTTAATGTAGCTTTCTTTCACGGCCGCCAATTCTCTGCCATGGGCCTTGCAAAATCTATAAATACCTGTAAATTTTCTGTTTTCTTTCAGTATGTTTGTGTAATTGTTCTTGTTAATATCAAATATACTCACTTCGATCCACGTCTTTATGTCTGCCTTTTTATTTATTTTAACAGTAATATTTAAAGTTAAATTTGCAAAAAAAATGAAAAAAAATGAAAAATTCTGAAATTTTGAAATTTTTTCGAAAAATTTCAAAATTTTTCAAAAAAAAATTTTTTTTAACCTTTATATTCAAATATATAAAATTCGATGCACAGATTTTTTTATATATATAAACCAAACTTTTATAAAAAATATTGGGGATTTTGATTGATATGGAACGCGCATGGGGCATTTCGGAGATTTCTAAAACAACGCGTAAAATTCCACTGTTTTCTCAAAAATGACTTAAAAAAAATTTTTTTTTGTAATAAATGCATGCCATAATGCATATAATGTACCTTTGAGTAATATTTAAGGTGAAATTTACAAAAAATAAAAAATTTATTTTTAAGGTCCCTCGTCCCCTTAATACTTAGAATCTTAGAACTGATTTCAATCATATTGTGCTTGCTAATTCCAAATTTCAAATCAGTTTTTCTCTACCAGCTATTCTTTTTGCGCATGCCAAGGCTGCGGCACATGACCGATCTACAGTCTTAATTTAGCGTTGCTGACGGACTGAACATAACATCAATGGAAAATTCGTGTTAATTTAAAAACTGTAAATTTTCTCCTTGGTCCCCAACGTGTGCACAAAATACCCTTGTTTGTTTGTGTCTCTGACTGGGTTCTGTATTTTGACAACATTGGTATCGTTTAAAAGCTCTTGTCACGAGGATCAATAAATGCGTAGGAACTATACTCCCAAATTCAATAGTTCGCGAGTTATGAGCCTTTTCTGTCTCGGAAGAACAGCAATTAAAAAGGGAAAAACAGCATACGATTCCTTCAAAAGCTATCAAAGGCAGAAATTTTGTCTTATAATTAATCCTGGTAGTGTTTTTCTACGTAAAAGTGTTACAAATAGTACTGTGCCTGAGATTTGTTCTGTTGAGCTGAACCAAGTTTCAGACCAGATGCTATAATCATTAAGGTTAACTGGGTGAGAAAGTTCCACCAGATTGATCCGGGATAACTCAGATGGTAGAGCACTGGCGGCTTCAGCCAGGAGATCCCTGGTTCGAATCCTGGTCCGGACATTTTTCGCCCAGTTGGAAATTTACATCTAATACTATAATTGCTATTTGTGTCCTAATTCGTTGCCCTAATTCGTGAAACATTTTTAAAATCTTTTCTTCTTCTTCTTTTCTTTTTGCTTATTTTCAACTGCGAATATTTCATGAACAGTTGGATTCGGGAGTATGTACATTTCTTGATCCTCGTGACAAGAGCTTTCAAACGATACCACACTCGTCAAGATTCAAAACTGACAGTTGGAGAAGTTCTTTAGTGAGACATCAAAGTCAAACAAGCTCACTGGATGTGAAGAGGGTGGCTTGAGAGAGAGAACGTAGTTCTAGGAGGGAAAAAAAACTTATTCGTGAACCCTTAAGGGGTCTCCGGACTCTTAAAGTTTCAAAATTTTCGAAATTTTAATTATTTTATATTTTAAACTCCTATATTTTCTGAACAGTTTGATATAATTGTTTCCTCGAAATTCCCATTAAAACAGAAGTTATGGCTTTTAGAATTATACCCGCACAATAGCTGAAGAGGCTTTTCCGAAACTTTGAAGTCATTTTACTGAAAATGACATTTTTGGGCATAATGCGCAGGATATCTCAAATACTTCTCAACATTTTTACATTATTGTTTTTTTTTTATTTTGTAATAGATGTTTTATGTTAGTTTGTATAAGCGGAACCTAAAATTTCCTTTTTATTGTTCAAAAAAATATTTTTTTAGGTGATTATACTGTTGAAATTTTCAAAATTTTTGTATTAGCTAAGTACAACTTAGTATTAAAATTATAAAAATGTTTTAAATATAACTTTATTTAACTTCAGGTTAATTATTAGAGTCTGAAATATAATTAGGCACCAAAATTTTCGTTCTAGTTGCAAAATTTATTTTGTAACCGTGCGCGTAAACTGTCATACCATTTTTCTGCTTTTCAAATGTCTGACAGTTTGAAACCCCCTATACATATAAATTCTGCATTTTGTATTTTTACTTTCTTCTATCTTCAATAGAAGAAAGTATTGTAATCGAAATTTTTTTCGACTTCCGGTTTTCGACGGATTTACATGTTTTAGGGGTCAGAGATCCCCAAAAACATGTTTATAGAAGATGTCTGTCTGTGCGTGTGTCCGTCTGTCCGCGTGTCCGTCTGTCTGTCGCCATTGTACCACCAAAAAGTGTATGAAGTTATGCATAGAATTGAACCAAATTTTTATTTTAAGTTTTTGGCTATGGCAAGCAGATCCTCCCTGAATTTGGAAAAAATTCGCCAGTAGGGGGCGCTGTAATAGCGATTTTTGTGCGATTTTGAATATTGTACCATCCAAAAGTATATGAAGTTATGCATAGAATTGAACCAAATTTTTATTTAAAGTTTTTGGCTTTGGCAAGCAGATCCTCCCTGAATTTGGAAAACATTCGCCGGGAGGGGGCGCTGTAACAGCGATTTTTGTGCTATTTTGAATATTGTACCATCCAAAAGTGTATGAAGTTATGCATAGAATTGAACCAAATTTTTATTTTAAGTGTATGGCTATGACAAGCAGGTCCTCCCTGAATTTGGAAAAAATTCGCCGCTAGGGGGCGCTGTAATAGCGATTTTGCATATTGTACCATCGAAAAGTGTATGAAGTTATGCATAGAATTGAACCAAATTTTTATTTTAAGTTCTTGGCTATGGCAAGCAAGTCCTTCCTTAATTTGGAAAAAATTCGCCGGTAGGGGGCGCTGTAATGGCGATTTTTGTGCCATTTTGAATATTATACCATCGAAAAGTGTATGAAGTTATGCATACAATTGAGCCAAATTTTTTGTGTTTCTTTTTGGTCATAGCATGAAGGTCCTCCCTGAATTTTGAAAAATTCCGCTGAAAGGGGGCGCTATAATTACGATGTCTGTACCATTTTCCTTATTGTACAATCGAAAAGTGTATAAAATTATGCATACAATTGAACCAAATTTTTTGTGCATGTTTTTGGCTTTGGCCAACAGGTCCTCCTGGAATTTGGAAATATCGCGCGGTAGAGGGGCTCTGTGATTGCGATTTTTGTATACTTTTCTTGATATTTCGTAGTTCTATTGTCCATCGGCGGTTCGTGCAAAGGCGGGAACTCACTTCCTGCTAAGCCGGCTATTCGCAAACATCTGATAACAACAGAATAAGGAAAAACTATTAATTTTAACAAATATCATGATATAGAGTAACTCGTTTTTAGTTCATTTAATTGACTGAAGCAGGAATTTAAGATGAAAATCAAAGTTGGTATTATAATGAACTAATAATATTGAAGTATTAACATGCGTAACTAGTTTTTAAATATTAAGATGTATAAGATAGAAGAAAGTATTGGGATTGGCACATCCAACTAGTTAAAATATATGAAACGAAAGAACATACTTATATCTTCCATTTTCCTAAAAATTGTGTTTTAAAATCATATACACTTTAAGATATTAAATTTTAAAAATGGTCTCGTTTTTTCTTCATTTTTTCAAATTTTAAGAGTCCTGAGACACCTTAATTGGACTAGACTAAATCGTTTTGCTTCCGCTGCATATAAATCTAAGATGGATCGTACTTTGTTTATATAGGACGAAAAACGCTTGGAATAAGTACAGAAAAACTGAAGACTAGAATTTTTAATGGTCGTGGAATATGAAAGCTCATAAACAATCCTGTCCTCCGTATATAGATTCTATCAATGAGGAAGATGAAAATTGCGTGAACGTGATTCGGTTTACTTGTCAGAAACTTTTTGGACAACCACAAAGCTCAAAACTATGTTGAGCTAACAAGCAACATCATTATTAAAATGCTTCTTGGCGCAGAATGATATAAATTTAAATACAACGTTAAAAACTCCAGAATATGCAAATTTTGAGCAGACTAGTTTCGGTAACCTTTACCGTCCCGTCCTCAGTGCAAAGAATAACGGAAACTTGCTCAATTATATAGAGGAGAAGCGAATTCAACTGAGAAGTCCATTAGCCAATAGGGAAACAGGAAAATACGGGTACCAGCCAATAGGTGATTACCTATTCTATTCTCCTCTAAAATCGAAATCATTACTTCCTGGGTAAGAAATACACGCTTTTTGAAAACTAAATACACACGTTTATTGAAAACAAAATACATATTTTCTAGAGAGGCGTGGAAAAAAGTGGAATAGATCCGAATAAGCTATATAACGTGGCGCCGTATAACGAGGAGTTATTGCAATATTGTAAAATTGCAAATACCAAAGTTTTCTATTAATAAATAAAGTTTATTAAATAATAAGTTGTTTTTTTTTTGTATAAGCTGAAGAATCAATTTCCTCGCTTTTCCCTGTTCTTTTCAAATTCATCATTTTTGTTCTAGTGAGCATTCAGCCGATTAAGGGTTTTTCTTTTTTCTTATGATTCAGTAAGTTTTACGAAGAAGGAGTACTAATACAGTAGACTCTTCTTTATCCTCCTGAGACGCAAGCAAAATATAATGCATATATTTTTTTTAATATGAGTTTTTTTTTTTTTCAACAAATAGACATCAAGAATGATGTTTTTAAAGAAATTAATAAATTTCGATTTTATAATTTTGTGTTACAGCACATCCATCTAAATGGGTGTTACTCGCTTTAAAATAATTTTAAAAATGCTAAAAGTATGGGAAAGAATAGAATTTATTATAAAGAACATAAGGCAAGTATTAACATCTGCTATTAAAATTGGAAAAAAAATAGTTTAAACAAATTAAAATAACATAAAAACGAAACTACCAGCAGAACGTAGAATTCCAATTTGATTAATTTATTACGCCATTTTGTAAACAAAGTAGTTACCGTTGCTAAAATCGAACAACTGAATGTTGATTTTTGATTCATACATTACCATGCCAAAATGGTTTTAGAATGCTACAATGAAATTTAAGGCAATAGAATTAGAAAACAAAACATCCATTTAAATGGATGCCAGTCTCAGGAGGATATACACGTACGAACTAAATGAAAATTCTAAGCTGCTTTTTCTCATTCTTTCTAACATATAGCTTTGATCAAAAATAGTACAGCATAGGCACCATTTCAGAATTTCTTAAGAAGGGCCAAAATTACTTTTGATTTTTTTGAATACCTCTGAGAAGCAATTGATACAGTTTTATTCTTACAAATAATTTTAAAATTAACTAAAGTTCTCATTAATGATAAATGTGTCTCATTTTGAGAATGTTACGATAGCAATACTTTAGCATTATTATTCATAATAACTAATGTCAGTAATTATTGATAATTTTGTTAGAGTATTTCTCTTTTGTTTTAAAAACATGCCACCTGATAGCAGCATCAAACAATCCTTTTGTTGTTTACTGAAACAGAGACTCAGAACAGAGTGATCCATAGTTTTAGAGCTGTGAGCAGCAAAATGCTGCTGGGATTAAAAATCCTATATAACTCACTAGTATTGAAAAGGGAATAAGATATTAAACATCTGCAACAAACTAATATTTAACAGTTCAAAGTATTTCTCCATATTTATGTTTGTAAATAGTTTCAAGAATACATCTGTTTTCATATTGTGAGTGTTATAAGTATTGTATGCAGCATCTTATTCTATATGTATTTTTCTTCTAATAAATGTGTTTTGTTCATCTTAAGAAGAATCTATTTCAATTGAATAATTCACAAGACATAAAAGTAAAGCTTTTAACCTTTTTTTTATTATTCATGAGGAATTTCTTATTCATGTCTTCATATGGAATAACATTCCAACATTTTTCAGTAAGTATTTAATAATTATTGATTTACTGATCGAATTACTGATTGCAATGCTTAACCTTTTGAGCTCTGGGTTATTAAAATTTTGAAAATATCCTAGAAAAACTGTAAAAGTTGTATATATTAAATTTTACAAATATATTGAACAAATTGCTTGTTCATCTCCTACATTGATAGTTATTTCATAAAGTTATAACAATTTTTTCAGGTTTTGAAATGTAAATAAAGGTTGGTAGAAAGTGTTTTTGAAAATTTTGCTTCCCTCGCCAAAATTAAATTTTACCGTTTTCTCTATCGTACCAAGGCCCCCTGTAACAAAGAAATATCAATGTTTTTTGTTAAAGCTGCAAGAAATCAGTCCCTAATGACTTATTTCCTTTTCTTTCCAGTTATGCAAACTCAACCTCGGACCGTAATCCTCTGCCTTCTGGAACTTTCTCGCATCGCATCGAAATTCGGTGTGCTGCTCCCTCCACCCATTCAGCTTCCACCCACTACCATCTCAGTCGACGACGTTTCGGACTGTTCCGAAGACGAATTCTTCTACGCCACCACCCTACCATCGACTAATTTGATCTCTTCCAAGTCCAGCAACAGATGGGACTCGGGTTGCTCCAGTGGCGGCAGAAGTCCATCTGGTACTTTTTCACAAAGTGTTTTCCCTTAACTTTCATACATAACTGGACTCATCCAGTAATGCTTCTGTAAATATTTTGGAGTTCTTAGCCACTAATGAAATTGAAAACATCGATTACTTTTTGTTTAAGGTCAAAAACGTAGTATATGGGGCATTCTCATAATCTTTTGACTTTTCTATATTTTTCTGTCCCTGCATAATAATTTTTATTTTAGTACATATTCTTGGGGTTTTTTTTATTTCTTATACTAGAAAACATCCCATTGCATGACTGTATAACAATATTAACGAGATAAATAAGTTTTGGATGATGTTGGGGGGACCAAATATACTACGAAATTCCTATACTGTCCCGTGTCCCTGATGCTGCTTTTTTAAGTTTGGAGCTGTCTGTATAAAATTGTTTAAATAAAAGTAACTCGATGTAATTTTTTCCGAAACTGGGACTATTGTTTTATATAAACTAGGGGGCTCGGCCCCCTGCGAGCTACGCTCGCCAACCCCCGTTCAGACACCGCAGTTTCTAAAAGCACGCTAATTTGATCGGCTTTAAAAAGATTTTGAAAGATTGAATTATAATTTAAAAAACAGTGGCGATCTCCCTATAAACGGATTTCTATTCATTTCTCTTTGATTGGGGAATTTTAAGGAAAAATCAGCTGCTGTTAAAAGATACTATGGCTGTTTTCCTCTTTGATTAAATAAAACCAGTTAAACATTTCAAAATAAGTTAATATAAAATGAATTAAGTAAACAGAGTCTTTGTCTCCCGGTATTTTTTAACAAAGCGAAAAGAAAGTTCTTTTAAATAAGACATTTTAAGCGGGCTCTCATGTCAAGCACGCAAGTCGTATGTTTGTTGTTCAATAAATAAATAAATAAATGAAAGACATTTTAAATGTATCGTTTTTAATCTCACGCAATTTTCACCAAACTTTTATTTCTCTTTTTAATATTCACGTGAAAATACATTTGTTAGAAATGAAATATTATTTGCGCTGTCCCAACAAAAATAGTTGAAAAGTTCATCTCGAAATATCAAATAAATGGTTCGCGCAATTTTTAAATTTAAACTGTTTTGCAATATTATTTTTTGTTCATTTTACGTAATAAGTGTAATGTGACGTAAATGTGACGTAATTTCTCCTATTTAAGACTTCTAACGCATGTTAATGAATTTATCATTTTACAATATTCTTTCTCTGTAAAAATTCACGTGTAAATATAGTTTTTATGAAGTAATTTTCAATAAGTTCCTGCTTTTTATACGTAATTATTTAAATTCTATTTTGAAAGGGTTTTTTTCTGTTTATAATAGTCACGTGTAAATAATTTTTTAATTTGAAGCAAACATTATTGTTTGCGCTGTTTATACAGTTGGCAACAGGTTAAATTTGTACAATTTTCTAAAATAAGTAAAAAATATCTCTCGAAATGCTGAAAATTTGAATTTAAAATAGAAATAAAAGCTCAAAAAATGAGTCAAATTTAAAAAATAAATGCATTCTGCACACCAGAAAATTATAACGTATAAAATGATCTAAAAATGATTAAATTCCGATGTATAGTTTTTGCTCCTATAAAACTTTTTTAATGGAACGACTTTGTCTAACTTTAGCATTAAATATCTCTTAAAATAATTCTTCGATTTGAAAACTGTCTGCATCAGCGTATTTATCAAACATTTCTCTATAATACCGCCGATTTTCATATTTTTGTATGCAATATTTTTCTTAATATTAACGAGGAAAGACCTCCGGTCACAAAAAAATTCAAAACCGGCGGCGGCTGCGGCGGCGGTGACAGCGTAAGTTACTTTTTTTTAGAATACAGAGAAATACCGGGTGTCCCAAAAAGGACTGACTGATTTTAAAATTCAATAACTTGCAAACGGTGACAGATATTTAAAAAATTCTTGCAGGAGGTTTATGCATAAGGTCAAAAGTTTTATTACAGTGATTTTCGATTTTAGTTCGAATTACAAACAATAGATGGTACTGTAAGCAATAGTCGCTAAATACAGGCTCGATTTTTGGTCCTTTCTCTTGTTCTATGCGGGAAAAGGAGATGGAAATGTATTATCCGGGCCACGAAGTACCAAAAATCGAGCCTGAATTTAGCGTCTATTGATCGCAGCGCCATCTATTGTTTGTAATTCGAACTAAAATTGAAAATCACTGTAAAAAAACTTTTGACCTTATGCATAACCCTCCTGCAAGAATTTAAATATCTGTCACCGTTTACAAGTTATTGAATTTTAAAATCAGTCAGTCCTTTTTAGGACACCCGGTATGTTGCAAAAAATTAATCTACACACATTTTTAGGGTTGTTATTATTTTTTTAACTCTGTACCTGGGTTTTAGATTCCTTACTGTCCCTCTAAACTTATACAGAAAAATACACTTCAGATGCAGCCACAGAATTTTTCTTTTTCTTTTTCAATTTTTTTCTCGTGCAGAAAGAAGTATGCTAGAGAAAGAATGACTAAAATTCTTTGACAGGAAATTTACTGCAGAATTTAAATCAGCATTTAAATATCAATTTCAAGTATCGTGGCTTTTTTGGTAGTCTTACCGTCCCCAAGGTTTATTCCTGCACTTTTCGAGGTAAATTAATTTTTTTTTTAATTTAATCTAATGTAAATAACTGTTTCTAAAAATCAATAAACATTGTGGCTATCGCTTAGTCTTAACATGATTTGCCTAAAAATAGGTGGTAATTTTCCTTACCGTCCCATCCTTACCATCCCTTTTTTTCCTTACCGTCCCTTTTTTCCTATACCTTTCCCCCCTTTTTTGCCTTGCCGTTCCTTCTTTAATATCCATTTAAGACAATGTTATACCAAAATTTTGTGCTAAAAATACTACATTGTAATTATTTCTTATTTGAATGTCCTGTGGGTACTATGCAAATTCATTTTAACACTAGAACGGCGTCGAGGGGTCATTTTGACCCTTGCCGAATGAAAACATTTCGATTCGAACCAGAATTTGTTTTATAATATAAGATTAAACCATGCTGAACAAAAATACCATAAATAAATAAGTTAAATAGTTCTAAATAAAAATTCTGATGTGAAATATTTTTATAAAACTTGAGAAAAATTTCCCGCCGTTCTAGTGTTAAGTAAAAATTTAGAAGAAAATAAAAAGTTATAGCTGTAAAATGGTAAGTAAAATTAAACTGCAAGTTTAACTTAAACCTCAGTTAAATTTTTAAAAAAAATCGTCGCTGCTGACCATTTTGTCTTTATTTCGAATCATTAAAGCATTCGTCTATAAGTTTAAAATGTTATTTTAGTAAGTATAATTTCACCAGATTTTTATCCCTGAAAAGTGAAAAGATTGTGAGAATGCCTCATCTATTATTTTCTGTGGAGGTTTTCACCTTGCTATATTGTTGCATTTCTATTGTGATATACTGTCCCCATTCACGATGTTTAACTTTGAATTAAACATAACTCATTTTATTTTAAAGATTTGTATGTTGTTTTTTGTAATCATCTTGTTGACTTAAAAGGACAGACTTTATAGTTGACCAATTTTGTCTAAGCGGATCGTGATATACCTTTATCGCATACAAGGTGTTAAAAAAATTGTATACACAACTGCACTCTTCGGCCCAAATCATCTTCATTGAGAATGTGGCCTAATCTTGAATTGGAACTTTTTCATCTAGGCTCTTTAAGGGAAGGAAGATCTACTTTTTAAAATCAAATATTTTCTTCTATTCTTTTTTTTTTTTTTTTTTTTTTTTTTTTGCATCTTTAAGTATGTAGATTGTTGTCCTAAAGCAGTTTCGTGATATTCCAAACCTCTATCATATAGTTTGCTTGCTGAATGTAGCGCTGCAACATCCAGAAAACTGCTTTCTACGCGTGGCTCTTACCTTGAGGTTTATTACGCCTCGAAAACATGTCGAAACCATGTTTCATAAACTGGTAACCATTTTTATCAAGACCTTTTCGTCAGACTTCATTCATTTTTTTTTTTTTTTTTTAAAGGTAATCGTTCTTGTTGGACCTTATACCAACGAAAAGTATAACTTCCACTTATTAATCCTTTTTTCGAACTGACAAAAGTTTAAACAAAAATAGAAAAAATGATGTTTTGGCTCAAATGGAAAATTTGTCAAAAATAAACTTTTTGAGTTATTTAACAATCCAGTAAGTTCCGTTTTCAATTTTTGTCCCAGAATCGCTGCGTTCGTGATTTTACGCATGCGCGTCCACTTTGATGACTCATTGGCAAACAATTGAAATTATTTGTAGATCGCTGAATATTGCGTCGTCTGCATTTAAATTGTTTTAAAAATTTGAACATCTCGCCTCATGTGAGTAACGGCTTTTCATCTGCTTTCTGTATTCTAAAAACACTAAACCAACTGAAATTCAGAGAAAAATTTGTGAAGTTTACGGAGAAAACGCGGTGAGTGATTCGATGGTACGGAGGTGGGTGCTAAGTTTCAATGAAGGATGTGAAAACGTTCACGATGAAGAACGAATTGGACGGTCGTCTCTGATTAATGATAACTTGCTTGCAGAACTTACGAGAAGATTAAGGAGAACCGAAGAGTCGAAATTACGACACTGTCAATACATTTTCCTCAATTTTCCCGCTCACTTTTTCATGAAATTGTGTCAGAAAACTACATCGCACTACGACGATGGCATACAAAAGCTCGTGCCCCGCTATGATAAATGTTTCAACAACAGTGGCAACTGTGTTGAAAAGGAATCTAACCATTGTACTTCATTATGCAATAAAAAAATTTGTAATAATCGTTTCATTTTGTTTAATGGCTTAGAGGAACTTACTTTCTGGATTGTCCTCGTATATAAGTGAAATGTCAATAAATATAATACAAAATGCCTAAAGGTGATATCTTTTTCCTTTAAAAACCAAAACAAATCACAAAAGTCCCTTTAAATTTAGGCCAAAAAAGTAGAACCTCCCCTTAAGATGTCACGAATGCTTGATTATTAAATCCTACCTCGCGATCCAAACAGATTTCCTTGAATTTTTAACATGCGTTTTGGCCAGGATTTCTGAGGTGTTTGGTTGATGACCGCAGCTTTCTGAACGTTGCTTGTGAACATTTTGAAATGTTCCATCTGCCTCGAACTTATTTCTAATACTAGCGGTTGTAAGTGGCGTAGGTGAATCTGTTTGAAACTTTCTCTTATCTCTGAACTATCTCATCACTTGAGTTACACTGTAAAAAAAAAAGACAAATATTTCTTAATCTACGAAACTATAATATAACTACGTACGAAAATATATATATCCTCTTCCGAGTTACCCAGGATTCCGAAAAGCATTCTTTATCTTTAGAAACCTCAGAAACCAATATATTTCTCAGATTTAAAGATGCTTTTATAAAAACAAAGTTTCTGTCGCTGACACTGATTTTCGGAAACGTTTTCGAATATTTTTAATAATCAATTTCCTTAAACCGGAATTTACATTTTCAAGATGCTATCTATTCACAAATAAACTTTTTCAGATGCGTAGGTAAGTTGAATTTATAATACATGCAACAGTAACAAAATAATATTAATTTTAATTCTAATCTAAATCCTGTTAATTGATCCTGTTGTCTATAAAGCATGTTTGTTGAACATGAAAATGTTAACTTGAGAAGGAATAGCATTCGAAACCCACATATCCCAGTTTAAGAAAAGTGATTAACATACTGTAAAAACTACTTGGAAACGTTTCTGAAAATTAGTACCAGTAACAGAAACTGTTTTTATGAATGCCTCTTTAAATATCGAAAATATGTTGGTTTCCGGGGTTTCTAAAGATAAAAAACACTTTTCAAAATTGTGGTAAGTCAATAGAGGTTATTGTATATTTTCGTTTATGGTTACATTGCATTTTCCTAATTTAAGAAATATTTTTTGTTTTTGTTTTTCTTTTACAGTGTATATCCTCGAACTTCACACAACACTTCAGGATAAATAACCTTAGCTAAAAGCTTAGCTTAGACTCGTTTCAGCCACTATTACAAGTTAGTTAAACCTGAAAGTAAAAGAAGAACATCCCAGTTATTAGCGAATAAATTGTGTATACATTTTTTCTAAACGTTTTTTATTGTCCTTTCCTTATGTTTTACTAAAAATTAAATTAAATCATCTCTAAAATGAATTACATTTCCAGAATAAAATTAATTAATTAATCAATTACATTACTGTTAATTCATTAAACGAGATTCTTTCTTCCTAAATTTAATTTATTAATATCACGTCTCTACTTTATTTTATAGGAAAACAAAACTTTGTATTTTTCTCAGATAAAAGTCAAGTATCCTTCCTCGTATCTCAAAAACTAACGTAAAAAATTAGTAGAATTTTGAACATTTTTCTGCCATTGATAAAAATCATCGCAGTATTTAGAAAGTACTTAAATCTTTTGTCATAATAAGGTGTATACTTCAGGTTTCAGTCGGCTTATTAAGACATGGATCTGTTTACGTTAAGTTCTCCTTTTCTCTTTAATATGAATGATTCTGTACTTCCAAAAATACTTTTGCAACATATTTTATCTGGCGAAACTTTTGGCTAAAATATTCTACGGGAAACAGCGATAAGAAATACTCCTGGTAAGTAGAAATCAAAAACCCTATTGCTCGACTTCATTAGACACAGTTAATTTTTTTCCCCCTTTCTTTCAAGTGAAGCGCCCCGGGCGCGATTTGGGCAGTTGGCGGAATGTTTGGCCAAATTTGTAGACTTTCCTTCTTATGCATTCCGCCCCTGCTAAAAACTGTTTTATTCAGCTAGAAAAGCTTTTATTGTGTTCACTATAAATGATTCCTCAATGTATATATATCGTACAAACTGGATTGTTTTGGAGTAGCGGCGGATTTGAATATTACTTAAAAAGCACACAATTCTTGCTTAAAGTTTTTTATTGAACAGACCGGAACATCTAGAGTGGAGCCCGTAGCCATACAAGACGCTTCTACGGGACCATTCCCAGTCGTCCCGACACCCATGTCTCTTCACAACGGCGGCTAGTTGGAAACTGCCTTGTTAGTCTTAAAATTTTCAACGAGATGCCCTCTTGAAGTACTTCATTTGAAATTTATATCCTTAGAGGGGTTTTATATTAGACTGATACTCGGGAGTAAAATCTTGGATAATTGGATTTTACTTTAGTATATGTTAAGTGTCCATGCTCTCCCAGACTTAAAGGTTCTAAGTATGATTTGCACGCTACTTGTGGTTTTAATTGGGAATTGAAGTAGACGAGAAATTATGGCATTTGATGATTGCCGAAACATCGAACACATGTCTGCACTTAAGATTCTAGGCCATCATTAATGTGACTTACATCTCTTATGGGTTCCTAACTACTTGAAGTGTTAATTTAGGGCAGATATAGAAATTGATTTAGCGACTAAGGGAAAAATTTATTAATTGAAAAAAGTGATAGAGAATCTTATCAATTTTATAATGTATGTATACCATAACAATCACGGCGAAAGTGATCGAAACCGCGACGAAATGCTCATATTTTTACTGATTTCGTCGACATTTTCACACATTTTGATTTGTAAAAAATATTTCTACCCGTCCGAACATTTCAAAATTTTTGTAGGTAATGTATATCTTGTATATTGAGATACTCTAAAAGGACTGTGTTAAAATGCCGGTGTTTAGTTACTTTTAGGGTAGAAAAAATACCGTCTCTGTGAGGTGCGAAGTGACGTGCGTTCGCCGGTGTATTTGAAAGGGTTAAAATTCATATTTTAAAACACCGATTACACCAGCGATAAGAAAAAGGTTTCAACTTTAAGAACATATTTTTGGTTTGTCGGTACCTCTAAAATCGCGCCCTGGAGGGTCGTTGCAATAAAGGAAAAAAACGTTCTTCGGAAAAACGACCCTTTTTGAATTTTTTTTTCAAAATGTTAACTGCGACATTTTTTTTTATTCATTGCGACATTTGAGACGTAAGAGTACGATATTTCGGAATATGCCTTTCAATTTTAACTGTACCGAACGGCTTGGTTGATTTAGCTTAAAACTATACTATTAAAAAACACGAAAGTCTGTTCTTCGTTAGTCTCCGATGCGTAAATGGGTTTGTGCGCGTGCGCAAGCGCTGTCCTTGACTGGGGATCAGAGAGATGACTTTTTGATGACAGTGAGTTGCGATGTTTAATTAATAACTCAATTAACGATTAGAAATTTAAAATTCTGAGTGTCTGGTGCAACAGGAGACACTTTGGTCTACACTCACGAAAATTTTCAGCCTCGTACGTGTCATATATTTTGCATACCGTCGCACACACACACAGAGAACGAAACTTTCTTTTGTTAGTATAGATATATTAAAAAATGCTATTTATGAAGTAATTTGTTTGTTTGCAAGAATAAAACTTTGTTTCTTTAATAGCTGTCGTTATTAAAATAAAATCTTAGTACTGCAACGCATCACGGTTAATCTGTTTATTTCTTAGGTAGTCCCGTGTTCTCTAAGACATCCTCTCCAAACTCTTCACTCAAGAAAAAGAAAGACAAGAGCGTGGTGGTGGTAGTACGAAGTAACTCAGATAACTTCTTTGTTGGAAATGTTGGCAAAAGGTCCGCACCCCGAGTTTCGCCCAAACGAAACTCGTCACTGGTGAGGTCCGACACCATAAGTAGTAGGCTGAAGTCCAATACCCCTCTCAGCAGAAGCACTTCTTCGATCATGTCATCGAAGGGTTCGATAAATAAGGCTTCGAAAGGATCGACCACTTCTCTGAATTCTTTTTCCCAGAATAAACGTTCTATCCTTGATAAAAGGGTAAGTATCGAAAATATATTCTTAAATTGATGCGAATGGCTTATTTCAGAAACCTCATAATTGAAAAATATTTGAAAATACTTGGGGTTTTATTTTTCATGTTTATTTATAGATACTCTGACTGGTGCGAAAAACCACTAAAATAATTTTCTTTATAATCTCGTTTGGCGTCCTTGATATATTCGTTTACTGCAGAAACTTGACAAGCACCATCACTTTGAGGCTTAACCCCTTAGGGACGAGCGACACGTACACGTGGCGTTTGGAATGCTCAAAGTACTTGAATTTGAACACCAGTATTTTAATTTAAAAAATTCATCTTATCTAATGTCAGATTTTCAGCAATTTAAGGAAAGCGAAATTCACAATTTAGAAAAACTGGTGCTGAAGAATTAAAAGGAATGTAAAAGACGTTCGTCCCGAAGGTGTTAAATTTGTATTTAACCCTTTAGTGTGCAGCTTTGGATGGATGCAAACAACAGTGTTTTGAATTTAATAAACTTTTTATTCGTATATACCTAATTAACACTAGAAAATTAAAATAGCAATATTTGCTTTAATTAATAACAGACATTCCGTATTTAAATAAAGCGTAATTAACCATTGCAACTTTCTGGTGTAAAGTCAGATTCTCTGAACTACGTAATTTCTAGAACGCAATCTATCATGGGAATTAAAGGGTTAGGGGTTAAGTTTTATAAAATAAATAATTATATAAAATAAAGTATTTGAAGACATACTTATTAAAATATTTACTAATTTGCAATATTTTAGCATAAAACAGCCACAGAACAGTCGTTTTTACTTCTATTGCTGATGTGCAACAGAAGAAAAGGTTGACGTATTATATGAAGCATGTATCTCTCTATGTATGTCTATCGTATATGAAAAATGTATCTTTTCATTATTTTTACTGTGTAATAATCCTTTCAGAGAATCAAATATATATTTTTTTGAAACAAAATAAAAAATCGCGCATTTAAGGGTTAAATTTGTATTTTAGAGAATGCTTCATTGAACATTTAATTTACTCCTGAACTAATATCCTACATTCTGAAAAGTGCTTCATCCACTTTTCTTCAGCTTGCCTGGCACGTTTGCCGAACGGGTATCAGAATTTTTTACATGTTTAAATTTGCAAGTGACCAACCCATGGATCTCAGGTTGCTCCAGAATTACAAAAGGAAAATTTTAATTAAATATTCTTGGTGCCGTTTGTCAGTTTTGGAATTAAAATTAGGTGTCCTTTTTTGTGGACACCGCCAGCTAAAGGGTTAACTGTCGTCGTTAATAATTTGGCTATTGTTTGTTCCTATGTTTGCCAAGATTGCGTCAAATTTTATTGTTTTGTCCATCCAGTAGTTGCTGTGTTCTCTAAAAAATTTTATTCAAGAAGAAAAAAGACAAAAGAATGGTAAAAAGAGTAGGAAGTAAATCGGTGAATTACTTTGCTGAAAATGACGTTGGTAAAAGGAAACTAATACCATCAGAGCTGCATAGTTATGTTTCTAAAGTAAAGTATTGGTTAAAGAAGGATGTTATAATAGAATTGTGATGTCAAATCACATATAGTTGTCTTAATTACCTTAAGAAACATCAATTATATTAATTATTTAGCTATTTTTAACTACATACTCATTTTCTGTAGAAAGTATTTAAATGCTACCATAAAATATATTCTTTCTTTTATGTTTTTCCGTTATTCAAGATATAACAAAATATAATAATGTATTGGATGTACCAAATCATGCTAATAATTTATTTCTCTTTTCTTAAGTAAGCATTTATTTTCCAGTAAAATATTAGGTCATTATATTACTTGATGGTATAAAGCCGGCATGTCAAACTCCTCTACCGCCGCGGGTCAAATTAGAAATTGCATACAAAGACGCAGGCCACATCAAACAAAAAAGATAATATTATTAGAATTTCACACAGCAATATTTGTACGTACAAAGCATAGCCATATTAAACAAATATTCAAGGAAAGTTCTAAAACTATAATTCATAGTTTATTTTATCTTATTTTTCAAAAAAATACTTGACATTACTTTTTATCAACCAAATTTACAAAGTTTAATTGGATTTTCTAAATAGTATTACCTTAAAAAATAAATTATTTTACACAAGCTCTGTTAATCTGGTAAAGGTATAACTTTTAATGTTCCGGATTTTTTTCAAGTAAAAACTAAAAACTTAAAAAAAAAAAAAAAAAAAAAAAAAAAAAAAAAAAAAAAAAAAAAACATATATTTTGAAATTTTTTTTTTAAAATAAATTGTGTCTCGTATCTATGCGCTACGCATTTCATTTCATTTATGAAACACAGTTTCTCGTTCAAATTATGTTGCTTTTATCAGAAAAATTTTGTTTCGTAACTGAATTAAACAAAGGTAAAGTGCCAAAGGATTGGCGGGCCACAGAGAAGTTGTCGGCGGGCCAATTGTGGCCCGCGGACCGCGTGTTTGACATGCCTTGTATAAAGTAATTACATATTCCACAAATAATGCCTTTTTCAGTTATGCTCAAAAATATTATATCATGATAAATGAATGTTTTCACCTCCTTGTGCAATTCAAAATATCGTACACTGAGTGTAAGAAATAAATAAGTTGTTCTCTTTTCACTCATAATAATAAATAACTTGATAACTTATTTTCACTTAAAAAATATATATAAATTTAAAAAAAAATTCAATTTCTGTTATATTAAAAAAAATAATTATCCTTTGGAAAAACAGACCATTACGCAATAAGATACTATGACCTATCATTTTGACTACAGAATCAAAACTTCTTTTGTATTTAATGATGATATATGTAATGAAGTATTATTATATTAATTTCCTCTTTTATATTGGCGAAAATTGTACATTAACACCTTCCAGAGGGGAGTAAGTGCGTTTGTAAAATGATGTAATGATGGACTGACACCAGAATTTACATACGAATTTATTAGAAAATAAAAACTTCCTTATTTTCCCGTACTTTACAAATTTTAATTAAATATTCTTGGTGCCGTTTGTCAGTTTTGGAATTAAAATTATGTTTCCTTTTTCGTTGACACCGCCCGCTAAACGATTAACCGTCGTCGTTAATAATTTGGCTTTGTTTGTTCCTATGTTCGCCAAGATTATGTCAAATTTTATTGTTTTGTTAAATGTTGGCGAGTTTAGTTACTTTGTATGTCAAGCCAACACATCAAAATGCATCAACATTGCTATGTTCACTCTCTTAGCTCTGGATTCCTTCTTGTAATACATTGTCTCTAATGGCACCTTCTTTGCTTCATGACAAAAAAATCTACAAATAAAATTATGCTATTAAAAATATGTGGATTAGGGATGCACCGAATATTCGGTATATATAAACCGAATACTTAAAAAAACTTTTTAAACATATTTTTAAAAACCTTATACAACTTCTACATTTAACAGTCAACTTATAAAGATATTTGGAATAATTAGAAACAGAATCATATTTAAATAAAAGAGAATGTTTTTACATTATTTATTTGCTGTTTGTTAAGTATTATTGCTGGGCAACATATAACAATGATATGTTCCCGCACCATGTTGGTTAAATCAAAGTAAAATTGCGTAATTGGTTATTTCTGTTTGTATAAATATTTTTTTATAAAATATAATTATGAGTGTAAAATTATAATGTTTATATATTTAAGTAAAATAGGAGTGTAAGTTCATACAAAAATTATTAAGTTGATTTTAAATATTAAATATATATTTTTAAAAAATTGTTGTATTGTAAAATGAATGTATAATGTTGAATAGAGTTCGGATCTCAGACAACAACAATAGCCAGACGCCATGGTGTCGTTTTATGACAAGCCAGTGGAAAGTGGTGTATAATTAGAAATCGTAAAATAATAAAAACGTTGGAATAAATTTATGGCCTTAATAAAAGTGTTGGGATAAATTTATGGCTTTTCAGACCACCCAAACTTTAAGGCAGATAATAATATTAAAGTATATGTAAGGGGCCATTTGCAGACTGTTAGCTAATAGGCCTATCGAAGAATAATGCAAAATCTTCTCACATCCAATAACAGTGGACTAGACAAAAATAGTTCCACCCACTGCAAGAGTTGGTGTGCAAGAAGAATAAGGTTTGAAAAAGAGAGTCTGAAAAAAGATGTAGAGGACGCAGGAGCTCTCCTGAAAGCCCGTGCAATGAATTCAAAAAGCCCTAGTAATGCCCAGGCGAGATGGACATATCGGAGCGAGCCTAATCAAACCTAATTGAGGATGTCTTCCTGATGTACATATCGGAGTGAGCCTAAGCAAGCCTAATTGAGGATGTCTTCCTGATGTTAAAATAATGTGGATTGTTCTACAGAGGTCCGTAGCTATGCATCCTGCCATCCGATGTTGCCGCTCTGATACAAAGCGAATTCCTGATGACATATGAATATGGTCCTAAGCAACGCGACAACTCTGAATTTGATGAATAAAGGCCACCATCCCGTATATTAAAAAAAGGTACTATTTTAAACTTTTTCTTTTACCACTTAAGATCATATGAAAAATTATAAATATACTTTTCTGATATTTTATGGTAGAGAGTAATCTGAGATCCGACAAAACCAATAATTAAATAAAATTAAGGTAATTTAAAAATGAAAGAGAATTATTCTTTTAGCAAAAGGAAAAAAATATAATAATTAGAGTAAATGAAAATATTGTCTTTTTTTTTAAAGATTAAATATACTAAAAATAATGAGAAGCAAACAAAGGTGTTGCTTTCTTTTTTTGGAAATAATATTATCTATTTCTGTATATAGTTGTGTTCAATGTAAATAAAATATTTAATCAAGTTTTAAAAAGTTTCTGTAATTATTTAATTGATAATGTTTCAGGTGTGTCAATTTATTTTTACAGCTTAAAATTTAGTTTAATTCATAAGTGGAAGAGTTCGTCTAAATAATTCACAACGCAAACTCTTAATTTTATTCGTAATTATTCAAATTTAATAATTACATTTTGACGCGAATTATAATTTAATTTATTTAATGCTTCGCGTTGCTCTTCTACTAGAATTTAGGTAATTACGATCACTTATATTATTTGAATTTATCTAAGGTATATAAAATTATATACCAATTTGCTATGAGGTTGCTTGGATGATTTGGACCAATTAACAATTTTGGATGTAAATTAAATAGAAAATAAACAGGTGTAACTATCTGTCCAGCATCCCCTCCTTCATAGTAAAATGGTGCTATGACTCAGGAACGTTCATCTGAGGTCATTAGAAATAATAATAATAATAATAATAATAATAATAAAGGAAAATAAATTTAAGTATTATTTTAATGTCACAATTTTAAAGATATTGTAGGTATTTAAGTTTAATTGATTAAAATTTTATTAAAATTAATTTTATTATTGTAACAATAATGACACACATATAATAATTTTATATAAATAAAATGAATAATATATGTTAGCAAAAAAAAAAAAAAAAAGGGAAATGAAAAAAATAATTCTGGGATTTATAATAGGTAAATTTAGGAATTACAATTTTGTTTTTTTTTTCTCTCTTTTCTCTTTTGGTTGGATCTCAGTTACCATTGAGAAATAATGGCATTCACATCACAGATGACACATTTGTAAAAATAATTTTTTTATATATACTGTATAAATAATAATAAGAAGAATAAGAAGTAAAATTTGATAATATGTCTGGTATAAAAATGATTGAAATGTCAATAGATCATGATTTTTGAAATTGTATCACCTTGATACAAAAGAAAATTTATGAGTCGTACTACGAAGTAGTAGTACATTATTTACATATAAAAAAAATAAAATAAGATTGTTTTTTCTGTAGAAAAAGACAGATATTTTTCTGTTAAATGAAATTATGTTGTTTTTTATATATACGTGTATTATAAATATTTTAGGGGTATTTATGTGTGTAAAAGAATAATCTACAAAACAACTTCATCCCCTAAGAAATTTTTTTTTAATTTTAGTGTTGTTGTTTTTATGTATTTATGCAATTTAGAATGTTTTCATACATGTGTTGTAATATAGAGAAAATAGAATGAGATGCAAAATATTATTTTAAGAGGTATAGGATCTATTTTGAATTGATATTTTGAAAAAGTATACATTGATTACTAATATTTGTTAAAAATGACTCAGACGCTGGATATAGATACACGTATTAAGTTAGTGTCACCATTTGGCGATAAAAAGAACAAAAACATTATATTTTTCTTAGATGAATTTGATAATATTTTGAATTCAAACCAGGAGAAAATAATGCAAGAATATATAGATGAAGAGGCATACGAAAAAGTAAAGGATTTAAATTTGGGTCAAACAGTATATTTAAAATGTATTGGAAAACCAGGCGCATTAGAGCCAAAATTTCAAGGACCCTACGAAGTTACTAAAAAGTTTAGAAACTTTAATTATTTATTACAATATGTTCCAGATAAATCAATAGAGCCGATCAAACGACATATGGATCAGCTGTACGCTCCGAAATATGCAACAGGTCATACAGAGGCGGAAATTACGAATTTACAGGGGTCTCAGAAAATAAGTAAGGGTCATAAAAATTACAAAAATAAAAGTGACATTTGTCAAAGAAAATCACACGCAATTGAAAATTGTTGGTTCAAATTGAACAAAAATGCGAGTCAAAAGGGTGACAAACTTACTAAAAAGTATTATAAAAAAAATAATAAATATTCTGAGAATGTAGACCCATATTTAAAGTATCAAACGGATTATTATGATATAAATATGTCGTTATATGGTTATACACCATATACAAACTTATACGGGGATGTTATACAAGATCATTACCCTTTCCCCCCTCCCCAATATTATCCATGGGATATGAAGTGGTATTAAAAATAAAACAAAATACATAATTAATCGAATTTAAAAATTTAAAAATTTTCAAAATTTAAAAATAAATTTTTCTCTTTTAGGTAAAAAAAAAATTGAAACAAAATTAATAACTTGCCTTTTTAAAATTCAAAATAATAATAAGAAAGGATAGGAACATGGGAACGCCAATTTGTCTCAGGGTTACAATATTGAGCAAATGTGCAGGGCGCACCCGAAAACATACTTATAAAATTATGAAATGTGCTTCACAAAACTTCAATGGAGCAGTGAAATAGTTATATATTTTTTTTTTCTTTTCGAATATGAATTAGAAAATATAAAATCTTAACAAAGCCAAATAACATTAAAACTTAATTAATTTAATAGTGAATAATGTTGGAGTAATTAAAAAAAAAAAAAAAAAAAAAAAAAAGAGAGAATTTTTTCTGTCTTCTATAAGGGTAGCCTTTGCTAATAGCCTTACAATTTAGATGACAGAATTTCAGAATTACTCTTTAAAATGAGTAGGTGTAAGCTATAGGTTCAGGGTAGTTAGAACAGCTTTATAGCATACTCATATATATATTTTTTTCTTATATAAATATATGGTTGACAAGGAATAAATTATTAGTGCACTCTATATTAGGATAGCGGTCAGCTATAAGCCTAAATATAATAAAATATACAAAAAGTGCTAAGATTTATTCCGGTAGTTCAATTACAACTTATATGCTAAAGTCTAGAATTTAGACAGCAGCGATAAGTTTTATGAACAAAAGTGTTATAAAAAATTTAAAAAAAAAGGATTTTGGTGTAGCACATTGGTTTTTAAAAAACATATATATGTATAACAATGGACAAGGCAAGTTATTTCAATATGATTGCACACAAAATTATTGTAAAAAAATTACACAAATAATTAATTGAAGTAAAATTAAAGATTTCTCACCAAAGGCTTTCTGTATAGGGTGCAATTTTAGCCTACGGCTGGGTATGCACCAACACCAACAAATTTTTTGTAGAAAATTTATCAATTCATCAAGGTAAATCAAGGTCATCACTTAGTTATAAACTTCAGGATTCTTGGCTGAAAAAGGAATCGAAGAAAAAATTAAGTATGGTATAATTACTAGATGTTATGCTCAGAAACAATAAAATTAGTAATATTATATTGTAAAAAGCAGCATTTTGAGTTTTATTTAGGAAAACTTTTGATTTTTAGGTTTTACACATTTATGGAGTGTCTAGCTCAGTGTATAGTTCCTAGATTTAATAAAAAAAATAATAAATAAAAATATAAGTTCGTGTTGTTTTCAAAATAAATAACAAAAGGTATAGCAATTAGCATTTACAGTTAAAAGTTATGGAATTTTCAGCAAAATTAACATTAGACAAACATAGTTTATATTATATTTAACTTGATAAGCTAATTTACTTTTATTAACGGTATTCAATTAGAATTAAAGTAGGCTTAAATCCAAGTTAAATTAATTAATAACATTGTTGTAGTGTAAAATTTTATGTAAGACTATTATATTTTTATTGTATATATAAAAATATGCGAATTTAATAATTAATAAAATGTATTAGCAAAATTATTTAATATAGATATTAAATGACATCTTGCTGAAATCAGCTAGAAATTAGATTTTTTTTTTTAAATAAAATATTTTATAAATTTATGTTATTTTAGAATTTAAGCATTTTTTTTTCTCTTTACTTTCCCTTAGAATTAAATGCAATTCTAAATTTAACACATATAAATATACATAGTATTGATAAATTTGAGTGTGTGAGTTCATAAAATTTTTTTTATATAATTTGGCCAATTTAACATAAGAAAACAAAATAAATAAATAAATATATTTATATATATTGGCCTTATTTTTATTAAAATAGGTAGTATGGCTTAATAAATTTATTTACTTAATTTTTTTATAGTACATACAGTAATTATTTTTAAAAAATTTAATCTGTAACAATTGGGTGTAGATATTTATGAGTATACAAAGATTCTTTTCTGCTGGCAGAAATTCTTTGGTTCGGCCGGGTACTCATAGATGGCTGCATACGATGTTACGTAGTAATTATCATTTGCTTTTGTTTTTGTATTTTTAAAATTATACAAGTGTATTAATAACATTTTTTTTTATAATTAAATAATAATTATTAATGTTTGATTAATAATAATGATTTATTATCTTTTATTTTTAAACATATCATTAAATTTTAGACAGTAGAATTCACATACGGAATGTTAATGATAAATAAAATTTTGAATAAATAAATTTTATTTCATTCAGTAAATAAATAAATATGAAAATTTAACAATCTTTTAAGATAGAATTGTTGGCTAAATAAATAATAATTAAAGACACAAAAATTGTTCTCTTCTTCGTCAATGGCATTTTCTGACAACACTATTTAATAGTATTAAATGAAGGTGCATTTTTAAGGTCAGCGTAATGCATATTTTGCATTTTGAGAGGCTGTAGAAGTCATATTTCCGTGTTGTTTACATTTTAATAGTAAACAATATCATGAATCAAAATTTGTGTTTGTTAGAAAGGTCTAAAAATATACAATGTAATCAGTTAAAGAAAATTATATGCATTTTTTTAAAAATCCTGAAAGCCAATTTGGTTTAGATTTGAACCTGACAGCATAAAAAGCCACGCTCGCTTCAGTCGCAGTATGAGGCAGGAGAATTCAAATGCTAGAATCGCCATTTTCCCCTACAAAATAATAAAAAAAGCAGAAGGTTTACATTAGATATGATACAAATACATGCACTGTTTATGCATAGATTATGTTTAAAATTACATACAGGCATGCACAGTTAGTTAAGAAGAAAGTATATCAAGAAATTATACTAATTAATAAGGTAATTACAAGCATGAAATGGTTTTAAATACATACTTTGGGAAGTCGTAAAATTTTGTCACAGCACAAATCACCTCGCAGAAAGTGATTAGTAGCTTGACCAGCCCCTCGTTTCGAAAGGATCGGGGATGTTCAAAAACTGGTTTTATTCTCTCCTCCTTCTTCTTTTTTTTTCTCGTATCGGGTAAAGTTGGAAAGCATTACGTAATAATATATTAAAGGAGATGAGATAGCTTGTATATGTTGACGTATCATACATGTTAGAAGTAACAAATAAATAAATAAAATAATGTAACCAGTTTGTATACAATATTTTTCTGATTATAATTTGAATACATCAGATTAATTATGTGAAAATATAACATGTCATATTACAAGCATTGTATTTACTTTTATTCAGTATAAAATGTGTTTTAAATAAAACACTGTGTCATAAGGTTATACGTGATGAAATAATATGTCAAATGTGTATGCCATTATTTTTCTTGTAATTAGGTTTATTTCGGCATATTAGTTTCATACAAAATTATAGCTTTGAATGTATTTTGGGCACTTAAAACTGTAAAGTTACAAAATTATTAAACATGTGTGTGGTAAAGAAAAAAGGCTTCGAGAAAGACGTCAGATTTTCAGTACAGAGGTCTTCTATAAATGTGAATGTCAACAGACAACTATGCTATCATGTGTTGAACTTTCTGTTATGAAAAATAGAAGAACTTCTTATAAAATATACCAGAATCATTGATAATTGAACTTTACAGTCTTAGCTCAAAAAAACTGTGTAGATACACAGTCATATGGACACGTACATTCTTTTACAAAAAAAAAAATAAAACCAGCAATCAGTTTTTATTTTTATTTTTTTTTTTCTGACTACCGGGAGAGATGCTGGGCAACATATAACAATGATATGTTCCCGCACCATGTTGGTTAAATCAAAGTAAAATTGCGTAATTGGTTATTTCTGTTTGTATAAATATTTTTTTATAAAATATAATTATGAGTGTAAAATTATAATGTTTATATATTTAAGTAAAATAGGAGTGTAAGTTCATACAAAAATTATTAAGTTGATTTTAAATATTAAATATATATTTTTAAAAAATTGTTGTATTGTAAAATGAATGTATAATGTTGAATAGAGTTCGGATCTCAGACAACAACAATAGCCAGACGCCATGGTGTCGTTTTATGACAAGCCAATGGAAAGTGGTGTATAATTAGAAATCGTAAAATAATAAAAACGTTGGAATAAATTTATGGCCTTAATAAAAGTGTTGGGATAAATTTATGGCTTTTCAGACCACCCAAACTTTAAGGCAGATAATAATATTAAAGTATATGTAAGGGGCCATTTGCAGACTGTTAGCTAATAGGCCTATCGAAGAATAATGCAAAATCTTCTCACATCCAATAACAGTGGACTAGACAAAAATAGTTCCACCCACTGCAGGAGTTGGTGTGCAAGAAGAATAAGGTTTGAAAAAGAGAGTCTGAAAAAAGATGTAGAGGACGCAGGAGCTCTCCTGAAAGCCCGTGCAATGAATCCAAAAAGCCCTAGTAATGCCCAGGCGAGATGGACATATCGGAGCGAGCCTAATCAAGCCTAATTGAGGATGTCTTCCTGATGTACATATCGGAGTGAGCCTAAGCAAGCCTAATTGAGGATGTCTTCCTGATGTTAAAATAATGTGGATTGTTCTACAGAGGTCCGTAGCTATGCATCCTGCCATCCCGATGTTGCCGCTCTGATACAAAGCGAATTCCTGATGACATATGAATATGATCCTAAGCAACGCGACAACTCTGAATTTGATGAATAAAGGCCACCATCCCGTATATTAAAAAAGGGTACTATTTTAAACTTTTTCTTTTACCACTTAAGATCATATGAAAAATTATAAATATACTTTTCTGATATTTTATGGTAGAGAGTAATCTGAGATCCGACAAAACCAATAATTAAATAAAATTAAGGTAATTTAAAAATGAAAGAGAATTATTCTTTTAGCAAAAGGAAAAAAATATAATAATTAGAGTAAATGAAAATATTGTCTTTTTTTTTAAAGATTAAATATACTAAAAATAATGAGAAGCAAACAAAGGTGTTGCTTTCTTTTTTTGGAAATAATATTATCTATTTCTGTATATAGTTGTGTTCAATGTAAATAAAATATTTAATCAAGTTTTAAAAAGTTTCTGTAATTATTTAATTGATAATGTTTCAGGTGTGTCAATTTATTTTTACAGCTTAAAATTTAGTTTAATTCATAAGTGGAAGAGTTCGTCTAAATAATTCACAACGCAAACTCTTAATTTTATTCGTAATTATTCAAATTTAATAATTACATTTTGACGCGAATTATAATTTAATTTATTTAATGCTTCGCGTTGCTCTTCTACTAGAATTTAGGTAATTACGATCACTTATATTATTTGAATTTATCTAAGGTATATAAAATTATATACCAATTTGCTATGAGGTTGCTTGGATGATTTGGACCAATTAACAATTTTGGATGTAAATTAAATAGAAAATAAACAGGTGTAACTATCTGTCCAGCAACCAATCACGAGGTTTCATAGGAATTAATTATGTACAAATGCAAGTTCCTGAACATTGTCCAGTAAATAACCTGTTTCTTGCTAAGATTTTAAGAACAACGTTTACAATCTCCAAAAATTTTCCGATCTAGGATGCATTTAAAAACTTCCTTGCTTAATCAAAGGGAGTAGAACAGTTATTCTTGCTGAGTTGACACTATATAAAATTTGAGTAGATTGTATTATTTATTTACTTTTATTTTAGTTTCTTCCTGACAAACAAATAATATATGATCCTGTACTATTTTTCTGCCAGTTTTTTCACAATTTCTCTTTGATTTTAAAATGTTTGTTTTAGAATTCAAGAAAATTTTATTCATTTGTTTTAATTCACAGAAGAAGCCATGAAATTTAAAATTTTATTAAATAAAAAAGTTTTATACCTATCCTCTTCTTAAATAACTCAAAGCAGATATTTTCCAGCATAAAGTTTGCTTGAAAAAAGCTGTTGTTTATCAAAATGAAAGTTTCTGTTTTAAATATTATGTAAAATTATTTTTAAATTTAACATTTTAATGCGTTTAAACTTTGAAATATAAAAGTTTTCAACAAGCCGAATATTCGGTATTCGGCTGAATAATTACTATTTGGCTGGCCGAATATTCGGTATTCGGCCTAACAGTTACTATTCGGCTAGCCGAATATTCAGTTAGCCTGTAGGCCGAATATTCCGTATTCGGCCAAAATCACTATTCGGTGCATCCCTAATGTGGACTATTGTTTTGAACCTGGCTCTTCTGTCTGTCTCCTTTTTACCTGGATGTCTTTTTATTTATCTTCACCTTATTATTAAAATCTGTTTTATAAAAAGTATTTCTCATATCTCAAATGCGGACAACGACTCTACAAGAATAGAAGTGGTACCAATAGAAAATACGATCTTACAAGGAAGGTCTCTTTAAATTGCATACTTAGAATATTTTGAAAAACCTTCTGATTGTTCTCTATGTTAAACTAATATAGATCAGTAATCGCCATATATATATATAGTAAAGTGGGGACAGATCCCGCAGTTTTTCTTTTCTTATTGTAAAATGTACAATAAAGCAAAAAACAACAAACTAAGTACCAGAAGTCATTGATCAAACCCTTTAGAATCTAATTTCCATGTTAAATAAGTTAAAACCCTTTTAATAAAGTAGACATGATTATTTTCCCACAGGTCCTTTTTTTAACATCATTTTTTATGTGCTGGATAAGATGCCGCATGGAAAAAAAGGCTAGGCTGTTTATTTTTTTTTTCAAGCAAATCACATTTTTATTTTTTCAAACTACTTAAAACGAAAATAAATAACAGTGAACTTACAAAAATTATATATATCACAAAATTGTGAAAAGTTTAACGAAAATGCAAAAGTGTAATCTCTATAAACAAAACTTAAGACAAAAAGTGAAAATGAAAAGTAAATCATTTTGACTTAAATGAATGGATACGGATAGCATAATTACTGGAAACGATAGACAGCATAATTCCAAAAAAGATATAAATCACTGGTTTACATCCAGGCGAACATTGTAGTTTGCTCTTAATGTAAGTATTAGTTCTATTCTATTTAGGCCCTAGTCTGTTTATTTTTGGCCTTTCCTGTTTATTTTTGGCATTTCTTCTCATTCTTTGATTTTGTATTTCCATTCGCTCACAATCACACCACATACCCGTTGCAAAAGTAAAGTAAGCGTTTTTCATGCAGCTATCGATTGAATTTGATGCACTGAATCCTGTCCGCTTTAGACTTTGCTCTTTGATAAGACTCCAGCCATTCAAGATATGCAGAGTCATCAAATTCCAATCGAGTTCTGCCATCAGAATCCATAAGAGTAACAATTTACCCATTATCGGAAGATCACTCATATTTTAGTTTTTTCCTCAAGTAAGGCGTTGTCAAGTTGATCTTTCCCTTCCTTTTTTTACACATTTTACTTCCGCCAAGTTTCATTTGTTTTTCATTTCCTTCTTCTTTTTTATTGTTTATAAACTCTGTGCTTGTAATATTTGCATCCTTTTATTTTCTTTTATTTGGCTGTATAGGTCTTTTGACCATTAGGGTAGGAGATATTTTGTTTAACAGTTTAGATGGTGAGAATTGTAAACGGCCTACTTTTTTTTATTCACACATGGTGAACGAACATTGTTGCTGAGAATATTTTGATAAGTAGCAGAATGCGCTAATATACATTCATTTATATATAAGTTCACTTAAATCGCAGTGATGAATTTATTGAACCGAAAAACAAAAATATATTTTGCGGCATCTGTCCCTCAACCTCGGTGCGGCATCTGTCCCATAGTGGTGGGTAAGTCGCCGCGCCGCCATTTTGTGTCATGTGAGCGACGCGAGAGAAAGGCAAGCACATGTCTGTATTCTACGAGGATCTAGTCTATAGTTGCAATCGATTTTGGTATGAAATCTCTGTTTATTTTTCTTAAAATATGTAATAAAACTTCATAGGAATAATTTTAGCAACCTACCACGCAGGTTCTAGCCATAAAAACTGGCATAAATATGTAAATACTGACAATTAAGCGGTGGAAAGTTTTACAACACATCACACAGCACAAGGGAACACTAAGAACTTCTAAAATTGGTCTAGGGAACGCTAATGTCGCCTACACAATCTCTGCAGCATCTGTCCCACCGCGGCGTCTGTCCCCACTTTACTATAGATAGATAGATAGATAGCTATCATGCTTGAAAAATATGTTAAAAACCATACAAAATCAGTATATTAAGATACAGTTTTCAAACATATTGCATTTGGAAGTACATTTTTTTTTTCTTTTTGGCGGTGCAAAAATTGAAGTTTTGCGGTACTTAGAAGATATAACCCTCGGATGACCAGATGGAAATTTGAATCATGAAAAGCCATGTGGGATCATTCAGTGACCCTATAGTTAAAAAGCACATATTTATTTACCATATTAAAAAAATTCCAAATCTTAGCTTTTAAAATTAATTTAATAATATGTATATATTATATATAATATAGTATATATTATATATTATACATATATAATATAATAGTTGCAGCCATGGAAAGAAATAGAAAATGCAATATTTTTGGAAGAAAGGATTTAAAAAATAAAATGTTCATTAATTCGCATTAGGATTGAATTTGCGCTGGGGTCGGAAAATGACCCCACTTGGTCCTCCGACGGTTAAAAAAAAAACGCAACAGTTGCCACCGTTGATATGATGACAACGTTACTACACGGAGATGTTTTTGCGTCAAATTATAGATGAAAAATACAAATAATTTCCACATTTTCCTGCCGATCACCAAAAGTTTCTCTCACACCCTCCCACCTGTGGTCCCTGGACCACAGCTATGCAACCACTAGTTTATTTAAAAGGACCACAAAACTTTGAAATGGCAAAAATAATAATACAGTCGAACCTCTATTTAACGAACCTCTATTTTGCGAACTTTTCCTTGGAACCAAGAATATTTTGCGAATTTCTTCGTAAAATAACCTCCAAATAGCGAAGTGCATTCTCTATTTAACGAACTTTTTCTTGTGACCAAAATTGCTTTTTCTCCCCATTTCTCAAACTATTTCTGGACATTTCAAACTTATTCTTTCTTTAAACACATTTTATGATGTTCAATGGCCTTGAACTGGTTTTACCAGGCGCCTTCTTTGTCAGCAGTGAGAATTCGGTAAGTACGGAGGACGAAGACGGTAATCCCTTAGAGTAACTTTAAAAAATGTGGATAGAGTGAGAAAAAAAGAATAAATTAACCATGATGTGCTGACTGGTGATTGTATTTCACTTAATTCTGAAACTGAGACCTCAAAAACACTATCCGAATTGGATATTTTCAACAGTGTGAAAAATAAAAACAATACAGCAATGAATTGCGATGAAGACGAATATGATGGTGATGGAAATGGTCATTATGCAGGAATTAACAAAACTTCGTATGATGAAATTCTAAAATCATTTGAAACAATCCGACGCGAATTATAGTTAGAAGAAAATACGCATGAAGGGGTTTTTGGTGCATTGCAAAGATGTGAGACGTATTATGAGAGAAAGCACTTTTTTAAATAAAAAAACTCAGCCAAAATTAACAGAGTTTTTCAGAAATTATATTTAAGGACGCATATGTTAATGTATGATTAAAATTATTTGTTATAATAATAATAAATACGATGTCATTAAAATTCTTATATTTTAATGTAAAACTATTTACTTTAAACAGAAAGTACAGTGTATTCCCGGACAATGCTATGTTTTCCTTGCAGATTTCAAAAATTTAAGCACATAGAAAAAATGAATTGAGGATGGATATTGGTGGGTAAAATAAATAAAACAAATCGATATAATTTATTAAAAAATGTGATTAATTACTTTTAGTAAAAATATTTAGCGTTTATAAATTTAAAATCTGTTTTATGTAGTTTAAAGCATTTTAAAAGGTGAATCTCTATTTAACGAATTTTCCATATAACGAACTTTTTTCCGGGATTTAGCGACTTCGTTAAATAGAGGTTCGACTGTAATAATAATAATAATAATAAAATAGATTTATTATTAAAAACAAATTATTATAATGTTTGAATCTTTGTGAATGTAGTCCAGTTGGACCAATAGGAAAACTCCTAAAATCACGGTCATACTAGCCGTAGTAAGGTAATGGATGATTAGCTATGAAAATGTTGTCTAAACTGTAAACTGATTTGTCCCACAAAACGCTGTTTTTCAGAGGTTTTGCCGCGATAACTTTTGAACAAATTAACGTATTTACATTATTTTTTCTTTTTCATAAATAAAGGGGGGAAACTCTCTATACACTATACTCGTAAAACAAACAAAAAAATTGTTTTTAACAAAAAGTAAAATCAATATTTATGAATTTTGAAATTTTTAGTATAATTTAAAATTTGAAATTTTTAATCATAATTTAAAAATTTATATATATATATATATATATTGTTTTCTTTTGTTTCAAGTATGTTGAAACACAACGTAATAATGCAGTATAAAGAAAAAATGGGAACTCAAAAATATGAAGCCTGAGTTGGTAACAATCGTAGCAAACTAACTTTGCAAGATTAATTTCATTATACAAAAACTTTTGTTGTTGTTTTACCATCTTAACAGTTTTATTTCTATAAAACATAAATTAATAAATGCAAAAAGAAATAACATGAATTAATCACAAATTTATCTACAGACTTCAGTCACTTTTCACAGTCAAACCATTCTGGTTCTTCTCTGAACTCTGTTTAGTCCTCTTAATAAATGAACTAATTTCAGTGCTGCCATCTATTGCCATTATTATAAACAAATAATTTTCATTAAAAACGGAAGGTTCGTTCTTTTAAGTTCCTCAGTTATGCTTTTTACCATTAATATTTTTTGTAGGGGTTTATTTGATTTAACAGTTAATATTTATTCATGTTTTTCTTCCATTTATGTTATTTTAGTATTATTATAGGGAATATATATCCATATATGAAGATTTTGAATTTTTCCCACACTCTGATTCTGAAACCTTCTAATTCGAATATCTATATTTTTTCAAATGTAAAGGCATGAGTTTCTAACTTTGATTGTTATTATGCATTAAAATTAAGCAGTGAAATTAATAAAAGAATCGCATTCTAAAGTATAACTTACAAGGAAGGTCTCCATACGGGCATATTCAGAAAAATCTGAAAAAATTACAGAGTATTCTTCTCATGTGGATATATATGTTTATAATTTTTTTTTTTTTTTTTTTTTTTTTTTTTTTTTTTTTTTTTTTTTTTTTTTTTTTGCGGAACCTCGATAGAACATTCGTAAAAAAATACTGAAAATTTCGTTTATTTGGCGATTTATCATCGGTTGGCGATAAAATGAAATTTCGAAAAATGCTTTTTTATGTCGAATACTCTTCTTTAAGATAAAAATGTTTCATATTGAACTTGTTAAAATAAATTTAATGTAAATAACATTAGTTTTGTCAGTTTTAGTTTGATTTAACTATAGTTTTATCATGCATATATATATATATATATTTATAACAAAAGTTAAATATCAAATTTTATGAATTAAAACAAAATTAAAATAAATTAAAATTGTTTCACTATCTCAAAATTAAGTCCAATTGAGCACTGTCGAGTCGATTCAATTTTGTTGCTATGGAAACGGCGAATCAAAGCGATATAGGTAAGCGTCTTATCTTAAATAGGAAAGGTGGCCGCAAGTTTAAAGGCGAGGTCACATCAATCAAGGTCGCACGCCACGTAGCGGACGGAGTGAACAACAGAAAGATGCCTAACTGTTTTCTTCTTTATGGATAATCTATTAATTGCACATCTATGAAATAACTGCGCAAGCGCCAACATCGTGTTTTCATTTGTTTGCAGCATTTATATTCTGACAGTAATAGAATGTTCTATTAATTTTTATTCGTGTTTTTTGACTTATTTATTATAGTTAATTATTTAAATAAAAACAGTTCTTTTTTAGAACTAATATTATTTGTTAAAATGGCAAAATGTTGGCAATCGAATAACTCTAGTTTTCGAAATTGTAAGAAAATTCTTTTTCTTATAGAAGTCCTTTTCCAAAGAGCAAAATAAGTTAGTTACTTATTTTAACTTTAATTTATTAAAAAATATATATATTATTTGATATATATTATAAAATGTTGTTGATTTAAATACGCTCGGTTTTATTTATTTTCTTTTAATGAAATGAAAAATGACGCATAAAAATTAATAAGTAGTTAATGTGTAAAGATTGAATTTTGTAGTCTAATTTTTTACTCAATTCTTGATGTGCTAAAGTTATAAAAAATGAAATACATGGTTCTATTACAGATGAAAATAGAATGTTTATCAAGGTTTAGAATATGTATAGAATTTAACAATAAATAAAATATTCAATATTAAGTCCTTTTTTTCGTTTATCAAGCGCAGACGATACATCGAAAACTTATTCCAATATTCTTTTGATCGTATCTTATTCATGTTATTTAAATTACAAATAGTTCATTTATTTAATTTAAAATTCATTTTATTTTATATTCAGAATCACTTTAATTTAAAATGCATGCATTAAATATTGTACTATTAAACGAGCAAGTATTGTTAATTTAGTATTTGTTTAAATATTTTGCGAGTCCAGACAATAACTGCAAAAATTTTCCTAAAATCGCCAGATTAGATTTTTTTTTTTTTTCCTTGAAGCAGACAAAGCCATTTAGAGAATCCCTGTTAAAAATTCTATTACGAATTTCAGATTGTTACTTACTCACAGAAGATGAATCTTGTTTGCCTGATATATTGCAAAATATTTTTGTTACAGCTTGTTTTGATAAAAATATGTGTATTTTAAAAAAAGTCGCAATGTTATTTTAATTTAAGGGCCAAAGGCAGTAATGCTTTCGTAGCATTAGTGCTTTTCTCCCGAAACTGAAATGATATTGCGATTATTTTTTTTTTTTTTAATGTGCATAATTTTATCAAAACAAACTGTAATAAAAATATTTTGCAATAAAACTGTGAAACAATATTCATCTTCCATAAGTGAGTAAAGAATCAGAAAATGAAAAAAGAGATGCGTAGATAGTAGATATTCTGTCATATAAGACGTCATACTGAAAACCCGCGTATTTGCATTATGCACTCCGTCCACTAGATGGCGCAGATGTGTCAATATACTCCAGATTCCAGTATTGACACTGTACGCTTACTTATATCGCTTTGCGGCGAATTCTTTGATATTGAAATGAATAATTGGTAAATGAATGTCGCCTTTATTTTGGAATACACTTAGATATATGAAAGTATTTTTTATATTTGAAATTATTTTTAAATAAAATTAAATAACAAGCAACATAAATATGTAATACGAAAAAATATTTATTAAACTCTCTCATTATTTATGTTTAAATTCATTAAGTACTTTTTACACGCATTCTAAAAATCAATTAACAAATAAATTTCAGGTGCATTAAAATCGTTTGCTTTTGACGAGGAAAAGTACTGCTCGCAAAATCGCGTGACGCTTTCGTCTTTTCGCGCCAAATACTCGAAAGAATTTTTTTTTTTTTTTTTTTTTTTTTTTTTTTTTTTTTTTTTTACAGATTTTCTACTGTAATTCCGCCGCTAAATTTGACTGATCCTTTATTACATACATAAGTAGATTAATTGGTATTTTTTTTTTCAAAATGTTCTGAGTATGCCCAGTAAGGAGACCTTCCTTGTTAGTAACATCAAAAGAGCTGTTGGGACATTCCCTGCAGTAATGGGAAGATATTTTATGAAAATTATACATTATTTCTATTTTTGAAGCAAGTTATGAATACGAAAGGAACAAATATTTCTTTCAATTTTAAAAACCTTACTTCAAAAAATAATAGTTTCTCTAAAAATATATTTATTATTAGATAATGGATTTCATTCGATTGCATATATGCATAGTTTAAGGTCTTTTTATAATTAAGGTATATAAATGCATAAAATGCCAAAAAAATGCACTTTCTGACGTTTTAGTTTAAGCATGTTTAATTTATTCTTAAATCCTCAATAATTTTTTACAGCAGTATATCAAAAGTATATCAGTAAATTTAATGCGTTGTATTCAATGCTTTTGCTTTACATAAAAGATTTGATTAAAATTCGCATAAAAAAACAAATAAATGTACATTTATTTGTGCTTTTTTATATGAATTTTAATTATTTAACTCAAGATTAAATGCGCACTAGAGTTTTAAATTTCATTTATAAAAGATTTGCTTGTCATGGTTTCTAACTTTCATCATGTCCAAGAGATGTAATTTAAATGAAATGTAATTTAATATTTAATTTTAAATAAAAATTCTTGCGTAAAAAAAATGAAAATGTATATGATCTTTCGAATGACGTTGGAAATAAAATAACAATATTTAGATGCCTTCAGATAAATATTTTAAATACTGCATGATCTGCGTTTAAAATGATTTTAGACGACAAACAACAAAATATATTAAAAATTTAGACACACAAATGTGTATTTCTACAAAAATTATTCACAACGAAGTGAAAATTTGTGAACGTTTTTAGACTTTTAATAAAATTGTTATTAAATAATATACCTATTTTCAAGTAGCAAACTTTGATTTGGCGATCAATTATGCATATCTACCGGGTGTCCTAAAAAGGACTGACTGATTTTAAAATTCAATAACGTGCAAACGGTGACAGATATTTAAAAAATTCTTGCAGGGGGGTTATGCATAAGGTCAAAAGTTTTTTTACAGCGATTTTAGATTTTAGTTCGGATTACAAACGCTGTATGCAATAGGCGGATGGCGCTGTAAGCAATAGGCGCTAAAAACAGGCTCGATTTTTTGACCGATCTCGTCTTCCATGCCGAAAAAGGAGATGGAAATGTATTGAGCGGGCCACGAAGTACGAAAAATCGAGCCTGAATTTAGTGTCTATTGATCGCAGCGCCATCTATTGTTTGTAATTCGAACTAAAATCTAAAATCACTGTAAAAAAATTTTTGACCTCATGCATAACCCTCCTGCAAGAATTTTTTAAATATCTTTCACCGTTTGCAAGTTATTGAATTTTAAAATCAGTCAGTCCCTTTTAGGACACCCGGTATAATAATAATAATAATAATAATAATAATAACATAAAGTACATTTATATGCAAGTGGTTTTTAATAAAAATTTTGAAATTTATATTTTAGATTTTAATGCGATATTTAAAAGTGTTTGTAAAAAGGTACATTGTATTATGCTGAAATAAGCATATATTACGAAACAGTAGGAATAATTAAAATGGTTTAATTTTAAAATATAAAATCTTTAAATTAAAACATCGAGATTTGGATTAAGGCGTTCTTCATAGATCTGACATTTTATTGTACCAGCACCTGTTTATTTTATTAGAAATTTACCTATCTTTATAAAATATGAAGAATAGTCAATCAGTTCTTAAATTGTTGATGGATTGAGAAAAAAAGGTAGATTCGACTGTGAGAAGTTATGTCTCCTTAAACATAAAACTGCCCTGCTGTTCAGCTTAATCAGTTTAATAAAGACGTAACAGCAAGTCGTAAACAGGAAAGCCTACATAATTATTCCAAACAAATGCTGAATTAGTAGGAGTTTTCTCTAACCTAGCTTTTTTATTATCACGGCCTTTCTAAAAATCTAATTGTAGTGCTATCTTTCGGCTCGTCTTTTGTCTCTTTATTTATCTTTCTTTATATGCTTTTGTCCTATTTTGCAACATGAAAAGAGCTTTGATGTAGGACGTTATATACCTCTATTATACACCTACATTAAAAAGCAAAAACATATGTGAGTAATGCTGGTACCATACCGATGATGGCAACGATTATAAGCAATTCATTTCCCTGTTTCCGCAAGTTTAATTACTTGTAAACATCGTATAATTTTAATTTTTACACCGCCAAGCGGTGGGTGTACATGTATTTTCAAATGCAATTTGTCCGAATACTATATCTCAATTTAGTGTGTGTGTGTTGGGGGGGGGGGGGGTTAAATAATTTTCAAGCATAATTTTTTCTAAATTTTATCTCTATTTTTACCGACTGCCAAGAAGGGTTATGTGTTTCACGCGTATCTGGGTATGTGGATTTCTTTATACCTTCGAAACATCTCAACGGCTGGATGGATTTTAATGAATGAGGTCTTTATCGATTTGTCTTAACCATCCGATGGTTATAGGCTAGGTTTTGTTTTTATAAATAAAAAATGGCGGCCATAAAATATAAAATGGCATTAGAGACGAAAAAAATTACGCACCTTATTGAGTGGCATATCATTGGTTAGGTCTTTCAAAATGAAGATGATGTTTCATTGACTATTTTACAGTCAGAAGCTCCGTTTAAATATTACACAGCCTGGAAGTTGTGTAGTAGAATCTCTAACTTTACTGCAACTCTAACCTTTATAAACATCTATAGGCCTCATCAAAACAGTGTTTATAGATGGGAATTAACAATCAAACGCAACTTAAAAGTCTTCAATATAAATAAATAAAAACTAGTCGGGTGTACCAATCCCAAAATTCTTGCAGGGGGAGGGGGTTGAGTAAGATGTCAGGAGTTTTTTTTTCTTCTTACTGCGATTCCCGGATTTAGTTTCAAAGAACAGCGACAGATGGCGCTGCGGAGATCAATCTAAGCTAAAGCCGAAATCATCCAGCATTGGTGCGAAGGAGGGAGGCTAAATATACGGAGTGGATCTCAATGCAATATTGTTCTTAGGGACCTATTCCATATATTTTACATCCTTCCTTCGCATCAATGCTGGTGGATTTCGGTTTCAGCCTCCACTGAGCGCCAGTTGTTTGCATCGTCATCTGTCGCTGCTCGTTAGAACTAAATCCGGGAATCGCAGTAAAAAGAAATTTCTGACATCTTACATCTGTCAACATTTGTAAGGTATCGAATTTTAAAAAGAGTCAGTCCATTTTAGAACACTTTTATTTATTAGATTGCCCACAAACTGCAACAAAAAACTTTTTTAGCTGTATGCCAGTGGTCAATCGCGAAACATGTCACTATTTATAATAAGGGTGCACAACCTTTTAAGGAGAAGGGCCACTTAAAAAAATGTAGGAGTTGTTGAGGGCCACATCAGTAATACGGTGAATATTCTATTTCAGGGAGGTGATCTGTGGCCTATAATCAGATAAAAAATTAGTTAAAAGTAATTTAGGCAAAAAATAGGTTTCAGAGGTGTGTGTGTAGGGGTGTAGTTTTACTCCTCTAGGTTCCCCTACCCAGTCAACATATCCAATTCAGTTGGCAAGAATATATTAATAGTTTAGGTTTGTATATATAACAGATATATAGAAAGGATCATTTTGAAGGAATGGTAATATTTTTTTTACTTTATTCGGGCGAGTAAATTTAGTTTATTAAAAGTGCTAAAAAGAAAGTGGTTAGTGCCGAAAAAAAATGTGAACTTTATGAAACGGAGGGAGGAGGAGCCGAATAACGAAATTTGCAATTTTTTTGCTCCTGATCAACAAACTTTAAAATTTTTCCGAAGCCGGTCAACAATATTCGCTATTTTTCAGCACAGGATCGACGAAATTCGCTATTTTGCCGTGCCCGATCAACAAAATTTGCGATTCTTAACTGACACGCCCGCGGTAAATTGACAAAATTCATGATTATTTTTTTCGCATTTTTCCACAGCTGATGAATGAAGTTTTCAATTTTTTCGCGTCTGATCGACAAAATCTTCGCTGTTTTGGAGCCCGACCAACGAAATTCGTGATATTTCGGAACCTGATTATTCACACGATTATTCCGGGCCTGATCGACGAAATTTGTAATTTTTCCGCTCCCGATCAACGAAATTCGTGATTCATAACTGACTCTGACGAAATTTGTAATTTTTCCCGAGGTAAATTGGCGGAATTCACGATAAATAGATAAAATACGCTATTCTTTCGTACCTAATCGACAAAATTTGCGATTTATGCGCACCCGATCGACGATATTCGCAATTTTCCCGCATTTCAATGCGACGAAATTCCCGAATTTTCCTCGCGACTTACGATACTCACGATTTTTTCCGCAGCCGATCAACAAAACTTGCAATTTCTCCGCGGATCATCAACAAAATGGACGATTTTTTCGTTCCCTATCAATGAAATTAGCGATTTTTCCGTGCCCGATCAACGAAGTTTGTGATTTTTCGCGCCTGATAGACAAAATTTGTGATTTTTCCGTGCCTGAGCAACAAAATTTGCTATTTTTCCGAGCCCGATGAACAAAATTCGCTATTTTTCCACATTCGATCAACAAAATTTCCTATTTTTCTACACCCGATCAACAAAATTCTGTATTTTTCTGCGCCCGATCAATGAAATTCGTGATTTTTCCATGCCCGATCAAAAAATTCGCGATTCTCTACTGACTGACGAAATTTTAAATTTTTTTCCGCGGCAAATTGACGAAATTCAAGATTTTCTCCTGCGATCTATGGACAATAATTGCAATTTATTTTAGTTATAAATTGGCGAAATTCGCGGGCTACACGTTAACCCATCGCGGGCCACTTTTGGTCCGCGGACCACAGGTTGTGCATCCCTAATTTATAACAACCGTTGTAATTTCGATTATTTCACTGCTTAATCGCGTAGTTCCAATACGTATCTGTTAAATTCGTGTTTTTTTTTCTTTTTTTTTTGTGTGTGAAGTTTAAATTTCGTTTGGCAATTTAATTATGCAATATTCTATGGCAACAAACAAATGTTGAATTATTTAAATTGTTTTAAGTGCAAACGGGTTTGGGTTGCACGCAAATTTAAAAATATTCAAAATGAGTCATACAAAATCAGTACATTGAGATACAATTTTCAAACGAATTGCTTTTGATAGTACATTTTTTTTTTTCTATTCGACGGTGTAAAAATTGAAATTGTGCGATGTTTAGAAGTAAAAAAAAAATTGCACTAAAAGCAAAATTTATTGGTCAGGTAGGTGTCATCACTGATATGATGTCAGCATTACTCAATACATGGTTTTCTTTATAATATGGATTATAGTAATTTTATAATAATACTTATAACCTGCTAAAACCTGCTAAAGCGGAATCGCTAGGAACCTGAGAAATATTCCGTTTTTGACAGTAAAGCCGAAGTTTCCCGTCTTAGCCGGTATAATACCATAGTATTACTTTTGTCCAGATCTTAAAAATTTTCAGTTTAAAGGCAGTATTCGTTATATACAAATCTTTTTCGCAGGTATTATTATTAAAAAAATGCATTCTGCATTGTTATTGTATCTAACATTTATTTTCATAATTATTTCAAATATTAATTTTAAAATCCCTATTTTCTGTACAGGAAAATTGTCCAAATTCATGAAAGTGTATCTTTTTTAATTCTATGATATAAAAATTGAAATTGTACGATGTTTAGAAGTTAAAAGAAATTGCAGTAAAAGCGAAAATTATTGGTTAGGTTGTTACTACCGTCAACATGACTTGAGCGTTATGCACGGACATGGTTTTGCTTTGTCATTAAATCGCAGCATTTCGAAGCCAAGCGAAGCTTCGTATGTGTCCACTCCCAATCTGATAAAGAAATGAACACGATTTTTCTGTCATGGCTCGATCAATTAGTGTAATTTAACACAAACATAGATCTTAGTAATACAGCTATATTAACGAAGCCCGATGTTTTAAATTCTATCTGTGGCCTGAATAACTAAAGGTCAAAGTTTTGATGCAAACCCTATGGACGATGCTGCGTCTCTGGTATATGCCACAGGTGCATCGATCATAGGGACTTGATTAAGCAGTTTTGGACAGTAGTAGCACGATCGAAACTAGAGGGAGTGTTGAAAATGTCCTGATTGCGAAACGATTTGGTTCGTCATCTGGTACAAAAAACAAGCAACGAAATTTGAGCAAAAATGTCATGGAATCTAACCCAAAGTAAAGATGTAATTGTTTATTTTATACACTTTGCTCTGAACAAAGTCGGGTTTTCCACTGGATGTTTGTCAACGGGCGCCAGAGCAATAATTGATTAACGAATTCATCCAAGATACGTGCAAGAACAACACTATTAGGTTTGAATCGGTTCAATATTTCGGCCATTATCGTGATGACAAGTCCCGCATGTTTTTTCTTGTTTGTTTGTTTGTTTTTTTTTCTTATGTGTGTATCCCTATAAGCAAAATATGTATGAGATTTACATTACGGATGAAAATATGTTTTAACGACAGAATATGCATCCTTAATCTCTTCATTTTATTTCTAATTCAAGGTAACGGAAGTGGCTCGACCATACTTAAAGTATGACGATAAAGTACAGCGTTTATCAGAAGGACATTATTTGTTTGGCAACAAGAATGTTTATCTGAGAGTAAGTACAGTATCTGAGAGTAAGTTTGTTTTCAAACATTTTATTTTGTTATTTCCCTTTCAAAATTTTAAAGGAACAATCTGTGTTTGCGGTCGTTTATAAAATACACGATTGATCATTATTGTTCGTGATGTGAAATTGTAAGTGTTGAAAAGATAAGTTTTGCAGTAGACTTGAAATTTACAGCGGTCCACTTTGAGGAAAAATTTAGCAATAGCGTTTTTAAATTTTACTAATGCTCTCTCGATAACTTGGTGTTTTTATTAATACTTAGGAAAACTGAAAAAAACTATGTTCAACCTCTTTAAACTTTTCTCTTAAATAACTGCTGAAACTGTAATCTATTTTTTAATATTAATTAATTTAATTGTTATAATTACCAAAGAAATGGTAAAGAAAAGTGCGTAAAATATGAGAGAGAATACGGTATAAATCTGATTTCGACCAGACAGATTGAAGGAGAAAGACAAGTAAAACGTACGCACTGGCAAGATTCGGAAAGATAACAAAAATCAACCGGACTAATTTTTTTTTCTTTTTTTTTTTGTTAAGCATTTAGCAATTAGTATTTTATGACTAATAAAGTGTTAATATATTAAATACTAATTTTGCGGGAAAACAAGAAAACAAAGCGAAATATCGTTTATTATTGCAACATACCAATCCTAATACAGTAAACGCTCTATATGCCGGACTCTGTGTAAGGCGGAAATCTGTCTAACTCGGAAATATTTTCAAGTCCCTTCGAATCCATAGACATAGAGTAAAATTTGTCTAAGGCGGAATATTGTCTTCTACGGAAAATTTTCTCAGTCCCAAACGATTCCGCCATAGACAGAGTTTACTGTATTTATAAAGAAATGTATTTTTTTTTTTTATCAGACTTCATTTTTTAAATACTTTTCTTTACATAATCTTTCTTGTTAATAGTTTAAGCAATATTTTTATAAGAAAATAGCGGACCAGATTTTACATGGGAAAGTCGGTCTCAAATGCAAACAAGTTAAATATTTCTGGTATGAATAATTTTCGATCACAAAGGTAAAATACAACATTTTAACACATTCGCGGTACTTAAACTTTTGTATGGCGCTTTGTTCCGAGCCTGATTACCAGAGGATCAAACTTCCTCCGCCAATTTTAATAGCAGTCGTCGCCTTATTTAAACGCAGAATTTCTGTGATAAATAAGACAAAAATTACTACTTAGATTTAATATAAGTAGTAATTTTCTCCTAGTGGAAGTTTGCTCTTACGATTATCAAGTTTCTGGATTTGTCACTGTCATAGATGCCAATATCTCTCAATTAATCCGGAGTCTGGTCCAAGAGAAACAGATTGCAACCGGAAATTTTGTTTGATCAAAAATTTTAGAGTGAAATCTAGTAAGTATCCTAATTTCCTTATATACACTTTCGGTTTTAAACATGTTTGTCTTGGATCAGACACCGAAAACATTAAGAGATGCACTACACAAGCCTGCGATAGTAGTGTTTTTAACTTTTGATAATTGATTTTTATCAAAATTTTTAGCGATGAATCCTAAAATGACCTTCATTTTTAACAATTACTGCAAATTGTAAGGATTTTAAATACACAATATTTTACATGTTCAGTTGTAAAAAATGCATAGTATAAGCCAAAAAAGGCATAAATTATTTTGAAAAAAAAAAAGGTTTAAATCCATTTTATAGTATCAGATTTTCGCAATATTTCGACTTTTTAAAAATTTAAAAATTTGCGATTTCCGAAAAATTCGGACGTGATAGTAAAAAATGAAGGCCATTTTTGGATTCAACGACACAAAATATATAAGAACCAATTATCGAAAGCTAAAAAACACAACCATCACATCTATTTTAGTATCAAATTTTCGATATATTTTTTTTTTTTACTTTAACTTTTAAAGTTACGATTTGCGAAACATTACGACGTGATGGTTAAAAATGAAAGTCATTTTCGGATTTAGCGCTACAAAATAGATAAGAATCAATTATCAAAAGCTGAAAAATATGACACAAACCAAATTTTGCTGGCTAGTGCTATACATGGAGCGGCATGTGCTATCTTGGCCGCGAATGTATTAATTGATGCTATTAGTCATACTGTTTTAATAATACTTTTTGTTTTGCAGATTGTTAGGGGAAACAATGTTGTGGTTCGTATAGGAGGAGGTTGGGATACTTTGGAGCATTTTCTTTCAGTTCTTCATTCCGACAAAAGACATGGAAAAAAAGACGTACCATCAAAGCGAAGAACTATGAAGACTGTATAAAGTACTGGAATCATCAAGTGTTTACTCTAAAACTACACTTTGGTTCAAAAAATCTTGAATTTACGGACTTTTATATCTAAAGAAGTGCTTACAAAAGCTATCTTTATTATTTTCATTTTGACGAGAACAAAAATGTAACCTATTTGAACTTTTATGCTGATTATTATTATTAACAACATTTCGATGATGAAACTGAACATTTTAAAACTTATTTTGATAGTGTTTCTAAATGTAAATATCTTTGTTTGTTTATCATGAATATACTTTTCAATAAAAGATAATGAAACTTTTTGTGTATTTATATTTTTATTGGTAGTATGCAAAGTAGAATGACTTCAAATGAACTGAATCACCCGTGAAGAAATTGAAAACAGAGAAAAAAAAGTTATCTGGCGAATATGGATATTTTCAAATCGTTATGATCCAAATACTTTCACTCAGTTCATTTAAAATTATTTGAAAAGTTACATAAAAGGGAAAGGTTGTATTTTGTGCTAATATATTAAGAAAGAATTAGTAGCGTTAGATAGCACAAATGAATGTAAAAAAAGGTGCATACAGCTGTTTCGGTGCTTCTAAAGCTTCATCATCAGTGCGAAATTTAAAAAAAAAATGCTAAAATATAGCGAGGCAGGGAGAATCAATCTCTAACAAATGTTGCATTTTATGAGTTTGTTGAATATCTATGTGAAAAATGAGTTTGCGTAATATATATATATTTTTTTTTAAACCCAAAAAATTTAAATATATCATTTCGGTGGACTTTGTCAAATTTCTTACACATGGTAAGTATTCTAAATTTGACAGTATTTTGGGACATACAAAGAACATTTGACATTTTTTATCATTTGAGTGCGGATATTTTTTTAATTATTTTCAATATTGCTGATAATATCTGCAGGGATTGCAGCTTTCCTAAAACTTTCTACCTTTGCAAATGTGTAAAAACTTAGAAACGCTATAATCCCTGTATCTGTTTTAATAAAATTTCAAAATAATTTTGAAGTAATTGTAGAATATAAATACATGTAAGTTTGGAGACAATCCATTGAAATTTTGAAGCTTCAAAGCACTTCTTTTTTTAATAATATAACGTTTCAAAACAGAAAAACTAATCAAGAAGAATACATTTTAGCATAATAAATATTGAAGTAATTGTAGAATATAAATACATGCAAGTTTGGAGACAATCCATTGAAATTTTGAAGCTTCAAAGCACTTCTTTTTTTAATAATATAACGTTTCAAAAAAGAAAAACTAATCAAGAAGAATACATTTTAGCATAATAAATATTTTATTTCAAAAATTCTTTTTAGAAATAGAGAGAATGAAATTACGTAATGCAAAATTTTCTTATAATTTCTTTAACAATTTTCTCTATTTTATTTTTAATTATTTTATTTTTTTTTTTTTTTTTGAGTGTGTGTGTGTATGTATGTTTGTTTTTTCTTTCTGTTTTGAGAAAAAGAATAGTTTAAAACATTATTGCATATGCAAACGAAAATAGAATTGTTCTTTATCTAAATACTTTTTTTTACTGCTATGAATTTTGTATTAGTTTGTGAGAGTTATATACTTTATGCTAAAAGAATTCTCTTATAATTTGTTTTTTTTAGTTTATAAACATAGCAAATACGAAAAAAGTTCAGAATTGTTAATTTTGCATACCTTAAGTAGGCAACCTATTCAAAATTATCCTTTTGGTACAATTTTTCGTAATAAAATATCTTTTGCATTAAAAATAAAATAATGAAGGACAAATTTAGTATGTTTTATTTTAATATGAACTTTATTGGATACTTTTAGTTCACACTGAAACGTTTGTATCAAACATCACGTGCATAAAGAACTATTAACTTAATGCTAATATTATAACATGGGAAGCTCTCATGCATTCCAGAAATAAGTGAATGAATCAGTTAATTCTAAATACGGATAAAATGAAACATTTTGTTCTATTATGCATCATGAAATCGAATTATTTACTACATCTGCATACATCAGACATAATATAGACATATATCATACATAATATATAGTATAGTAACATATTACTTAAAAATACTTTTCCCAGCTAAGAAATCTAAGAAACTTGAAATCACATAATTTAATTTTTTGTCCCTTATACAATAACAATGTAAAATGTTCACCATAATTTGTACTATAGGAACATACATTCGTTACCAAGTCTATCATGTGAAAGCTACTTTTAACTATCCCGTACTCTTAAAACTCTAATAATAAATAAGATTTAAAATGTTTTGAAACAGGCAATTTTTCAATTCCGAAGCTCCAACTTTGCTTTTACTCATTCCATATTCTCAAAACTCTAATAATAAATAAGATTTTAAATGTTTTGGAATAGGTAATTTTGCAATTCCGTAACTCCAAGATGACTTCATCAATTTTTCTCTAATAACACACCTACTCAAATGCTTCAAACTACGTGGCGTTATAACACCCTCTGCCATTTCGGTAAAGAGAGAACTGTATTTATTACAAGCTCTCTGCAACATTCTCCAGCATCTCACTGGACATTCTTCGTCGATCCAGTCTTCTTTAAGGACATGGAATAATTCTTGCATTCTTACATGAGGCGTAGGGCGGGATCTCCAAACTAAACGAAAACCTTTTATCATTGAAGACTTTACATCTTTGTCTGGTGTCGTCGTATACTTGAGTAGAAACACGATTACTTCGTGAACCACGCTTTTTCTTACAACATGTTCTGAAATTTCAGCGTCATCCGCATAGCACGTGTTATAGGTCGAGGATTCAGCATCTGGGTTGATCAGATGTTCTTGACACCGGAAATCGAATTTTGGAATGTACCTGAAAACCAATAGAAGAAGAAAATGCATGCCTCATTCATAAATTATGACAATATGGTTCTCAAACTTTACAAATAATAAATGTTGTGGAGAATGCAAAAAATTTTTGATGATTATAATTGAAGCGCAGCGAACCGAAGGCAAGCGAAGTTCCGTAACCACATGAACAGGAGTTCTCGGCAATGGTTCGATCAATTGTAATATAACTTATCACAAACATAGATCTTAAAAAGGCAGAGGTAATAACATGACTCGAATTTTGAAATTTAATCTGTGACTTGATTCATTAAAGATTAAAGTTCTAATGCAAGTCCTACGGGCGATCCTGTCCCTCTGCCACGTGCTATAAGTATTTATCGATCACACGGACTTACATATGATAAAGCGGTTGTCGGCGTTTATGGGAAATAATTTTCATTTGTACTAACATATATCAACTGCTCACGTATAAGAAAAACTTATTTCGCTTCTCGAAAAAGTCATTGTTTCAAAACGCTTAAAATAAGAACAGTTTTTTAATTTAAAATAAACTCTATGTGACTTTTTTTTAATGAAAGTTCTCGATTTCATCCTTACTCCTTGTCTTTAGTATAAGGTACTTAGATTTTTTATACTTATACACAAAAGATAAAAAATTGAAGACGCATTTTACAGGTTAATTGCTCACACATTCCGTCCAAAGCGTGAGTGGTATTTCATTTTTCTATATTTTATTTTTATACAATATTAGTTGACCAACTGGTGTATATTTTATATTTTTAAACGAGAATATATCCAAACGAACAAAGAGCTGAGGCGCCATTGCCTTCGGCAGCGCATACCTGGACGTGCTATTTACGCTTCGGTCTATTTTTGCAAACAAACAGATAATGATTGCTGGTTTAATTTCTGACATTTATATATATTACACTTTCAATTCTGATTAAAAGTTCTTGAGAACAACCTAAATAATAATCTAAAAAAGGAACCTGTCTGATTACTTTCTGTCTTTAAATAAAGAAAATTGGTTAAAAAAAAAAAAAAAAAAAAAAAAGTGCCCAGCTAAACTGATGGCATTGAGCTCACAGGCTATTCACACTAATTGTATATTATACTCTTATTTTAAAGAATAATTCCCCTTAAAAAAATAAGTGAAGAGGAATTAGCCCCGTTTCCCCCTTTATCCTTAACCAATGAACCCCCAAAACTAATCAGGGAGGTTCCTTAACATAATAAACCGGTGTACCAAATTCGGAGCAAATCCAATAATTCTGCATGAAAAACCCATTTATCTGAATCAAGGGGGGTGGACTAGCCCCCCTTTCCCCCTTTATTCTTAACCAATGAACCCCCAAAACTAATCAGGAAAGTTCCTTAACATAATAAACCGGTATACCAAATTCTGAGCAAATCGAATCATTCTGTATGAAAAACCCATTTATCTGAATTAAGAGGGGTGGACTAACCCCCCTTTTCCCCCTTTATCCTTAACCAATGAACTCCCAAAACTAATCAGGGAAGCGCCTTATGACAATGAACCTAGAAAAAATTTTGAAGCAAATCGGGTGTTTCTATCAAGAGTTATCGCGTTACGTACGTACAGACATACATACGTACATACAGAACGGGCGGGCACATTAGCTCTTAGGCTTTGATAGCCTGTGAGCTAAAAAAAAAAAATCATCTTTCGAGTTATTAAATTATGACCTTTTTAACATGGTGGAAAAAAAGCTGAGAAATCCCTGCCGCTTAATCCTCGTCATTCGCTATTCACGAATTGAACAAAAGTGATCAATCTTTTCCATCCGAAAATGATTGAAAGCGCATTCTCTTAAAACGCGAAATGATATCGTGGAAGGCACTGAGGAAAGAAAAAGTCTCTGGCTAATACATTAAATGTTTTCCAGAAAATACTTATTTCAAAATAATAAATATTAAGATTTTTTAATGCAATAATATTTTTAATACCGAGGAAAGTAGAAAAAATGGCTATATATATATATATATATATATATATATATATATATATATATATATATAACCATTATATAATTACAAATCATCATCTATTTCCAATTACTAAAATTAAATTACTAAATTAATAAATTTAGCTTCAATTCATAACACTGACATTATACAAAATAAAAATGGAAATGGAAATGAAAATTGAAATAAAAATGGAAATGCATTTTTAATCCTGGAAAAGCGAATGGCATTGTAAAACGTAAAACATGAAATTGATCTCTGGAAAATATTTTTTATTTATTTATTTGTTTATTTGTTTATTTATTTATTTCTTTATTCTTTCTTTTATTAATATAAATTGTCTTTTGAATTCAGCAATCCCTTAACAGCTACTTTCAATCGTTATACATTTCATACATTTGTGTCACAATACATTTCATACACACAAAGCTTACTTGCTGCGCTTCAATTACGAATCCTCAATTCACCCTTACAGGACGATAAGGTTAATAAGAGTAAACATTAATATGTAACTGTGTATTTTAGTTTGTTTAGACGTAAAATAAATAAAAATCATAAGAAAAATACATAACAATGTGTAGTTTTTTTTAAATATTATGGGAAATATTTTTTTTTTGGACTATAAAGGTAACACAAATTATAGTTAGGCTTATTATGCAATGTCTTTTACCTATTAGTTTATCATAACAAAATGTTAACTAAAATATTACTATATTACTATACAAAATGAAATGCTAAATATAATAATCTGCGAAGCAATTTCTTTTGGTTGTGAAGCAAAGATGGACATAGCACATAGTACATATATTATGCGTCCTATTTCCTATGCGGCGTTTAACCCAATTTGCACGTTCTATTTTGACATTTTATATTAAAAAAATGCAGATAAGGTTATAATTAAATACGACAATCACCAATTTTAAAACGGAAGAAAAATGTTTCTCTTAGTCGTGAAAGGGTTAATGTCAGAAGAAAGATATTAATTGAATTTAAATTTTATGTTTGAATTACCTTAAATGTACTCAATTTGTAACTTATCTTATAAATTCCAAAACAAGTTTTTGTCATAAATTATTTTTTAGAAGTTTCGTTGTAGCTATACTATAAATTAATTTAATTTAAAAAAATTGCCCAGTTAAACTGATGGCAATAAGCTCATAGGCTATTCACACTAATTGTATATTATACTCTTATTTCAAAGAACAATGCCCCTCGAAAAATAAAACAACGGATTAGTCCCTGTTGGCCCCCTTTATACTTAAAGAAAGAACCTCCAAATCTAATCAGGGAAGCTCCTTAACATAATAAACTGGTATACCAAATATGAAGCAAATCAAATAATTCTGCATGAGAAAACCATTTCGCTGAATTAAGGGGGGTATTAGCTCCCCCATTTCTCCCTTTATGCTGAACCAATGAACCTCCAAATCTAATCATAAAAGCTCCTTATCAGAATGAACATAGAAAAAAAATTAAACTAAATTAGATAATTCTGCATGAAAACCCATTTATCTAAATTAAGGGGGGGGGTCAATTGCCCCCCCTTTTATACTTAACCAATGAACCTCCAAATCAAATGAAGGAAGCCATATCGGAATTAACTGGTATATCGAATTTCAAGCAAATCGAATAATTCTGCATGAAAAACCCATTTATCTAAATTAAGGGGAGATTAGCCCCCGTCCCACCTTTATACTTAACCAATAAATCTCCAAATCTAATCAAGGCAGCTCATTAATATAATAAACCAGTATACGAAATTTGGAGAAAATTGAATAACTCTGCATGAAAAACCCATTTATTTAAATTAAGGAGGGGGGAGAGTCTAGCTCCCCTTTCCTCCCTTTATACTTAACTAATGAACCTCCAAATCTAATCAAGCCATCTCCTTAACATAATAAACCAGTATACCAAATTTGGAGCTAATCGAATAATTTTACATGAAAAACGCATTTATCTTAATTAAGGGGGGTAGCCCCCCTTTCCCCCCATTACACATAATAATGATCTTTCAAATCTAATCAGGGAAGCTGCTTAACATAATTATCCGGTATACCAAATTTATAGAAAATCGCATATTCCTGCATGAAAAACCCATTTATCTAAATTAAGGGGGGGGGGGGTAGACCCCCTTTCCTCCCTTCATATGTAACTAATGAACCTCCAAATCTAATCAAGTTAGCTCCCTAACATAATAAACCGGTATACCAAATTTGGAGCAAATCGAATAATTCTACATGAAAAAACCATTTATCTAAATTAAGGGGGATAGCCCCCCTTTCTCCCCTTTATACTTAAGTAATGAGCTTCCAAATCTAAACAGGGAAGCTCCTTAACATAATAAACCGGTATACCAAATTTGGAGCAAATCGAATATTTCTGCATGAAAAACCCATTTATCTAAATTAGTGGGGGGCTACCTTTTCCCCCTTTATCCTTAACCAATGAACCACAAAAACTAATCAGGAAAGCGCCTTATCAGAATGAACCTAGAAAAAAAATTTGAAGCAAATCGGATATTTCTATCAAGAGTTATCGCGTTACGTACATAAGTACGTATGTACATACATACAGAACCGGCGGGCACACAAGCTCTCAGGCTTTGATAGCCTGTGAGCTAAAAACTATAAACAGTTATTTGTTGCTTCATCTTACTATGTACGTCAAAAGAGCAACAAAAATAATTTTACTACTAAAGATAAATAAGGTTTGAGAACTACATAAATTTAAAAATTAGTGATTAAACATATATCATCCAGAAACTCCACAAAATAAATTTCTTTTCCACGAAGCCAAAAAATGAAAAGCATATTTTCTAGCTCACAGGCTATCAAAGCCTGAGAGCTAATGTACCCGCCGGTTCTGTATGTACGTATGTATGTACAGTCGTGGAAAAAAAAAAAAGTAAACACCCCCCACTAACTCTTCGACAATTTATCGTACACGGACGTTACTGGTACCGAATGATTGGAAATAAAGTCTACTTTTAAATGATGTGTATAAAATTTGCTTAGGGGGCCATCTACATATTAAAACGAACCCAAACCTCATTTTTTTCAATGGCAATACCCAATTTTAACGAGATATTTCAAATCTTTGGTTCAAACTATGCCCAGACACCAAATTTCAAGTCATTTGAATGATAAGTTTTTGAATTATAAACATTCAAAATTGAGTGCTTCTAATGTTAAATTACATTTTCATATATTTTTTTATATCTCCTGAAATTATGCTCCTAATGTGCTAATTTTTTGGGTAGCAATAATACTAATGTGCCCAAACATAAATACGCTGAATTTGCAATTTTTATAATTTTATGATATGAATTATGAATTATGAAATTAATATTCGAAAAAATTATGAATTTCAACAAAAAATTTTTTTGATGGATTTAGATTTATTAAGTCATGCTTTATGAAAATCCGAAATTTCACATTTTTCTTCCAAATAGTTTTCAAATTATGCTTAAAAAACGGCAAAATGGTGGTTTAAGGGGCCGTCTATGATACAAGTGAGTAGATATTTCGAAATTTCTTCTGCTGTCCCGTTGTCTAACAGGCTTCATTGACTGCTTAAGGTGCCTTGATCAAGAAGGAGGCTCTCTCGGTTAACAATCGACTACGGAACTTCAATTTGGATACAGCCCTTAAAATACGCACGTTTTATAATAATTAATTTCTCGGAAACTTATGGTACGAATTGCATAAAAATTGGTTTTTAGGCTAATTGAAAGGTGTAGAGTTCATTTATGCTGTCAGAATTGGGTATTGCCATTGAAAAAAATGAATTTATGGTTTGTTTTTATATGTAGATGCCCCCCTAAGCAAAATTTATGTACACCATTTAAAAGTAGACTTTATTTTCAATCGTTCGGTACCGGTAACTTTCTTCTACGATAATTTGTTGAGGAGTTAGTAGGGGGTGTTTACTTTTTTTTTCCACGACTGTACGTATGTACGTAATGCGATAACTCTTGGTAGAAACATCCGATTTGCTTCAAAAAAATTTTCTAGGTTCATTCTAACAAGGCGCTTTCCTGATTAGTTTTGGGGGTTCATTGGTTAAGGATAAAGGGGGGAAAGGGGGCTAGTCCACACCCCCTCTTTAATTTAGATAAATGGGTTTTTCATGCAGAATTATTCGGTTTGCTCCAAATTTGGTATACCGGTTTATAATGTTAAGGAGCTTCCCTGATTAGATTTGGAGGTTCATTAGTTAAGTATGAAGGGGGGAAAGGGGGCTACCCCCCCCCCCTTAATTTAGATAAATGTGTTTTTCATGCAGAATTATTCGATTTGCTTCAAATATTATATACCGGTTTATTCCGATATGGTGCTTCGTTCATTAGATTTGGAGGTTAATTTGTTGAGTATAAAAGGGGTGAAAGGGGGGCATGTTCCTTCCCCTTAATTTAGATAAATGGGTTTTCATGCAGAATTATCCAATTTACTTTAATTTTTTTTCTAAGTTTATTCTGATAAGGGACTTTCCTGATTAGATTTGAAAGTTCATTGGTTAAGCATAAAGGGCGGAAATGGGGAAGCTAATACCCCCCTTAATTTAGCGAAATGGTTTTTTTCATGCTGAATTATCGGATTTGCTTCAAATTTCGTATATCAGTTTATTATCTTAAGAAGCTCCCCTAATTAGATTTGGAGGTTCGTTGGTTAAGTATGAAGGGGAGAAACGGGGGCTAATCCCCCTTTATTTATTTTTTAAAGGCATTATACTTTGAAAGAGTATAATATACAATTAGTGTGAATAGCCAGTGAGCTCAATGCCATCAGTTTAACTGGACACTTTTCTTTTTATTAATATAAGTTGTGCGACAAATGGTTCTTTAATTCCATGTAATATTATAAGGCTTTAGGCGTTGAACAAGACAATGTAGAATACTCATAAGTCTTATATAATACCAAATCTTTATTTTTATGTTTGCCCCAGTTTTTAAATAACGTTGATTTACATACTGGCATAATCTTTAATTCTGAACTCCCCAATGAAGTTTTTATTCAAACTTAAAGGAAAACTGTTGCAACGCATAACTAAAATACTTAGCCTAATTTAAAATTAAGTTGACAGTCAGATTATATTTCCCAATAAAATTCAGTATAAAATTATGCGTGTATCCCTTTTTACTTTCTCCTATCTTTACAAGAAGAAAGTATAAAAGTTCATGAAAATTCTTGAATTCGTGAAAAATTTCGACATCTGATTTTCGATGGATTTATACGTTTTAGAAGGTCCTGAACACGATTTGATTGTATTTAGAAAATGTCTGTCTGTCACTCTGTCTGTGAGTCTGTCTGTATGTGACAAACATTTTGTGGGCGCTCTATCTCAAGAACTAATGCACGGAATTTCACAAAACTTTAGATTCAGTTAGTACTTCATATTAATTGCTGCTGATTACGTTTTGGTGTAAATCGCCCAACAAGTGGCGCTGCTACGTTGCATTTTTTACGATTTGCGCCATGGCTCTATCGCAAGAAATAATGCACGAATTTTCCTCAAACTTCAGATTCAGGTATACCTTGATAAATATTGGTACTGATTATGTTTTTGTGTAAATCGCCAACAGGTGGCGCCTCTATGCTGGATTTTTCCCGATTTCAACAATAGCTCTATCTCAAAAACTAATGCACTGATTTTCATCGAACTTCAGATTCAGTTAGACGTTGACATAATTTGTTGCTGATTAGGTTTTGGTGTAAACCACCAACAGGTTGCTCTGCTATGCTGCATTTTGCATGATTTACATGATTTTAGCGGTAGTCATACCTCAAGAACTAATGCACGGAATTTTATATCTTTAGAATCCTCATTGTGGGCATAGATTGCCATTTAATTTTAGCACTGTGATAGCGAATTTTGAAGCATTAATATGTATGAGACAGAAGAAAGTTTTGGGATTAGTACATCCGATTTGTTATCACTTACCAATGGCTAATTCCTAAACCGTTAGTTGTAAAAGTACAGTTCTAATTGAAAAAATATTTCAAATATTAGTCTTCATCATTTCAAAATCCATTTTCGTCAAAATATTTATTTTTTAAAAAGTTACGAAATTTAAATTTTATGCTGTCTTTAGGTTCTATATGTTACATTTAGAAAAACATTCTAAAAACCCGTAAAAATAAAACAGTAAATATTTCGTTCTTCTAGGAATAAAACTTACCGGTTTGTAATACTTTAAATGTTGGGAATTTTCTGTGTTTTCTTCCAATAAAACGAAACAGCGCGTTTTTATTGCAAAATTTACACTGAAAATTCATAAAATTCAAAGTATCATAACTTTTAATCCTAGAAGAATGTCATTTTTACTATTTCACTTCTTAGAGCAAGGAGAAAGTTTTTCTAAATATAACTTATAAAACCCAAGAATCATATAACACTTTAAATTTCGTGACTTTTTAAAAAATAACAATTTTGCTATAACTGGATTTTTATATGATGTTGAACAACATTTGAAAAAAAATAAATTTGCAAATGGAACTATACCCCTAAAACTAACGGTTTAGGAATTAGCTATTGGTAAACTATAAGAAGAGACACCCGGTATAAAATTTGCGCCTTAAAACTATTTATGGAAAATTTTCTACAGAATCACTGCTTTACTATCTGTTGCAAACGATCATATCACAGAAACTGAAAATGCGCTTTTACCGAAAAAAATACGTGTTTCCTTTCCCTTTAGTAAAAATATATTGACTTTATCAGTTCCGAATATTTTTTGCAAATGTTAAAATTTTGTTTAGACATAAAAATTTCTTTAGATTTCATAGAATTAATGTTTAATCTGAAATTTTACTAATGTTACCTAACTTTCTTATACACACGTGTCATAAATAAATAACTTATCAAACTTGATGGACAAAAATATGTTCGGAAATATAACATGATAAATGCGAAAGATTAATCAGGGATTTGCTTAGGAAAAATTTGGGTTCTTTAAAAAAAACCCTTTACAAATCCTTTAATCTTAAAACAGGATCTTTTACGAATCTTTTAACCTCAAAAGAAGAGCCTTCACAAAATTTTTCATCTTAAAAAGTACCCTTCACAAAACATTTTCATCTGCAAACTGAATTTTATACAAATTTCATAATTTTAAAACAAAATCTTTACTTGTCATAAAATACCTGAAGTCACCAAACAACCTACTAATACCTATATAATGATTTTATAATTCTTGTTAAAAACAGAAAAAAAAGGAAACTGAATATAATGATAATTTCGAATTCACAAAATTATGACTAAATTTTTCACAAACGTAAAAAAAAATTCCCAATTCACAAAAACAGGACCCCTTGAGAAAAGTCTGAATGGATCCCTGTTAATTGTAAAGTACCAGCTCAAAAGCCGATTAGTGATATTGCATAACTAAATTTTTGGCCCATTTTTCTTTTAGATTAATTTTTAACACAATTATTCAATTGGTAAATAAATAATAGCAATTGTAAATTTCCAAATGGGTGAAAAAGTCCGAACCCGGATTCGAACCAATTTACCAGTTTACCAATTTACGATTTGCTAAATGAATAATTGTGCTAAAGATTAATATAATTACGCGTGCAGCGTTTACTGCATTTCCAAAAAAATATATCTACGATTTATTCTGCTAAGCTGATTGAAATATCAGACCAGATGCTGTGATTAGTGATGGGCGATAACGAGATGTTTTTATCGATTTTCTCGATTGTATGGGCATCTCGATATTTTTCGATTGTGTAAAATTTTTCTCGATGACTCCAGTTTGCCAATTGCTTTTACACGTCATACATTTATGTAGAATCGTCTGCGGGTGAACTGGAATGAGTCAGCGGGTAATAAAGGCTAAGTGGCTTCGCCCGCTAGCGGGCCCTTCCTTTAATCGGGGCCTCTAATTTATACGTAATCTTGTAATATGAAATCTCGAACTGGTTCCCCGCTATATAAGGCGCCGTAATAGCAGGCGTGGTGCACACGCACTACAAAGTCTTGTAAAAAAAAATCTCGAGCCGAACGAACCTTGGACCGGATTCCTGTGAGGGAGGGGTCAAAGTGAGGGGAGGAGCACAGCAGCTGCATAATATGAATAAATCGTCACAGGGCTTTAGTCCTTTCCAACCATATGTCACATAAGGGGTCTCGATCTTAATTTATAAAAATGCCCTCACCGTGCGATCAAAGTGGAGGGAGGGGCGCGGGAGGTGCATAACGGGAGTAAGTGATCACAGGCCTTTCCGACAACATGTCACATGGGGGAGTCTCGGATAAACTTAGAAAAGTGACCCGTGGGGGAAAAGTGGGGGGGGGCGGATACCGGAGGTGCATAACATCAATAAGTAGTCACAGACCTTTCCAACGGTATGTCACATGAAAGGTCTTGGCTAAATTTATATAAATGCCGATGTGTCACATGAAAGGTCTCGCCTAAATTTATAAAAATGCCCTCCGTGGGGGAAAAGTTGGGGAGGGCCGCGGGAGGTGCATAACATGAGTAAGTGGTCACAGGCCTTTCCAACAATATGTCACATGAGGGGTCTTGGCTAAATTTAGAAAAGTATCCCCGTGGGGTCAAAGTGGGGGGGGGCGGATACCGGAGGTGCATAACATCAATAAGTAGTCACAGACCTTTCCAACGGTATGTCACATGAGGTGTCTTGGCTATATTTAGAAAAGAACCCCGTGGGGGCAAAGTGGGGGCGGACACCGGAGGTGCATAATGGCAATAAGTAGTCACGGAGCTTTCCAACGATATGTCATATGAGGGGTCTTGGCTAAATTTAGAAAAGTACCCCCGTGGGGACAAAGTGGGGAGGAGCTGCATAACATGAATAAGTGGTCACAGGTCTTTCCAACAATATGTAACATGAGGGGTGTCAGCAAAACTTGGAAAAATTCCCCTGTGGCAAAGTGGGGAAAGGGGCACGGCAGGTACTTAATATGAATAAGTGGTCACAGGATTTTCTAATGATATATCAGATGAGGAGTGTCGGTAAAAGTTAGGAAAGGGCCCCTAGAGGGCCGTCTACCGTACTCCCCGGAATACAACGCCACTCTTTGAAATTTCATATATTATAAATAATATTTACCGGATGGTTCCGTAAAATAATCCGATAAAATGATGAAAATGCAAAAAAGTTTGAAAACTACCCCCACAGTGTGAATAAAATTGAGGAGGGGGAACGAAAGTTTCATAATATGAAAGAGTTATCCGAGAGCTTTCCGATGATATATCACATGACGGGTTCAAAAAAATCTGAAAATTGCTCCCCCGAACTCCCCTTCCCCACGTGGGTCCACTCTTTCGCCCCGGAATTCACGCAGCCCCCGTTTAAAAAAATTTTATGTTTAATAAATAATATTTACCGGAAGACTCCCTAAAAAAATTCATATCTAAAATGATATTTATTATAGAAATCGCTAAGGTCTGAAAAAAAATTTCGCCCCTCTCCCCACCCCCAAAATTCAATTTCTGGGGAAGAAAGGTTCATATGAAAGAGTGGTCAAAGGGCTTTTCGATTATATGCCACAGGAAGGGTTCGGTAAAATTTTTAAAATTGCACCCCGCAGGAGTCCACTCTCACGCCCCCCCCCCCCCCCCGAATTCACCCCCACCCACCTTCCTCTTTGAAATTTTTATATTTAATAAATAATTTTTATCGGAGGGCTCCAGGTATGTGACATCTTAGTAGGGCTAAAATAAGAGAAACTTTGAAAATTAGGGCTTCATTTCACAGCTCATTGTCATGCCTCTTTCTCTATCTCGTCCCTTGGTACTTCTTGATAAATCTTCTAACATCTCTTCTCTGCCGAGGACGAGAAATTGATTTCTCGTTCTCGGCCAACATATGAAATGTTTAAAAGCGCGAGAGAAATCCTCGAGAAGCTTCTCATCGGGACATTTCAAAAAGCGCGAGAGAAAGCATCGAGAAGCTACCCATCGGCAAAGGTTGAAAAGCGCGAGAGAAACCAACTATCGAGCAGCTTCTCATCGGGAAGCATCGATATGCCAGAAAAATCATCGAAATGAGATTTGCCGACATGCGAGATAGAAATGAAGCTTTCAGAGTCAAACTTACCACATTTCTGGTTTAAGACATAATTTCTCAAAGGAGTCCATCTGCTTATCCAATCTCTTTTTAGCTCACAGGCTATCTAAGCCTGAGAGCTAATGTACCCGCCGGTTCTGTACGTATGTACGTACGTACGTACGTATGTATGTACGTAGTGCGATAACTCTTGATAGAAATGTCCGATTTGCTTCATATTTTTTCCTACGTTCATTCTGATAAGGCGTTCCCCTGATTAGTTTTGGGGATTCATTGGTTAAGGATAAAGGGGGGAAAGGGGGCTGGTCGCCCCCCCCCCCACCCTTAATTTAGATAAATGGGTTTTTCTTGCAGATTTATTCGATTTGCTCCAAATTTGGTATACCGGTTTATTATGTTAAGGAGCTTCCCTGATTAAATTTCGAGGTTCATTAGTTAAGTATAAAGGGGGGAAAGGTGGGTAGACCCCCTCCTTAATTTAGATAAATGGGTTTTTCATGCAGAATTACTCGATTTGTTCCAAATTTGATATGCCGGTTTATTATGTTAAGGAGCTTCCCTGATTAAACTTGGAGGTTCATTAGTTAAGTATAAAGGGGGGAAAGGGGGGGTAGACCCCCTCCTTAACTTAGATAAATGGGTTTTTCATGCAGAATTATTCGATTTGCTCCAAATTTGGTATACCGGTTTATTATGTTAAGAAGCTGCCTTGATTAGATTTGGAGGTTTATGGGTTAGGTATAAAAGGGAGGGGCTAGTCTCCCCCTTAATTTAGATAAAAGGGTTTTTCATGCAGAATTATTCGATTTGCTTCAAATTTAATATACTGGTTTATTCTGATATGACGCTTCCTTCATTAGATTTGGAGGTTCATTGGTTAAGTATAACAGGGGGAAAAGGGGGCAAGTCCCCTCCCCTTAATTTAGGTAAATGGAATTTCAGGCAGAATTATCCAATTTAATTTAATTTTTTTGTCTGTGTTCATTCTGATAAGGAACTTTCGTGATTAGATTTGGAGGTTCATTAGTTAAGTATAAAGGTGTTAAAGGGGGTTAGACCCCACCTTAATTTAGCAATATGTTTTTTTTCATGCAGAATTATCTGATTTGCTTCAAATTTGGTATACTGTTTTGTTATATTAAAGGGCTTCCCTGATTAGATTTGGGGGTTCATTGGTTAAGTATAAAGGGGTAAACGGGGGATATTTCCCCTTCATTTATTTTTTGAGGGGCATTATTCTTTGAAATAAGAGTATAATATACAATTAGTGTGAATAACCTGTGAGCTCAATGCCATCAGTTTAACTGGCACTTACCTTTTTATTGTTATTAACCGATGTGGGTTATGAGGCATAGTGGTTTATGTATTCAGTTCTGTATAATGGTAGTTTCAAACTTTACTGTTGAATTTAGTGTCATTTTGCCCCGAATTTTCAATGTTTCTTTTATTTTAGCTCTGCCAAGCTGTCCCATACCTGAGCCCTCAGATGAATATTATTTATTAAATATAAAAAAATTCAAAGAGGAAAGTGAGTGAATTCCGGAGGGCGCGCGAGAATGGAATGAGGGGTGGGGGGGGGGGGTGATTTTCAAACTTTTACCAAACCGCTGCTCTGACATATCATTGGAAAGTCCTTTGACCACTCTTTCATATTATGAACCTTTCTCCCCCCGGAGTTGAATTCCGAGAGGGGGACGGGAGAGGGAGCGTGAGGAGGGGGGGGATTTTTTTTTTAATTGTAGCGATTTCTACAATAAATATCATTAAATGAGGTTTTTTGATAGAGCCCTCCGATAAATATTATTTATTAAATATAAAATTTTAAAAGTGGTTCTGCGTGATTTCCGTGTATAATCTGGAAAGAAAGAGACTCACGTGGGAGGGGTTGATTTCAAACTTTTTTTGGACCCGTCATGTGAATTATCATCAGAAAGTTTTCGGACCACTCTTTCATATTATGAACCTTTCTTCTTCCCTCCCTAGTTTGGCGCCCCGAGAAAGGAACTTTTCGAACTTTTTTGAAATCATAGCATTTTTAAACACTTTAGATCGGATTTTTTTACGGAGTCCTCCAATAAATAATTTATAATATATGAAAATTTCAAAGAGAGGGATGGGTAGGGTGTATTTCAGGGGGGGGGGGGGGGGCACGATAATTGGAATCCTGGGAGTTGGGTTTCTTTTCTATCTTTTGCCGACACCCCTCATGTGATATATCATTGGAAAGCTCTGCGACTACTATTTCCTTTTATATATCGCCCTCCCCCTACTTTTCCCCGCACGGGGTCACTTTTCTAAATTTAGCCGACACGCATGTGATATATCGTTGGAAAGTCCTGTGACCACTTATTCATATTATGCACTTTCTTTGCCCCTCCCCCCTAGTTTGTTCCCCGCGGGGGCTCGTTTAATGTATTCCAGTCGAAGGCTTTCTAAAAATGGGGAAATTAAAGATCTGATCTGAAATGACGTAGAAAAGTCAATAAAAAATATTCATCCCATTTACCATCCTTTTAGTTCATGTTTTTACCACTAGGGGGTGCTTTTGATTCTTATTTCTTTGGCTTTTTTAGTGCTAATTGCCGAAAAATTCTAATTTTTGATACTTAAACTCCCCTTACCGCTTCATAGCTACTCGTGTTTTTTCAACTTTTTTTAACCAGGGGGGCGTCCTCATATGACTTCCAGTCTTGTGGCTCCATTACAGCCTCCCTTTGGTTTGTTGTTTTTTTATTCCATCTGTTTTCAGTTACCACATATTTGATAAAATCTACCTTATATATATGTAAAAACAATGATTTCAATAACCTATTGTAGAACATCTCGATTGTAGATTCTCGAAAGTAATCAATGACTGTATCGATTGTGTTTTTTACGATGACGATTTTTTTCGATTGGTAAATTTTCGAGAATCGCCCATCACTAGCTGTGATTATTAATGGTCAGTTGGGTGAATTAGTTCTCCAGATTCGTCCAGAATGGCTCAGTTGGTAGAGCATTGGCGACTTCAGCCAAGCCATCCATGGTTCGAATCCTGGCCCGTACTTTTTCAACCATTTGGAAATTTACAAGTGTTATCATTCTTCTTTTGTTGAAAAAACTGTTATCACCTGTATATTGTATACGTACTGTAATCGTATGCCTGAAAAAGTTTCAGATTTACTATATGCCAGTATGTGGAGGTGGTATTCCCTGGCCACCACGAACATCAGATCTTTAGACCTTATATTCCAATGTATGGGGTTTTGCTAGTGATTAGGTTTACAGCCCACCGCATCCGAAATGTATCCTTGAACTAAAATCACGAATGAGCACTGCACTTGGACTGATCGACGAGAACGTACTCACAAACACGTGGCAATAGCTTATTTACTGATTGGACATTTGCAGAGTAACGAAGGGAAGCCACATCCAACATCAGTAAAAACGATAAACTTTGTGTGTTTGGGTATCATATGATCATGTGAATTCTTATATTTGTTTGTACACTCATGTCGAAAATTAAGGTCACAAACATAAAATCTGTAAAAACTGATGAACTATTCACTGTGTTGCCACGAAATTTGGTACAGAGGTATATTACAATGGGAGAAAGAATATAGCAACGTAACAATATGGAAAATATTTTAATTGTGAATTAAGAAACAGGGTATATCAAAAAGTGTTAAATCCTGAATCAGAGATAAAGCATTTATCTCTGGAAAAGTCTGTCTAATATGAAGTGTGACCACCGTGCACGGCCATACAAGCCTCACAACGAGTTCTCATACTGTTTACGAGGGTGTCAATAAATGTTTGTGGCAACAAAGCCCATTCTTCCAAAAGCGCGGCTTTTAACTACTGGCGGGTCCTGAGAGGGGTTTACGCTGTGCAATGGCTCTTCCTAGACCTTCCTAAATATGATCAAACGAATTGAGGTCCGTAGACCTCGAGGGCCAATTCATACGGCAAATATCATCGTCTTCAAGAAAATGATCAGCAATGTGAGCTCTGTGTGGATTCGCATTATCGCCCATAAACATGAACTCCGGACCTACAGCACCCCGGAGCAACCTCAAATAGGCTTCGAAAACCTCTTGCCTAACGCCCGGCCTCCTGTCGTGTGTGTCCTTCACTGCATTCAACAGGAGAGTCCGGATGTTGTGGAGCCGAAGACATCAGTCTTGGACACAACAATAATTTGGCGAGTTCTTTTCAGTGATGAGTCGTGATTGACCACGCAGAGTGATTTTCGTCGAATCTCCATCTGGAGAGAACGTGGAGCTCCCTATCATCCCTTCTACGTAAAAGAAATCGACAGATTTGGTGATAAAGGAATCCTTGTCTGGGGCGGCATAAAGTTGGGAAGCTGTACACCACTGCACGTCTTCGATGCGGGTACTTTCAACGCACATCGCTATAGGGATGAAGTTCTTGAAGCCTATGTGAGGTTGTTCCGGGGTGCTGTAGGCCCGGCTTCATATTCATGAACGATAATGCGAAGCCACACAGAACGCATATTGTTGATGATTTTCTTGAAGAAGAGGATGTCTGTCGTATGAATTAGACCTTGAGGTCTCCGGACCTGAATCCTATTGAACATGTTTGAGATGGTCTAGGAAGAGTCATTGCACAGCATAACTCCCCTCCCAGGACTCGCCAGGAGTTAAAAGCCGCGCTTTTGGAAGAATCCCAGATAGCATTTTTAATTTGCAGAAAATTTGCAGGAGTCTTGCTTTGAAATCCTGCAAAGTTGCAGCAAGCTCAGCATGACAATACTGAAAGTTCATAACAATACTGCAGCAAGATAACGCAAACGCCGAAGTCACCACACTTTGAACTTGCAGCTAACATGTCGTGCAAGTTAAATTCATGCTGTATCAAATTTATTGCACATTAACGGCAAACAAGTAATCAGAAATACTATCGAATAAAATTTCTGCAATTTCTGCGTATGTGCTGATTGTCTATTCTGTCAACAGGAGGATTTTTTGCTTTCGTCACTTTCGTGAATTAAAGGCAGTCTTGCCATCAGTTTCACAACAAACTACTCATGCAAGTGGAGGATGGTATACCTTGCGGGAAATTTGCGGCGAATTTCTCAATTCAAATTTGTCACGACAAGATAATGCCAGAAAAAATCAAACTTGCTGCTAATGATCATGCTATCTGGGATAGGCTTTGTTGCCGCAAACATTTATTCACACCCTCATAAACAGTATGAGAGCTCATTGTGAGGCTTGTATAGCAGTATAGGGTGGTCACACTCGATATTAAGCAGACTTTTACCGAGATAAATGCTTTATCCCTGATTCATGATTTAACACTTTTTGATATACCCTGTTTCTCAATTCACAGTTACAATCTTTTCCATATTGTTACGCTGCTATATTCTTTCTCCCATTGTAATATACCTCCGTGCCAAATTTCGTGGCAACACAGTGAATAGTTCATCAGTTTTCACGGATTTTATGTTTGTGACCTTAATTTTGGGCATGAGTGTATAACAAGTCACATTAAACTGTTCTTTTTTTTTTCCTTAGCTAATTTATGCCCAACTTGTATTACAGAGCTGCCACTGGCGGCTATTTTTTTCTTATTACTATTTTGTCTACCAACATTTAAAAACAATAATCCTCGAGGAGGATTTGCACTAATCTTCTAGTTAGGTTATCATTCTTTACAAATAGTAGTAGACAGAAAGTAAAAGCAAATCATTCCTCACAAGCAGCCCTGTATTAGTATAGGATAAACGTGCCAGTAATGTATATCCTTAAGGACATTCTTTTAAAATTATTTTTCATTTAATAATAATTATCATATTCAAGGTCGTTAAGGTTTTTTTTTTATTTGTTTCTTTGTTTGTTTTTTACTATTACATTAATCTATGAAAAATATTCAACAAATCTCACAGTTATATTTCCTACTCAAAATCAAAATTTAATTATAATAACAAAATAATAGTAGTATGCTGTGGCTATCACAAAACTTTCTTCTATGTAAATCACGTCAATTAAATCATTTAAATAATATAAGAAATTACATCAATTTAGCACCAATTCATATCAAAGTATATCTGAATTTGAATTTTGATGAAAATTCGTGCATTAGTTCTTGAGATAGAGCTATAGCGGAAATTCTGAAAAATGTAGCATAGTAAGCATCACCTATTGAGCGATTTGCACCAAAACATAGACAGCACTAATTTATATCAAGGTATGCCTGAATCTGAAGTTTGATGAAAATTCGTGCATTAGTTTTTGAGATAGAACTACAGTGGAAATTCTGAAAAATGCAGCATAGCAGCGCCACCTGTTGATCGATTTGCACCAAAACATAAACAGCAGTAATTCATATCAAGGAATACCTGAATCTGAAGTTTGTTGAAAATCCAAGCATTAGTTCTTGAGATAGAGCTATTGCGGAAATCGCAAAAAATGCAGCATAGCAACTGTTGAGAGATTTACACCAAAATGTATAAAACGTCAATTCCTGTCAAGGACTAACCAAATCTGGAGTTTGATGAAAATCCGTGCATTAGTTCTGGAGATTGAGCTATTGTGGAAATTGTGAAAAATGCTGCATAGCAGCGCCACCTGTTGAGCGATTTACACCGAAAACTAATCAGCGCCAATTTATATCAGGGACTAACTGAATATAATTTTTTATTAAATTCCGTTTATTAGTTACGGAGTTAGAGCGCCCACAAAATTTGTGTCACACACAGACAGACAGACATTTTGTAAAAACTTGTTTTGGGGGGTTCTCTGACCCCTAAAACGTGTAAATCCGTCGAAAACCGGAATTCGAAAATTTTCATGAATCCTATACTTTCTTCTTGTAACGATAGAAAAAGTAAACATATAGTAACTAACATTTCAGTAATGACACCTTGCACAAGGTAATAGATAACTTGTTACTTTTTTCTATCTTTACAAGAAGGAAGCATTGGGCTCGAAAAAATTTTCGACTTGCGGTTTTTGGCGGATTTACACGTTTTAGGGGTCAGAGATCTCGAAAAACATGTTTTTACAAAATGTCTGTCTGTGTGTATGTGACACAAATTTTGTGGGCGCTCTATCTCAAGAACTAATGCATGGAATTTAATAAAAATTTATATTCAGTTAGTCTCTGATATAAATTGATGCTGATTAGTTTTTGGTGCAAATCGCTCAACAGGTGCCGCTGCAATGCTGCATTTTGTACGATTTCTGCAATGGCTCTATCTCAAGAACTAATGCACGAATTTTTATTAAACTTAAGATTCAGTTAGTCCTTGATATGAGTTGGTGTTTACTACATTTTGGTGCAAATCGCCCAACAGGTGGCGCTGCTATGATGCATTTTTCCTGATATCCGCAATAGTTTTATTTCATGAAGTAATGCACGGATTTTAATCAAACTTCAGATTCAGGTATACCTTGATTTATATTTCTCCTGATTATGTGTTGGTGTAAATCACTCAACAGGTGACGCTGCTATGCTACATTTTGCAGGATTTTCGCAATAGCTCTATTTCAAGAACTAATGCACGATTTACACCAACATTTTTCAGTTCATTACATTTTTAGTTCAACTCAGTTCAGTTTGTTCAGTTCAACTCATTTTTATAAAACTTCAGATTCAGTTAGTCCTTGATATGAGTTGGTTCTGTTTACGTTTTGGTGTAAATCGCCCAACAGGTGGCGCTGCTATGCTAAATTTTGCAGGATTTACACGATTTCCGCAGTAGCTCTATCTCAAGAACAATAATGCACACATTTTCTTCAAATTTCAATTCAGTTAGTCCTTGATATGAAATGATGCTGATTACGAATTGGTGTAAATCGCCCAATAGGTAGCGCTTCTGTGCTGCATTTTGCACGATTTCCTCAATAGCTCTATCTCAAGAACTAATGCACGAATTTTCATCAAACTTCAGATTCAGGTATACCTTGATTTATATTTCTGCTGATTATGTGTTGGTGTAAATCGCTCAACAGGTGACTCTGCTATGCTGCATTTGTCATGATTTGCGCAATAGCTCTATCTCAAGAACTAATGCACGAATTTTCCCCAAACTTCATATTCAGTTAGACGTTCACATAGGTTGATGATGATTAGATTCTGGTGTAAATTACCCTATGGGTGGCGCTGCTATGCTGCATTTAGCTGTATTTGCACGATTTCAGCGATAGTCATATCTCAAGAACTAATGCACAGAATTTCATCTTTTTAGAATCCTCATGATGATCATAGATCGTCATTTAATTTTGGCACAGTGATAACGAATTTTGAGGTATTGACATGCATGAGATAGAAGAAAGTTTTGGGATTGGTACATCCGACTAGTTTAAATTTAAATTCATTAATTTTCCTATCTTAAAATTTTAGAATGGCAACATTCTTCTATTTGTATAATTTGGTGATTTGTATCATTTGGTGAAATTGATCGACGAGATAACCAAGTAGTACCACATTTTCCAACAATAACAGGATACTATTAAAAAAATTTACGAGGAAACGATATATCTAAATAAGCAATTTAAAAAACATATAATTCAGTAACAATCCATTTTCAGCAATTGCTGTCCATATCCGCTAATCTGGTCTATCTATATAATTGATACACACCACCTAATGCACTCAAAATTAGATCAGGTTAAAACATTCATACAGCAGAAAAAAAACGGACTTCCAGCAATTACCTATCTTAGTCAGCACTTTAACCGAATACTTTTGTGTGCCTCTGTAAATGAAATGCAATGCACTCTATGATCTATAGAAAACACGATGCGCTTTTCAGTGATTTCTTTATATTAGAACCATCACAACATCATTAAATTGCACCGCAAACGATTTTTCCCAAATGTCATAATGTAATGGAAAAGTTTTGTGCGTCCTTCTAAACGAACTGGAAGTTCTACTTATTCTATACGCCGGAGCAGTGGCGTCTGTTCCATTGGCGCATATGAGCACATGAACCCCAAAGAAATTTCAAGAAATAATTTAACAAATTGAATTAAATAATTATAAAAAAGTTTCTAATTTTTTGTCGATCTCCAATACGAGTGTAATTCACTCATCCCCCCCCCCTCCACTTTTTTAGATAGGTCCATAATAAATCGTTACTAAAGAAAATTTGAAAATTTTCAACGCCGAGCGCCCAGTGTTTTCTTGATCGCACGTGCGAGAGGAGAAATGCCCTTCAAACACAGCTTATGCGGAAGGATACGGAAAGACGAAAATCAGGGCAACGCCTTGTTCAAAGCGTTCTGTTCGCACAACCTCTAACGTGCTGTAGCATGCATTTTTGTCGAAAATATTCTTGTTCGTTTGATTTTTCCTGAGATTTCACTATTAAGTTAGATATTTTTTTACTAATTGTTTATCTGCCTGTTTATATTATTCCTACTTTTATTATTGTGTGCAGGAAGTAGTTACAAACAGTTAAAACAGAAGCTGGTAAAATCAAAATTTTGGAACTAAAGAAACGGAAAGAAAGACTGAAATTAAATTGCGTAAACCAACATCTTTTCTAAATCTTCTCCAAGTGACGAAAATTAAAATTAGAGATTTCAAAAGAGAATTTAGTCCTGTTTTATATGACAAATATCAATAATTTGTGGATGTGAATTAAAAACAAACAGGATGTTTTGTTTTCGATGTCTTTTATTAATTACAAGATTTCCATCTATGGATGCATTTATATTTATTTTAGTTGCAATTTTTTAAACTTGGGAAAACAAAAACGAAGTGATGAATTCAGGGGATGCCTGGGGGAAATCACCCATGAAGGAATCCCCCATTGAACACCCATCCCCCCACTCCCCGAAATCCATATTCTCCTCCCCGGAACAGCAAAATTCCATCCAGAGAAACATGATTCTGAAATTCAATACTGCAGAAATGTATTTTAACCTATGTTTTACGTCCTACCTACAAATTTTATTTTCGTAATTTTTATATTGTGATTGTGAAACCCCCTTTAAATAATCCACCAGCCGCCACTACTCCGGGGAAAGCATATCTCTATGTTCAGGTAGTCCATTTCAATGATACATAGCAATCCAATTGATATGTTGTAACGTCAACAGAATGCACCGAAACAAACTATTTTCTCCCATAGACTGTAATGTAACGGAATTCTTTTGCGTACCCCTGAAAGCGATCTATAAATGCTACACACATAATTTTCAATACCAAACATACTATAGTAAACTTCAAAAACACATAAAAATTTCATGGCAATCCGGGTATATTTACGAGAGTTAGAGTACGGACAGACAGACGAACCGATTTCATAAACACTTTTCAACAATGTTCGAAAGCGTTAAAAATAATAATCATCACAGGAGAAAACAATGAAATAAGTGGATGCAACTGTATTTCCCATACGGTTCGTAAGAGTTAAATTTCCTGAAACTGCGTGAAATATTACTTGTATTTAGTAAAACTTCTATGAAAGAAATGAAACCGCGGGTTGAACATTTTGAATGCTAAATGAAATTATTTCAAAACAAAAATGCAGAATAGATGTTGAGGCCCCTGATGTGCAGATTTACTACTTATAAATGTAATCAATATTTATAGCTTCTTTAGGTACAGAGTTGTTTGTCATAGATGAATAGAATTGAAGACATAGATTGAAGACAGAAAGTAATAAATTTTTAACATTTTATGATACTTGAAAAAGTCATCTCTATATTAATGGCGAGGGTTTGAGCACTAAGAACTCCTCAAAATTGCTAATAATAATAATAATAATCCAGGTTATAAAACATTCAAGACAGAGTAGGGTATTAAAAAAAGAAGTTTAATTTTTAAAAAATTGTATATTAACCATATGAAATTAATTTAAAGCAGTTATTTAAAAGATGTTTTCTCATATTACATTCTATTAAAAAATAAAACCTTATTAATTATCCTTGCAGTTATATCAGAAAAGGATTCATGCACTATGATCATTACCATGACTGACATTACACTTTTAGTAATGGTGGTATAGGGTATCCATTACTTGATATTGACTGAATAAGAATACCACTGATCTCCTAAAAACAAATGAAATTTTGTAAATAGTCATTGGTACATAAAATTCCAAGTTTTCTATTACTATGAAAACAAAAACATGCAATTTTTCCAAGAAAATGAAGAAGATATAAATTAATTAAAACTAACTCTTAGCTTGTGCAGTAAAATTATTCATTGAAAGACAGTAGAACAGTGAAACATTTTCTGCTTCCTGATTGGTTTCATTAAGATTGTCAAGAATAACCAAATTGTAAAACATTCAATGAAGAATAATGAAAAAAATAGAATAAGCTGAATTTTCTTTATTTATTTTATTTATTTATTTATTTATTTATTTTTTTGAAAACATTAGAGGATTTTCAATACTGGCACATTTATCCTACATTTAATTTATGCAGTATCACATAAAATATAATAAATTAAGCCTACATAAGTTTACAACCGTATCCAATTCGCACAATACGAATGTAGATTTTCATATTTAAATTAAAAATAATAATAATAATAAAGTATTTTAGTACATCAATATATATTTTATTTGTATATATTCTAATTAATCCTTATAGTATTAGCTAACATTATATTCTAATTAAATAGAAAGTTAATTATTTTAAATACATACGAAAATAAATAATTAGAGTTGTAAAGAGCCATCTGATATTCTTTTATAGTACGACCAAATTGGATTAAATTATTCAGGGAATTCAGATCTCCGAGTAATAGCGCATGTAATGTTATACAAGCATAATAATCTATACGTTTCCCTGAATGCAGAGTTATTTCGACTAGTTCCATTTTAAATGTCGCACCAATAACCATAAAACATATTATAGCATTAGCAAAAAACGAATATTTTCCTTTCCTGGAATATATTTTAAGTCTGATGACTATTTTTCTCAGATTTTTTTCGATTAAAATTTATTCGCGCAGACGATTTTACAAATTTTTTATCCGTGCCTTAATTTTGTTTTCTGAATTTTGACTTTTGATATAAAATATGAAGTTACGTAATGTAATGTTTCCAGTATTATTAAACTGCACCTCAGGTGTGGTTGCCTCACCCACACTCATACATTCATAGTTTTTATAAGCCTACAGTAAAAATAAATAACAATAACTTCCAAGAAGATTACCACTTCAAGATTGCATATAATAAGTTCAATAACTAAAAAGAACTAATTACACAAAAAGAAAATCGAATGAATGTATGTATCAAAATTGATTTTTAAATATATTTAAAATATTCATGTTATTTATTGATTACGAATGTGTACATGTATATTAATTACCATTGTTGAATCTCAAGATTAAGATCTTCATATTATTGCACCAGGCACGCTTCTATTTTTATCTCAAGCTCCATGGCTTATAACCAGTTTCTATTCTACATTTCAATTTACCTAATAATTGCTTAGTAACGGCCTTAGAAACACTTTTCTGGAGCTTAATCTTAATCAAAAGTTTGCGATAAGTATGCTTTTATAATGGAATCATATTATAACATTTCTGTTTTATGAATGATGTATATGCATTTTCTACCAAGCATGACATTCTTTTCACCAGAATAAATTTCTCGGGAAAAATCAGATTAGAGTTCTAGGAACCTTAAATGCACACGGAATGAAAAATTAAGGAAAATTATGTTCTCTAGTACAATAGTTTTTTGTCCTTCGTGCACAGTCTAATTATGACTCCGACCAAGAGGGGGGGGGGGGGGTTATGACGTTATGAGTTAAATGCGTTTTCTGGTAGTATAGCATATTTTTCACAAACTAAGTTTTCCCTAAATATTCCACACTAATCTTTTACTGACACCTATCTATATTATAAAGCCAAAACATGCCCTCTTTTACTGCAATTTTTTTTAACTTCTAAATATTGAAAGGTTTAAATTTTACACCGTAGAATAAGGAAAAAGATGTTCTTTCAAATGCAATTTGTTTGCCGCAATTTTATTATTTTTTATCGTTTTTAAAATAATTTTCAAGAGCGATTTTTTTTTAAATCTATTTCTATTGCGAGCAGCCCGATTAAGGAAGATTCCATTTGCACTAAAAATAATATAAATAGTTCAGAATTTGTTTCCGGATAATATTCCATAACGAAATTAAAATTTCACCCAAAAATAAAATAAAATAAAACTCATATTTAACAGATATGTAATCAAACTAAGCACTTAATAACTGAAATAATCAGAATCAAAAAAGCTGCTGTAAATAATGCTTTAAAAAAAATTCTACTGGACGGATTTTTATAAGATTTACATTGTTAGTTAGATTATTTTTTCATGGATGGTTTTAGTGTATTGCATATTGTTCGACAGTTCTTTACCAAATCCTACTATAAATGATCAACTCGAGTCGGTCCTTTACATCCCAAATTTTGCCTGACACATTAAAAAATCCAATAGCGTAATGGTTTTCATACATTTTTCAGTAATGCTGGAGGATATTCCAGATAAAAGGTCCATATTGCTTAAAATCACAGAGTCAAATTCACCGACATATTGACACCGTTTGATTCAAGGTTCGTTTGGAGCAACCGACTAGCGAGCAGGTGAAGTCTGCTAGTTTTTAATAAATTTCAAAACTTTATTTGAACTAGGGGATAAACATGGGCTTCCCGAATAACAGAATATAAGTGAAAAAACATATATATTACTTCTGATATCAATATCTTTTTTCTCTGCACATACTAAAAGCACAATGGTGAATAAGGTATTTTTCGAAAGGTTCTGCAAGAGGTAAGGTTAGTTGGGGCAACTGGGACATGATTTTACAATGTAACTCTGGAGCTTTTGACAATTCAGCTTCAAAAAACTAATGTTCATTTGAATTAAAGTCTGAACTTCTGTAAATGTGTTCAGTTAGGTTCCCTCTATCAGACAGAAATGCTCAAAATTACATTTTAATATTTAAAAATATAAAAATATGCATATTTCATCTTTCTTTCCTCATGGGTCCAGTTGCCCCAAAAAATGGGGTAACTGGACCAGGGAGGTCTATGTTCCACACGCGCAAGTAGTAAGCAGGGGGATCTGGCGAATACAATGGAAGGGGCGTGTCCACCTGTCAATCAAAAGGGGGCGTGTCCGAACACGTCTTATAAGAGGGGGGGTGAAATTTTTTCCGTGGGACCTCTGGCGAATACAATGGAAGGGGGCGTGTCCACCTGTCAATCAAAAGGGGGCGTGTCCAAACATGAGTTATAAGATGAGGGGTCATTTTTTTCGCCTGGTGAAGGCACGGGTGATTTTTTAGGAGGGGGGGGGAGGAAGTGGGGGATGACAATAGTGACAGGCTAGAGGAGAGGGGGTGGAATTAAGTTTCGGTTTCTGGACGGAATCGGTGGATTTCAATTTAATGTCGTAAGGGGGCGTGTCCGATCACGTGCTATAAGAGAGGGGGGTCGATTTTTTTTTCGCCTGGTGAAGACATGGGTGTTTTTTTAGGAGTGGGGGAGGAAGTGGGGGGATGACAATAGTGACATGCTAAAGGAGGTGGAGTGGATTTAAGTTTCGGTTTCTGGACGGAATCGGTGGATTTCAATTTAATTTTATGGAATTTATTGAAATGAACTTAATTTTAATTGAACTAAATATAAAGGAGTGTGTTTTAATTTAAACTTTTAAGGGAGGATGAGTTCAGAATTTTTAATGGGTTTCAAAACTATTTTTATATAGACCCTTTTACTGAATGCTTTATTCTCAGAATGATGTAATCGGGCATTCAAATTTATTTAATTTCATGAATTAATTAAAATTAAAAAAATTAAGTTGATTATTTATAAATTGATTTTAAGATTTATTGAATTGAATTTTAACTGATTTTTTTTAAATTAGAACTTTTTAAGAAATTGATTATTTTTTAGAATTAGGAAACTTGTACAAAAGCTTAACTCAAGGATTCGAACCCACATACTCTTGGTCAGTAGATGAACGCGTTTCCCAACCAGTACAAAGACTTATTTGTGCATTTTGGATACATTTTTAGACGAACGACTTTAATTTATTTACTAGTTAAAAGGTATTTGAGCGCAAGCACGACTTAAGTTGGCTCTAGATTTGAACGTTGTGACTTTTATCGGCATTTAGAATCTTTTAAGGAATAGTTTGTACTATGTTTAATATACTTATTTTCTTGTTATAAAACACAGACTTTGTCAACTCTTTATTTAATGATTTATCGTTGGCAAAATATCTTTTAATCCGTATTGCTTCATTTTGAAAATCGGAACATACTTTAAATTTTTTACTAAACGTATAAAATATTTTTTATTTTACTGAACATAAGAATATATATTTTTCATATTCTAATACGATTAAAAATTTTATTTCCTGAGCATTTATAATACTCTTTCATTTATCTGAACTTAGAAATATATTTTCTTTGATATTCTGATTAAATTTATATATTGTTTTTTCTGATCCTATCAATATTTTTAAACATTACATTATTTACAATTAAACGAACAAGTGATCATTTTTCCAATTGACTCAACATAAGACTATCTTTTTCATTTTACAGAAGATAAAAGTATTTTATTTTTGAACATAAAAGTCCATTTTTCAAAACATAGAAATACATTTCTCCATAGAAGCATCCTTTTCTGATATTCTGATTGTAATTATATTTTTAATTTTACTGAACAAGAAATGCCTTTTCCTGACATTTAGTGCTTACGTACTAATCCTATAAATATTTTTAATATCCTGAAGATATCTTTTCACTTTATTAAATCTATAAATTTTCTTTCCTATTTTCTATACTTAAAAAAAAAAAAACGTTTTTTAAAATAAAAATAATGTTTTTCTCCCCATGAGTATATTCTTTTTATTTTACTGATTTTAGAAATATTCTGATAGTATACATATTTTTTAATTTCTTAAAGAGAAAAATATTTTTTTCTTTCCTTTAAAAAGTATATCTCTATTTATCTTGATTGAAAAATGAAACAAATGCAAAATTATATAATTTGTTACACGTACAAAATGTATTTGTAAAACTTATAATCCCTAAAAATTTGATTAAAGACACGTCTTTTTTCTAAAATCGATCATTTTCCCCCCTCTCAAAATGATAAACCAAAATATACTTTCAATGCGTATTATTTGTAAAACTTATAATTCCTAAAAATTTGATTAAAGACACGTCTTTTTTCTAAAATCGATCTTATTTCACCCTCACAAAATGACAAATCAAAATATACTTTCAATGCGTATTATTACTACGTATATATTAAAGATTTTTGCATTTCTAACAAAACGGAATTTACTTTTAATACGGACTTACGATTTTTTTTTTTTTTTTTTTTTTTTGGACAAACTAAATATATTTTGAATTTTTACTGAAACTCATTTTTAACTTATTCCTTAATGTTGAATCAGTTCATTTATATCTCATTTCTCATATCATTTCTCATATCATTCATATCTCAGTTCATTTATATTTATGGATCCTTGTTTTTCGCACTTTTTTCTTGATTAATATGTAATGGATAATTTTTTAGTAATTTTTATCCTTTAGTATAGTTATTTAATTAACTAGTCATCTTGCTTAAGTTAAAATCTTTTCTTTAAAAAAATAACAATGAGTTTTAGGTCTTCAGAAATGAAAATAGAAGTATATTTTTTTATAATTTGATCCTTTTAATATTTTTTCCTAATTACAAAACTTTTTCCTAGAAAAGTATCTTTTTCTTAACTGAATATATTTTCCCCTAAACTTAAAACTTTTTTTTTTCCTAAACACATAACTTTTTCCTAAAACATAAAACATTTTTCCCTAAACACAAATCATTTTTTCCTAAACATAAACTTTTTTCCCTAACACAAATCATTTTTCCTAAACACAAATCATTTTTTCTTAAACATAAACTTTTTTCCAAACACAAATCATTTTTTCCTAAACACTAAACTTTTTTTACTTAACTGAAAACTTTTTTCCCAAACACAAATCATTTTTTCCTAAACATAAACTTTTTTCCCTAACACAAATCATTTTTTCCTAAACATAAACTTTTTTCCCTAACACAAATCATTTTTTCCTAAACATAGACTTTTTTCCCTAACACAAATCATTTTTTCCTAAACACAAAACTTTTTTTACTTAACTGAAAACTTTTTTCCCTAACACAAATCATTCTTCCTAAACACAAATCATTTTTTCTTAAACATAAACTTTTTTCCAAACACAAATCATTTTTTCCTAAACACTAAACTTTTTTTACTTAACTGAAAACTTTTTTCCCAAACACAAATCATTTTTTCCTAAACATAAACTTTTTTCCCTAACACAAATCATTTTTTCCTAAACATAGACTTTTTTCCCTAACACAAATCATTTTTTTCTAAACACAAAACTTTTTTTACTTAACTGAAAACTTTTTTCCCAAACACAAAACTTTTCTACTGAACTGAAAACCTTTTTCCAGACACATAACTTTTCAACTGAACTTAAAACTTTTTTCCTAAACACAAATCTAATTTTACAGTACATCATACTTTTTTCCTAAACACAAATCTAATTTTACAGTACTTCATACTTTTTTCCTAAACATAAAACATTTTTCTAAACACAAGACTTTTTTACCTAAATATAAAAAATTTCCCAAACACAAAACATACATAAACTCTTTCCCAATCACAAAACATTTTTTCCTAAGCATAATCCTTTTTTCCTCATCGAATGAATTTATAATTTGATTTTCAAAAATTTAGGTATAGAAACAGGACTTGACCATACTGTTACTATGCTCTAATTCACTTTTTACCATACGCCAGTTGCTTTTCATACAACTTTCTCGAATTATTTATGCCTTTATGTTTTTCCCAATTTTTTTCTGATTAATATGTTATGGATAATTATTTTTAGTTTATTTTCATGCTTTAGTATCAACATTTTAATTAACTAACCATCTTGCTTAAGTTTTTATACAGGTAAATTAACTACACCGAAAATCCATATTTTGTATTTGTTCTTAACATATTTTTTTATATTATTGAGATTTTTTTAGTGTAATTTTATGCATACCCCTAATTTTACGAAAGTATAAATTTTTCTATACATTAATATTAAGTTTTTAATTTTTTTTAAATTATTATTACAGATATAATCTTAAATTTTTATAGTTTACATATAGTTTGTGTATGAATATAATATTTATTAGGGAAACATTTAAAGAGCCTAATAGGTTTTTGTTTTGGTTCTTTAATTTCGTTTTAGTACATTTTACAATAAGTTTAAGATTACCTAGCTTACATAACTACATCTTATACATACTATTTTTTACTTTTAGGAAAATCTTAGTTATTTCTTTTATAATTTTACACGATATAATTGATTTTACATATTTCTCAGACTGTTCAAAAATATATATATATATATAAACTTCAGTATAACATTTAATATTTATACTTTATGCAAGCATGCTTGATTATAATCTTTAATTTCAAGTAATAATTTACATAAAAAATATCTACATTATATATTTGTCTTATAACATGGAACTTATAACAATTGGTTATCGTTAGATGCTTTTAGAGAACATTTCAACATTATATTGCTCATACTTCTGATTTTCAAAATACGCAAGATCACGTATCAATAGTTTGTATAGTGTAACCATTATTTTTTATTACATAACAGATAATTTATACAGTACTTTAAGATTAATTGTATTCATTTTAGTTGCTATAATTAAAATGAAATGAACTTTTTCATAGAAAAATCTCTGTTTATTCGTAATTTTTGAACTAAAATAATGGTACATGCAGCACATACACACAATTTACATTCTTTTGCTTTATACTTTAACCACTAATTTCAAAACATACTAAGTTGACTATACTATATCTAACGGAAAATAATTAAATCTACGAATACACCCTTTTAAAAGTTACATTACTTTAAAATACTAGTACTTCTTAGACCTGTTATCTGTATAACACATGAAATCGAAACTAACTTTAAAATACCCCCAATGTACATAAACCATATAATTTCTGCTTAAATATCCAAAGTTTTAAAATAAAATCATACGTGTCTTAACACAATATACTCTGATAAGAAGAAAAAACACGAAATATCAATTGAATCAAGAATCAAATAGAAATTTTATACCAAGTAAAAATTCTCTCAAAAAGATCTTTTAAATTAATAAATGAAAAAAAATGAAAAATCTATAACATTACAAGGAACAATACACAAAAACTTTCATAAAACGTACTAAAATATTTGAAAAAATATTTTACAAAAAAAATCTTTCAGAAAGAAACTTACATAAAAAAATATCTCTTACAAAAAAAATATTTTACAAAAAAAGAAAAATACCTTTTACCATAAAGAAATTTTTTTTATAAAATAATTTTTCTTTTACTCTAAAATATTTTTTTTTTAAACATATTTTTTTATCTTAGTTTCTCTCTGTAAGATTTTTTCCTGTAAAACATATTTTCTGTGAAATATATTTTTTTCTCTTTTGTCAAACATTTTTCTTTTTTGAAATTTTTTAGAATATGTATTTTTTCATGTAACGTTAAAGATTTTTCATTTACTTTTCATTTATTAATTCTGTAAAAGATTTTTTCGCAAGAATTTTTACTTGGTATAAAATTTCTATTTGATTCTTGATTCAATTGATATTTCGTGTTTTTTCTTCTTATCAGAGTGTATTGTGTTAAGACACGTATGATTTTATTTTAAAACTTTGGATATTTAAGCAGAAATTATATGGTTTATGTACATTGGGGGTATTTTAAAGTTAGTTTCGATTTCATGTGTTATACAGATAACAGGTCTAAGAAGTACTAGTATTTTAAAGTAATGTAACTTTTAAAAGGGTGTATTCGTAGATTTAATTATTTTCCGTTAGATATAGTATAGTCAACTTAGTATGTTTTGAAATTAGTGGTTAAAGTATAAAGCAAAAGAATGTAAATTGTGTGTATGTGCTGCATGTACCATTATTTTAGTTCAAAAATTACGAATAAACAGAGATTTTTCTATGAAAAAGTTCATTTCATTTTAATTATAGCAACTAAAATGAATACAATTAATCTTAAAGTACTGTATAAATTATCTGTTATGTAATAAAAAATAATGGTTACACTATACAAACTATTGATACGTGATCTTGCGTATTTTGAAAATCAGAAGTATGAGCAATATAATGTTGAAATGTTCTCTAAAAGCATCTAACGATAACCAATTGTTATAAGTTCCATGTTATAAGACAAATATATAATGTAGATATTTTTTATGTAAATTATTACTTGAAATTAAAGATTATAATCAAGCATGCTTGCATAAAGTATAAATATTAAATGTTATACTGAAGTTTATATATATATATATATTTTTGAACAGTCTGAGAAATATGTAAAATCAATTATATCGTGTAAAATTATAAAAGAAATAACTAAGATTTTCCTAAAAGTAAAAAATAGTATGTATAAGATATAGTTATGTAAGCTAGGTAATCTTAAACTTATTGTAAAATGTACTAAAACGAAATTAAAGAACCAAAACAAAAACCTATTAGGCTCTTTAAATGTTTCCCTAATAAATATTATATTCATACACAAACTATATGTAAACTATAAAAATTTAAGATTATATCTGTAATAATAATTTAAAAAAAATTAAAAACTTAATATTAATGTATAGAAAAATTTATACTTTCGTAAAATTAGGGGTATGCATAAAATTACACTAAAAAAATCTCAATAATATAAAAAAATATGTTAAGAACAAATACAAAATATGGATTTTCGGTGTAGTTAATTTACCTGTATAAAAACTTAAGCAAGATGGTTAGTTAATTAAAATGTTGATACTAAAGCATGAAAATAAACTAAAAATAATTATCCATAACATATTAATCAGAAAAAAATTGGGAAAAACATAAAGGCATAAATAATTCGAGAAAGTTGTATGAAAAGCAACTGGCGTATGGTAAAAAGTGAATTAGAGCATAGTAACAGTATGGTCAAGTCCTGTTTCTATACCTAAATTTTTGAAAATCAAATTATAAATTCATTCGATGAGGAAAAAAGGATTATGCTTAGGAAAAAATGTTTTGTGATTGGGAAAGAGTTTATGTATGTTTTGTGTTTGGGAAATTTTTTATATTTAGGTAAAAAAGTCTTGTGTTTAGAAAAATGTTTTATGTTTAGGAAAAAAGTATGAAGTACTGTAAAATTAGATTTGTGTTTAGGAAAAAAGTATGATGTACTGTAAAATTAGATTTGTGTTTAGGAAAAAAGTTTTAAGTTCAGTTGAAAAGTTATGTGTCTGGAAAAAGGTTTTCAGTTCAGTAGAAAAGTTTTGTGTTTGGGAAAAAAGTTTTCAGTTAAGTAAAAAAAGTTTTGTGTTTAGAAAAAAATGATTTGTGTTAGGGAAAAAAGTCTATGTTTAGGAAAAAATGATTTGTGTTAGGGAAAAAAGTTTATGTTTAGGAAAAAATGATTTGTGTTTGGGAAAAAAGTTTTCAGTTAAGTAAAAAAAGTTTAGTGTTTAGGAAAAAATGATTTGTGTTTGGAAAAAAGTTTATGTTTAAGAAAAAATGATTTGTGTTTAGGAAGAATGATTTGTGTTAGGGAAAAAAGTTTTCAGTTAAGTAAAAAAAGTTTTGTGTTTAGGAAAAAATGATTTGTGTTAGGGAAAAAAGTCTATGTTTAGGAAAAAATGATTTGTGTTAGGGAAAAAAGTTTATGTTTAGGAAAAGATGATTTGTGTTAGGGAAAAAAGTTTATGTTTAGGAAAAAATGATTTGTGTTTGGGAAAAAAGTTTTCAGTTAAGTAAAAAAAGTTTAGTGTTTAGGAAAAAATGATTTGTGTTTGGAAAAAAGTTTATGTTTAAGAAAAAATGATTTGTGTTTAGGAAAAATGATTTGTGTTAGGGAAAAAAGTTTATGTTTAGGAAAAAATGATTTGTGTTTAGGGAAAAATGTTTTATGTTTTAGGAAAAAGTTATGTGTTTAGGAAAAAAAAAAGTTTTAAGTTTAGGGGAAAATATATTCAGTTAAGAAAAAGATACTTTTCTAGGAAAAAGTTTTGTAATTAGGAAAAAATATTAAAAGGATCAAATTATAAAAAAATATACTTCTATTTTCATTTCTGAAGACCTAAAACTCATTGTTATTTTTTTAAAGAAAAGATTTTAACTTAAGCAAGATGACTAGTTAATTAAATAACTATACTAAAGGATAAAAATTACTAAAAAATTATCCATTACATATTAATCAAGAAAAAAGTGCGAAAAACAAGGATCCATAAATATAAATGAACTGAGATATGAATGATATGAGAAATGATATGAGAAATGAGATATAAATGAACTGATTCAACATTAAGGAATAAGTTAAAAATGAGTTTCAGTAAAAATTCAAAATATATTTAGTTTGTCCAAAAAAAAAAAAAAAAAAAAAAAATCGTAAGTCCGTATTAAAAGTAAATTCCGTTTTGTTAGAAATGCAAAAATCTTTAATATATACGTAGTAATAATACGCATTGAAAGTATATTTTGATTTGTCATTTTGTGAGGGTGAAATAAGATCGATTTTAGAAAAAAGACGTGTCTTTAATCAAATTTTTAGGAATTATAAGTTTTACAAATAATACGCATTGAAAGTATATTTTGGTTTATCATTTTGAGAGGGGGGAAAATGATCGATTTTAGAAAAAAGACGTGTCTTTAATCAAATTTTTAGGGATTATAAGTTTTACAAATACATTTTGTACGTGTAACAAATTATATAATTTTGCATTTGTTTCATTTTTCAATCAAGATAAATAGAGATATACTTTTTAAAGGAAAGAAAAAAATATTTTTCTCTTTAAGAAATTAAAAAATATGTATACTATCAGAATATTTCTAAAATCAGTAAAATAAAAAGAATATACTCATGGGGAGAAAAACATTATTTTTATTTTAAAAAACGTTTTTTTTTTTAAGTATAGAAAATAGGAAAGAAAAATTTATAGATTTAATAAAGTGAAAAGATATCTTCAGGATATTAAAAATATTTATAGGATTAGTACGTAAGCACTAAATGTCAGGAAAAGGCATTTCTTGTTCAGTAAAATTAAAAATATAATTACAATCAGAATATCAGAAAAGGATGCTTCTATGGAGAAATGTATTTCTATGTTTTGAAAAATGGACTTTTATGTTCAAAAATAAAATACTTTTATCTTCTGTAAAATGAAAAAGATAGTCTTATGTTGAGTCAATTGGAAAAATGATCACTTGTTCGTTTAATTGTAAATAATGTAATGTTTAAAAATATTGATAGGATCAGAAAAAACAATATATAAATTTAATCAGAATATCAAAGAAAATATATTTCTAAGTTCAGATAAATGAAAGAGTATTATAAATGCTCAGGAAATAAAATTTTTAATCGTATTAGAATATGAAAAATATATATTCTTATGTTCAGTAAAATAAAAAATATTTTATACGTTTAGTAAAAAATTTAAAGTATGTTCCGATTTTCAAAATGAAGCAATACGGATTAAAAGATATTTTGCCAACGATAAATCATTAAATAAAGAGTTGACAAAGTCTGTGTTTTATAACAAGAAAATAAGTATATTAAACATAGTACAAACTATTCCTTAAAAGATTCTAAATGCCGATAAAAGTCACAACGTTCAAATCTAGAGCCAACTTAAGTCGTGCTTGCGCTCAAATACCTTTTAACTAGTAAATAAATTAAAGTCGTTCGTCTAAAAATGTATCCAAAATGCACAAATAAGTCTTTGTACTGGTTGGGAAACGCGTTCATCTACTGACCAAGAGTATGTGGGTTCGAATCCTTGAGTTAAGCTTTTGTACAAGTTTCCTAATTCTAAAAAATAATCAATTTCTTAGAAAGTTCTAATTTAAAAAAAATCAGTTAAAATTCAATTCAATAAATCTTAAAATCAATTTATAAATAATCAGCTTAATTTTTTTAATTTTAATTAATTCATGAAATTAAATAAATTTGAATGCCCGATTACATCATTCTGAGAATAAAGCATTCAGTAAAAGGGTCTATATAAAAATAGTTTTGAAACCCATTAAAAATTCTGAACTCATCATCCCTTAAAAGTTTAATTTAAAATAAACTCCTTTATATTTAGTTCAATTAAAATTAAGTTCATTTCAATAAATTCCATAAAATTAAATTGAAATCCACCTATTCCGTCCAGAAACCGAAAACTTAAATCCACCCCCTCTCCTCTAGCCTGTCACTATTGTCATCCCCCCCCTTCCTCCCCCCACTCCTAAAAAAATCACCCGTGCCTTCACCAGGCGAAAAAAAAAATCGACCCCCCTCTCTTATAGCACGTGATCGGACACGCCCCTTACGACATTAAATTGAAATCCACCGATTCCGTCCAGAAACCGAAACTAAATTCCATCCCCTCTCCTCTAGCCTGTCACTATTGTCATCCCCCACTTCCTCCCCCCTCCTAAAAAATCACCCGTGCCTTCACCAGGCGAAAAAAAATGACCCCTCATCTTATAACTCATGTTTGGACACGCCCCCTTTTGATTGACAGGTGGACACGCCCCCTTCCATTGTATTCGCCAGAGGTCCCACGGAAAAAATTTCACCCCCCCTCTTATAAGACGTGTTCGGACACGCCCCCTTTTGATTGACAGGTGGACACGCCCCTTCCATTGTATTCGCCAGATCCCCCTGCTTACTACTCGCGCACATATTTTTTCATATCGGATATCAGGTCCTGTTTGAAAAAGTGTAAACAACTTAAAAAAAATTTAAATCAGGCAGATCATGTAAATTATATGTTAATAAACAGCGTTGTAAGGGAAACCTTTGCTGTCAATGTGTCTAAAAAAGGCACTAAAAGTGAAAATATTAGATTTATTTATACCAAAAATATAAAACTTAAGGAAGTACTTATGTACTTTAGTAAGTATAAAAGTAGATAAAGTAGTAAAAAAGATAATAAGTATAAAAGTCACATGGGTATTTTAAGGTGAAAAATAGCAAGGTAAATCTATGAACAAACGGCTACGTAAGTGCTTAAGTACTTTATCCAGGGGTCGCATTATATAGGGAAAATTTTATTGTTCCTACCAGAACCCTTACAGAAAGGTGCGATGAAGATATTATTTTCAAAATAGTAGTAGGAACGATAAAAGTTTCCCTATAGAATGCGACCCCTGTGTATAGTACAATTTCAAGGTCTGGCTATCTCGCTTTCAGGGGCAAGGTACTTGCATTCGTAAAATGTTGAAATAATTTAATGACACCAATACTTACAAGAGAATCTATCAGAAAACAAGTCAAAGTATATTTTTGCGTACTTAATAAAGGTGAAATTTTCATTATAAAATTCAGGTGCCAATGTGACAATTAGGAATTAAAATTAAGTGATGCCATAACGGCATCACCGCCTCTCAAGGGGTCAATAAATTTTGGTTTTATACCACTCAATATGCTTTTTTTAAATTTCATTACGTAATTTTAATAAGGTATTCTATCATTTTCTTTATTGTGAGCAAAAAACAATGGAGAAATTTACTTTCCATAATAAGAGAAACACAAAAAAATTATTTATAACTATTGGGGTAACTGGATCCAGCATGGTCCAGTTACCCCGGATACATGTCCCTGTTACCCCATTCTTGAAAAATTTATGGAGTAACAGAGACACCGGGCTTACATTTGAAACATGAAGTAAAGATGTATAGATACCTAATAATATTAATGTAGTTATATGTCTAATCTTTAAAAAAATGATTGTTTAATAAAAGTACTTACAGTATTTTAATAATCAGCCGAGGATGTTCAACCATATTGACGTTGTTTTTAAAAAAAGAAACGTAAATTTTTGACAACCTATCACAGCAAAGTGAGAGTTTTTCTGGGAGAAAGTGCTTTTCTGGGCAGCATAGATGGCCTCTTCAGCCACCATTTTGACGCTTTTTACTCATAATTCAAAAACTACTTGAAAGAAAATTTTTAAATTGAGAATTCGCATCAAGCAGGACTTAATAACTAGCTACTATAAATCTATCAAAAAAATTGTAGGTTGCAATTTATATTTTTTTTTTTCGAATATTAATTTCATAATTCATAATTCTTATTATACATTTTTTTAATTACAAATTTGATGTATTTATGTTTGGGTCTTTTAGTATTATAACCAAATTGTCACATTAGGATTATAATTTCAGGAGATATTAATAAAAATATGAAAATGTGATTTAACATTAGAAGCTCTAAATTTTGAATTTTGATAATTCATAAGCTTACCATCCAAATGACTTGAAATTTCGTTTCAAGGCATAGTTTGAACCGAAGATTTAAAATATATTGTCAAAATTGGGTGTTACCATTGAAATTTTGATTTTTAGATGGCCTCCTAAGTCAATTTTATATACATCACTTACAAGTAGACTTTATTTCCAATCGTTAGGCTCTAATAACTTTCTTCCATTAATAATCCGTTGCAGAGTTAGTAGGAGGTGTTTTTTTTTTCTCCACACATGTGCAAAAAGATTCCATTACATTATGGTTTATGGGGGTAATCTGTTTGCGGTGCATTTGAATGATGGTATGATACTTCAAGCATAACGAAATCACTGAAGTGCATTGCATGTTTTCTATAGATTAAGGAGTGAAAAGCATTTATCATTCTTTTACAGAGATGCAGAAAAGAATTCGGATAAATGATTGATTACGGTTCCTTTCCCTGACGGTGAAGACATTCACGAGCTAATGCTAATCCTATGGGGAGGGATTTTTCTACTATCTCGTTTGCATTTCGACATTTTTAAATAACTTTTTTTTTGCATTGGATAGCCGAGATCCGTCTCTACATCGCACCTTTTTTTACTTTTTCGATTTTGGTCGCAGATATTTTTTAGAATGACACTTTCATTTTCAGAACCGGTTTTGAAAGTGAAAGTAACTTTATTAAAAATATTTGCGACCAAAATCGAAAAAGTAAAAAAGGTGCGATGTAGAGACGAACCTCGGCTATCCAATGCAAAAAAATTATTTAAAACTGTCGAAATGCAAACGAGATATTAGAAAAATCCCTCCCCATAGGATTAGCATTAGCTCGTGAGTGTCTTCACAGGCAGGGACAAGAGCCTTAAGATCGGTAACTGCTGGAAATGGGTTTTCCTCTGTGATTATGCATTTTTAAACTGATCTAATTTTGAGAGTATTAAGCCATTGTATAAATTCTATAGATTGTATACGGGGCTACTCAAAACACTTCGCACACATTCCCGAATGTGGGCAGTAACTGCTGAAAGTGGATTTTTACTAATAGACTGGGAGGCGACAGCACAGACAATCACCTCATCGAATTCACGGCTGAAATTCCAGAATTAGTTAAAACTCGATTCGCATGCTAAAACGCAATCGGTCTGCCAAATCATATCTTGGTAGAAAACACCTGAAAACCCTATTTTAGCTGTTGACTCGTAGGTTTGCCATTGTGTTTTCCCGCACCCAAAGGTATGAAAACATGTAGGACTGGGAGCAGGAAAACACACGGATAAACCTACGAGTCAACCGCTAAAATCGGGTTTTCAGGTGTTTTGCACCAAAATATGACTTGGCAGACCAATTGCGTTTTATTATGCGAATCAAGTTTTAACTAATTCTGGGTAATGATGATAAAATTAAATGAATTGTAGATTAAAAAGGAGGAGATGCAGAGAGCCAGAGAATCGCACCTCACAGCTTGACTGTCATTTCGCCGTTTGACAGTCATCTGTTAGGTACGACTCTCTGCATCCCACCCCCTTTTTTTTAATCTACATTTCACTTTATTTTATCTTCATTTTAATTTTTAAGCACTGGTGATGAAGCCTTAGAGGCTTCGAAACAGCTTTTCGCGATTTATACAAAGTCCCATTTGTGCTTTTTTCTAACGTTGCTTTTATTTCTTAATATATTGGCACAAAGTACAATCCTCTTCCCCTTTATATCTACGAATCTTATTTACGATGCTGTGATTTGAATTATTTTGTTAAACTTTGCTTTGTTCATTTTGTCAATTTTTAGCAATTTGTTACATAATATAAATTACTAATATTTCGTAACATTGAAAAAGAATTACAATAAGTGGCAGTTTCTTGACAAAACTTTGTGAATTTTTTCTTTTGTATGCATGCAATTAAAGTTTTAGGTGTGGCATAAACTTGAAAGAAGGGAAATATTTGAATAATAATTCTTGAAAACAATTGTAGATAATAATTTAAATGGCTTCATAGCATACCACAGAAACAATTTAAATTTGTTAAAGTATAAAATAAACTAAAGTCAGAAAATTAAGTTGAAAGTTCAGGCATGCCGTCAAATTTACGAGGGATTGGTGATGACTAGATTCTAAAAAATCTGGGGTTAATCGGTTTTTTTAGCCCCCGGTACGGTTTGCTATTTCTTTCTCCCAGCTTATTTTGTTTCGTCTTCAAAAAATAACGTTACCTTACAGAAGTCAGCCGTAAAACAAAGCAGTACGATTAAATACTCTATAGCAATTTTTTAAACTTCTAAGCATCGCACTCTTTCAATTTTTATACCGTCGTATTGGGGGAAAAAGGACTTTTAAATTCAATTTGTTTGAAAACTGCATCTCCATTGATTTTTGAAATATTAATTTTTTTGTGGTTTTTGGAGCCATTTGCTTAATATTGGCAACGGAAGTACTCCATTTCTGTAGAAAGTAAAGGAAAATAGTTATAAAATATAGATTATATATTTTTGTTGTCATTTTTTCATTACAACCGAAAGAAAATGTAATTAAAATACGTGCTATTTTGAAAAAATATAAAAGAATGATTTCTGTTAAAACAGGGAGCTATTATAAACTATATTTAATTTTAAGTATATCTATATTAATGTTACAAACAAATGAAGACCTCTGAATCATGAGATAGGCGTATTTTTTTTTGTCGGCTTTCTTTAATGACGGCATCTTTTTGCTGCATTTGTGTATTATTTCGCGATAGTTACGTCCTATGCCTACTTTACTGTAGATGTTTAAGAAGAGGATCGTCAATGTGGAATTCTTAAGCGGATGCGAAAGACGTCATTTTACATAAAATAAAAGCGTGTGCTGTAAGTCTTAAAATTGAAATATGTTTTGTACTATTTATATGTACATATATTTTTTTTTCATCGGGGCGACACTAAATTCTGAAAAAGCAGAATTCCTGTTTTCTAGTTTTTTTTTTTCTTTTTTTTTCCCCTTTACGATTATATAACGGACTTTTTAACAGAAATGCCAATTTTATTTTTCTAATTCTTTTTTATACAATACACAATAATATTATCAAAAATAAATCAACGTGTATATAGTAAAGTAAGCTAAAATTAACTACATACTCGTGCTATTACTTAAAGCAAAAATATTCACATCACTGTGTTATTTTACTGACCTCTATGTAAATTAGATTGATAAAAATAAATTTTAGATTAGATATTATGCCTATTATTTTGACTTAAAATATAATAATAATAAAAAAATCATCTTCAAAATGAAAAAAAAAACGTATTTCTATGAATTATAGAAATAAAATCAAGCAGGACGGTCGTTCTGCCAAGCCAAGCTGAAAAAAAAAATGCTAACCCCGCCAAACAAACAAACGCCAAGAATAACGGCAAGACACCGTAACTGCTTATTATACTGAAGACAACTTCTCCATGTTAAATCAACCAAACATGGCAGCGTAAAATTTCCCATATCAAAATAACCAATCATCGCAGAAAAATAAAACCAAAACCAGAAGGACCTAATCAAGAAGATCTTCAATTTGAGATCAAATGCATCCTCATAAATTAATTATAAACAGAGATATAGATTTTTTAAAATAACGTCGAGATACTGAAAATGACAGATTTATTTTCTTCGTCACAACTTATGTTTCAATCGAGGTAGAGACTTAAATAATGAACAGAAAAAAGTAAGGATTGAATTTTTGGATAGATATTTACTCAAATCTACGTGCTTTTATAAAATTCAGCTTTAAAAACATAAATTTTCTATTCATAATTAGCGAAAAACTGCTAATTAATTCTAAAGTTTACAAATTATGCCAAATAGCGATAAACCCGCCAAAATATTTTAGAAATCTTATACTTTTCTTTTATATTATCCTTTTGCATTGATTTCATCGAAGAAAACTATGGCTGAGATTCAGATAGATTTTTCGTTGTTAGCGAAATGAGTTTGACCAATCAGAAGCCTGCATGTTTGAGAATATTTGCTGTTTCTGGATCCCGGCCTATGTCATGAAAGTTTTGAGTCATTTTTTTAGTGCCGTGGATGAAGTGCAATGTTTGTAGAAATGTAGGCTAGGATCCAGATAGATTTTTCGCTGTTAGCGAAACGAGAATCACCAATCAATAGCCTGCATTTCTGCAAACAGCGAAAAGTTCACAAAATGCAGGCTTCTGATTGATGAATCTCGTTTCTCTAACAGCCAAAAATCTATCTAGATTGCGCCCAATGGAGTATATTCCAAATATGGGTTCGAGGCTGAAAAAAGTCAGGCGATACCGGTAATTTATCCAAGGAACTTCTAACTGATAAGAAGGGAAGATACTACTACTTTGCCTCATGAACCGTTTCATTGGCTAGCGGGATTTACATTACACGTATACGGAGCCTTCCCTTCTTTACGATAGAAGTTTTTACCTTGACCACGTGATCAAAATGTAGATGGAATATCCTCCATTATGTTGAACACAATTTTTCATTTCCACATCCAGGAAGGGTATTGATTTTCATAACAACAATACATATTCGAAACTATTTCAGGCACTGATTTTGAACTCCTTTGCTATACATTTCGATATTAAAGAAGTTGTTGTTTCCATAGTAACAGTACTTTTCTGTATTGCTTTCTCTAAAACACAAATATAGAATTTTGTTTGTTTGTTTGTTTTATTGGACACATACATCAGACTTGTGTGCTTGACAACAAGGCCCTCTTATAAGTCATCGTCGATATACAGGGACGAGACAGTACAATGAAATTTAAAACACAGAGAATTTCTACATCCGGGAGCTCCACAAAGAGTGTGCAATGGAGCCAGCGGGAGTCGATCCCGATAAGCCTCCTACGCTCTAAAGCGATTAGCAGTGTGGCGTCTTAACCACTCGGCCACGAAGGCTCCACAAATATAGAAATTTATCAAAGAGCGCTCAGAATTAACACCATAACAAAGAGCCTTTATACATAAGGGTGGCGATATATGCACAGGAGGCATGCTCATTTCAAGTATTTGCCGAAAGTACGGCTACAGCGTCTAGAATACCTTATGTGGAAATATGCTATCCAAACAACGCTAAAAATTTGTATCCCTTAAATGTGCAACGATACTGCTAAAATCCCAAGTATCGATCACAGCGACATCTGCGGGATTTAGTATTACATTGTATAGACTAGCAATATCTTGCAGTTTGAGAAAATATCCTGCAGATGTCGCTGTGATCTGTATATTTCAGCAGCATCGTTGCACATTTAAGGGATACAATATTTTAGCACTTTTTTAAGTATTACAGGGATAGCCAATTTCCACACTATATATTCTAGACGCTATAGTACGGCAATCCACTTTCTTGAATAGAGGCTATTCTATCTACGTTATGATCACGTGGTCAAGGCAAAAACGTCTAACGTAAAGAAGGGAAGGCTCTATCGACGTAATGTAAATCCCCGCTAGCCAATGAAACAGTTCACGGGAGAAAGCAGTAGTAGTTTCCTGTTTCCCTTCTCATCAGTTAGAAGTTCTTTAGGTAAATTGCCGGTACCACGTGACTTTTTCAGCCTTGAACCCATATTTGGAATATCCTCCATTAGACGATACGCGCATGGACGAGCTTTATTGGACTAGGGAAATAATTCAATATGCATTAGCCTGACGATAATGACACGCTCGCAAAGACCTTTAACGATTTGTTTTTATCACTTCCACCAATAAACCTTTATTGGCCATATGTCTCTACTTCGTTATAGCGACACACTTGTTCCTAATTGGATCCCGGCCTTAATGTATCAAAATACGGAATTTGCTTTCTGTACTATTCCTGAGCTCATTTATAACGTCTAGAAATATAGGCCGAGATCCAGGTACACTTTTTCAAACAGTGAAAAGTTAGCAAAAATTCTGGCTTCAGACTGGTCAATCTCGTTGTGATAACAGAGAAAAATCTACCTAGATCACGGTCATGGTGTGTAAACCGGCTATTCCAGTAATGCTCTAAAAATTGCTAAAAATGGAATCCCATAAATATTGAAAAATACTGAATGACAAATGTCGATAGCAGCAACATTTTCTAGATCTTCTCTGAGCGAAACGTTTTCTCAATTGATGTCTTTTGAAATACACTGGTTATCAAAAATTAAGGAAAAGTCACAAAATGCTAATTTTCAAATACGCAAACACTCAAAAGGAAATAATATAATTCGAGTAATTACTATCTCTACACCACAGCTAGTCCATATAACATCTCATTCATGTCACACATGGTCGCAAGTGTCGCAGTCACTACGGTGAAGCAAAAAAATAGGAAATTCCATACATCTCATTATGAGTCTCAAATGATCACTATATGTGACTCCACTGAGACGTTACTGTGACTGCTGCTTTGTGGCAAGTCACCATGTCACTTTACCATGTAGTTACATTGTGACTCTCATGTGACTGTCATTTGTAGACTCAATTTCAAAGTCATCGTGAACGCTGCATTGTGATAAGTTACCAAATAATGTCACATTAAAGTCACATCATGACTTTCAGGTGACAGAGAGACTACTGTGATGTCACCATCGTGCTCTTTTGGGAAAAGTCTCCATGTGACTATAATATGATATTATTCGGTGACTTATCATAATGCAACGTTCATGATGACTATGAAATTGAGTCTCAAAATGACAGTCACATGAGGGTCACAATTTAACTACATTGTAAAGTCACCTGGTGACTCGTCACAAAGCAGCAGTCACATTGACTTCTCAGTGGAGTCACATATAGTGATCATTTGAGACTCATACTGAGATGTATGGAATTTCCTATTTTTTCGCTTCACTGTAGTGACTGTGACACTTGTGACCATGAGTGACATGAATGAGATGTTATATGGGCTAGCTGTGTGGTAGAGATAGTAATTACTCGAATTATATTATTTCCTTTTGTGTGTTCGCGTATTTGAAAATTAGCATTTTGTGATTTTTCTTTAATTTTTGATAACCAGTGGGAATTACCATATGTCGCTGTGATCGAAATTCATCGTTCAGCCTTGTTCAACATTTATGGGATACAATTTTTTAGCACCTTTTTAATAAGCCGATTTTTAAACTATATCTTCTAGACACTATAGCTTCGTTATAGACCTAGATTATATGTTGTAGAAATCGACTATCCCAGCAATACTTAAAAAAGCGCGGAAATAGTGAATCCCTTAAATGTAAAAAGATGTTGAATTCCAAACAGTCATTTGCAGCGACATCTGCCGGATATTTTTTAAAGAAGAAAGAGACACGTGTAATGCATCGCTATAGCGTCTAGAATACATAATGTGGAAATTTGCTATCCAAGCAGCGCTAAAAAGTTGTATCCCTTAAATGTGCACTGACGCTGAAATCCAGGGAGCTGATCGCAGCGACATCTGTGATATACTTTCAAAGTAAACATCATATTATTACAGCGGGCTTGACGCCAAGCACTCAGGTCAGATGTATGTTAATAAAATGTAAAAAAAAATCCTACAGCGTCTAGACCAAATTATAGCGCCTAGAATATATAGTGTGGAAATTGGCTATCCCTGTAATACTTAGAAAAGTGCTAAAATATTGTATCCTTAAATGTGAAACGATGCTGCTGGAATATACAGATCGCAGCGACAGAGGGGGAAACAGGAAACTACTACTGCTTTCTCCCGTGAACTGTTTCATTGGCTAGCGGGGATTTACATTACGTCGATGGAGCCTTCCCTTCTTTACGTTAGACGTTTTTGCCTTGACCACGTGATCATAACGTAGATAGAATAGCCTCTATTCAAGAAAGTGGATTGCCGTACTATAGCGTCTAGAATATATAGTGTGGAAATTGGCTATCCCTGTAATACTTAAAAAAGTGCTAAAATATTGTATCCCTTAAATGTGCAACGATGCTGCTGAAATATACAGATCACAGCGACATCTGCAGGATATTTTCTCAAACTGCAAGATATTGCTAGTCTATACAATGTAATACGAAAATCCCGCAGATTTCGCTGCGATCGACACTTGGTATTTTAGCAGTATCGTCGATCATTTATGGGATACAAATTTTTAGCGTTGTTTAATAAAATATTTCCACACTAGGTATTCTAGACGCTGTTACCAAATCGTCATGAAGTTTTAGGAAATATCCTGCAGATATCGCTGTGATCGACTCATTGGATTTCAGCATCATTTGAAATTTAAGAGATCCAATATTTTAGCACTTTTTTAAGTATTACTTGGATAGCCGATTTCCACACTATATATTCTAGGCGCTGTAGCACTGCGGTAGCCTGTCTTTTTCGTTTACGTCGGAGTAGATATATATGAAGTCATTTGTAGCTGTTCCTAAACTGTGGCCAACAACATATAAGGCCAGTTCATAACGTCACACGGAGTTGATTATCTGTACACGGCAATGGACACAAAAAAAAATCGGCGTGCAGCTTTGTATTAATCACCGTGTAAAGATGATCCAACTCTGAGGCTAACGAAAAAGACAGGCAACCGCGTGGGTCCGATTCTTCTTTTTTTACAGACCGCTGGAGTCACGTGATGCTCGATCACCAATGAAGGTGCGTGAAAAGAGCATCACGTGACTCCAGCGGTTTGTAAAAAAAGAAGAATCGGACCCACCGCGGTAGCCTGTCTTTTTCGTTATCCTCGATCCAACTCCGTCTGACTTTTAAACATCATGAACTGCACTGTTAAAAATATCGTGAAAAATTACCTCTGTTTTTAAAGGCTATCTATTTTCTGACAAATGAGAAGCTTCACAAACGCCTATGGAGCGTTCTCATTGGTCAGAAAATAGATAGCCTATAAAAACAGAGGTAATTTTTCACGATATTTTTAACAGTGTGGCGTATTATGTCATTGGTCGTGCTAACACCCTCCCTCCTGCGTCCACCGTATATAGCGGCATCTTGTACTGGAGACTGCTAAATGGGCTGCTATCGGTCAAAATCAAGAGAGAAAAGGCAGAAGAGAGGGAAAGAACTCGTTTTTTTTATATCTAGTTTTTCACACGGGAAGATTGACATGTCTGTTCCTTTTCTTTCATAACTTCATGGTGGTGAAATAAGCCAAAGCCTCCTAAATATTTGAGAAAGTCTTGACTCGCGTCACGAAAACATCACACAAAACAGGCAAAGCAAAGAAACAAAATCATTCATTGGCTCGTGAATATGAACGAACTAATGAATGATTTTTCTTCTTTGTTTTGCCTGATTTGTATGACGTTTTCCTGACACGTGTCAAGGCTTTCTCCAATATTTAAAGGGCGTTAAATAGGCCAAGATAGATTAGATCAAGATAGATTTTTCGCTATTAGAAGGATGAGATTGATCAATCAGACGCCTGCATTTTTTCGAACTTTTTGATGTTTGCAGTAAACACCGAAAAGCCTGCAAGGATGGAGGCTACTGATTGGTCAATGTAATTTTACTGACAGAGAAAAATTTATCTGGATCCCGGACATTAACTTTGGATGGTTAAAACAATTTTGAATAAAATCAAATCAGGAAGCCAATGTTTGTTAACTTTTCTGGTTAGTTTAATTGAAATCTTCCTCGTCTATTACTGAAAACTGAGTTACCGTACTTTAGACAAAAAATTGAATATGAGTACACGACTTGTGCATATGTCACCACTCTAACACATTGTTGCCAGATGGGCTACTTTTTTTAATTCAGATACTTGATTGGCACCACTTTTTTGAAATTGTAAAATGCGCCCTATTTAATGACATATTAATTAAGGCGAAAACAAAGGGAATTTTACCGTTTATAATAAGTGCTGGCAATCAAGAAATCTGAATTTAAAAAAAAGTAGCCCACTGGCAACACTGCTCTAACATATAAATGTTCTCTGTTATGACCATGATTCTAAGTGCAGTTGGTTAAATTTGAGTATCTGGGCATTAGAGAAAGCAATAGTGGCCCACCGTGGCTGAGTGGATAAGACACCATGCCGCTAATCGCTTGAGAGCGTATGTGGAAGCAGATTCGAATACCGTCGTGATCCGCATGTGATATGATGTATGTGTTCAATAAAACAAACAAACAAACAAGCAAGCAATAGTGAAAGGTACAGTTGGCATGGAAAGAACGACTTCTTTAATTCGTATAGAAAATTAATGAATAGTAGTAAATGACTCAAGTTTAAAATGTAGGCAAATGGTCTGGAAATACCAATGGCTCCCATCTAGTATTTCACAAAATTAATTTAATAGATTCACATGATGTATAACTTGATGCAACTCTTAGCTAATGAAAATTCTGCAACAAGACTTATGTAGGTAGATCTTTTGAATGAATAATTCAGAATTCTGAGAACAAAACGAAGTTCTTAAGGGCTCTTCCTCACCCCCCCCCCCCCCCTCAAAAAAGGAAATACGATAGAAAGATATAAGAATTTGGATAGCTTCAATATGTCTGTGATCTTTTGCCAGAGTTCAGAAAAAGAGTATGGGCATTTAAAAAAAAAAAAATTGACGAACGATAAGACTATAGATTTCAGGCAATTTTTAACCGAAAAATATTTAATTCTAATGTATATGCGGCTTTAATAATAGACTATTAAAGATAATCAATTTAGGGGAAATTTTATAGTAAATTAATATACTCACATTTATGCAAATAGGTATGGATAAACAGACTTGAGTAAAATTAGATATTTATTCTTTCTTCTCTATAACACGATCTAAATGAAGATGAAGTTATATGTACAGTTTATATCTTTAAATTTTTAGATTTTTTTTTATCAAAAATGTTCCTTTATTATGTCTAGAATTGCTAGATTTACAGATCTTCGATTCTTTAGATGCCTGCGGGGTTTCATTCTCGGATTAGCCGTAGGTATTTGTAAAGGTAAATTTATTTTGCAAAACCGTCAGCAAAAAAAGGTTAGAAAAAACAATTAACTGACAGACTAACTGTAAATATACACTTTATTTCGACTCTTTTTTTTACTAAATTTTCATCTTTCGTAGAAAATTTTAAGGAGATATAAATTGAGAAATACTGATACTTTGAAAGAAGAAATTGACTTTCCTTACTTTTAAATTATTTATCACTCTAAAAAATGAATGATAGGTAAACAAAATGTATACTATTGTGTTTGCTCCCTGCTTATAAAGGCTATACAAGGACTAATTTTAATTTGAGCTAGTAGAATTATTTCAATTATATATAATTTGCTTTAAAAAAAACTGATATCTACTAAAAAACAACTTTTCAAAAGTAAAAAAAAGCCAAGCAAAAAATAAAGAAAAGAAAAAAGGTGAAGGTTGTGGCTAAAAAATAGTGTGATATCAAATTTCCAAGCTTATATTACGGTACTTATTTAACATTTTTTGATAAAAATTTACCATACGTAAGTCGAGTACCTAAGTATGCGTTGATAGAAAGCCTTTTCTCCTTTACTAAATTCATCATAACGTGTTTCTGAAAATTAAATTTTTTTAATTATGCATGATGGGCTTGGCGGCCATCTTTCCATATTTTACACAAATTTCTAAGCATTCAAGCTCGTAACATATTTGCATTATTAAGAATTTCGAACTTCCAGTTTTAGCTACAGACATAAATTAAGAAAGTTTTTTATTTTGAAAAAACAAATTGATTTTTACTGCTTTAACTAATTAATTAACCCCCTCTGAAAAAAAGAGAATCATAAGATGAAACCTGAAGTTACTTCAGTATTATTTTTAGACACAAATTTTTAGGCACTCATTTCCATAAATTAAAATAATAAAATGTTTGCTTTAGTAACAATTTCGAACTTCCAATCTTAACAATGAACTTGTTTGCTTAGAAATTTGTGTAAAATATGGAAAGATGGCCGCCAAGCCCATCATGCATAATTAAAAAATTTTAATTTTCAGAAACACGTTATGATGTATTTAGTAAAGGAGAAAGGGCTTTCTATCAACGCATGCTTAGGTACTCGACTTACGTATGGTAAATTTTTATCAAAAAATGTTAAATAAGTACCGTAATATAAGCTTTGAAATTTGATATCACACTATTTTTTAGCCACAACTTTCACCTTTTTTCTTTTCTTTATTTTTTGCTTGGCTTTTTTTTTACTTTTCAAAAGTTGTTTTTTAGTAGATATGAATATACATTTATTAATTTAAATTCACTGTAATTTAAAACAGGCATTTTGACCACGTTTGATTATTCTCTGTATTAGAATAGTTAAAACTACATTTTACGAAACACTGAAACGCATTCATAAAGCTTTATAGAAAGACTAAAAAATAAGTAAAATATGGCAATAGAATAAAGAGTACAATCAGCGAAGAGGAACAAACGAAAAGAAAAATGCTAGATTAATTTTAACACAATTATTCTAATTGGTAAACAAATCATATTAGATGTAAATTTTCAACTGGGCGAAAAATGTTCGGACCAGGACTCGAACCCAGACCTCCTGGCTGAAGCCGCCAGTGCTCTGCCATCTGAGCTATCCCGGACGACTCTGGTCGAACTCTTTCACCCAGCTAACCTTGATGATTACAGCATCTGGTCTGAAACCTGGTTCAGCTCAACAGAATAAATCTCATGTAATGGAACTCCAGAAATCGCTGGATACGAAATTACACTAGATTAATTTTAACACAATTATTCTAATTGGTAAACAAATCATATTAGATGTAAATTTCCAACTGGGCGAAAAATGTCCGGACATTATTTTAACATTAATTATTATTATTAACACCTGTGCCTGGATATCATTAAAGTATCAAAATGGCACCTAGAGAGAGTATAAAAATCAAAGTGTTCCGCCCGGAACCGTTGATGATAGTCGCATGATTTAGGCTATTGTTATAGAGGTTGGGATTATTAGGATATTGTTATATATTTTAAAAATATCGGTTGACAAAGACTCTGAATACTTAATTCATTTTATTTGGGCTTCTTTTCAAATGTTTAACTGATCCTCTTTAATCAAAAACGAAAACAACCATTGGATGTCTTAACAGCAACTGATTCTCCGTTAAATTTTTGCAATCAAAGGGAATTGAATGGAAACCCGTTTACAGGGAGATCTGCACAGCTTTTTCAGTATAATTTAATCTTCTCTAATATTTTTAAAACCCATTAGATTAGCATGTTTTTAGATTTTTAGATTCTGCGGTGTCTGAACGGGGGTTGGTGAGCGTAGCTTGCAGGGGGCAGAACCCCCTAGTTATATAATATTATTTCAAGGAAAGTTATCAGACTTGTATTCTTATAGCGGGAACTTTTGCATTAAAACATAACAATGAAATGTGAAAAACAATTTTTTTTTGTAAAGTGTTTTACAAGTAGATCTAAATATAACTCAAAATTAAAGCTAACTCTTATTTGCTCAGTAAAATCAATAATCAAGTTAATCCTCAAGCCAGATTTTTTTAACTTTTAGTATTTGGTATACGTAGACATGAGAGTACGGTTGCTTTAAATTTATCAAGTTTCAAATCACCAAAACATAGATTGTTGCATTTTATAACATATATACCACACAGAATTCAGATTCTTTAATTTGTTTAAACCCTAATCGACTTACTTTTACATTTTCTAGGTGCGAGTAAACATTCATTTATCAAAGATATATAATGCCAGTTTATCAATAAAAAATATCAGTGTTGTGCTTCCATAGGTACTTTTTTTTTATAGAAGTGCCAAAATTAATTCAGTTCTTAATCACTGACTTATTAAAAATGAAAAATATGTAATAAAAATCATGTCTAAGAGCTAGCAACGTCAAAAAACACGTCATTTTATCAAGGCTCATTTTTTTATATGTTCTTCCCTTTTATGGTGTAGTACGTTTTCAACCGGTCTGGCAGTCGGGAGACGTTGCGTTTACCAGTGGCAGAAGGGGTTATGCAGGTCAAAAAACTTCAAAATTACGTCATTTTATCGAGGCTCATTTTTTTTATATGTTCTTCCCTAATATGGTGTAGTACGTTTGCTACCGGTCTGGCAGTCCGGAGACGTTGCGTTTACCTGTGGCAAGAGGGGTTATGCAGGTCAAAAAACTTCAAAATTACATCATTTTATCAAGGCTCATTTTTTTATATGTTCTTCCCTTTTATGGTGTAGTACGTTTTCAACCGGTCTGGCAGTCGGGAGACGTTGCGTTTACCAGTGGCAGAAGGGGTTATGCAGGTCAAAAAACTTCAAAATTACGTCATTTTATCGAGGCTCATTTTTTTTATATGTTCTTCCCTAATATGGTGTAGTACGTTTGCTACCGGTCTGGCAGTCCGGAGACGTTGCGTTTACCTGTGGCAAGAGGGGTTATGCAGGTCAAAAAACTTCAAAATTACATCATTTTATCAAGGCTCATTTTTTTTATATGTTCTTCCCTAATATGGTGTAGTACGTTTGCAACCGGTCTGGCAGTCGGGACACGTTGCGTTTACCAGTTGCAGAAGGGGTTACGCAGGTCAAAAAACTTCAAAATTACGTCATTTTATCAAGGCTCATTTTTTTATATCTTCTTCCCTTTTACGGTGTAGTACGTTTTCAACCGGTCTGGCAGTCCGGAGACGTTGCGTTTACCAGTGGCAAGAGGGGTTATGCAGGTCAAAAAAAATTCAAAAATACGTCATCTTATCATAGCTCATTTTTTATATGTTCTTCCATTTATGGTGTAGTACGTTTGCAACCGGTCTGGCAGTCCGGAGACTGGTAAACGCAACGTCTCCGGACTGCCAGACCGGTTGAAAATGTACTACACCGTAAAAGGGAAGAAGATATAAAAAAATGAGCCTTGATAAAATCAGGTGACGAAAACGTTGCTAGCTCTTAGACTAATATGACTTTTTACGAAATGAACTGCGATCTTTCCTATTTTGTATGCATATCCTGTATGCATATATTTGCTTGAGCGTAACACTTTCAAGCAATTGCTCCTTTTTTTAGTCCGATTTGAACGCCTGTCTAAATTTTAAATTTCATTAAAAAGAAATATATATAATTAAGCTCAAATAAATTCATCAATAAAACACTAAACGATCATTGTCGAAAATTAGTAAATTATGCATAATAATAGTAATAATAATAATTATTTATGTATAACTTATCTTTGGCACTATGTAAAAGTGTTTTTTTTAATCATTTTATTACAGCTAATTAGACAAAATAATTACTTGTTTACAATAACTCATAAACTTTGGCTTAGAAATAAATCTGAAAACAACATGATACACGTATATGCTTTCAATAAGTTTTTTAATTAATTTAATCAATGCTAAATAAAATCCGAGAACTACAAAATCAGTACCACGAAAACTGGTAGCTCTTGTACTGTTGTTATACGAAATGGCATCAGCTTTCTTTCCGAATTTTCCATAACTTCAAAGGTTACTTCAGCGATTTGATATTTGATCATAAATCCAGAACGGCTCCACTTCACCGGCTGCCCCGAGATAAGTCGGGGGTAAAAGCACTGTTTCCCCATACCTGTCGCCGGTGAAGTGGTTAACCCCTTAACGCTCGAATTAAATTACGGTTGAATAATTCAAATTGCATATTGGCACCACTTTTATGAAAAAGAAATATTCACCTTATTTAATGACAGGTAAAACCATACTAAAATATAGCCAATTTGACTATTTTATAAAACTGGTGGGAATCAAACAATTTGAGTAAAAGACACAGCCCGAGAATATCTCGGGAGCGAGAATTAAGGGGTTAAACGCTTTATCTTAACACATTCACAGAGGTGCCAAGTTGCCACTAATCCTCCGTAATATGTGGGTTAATTTAACCCTGGTTTTATACATTTCGCACCAGAATTTTTTTTCAGAGATGAAATTAAATAAGTTCCACGTAGAAATCTGGAATTAAATAAAGATTCATCAAATAGTTTTTCTTGTTCGAAACGGTGTTAAACTGGGTTAAATTAATCCACGCATTACGGAAGATTAGTGCGAACTTGGCACCTCTGCATTCACGACGGGAAACGAGAATTCTCGTTTTCATTTTTAAAAAATTGACTAAGGGCGTGGTTTTCTACCTTACAGAAAATGCATTTATATCACGTTGTCCATATTTTTTTAGATTGTAAGACATTTTATATTAAATTCGTACAGAAAGGGGAAGAACTCGTCGAGTTTGGCCGTGTATAGACATAAAGTAAAAATAGAGCAGAAATATATATATATAAGATTTTTAATTTTATCTACTGGGAAAGAAAGGGTGGAGGATAAAAGTTCCGAAGAAATTTTCAGGAGACTGTAGCTGAGATGTTATGAGAACATCTGTATGATGTACCAAGAACTTACTTCCCAGGTAGCACACAGATATCGGCCAATGTCCCGATCAATATTGGCCAATATCTCGAAAGTTACTGAATGACAGACATCAAATTTACAATATCTGCCGACATTCACAGATGTAACTTAAAATTGGTTTTTAAAAGAAAGCATTCAAACTAATTTTTTGCATTATTTATAACATTATAATACGTATATAGTATTCTAAACAATATAATTTAACAATTTAGTCATTTTTAAAAAACTTCATTTTTACTTTCTTCTATCTTTACAAGAAGAAAGTATTGGATTCATGAAAATTTTCGAATTCCGGTTTTCGACGGATTTACACGTTTTAGGGGTCAGAGATTCCAAAAAACATGTTTTTACAAAATGTCTGTCTGTGACTCTGTGAGTCTGTCTGTCTGTCTGTCTGTGTGTATGTGACACAAATTTTGTGGGCGCTCTATCTCAAGAACTAATGCACGGAATTTAATAAAAATTCATATTCAGTGAGTCACTAATACAAATTGATGCTGATTACTTTTTGGTGTAAATCGCTCAACAGGTGGCGCTGCTATGCTGCATTTTTCACGATTTTCGCAATACGTCTATCTCAAGAACTAATGCACGGATTTTGATCAAACTTCAGATTTAGTTAGTCCTTGATATGAATTGATGCTGATTACGTTTTGGTGTAAATCGCTCAACAGGTGGCGCTGTTATGATGAATTTTGTAGGATTTACACGATTTCCCCAATAGCTTTATCTTAAGAACTAACGCACGGATTTTCATCAAACTTCCGATTCAGTTAGTCCTTGATATGACTTGCTACTGATTATGTGTTGGTGTAAATCGCCCAGCAGGTGGCGCTTCTGTGCTGCCTTTTTCACGATTGCCTCAATAGCTCTATCTATAGAACTAATGGACGAATTTTCATCTAACTTCAGATTTAGTTATATGTTGACACAAGTTGTTGTTAATTAGGTTTTGGTGTTAATCACCCAATAGGTGGCGCTGCTATGCAGGAATTTTCACGATTTTCGTTATAGCTCTATCTCAAAAACTAATGCACGGATTTTCTCAAAACTTCAGATTCAGTCAGACGTTGACATAAATTGTTGCTGATTAGGATTTGGTATAAATCATCTAATAGATGGCGCTGCTAGGCAGCATTTTGCTGGATTTAGACGATTTCGGCGATAGTCATATCTCAAGAACTAATGCACGGAATTTCATATCTTTAGAATCCTCATGAGATGCATAGATTGCCATTTAATTTTGGCAGTGTGATAGCGAATTTTGAAGTATTAACATGTATGAGATAGAAGAAAGTCTTGGGATTGGTACATCCGACTAGTTTAATGCCTTATTTTTGATATTTTATGAACATTGGCCAATGTTGTAAAAATGATATTAATAGTCCAACATTCAGAGACATCTATCGACATTCGTAAAAACAATATCATTTTTCAGACATTTCAAGATATCTGTCGACATTTACCATATCTAATGAAGTTTGTTTGTAATCTTGACCAAAGTGAATGGAAAGTTCTGAAGGGCCGCCCATTTCTATCATTTTCGTCGAAGAGTATTTGATGGATACACCTGCCATGAAATGTGCTATCTATAGTTATCTATATATATGTATATATTTGAATATATATATATATATATATATGTTGAGATTGGTATGGAAAATTTTCCTGTAGTACAATTTATGTAGAAATTTGTAGAGATTGCAATAGAAAAATTTCTCAAGAAAATCATTTCATATTAAAATCTATTGATAGTACTATATAAAAACTTAATAATGAAATCTGCAATTATTCCTCAAGGATTATTTGTATTTAAAAAAATAATGTAGTGTCTATAACGATGTTAAAATATAACAATTATTAGTTTTATGAAAAACGAAAGTGCTTTTTCTATTACATAATATTTTTACATAAAAAAAGAGATCAATTTATCTATTTTTTAATGGATACTATGTTTGTCTTTTTAAAATGGTCTCGAATTTCAGACTTTTAAAATAATTTTATTTTTTATTATTGAAAGAATACAAGTTTAGTTTCAAAAGTAGGTCATTAGTTTTCAAAATAATTATTTTTTAATTTCTAACAAGTTTAATAATAAAAACGGATAGTTAAATAAATCTTTGTTAAAAGAATATAAAAAAAAAAGAAAAAAAAAAGTCGATTGTGACTGAAAAAGTATGAGATAATCTATCCTATATATATAAAATCCTAATGAAACGAATTTATGAAACGAATATATGAAACGCCTGAAATGTGACGATTCTTTGAATCGACTGATTAAACAACTGATTGTGTTTCATGGTGATTTCTCCTAAAAAAAAGAACACTTTGCAATGAAATTAACACCAAAAATCAATATTGATCCGCAGATTTCAAAACTGGTATTAGAATTTTAAAATTCGAATTAGTTTTCGAAATATTAAATTTTTTTCTAATTTTTTATACATTTTTCTAATGATGGCAACTCAAATTTTAATCAAACAGATAATTTTTTTTTTCAGATTTTAGAAAACTTTACTATTTTAAACTAATTTGGCGAGAAGTCTGGCCTCCCTTAAATGTATGCTAAGAAATGTATCATGTTACTTTTATTCATAATTCAATTTGTATTTCATTATCATTTTATTTAATACAAGCAGAAATATTTAAAATAAATGGCTTTCACTTCTTTATTTTTTTTAAACGAAATGAAAAGAAAAATATTAGGCACAGATGTCATATACGCACCGGGGTACCTAATTGGCGCCAAAATGGCATTATTTTGGTTGACATGGTAACCCGGCTATTGCTGTTTATTTAATAATAAGTGTTTATTTACTTTATTCTATTTTTTTAAATTGCAAAATTGTTTTGTTCTATAGTTAATTATTTTTTTGGTTATTTTCCCTTAAAAATAAAAAATAATTGAAAATAATTATAAAATACGGTACTACTTAGTTATTCCATCGACCCATTTCGCCAAATTACAGTGGAACTCGGTTAATACGCTCACGGTTAATACGCGATCCCGCTTAATACGCGGATTTTTTCCAATCCCTTGAACATCGCCTATAAGGCTAATGCAAAAATATCACGTTTAATACGCGAACGGTTAATACGCGATCCCGCTTAATACGCGAGAGATTTCTGAACCTTTAAGGCAAAAAATCACGCTTAAGACGCTAATTCATTGATCAAGATGCGAATTCCTTGCCTGCTTTCCAGTATTGACAATTTATCAGATTTTTTATATTAAATTGAAAAACAGCGAATTCAAATAGTAATATTCTTTATTTAATAACAGATTAACTAAGGCGAGCATTACTAATCGGAAATAACGGTAGATATTTGAATTTTAAAAAACCCGCTAAATTAGAAACACTGGAATTCTTTGATCCCGCGTCCTAACTTTCTGAAGGTGGCAAATTTTGTTGCAAATTTTGTTGCAGGTGGCAAATTTTGTTGCAATTTGTAATTCTTTGGATTTGACCATTAATGTGGGCAAGACCGTGGCTATTCTGTTTGGTACAAAAACGATGAAGAAAAGAAGACCTGTCTTCAAATTAAATAGTAGAAGCATACCTGTGAAAGACAGTATTTTATATCTTGGTTTTCAACTTGATAGTACCTTTAATTGGCTGGAGCACTTGCAAATGGTAAGAGCAAAAGTTACCTTTTTTACTTGTAATGCAAGAAGAACTAGAATTAGAGATCAAGGTGTTCCGTTAAGTTTTCTTAAAATTTGGTACCTTACAGTCCTCAAAAAACAAATCTCATATGGCCATGAAATCTGGTTCGGTGATTTAAAAAAACACGGGTTACAGAGACTGTCTTCGTGTCAAAGGGTTTGCTTGCTTTCAATTGTCAGGTCATACAGGTCCGTTTCAACTGATGCTCTCTGTGTGCTGGCAGGTATACCTCCAATCCACTTGGAGCTGGCAAGCTCTGCGTTATATTATCAAATTATACATGGTAATTCTAGTATAGAGATAGAAGGTTTACGGATAGATTCTGGCAACATTATGAAAAAGCTCTCTAGTTATACATATCCACAATATTATTTAAATCATAGAATTAATTTTGTAAACCCATTGGTAAAGGAAGCTCCATTGATGAATCACCCTATCATTTATACTGATGGATCGAGGATGACAACGGGTGTTTCGGCTGCTTTTACTGTTTCTCTGAAGAACAACACAATCTTTGAACAAAGAATTAAGCTTAATAATTTCAATACAATCTATCAGGCAGAACTGGTCGCAATTCAAGAGGCAGTTGACTGGTGTCGCTCGGCACCTTACAATAGTTTTCATCTGTATACGGACAGTCTGTCTTCTTACAGTTCACTACAACGTCTTTTCCCCACAGATGATATTCTGCATAATATTTTCACTAATCTTCGGTTGCTCCAGAATAAAATTATTCATGTAGGCTGGGTGAAGGCTCATGTCGGTATAGGTGGTAATGAGAGAGCTGATGAACTGGCTAAATCGGTGATTGTGGAAAATAAATATGACAAAGAAATAGACCTACCTGTTCCTTTAAGCCTTGTTAAGAAGTTCTTGAAAGATAAATTAAAACAGGATTGGCAGACCTATTGGGATCAAAGCACGAAAGGCAGAGACACTTATAGGATAATTAGAAAAGTAGATCAGGATTTTTTGTGTATTTCTCAGGTAAGTCTTTACTTCTTGACCGTACATGGGTCCTTTCCCGTTTTCCTTTACAAGATAGGAAAAAGAGACAATGATAGGTGTACCTGTGGTAGACAAGGTGATGTTAAACACTACTTATTTGATAGTTGTGACTTAGTACCTGGAAGGTTTGACTTTATAAGAAATCGCACTTTGGAGTGGAATATCCAAACTGTTTTGTTATCCAGCTCTAATCAAGTAAAGTTACGTGCAATTTACAATATTTTGAATAAGCACTATTCATTTATTCGGTACGTCTTCTGAGTTTCTATAACTTTGTTATTGTAACTATGTGAGTGTCTATTTACTACTTAAGAGCAACATTTTGGGACATTTTGGATCAGACATCCAAATTGTGTTGTGATTTTATAGACTATTGATTAATTATTTTAATGACTATTGATAAACTATTTTAATGACATTTTTAAAGACATTTTCATTTGACTGTTTTATTTTTGCCATCTAAGCAGTGGTTTGAAATACAGGACATTATAAGACCTCTTAGTTTCTTCTTTAAAAGTGATTGATATTTATTGCAGTTTGAACTTATGCTCAGTCATTAAAACATCAATATTTGGAATGTTTTTTCAGTTGAAGTGATTGGTTTTCACTTTGAATTATATGGTATAACATAACTAGTATTATTGGGACTTCTGATATTCTTTTGTGGACTTTTCGTTAATAAATGTAGAACAGTTCAGTTAATATTTGTGCTGCAATTTGTGTATTAATTTGGCGTCAGTCACTTTGACTGACTTTTGCACTGTTATTTCCAGTGGTGCAGCCTTGACTGTAGGCTCGTCTGTAATATCGTTTTTTTTTTTTTTTTTTTTTTTTTTTACATGATATTGTACTTGTTTATATATATTTTTCATTTTCAGGCGCAGTGGCGTCTTAGTTTATTGTTCTTAATATAATATAATTACCGTCTGTGTTCTGGGCCTTTTGCCTTGACTGGGCCTTCGTGGATGGTAGAGGGGACTTTTCCTCCGGGGCATTCAGCCTATGCCAAATTTGGTGGGCGCCCCGGTTGGGTGATCCTTGTCCTAACTTTCTGTGTTTTTCGCTTCGTGTATGTTTTCACTGTAGAGAAAGACGAATTCAGGGTACTCAGATATGTCATAAAATTAGGATTAAAGATGATTATACCTATTGTTAGTGAGGTTTTAAATGTAAGTTATATACCTAATGTGTTTTATAATGCATATTAAAGGTAAATAAAAATAATTAAATTCAAAAAACCCGACTGCGTAAAAAGCGAACTAATTAATTATTTCTCATCAATGTGAAGCTATTTTTTATATCACTTACCTATTTTTTTATTTACTTGTATTGATTACTTTTAAGTTGTGTTTAATTGTTAGTTCCTATCTATAAACACTGTTTTGATGAGGTCTATAGATGTCTATGAAGGTTAGAGTTGCAGTAAAGCTAGAGATCCTACCTACACAACTTCGAGGTTGTGTAATATTTAAACGGAGCTTATGAATGTAAAATAGTCAATGAAACATCGTCTTCATTTTGAAAGACCTATCCAATGTTATGCCACTCAATATGGAGCGTAAAAATCTTTTTTCGTCTCTACCGCCATTTTTTAATTTATAAAAACAAAACCTAGCCTATAACCATCAGACGGTTAAGACGAATCGATAGAGAACTCATTCATTAAAATCCATCCAGCCGTTCGGATGTTTCGAGGGTATAAAGAAATCCACTTACCCAGATATACGCGTGAAACACATAACCTTTCTTGGCAGTCGGGTAAGAAAAAAGAAACTCGTAAAGATTAAATAAATACGACTGAGGTATTTATTGTATTTATTGTATGTATGTCTGTAGAATATTTATATGTACCTTTACGACTGAGGTAGTTTAATTCTTTTATGTTTTCTTTTCTTTTTGCTATGCTAACAATATATTTTACAAAAAGATTAATAAGGATAATTTTCTTTTATAATGAAAAGGATAGATTATAATGGCACTCATTATCACAAGTAGTACTAAATATGATTTTAACAACTGGGTTGTGCTTTCAAAAGTTTAATATTTTAAATTTTTTACCTCTTACTATTAAAAAAAAAAAAAAAAGGCTAGCTTGAAATTAATTTTTTTTATTTTTGGTTGTAAATTAGTCTAGCTTGAAATTATTTTTTTTATTTTTGGTTGTAACGTATTAATCTACATTAAAACCGTTTAAATTCATTTTTTTTATTTTCAGCAGTTATTCTTAGTCGCTCCTAAAATAATAATAATGAGTTAAAGTTGAATACAATTAAATTTCAATCTAAATATACCTAAAAGATAAAATTTTCAACCGTAAACATCTAACCGAAAGCCCTAAAGTTCATTTAGACGATTAGATGTGTAAATAAGCACAGTTTCTGCAACATTAAACAAATCACGTTTAATACGCGATCCCGCTTAATACGCGACTTTTGTCCACTCCCTTGAAACGCGTCTTAACCGGGTTTCACTGTATATAATTCGCCAAACCACTCGCCAAATTATACAAACTGACATAATTTTTATTTTAAATAACGAAAGAACAAAGAAAATAGTATTAAACAAAAACCTAATTTGCAGAACAAATTAAAGAAACAAAATTTATTTCCTAGATTGTTTAAGGGGTCTTGTACCTTTTAAACGCGTCGAAAATTAACGAAAATCTTCAAAGTTTGAATTAGCCTATCTTCAAAACTTTTTTATGTATAAACATGAAATTTTGGATATTGATTAAACAGATTGTGCTTTGTAATATACTACCAACAGAAATTTATTAACCCTTTACAGAATTTGTGTATTGTTGAAATCAAAATAGCTCTTTTTTTAACCCCATAAGTCATTGCGCGCATGATATCTTGAGAAAGTATGTATGGATGGTCATGAAATTTGGTAAATATACTAAACGAATATGTGTGTTTAAAATGATCTACTTTTAAGTATTTACAATGATAATATTTTTAGTTATGACTATTTTTATTCATTAAAAATACAAAATTTTTATTTTTTTTTTACGAAAATATTTTTTTTATATCGTTAATGAAATAATTTTAGCCTAAAAGTAGATCATTTTAAACACACATACATGTTTAGTATCTTTACCAAATTTCATGCCAATCCATACATATTTTCTCAAGATATCATGCGCGCAATGACTTATGGGGTAAAAAAAGAGCTATTTTGATTTCAACAACACACAAATTCAGTAAAGGGTTAATAAATTTTTAATGGTACAAAGCATAATGGCTAGTTTAATGGTAATATTACAAAGCATAGTCTGTTTAATCAATATCCAAAATTTCAGGTTTATACATAAAAAGGCTTTGAAGATAGACTAATTCAAACTTTGAAGTTTTTTGTTAATGTTCGACGCGTTTAAAAGGTACAAGACCCCTTAAGCCCGAGAAGGGGAAGATATTAAGATATTTCATGCAATTCGTTCTACATTTAATGTTAAATTTTTGTAACAAATAAGCTAAACCAATTGAACATTAAAAAATAAAAACGAAATTCATACAATATAATGCTTTAAACACCTATATACTTAGATTCCGTTTAAATGAAATCGAAATAAATCTTAGACTTTTTTTAAAGTTTTGTATTTTGCATGTACCTTATCATATTATGTACAATCGTCATAAACATAATACAAAATCTGCAGTACAAGTATTTACAACTTAAAAATGGAAAAAGTCTAAGATTTATTTCAATTTCATTTGAACGGAATCTAAGTATATAGGTGTTTAAAGCATTATATTGTATGAATTTCATTTATATTTTTTTTTATGTTCAATTGGTTTAGCTTATTTGTTACAAAAATTTAACATTAAATGTAGAACGAATTGAATGAAATATCTTAATATCTTCCCCTTCTCGGGCTTAAACAATCTACGAAATAAATTTTGTTTCTTTAATTTGTTCTGCAAATTAGGTTTTTGTTTAATATGTCAAGTTTTTTAATAACTTCTGCATTCAGACAAACACATTTCAAAATTAATGGAGGGTATCATTATCAGGCTTTGATTTGTGCGATATCGTATCACAATTTGTGATGCAATTTACCTATGTATAATTCAAAATGTTTCACCAGTGCAGTAATGCAGGTTGTTGTAGTTTGGTCAAAAAATTACAATCTGAACCTAAAAAATCTGCTTGAAAATGTCATTTTTTCCCCACTATGACGTCATATTCATCTTTTTTTTAATTCTTAAAAAAAAAAAAAAAACTATTTCAGTTTCTTCAGTTTCATGTTTCACGTGAAAATCATTCAACTAAAAATAGGCAAATTATTATTGCGGCTTTTGAATTATTTACAAGAATGAAGGAAAAATGTTAAATTTTATTAGAAAATGTCCGTTGATTCTCAATGAAAAAAGCGAAATTTGGAATTATTAAGAAAAATATTTGAATAATGTAAATTAAAATTAGCCCATGTTACTCTCTAGATTATAATCGACCTATATGCAAAGGGATTTTATGATCCGTTTTGATCCTGACATCTGGCAAATGTTTTTACACTTTGAATTTATAATATTATTAGAATTAGCAAAGAATTAAAAATGAGTGGCATCAGGGAGAAAAAGGTGGGAAGAAAAAATGAAAAAGTTATGATCTCCATAGGCTTTTCTATGTTAAATTAACATTGAGAAGTGACACTGGAAATAAATAAGTATTGCGCTGCCGCGCAATACTTAAATTAAATAACATTAATAAATATACAAATTCAACGTCGAAAAAAAAATCACTTGATGACGTAAAGACGTGTAACTTGCTTAAAGTCAAGTGAATGTGACATTTATCAACCATTATTGGCATTTAATCTTATAGTTTGGTGATAGATTTTTGGTCGACGGGATAACTAAGTAGTACCAAAAACACATATGTAACTGATATTCGAAAACGAGGATTTCGCTAAATTTTCATAAAAAAGATCACGCCAAACCGGGTGCGTATATGGCATCTGGACAAATATTAAATGATGTAACAAACGATGACATTTAATTTCGACTTTGTAGCCGTCTGCTATTTCTCTCTCTCTCGCACGCGAGGAGCCAGCCAATAGCAATGAGGCGCATTTCCTCCCCCCGCGTTTTCTGCGGAGAGCTTTTGAAGTCACGTGACGCAGTAACATTCGAACTCTGCAGAGAGCGGCAGATATTCTTTCAGTGACGATGGCGAATATTTGACTATGTGTTGTTGTGTTAATAAAGTTTATTTTTCTACAAAACCTTCTGATTATTTGAGTCACCGAGATATTTTTATCATCTCCCTTCAATGCATTCTCTAAAATGGTGACCGCGGATTTTTGAACCTTCAACTATTTCATAGAACGTCGAACTATTCAACTGTTTAATGGAACGTTTTGTTTAACTAGCAAAATGGCAACTGCTGAAACATCTGCCGTAGTCATTCCACCCTATATCTCTGTGGACCCTACATTATGGTTTCATATGCTGGACAGCACGTTCGAATTAGCTACTCCTAAAGCTATCACTGAGTCGAAAACAAAATATAATTATGTTGTAGCGCATCTACCGCCTGCTACTGCTACTATGGTTCGAGATGTGATAATGAGTCCTGATCCAACTGATCCTTATCAGATTTTGAAAGCAAAAGTTATCGAACGTTGCGGAGAAAGTCGTACTTTAGAAATTCGGAAACTGCTAGCTGGAGAAAGCCTGGGTGACAGAAAACCAACTGAATTACTTCGATTAATGAAAAGACGGGCTGAAAGCCATAATATTAGTAACGATCTTCTTTTAGAACTGTTTACTCAACAAATGCCAACCACTGTGCAAACGATTCTAGCTTCCATTGAAAAAATTACTCCAGATAAAGCGGCGGATATTGCTGATAGAATAATTGAATTAACGCCTTCCAACATTAGTTCTGTTTCGATTCGAACACCAACAACTGAATCTCAGACACCACCAGCCATTGATATGCTCGTAAAAGAAATCCAAGCATTACGCCAAGAGGTCGCTCATCTTCGTCGTTCAAGAAGTGTATCTAGAAGTGATAACCATCAGCGTAATCGTTCTCAGTCCCGCCATAGGGATGCAACATTGTGTTGGTATCACCAAAAATATCAGGAAAAAGCAAAAAAGTGCCTAGCGCCTTGTTCTTATTCGGAAAACCAGAAGCGGGAAGAGTAGCGGCGACGGACTTCTCCCCAGCACCTTCTCGTCGCCTTTTCGTTAGAGACAGAAATACAGGTATGTGTTTTCTAGTCGATTCTGGATCTGATGCCTCACTTGTGGCCGCGAATAAAAATGACAAAACTAAGCCTGTTCTTCAAACCTTTCGTGCTGCTAATGGCACAAAAATTAATGTGTATGGTCGTAAATGTATTAATATCAACTTAGGCCTACGCCGAAATTTTACATATTCTTTTTATATTTGTGATGTTTCATGTGCTATTTTAGGAGCTGATTTTTTGCATAATTTTAATTTAAAACTTGATTTACGGAATCGTCGTCTTATTGATTCCACTACTAATTTAAAAGCTCCTGCTATATTAAGTACTTGTAATATATTTTCTGTGAAACCCAATGTTGTAAATGATATATATGGTAAATTATTATTTAAATTTCCTGAAATCACGAAATTACCGGATCCTAACCAACCGGTTAAGCATAATACTGTGCATTATATAAACACTAAGGGGCCTCCAGTCGCTGCTAAGCCTAGACGGCTAGCTCCAGATCGGTTAAAAATTGCCAAAGCTGAATTTCAGCACATGTTACAACTCGGTCATATGAGACCTTCTAAAAGTAATTACTCTTCGCCTTTGCACCTGGTGCCGAAGAAAGGATCTGTCGATTGGAGACCTGTTGGTGATTATCGTGCTCTAAATGCACAAACTGTTAAAGAAAAATATCCTATCCCTTGTATCGCAGATTTCACTGCTGAATTACATGGTAAACAAATCTTCAGTCACATTGATCTTGTAAAAGCCTACCATCAAATTCCCATAAATCCTGATGATGTACATAAAACTGCGATTTGCACTCCATTTGGACTTTTCGAAAGCACTCGTATGCAATTCGGCCTTTGTAACGCTTCCTCAACTTTTCAACGATTTATTGATGACGTAATTCGTGACTTAGGATTTGTTTACGCATTTCTTGATGATTTTCTAATTGCATCAAATAATGAAACTGAACATTTAGAACACCTTGAGTTGTTGTTTTCTAGACTTAAAGAGTATGGCCTGTGTATTAATGTTGATAAATGTAAATTTGGCCAATCCACTATCGATTTTTTAGGATTCAAACTTTCAGCTGAAGGAATTGAACCCTTACCTGATCGTGTAAAATGCATCCTAGATTTCCCCCAGCCCTCTACCTTAACTCAACTAAGACGCTACTTAGGTCTTTTCAATTTTTATCGACGGTGCATTCCCAAAGCTGCCGATATTTTAGCTCCACTCGTTAAATTCTTAGAAGGACACAAAAATACGAAAAAACATCCCCGTTCCAATGCTAACAAAACTGAGCAATTGCAATGGAACGATGAAGCCATTCTTTCCTTCACTGCTTCAAAAGAAGCTATAGCTCGAGCTACATTATTACGACATCCAATTCCTGGCGCCCAGCTAAGCTTATGGGTCGATGCCAGCAATGTCGCAATTGGTGGATCTTTAATGCAACTCTCCGAAAACCAATGGGAACCAATAGCATTTTATTCCTGTAAATTAAATAAATCTCAAAGAAATTGGTCTACTTATGATCGTGAATTATTTGCTATTTACTGTTCTATTAAAAAATTCAGACACATGCTAGAAGGTCGAAATTTCATTATTTATACAGACCAAAAACCCCTTACATTCGCATTTCAACAAAACCCTGATAAATGTAGCCCACGTCAATTGAGACATTTAGACTATATTTCACAGTTTTCTACTGATATTAGATATACTAAAGGCTCTGACAACATTGTGGCCGATGCATTATCTCGAATTGAGATAGATTCAATTTCTCCTAATGTGTTAGATTTTAAAGAGTTTGCCACTGCTCAGACAAATGATGAAGAGCTAAAACAACTTCTCGAATTTGACACCACTTCATTAAAATTAGAAAAACATTATTTTCCACTCGAAGATGTACATTTATATTGCGATATGTCACAAAAACATCCTCGACCATTTGTTCCTAAAAGTATGCGACAATCAGTTTTTTCAACCTTACATTATTTCTCGCATCCTGGTATCTCAGCTTCATTAGATTTAATTTCTAAACGATTTGTATGGCCTCGCATGCGTAAGGACATAAAATCTATGGTTCGCAGCTGTACGAAATGTCAAAGGGCTAAAATCTTTCAACACACCAAATCACCAATTGGTACATTCTCTGAACCTGATGCTCGTTTTGCCCATATTCATATTGATTTTATCGGACCTTTACCATCATCCGATGGCAATCAGTATTGCATGACCATCATTGATAGGTTCACGAGATGGCCCGAAGTTATACCCACATCTGATATGACTGCAGAAACAACTGCTCGTACATTGATACACAGTTGGATCTCCAGATTTGGAACCCCTGTTACCATCACTACTGATCAGGGTAGAAATTTTGAGTCCACTCTTTTCAAAGAGCTTACAGATAGATTAGGATGTAAACGCATCAGAACTACAGCATACCATCCACAGTCTAACGGTTTTATTGAAAGATTCCATCGCCATCTTAAGAGTTCTCTTAAAGCTCACAATCAAATTCAATGGACTGAAATCCTCCCGATTGTCTTACTTGGTTTACGCGCTGCTCTTAAAAATGATATCCAAGCGACCTGTGCTCAACTTGTTTATGGCACAAATATCAGACTACCCTCTGATCTCATAAACACTGAAACTATAAATCAACCACCTACTCTTACATACGTCACTGAGTTAACTGAAAAAATGAGAAAGTTAAATCCCATTGCCACTGCAATGCACGGCAATCCTAAAATTTATGTCAATCCCTCATTAAAAACCTGTTCACACGTGTTTCTTAGATCAGATAAAGTCAATCCTCCCTTATCACCCCCTTATACAGGACCTCATCGAGTGATTGACAGGTCTGAGAAAACGTTTGACTTGGAATTAAACGGGAAGCGCTGTACTGTATCTATTGATCGCATTAAACCTGCGTATCAATTAGCAGATTCTATTTCACCTTCCCAACCTCAAAAACAAAATGAGCCCATAAATATTCCAACTACTCCTGTCGAACACCCTACCACCAAATCTGGTCGTAAAGTTCGTTTTCCGAAACATCTCGTTACGGATTATATTGTTTAAAACATTTGATGTATATAGTGTGCATACTATTTCCTTCTCAAAAGTATTGTTTTTCATGTAATGCATAATATATTTTCTATTTTTTTTGCATCATATGTACTTTAATTTTACTCAAGACCTTTCTTATGTATTTTATTAATTGCTACCTTTTTGTAATCGCGACTTCGTCACTGGGGGCATACTCTGTAGCCGTCTGCTATTTCTCTCTCTCTCGCACGCGAGGAGCCAGCCAATAGCAATGAGGCGCATTTCCTCCCCCCGCGTTTTCTGCGGAGAGCTTTTGAAGTCACGTGACGCAGTAACATTCGAACTCTGCAGAGAGCGGCAGATATTCTTTCAGTGACGATGGCGAATATTTGACTATGTGTTGTTGTGTTAATAAAGTTTATTTTTCTACAAAACCTTCTGATTATTTGAGTCACCGAGATATTTTTATCATCCATTCTCTAAAACTTCAAAGCAATGTTTTAATTTACCACTCGAAAAAAAAAAATGCTAACTGGCGAGTTGAAAAATAGTTATTGGCGAGATTTGCACCCGGCTAGCGTAACAGCACCAATAATTCTTTGCGACAATGCTTTTATGTAGTATTATTCGAAAAAAAAAATTATTTTTTTAAATCGAAATGGAAAACTTTCGGCACAGATGCCACATACGGTCCCATATTGGCGCTATTTTTTTCTGACGCCAATGTCATATACGCAACGGGTACTTAACTGGCGCTATAGTATTGTTATTTTGCTTGATTTGATAAGCCGGATGTTGTTGATCTTTTCCCCAAATTAGCGTCGGAAAAAAATCGCGCCAATATGGGGCCGTATATGATATCTGGGCCAAATTTTCATATGAAAAGCGAAGGGATCAGAGCGTATTTATTAATGGCAGTTACATGACTTGGACTCTTATAATATAGATGAAATGATGGCGATAGTATAATATTTGGCGACTTATCACCTGTACCTGGCTAATATTAAAGTACCAAAATGGCACCAGGAATATAAAAAGCGAAGTGGTTCGCCCGGAACTCTTGATGATAGTCACATGACTTAGGCTATTGTTATAGAAATTGTTTTAAAATACCGGGAGACAAAGACTCTGTACACTTAATTCCTTTTATTTTTAGCTTCTTTTCAAACGTTTAACTGATCCTCTTTAATCAAACACGAAAACAACCACTGGATGTCTTAACAGCAACTGATTCGGCCTTAAATTTTTGAAATCAAAGGAAATTGAATGGAAATCCGTTTACAGGGAGATCTGCACAGCTTTTTTCAGTATAATCCAATCTTCTATAATATTTTTAAAACCGATCAGATTAGCGTGTTTTTAGATTCTGCGGTGTCTGAAAGGGGGTTGGCGAGCGTAGCTTGCAGGGGACAGTGCCCCCTAGTTAAATGATAATTTTTGTCAGACTTTTCTTAGATCACTAACTGACCCCCCCCCCCCCCCCCCCCACATTTTCTGTTAGGAGACAGTGCACCTTTAACAATCATAAAACATGCGAAATTTGTCATGAGTTTAGCATTTTTTTATTAAAAAAATATAGCCATTCTAGAAGCACAAAAATTTTAGAGTATATTTAGGTGTTATTGAACTATGTTTAAAAATTTTTTATTTGGATGTATTATAATTTTAAAAAATTCAAGGGATCAATTTCAAAGTATTATTGACAATTTTTACAGTGGATAACAATTCTCTGCGCGCACGATATCTCATGCTAATTTCATGATACTTGCATAAACTTGATCTTAAATTAAAGATAACACTATGGTCTATCATTTGAACTAAGATATTTGTAATCGGTTAATTAGATAATTAGTAATTAAGATTTAATTAGAAAAATTAGAAAAACTACGAATTTTAACATGCATTCAATCGCATAATTTTTCTCATACTGAGCACAGCTTTATAATTTTAGTTCATTTTCATGATAATACAAATATTTATGTAGGGTAAAAATTTTAAAGCTATACTTCAAATAGTTTTGGAGATATCATGCGCGCAAGAGTAAAAAATGCCATTTTGAGAAAAAGCCGTTTAAAGATTAAATTATATATTTTAAATATAAAATATATAATAAAAGAAACAACACTGCTAATTATATGACGTATTCTGTATTAAAAATAAAATTAGATGCTAGTTTAAAATGATAAATGTAAAATTGTTTGCAAAATGCTGCAGAATATAGGAACATGCGTAAAAAATAAATAAGATGTATTTTGCAAAAATGTAGCATTTACAATTGAAAAAATTAATTTTAAACATATAATTTAAAATTTTGTTTCGAATTGACTGCAGAGTGAATTAAATGTGCCCTTTTTATAAAACTAAATTATTTAATGTAAAATATAGGCCATTTTTTATGGATTCTCGTATTCCGATATTTGATTCACATACTTTGCGGTATAACAATCCGGATAGTTAACTAAAAAAATTATATTAATATCAATAAATATGTATCCTAAACTGTCATTTAAAATTAAACCACTATCAAATTCACTTGTTTTTAGTTTTCTATAAGATAGTACCTTAGGATATATTTATATTGTCGCATTTTGTATAGAGCTTGCCAACTGGCTCATTCTTCGATGCTCTTCTAAAGCCCATTTCGCATTATCATTCATTATAAATAGTAATAAATACTAAGAAGTAGAATACTATTGTAAAATCAGGAAACTATTGCTCTAGAAAAAAAAACAGTTTTGTTTCAAATTAAGCACTTAATAGCTAAACAGCTAAGTAAATTTGCGGTCACGTTTCCTAGCAAAACCAAGAAAGTAAACAAATTTCGCGAAAGTGGAAGTTAAAGTTAATATTTTAAAGCTTTTTTATTATTATTTAAGGTGTTTAACTAAAAACAATTGACTCATTTTTGCATATTTTCAATGTTGCGATAATGAGAAAGACCGAAAACAAAATGTAAACAAGCCGCTATGACATTTGTCGCACGTCATTTAAATGGGAAATGAAGGAGTGATGTCTACATTTTCCCTTATATCTCAGTAAATAATTGTCACACAGTTAAAAGATTGGTATCAATTTATTCAGAATACAACAACCTTTCTAAAGATGTAGAAATAAAAAAAAATCGATTTTTGAAAAAAAAAGGTGTACTATCCCCTTAATTTTTTTTATTACATTTTCCCGGGATAAACACTTGTTATACTTTCATAGAACCAGATTTCTCTGTATTATTCCATAATAAGACTAGAAATCTCTTGATAATAAACTCTTCAGTGAGAAGTTTACGCTCACCACATTTGCAAATCGCATTCGTTAGTGTTCAAAAACAAATGAATAGCATCTAAAAAGTTATAATTTAATATTTAAAAGTGTTATTCTGGAATATTAGAAAAATATATCGCTCAATGTCAAATAATGATATTAAGCAATGACAGAAAAAGATATCACTTAATGTCACAAACTGATATTCAGAGACGTTTGGAAATATTGGCCATCATTCCCAAATATCAAACGAGAGGTTCTGCTCTCGAAGCTGGTAGACCGGAGGTGCTGGGTTCGATCCCAATCGCGCCCGTCGGCCTAATCGTTCGGAGTTTTCGTGGTTTTCTTCGAACCTTTGTTCTCCAAGCGTTAATACGGGTTAGGTTCCCTTAGAAAGACCCCCACGGAAGGCACTCCCCCCTTAGGGTCTATATCCCACGTGCTGATAATTGGCCGACATAAATACAACCAACCAACCAACCCAAATATCAAAAAATAACATTCGTGGAATATCTTTTTAGGGGGGGGGGGGGGGGGGTCATTTAACGTTGGCCAATATTACATCTTGATATCGGCCAATATCTCATTTTGATATTGGCCGATATCTTTGTGCTACCTGGGTTTCAAATGTTCTTGGTAGGCTTATACACAAGTCAAATTTCATAATGTTATCATGTTATTTACCAGTATTAATATTTTCAATTAGAACATTCCACGTACAGCTAGTAAGTATCTTGTAGTTATGGATATTGTATTGAAAATAAACAGATCTACCCCATTGTTTAAAAATTAAATGGTTTTCCAATTATGATATTTTAACTGTTAACCTCGATCCTTGTAGACTACCTCTCTACCTCGGTTTCCGCAAACGCAAAAATTTGAGGTAAAGTATACTCATATAACTAAACATAAAATATCCACTAGAGTTTTCAATTAAAAACCAGAGCTGCGGAGTCGAAGTCGGAGTCGGGGTCAGTTCCATTTTTGAGCAAAAGAGTCGGAGTCGGAGTCGCTAAAAAACAAGTCGACTCCGACTCCAGCTTTTTTTGTTTGACAATTTGAAGTGAAATTAAACCAATTACAGTAGAACCTCTTTTATCCGAAACTCTTTTAACCGAAACTCTCGATTAACCGAAATACAATTTTGAAGCTCTTTTTTTTAAACAATCACATTTCTTGTGTTCAAAATCCATTTTGAAAGCTTTTTTTTTTTAACTATCATATTCCTTGTGTGCAAGCAGTCCTTTCCGAACCACGAGTGCATATAAATATTTTTGATCCCCTTTCTTAATATTCCTTTGAATTTAACTTGAGTTCCGATAACTTGATTAGATAGAAATTTAACTTGAGTTCCCGTGTTCGTTCCCGTTCTGCGGAGTGGAACGAACGAATTAGCAATTCTGAAGCTTTTGAATGTTTTGCAAAAGGTTTGGCATGGCTGGAGCTGGAACAGCAGAAAGACTATGATACTGATAAACTGATAACATTAAAAAACTTCATGATAGAGCTTCAAAGCAAAGGGCAATCGAAACTGCGACAAACAAAACATTATTTCAAACTCTTGTGAAATATGTAAAAGGTACTTAATTTCAAAATTAAAATTCAGGTAATTTATTCTTATTCTTATTTTGCTATTGCTTTATTTTAATTAAGCACTCTTTACCGTAATAAGAAGTGCATATATTTCTCCTTAATCTTAAAATTGAAGCATTCTCGATTATCCGAAAATTTCCATTTTCCGAAAGAGGGTCGGTTCCAATTACTTCGGATAATCGAGGTTCTACTGTATATGTAATTTTAAATCTATAAAATGAATTATTATTGCGATTTTTGGACTATACCAGACTATTCAAGTTAAAGATGCCTTCCAAGGTACTGCACGGTTTACACCGTAAATGAAAACGGTTTTTAATTGAAAACTCTAGTGGATATTTTATATTTAGTTATATGAGTATGGTTTACCTCATTTTTTTTTGCGTTTGTGGAAACCGACATAGAGAGGTAGTCCACAAGGGCCCAAGGCCCGCAAAATGAAAGTAATTTTTTAAACGGGCCGGGTCAGCAAAATAAAAACAATTTTTGTTAATGGCCGGAACCGGGATGGTAAAAAAATAAGCCGGCCGACCGACCCAATATGACAAATTTGAAAGAATCAAACTACGCCGATAATATAGGAACAATTTCCAAAGAACATGACTCGACTGGGGTGAGAATAAGCACAATGTGCTGCATTAGTTGATGCTTGTTTGGCAACATCAATACAGAAACATAATATGTCCAACTTAGAGATCCGCATCTGACAGTTAGATTCCCAGATAGCATTTTTAATTTGCAGCAGTCTTGCTTTGAAAACCTGCAAAATTGCAGCAAGCTCAGCACGACAAGACTGAAAATTCATAACAAAGCTGCAGTAACATAACGCAAACGCCAAAGTCACCACACTTTGAACTTGCTGCTAATTTGTCGTGCAAGTTAAATTCATGCTGTACCAAATTTATTGCAAATTAACGGCAAACAAGTGATCAAAAATACTGCAAAGTAGTAATCTTTCCACGCCCCACTATAAGTTTAATCCCTTCGGAGGGGTCTATTGATGCGAACACATCGTCGGAAGGTGCATACATCGTTTTCATCACCATAAACAAGTTAAAGTAATATTTGTACTTTTCAATGCGAGCCATTTTTAGTATTCGATAAGTATAGCGTTTAGAAAAAGCGGTGCCAACCTAATAAAATTTCTGCGTATGTGCTGATTGTCTATTCTCTCAACAGAGGGACTTTTAGGTAGATTTCGTAAGAAATACTACCTATTGCAGTCGTTACCATGGTGCGACTTTTGAAAAATTCCTTCATAACTTTTCATTATAGGACCCCAGGAACCCAAAACCACCCCTACCTAAAAAGTTTATATATATATATATATATATATATATGTATGTATGTATGTATGTACTAAATTTTGTCCGCACGATAAAAGTCGCAATTATGCACGGATTGTCCTCAAACTCGCCAACAACTTTGATATGGCTAATATCTCGGCGGGATTGAAAATGGGCGAAATCGGCCCAAGAGGGTGGAAATGGGGAGGGTTCAAAATTTTGAATACTGTCTTAACATGATTCTGATAAAACCAGCTCTTACACAACTATGGCAGGAAAATAATAAAAGTTTTTCGTTATAGCAGTTGCCAACAATTAAAAAGAAAAACAATAAAATTCTCACCACAACAATTACTTTTCTAATGCAAAATTTTCACGTGTAAAATTAAATAGTTTGACAAATTGAAAACAAATTGAATATTACGTCATAAGTTTTCTAGAGCAAGATTTCAGCATGAAAACTCAAAATAAAATAAATAGTTTGACGAATTAAAAAAATATGTATATTGCATCATATTGGAAATATAATGGACCTCAGCAGGTGAATATGTAACGCCATGTAAATTTGAAGAAACGTATTAAAACATGATAAAAGCCCGACTATGGAAATATTAACATATTTTAACACTTTAAGGTTCTCTGAATTTTTTGTAGCCATTTTTTAAACCTATTCCATATACATGTGTGTGTGTATTCGTGTATATTATAATTTTCACAAAATTTAGTTCCCTACAGCTCACTCTTTGTGAAGAAACTGGGTTTATCTCTAATCTTGATTTAAGTTTTGTTGGAGAATTTAAGTACTAACTTCGAAATCTACCTCCGCCTGTAGGCCCGAGCCGGCAGGGATTTTTTTTTTTTTTTTTGCTTTCGTCACTTTCGTGAATTAAAAACAGTCTTGCCATCAGTTTCACAACAAACTACTCATGCAAGTGGAGGATGGTATACCTTGCGGGAAATTTGCTGCGAATTTCTCAATTCAAATTTGTCACGACAAGATAATGTCAGAAAAAATCAAACTTGCTGCTAATGTTCGTGCTATCTGGGTTGTGTCTGAGCCCGAGTTTAATTTTTTCAGCAGACTCGGGCCGAGCCATAACTGGACTTAATTATCCCGAAACGTGTCGGACGCAATTTGTTTTCGAAAAATAGTAATAGTTATAAAGAATTTCAGTTAACGGAATTTTTTGTAAAATTAATAAAGCGGAAAATATTTTTTTTTTCTTTTTTTCTTTCGAAGCCCATAAGAACAGAATTAATGCCAAAATAGTGAAATTTTCGCTTTATTTTTCTTGCGGTTCCTCATAATTTTAACCAACAGGCAACACTATTATATTAGCCCGTTGGGGACGAGCGACACGTATACGTGCCGCATGAAGCTCTCAGAATACTTGCTTTTCCTCACCAGTAAAATTTTACTGTAAAATTTGCCTTATTTAATCAGCGCATTTTCGCGATTCAAGAAGACACTAATTTCTGTTTTTAAAAAACGGTGACAAAAGATTAAAAATTTCGTAAAAGGCTCCCGTCCCGAAGGGGTTAGACAGCCCGGAGTCGGAGTCGAACTCGTTCAAATTTCTGGAGTCAGAGTCGGAGTTGGAGTCGAGCATTTTTCCGACCGACTCCGCAGCCCTGTTAAAAACGGGTTTCATCTACTGCGTAAACAGTGCAGTACCTTGGCATCCATCTTTAACTTGAATAGTTTAGTATAGTCCAAAAATAGCAGTAATAATTCATTTTATAGATTTAAAATTACATATAATTGGTTTAATTTTACTTCAAACTGTCAAACAAAAAAAGCTGGAGTCGGGTCAGAGTCGACTTGTTTTTTAGCGACTCACAGTGGGGTATTTCACAAATCTGGGTGGCCAAAATTATTTTTTTTCTTTTAAACTAATTTAAATGTTTAAAGCAGTAAATAAATGCACTTTTTGAAATAAATATTGTTTAATAACTTAAAAATCATGGATGTTTGGCAACTTCGTACTGATTTTTATTGATCAAAATTAGTATTATAAAATAAATGATATTTATGATAAACAGTATTATAAAATAAATGATAATTATGATAAATAGTATTATAAAATAAATGATAATTATGATAAAAAATGGAATAATATATTGAATAATTGAATAAATTATAAAAACAGTTTATTAATGACTAGAACAATTAGTTTGTAAATCTCCAAGGTGGGATCTTTTAATCAGATGATAATTCAGAATCGTAATCTGTTTCTTCATAATCAGAATCCTCTGGATCACGAGCTTCAGAAGATTCCATAGGCAGTATCATTTTTAGAGTTTCTTTAAGGAACAATTTTGATTTTTTTCTTATCGTGGGTCTCATTCCAGTTAAAACTGGATCTGAACTCAAAAGCAATCTGTTGAGAACATCACGGTTACAAGAAATTCTTGAAAATTTACGCGATAGATTTTGGCAAAATAATCGAAAATGTTTGTTCCGTGCTTCGGGTGCTTCTTCAGACAATTGGCCTATTGGTTGTAAAGCTTTCTCTATCGCAATGGGTCCATGGATTAATATTTTATGCATTGTGTGTGACATTGGATACCATTTATATAACTCTGCTGTTTTTTCTGTATATTCCTTAAATTTATGAAGGTGAATTTTGTGACCACTGGATATGGTTTCAAGAATAACTTTAAATCGATATATTAAATTTTCATCAATGCCGGTAATTTCCGTTGCCAGAGATGGGTCAGTAAAGAATCTTCTGCTGGTATTTCCATCATTTGTATTACCATATCCAGGCTTAGGAATATCTACAAGTAAACCTAACTTTGTTTTAAATTTTCTTGAATGCGCAATTTTGTTTCATTAACGAGAGCGTTTTCGTCGTCTTCATTCAGGGCTCGCAGCGTTCCTAAAATTTTCGCAATTTGCTACCAATAAATTAAAACAGTAATCTTTGTTGTATAATTCTATTACCGATGATAAAGGAATCTACCACAAAGAATTGTTATTTAAAATACGGGTAGCAAAGTGCGAAAATTTTAGGAACGGTGCGAGCCCTGTTCATTCAATCTCCACTTTTTTATCGGTAGTTTGTACGCTAAATGCAACAAATTTTCAAATAATCGAATCCTAGCATGCAAAATCGATAGTCCAAATTCTAATGTTTCTGGCTTCACATTTTTCTTTTTAGAGAGATCATTAAAATCTTTGGATGTCAGTCCACAAATGTGGCAACGTATTGTTGATTTTGTACTTGTGACTGCGTTACATATTTTTCCATCTATCATAGTAAGTATCATTTTATGTTTTACTAAAAATGTATTTTCCTGTAATGTAATTTTTGAGGGCTGTACAGATTTTAATGCATTTTTTATGTAATTAATCTCATCGTTAATAATTTCTGTTGTTTCTTTTACAAATCTTATTCGCATGGGTCGGCAATAACGTGGTGATGAAGGCAATGGATTTTGCCAGATAATCTTGTTGTTTATACTGCAAATTAACTGGAACAAACGAGCTCTGCATTTTTGCGCATCTGAAGAGGAATCACTCTCAAATTTTTGTTTGCATTGTGCTTGTTCCGATCCATCGCAGCCCCATTTATATATAAGAATTAATACACTTCTTTCATCTTCTTTTAAACTTTCCAAAACTTCTTTCAAATAAATGAATAATCGTGTCACTGTTAAATTAAGTAAATCTTGAATATTAATTTCAGCGCAAGTTTCAGTAATTTTAAAAGACTCTTTGTCTCGATAGCAATCAATTTTAGACCGTTGTAGAAGACTATAACAAGGGTATACATATTTTTGATATCGTCTTATAATTTCGTATTGATTCCTTGAAAGGTTAGCTTCGACAAATAATGATAATGCTTGTAAAGGCGATATTTGTGTTTTCTTTTCCGTCTACTGCAGCAGCTCTCTTCCCTGAGGTTTCTAACTTTATCTGAGCGGCATGTGTAAGTACTTCCACATCAGTCGAGCTCCTCAAACTTTCACACTTTCTCCACTTTGACCTGTCACTTGATTCAGTGAAAGCTTTTGCTGGCCTTCCTGGTCGATTTATTTTTCTTGAAATTTCTACTGTACCTTCAAGCCATTCCTTATTATTTTTCACAAATTTATCTAACATATAATGGGCTTCGATCCATTTGCTCTTGAACTGAGATTTAAATTGGGAGAAAATGTGCTTGAGGTTTTTAATTTCATCATCATCAAAATTATCGCTATTAAGAAGGTAATTTTCTAGATAACTTAATCTATGATTAATGTTTGGCAAATTCTGCTGTTGCATAATGTTTAAAAATTCTTTTCGAGTCATTACTCTGACATTCGAAGGCCCTAAATAAAAATAAATACAAAATATGAACAAAAAAGAATGCATAATAATTATATGCAATTTAGATAGATAACATCATTTTATCCCTTATTTTTAAAAAAATCTCACAATCTTTCGCTAACTTTTAACACAAACATATGGAAAGTTGTTTCGACTTATTTTTAAGATAAACAAATGTTAATAACGAGCAATAAATTATTTCAATTTTCTGAAAAGTGCTTAACAAAAGATAAAAGGGAATGAATACGTTACTTTAAAGCATTTTTTTTTTAATTATATAAATTTAATTTCAATCAGAATGACTGAAAAATAAACAAATGTGATCACTTTCTAATGAATCATAACAATTATTTTCATATTAAAATTTATATGATAAATATCAGTTAAAAATCAATATATAGTAATTTTGTATGCTTACTCAGAATTTTGGAAGAGCATATTTATATCGCCTTCATTTTAAAAAGGGGACGAATGTGGAACTACTTTAAACGAAAACACAAATAGAAGGGTGTATATTTATTGGTACAACAAGTAACTTTGCTTGGAAATGTTTGGAAATATAACTAAACCCTTCGTGAATTGGGAAACAAGGGAAAAAATAATAGAAAAATATGCGTTATTTTAAATTAATTTTGTAAATACTAAAACTATTTCTTTCTCAATTCAAAGTTTTAAAAAATAATGATACATACCTGCCTCGTCACTACCCATAACAATTAGATTTTAAATACTTCCAAAATTAAAGTTATTCACATTCAAAAATACAAAGTCACAATGAAGAACGATTTGACTCTCATGCACTTAAAGCAACACTCCAGTTTCAACTGATAACAGGAGGTCATCGTTCACTTAACACATTCACGCCGGCGTGCATCACCGGTGGGTCACGCTTGCTGCCCCATCGGGCAGCGTGCATCAGCGGTGTGTCACGCTTGACTGTCGCATCGGGCGGCGTGCATCACCGGTGGGTCACACTCCACTGTTAAATAGATGGCGTACACTACAGGTGGCTCACACTTGACTAAGCCATAGACGGCGTGCACTAAGGTGGGTCACACTTAATATTCGAAAATTCAGTAGTAAAAACAATTCAATATTATAAAACTTATACATTCACGACGGGAAACGAGAATTCTCGTTTTCATTCAAAAAATATCATTGACTAAGGGCGTGGCTTCTATCTTACAGAAAATGCATTTATATCATGTTGTCCATATTTCTTTAGATTTTAAGACATTTTATATTCGTACATATGCAGTCAATAAAATCATGTCTCTAAGTAATTTGCTTACTCCTTACGAACTTTCAGACTTACAGAATCAACTGTGCTTGTTATATTTGAGTTCAATTTAATAAATATGAGATAGGCGTGTCATTACTTACAGTGTCTGAATAAGCGAAAGTATTGCGCCGCCAGATGAAGCAAAACATGAATTCGAGCGCCGCCTCACAGCGAAAAACATGAATATAGGCGCCGTCGTGAACGTGTTAAAGGAGATAAAAATCGCATCACGTGATTCTCCAATGATTCAGTTTCAACTTATATCCATCCGTTCGATCCTGCGATGTACTTTATGAAATCGACTTTTGGCCAGCCAGATTCTTCAAATACCCCACAGTGCGACTCCAACTCCGACTCTTTTGCTCAAAAATGGACAGGGATGTAGTGGAGGTATACGGGGGTATACGCCGTATACCCTGTGGATTTTTTAAAGGAACACCGTATAACCTCTGTTTCTCAAGAAAGCTATAGTATATATACACTAGGGTATACCCTCTGCCTTGAGCGTATACCCTCTGCTTAGAACGTATACCCTCTGTTTTTTTTACGACTACACCACTGAAAATGGACCTCACTCCGACTCCGACTCCGACTCCGCAGCCCTGGATAAAAATAACCTTCATGAATAGGAATAAATTTCAGGAATAAATTAAGCAAAATATTTTAGATGGAGAAAAAACTAAATTAAAATGGAAACAAAAAAAACTGTATGCAATAGATATTTCTCAGAAATGTTCAAAATAGCAGCCATTTTGCAGAAATACTCTTTTAATTGCTGTTCTAATATTAGTGAAGAGAGTATTAAACTCATACCGGTAAAATAACACAGATATTGTATTGAAATTAAAATTCCTAGTTACGTATTTCGTGTAGTTAAAATGAACAGTTATCCAAATCTAGATACGAGTTGCATTTAAATGTGCAACTTGTAATATAAATAAGTAAGAATTACATCCCCCTCCTTCCATAAAGATGTAATTATCGCCATCTGGGAGCTACCTTTAAAATTTGAATTTCGTCGCTGCATTCCTTAACCACGTCCAGACAATTGTCCGTGCTAACCAAAGCCCTTGAATATACGGAACAAGCGAATATGCAGGATGAAGCAGCACGCTCCAAAGATTGTCGGCTTAACATGCATCCCAGGTAGCACAAAGGTGCCAATGCCCCGATCAATATTGCCCGGTATTTCGAAAGTCACTGAATGTCATACGCCAAATTTACAATATCTGCCGATATTCACAGATTTAACTTAAAATTAGTTTTTAAAAGAAAGCATCCAAACGAATTTTTTGCATTACTTATAACTTTATAATACATAAATAGTTACATAATACATACTAATATATAATACATACTAAACAATAAAATTTAATAATTTTTAGAAAACTTGATTTTTTAATGCTTATTTTAACTATTTTATTTACATTGGCCAATGCTGTAAAAATGATATTAGTATTCCAACATTCAGAGATATCTATCGACATTCGTAAAAACCATATCAATTTTCAGACATTCCAAGATATCTGTTGATATTAGCATATCTGATGGAGTTTGTGTTCTTGACCAAAGTCAATAGAAAGTTCTGAAAGACCGCCCATTTCTATCGTTTTCGTCAAAGGGTATTTGATGGAGATGTCTGCCATGAAATTTGCATTACATAAAAATTTTCTTTAGGAATGTATATTTATTTATATATGTATATATTTTTAAAAAATTAAATAGAAATCTGCTGAAATTGGTATGGAAAATTTTCTGTAGTACAATTTATATAGACATTTATAGAAATTGCAATACAAAAATTTCTCAAGAAAAGCATTTCCTATTAAAATCTATTGATAGTGCTAAATAAAAACTTAATAAGGAAATCTGCAATTATTGCTCTAGAATTATTTGTATTTTAAAAAAATAATGTAGTGCCTATAACGATGTTAAAATATAACAATTGTTAGTTTTATAAAAAACGAAAGATGCTTTTTTTATACATAATTTTTTTACATAAAAAAAAAATCCGTGCCGGCCCGGCCTACAGGCGGAGGTAGATTTCGAAGTTAAGTATACTAATTTCACCAACAAAAACTAAATCATGATTAGGGATAAACCCACTTTAATAATTTTATCTGGCCGCTTTTGACGAGTTTTTATTTCATTATATATAATAGCTGGTTTTATCAGAATCATGTTAAGGTGACTGGGAAAGCCTTATCTCCGCCATGCTAAATTCACCAACTTTATGTACCTTTTCAGTGGTGGAAAATTGGCGCAGAGGCGAAGCCTATTGACACCACTAAATTTTTATGGTATTATTCAGTTTAATAAAAACTCAGAAATTTGATCATTAGATAAGAGGCAAAATACTACTATAATTTAGTTGTGTCAATAGGCTCCACCTCTGCGCCAATTTTCCACCACTGCCTTTTTCTCAGAAATGGGGAAAGATAGAGGGCTAGATTTTTTAGAATAGTTAAAATAACATGATTTACGTATTTTAACAGACCATTTTCTTTCTAAGTGAAACTCAAAGTTAATTATTTATTGAAAGACATTTTTAAATTAGCATTTTTGGTAAGATTTCGCTGCCTAAAATAAATAATTCTCAACAAATCGTTAAATCACTGTGTTAAAGTATACAATATATCATAATATAAGTATTAAATAAAAATCCGAGTTCTTAAGTTTAATAGATATTGAAAAAAGGAATATAAACATGAAAATCTAAGTTTTCAGAAAAAGTCAATTAAAGATTTAAATGGCCACTAAGCTGTGAAGTACTCTTAGAAAGAATGATTAATTTCAACACTTATTTTTTTATGTATACACAATTACACATGTGTGACACATCGTTGGAAAGATAAAAGTTTAAACTATTTAATGATATAAAAAAGTAAAAATCAATTTTTTAGTTAAATTTTGCTTTCCTGGTCCCCTTAACCCCTTAACGCTCGAATTAAATTACGGTTTAAAAATTCAAATTGCTTATTGGCACCACTTTTATGATAAAGAAATGTTTGGTAAAATATAGCCAATTGCACTATTTTATAAAACTGGTGGAAATCAAACAATTTAAGTAAAAGACACATCCCGAGAATATGACGGGAGCGAGAATTAAGGGGTTAACTCCTTCGCGACGGGAGCCTCTTACGAAATGTTTATTACTTTGCTACCGGTTTTAAAAAACAGAAGTTTGTGCCTATTCAAATCGGGAAAATGCTCGGATTAAATAAGGCAAATTTTACAGTAAACTTTTACTGGTGAGGATAAACGAGAATCCTTAGGCCTATTTTCGGCACGTATACGTGTCGCTCGTCCCCAAGGGGTTAAGGCGGTATTCAAAAAAATACTTTTCCATGCTCAACAACTCGAAATTTTCTATGGTACATTTTCAGATTCATTTTTAATAAAATATGAAGCTTGCTGGCGTGATTTTTGAAGAGATTTATAAGCGACCTGTCTTTTTATTTTTAATTCAATTAAATAAAACTTGATTTATAAACAATTATTTTTTCAGAAGGACAATATTTTTCGTTTCTAACACAATCGCTTCAAGAAATTCTGTTCAAAATGCCCACTTTGACATAATTTTTTGAAATATATTCTGCCTCTATCAAAAAATCGATCATTACGGTACATTATATAGTTTCTGAATAAGAGAATATAGCAACTGGATGCGTTTGAGAGCAAAAAAGAATTTAAAAATGAGTTAGAAAATAAGCAGTTTGGATTTGAATAACCCTTAATAACATGATTTTTTTCTTCAACCGCTATGTATTTTTAATTTGCTTTTGCTGTAAGAATTGGTCCTATCAAAACTTGTCTGTATAAATGTTGTAGACAATATTAAGAAGATATATGACAAATTCATGGGGGATTTTATATCTTGTGAATTGACGGAGTTATGGATTTTTTTCTTCTTCAACCACGCCTTTTTGTTTTCGTTTTTATTTTTATTTATTTATTTATTATTTATTTATTTATTTATTTATTTTGGTACGAATTGGTCCTATCGAAAACTTGTGAATATAAAAGCTGTAGATAATATTAAGGATATTTATAATAAAATTAATTGGATTTGATATCTTAAGAATTGACGAAGTTACGAATTTTTTTCTCCCAAAAACCCTATTTTTGCGCCCCTTGAGCCCATTTTTAATTTTATCAAAAATCTGTGATACATAAATTTTTGGCCCTATTTTTAGAAGTAATAAAAACTTTAAACTGATTTGATATGTACAAAAATTAAGAAATTATGGGTTTTTTTCTGTTTTCACAAAACCCCTACCCATTTCCTTCCCCTTGGTCCGATTTTGCACATTACCGAACTTGACCGATATTTTATGCCCCTTGATTTTATGTACGAGTATTAGTTTGGAAGAGATTTGTGCAGAATTGTGGAAGTTATCATGCCCAGAAGAAAGGGATATATACAGGGGCGTCATTTGAATGGGCTATAGCCCCCCCCCCCCCCCCCAAGAAATTTGATTTTTCAGAAAATTTATCAACGATGAATTGTCAGACTCAAACAAAAATTAAAAAATTTCTCAAACGCTAAAATAATTGATCAGATTTGATTGCAATAAAAACATATGCATTAAATAAATGCTTTATGCATAGAAATTAATAATTATCAAAAAATTTCCTATTCGAATTTTCTTAAGGTGAAACATGCTTTAGCTAATTTTAAAAATATATGAGAGACATTTTCTTTTATCAATTGCTTCTCAGCTGTGTACAACTTGATCATAAGGAAACTAGTCCCCTCGTGGCTAGAAATTCAGGGGTAAAGTTTTTTTCAGATAGTATTTTGGGGGGGGGGAGGGGGTGAAGGGGCGAGTATAATTACAAGTTCTTACCTGTCCCGACTTTTTTACTTGTTTGGATTATTAGTGTCACATTATATTTACTGAAATCATTGCAAAGTTATCAAATTATTTAATTATTTGCTTTATTGAATCATATTATATATGGTACACTCTCAAAATTCTTCAAAGCCTAGGAATGGAGTCTGCGCGCACCCGACAAAACTATTTTTTCAACCCAAAAACCGACAGACTTCGATCAAATCCCAAAGTAAAAGAAAATTACTCCATATTTTAACACCTTTATAATAAAGTAGTCTATAATTTTATTCCTTATGTACTGAAATGAACACATGGGTTATTACAATGGGCCACCATTAATAGCCAAATATATAGTTTTTTTCATTTGAAAAGTATTCAGGACTTCTTTGTGAAAAACCAGGTCATCCCGACTCCAACAGAAAGAGATAAACCACAATTCGAAAAGCTTAAAATGTACCTAACTCGCCAAGAAGAAAATACGTCAACCTATCCTGACGTAGGACTGTAATTTCATGTAAATACGAAAACCGCTAAAAATATTTCCATTGAAAGGCAACCCTACCCAAAATGAAAGAAAATAATCCATATTTTAATACAATTATTGTATAAGAAGTCTACAATTACATCTTTAATTGTCTGAGCGAAGCGAAGGCTAATACTCAGCGAAATATTACTGTTCGGACACATTACAGCTACGATGGATATTAACGCCATGTCCTACTAAAAAAAAAGCCTAATAAAAACATTTCGTCAAGCATAACTCAAAAAATATTTGTTGGATTTCGTTTCTGATTGCACCAGAAGGTACCTATGAGGGCCACCTACTGAATGAACTACTATGAAAAATAAGTTCCAAACCGTTTAAAAATTATATTAAAAAAACTGATAAAAAAGCACAATTTATCTGCATACGTCACAGAAATTTGGTGTGCGTCATTTTCACCGGTGGATGTTTTCGTAGAACACTGGTTTAAACACATGGAGCAAATAAAAAAAAATACGCACGCAGTAATATTGAATAGATAAGTTTCAACCACGTGAGCACAAACCTTGCAACAACCCGTGGCAACCAGTTTTGGTGGGCAAACAAATAATAATACTCCGTACCGCGGTGACCGTTTTTAGCCTGTTGTATGACATACAATTGTGGATGATTAAAACAAAAGACATGAGTGTTTATTGCTCCGGGAGGTTATCTTTCGCTGGATGTCTGTCTGTCTATCATACAGCATGCAATTTTCTTGTAAAAGATGATATTATGCAGTAAAACCTCCATAACGGACACACCCGATTAGTGGACACCTCTATTTAGCGGGCATTTTTTCGATTACCAACCCTTAAATAACTGTACATTTTTTACTCTCAGTAGCGGACACCTCCAAATAGAGGACGAATTCTGCATTCTCGAGGCGTCCGCTATTCAGAGGTTTTACTATATATATTATTGATAGTTATTTTATAGGGCCGCACAAAAGAATAAGAACGAATGAAACGAATATAAACTAAATTCGGGGTAGGTAGATCGCTGATGGTAATGTAATTTTAGGATGTTATTACAGTCATCCGCAGCATGTTTTTTAGAGTTCCGTTCATCTAACGAAACCCTACCTGTCTCACTCCTTTGTCTGTCTGTCTGTCCGTCTGTCACAGAGCCCGTACTCAGAAACTATATATGTCGGAGACTTGAAAATTTGCATACTTATAGCTGAACACCACACATCAAACGGCAAATAATAAAATTTTGAAAAAGTCTAATATTTAACCCTCTGGGCTCTAACTTGTGTATTTTAAGCAATTTTTCTAACTCAGCCCCTAATTACGTTGGAGACACGAAATTTTGCATACTTATAGCAGAACACTTGCGATAACACGATAAATCATAAAATTTTGAAAAAGTCATATTTAACCCTCCGGTCTCTAGCTTCTGTATTTTAAGCAATTTTTCTAACTCAGCCCCTAATTGAGTTGGAGAAATGAAATTTTGCATACTTATAGCTGAACACCTCACATCAAACGACAAATAATGAAATTTTGAAAAAGTCTAATATTTAACCTTCGACGGTCTATCTTGTGTATTTTAAGCAATTTTTCTAACTCAGCCCCTAATTAAGTTGGAGGCATGAAAGTTTGCATACTTATAGCTGAACACTTGCAATAACACGATAAATCATAAAATTTTGAAAAAGTCATATTTAACCCTCCGGTCTCTAACTTCTGTATTTTAAGCAATTTTTCTAGCTCAGCCCCTAATTAAGTTGGAGACATGAAATTTTGTATACTTATAGCTGAACACCTCACATCAAACGACAAATAATAAAATTTTGAAAAAGTCTAATATTTAACCCTCTGGGCTCTAACTTGTGTATTTTAAGCAATTTTTCTAACTCTGCTCCTAATTAAGCTGGAGACATGAAAATTTGCATACTTACAGTTGAACACCTCACATCAAACGACAAATAATAAAATTTTACAAAAATCTAATATTTAACCTCTAATATTTTGTCTCGCGCAATTTTTAAATTTAAACTGTTTTGCAATACTATTTTTTGTTCATTTTGCATAATAAGTGTAATGTGACGTAATTTCTTCTATTTCAGACTTGCTGCAGAAGTGCCTGCTTTTTATACCTAATTATTTAATTCTAATTTGAAGGTTTTTTATCTGTTTATAATAGTAACGTGTAAATAATTTTTTTTATCTGAAGCAAACATTATTGTTTGCGCTGTTTGTACAGTTGGCAACAGTTTAAATTAATACCATTCTCTAAAATATGTAAAAAATATCTGTCGAAATGCTGAATATTTGAATTTAAAATAGAAATAAAACCTCAAAAAAGAGTCAAATTAAAAAAAATTAATGGAATCTGCACACCGGGATCTTCTGTTGAATAAAATGATCTAAAAATGATTAAATTCCCATGTATAGTTTTTGCTCCTATAAAACATTTTTAATGGAACGATTTTGTCCAACTTTAGCATTAAATATCTCTTAAAATAATTCTTCGATTTGAAAACTGTATGCATCAGCGTGTTGATCAAACATTTCGCTATAATACCACCGATTTTCATATTTTTGTATGCAATTGGTTTTTTAATATTAACGAAGAAAGACCTCTGGTCACAAAAAATTCAATTCGACGGCGGCGGCGGCGGCGGCGTTAGTTACTTTTTTTAGAATAGAGAGATATATAAAAATGAAAACTTGTCTATCTGTCTGTTTGTAATTCTATAAAAATCCACAATTTGGAAGCCAAAATTGTGAAAAGATACGTACATGTGTATTAAAACTTGGCCGAGGCAACTAAAGTAATCCGGAATCGAAATAATTTATAGTTAATTTTTAATTAATAAAAAAACACCAATTTAACAGCAATTTCTTATCAAATTTAAACATTTTTCGTTATAGCAGTTGCCAACAATTAAAAAACACAATAAAATTATTACCACAACAATTAATTTTCTACTGCAAGATTTCCACGTGAAAAATCAAAATGAAATAAATAGTTTTCCGAATTTAAAAAAAGGAGAATATTACGTCATAAATTTTCTATTGCAAGGTATTCACGTGAAAAATGAAAATAAAATAAATAGTTTGACGAATTTAAATGAAAATGAATATAACTTCATAACTTTTCTATTTCAAGGTTTCCACGTGAAAGAGGAAAATATTACGTCATATTGGAAATATGAAGGACGTGGTGGATATAGTATAACGTCATATGAGTGTGAAAAATGTATTGAAGCATGATAAAAACCCGATTAGGGAAATATTGGCGTATTTTAACGTTATTGCTCCAACTATAAATTGAAATAAGCTCACTTATAGTTGTATTCTTTTGCGTCTGTTATATAGATTTATACATTTTTATATAGCGTTTTCATATGATTCATTCATACAACATTTCGACTGCTTTTTTAATGTTTGTTTTGTGTTGTATGTTAAATTTTGAAATTGATTTTTCAGAACAAATATCTTCCAAATTCTGGGCAACGCCGGGCACTTTAGTTTGTAACAGATAAATGGCTTTTGTATCTGTACATCAAATGCTAATATTATAAAGCGTTATAATATTATAAAGTGTATAATATTATTAATGCTTGTACGTTTGTGAGGTGTTATCTCTAAAACTACATAGCCAACTTAAAAAAATGTTGGTGGCCATCTCTGCTCCGAAAAAAAAGACTATTTTATGTCAGTGCAAGAACCTACATCGCTGCAGGAGCAAAAAAGTTCTAAAATTGCGATTTCTGCGATATTGATTGGGTTAGAAACTTTAAATTTGCTGCGGTAGTTACTTTTAAGATGTAAATACTCGCAATGAACGCTCTCTAAAAGGTTCAATTTGATGGATAAACGTAAAAATTTCTAGAAAGTTTCTAAACTATGATTTATTTCGAATACTGAAATTTTTGGGATACTGTTGGGGTTAGAAGCTAGAACTTTGGCATGGTAGTAATTAACAAGATGTAAATACTCGTTGTAGAACGAATTCTAAAAAATCGACAGACTAAACAAAGCGGAAAAAGATCTAAAGATGATCTAAGTAACGAAGTACATGGAATTGTTAGGAATATAAAAATAAAAATTGACATGGCTGTATTTATCATGACGTAAAATCTCGCAATAGAACAATTCTAAAAATGTCGCTATATAAAACAGTGCAGAAACATAAAACTTTCGAAAATTTTCTATTTCTGTGTTACTGCTGAGCCGAAAATCTTGAAATTTTGATTCGGATTAGTTTTAAAATATACAATTGCCTCTATGAATGGTTACTAAAAAATTTAAAAAGATGAAATTAACGGAAAGTGATCTCAATTACCATTAATTTGGAATTATTAGGAACAGCAACTTTAAATATTTTATGATGCTGCATTTTCTCCGCAAAACATGCAATTTAAATGCAACAAAACTGATAGATACCCACCTAGCATTAAATAAATTGTGTAAATATTGAATACAGACCTTTATGAAACAGTGAGTAGGTTGCCCGAAAGTACTTGTTAAAGTGTTCCTTCTCTAGGCTTTTCTCTCTCTCGCCAAGGCCACTAACAGAGGGATGTGCCGTTTTAAATGTGATATGATTTTTTATCCGATTCATTTTTCTAGACATTTTATCATAAGGTCATATTCTCAATTATCATTAGTAGATTTTTTATATATTAACTTATTCTGGTGAAATTTCATAATCGCGTTCATATTGGAGTATGTTAGCTTGCATGATTTGCTGAATAAATATGTATGGATTTGTAAATTACTTCAAATCTCACTTTGACAGATCAAAAGTTATGCAGGCGATATATTCAGATCTTGTGTCATACTTTATGTTGTAATCATTGCCGATTTCTTTTATTTAATACATGCTAAATACAGCTCAACTTGTGCACAATATGTTTGAAAACAAAACAATACAGCATATGTAGTGGCCAGCATACACTCATCATTTAAATCCGATCGAGCATATCTAAAACACACTCTAACGAAGCATTGCATGCCACTGTTGATGTATTCGGTACTTTGATACTGCTTTGAAGCTGCAACCCCTTTGTTTGGCAGCATTGTTTTGATGCTTAAAGCTTCTTATTGTTAATAATGTTTTGATGTTTAGGCATCAGGTAATATAAATGTTGCTGACCGCCCTTATACAATATTACTTAATCATTAATATATAAACAATAGTTAAAGTCATGCATGTGAGTGGAGTCATCAGAAACTGGGCGTCTAACAGGCCGTGATACACACCCCTTCCTATCCCGAGTTTAGCTTGAGATAAATGTGGGCAGCAATGAAATAGACAGATTGAAGATTAAATATTTTAATTTTTGTATGTTAAAGTTTACAATTGGACAATTAGTATAGAAATTAGGACTTATACACAAAGTCCAGAAAATAATAAATAAGTTAAGAATAAACATAGTAGCCTCGCCTTGCCTAAAGTAGTCCGCATTAAAATAATTCACATTTACTGTGAATCATTACCAACGCTCTCTAACATTAAATATCTAAAAATCACAGTGCTGAAGTGGGAAATAATAGATAAAATTTAGCTTACCCAATATACAGGCGATGAACAAGTATAATGCCCCAGGCATGCCACGGTCTTTAATGAACATCCTCCAGAATATATATATAACACCAGCGGTATAGAGTCACGGACCCAAAGGCCAAAGTGTCCAGTATAATAATGCCGTAAGAGCTTAAAGCATGCTCCGATACACAAGGTCAAAGTTCAACACTGGTAATTTCAATCATGCTAAAATCCTTTCTCATTATGGATTGACTCCTTGGCGACACAATCAGCTTGCACTCTCCTCTCTTAAATTCTTTCCATCTCTATCTTTTATAACTCACTAACATCGATTCAGCTTTTCCGAATTATCTCTCCTTTCCATACTATGAGAATTCCGAATATATATCCTTTCCATTCTATAAGACTTCCGAATCTCTATCCCCTTTTTCTCTCGTCTACCTTTTTACTCTACCTGTCTTTCCCTCTTTTCATCCCCTTTACGTCAAATCCTCCTATCTTGCTCTTCCCAATATCTCATTGGTTTTTACACTTACAATGCGGAAACGTTCCATTGATACTAGCACCTCTCTAGAACCCCTGTTTTAATATTTAAATTTTTATTGTTAAATCACTTGATACGTGACTATTCTGTTATCATGTGGTATAATTGTACACCTGGATGCTTAGCAATCGCCCCTCTAACCAAGCCCAAAATGCCATCTCGCCCCTTCTTTCACACCTTTTACTTTCCTCATCACTATTGCTTTGTAATGAAAGATTTCTTATTCCCTTTTTAACCAGGTGAAAGCCACAGTATTTCAACTGCTGTCCTAGTAATTTAATGCGAAAAGACCTCCCGCATCTCGTTTATGACTCTCTTACGCTTTTCACGTTATATGTTTTAAAACGGCATGACTGACTTTTATTCTTCAAAACGTACCCTAAATTCCTATCTCGCACCTGTATGAAACTCATACTCCTTTTACTTACTATTTCTTTTCTATGACACTCTCTTCTAACATTTTATCCTTTCACTAAAATGTCTCGTACTAAGCTTTTACTATCCTTTTTTTCTTTTGAACATTATTATTCGTTTCATACTGACTTTCTTTTATTATTTAACCACTACCTTAAATTCCTTTACTCACACCTGTGTCCTACTTATTTTCCATTTACCCATCTTTCCTCTCTTTATATTTTTCTCAATATTTTAGTGCCTGAAACCGTACTAGCATCGCAATAATACTATATCAGATTTTGAGGAGAGAATTCCTTAAATGTTATCGACAACCTCATTGCATCCGTGGAAAACAGATATTGTACAATATTAACTATTCGGGGGGAGCACACATGCATTTTGGGGACATGCACAATGCATTTTGGGCTTGGTTAGAGGGGCGATTGCTAAGCAACCAGGTGTACAATTATACCACATATAAAGTACAGTCCATTAATTTTAAACATCATATATTTGTCATTTAAAGTTACTCAAATTGGTGCGGAGCGTCTGATTATGCTCTTGACATCATTTTATACAGTTAAAATTCCGATATAAGATAATTTAGTGTTTCATTTTCTATTTTACTTTTAGTATATTGCGTACTTTCAATTTTATATCAATGCATGACTGTCTTGAATGGTTTGATTTCCCATTTTTTTAAACAGTGTATACGAATTTATATATAAGATTTTGTAATTCTACGATTCGTTTATTTTCATCATTTCAATATATCGCAGTATATGGACAATTAAAGATAACATCTCATTTTCTTTGCTTCCACATGTTATTATTAAATCTAAGTTCTCAGCAATATCGCTCAGACTAATCCCTCTGAGGGAAGTCCTAGTATAAACTTTACCTTTCAAGTAGAAAAATGAAGATATATATATATGTAGTATTCATTAATGTTCAAATGTGTGGCTTTTTCATCTGAAAAACATTCAGGATTTCTTTGAAAAATAGTATTAACACGAACCCACCTCAAAATAGTGAAAACGTAAGCCGAAACAAATTAATGCTTTGCATTACCTTTACTTTCAGAATGAATGATCACTAATGAAAAATTTCTTATCGCTATAGATCACAAAAGTTGCAAATTTCGTGGCCTATTCATGACGTTCGTGGGCTGATTACCTCATGACTGATTGAATTTCATGATTCTTTTTTCGCGATCATCTGACGAAATTTGTAGTCTGGCGAATTTTTTTTTCCGCGACCGTTTCACGAAATTCGCGATATTTTTCTGCAACCGTTATCGAAATTGTTTCTTTTCTCGCGACTATTTGAAGAAATTCACAATATTTTTCCGCAAAAAACTGACGAAATTCCATATTTGTTTCTGCGATCTTTTGACAAAATTCGCGATTCTTTTTTACGGTCATTTGTTGAAATTCGTGATTTTTTTTCTACCACTGACTAATAATATTTGTAATTTCTAGTGCGATAGTTAGACGAAATTTTGTATCTTATTTTATGATCGTTTAATGAAATTCCCTTCGATTGTTTGAATAAATTTTCGTGATTTTTTGTGTAATCTTTTGACGAAATTCGCTATTTTTTCGCAATTCTTTTACAAAATGCCAGATTTTAATTTGTATAATCATTTGACGAAATCTGCATTTCTTTTCGCGATCTTTGATGAAACTAGTAATATTTTCCACGGTCGTTTGGAGAAATTAGCGATTTTTTCCGCGACGATTTGGGGACTTTTTTTTAATTTGCAAAATTCACGATTTTTTTCTGTGACCTATTGACGACTTGATTTTGCTGAATTCGAAAGAAAAAAAAATCGTGGACTTTCACGAAATTTGCAGAATAATCACAAGAAGTTAAAAAGACAAAATCCCCCAAAGCTTTTTTTTTATTGTGCGGGGTTTTCCCATTTTCTGTGAGAATTGTGCAGTTCTGCACATTGTGCAATTATGCATGTTCCCTGTTCCTCAAAGGACATTTTTCCTTGTCCTTCACCAGGAAACTCTTGAAATGGCGCCCCTGTAGTAAAACCTGGAAAAAAGAAGTCGAAAAACACTAGAAAAAAGTTCCATTTTAGACAGTTCTCTGCCTTAGCAAGTATAATTGTATGATCTTTTTCATCGAAATTTGATTTTTTTTTCCCCCTTTGAGAAAGAATTCTGTTATAGACAAGCTTCGTTTTCACAAGTTTTACTGTAATACATCTCTTTTCAGAGCTATACTATAGAATTGATGATTTATCAGTTTTTGAGGATACTTTTAAAAATGAAACCTATATATAATCCTGTCTAAAAAGAAAATTTTTCATATACAATATATTGAAATTTTACCTGTTAAGATGGAAACCTGTTTAAAACGAAATTATTTCATTGGTTCTTACGCTTTCGTATTCAAAGTTTTTACTGTTTTTGTAAGCATGTTTCAGTTTACGTTTCTCGTTCGGGTGGGGGGGGGGTAGGCACCCATATCCTAGCCTTAGCTATATAACTTCCCTCAAAAAATCTTTGCCCCCCCCCCCAAGAAAGTTCTGAAATGGTGCCCCTGGATATATATATAGATAGATAGATATAAAGTTTTTTACTGAGGGTGGTTTTGGGTTCTAGGGGTCATGATCGGTGTAGATCTGCAAAAATGTTTCAGAAATTCCAACATAGGGGAGAATGTAATAGGTAGTATTTCATATGAAATCTACCTAAAAAGAGATCAATTTATGTATTTTTTAATGGATACTATGTTTATCTTTTAAAAATGGTTTCAAATATCAGACTTTTAAAATAATTTTATTTTTTATTATTGAAAGAATACAAGTTTAATTTCAAAAGTAAGTCATTAGTTTTCAAAATAATTTCTTTTTACATTTCTAACAAACTTAATAATGAAAAGTTATATTTAAGTAAATCTTCGTTAAAAGAATGTCAAAAAAAAAAGTCGATTGTAATTGAAAGGGTGTTCAGTGCTAAACTGATTAAGAATCAAATATAAGATTTTAGTTATTCTGTTTGTTGACAGATGGCAGCACTATGCATTCTGTGCTGTTGTGAAATCTTAATTATGACATCATCAGTGAGTTGATGTTTGGTTTTCTGAGAGTGTGGTATGGAGAATGTTGCTCCTGCTGCATTATTGTCTTTCTTTATTCTATTTAATTATCTGCACCCAGTTTAGGCAGGGGATATATTTTTATAATGTAATTTAAGGCTTTCATGTGATGAAAGCATACTAATTAGAGTGTTAATTTTAACTAGAGAAATTTGATTCTGAAACCAGAACTGTATGTTTCATTGTGTGTTAAGTTTTCGTGAATGTCAAGATTTGTTTTTGTGTTGTGAAATAAAAATAAGAAAATTTCAAGGATTTCTTTCTTCAAATTTTCTACATAAAGAAATATTGGAGGCACTTAGGCGTGATATGTGAGTACTTGCTTTGTTTTGAAATTGTCCTTTGATGCTAAAGCTTAATTTTTCTACTGAAGTTGCATTTAGCAAGATATTATTTTAGAATATGAGAACAATCTGGTATCTTCTTTATTGAATTGATAAAATAAGAAAAAATAGTATTCTACAATATTATGTTTTGATAGTTCTTGAAAAGAAAATTGTTCTCAAGATTATTATGATTTATTTACTTGTTGTTCTCAAGAACATTATGATTTATTTGCTTGAAATATTTGAATATTTAATTATTATGGTGAATTATTATTTTACATTGAAGAATTTTGAAGATTTTTAATTTTATGCACATTTGAGAACAGAAAATTCTATTGTTTGTATGAAAGAATAATTATGAACATTTTATAGTAGTTCTGTTTTTGAATTTGATTTGTTCTGTTTTTGAATTTAATTCATTTACTTCTGTTTTTTAACTTAATTTGATTAGTTTTGTTTTGAAGCAATTCTGATTACTTTTGATTTTGAAGTAATTTTGATTAGTTTTGTTTTGAAGTTATCTGATTAATTTTATTTTGGAAATTATTCTTATAAGTTATTGTGTAAAATGGAGGATTATGAGAAAAAATCTGCTCAAATTAAAATTGAGAGAGGTAGGGTGAAAGGATCTGTAACTAGATTAGAGAATAGTTTTGATAATGTGAATACTAAGAATGAAATTTTGATTAGATTACAAAGATTAGATGATTTACTTAAAGAGTTCTTGAGATTAGATTCTTGTTTAAATGATGATGATTCTGAATTAGCAGAGTTTGAAGACAGGTATTTTCAGTTAAAAACTAAATATCAAAACAAACTAGATTCTTTGAATCCTTCAGAAGTTGTTAATGTTGCAACACACAATTCTGTGAAAGTTTCTTCTGTTACTATTCCTAATCAATGTAATATTAGACTATCAAAATTGAATATTCCAGTATTTTCTGGAAAGTTTTCAGAATGGACAAATTTTAAGGATATGTTTGTTTCCACTGTCCATTCACAAGTAGGTTTAAGTAACATTCAGAAATTCCAGTATCTTAAGGGTTACTTTCTGAAGAACCAGCTACATTAATTAAGCATATTCCCCTTTCTAATGAATCTTATCAAGAAGCTTGGGAAAAGTTGTTAAATCGATATGATAAAAAGAAACAAATTGTTAATTCTTTGATTAAATTATTTTTAGAACAAAAATCAGTTCTGCATCCTAATAGCATAAATATAAGGAATTTGTTGAATACTAGTGATGAAGTTATTAGGGGTTTGAAAGCTGTTGGTGATGAAGCTACAAATAGAGACCCATGGTTAATATATTTGTTATTTCAAAAACTTGATCCGGAAAGTCGAAGACTTTGGTCCATTGAAAGTACAGAAAATGAATTTCCTACTTTAAAAGAATTTTTTGATTTCTTAAGTGTAAGATGTTCTTCTTTAGAGCTCATCTCTAACAATGAAAGTGATGTGAAACATTCCAAAAGTTCAAATTTTGTTGGTTCCAAGTACAGTTCTAATGATAAGCAATCAAAGGTGTGCTTAAAGTGTCAAGGAATACATCCGCTCTATAAATGTATTAAATTTAAATCCATGGATGTTGTTGCTCGAAAGAACTTTATTAAGCGTAATAACTGTTGCTTTTTATGTTTAAACTCTCATAAAGTTAAGGAATGTCCAAATTCTCATTTGAAATGCTTTAAATGTGAAAGTAAACATAATACACTCTTACATGGAGAGAATAAAAGTAATAATGCTTGCACTGCTAAGTTTGAAAATAAAGTTTTTCCAAATTCATCTGAGAATAAAAACCACTATTCAAATAAAGAATTTGTACAGGAGTCAACATCTCACGAATTACAAATTAATTCTAGTGCTTCTTTCAATAATTCTAAATGTGTTTCTTTCCTACTTACTGCTAAAGTTCTCTTATATAATAATGAAAATAAACCTTACTCTTTTAGAGCTCTACTCGATTCTGGTTCGGAATGTTCTTTTGTTAGTGAAAATGTCATAAGAACTTTAGGGTTAAAAAGAAAGAATGACAGAATTCGATTAAATGGAATTGCTGGAGTATTGGCTGGACAAACTCGTGGTTCAGTAACTCTTACAGTTGGTTCAAAGCTTTCTAATGAGTCGTTAAAGGTTCAGGCATACATCTTGCCTAAAGTGACACATCTCAATTACCTGCGGAATTACTTGACACAAAAAATATAGAGTATCTTAAAAATATTACGTTAGCAGATGAAGATTTCATGAAACCACAAGAATGTGATATTATTTTGGGATCTGACTGTTTCTTTAAGATATGGTAGAATTGTTAGTACCGAGAATGAGCCAATTGCCCAAAACACTATGTTTGGTTCGGTGGTAGCCGGAAAATTGGAACCTAAATGTAAATATTCTTCTAGTATTCAATCTCATTTTCTTAGTGTTGAAAACGAATCCAATGTTGATCTATTATTACAAAAATTTTGGCAAGCAGAAGAAATAGATGTTAATAAACCCCATTTGTCTGAGGAAGAAGAATTTTGTGAACAACATTTTTGTTCAACTTACAAGGTAACACCAGAAGGTAGATTTGAAGTTAAATTGCCAGTTTATAAAGATGTGATGTCATTAGGCGATTCTAAATCCATGGCAGTGTCACGTTTGTTTGCTATGGAGAGAAAATTTCAATTTGATAAAAATTTTGAAAATGAGTATAGAAATTTTATGAAGCAATATGAAGACCTTGGTCATATGACACTTGTCGACAAAAACTCAAATCCTGCAAGCAACAAAGTATATTATCTTCCGCATTATTCTGTTATAAAAAGCGACTCTATTTCTACAAAGTTACGTGTGGTGTTTGATGGTTCATGCAAACCTCCTAATGCTAATTCGTTAAATTCTGTTTTAGCAGTTGGACAAATTCCACAACCAAATCTTTTCACCATTTTGATAAGATTTAGAGCAAATCCTATTGCTTTTACCGCTGATATTCAGCAGATGTATAGACAAGTTTTGATTGCTCCAGAAGATCAAGATTTACAGCGTATTGTTTGGCGTGACTCAGCATACTCAGCTATAAATGAATACAGGCTACGAACTATTACATATGGTACATCATCAGCTCCATTTTTAGCTACTCGTTGCCTATTTCAAATTGGAAAGGATATTGAAAAGAATGATCCTGTAACAGCTTCAATAATTAAAGATAGTTTCTATGTTGATGATTGTATGTCCGGTGCAATCTCAAGCGAAGAAGCTATTAAAATGGTTGAGAAACTTTCACTGGCTTTAGAAAATAGAGGTTTTCATTTACGGAAGTGGAGATCTAATTCTTCTGATGTAGTTGATGTAGTGAATCATTTATCTTCAAATTCTCTTGAGTCAACAAATTTAGAAATTCATCCTGATGACTGTTCCAAAGCCTTAGGGCTTATTTGGGATTCTTCAAATGATGTTTTTGTCTTTAAAGTTAATTTACAATTTGATGATAACATAACTAAAAGAAAATTTATTTCACAATCTGCCAAATTATTTGATCCATTAGGATTTTTGGCTCCATGTACTGTCTCTATAAAAATGTTTTACCAGCAATTGTGGTTGATGAAGTTAGACTGGGATACTGATCTTCCTGAAAATTTCCAAGCAAATTGGAAGAAATTCCAAGAGGAATTTGAACAAGTTTGCTCTATTAGAATTCCCCGATGGATCCAAGTTTCCAGTAAAGAGCTCATTTTACATGGATTTAGCGATGCATCAGAATCAGCATATGCCGCCATCATATATGGGGTTCAACCTGGTGAAGTGAAGTCAAAGGTGACCATTTTAGTTGCTAAAAGCAAGGTAGCACCCCTTAAATCAGTTTCCATTCCAAGGCTGGAGCTCAATGGTGCTTTACTACTTTCCAGACTATATTCTGCATTAGTGACTATTTTGAATACCTTCATTATTAAGTTTTATGCTTGGACCGACTCACAAGTAGTTCTATCATGGCTGTCATCTCATCCTAGGTGTTGGAAACCTTATGTGGCCAATAGAACCTCAGAAATTCTAGACTCTGTTCCATCTGACTGTTGGAGGTATGTTCCAGGCAAGGAAAATCCAGCTGACATTGCTTCTAGAGGTTTATCTCCTAAGGATCTTCCTGATTGTTCCCTTTGGTGGGAGGGCACAAAGTGGCTTTCTTTAAGTCAAGAACATTGGCCTGAACAACCTCAAATAAAAACTAATTTAGACACTGTAAATAAAGAGAAAAAGAACTCTAAATTTTGTTTTCCAGTAACTGTGAATAATTCTTTGATTGATTTACTTTTTGAAAAATATTCTTCTTTTACTAAAATTGTTGTTGTTTTAGCTTTTTGTATTAGGTTTGTGAGAAATTGCAAACAGAAAGTTGGCAAAATGAACACCAATCCTTTGAGTAAAGGTAAATTTCTTCCTTTATCGACAAACGAAAGAAGGCATTCAGGTAATTTGATTATTTCTTATATTCAGAAGCTATATTTCGCAGATGAAATTAGTTGTATTAGATCAAACAGACCAGTTTCTAAAAAAAATTCTCTTTTTTCACTTTGTCCTTTTATTGATAGTGATGGTTTACTTAGGGTGGGAGGTAGGCTGAGAAATTCACCCCTCCAGTACAATGCAAAACATCCTGTCATTTTGCCAACTCAACATAAATTAAGTGTGTTAATTGTTAAATATTTTCATGTTATGCATTTTCATGCTGGGTTAAATTTATTAATGGGTATCATTAGACAGAGTTATTGGATTGTACGTGCCAAGAAGATAATTAAAAATTGTATTCATAAATGTGTTACCTGCTGTAGATATAGAGCAGCTTCTTCCAAACAGTTAATGGGAGATCTTCCTCTTAACAGAGTCACTCCTAACAGGCCATTTTCTGCATGTGGAATCGATTATGCAGGGCCTATTAATATTTTAAAATATCGAGGTAGAGGAGCAAAAACTACTAAATGCTATATTGTTCTATTTGTTTGTTTTGCAACTAAAGCTCTACATTTAGAGTTGGTGAGTGATTTAACCTCCGAGGCATTTATTGCTTCATTAAACAGATTTTGCTCTCGAAGAGGAGCTCCTCGACATATGTATAGTGATAATGCCACAACATTTGTAGGTGCTAAAAGGCAACTCTTAGATTTATATAAATTTATTTGTTCAATTGAAAGAAATGAAAAAATTTGTTATTTTTTGTCTCAAAGAAACATTGAGTGGCACATGATTCCTCCAGTGAGTCCACATTTTGGTGTACTGTGGGAAGCCGCTGTTCGTTCTGTAAAATTCCATATCAAACGTGTAATTGGAAATACTAATTTAACTTTTGAAGAACTTTATACATTTTTAGCTCAAATTGAAGCTATTTTGAATTCTAGACCATTAGTGGCAATTGATAGTGATAACAATTCAGATGGTATAAATATATTGACTCCATCTCATTTTTTAACTGGTGATGTCATAACTTCCCCAGCTGAACCTTTAAATGAGGAAAATTTGTCTTTACGATCTCGTTGGGATATTGTACAAAAATTGAAATTATGTTTTTGGAAAAGGTGGAGTATTGATTATTTGAGTACTCTGCAAAATAGAAAAAAATGGAGAGTAAATACTGAAAATTTTAAAGTAAATGATGTAGTAATTTTAAAAGAGGATAATGTTCCTCCTTCTGTTTGGCCATTAGGCAAAATTATTGAAATTCATCCAGGTAAGGATGGTATAGTCCGTGTAGTAACTGTTAAAACCGCTAGGGGTATTTTTAAAAGACCTATTGTAAAACTTTATTTACTTCCTTTGCATCAAGAATAGCTTCTTGATGGGTGGGAGTATGTTCAGTGCTAAACTGATTAAGAATCAAATATAAGATTTTAGTTATTCTGTTTGTTGACAGATGGCAGCACTATGCATTCTGTGCTGTTGTGAAATCTTAATTATGACATCATCAGTGAGTTGATGTTTGGTTTCCTGAGAGTGTGGTATGGAGAATGTTGCTCCTGCTGCATTATTGTCTTTCTTTATTCTATTTAATTATCTGCACCCAGTTTAGGCAGGGGATATATTTTTATAATGTAATTTAAGGCTTTCATGTGATGAAAGCATACTAATTAGAGTGTTAATTTTAACTAGAGAAATTTGATTCTGAAACCAGAACTGTATGTTTCATTGTGTGTTAAGTTTTCGTGAATGTCAAGATTTGTTTTTGTGTTGTGAAATAAAAATAAGAAAATTTCAAGGATTTCTTTCTTCAAATTCTCTACAAAGGGTATGAGATAATTAAATTATAATTTTGTCAGACATTATTTCGTCACTAAGAGAAAAATCTACTCTCACCACTTTCTATTGAAAGTTTCTTATTACCAGTTTTTCCCTTGGTTCCATTCGGTACAGGGGGGTACCATTCGTGCGATGCGCCAACTGTAAAGATTTCCTAACTGCTCGCGCATTACGTCACGTGGCGGACAGATTCGCCTCGCTCCGCTCGTTTCAATAGTATTTAATGCTGTTCTGCGTTGGAAGCTTCTTTCTGTGACTGATTTTAATTATTCTATTATTTTAACAGACTTTTTGAAAACAAAACCAAGTAAATGCGCTATATCAAGGTGTTCTAGTAACTTTCGGAGAACACTATACAGATTTAACAATACAGTTCAGAGTCTCAAATCCGGACGTCGAAATACACGGCATTTTGTTAACTGCCGATTATTATTCTGGAAAATCGCAACGAAAAACACTAAAATCGCAGGGGACAAAATTTACTATATTATGCTGCAGTTCTAAAATCGAATTACTTTTACGAATCTCAAAATATTTCTGCAGAACACGAAAATCTCTAAAAATTGCATAAAAGAATCTCGAGAAATTCCTTATAAACTTTAATGAAAGGGGAAAAAAGAGGACTGCATTTACTATATTGGAATAAAAGATTAAAACCGGATTTCTTTCACAAATGCAGACAAATCGCCATCAAATGGAAAAAAAAAATGGTTCAAAGTTCAAAACTCGCAGAGGAGAAAATTTATTATATTTGTTAACCGAGTTCCTTTTACAAATCTCAAAAAAAAAAAAAAAAAATGCCACGGAACATTAGAAAACTCTAAAAATCGCATAAAAAATTCACAAAAAATGCAAAAATCTCTGCACGAACTCAGAATAAATTTTATTGAAAACATGACAAGATTTAATATATTGTGCTTAAAAAAATAAAGCAGGATCCATTTTACTCATATGGAAAAATCGCCGCAAAATTTTTAAAATAAAGTCAAAAATTGCATAAAAAATTTTCTTTTGTTGTGATTTTTTTTACCTTTTTTTAAAAAAAAAATTCCTCTATTAAAATATTTGCTTTAGCATTACCTTTTTTTACTTTCTTTTATCTATAATAGAAGAAAGTATTGTAGTCGAAATTTTGTTCGATTTCCGGTTTTTGACGGATATCCACGTTTTAAGGGTCAGATAACCCGAAAAACATGTTTTTACAAAATATCTGTCTGTCCTTATCTATGTGTGTCTCATATCGGAAAGCATATGAAGTTATGCATACATTTGAACCAAACTTCATACATGGGGCGCTGTGATAAGGATTTTCGTGTAATTTTCTCAATTTTTCGTAGATCTGTTGTAAACCGGCTGCTGATGCAGCGACATGCACTTCGTATCTAGATAACCCGGCGCTTATCAAACAGCTGACGTACAATATACGTAACAGATATTTGAATCATATTGATGTGCATTTGAAACTAAAGAATTTAAAAATTTAATTTTGATTATTAATAATGAAGATCAGTGATTTTACAACATGATAGTGTGTAAAAAGTATTATTAACATGCATTATTGAAAATATGATATTGGTTCTTACTTTTTTTCTTTTCTATTTTTTGAAAATGTTAGCACATTGTTAAAGCACATGGAGAAATGTTATATTTGATGTGTTTTATAAGATAACATGGATATTTTATTACTGAAGTTGTTTTAAATTTTACGATATTGTTATTTGAATATTATAATGTAAAAAATATGCATAGTACATATTTTTTTACATAATGGAATTAGTTTAATTATAGAGCAATATTGTTGTATTATTTTGATCCTGAATAAGCATAGTGACATTCGAAATTTTTTGAAAATTTATATCTAGTAATTGCATTAATTTAAATGCAAATGAAATTAAAAGTAAATGCATTATTGTTAAAAGTTTTAATGTGTGAATTTTGTTTAATTTATTCTGTTTGATAATACTAGTCTTTTTTTATACTACTGCTTTGTAATCATATTCATATAATTCATTCATTCATTTTATTTTACAATAGTTTAAAAGTTTTCATTTGTACTTTTACACATTAAAAATTTAATTTTTTTTTTGCGAATTTGTTCAAGTATTTGAATGTAAACAAACGTATCGTGATGTTATTTAACCAACATGCATTTTATATTTAATTAACTCCAATCAGTGTTTGAACAAATTCTTTTAAGGAAAATAATTTCGTTCAATTTACTTTCGAAGATCTGCTTTTTAAAAATTTATTTTACTTGATATTTCATTCTTTCGCATCCTTTACTTTATTATTTTATGTCGATCTCCAATCTTGTCCGCCACGTGACGTTTCAGTCCTGCTGTACTCTGATTGGCTATCCTTCAAATGGAACAACCTTATGATAGAAGAACCTTGATTCGGTATACTTCTGTTAATCTGCATTTTTTAGAAGTTTAAATTAAATGTATGTATGGTCTGAGAGTCTTTTTATTTTAGATGAGGTATCCCACGGTAACTTTTCCGCCTGTCCTCTTGGAACTAATGGAATTTTTTATTTAAATTTTTTCTTTTTCTTTTTCTTTTTTACATTGTTAAACTTTAAGTTCTTAATTTATTGTTATATTTTCTCTTAATTCTTTTTGAGTTAATTTTCTCGTCGTGGCTACCAGCCACGTTTAAACATAATTTTTTTTTAAGGCTCCTTAATGCCCTTGCAACACGAATCACCTCTATACTGAATGTTAAGTTGCCAGGCAACTAGGAAGTCCATCAACCAGATCGCATTTTTCCATTTCATAATACAGTACAGCCCCGATTATCCGTGGAATTGGGTTGCAAGGGCACCGCGGATAACAAAAATTGCGGATAACTCGAAAAAGACTGAAAATAGGGTGCAAGCATAGGGCAAAGCAATAGGATGGAAAAAAGAAAATTCAACATAAAAACATAATAATACGTTTAAAATACATACATATATGCACAGTACAGCAGAAACCTTTGTTTTAGTCTAAATCACTAAAACAAAGAACAATAAAGTAGAAACAATGCAATACATACTGTACAAAAAATGTTGAGTTACACATTAAAAAAGAAAAAAAAAAGAAAGAAATAAAAAAGAAATTAGTCACTTGTTTTTGCTTCTTGCTTTGGAAACACCTTTTCTATCTCAAAAATGAAGCTATTATTGATATGCTCCCCTGGAATTTATCACAATAGTCTTATTATTGTTAAATATTTTAATTGCTGTGCTTACGGTTTGTTAATAAAATCGAGAAAAGTCATCAAGACGTTATAGCTGATATTTTAAACATCGCAACCGAATCTAGAAATATTCTTCTATTACTTTCGAATTCATGAATTTTTCTGTTTATATTTAATAGTAGGGCTTATTGTATTTTCCTTGCTGTTAGATTGAAAAAAAAAAAAAAAAAAATTCGCTTCGCGGATAATCGGGACTTTACTGTACCTGAATAGAACTAGGTTTCCCTGTCTTATTCCATAAGAAGACGAAATCTCTTGAGCATGAACTTCTATTAGCTCAACGAGAGGTTTACGTTCACCACATTTGCAAATCGCAGTTGTTGGGGTTCAAAAAAGAAATATATATGTAAAAAGTTATAATTTACTATTTAAAAATGTTATTCTGGAATATTAGAAAAATATATCGCTCAAAGTCAAATAATGATATTTAGCAATGACAGAAAAAGATCTTTAATATCAATTTTGTATTTTTAGTAAAAATTATTTTGTAATTTTTTTTAAATTTTGAGGCTCAAAATTTCAAAAAATTTAGAAAATATTTTTTTTTCTTACCTTTCTATTCAAATATATAAAATTTGAGGCACAGTTTTATTTATATATATAAGCCAAACTTTTATTTAAAAAATATTGGGGATTTTCATTGATATTCAGTTCGCATGGGGCATTTTGAAAAGTTCTAAAATATTACGGAATATTCCTTTATTTTTCTCAAAAATTTTTTTTTTTAATTTTTTTTTTGTGTGATAAATGTATGCCATAATGCATATAATGTACCCTTGAATAATATTTAAAGTGAAATTTACAAAAAATAAAAAAAGTTATTTTAAAGGTCCCTCGTCCCCTTAATGTCACAGACTGATATTCAAAGATGTTGGGAAATATTGGCCAACATTGTCAAATATCAAAAAATAATATTCTTGGAGTATCTTTTTTTTTGGGGGGGGGGGGGGGGGGGAAGGGGTCATTTAACGTTGGCCCACAGATAAATATGTATTTGTCTGCGTGCTGGCTAATATTACATTTTGTTATCGGCCTATATCTCATTTTGATATTGGCCGATATCTTTGTGCTACCTGGGGTGCGCATTCTAGATTCCCCCTTGTAGCACAAATATATCGGCCAATATCAAAATGAGGTATTGGCTTATATCAAAATGCAATATTGGTCAACGTTAAATGACCCCCCCCCCCCCTCCCTTAAAAAGATATTCCATGAATGTTATTTTTTGATATTTGGAAATAATGGCCAATATTTCCCAACGTCTCTGAATATCAGTTTGTGACATTAAGTGATATCTTTTTCTGTCATTGCTTAATATCATTATTTAACATTGAACAATATGTTTTTCTAATATTCCAGAATAACACTTTTAAATATTAAATTATAACTTTTTAGATGTCATTCATTTGTTTTTTGAACCCCAACGAATGCGATTTGCAAATTTGGTGAACGTAAAGTTCTCACTGAGGAGTTTATGCTCAAGAGACTTCTAGTCTTATTATGGAATAATACAGAGAAATCCGGTTCTATATAAGTATAACAAGTCTTACCCGGAAAAATCTAATAATAAAAATATTTTAAAAAAAAGTGGGGCAATTAGAATTTTTAGTTAGTGATGTAGAAAATGTCTGACAAAATTATAATTTAATTATCTCATACCCTTTCAATTTCAATCGACTTATTTTTTTTACATTCTTTTAACAAAGATTTATTTAACTATCCCTTTTTATTATTAAGCTTGTTCGAAATTTAAACATAAATTATGTTGAAAACTAATGGTCTACTTTTGAAACTAAACTTGAAACTAAACTTTCAATAATAAAAAATAAACTTATTTTAAAAGTCTGAAATTCGAGACCATTTTAAAAAGATAAACATAGTACCCATTAAAAAATACATAAATTGATCTCTTTTTTTTTATGGAAAAATATTATGTAATAGAAAAGGCATCTTTCGTTTTTTATAAAACTAACAATTGTTATATTTTAACATCGCTATAGGTACTACATTATTTTTTTTAAATACAAATAATCCTTGAGGAATAATTACAGATTTCGTTATTAAGTTTTTATATAGTACTATCAATAGATTTTAATATGAAATGATTTTCTTGAGAAATTTTTCTATTGCAATCTCTATAAATTTCTACATAAATTGTACTACAGGATAATTTTCCATACCAATCTCAACAGATATATATATATATATAACATATATATATTTTTTTTTTTCCAAATATATACATATATATAAATAACTAGAGATTCCTAAAGAAAATTTTTATATAATGCACATTTCATGGCAGGTGTCTCCATCAAATACTCTTCGACGAAAACGATAGAAATGGGCGGTCCTTCAGAACTTTCCATTCACTTTGGTCAAGATTACAAACTTCGTTAGATATGGTAAATGTCGACAGATATCTTGAAATGTCTGAAAAATGATATTTTTTACGAATGTCGATAGATGTCTCTGAACGTCGGAATATTAATATCATTTTTACAACATTGGCCAATGTTCATAAAATATTAAAAATAAGGCATTAAAAAATCAAGTTTTTTAAAAATGACAAAATTGTTAAATTTTATTGTTTAGAATACTATATACGTATTATAATGTTATAAGTAATGCAAAAAATTTGTTTGAATGCTTTCTTTTAAAAACCAATTTTAAGTTACATCTGTGAATGTCGGCAGATATTGTAAATTTGACGTCTGACATTCAGTAACTTTCGAGATATTAGCCAATATTGATCGGGAAATTGGCCGATATCTGTGTGCTACCTGGGTCTAGATGAAAACAGCCAATAGAGGCGATGTTTTTCAACGCGAACTCGTTTTATTATTATTATTACTATTGTTATTATTGTTGTTGTTGTTGTTGTTCTCTTTTGCAGTCATCTTGTTTGATTGTACGTTGGTTCTAATAACAGCGATGGATAATATTCTAATTTATTAATTTTTATATTATTATTATGTTTTTATGTTATTATTACATTACAGTAGAACCCTGCTAATCCGAACTAATTGGGACCGGTGCCTGTTCGGATTACCCGAAATTCCGATAAAATTTGAAAAGAAAAAGATGCGTGCTAGAAAAAACGTAAGTTATAAGTACTCAGTAGTACAGTAAACATCCTGTAATCCAGCATCCTAAGGTCCGTCATGCTGGGTAATCCGGTACGACTTTCGGTAAAAAATAGTCTTCCTTATTTAATCACCCCTAATGTTTATAGTAATCCAATGGAATTTCAGAATGAGGAATTACGTAACAACCCATTACAAACGGTTCAAAATCGCGAATTTATAAATAGCTCAGTCACCACGTCGACTAGGGGGGAAGAAAAAAGCATTTATGTAGATAATTTGCGAAATCAAACTGTTGAAAGGGAAAATAAATTTTTATCATCTAAATTAAATACTTTTTGCATTTTAATAAAGAATTTTGTAGTCACTGGCAAACAAACTAGTGTTCGAGGTTTTTTTTTTTTTTTTTTTTTTTGAAGATATCTTCTACAAGTAGGCCTACAGTGAACGTTTTCATTTTATATTTGCGTACATATGTTGTACTTTTACATTATTGAGTATTTTTTTTATTCTATTCAAGCTTTTTAAAGAATAAAAAACATGCTTTACCGCCATTTTTTGTTTAATTATAACTTCTACCCGTTTTTCCCGACATTCCTCCTATAATCCGGAAAACTTCGTAATCCAGCATCCTTCAAGCCCAGTAATTTTCAAAAATAAAATCGGCTCAGATTAACCGGAATTTCGGATTAGCGGGGTTCTACTGTATTATTAAAAAAAAAAAAAAAACATTATCAGTTATCTGTATTTCACGATATTCAGTCTCAGAAAAATGAACACTTCACAACTCTAAAAACTTGATTTCCACTTTTTAACTCTTTGAGGAGCAAGTAATCGTGTTTTTGAAATGTTGAATTCAGACCGGAATTTAAATAAAGAATTACTTGAAAAAGAGGAAAAGCAATTTTCAAACTTCGACTTCGAATACACTTTGAACCGAGGCCCCTGTGGACAGCTCCATACTTCCCCGGGATCACCACTGGTGAGAAATGGAAGGAGAGCAATCTAAGACCTGGATGGTAGCAATAAACTGGGGTGGGGGGGAGTGAAAAATAAAAAGGAAAAAAGAAGGCCTGAACAGGTGGGGAAAATGAGTTACTTGAAGGGAAAAATAGAAATGATAGAAATGGAAAGAGTAGAAAAGAAATGCCTAGAAGAAAGTTTAAGTATAGCATTACAGCAACTAGATATAAAGTTCAGTGTCAGTCACCGGTGACTGATGTGGCGCTTAACGTGTTAAAATTAATTTCCAAATTTCACTCACCGCTTTTCCTTTCCTCATCCTAAAAAGTACAATATACCGGGTGTCCCAAAAAGGACTGACTGATTTTAAAATTCAATAACTTGCAAACGGTGACAGATATTTAAAAAATTCTTGCAGGAGGATTATGCATAAGGTCAAAAGTTTTATTACAGTGATTTTCAATTTTAGTTCAATTTACAAACAATAGATGGCGCTGTAAGCAATAGTCCCTAAATTCAGGCTCGATTTTTGGTACTTCGTGGCCCGGATAATACATTTCCATCTCCTTTTTCTGCATGGAACAAGATAAAGGACCAAAAATCGAGCCTGTATTTAGCGACTATTGCTTACAGCGCCATCTATTGTTTGTAAATCGAACTAAAATTGAAAATCACTGTAATAAAACTTTTGACCTTATGCATAACCCTCCTGCAAGAATTTTTTTAATATCTGTCACCATTTGCAAGTTATGGAATTTTAAAATCAGTCAGTCCTTTTTGGGACACCCGGTATATATATATATATATATATATATATATATATATATATATATATATATATTATATTATATTTATATTTATATATATATATATATATATATTGTATTATATATATATTATATTATATATATATATATATATATTAGGGTGGTCACAAGCAACATGGGAAAAAAAATTTTAACGTTTTCTTCGGGGGTGGGGGACCCTCCTAAAAGTTGCCAATTAGTTAGAAAATGATATTGGCAAAGTTTCAACTGAAATGAATAACATTAACCCGTGCCTCATCGAGGTTGAAGACTTGAAAATTTGCAATTTTTGGCAAAAAAATTTCGTTTTTCTTTCTCTACGTGAAAACTATTTGTCTTAGAAACCTGATTCTTGTTTTATTTCATAGAAACAGTTGTTGCCTTAAACTTTTACTCTCATCAAAACTTATATTTAATGAACATTAGTATCTTTCAGGTCAGCTCGTGAACCATACCCTCAAACTCTGTATTTTTGAAACATAAGTGGAAAATGACACATTAGTAATTTTATTACTTTTGATAATTTTTTTTGTATTATTTTCATTAATAGGCAAAAATAAATGAATAATTTTTGCAACTTTAAAAATATTTCACGAATTATAATTGATTATTAGTTATCTAGTTCTGTGTCTAGTAAGAAAGAGCTTCTCGATTTGTATTGCAGTTGAACCTCTGAATTTCTCTTTTTATTACAAGGCTGTTTTTGTTACCTGTTATCTTTATCTATTTTTAAAATTGACGAAACATTCCGTAAAGCCGCCTCCCCCTTTTGATATGATGGCAGAAATGTAAGATTTTTTAAATTGGCCACTTGTCTCATTAAATCATCGACAGTAAGCTACCAAGTAATCGTCAAGTTTTATATATTTTATTTTATAATATTCGCAAAATGAAACTGAACGCAAGAGAAGCTGCTAGATTTAGAGTACATCCACCAGTTAACCATAGGCTTTAATTTTAAGTTGAAGTGCAATCGACTCCGCAAATAACTATTTCGTAAACAAAGAACTGAGATCATCAAAAACAGATTTAAAAATTTACGTTTGGAGGGAACTGTTATTCACTAGGATGGAAAACTGCTTCACCATTTTTTGAATAAAGAAAATGTAGAGAGGATAGAAGTTTTAATTAGTTATGGGGATGAAGAACAGTTACTACGAGTTCCACAGCTTGAAAATATTATCATAATAATTCAGGCGAAAGCTGTATTTTCAGCAGTTGAAGTGCGGAGGAAGTTGGTAAAATCCAGGCAATATGTTTTGATACAACTGCAGTAAACACCGGTCGCCTCAGAGGAACCTGCATTTTTCTATAGCAATTGTTAAAGGAAAAGTCTTCTGTATTTACCCTGTCGTCACCATAATCTAGAAATTATCCTAAAAGCTGGTTTTGATTGTAAAGTGGGAATAATCGCTGCCCCTCAGCCAGATATTTAAAAAAACAATTCTGATTGGGTGGTCTAAACTAAACCAGAGTAAATATAAAAATGCTATTGAAGATAAAATACTAGATATAAATAGTTAATTCAGAAGAAATTTCAAGTTTTCTTACAGGACCTTTTAAAAAGTAACAGCTCAGGGATGATTTTAAAGCGTTTAACCAACTTTGTTTAATTTTTATAGGACTTCTTCCTACAAAAGACTTTTTTCAGAGCACCTCACCTGGTGCTTTTAATCATGTCAGATGGATAGCACAGGCAATTTATTCTCTCAAAATATATTGTCATAGATAATCTCTCAATAACAAATCTAGAAAAGGAAGGTATTAGAGACCTTTGCTTATTTCTAATCAATATTTATGTAAAATCATGCTCCAATACTTTCACTCTCACTTTGGACCCCAATCCAAGACCTGCAAATAATAAAATCACTTGTTCACTACAGAAAAATTGATAAATAGGTTGCAGACAAAGCACTCGTTAAAATGATAAACCGTCTTTGGTATCTTAACTCGGATCAAGTTGCATTTTCATTTTTAGATGATACTTTGGAAGGAAAAAAAAGTCAACATAAGCATAGTTGTAAAATTAATGTCATTTGAAGAAGAAATGATGATGATGATAAGAATTTAAAAGCAACAAAAGTTTTCAACGAAGTGGATTATTTATTGAACAAAGAAGTCAATATTTTTGTTTCATCTCAAACTATAAAAATTTTTAAGAGATTAATAATAAGCATTATTATTATTATTATAATAAATTATTAATAAGCATTTTTTAAATACTGATCCCAATGTATGGTGTGAAAATAAACCTTATCTGAAAGCAAGAAAACAGTGAATGATTTTAAAGTTGCCAATGACACAGCTGAAAGGGGAAGAAAATTAACCCGAGATTTCAATTCCTGTTTAACAAAAGACGAAAAATAAAAACAGTATATGCTAAAAGTAGTATGTGAATGTAGAAAAACTTTTCAAGATTCTTCAAAAGCCACCTTATCTAAGCCATTTACCACCTTAATCCTTTCTGGCCAGTGGTCCCATGTCGAGACTACCTAATTTTAATTCCAAACTTACTTGTTTGTAAATTTAGGTGTAGTCAATCATTTCATTATTTTACGAACAGAATTTTTCTGTACTGGAAAGGGTTAATGTGACAATTGTAAGGGATAATAATTTATTTCTTTATTATACTTCTTATCTTGTAACACAACTTTAATAATAAAATGCATTTGAGCATTATTTGATCTCATTTTTATATTTTCTTTGCCCCCTTTTTTAAAATTCTTTCAGTTTAAAATACGATTTTTTTCATTTTCTTTGGATTTTTTTTTTAAATTAAACCCTTTATTATGTACAAAATGAAAAAAAGAAAAACAAAAGGTGGAAAGCAGAGGAAATAGAATGTTACAATTTTTCTTCGCATTTTCCTAAAAAGTAAATTTATAGGATTCGGGTAAAGTTTGGTCCTGAAAAATGCGCATATTTTTAAATCTATACATTTTTAGAAAAAAAATGGTGTGTGGTTCTTCAAAACGAAGCTTTTTCTTATAAAATGAGACCTGAATTATGTTTCTAGGTTCAATTGTATTTATTTCATGAAGGAAATACAGCATTTGTTTGCGAAAAATCACATTTTTTTCAAACTTTAACCTCAATGAGGCACGGGTTAATATTATCCAAATGAGTAAAACTTTACCAATCTCATTTTCTAGTCTATTGGCAACTTTTTTGGGGTCCCCCAGAAAAAATTCGAAAATTGATTTCTTGTACCACCCTAATATATATATATATAGTATACTATGTACAAGTGAAAATAAGATTTTAAATTAATAAAAAGGTAATTCTTTAGGCAATAGTTGCGAAAATATTTTTTATGATATTGTCATTTAGGAATTATGTACTACATTAAAGTAAGATTATAGAGGTTTATTCCTATACTTTATCAATTGCCGAAAGGCGTTAAATAAAATCTGTAACATGCACGAGAATATTCTTATTCTCGTCCAATTCATTTCTGTTAATACAATTTATAAAGTCATATTTTTTAAGAAAAATTAGAATTTTAAACTCTGAGTAATTGGTTCGGGGGAGTATTTGAAGTATTACTATTATTAATTTAGAAGGAAATATGGGTTTTAAGGATTTTGAAGGGTCCATTTTTCTGAGATTGAATTTTGTGAAAGACAGATCACTGATGATGCACATTAATGTAATATAATATAACAACGTAATAAAAATATATTAACAATATAATAATGTATTATATTATTATTCCTGTTTTATAAAAAATTGAATAATGTTCTTTTGACAGTTTTTTTTAATTAAAACGGAAACATATGCGAATATTTAAATAACATAACAATACTCGTACATAAAAATCTGTCACTTATTAGTCCATTTTTAATTAATTTTTCAACTGCATTTCAGCAGTGAAATTACGCTTGAAAATATTGAATATTAATGATGTGAATTATCACATTGCTACAAAGCATAAACCAACTTAGTGAAAAATGTCCAAGCCGGGAATCGAACCCGGGTCCCTGGAATAGATCTCCAGTGCTCTACCACTAAACCACAAGGACGATGTCCAGCTTGGCATTTCTCACTTATATAAGTCGGTAAGGCTGCTACTGCAGCACAAGATGGAGAAGTCTTCATGAGCACACATTCTAGCGGCGTAACATGAGACGCAAATAAACCCAGCATCGGTGAATATACAATTTTTAATTAATTTTTCAACTGCATTCCAGCAGTGAAATTACGCTTGAAAATATTGAATATTAATGATGTGAATTATCACATTGCTACAAAGCGTAAACCAACTTAGTGAAAAATGTCCAAGCCGTGAATCGAACCCGGGTCCCTGGAATAGATCTCCAGTGCTCTATCACTAAACCACAAGGACGATGTCCAGCTTGGCATTTCTCACTTATATAAGTCGGTAAGGCTGCTACTGCAGCACACGATGGAGAAGTCTTCATGAGCACACATTCTAGCGGCGTAACATGAGACGCAAATAAACCCAGCATCGGTGAATATACAATTTTTAATTAATTTTTCAACTGCATTTCAGCAGTGAAATTACGCTTGAAAATATTGAATATTAATGATGAGAATTATCACATTGCTACAAAGCGTAAACCAACTTAGTGAAAATGTCCAAGCCGGGAATCGAACCCGGGTCCCTGGAATAGATCTCCAGTGCTCTACCACTAAACCACAAGGACGATGTCCAGCTTGGCATTTCTCACTTATATAAGTCGGTAAGGCTGCTACTGCAGCACAAGATGGAGAAGTCTTCATGAGCACACATTCTAGCGGCGTAACATGAGACGCAAATAAACCCAGCATCGGTGAATATACAATTTTTAATTAATTTTTCAACTGCATTTCAGCAGTGACTTATATAAGTGAGAAATGCCAAGCTGGACATCGTCCTTGTGGTTTAGTGGTAGAGCACTGGAGATCTATTCCAGGGACCCGGGTTCGATTCCCGGCTTTAAAACTTGGACATTTTTCACTAAGTTGGTTTACGCTTTGTAGCAATGTGATAATTCACATCATTAATTTTCAAGCACAATTTCACTGCTGAAATGCAGTTGAAAAATTAATTAAAAATTGTATATTCACCGATGCTGGGTTTATTTGCGTCTCATGTTACGCCGCTAGAATGTGTGCTCATCAAGACTTCTCCATCTTGTGCTGCAGTAGCAGCCTTACCGACTTATATAAGTGAGAAATGCCAAGCTGGACATCGTCCTTGTGGTTTAGTGGTAGAGCACTGGAGATCTATTCCAGGGACCCGGGTTCGATTCCCGGCTTGGACATTTTTCACTAAGTTGGTTTACGCTTTGTAGCAATGTGATAATTCACATCATTAATATTCAATATTTTCAAGCGTAATTTCACTGCTGAAATGCAGTTGAAAAATTAATTAAAAATTGTATATTCACCGATGCTGGGTTTATTTGCGTCTCATGTTACGCCGCTAGAATGTGTGCTCATGAAGACTTCTCCATCTTGTGCTGCAGTAGCAGCCTTACCAACTTATATAAGTGAGAAATGCCAAGCTGGACATCGTCCTTGTGGTTTAGTGGTAGAGCACTGGAGATCTATTTCAGGGACCCGGGTTCGATTCCCGGCTTTGACATTTTTCACTAAGTTGGTTTACGCTTTGTAGCAGTGTGATAATTCACATCATTAATATTCAATATTTTCAAGTGTAATTTCACTACTGAAATGCAGTTGAAAAATTAATTAAAAATTGTATATTCACCGATGCTGGGTTTATTTGCGTCTCATGTTACGCCGCTAGAATGTGTGCTCATGAAGACTTCTCCATCTTGTGCTGCAGTAGCAGCCTTACCGACTTATATAAGTGAGAAATGCCAAGCTGGACATCGTCCTTGTGGTTTAGTGGTAGAGCACTGGAGATCTATTCCAGGGACCCGGGTTCGATTCCCGGCTTGGACATTTTTCACTAAGTTGGTTTACGCTTTGTAGCAATGTGATAATTCACATAATTAATATTCTTATTAGTCCAGTCAAATTAGGTTAAAAAAGGGCCTAAAGTGGAAAATTCTGGTGTAATTGTTTTTAGTGTCTTACTTTATGTTTTCGGGTTTGCTGAACACAAATCTGAAGTTGTCCAACAAAATTTCTCTCGGCAAATATGAAAAATCGTGAAAAAACCACTAAAAATCGCAGATTTTTCGAGTTTTTGGCTTATAACATGCAAAGTAATCTTTTTGCGCAAAAGGTGACCCTATATTAAAATACAGACGAGAAAATTACCTACAATTCATGTTCTTATAATATTTTTTGTACGCTATACGGCTTCCATAGAGGCGGTTGAAAAAAAGGCGAAAACCAGTAATTTTGGAAAATCGCAAAACAGATATTCTTACCCTTTCCGTTCATAACACTAAAAGTAAGCATTTCACTGTAAACATTTGCTGACGTACTCACTTATTATTAGGTTATATATTATTGCTATGTAGGTATACTGTGTGACCTCGAAAATCCGGCATTCAGAGATCCGGCAACTTTAAAATCTCCCCCCCCCCCCCCACCTTTTCTTTCACTTCCAACTTACAGGAAAAGCAAAAATAGTAGTTATTTTCGAATTAAAAACCGAGGTAAAAACGATGGATTAGCGGACAGCGAGATCGCTTACGCTGTGCTAAATAGAATCCTCGATAATACTGGTAGCAGCTCAGAGGAACGAGGACGAGGACCTATCAGAAGATAAGTTATCACCGAAAAAATGCATAAATTTGACTGAAAAATTAACGTCATCTTCAAAGAAACAAGATTGTATTTCCGAAATCGATATTCGTCACTTGTATAAAATCCAAAAAAGAAGACAGTTACTTGACATTGATGCTTGAGAAATTACATGAGAAGAAATGGCAGCACTACTTATCAGATTTTTTTAACATATAAAATATCAATTAAAGTAAGTTTTTTAAACATTCAATTTTCTCTTTTTCTCACGTCAATATCATTTGGGTATGTATTAAATAACGAATAAATGTCACTATCAAGAAAATCGTAAGTACTTTTGATATTTTTTTCCAAAATCTGTAATTTTCAAAAATCAATTACAAATTTGGAGTAGCCGACATTCACACAAAACAGGCACGAGAGAATGCGGATACACTTATTGTCACCACAGCAAGGGACATTGCACAACAACATAACCCTGTAGTTATTGTGGGTGAAGGCGTCGATTTGCTAGTTATCATGATTTGTCGCTGTAGGGGTGTACATTCAAATGTATACTTTCTAAAGCTAGGCAAAGGGACAGTTTCACCACTCATTTTTTCTTCTAACTACAAACTTGATCAATCGATTGCTAACAACATATTATTTTTGCATGCCATGGAAGGCTGTGATACTTCAGCCTTGTTCAAAGTAGGAAAGATGAGGTTTCTTCGCTCTCAAGGAAAACTTTGCATTAACTAATACCATTGAGGTTTTTAAAGATCCTATGGCAGATGCTGATGCAGTTACTAATGCTGGCAATCGTTTTTTGGTCTCATTGTATAAATTTGATGAGAAGGAAGCCACGTCATTAAACAAATTGAAGCATTTATATTACCTTAGGTCTGCATACAAGACATCAATCCATTTGGCGGCCTTACCTCCTACTGAGTCTGCAGCTCAGCAACATTCCTTTAGGGTATATTTTCAAGTTCAACAATGGTTTGGGAATAAAAAAGATCCTGATCAATGGGGTTGGAAGAAAATGAAAAATGGTCTGGAGCGAGTAACCACACTACAGCCACCAGCACCTCAAGCCGTTTTGAAACTCATTTCTTGCAAATGCAAGAAGACCTGCCAGAAAAACTGTGGACGCAAAAAACAGGTCTCAAGTGCTCCAATATGTGTATAAACTGCAAAAGCAGTTGCAATAACATGCCTCTTACCGAAATCGAGGAAGACGAGGATGATCCGGAATTCCCTGAAGTACTTGAAGGTAAATATGTATAAATAATTCCATTTCACCATTACTTTTTCACTAACTTTTTTAATTTTGTGATAAAAATATTTCTCTTAATACAGTGGTATAACTACTCAATTTTCAAACAACTAGAACTAAATCATAAATTATTTTTTTAAACGGTGGTTCGTAAAATAATAGGCTATGTTTTCTAAATTGAGGTCCAAAAGTAACCTATTCATGACTTGAGTTGTAAAAGAGGGGTAACAAAAGAAAGACGTAAAAATCATATTATGATAAAATGTTTTTGAATCTTTACTTAATTAATTACAATTAGTTCCACCGTTTTTAAAAATACTACATGCACTAGAGCTGCTCAGAAGCCTAAGCTTCGACCCTTGGGTGTTTGCAGCCTTCGCCTTCGCCTACATATAGGGCAGCAATCTTCTCCCTCGGGACGAAAACGGCTCTTTCGCGCCCAGGTGCTTAAAAAAATATTATATTTAATTATTTTTTTAGGTGTAGAAGAATTGGAAGACATGCCTGCAATCATGAAACCTTTGGCCAAGAGGGATCGGTTTGACTAATGAGTGTCATTTGAAGTCAATAATCATTTAATAATAAGTGTTGTATAAAAACAATACTTACCTACCTATTTCATTATACGGTACAACATTATCGTGATTATCGTGATTCTTCATTAAACCGCAACATTAAGCAGCGCTTCTTCAGCTTCGACCCAGTCTAAACCGTGGTATTAAATACTGAATCGTCTGTTCCGATTATTATGATACTAACGGAGTGTCTCCTCTCAAGTCTAAACCGTGGTATTAAAAATACCAATTCCTCGGTTTCAGTATTCTTGATATTAACGGTGCGACTTCTGCCAGCCTAAATTGTGATATTAAATACCGACTCCTCGGGTTCCGTGTTCATGATACTAATGGTATGTGATTTCGTTTTGGTGGGTGATAAATATCGTACATGCAGTTTTCTGTGTGATCACTGACATCAGATGATACATATATATATATATATATGTGGTATTGACGGTGTAAGCTGAATCTCTGAGCATATGCGTTTTATGCTTCAGACACCATGTCTTTCATTTCATTATGGTATTTAGATTTCAGCAATGTTGATGAATATTTGCTCTTTGTTATTGAACAATGTGTGAATCAGGACGATAAAGAAATGAAATATAACATTTTATTTGCAACAGTGGATTTAATTAGACAAAGGAAATAATAATTATATAGCTGGGTCCTCAGGGCCACTTTTCTAACTTTGGCCGAGACCCCTCATGTGGCATATCGTTGGAAAGGCCTGTGACCACTTATTCATGTTATGCACCTCCGGTGACCACCCCCCACTTCCACGTCTGGGGGGCACTTTTCTAAATTTTACTGAGACCCCTCATGTGACATATCGTTGGAATGGCCTGTTGCCGCTTATTCATGTTATGCCCCTCCAGTGTCCCTATCCCCCCCGTGGGGGGCCTTTTTCTAAATTTCACCGCCCCCTCTTATGTGACGTATCTTGCAAAGACCTGTGACCGCTTGATCATTTTATGCATTTCCGGTGCTCCGCCCACCACTTTGTCCCCCAAGGTGGCACTTTCCAAAATTTTGCCGACACTCATCATGTGACCGTTTATTCATGTTATGCACCTTCAGCATTCCTCTCCCCACTTGTCCCCCCCTTGCGGGAGGGCCTTTTTCTAAGTTTTAGCGTCACCCCTCATTTGACATGTCGTTGCAAAGGCCAGTGATCGCTTAATCATTTTATGGCCTTCCGGTGCCCCGCCCACCACTTTGACACCCCCTGGGGGGCAGTTTTCTAAATTTTGCTGACACCCATCATGTGACATATCATTGGAAAGGCCTGTGACCGCTTATTCATGTTATGCACCATCAGGGTCCCTCTCCCCACTTGTGCCCCCCCCGAGGGAGGGTCTTTTTGTATATTTGCCATCACCCCTCATAAGACATATCGTTGCAAAGGCCTGTGACCGCTTAATCATTTTATGGCCCTCCGGTGCACCGCTCACCACTTTTCCCCCGTGGGGGGCACTTTCCTAAATTTTGCCGACACCCGTTATGTGACATATCGTTGGAAAGGCCTGTGACTGCTTAATCATTTTATGCACTTCCGGTGCTCCGCCCACCACTTTGCTCCCCCCCCTCCCCGGGGGCACTTTCCTAAATCGAGATATCGGAATGTGATATAAAGATGCTGATTTATCATGATATTTAATTCTAGACATTGCCCATCCCTACTTAAAAGTGCTTTGCCATAGATCAGCATGATACCGATATATATTGTACAATACATTTTCGTCATTATCTAACATTAGTGCACACAAAATGCATTTGTATGCACTACATAGTTTATTATCTACCGATTCTAATAAGGATTTTATGATCGTAGTAGATATGAAAGTATTTTATATGAAATTAGTACCAAATAATGAGAGATTTATTGATGTTGTTATGTCAGTAAATAACATTTTAAAGAGTTAGACCTTTTTGTTTGGTGCCATCAAGTTTTGACGGGTTCCATCTAGTGAATCTTTAAGACTTTTTTACTGTTGCTATAGAAATATTTTAGATTATTAATAATTTGTCTCGAAGGCCAAGCTGCCGCATGGCAATTAAAGTTTTTAAAGTGGCAATTAAAAAATCTATCATCTGTCGCCAAATAAAATACAGCTTTTTCATCTCTAGTTACGCTTAGCTTTTTTTTTTAAATGGTGCAAGGACACGGTATCTAAAATGTCACTAATAATATGTGCATCCATTGTCTGCAATTTTCTATAATCTACGTTGCTTAGCAAAAGTAAATATCACAAATTTCACCTATCTGTTTCTGAAAATTATTGTGAATTTCAACCATTGATGTCCAATTTGTGCCAAAGTGGAAAAGACCATCACATCAAAAATACCTTTTGTCACAATTTTTGTTGCTGGCAAAAATTATACTAGTATTTTAAAACAGGGTTTTAAGGATTTTATTTTAACTACATGAGGCAAGAATGAAGAGATACTGATAAACTTAAAGCATATGGCTGCTCTACTCATTGGTTAAATCTTCTATGTGACGATATAACTCCACAAACAATTTCAAAACATGTCATTGAAATACAAAAGTACTTTCACAATTACCATGCTGTATATGCTTGGTTAAAAGAATGCAATGATCATTTTACACTACTCTTACCATGCAACTTTTACTAGAACAGTCAGATAACGTGTTTTGAAACTTTTATCAATAACCACAGCCATTATACTAAAATTATTAATGATAACACTATTAACATTTCTTTGAAATTATCAGAGACTATAATCTTTATAATATTAAAGATCTTCTTTTGCAATTAAAACCAGTTGAAAACACTTTAAATAGTCAGGAATGGGAAATACATCATTTTGCTTGCCACTGGCGAGTACCTTTCCCCGCAGGGCGAGTGGATTTTTAGGCAATCTTTGAAAATACTGCAGGCTATATAAGGTCTGGCAAAAACATTTTTTTAATAGTTGGTTATATTTTTCAAATTTACTTCGATAGTGCTAAGTTCTATCTTATACAAAACTTTCCTCTGGTGTATATATTTTTTAATAACAATTAATAATTTCTTAGTAACAGTGACTACTATAGTAACAATTTCTTAGTAACAGTGTAAACTATTTTTGCTGTGTGTTTTCTCATTGTTTTTGAACTGTACGTTGTATCTTGCTGGCTCATAAAATAAATCTTTGTTTGGTAAGATTTTCTGAAAATTCCCCATCCCTGTAAGTAGTAGTATCAATACAAAAACCCTTAATGGGTTAAAAGTTAGTGATGCAGCACTTTATCTTATGCTCTAAGAATTTTAAATATGGAACTTAAAAATAATGATATCAAATTTTGAGTGACGCTATGCTATTAATTATCTCTATATATATTTCATCATTTTATTTTTTTATAATCGCATGTGCAAAAATTATGTTCAATTTAAAAAGATGTATGAAAGTTTAATCATTGATGCTTTATCATTCCTATGTCTCATAAATTCAAAGTATGAATTTAAAAAGATATGGGAACTACTTGCGAATTCACCCGGAGTCCGCCATCTTGTTTCTTTGTTGGTCATTTATAATCACTTTATGCTTAATTTAATAACATAACAACAAACATAATATAAACAACAACAAACATAACATAAACAACAAATATAAATAACAAAATAAATAAATCCAAATAAATAAATTTAACATCGGCGATGATCAACAAAGAAACAAGGCGGACTTTGGGCGAATCCGCAAGTAGTACCAAGATATGAATTAAAAGTATTCTATTTTTCATGCACTTTTTCTAAAATTTTGGTATTTCATTAAGTTTATTTTGTTTCTAGGAAAATTTAATCCAATTTTATCTATGAAGGTGTACTTTTTTAATCTTTTGATCCTAAACCTCAAAAAAGTAATGATATCAATACAAAAACCCTTAACGGGTTAAAAGTTTGACGCAGCACTTTACTTTATGGCTATATGAATCTGAAATATGGGTCTTAAAAATTCTGATATCAAATTTTAAGTGACGCTGTGCTATTAAAATAAATTTATATATGTTTAATTTTTCTTTTTTGTTGTATTTATTTTTAATCAGTGATACTTTTTCATTCAAAATATGAGTTTTAAAAGATATGATATCAAAATTAAAGTGACGCTGTGATCTGACTTAGATTAGTTAAAAAATTACTTTACACATACTTATGTTTTGTCTTCTGCAATATATTTAGAAATTGAAACATTTTTTTTCAATACACTATCAAATATGTCATACATTTTCTCAGCTGATGTTATGTATTAAATGTATTTAATTCAATAAATTCATTTATCTTTTGCGTCACGATATCCAGAACCATCGGTAAAATTTGTGTAAATGTTTTCTTTGCATCACACTATCTATTTGCATACTATTTACTTAGTTTAGATACTATGACGCAAAATAAACGTTTCAGAAGACAAAACATAAATATGTGTAAAGTAATTTTTTAACTAATCTAAGTCAGATCACAGCGTCACTTTAATTTTGATATCATATCTTTTAAAACTCATATTTTGAATGAAAAGGTATCACTGATTAAAAATAAATACAACAAAAAAGAAAAATTAAACATATATAAATTTATTTTAATAGCACAGCGTCACTTAAAATTTGATATCAGAATTTTTAAGACCCATATTTCAGATTCATATAGCCATAAAGTAAAGTGCTGCGTCAAACTTTTAACCCGTTAAGGGTTTTTGTATTGATATAAGTTTACAGCTCATTCTAATAATTCCTTTTAGAGATATATTGATAAATTTTACTTTTTGATGGCCTAAACCTAAACGGACCGTCTCCTGCTTTCAAAACATCCACAGAATAGAAAACGTTAGATTGTAACCAAAAATATAAAGTGAATTTGTTTTACACTAAAAAATTCTGTATAATGTTTCTGGTAATTTTCTAGATGCACCTTCTTGTATGATATATATATATATTTTTTTGAATTTATGGATAAATTCCTAATACATTTTCTTTTCCATGAAGATTTAAGTAAAAGAATATAAACAATACTTTTATATTCTTTTGGTTTTAACTTGTTTTGGTTTAACTCTTTTGGTTTGGTTTAACTTGGTTTGGTTTAACTCTTTTGGTTTGGTTTAACTTGGTTTGGTTTAACTCTTTTGGTTAAACAGTACTTTTATATTTATTTTATTCCGGAGCTGCCGTCATTCAAGAAACAGATATCAAAAGTGAATGTTACCATCTGAAAATTTAACCCTTTGAGGGGCAAGCAGTAATGTCTCTGTAATATTGAATTCTCACCGGGATAATCGAAAAATTTTATTTTAGAATAAGGAAAAGCGATTTTTCAACATTTTGCCCCAAAGTTAAAAATATAAAATTCAGTTAAAAGTTTCTGGTGAGAATCTTGTTTAAATTAGGTGGGATATAATATATCCCACCGCCTCCCAAGGGGTTAAAGTTGATACAACTTTTTAGTATATAAACGACCTTTATTTATTTTTTATTTTATATTTTAATTATTCATATTCGGAAAGTAGACAAAATTCCGAGTCGAATGGCATCTCTTCGCGTCAGCTTGGTCATTAAAAAGTATGGAGTGCTCTCTTTCTCTCTTTTTTTCTCCTTCTCATTTTTTCTTTCTCTCTTTTACTTGACTGTATATTTGTTAACGGAATTTTCAGAAATTTATTTTGGCTTAATAAATAAAAGGGGAATATATTTAAAAATCTACTTTTTTCGTTTACAAAGCTTCAAAGTTATGATATATAATCTGAAAAATGCTGTAATTTAAAATATTTGCTTGGATATGTATGCAAAATCCTTTTAAAGAATGTTTAATTGTAGTAGCATTCTGGCTAACAAATATCGGAAATTTTTGTAGGAATTGAGTCGGGTCGTGCCTGATTTTAGTGATTTTTGTTCAACTCAGGCAGTGATTGAGCTTTCATTTTTTTACAACCGGGCTCAGGATAGCTTTCTGTGGGCCAGTCTGGATCTTCGTCTAGAAATTTTGGCACGTGCTACGAATAAAAATTTAAAAAAGTAGTCGCCAGTTGCTGCAGAAATTTTTAATAAAAAATAAATTCGTAGCCAAAGGATTAATCGATTAAATTACTCGTTCTGTCCACTTCATATTATGGCAGTAACAAATGTGATAAAGATGGAACTTTTGATTTTTAAACTCCATTATTTCTTAATTACAATCGAACCTTGTTATCCCGACACTCTAATTACCAGAAAAAAGTGTCGTCATAAGATCAGTGTCGTGGTAACCGGAGTTGCAGAAAAATATTTTTTTAATTATGCTGTATTAATTTAAGACAATTTTAAATTCATAACTGTTCTTGTAGTTTTAAGCAATAAAACATTATTAAACAAAATAAACGCAAAAACAAAATTGAAAAGAATAAAAATAAGATTTATGATGACTTGTTTTAATTATTGTTACATGAAATATTGATGAATTAAGGTTTGCTTATCCCTAGATGTGCTTCTTACAGTTATTTTTTCAATATTATACAATGAATTGTAATTATTCGTTGTTTCAAAAATGGATGTTAGATAATTTCTGATCGTTTCAATGCAATGCAATGCTTCGGTTTTAGTCGATAAAAAACTTCATGTAACCACAAGAAAGCGCCGCCTGACCAGAACAAAAAGACCTCGAGCAGACTGATACATCTATCTGGAGCTTAAGTGGGTCATTTATAATGTGTAGGTTTATTTATTCAGATAAAGGATTGAAGTAAAATTTCTCATTTATCTCAATGGGTATTTTAGACACTTTTGTGAAAAGTTTGGCTAAGACATTTCTTACCGCTAAATTTCCGTGCTTATAAGATGGATTATGAAAAATAGACAATTTTCCTAAACCGCCGGGATATCTGGAGTTGAAAACTATTCAACGACGTAAAATCCGGGGATGATTTACATTAAAATCATATACAGAAAATTGGGACTTTGAAAAACTGACGCGATAAGCGGAGTGATGTGAAAACCGTGTGTCGGGATAACAAGGTTTGACTGTATAAATTTTTTAAAGTTTTCTTTTATTTATTTAGCAGATACTAAACAGGTTGATATCTTTTATTTAATAAGAGAGTTTAAAAATAGAAAAAATCGGAGTCAAAATCAATATTTCCTCAAATTTTCTTTTTCTTCACAACAGTTTAAAATTTAACTTTTCACATTTTTTGGAATCCTTAAATCTTTAGTCTAGCAGCCTCAGGGGTTTGGGCAACGGGGTTTCGTCTAACCCAACCTTTTTATCATGTTTACGCGATGCGATATACGTATGCGTGTGCACAGGAAAACATCGATGCTCCTATAAAAAAAAAAAAAAAAAAAAAAATGAAACTTGATTACATAAGAAGGAAATCAATCTGTGTCGTTACATTACAAATAATCATTAAAATAAGGGTGAGCAGTTTGTCAGAATCATCATCGGTACCAGCCTATTAAGAACACCTTTCCATATTCGTTATGCCCTGGTGCTGCCTAAGCTACACTATAACAATTCCTTCAAATTGAATTTAAGCCACAAACAATCTATTCTCTTCTCTAACTTTCACAACTTGTACCGAACATTTTATTCATAAAACATTTTACATTTTACAAATAAGCATGTTTACACTTGTAATTTTTTTGGAAAATAAATAACTCGCAATAAAATAAATAACAAGTATTTAGCTAATTTTTATTTTATTTTATTTTATTTTATTTTCGAGCGCGAGGCCCTGTGCGGCGCACCTGTCGCACACCCCTAAGGATGGCTCTGTGTTTAAATAGTATTTCTTTAAAATGTTATTTGATATAAAGTTATTTCACATATAATAGTGATATTTTATTAGCTTATTCTCTTCATTTAAATCAGTAAAGTATGTGTATAATAAATGTATAACCATATCTGTATATCATTGCAAACGTATAAAAAGAAAAAGAAAGAAAATAAATAAAAAATAAAAAGAATTTTTAGCCACTGATAATGATATCATTAGGGGGAGGAGGGATTCGAAGAATGATAACGTATGATATCGTAAAGGGGGGAGGGGCTTCAAAATTGCCAAAAATTTAATAACGTTATAAATGTATATCTCATTTTCACAAGTAAACCTGCAAAGAAGAAAACTCAAGTTACTGGATAAAAGTTCCATTTTACGCAGATTTTCTTTTTAGCAGGTATAAATGCGCGGTGTTTCGTCTAACTTTGAATTTCTTCCCTTTGTGTCCAGGGGCGTATTTAAGCAGAACTCATTAGGGGGGCGTATATGACGATTTTGCCGACTAACTTAAAAAAAATATATATATGTCATTAAAAGTGCATTTCTTTGTCTGTGTATATGCATACCCGGAGTCCAAAATAGACTGACTAATTTTAAAATTCAATAACTTGCAAATGGTGACTGTTATAAAATTAAATTCTTGCAGGAGTGTTATGTAAGATATCAGGATTTTTTTTTTTTTACTGTGATTCTCGATTTTAGTTTAAAGTATTGGTGGTAGATGGCGCTGCATGCAATAGGCGCTAAATCGTGGTCCGATTTTCGGCTTCTCTCTTTTCTCAATATTGATGCGAAAGAAGAAGATTAAATATATGCTGTGGGCCCCTAAGAACAAAACTGTATTGGCGACTGAGAACCATTCCATATATTTAATCTCCTTCTTTCACATCAATACTGATAGAGAAGAGAAACAAAAAATCAGGCCCCAATTTAGCACTAGCAGTGTATCGCTGCTATTTTAAACTAAAATCGAGAATAGCTGTAAAAAAAAAAAACTCCTGACGTCTTATATAACCCTCCTGCAAGAGTTTTTTTAAATAGTTGCCACCATTTGCAAGTTATTGAATTTTAAAATCAGTTAATTCATTTTAGGACACCCGGTATAAGAAATAAAAAACAGTAGCCAAATGAAAAAAAAATGTTAGCAAAATAGATTTGGCGTGTAATACTGAAAAATATATCTTTAATCCCTTATTGAATCCCCTTTTTTTCAATATGTTCTACAATAACCTATATTTTTGTAAGTGCTTATAAAATAGATATTCAACTATTTACTGCAGAACCTATAAGTGTATTCTAAATGTTTTCTAAATGTGTAAATATTTGAGAGATTCTTTTAGCAGTCTAAATAAAAATTCAAAACAGCTATCTTTGATTTATCACTGTTAAAATATGCATTTAAAATTGCTATGATATTTCGACTCTATCCGATAGAAAAAAATGACCGGCAAATGATACTTTGAATACAACATGCAACTAACAAATATAATGGTAAATGACTAATTTCAACACTGCATTCCAGCAAAACTTTTCTTTACTTGACCTTTGATGCGAGTAATTATGTTTTTATGCGACGAAGGCATATAGATAGCGATTAACTGAGAACAGAGAAATACCTATTGTATATTCTTTTCTGTGTCTTTGGCTGTTGCTAAATTGAGTTGGCGCTGAGTCAGCATCTCTATAAATAGAGCGACGTAAATGGCACAGTATGATTGAACATTTAAAGCGACAAGAATCGTTCAGCAACGTGGATAAGAATCTCGACGGTATTGGAAAACGCACACACACACAAAAACAAAGAGCATAAACTGAGCACTCGCAATTTGGCGAGTCTGATTGTTCGCTTACTCGCCAAATGAAGCATTTTGTCGCGATTTGGCGCAATGGCGAGCGGCAGCGAGAACCCTGAATACACCACACCTTCACTTACGTTACGTCGTTGTAAATGTTCCATTAAAGTATTTTGATATTTTTGCTGAATGTGCAGATGGAAATCTGCAATTCGGATTAATTAAACTAGTTGAAGTTTTTGGTAAGATGCTACTTGGAACTTATACAGAATCAGCTTATTTATATTTACATTAAAAAGGATTAAACCAAGACCTATTTTAATTACATCTTTGTTCATTCTTTGCATAACATGCATTTTAACCCACCATTTTTTTGACGAACCCATCTGTTCACGACAGCGCCCAAATCTAGGTATTTCAAAATATTCTTCTCAAATGTAAGCATCATGAGTGTATTCAAACGTGGATAGTTCATTGTTGTTTTTATAGTGTTATTACGCGTAAAAATTCCAAGCGACAAAAATCGCCTGGCACTCATCCTATTTCCCGCTTTTGAAAGCCAATTTTTTTCGTTTTTAAAACATTTCACTGGCTGTTCGAGAAAAGGCTTTTCCATCGTCAGATTTTCAAGCATTTGATTGCCTGTTACTGGCGACTCGCTTCGTTTCAGCCATCAAAGACGCGTCGACAGAAGAAAGTTGCTTGCCTTCGAAGCGACTCCCCTGGGGCCATAAGATAACATGGAGACGCTTGGAATTTGAAGTGATTTTTACCTCTCGTGTAATAGTACTTTAAGATACTTTTTCACAATTTTTAATTTACAATGTTCTTGCATTCGAGACAATTGTGATTGGAGAAGTTAGAGCCAGACGACTGAGATGGTTCGCAAGTGGCAGAATGTATCTCAACGGTTCTGTTTTCATGTAAATATCGTCCATTCTTTCAACCTCTGCGCAGAAGTCTGACAAAACTTTCAATGTGTGTCTAATGCTTTCATATCAGGAATTGCCAATATTTCACGAAAGATAGCTTTCGTGAAACATTTCGGTACCGCTTTCTTAACCAGATTTAGTGTTTATTTCTCACTTGTAATGGGAGGATACATTATTTTATCCAGTGGTCTGATGTAAGAATTAAGACTTTCAGCTATCACCATTGTAAGAGTATCCAGTACCTTCTGAAACTCCATGCGAGAACATTAGATGTTCGGGAGCAAACAAATTGTTTCAATTACCGTTTAACTTCTTTGGTGCCAATCTTCTTCGATACTGCATAGCAAATTCATTTAACTTACTTGATTTAAAAGAGAACTGTACTCTATATTTCCCTATTCACATTTTCATTGTCATTGTTGATTGTTTCCAATGATTTGATACAAGTCTTCAGTATTTTCGTAGGATCTATTTTAAAAGTCTTCGACTTTATTTTTTCAGTAACTAACTTGCACTTGTACTAAACGTTCTTGAGAAACATCATAGTGAAGCAATGAAGTCGATAGATAACATTTTCTTTCTTAAACGTCGTGGCTTGAACATTGTTTTGCTAACAGAAGTAGAAAAATCAACTTTTTCAAAATTTGTAGGATACATTCATATGAGATCCAAACAGCTTTCAATGATTCCGTTTGAGCAGTCCATCTCGCATTAGAAAGATTCCGCAGCAGAAGAGCATTTTCTATTTCTTCGAGCTTGTCTACTAATGGCTTCTTTCGTTTAGTACTTGCTGTGAAAAACACAAACATCTACCAGCTCGAAGAACACATCGCCTATAGCATTGCTCGCATTGCAGATATGCGAAACGAAAGGGATGTTGAGTCCGTGACATTGACAAGGAATATAGGGTACAATTCAACCCACGATTTCTGAAAACCTCTCCTAAGTGCGGCTGAATTCTCCAGACATACTGCTCGTAAAGTCATATGACCTGAAATGAATCGTATGACCTGTTCTATTTCGAGCTCATTCTTTGTAAGGATGTGCGATATCTAGCATGCAAGGTCGATGTTGGTTTTGACGACTTCTTTTAAAACTTCCAAAAGCCGATCGGCGGTTTTCCATCTTTGTAGACATATTTCAGCCCAACAGCTGATCGATCATGGTGCGAAGCTTTTGGTGTCGTATCTGCCATAACTCCATAAAATTATGCTTCTTGAATATCCCTGACTATCGTTTTACGCACTGCTGTAGCAAAAAATTCAATCATCTCGTTTTGGGATGAAGCGGAAAGGTAAGTTATATGGTATGGGCTGAAACGTGTGTCCTTAAACATGTCCTCAGTTGTGGGTTATGTCTGGAAATTAATTTCACAATTTTTCAAAAGTTTCCATTTTCGTCTTTGTCACTTCTACAGACCAGACCTTGTCTACTCAGAATTCGAGTAATGTTCATTAAGATTGCTACAATTTCTTTGTTGAATGCAAGATGTTGCTGTCGCTCTTCCAGAATAATCTGTTTGCGCTTGCTCTCGTCGAGTAAGTGTGATTATGTGTCATCGTGAACTGGCAAAACAGGAAACAGAAAATTTTGTGGAAGTTGAAAGAGAAATGTGCGGACTTTCTGTTTTTTTCTTTTCCTTAAGCTCTTCATTTTGTGTCCTTTGTTTACACCACTTTCAACTGAAGAATTTTGTATTTTTTCTCTCCCAGGTCCTTCATGAAACACGCAAAAGAATTAGCATTAAGTTATGTGCTATATTCCAAAAACGGATGCTCTTATGTACCAAGCGCCGTTGAAATGTCGTAGTCTATCTTGCGGGATGGAACCATTTATCGGATATACGCTGCGTTTTGGCTCATATGGACCTAAACTGATTAAATATGTCTTTTATTGTCTGATTTCATTTTAGACCTTTTTCCTGGGTCATGTTCAATGATGGAATCGTTCCCACTTTCCGTAATGCTAACCTCTCGACGGTTTTTCTCGATTTCTTTCACGATCTTATTAAAAATATTTTACACAGACGAACAATTTTAATTTTCCCTGTCAATACCTATGGTTTCCTTAACCCCTTGCGGCGCGGTGGTATATCTATGAAACCACTTAATTTTAATTCCCAAAACCCATACTGGCACCAGAATTTTGGTAAAAAAAAATTCGGTTTCTTAGTTGCGTGAAATGTAGCTTTTTGGTACTTACAAAAAAGTTCGTTTTCAAATTCCGGTGTCAGTCATTAATTTCAGCACTTATGCAATGGAAAGGCTCTGCGCCGCAAAGGGTTAAGTAACAAGAAAACACTTAATTCATCGGATGGGGCTAATTTTTCAATAATCGGCTTACAATCATTTAAACAATCAACTAAATGATTCAATTGCCGAGCACATTTCAGTACACCACGAATAATATGAATGCCTTCACCAAAGTCGCCATCATCTTCAGTGCTAGTCATCATCTAGATGTTCGGAACACTACTAATCCGCTGTGGACTCTCAGAAATTCTCCTTTAAATATTGGGAAACTAGTCTATCCTGGCTCTCTCTCAGTTTATTTTCATCAGTCACGCGAAGTCGAAGAAAGGAGAGGCAAACTTCGGATTTTTGAAAGAATTTAAGACAAATAGTAAGGACTGGTGTTTTTTAGTGTATGTTTTAAGAAAAAACGTAGAAAATTGGGAAAAAAAATCGATTGTTTTAGGGTTGTATCGATCGATATTGACTACCTAGAATTTGCCGACTGTGATTCAAGTTGCCGACATTGGGGGGGCGAGACGCCCCCCTACGCCCCCCCAGTAGCTTCGCCCCTGTTTGTGTCACGATTCCGTTACAGACATGTTCTAATGTAGGGGTGCACAAGCTTTTTAAGATAAGGCCCACTTACAAAAATGCCGGGATTGTCGAGGGCCACATCAGTAACATAGAGATAAGTCTATTTCGGGGAGGTAGGGAAATCTGTGGCCTATAAAAAATATGCTTTCAGAGGAGTGGCAGTTTTACCCCTTTAGGTTCCCCTACCCAGACAACATACCATATCCAATTCAGTTGGCAATGATATATCAACAGTTTATGTTTATATATATAACAGAGATATAGCAAAGATTATTTTCAAGGAGGGAAAATATTCTTTGGCTTTATTCGGGGGATTAAATTTTGCTTTATTAAAAGTGCTAAAAAACAAACTTATGCAGGAAAGTGGCTAGTGCCGAAAAAATTTGAACTTTATGAACGAAGTTAAATTGTCCAGTCAGGCACATCAGCTAATGAGTTGCTGAACATCTCCACCAAATCTTCTCTTTCAGCTTCTTTGAATTTCATAGATTCAAATTGTAGCTACAAAGAGAGAAAAAAAGAACAAATTAAGTTTTCTATTACAACTTATATCCTATTTATAACGAGCCTAAGATTATTTTTTAAAACATTTTTATGTATGTCAAAGGGGCAAGCAAATATGAAAAGGTGGATCTTCATTCATAAAACTATGCCATGGATACCGAACCTAAGTCATGCAGGAATTAAGTGACCCAAGACAATATTTTTGGCATGAAATTTGCTAAAGTTCTAACAGTATTGAATTCAGGCGTTAGGGGGTGAGGATATCCTTCTTTAACATTGAAATGCACCCCCCTTAGAAGATTTGAGATTTTATGCTTATTAATGGTCTAGAAGTGCAATCCTCCACCCACCCCCCTCTCCAAGAACTTTGCAGTATCCCGCCCAAACGCTGCAGAATCCTCTCACGGAGAAAAATGTCTGAATTCAACGCTGGATCCCAAAATAAAATAGAATGAAAATAAAATATAAAAATTTAAACTAACTGAGTCTTTCTAATTTTACCCCCCCTGAAATTAAAGAAATGAAAATGCAATTTATTGAATTCTAGTGGTATGGTCTATATGGGTTCAATAATTTAGTAAATTAAGAAAAAGATTTGAAGAATATTGAAAAGAAAAAATCCCATGGATAAAATTAGAAACTTTGTATAAAATTTGCCTTTTGAGAAATTTTTCCAACTGCATATACCACTAAGTTAATTGGGCGGCGGGGGACTCATTATTGAATTCATTTTTGTTCGGAAACCGGTAAAATTGACAGGTGTTCTTATTCAGGAACTGTGTAATCGAATGGCGTTTTCCCTTTTTTGCCAAAATATCTTTTTAAAAAATGCTGTCAAAGGTGGAGTTTTTTTTTTATCGAATTTCGGTACACGATAGCACGGGAAAAAGAGCAAAACTTGTCGTTACGAGACAAAAATCGCATTTTACTTGATAGGCAATTTTTTTATGTAAAAAAAAAAAATTGAAAACGTTATTTGATTCCAAATCGCCTCAATAGTCAGGCCTGTCAATTTTATAACTTTATAGTTAAAAATGCTGCCGCTGAGCCCCGCAAAATAAAGTTTTTATGCAACGGAAAAATGTAATTTTCTCCAAAATTATGTGACCGAGGATAATCACTATAATTTTCTAGCAAAGTTTGAATAAACTACTATTGCCTCTATTTTTTTTCATCATTTTAGTTTACCAGCCGCCATGTACATTAGAACTACGAAAAATCGTGAAAAATATACAAAAATCGCTATTATACAGAGCCCTCTTCTGGCGGAATATTTCGAAATTCAACGAGGACCTGCTTATCATAGCCAAAAACATACACAAAACATCTGGTTCATTTCTACGCATAACTTCATACACTTTTCGATGGTACAATAATGAAAATAACGCAAAAATCTCTATTATAGCGTCCTCTTCCTTCGGAATATTTCCAAATTGAAGGAGGAACTTCTTTCCATAGCCAAAAACATACACAAAAATTTGATTCAATTCTATGCATAAGTTCATACACTTTTCGATGGTACTATGGCGACACCACGAACAGACGGACACACCAACAGACAGACATTTTGTATAAACATGTTTTTTGGGATCTGACCCCTAAAGCGTGTAAATCTGTCGGAAAAATTTTCGATTACAATACTTTCTTCTGTTGGAGATAGAAGAAAGTAAAAAAGAATCATTTTTGCATAACTGTGATTGATTACTGTACTTTAAAAATTTAAATGCCCAAATAAATGCTTAAAAGCTTATCTAAAAAAGTCAATTCTATTCATATACGAAAAGCTCTGAATCATCATCAAACTATTAAATATTTTAAAGTTATAGATATTGTATTGAAGACTAGCAAGTTTCATCCACTACGCTGTTTGTTCAGTTTCTCCAAACGAATCTTGATTCAAATGAAATATATCAGTGAATTTGAGTTTGTGTTTTATTAAATTGATATGGATCTTTACTTGAAATGTCCTTCCACATTTCTGAAAACGATGTGAATGCCATTGCGAACTATTATGTTTTCTAATGTGCCAGACAAAATTTGGCATGTTAAGGACCAACTCTTTTAGTTGACCATTTACAGTAGGACTTGGTAAAGAACGATATGCAATATACTAAAACCATCCCTGATAAATTGTCTAAATAACAATTCAAATTTCATCAAAATCCGTCCAGTAGTACTTTTTAATCTTTCATAATCGGGTTCACCTGATTATAGAACTTTTGCTCATAAATCTATAACTTAGCAAAGTTGCACGATATGCAATTAGAGTTGCAAAAAGCCCACAGATTTTGGGGGACGGGAATAAACCCGGGAATTTTGGGGAATAAACCTGGAATTTTGGGGAATATTAGAAATTTTGGGGAATATTGGAAATTTTGAAGGAGTTTTGAAGAGAAACAAGCGCAATTATTTTTTTAATTTGAAATTTTTATTTTAAAGAAATTTCAGGGAGGAATGTTCCAAAAAATAGATTTTACATTATGAATTCACAAAACTTATGATTTTACAGTCTGTCTTTATAATTTATTAGCTTTACAACAATGGCGTCTGTAAATAGGTAAGGATATGAATGTTTCTTTAAAAAAATTTTTTTTTTAGTTTCTGTTTGCTCGCATATCTCTTATTAAGGCATACTTTATATTAATTTTCTAACGAGTTGCTTTGTATTTTTGTATCGATTTCTTTTAATTTTGTTCATTTTCTTTTTTGTTTACATTCGTTGATTCGAAGAACAGAGGTGAAGTTTATATTCATGCTAGGGAAGATGAATCTCTCATCTGCCTCTTTCACTTTTTACTCATCGACGATCAAAATACCAAATATGTTATGATATTTTAATTTCTCTTACTTAATATTTCTGCAGCTTAAGCCTATATTTCGTTAGTTTTCATGTAAACCATGCAATTTTTTAAATATTTTATGTTATTAGTTTTGTTTACATTGACAAAAATTGAAATCCTTAAAAATAACTGAAAATAATAAATTAAAAAAAATTCATTCTTAAAACTTTCTGAAAACTTCCGGAAATTTCCAAAATTTCCTTCCCAAAAAACCCGGTTTATTCCCGGGAATAAACCCGGTTTTTTCCACCCTTTGCAACTCTATATGCAATATGCTAAAACCTTGCCTAAAAAATTATCTAACTAACAGTGCAAGTCCTATCAAAATCCATTCTGTAGAACTCAAGTTATAAACAACCGGAACGAAATTCCCATTTGCGTTTTATACAGATCTACCTATTTATACAGAAATTCGATATTTTTCCAATAATGATATTTTCTTTGTTAACCTTGAACTGTTACGAGAGATTGCCATAATTTTTTTTTTTTACCGATAAATTATCATTGTGGATTATTAAAAGAGTGTAAATGAACAAAGAAATTACTCTTGCTCAGATTTTTCCGTTGATTTGTAGCGAAATCTACTGCCCGTAGAAGCCTGAAAATGTGTGTGACGATAGTCCAAGGCAGATCCTGATGCACCTTAATCTTAGATTTTTAATTTTTTAAGACCCGGGACCCCTCGGCACCTTTAAGTTTTTATGCCCTAATAATTGTTAATAACGCCCCCTTTTATACGATCTTCTCCGTTTTCTTTTTTTTTGGGGGGGGGGCTTTCTCTATTTAGTTTTCCCCCCATTTCTACATTCCAGTTAAGACCCTAGTCTCCTAGGGCCTGATGCAGGGCCCTTGAAGTTTTTGTGACCTAAATTGTTAAAAAAATTCCCCCCTTTTAATCCGATCTTTGTTTTGATGAACTTTTTTTATTTAGTTATTCCCCCGTTTTTACGTTCCAGTTAAAACCCTGACCCCCTAAAGCCCGGTGCGGTGCCCCTTGAACTTTTCGTGTGTCATGCATTTTTCAGCCCCTAGTTGTGTCAACTCATAACTTTAAAGTTGAATCTTGGACGCCTTTCCCCGGGCCAACACCCTCATATTTTTATTGGGTTCATAGGGCCCTTTTTTAAGCAGTTCTCTCCATTTTTTGAACAATTGTACCCCTATTCTTTCTCTTTACTCTGTGGATCTCTACTTGAAAATCCCTCGGAAACTTTCCTTTCAAAATTGGCAACAACTTGATAGATAAATAGTAAACAGATTTCTCATGGAGGCTGCTTGCGACTTGCTGTTTTATTAAAGTTTTGTAAGTATACATTACTAAATTTACTTATGCATCTCATTTTTCATAAATATCGTTTAAAAGATTTAAAAATAAGTGAAAGGGAGATTTGTCGTTCTCATCAATGAGACGAATGTAGTTAATTATAAAACTCTTAACAAAAGAATTCTTGTTGACAGTTTTCCTCTTAGCTGGTCGCACTGTTTTTTAACTATTGATTTTATTTTTAACTTATAAATTTTCGTCAAGCGGAGGAATGAGATATTTAATTTTCCCTTACTTATTTTTAATAACGGACTTGGCATAACTCAGTTTTAAGAATGCCTGATTTCGCGATAAATATTAATAGACAATCACAAAAGTGAAACAGCGACGAATGTACAATTTTCAAATCTTATATGGCTTATTTATGTCATATATCTGTATAAAATTATTATATGGCTTATTTATGTATAAATTAATGGCTTTCCAATATAGAGTAGATGTGCCAATAATGGGCATCCTTAAGGAATTCCCTTCAAAATTATTTTTTAATTAATATTTATAAGTTTTATATTCCAGTTTTTTAAATATTGTATTAATCTGTGGGCAATATTTAACCATTCTCAGAGTCACATTTCCCAACGTGAATATAAATGTTATTATAAATAACAGAAGTAAATCAAAACACCCTTGGTTCGAGTAATAGACACGCTCTCTTCCAGTAATGGACGAACACCCTACAAAATGTAATAAATAATTGTTTTTATGATTGTATTTAGAACTAGAATTTTATGAAAGCATACGAATAAATCAAAATAATAGTCATTTTAAAATAAAGGTACTACTTAGTTATCCCGTCGACCGAAAATCTATCGCCAAACTATAAGATTAAGTGCCAATAGTGGTTGATCGTAAATGTCACATTCACTTGACTTTAAGCAAGTTACACATGTTTACGTCATCAAGTGATTTTTCTTTCGATGTTTTATTTGTATTTTTATTAATGTTATACTAATTTATTTGTTCTTTCATTATTTAAAATAAAAATTACGTCAGTTTGTATAATTTGGCGAAATTGGTCGACGGGTAACTAAATAGTACCAAAATAAATTTAACGATTAGGAATAGAATATCCATAATTAATATAATATTTATGAGGATAATTCATTGTTTAAATTTAGTTTAAATTTATTATTGTCATTATCACAAATCAATATTTTAATTATTTTAGATAGAAGAATTAAAATATTAAATTTCAAGCTATTATATAATTTATCAAATTATTGACACAATGAGGGTTTTAAAGGGGTTAGTAAAAAAATTTGAAAAAAAAAAATGTCTTGGAGTGCATAATATAGGTGTACAGTAGTGCATGGAATCTTATTTCCCTATTCTTAATAGTTAAATTTCCTGAAACTACTTGATATGTTACTTGTAGTAATTAATATTACAAATATGAAATAAATGAAACCCTGGGTTGACTGTTTTAAATACTAAATAAAATGATTTCAAAATAAAGCTTCAGAACTGACATTTGAGGTCCTTGATTTGCAGATTTATTTGTCTCATTACTCCTATAAATTTAATTAATATTATAGTTTATGTACAGAGTTGTTTTGTCAGAGATGAGTAATCAAACATTTAAGGCAGAAAATGATAGATTTTTAATAACTTATTTGACTTAAAAAATTGCTTTTATTTAAATGAGGGAACATTTGAACCCCGTGAGCTCCTCATTTCCCTATGCCCTTAAACATTATTCTCGGCTTCCTGATTGGTTTGATTAATAGCCAGATTATAAAATATGGAAAGTATGGTTAAAAAAAAATTTTAATTTTATTACTGCAATATTAAAAAATTTATTAAATTACATGAAATTAATTAAACAGCAGCTATTTATAAATATTTTGTTCTTATTACATTTTGGTAAGTGCAATTAAATATTAAATTTGATTACTTAGCTGTTCATTTAAAAACCAAAAGATTTTATTATTCACTATGAACAACACTACTGAAATTGCGCTTTCAATAATATGTTCATAAGAGGTGGCCATTACTGGAAATTGACTAATTAGGCATTCCAATAATAGACCCTATTCCTAAAACCTTAAAAACAAATTCAGTTTTGTAAATTGTCATTAGTAGGATAAAATTCAAAAATTTCTATAACTAAAAAAAAATTCAAGGCAACTTTTAACATGTTCTTTAATATTTTCAGTTAAAACAGTGGAACTTTTTTTCTACTTCCCGATTTGTTTGATTAAGAGTATCAACAATAACTCACATTATAAAACTTGCAAGGAGGAGTTATGAAAAAAATGAAAGCTAAACTTTTATTGGTTATTTTTTTTATAAACCAAAATCTTTGAAGGGTGTCCATTACTGGCACATCCAGACTTTCCCCCAGGCTTAAAAAAGGGCAGGGTATTGTTGGTGGGATAAGAGCATTTTTTAGATTAGTATGGGCATTTAAAACATTTTTTAAAGGCAGTTTAAAAATTTAAAAGTTACTGCACTCTTTTCAAGACACAACGAGTCAGTTTTTGCTATGTAAGCAAATTTTTCAATACAGAAAGCAGTATGAGTATGGGCACAATTTTTTTAACTCAGGGGCAAGAAGTGTGTTATTTTTTAAATCAAAGGGTAGGCAGGGTGCAGCACTCTTCTGAAACTGGCCCATCTAGTACCCTATGTTTTAAATTATGTAAACAGGGCTTGAATTTTGTGGTGGGATTCACGCTTAAACTAACTTCACCTTTGGTGGGTGATATTAGTTTCACATATTTTTAGGAAAAAAGCAGCACTTAAGTTATCTGTTATCTGGTTACGTTGAAATTAGCACTTTTGCGAAAATTATCGATTTTGTTTTTATTAAATATTTTATTTAAAAGTACAACTTTGTACAATTCTAAAACTGCTTTGTTTTTGTTCCTACCATATTTAGAACAGAAGTCAATCCATTATTTATAATTAAAATACACTAATTTAACATTTAAAAGCATTTTTCCCAAAATTTATTTTTTCACAAAAAACTCACTTCAAAAATGATAATTAAAAATATTGTCATTCTTCCTTAATACTCTGTGAGCTTTGTCTATGTATTGTTGTTTAGTGCATCTAATAAACAAATTTTAATTGCATGGATATTTTCAAAATTATGACCTGTAATTTGAACTAAAACACTGTTGAAAATTAACTCTTTGATCATCTCTAAAATTTTTATTTACTAGTCATATTTAACTTGTAATAGGTGCACTAGATAAAAGCTTATACAGTAGGATCCCGCTAATCCGAATTAATTGGAAACAGTGCCTGTTCGGATTACACGGAATTCTGATAAAATTAGAAAAAAAGAGAAAGATTAGAAAAGAATGTGTACTAAAAAAATATATAAGTTATAGGTACTCAGTAGTCTGCCTATCAAAGCACTTTTTTTGAAACACTTTCCAAAAAAACATTGTAGTCACATTTTTTGATTTAGTTTGAATAAAAATTAATAATTTACCTTTAAAATTACATTTTCCTATTGAATTTACAATTTTTTTTAAATATATATGGAAATTAGAAGAAATTTTCAAAAACTGGAAAAATACTACATGAAAAACAAATAAACTTTAAAAAAATACTATTAAAGTAAACTACAGTAGAACCCCACTAATCCGAACCGATTTTACTTTTGAAAATTTTATTTTCAATTTTATTTTTGAAAATTACTGGACTTGAAACATGCCGGATTACAAAATTTTCCGGATTTTAGGATGAATGTCAGGAAAAATGTGTAGAAATAGAATTAAACAAAAAATGACAGTAAAGCATGTTTTTTATTCTTTAAACAGCTTGAATAGAATTAAAAAAAACCTCAATAACGTAAAAGTACAACATATGTATGCAAATATAAAATGAAAATGTGCACTGTAGGCCTACTCATAGAAGCCATCTTAAAAAAAATCTCTAATATCAGTTTGTTTGCCAGTCTCTACAAAATTCTTTTCTAAAATGCAAAAAATATTTAATTCAGATGATAAAAATTTAGTTTTCCTTTCAACAGTTTGATGTCGCAAATTATCGACAGAAATGTTTTTCTTCCTGCCTAGTCGACATGGTGACTGGGCTAATTATAGATTCACGATTTTGAACCGTTTGTAATGGGTTGTCACATAATTCCTCCTTCTGAAGTTCCATTGGATTATTATAAACATCAGTCAGTGATTATACAAGGAAAACTATTTTTTTTTTCGAAAGTTGTGCCGGATTACAGGATGTTTACTGTATACCATAAATTGGCATGATATTACAGCTCAATGGAAAATTCAAAATTTAACTTATTTGCTCCCAGGCAAAATAACTAACTGTATTAAGCATGTATCCATTAGTATGTACACTAGGAATAAAGGGATTAATCATAGGAATAGGAATGGCATTAAGAATACAATTGGTCTTTTAACAAAAGCATTGCTTTCTGAGAAGGCACCTTACTGTTATGGGTGATATGCAGAGAGTATTATGTGAAGATCTATAAGCTGCGTAACATTTTGGCGAGATATGTATTGTTCACTTATACAGTAGACTCCCTCAAATCCGCACAGCTTGGGACCAGAGGTTGTGCGGATTTTAGAATTTTGCAGATTTCTGGTCATTGATTTGTTTACATTTTTGAAACATTAATTTGATTGGTAGTTAAGCAAGGGAAATTATAATGAATGCTTACAATAAAGTGAAACATTAAAATAATTTATTAGTTTAAAAGTAAGTAATTATTAAAATAATTATGTAAAATAAAAATTTTGAAAAACATTAAATTATTACGGATGAAATCGATTTAATTCGATTCCAAAAGTCCTATGCTGCTGTAAAGTAGTTGTTTGTTCTTGCACAGGTGGTTCATTTTGCTGAGCTTCAATACGGACTCTAAGGATAAAAAATCAATTGTTAATTATTTTAAGAATGAGGCAAGAAACTGCTGACATAATTGTAAGCAGAAATTTTCTGAAGGTCTTTATATTGCACCGGGATCGTTTCCACCACCGCCGAGAATTACACGGCCAATGTTGGAGAAGGGAGCGAAGAGTTACATTTCTTTTTATTCACATCATGCCAGTTCAGAAGCTAGTCTGACTCAAAATTACACTTTCTCGAAATCTCGAGTGTTGGCAAGCGTACATACACAATTTCACCAAATACGTATACTATATGGCGAGATTAAAGAGAGAAAGGCATGCGGTCAAAGTACGATAATTGAAATTGAATGGGGGATGTAACAGAGTGATAAGAAATATTTAACGCCAAATGATTACATAGAAAATATAGCTTATAAACCGCGACCAAAGATTGTATAGGGGTTTACCAGAAATCCCACGGGACTGAAACACCAGCTAAAGAACGTTAATAAAATAAAATGAATTAAAGACAGGGTTAATAACTGAACTGGCTAATATCTCATGCATCTGGACCAACGGATAAAAATGTAGAAGTAATTTGTCTGACTAATTTCTGCATATCATCAAAACTTAAGCAGAAGGATGAAGATTAGAATCCAGTTGCTATGCGAAAAGAGGAATTTATTTCTTTTCTTTTAAATGCAGTGCGCTGCGGTTAAAATATTAAAGAGACTGAGAATTGAATGCTTAATTTATGAAGGGAAAAGAGCGCTAAAAACAGATTGAATCCGAATGCAGACAGATAATTAAATTTAAGAATTTAAAAAAATGTAATTTTAAAGAGGGGAAAGAGGAAAGATCTTAATATTAATATGTGAAGGTAGGTGTCTTCACAGCTGCCATCTAGTGGTAGCAAGGAGAACAGTGTTAATGCTATTATCAGTACATATAGCTTACTGTAACTTTTTTCATTGTTATTTAGAGTCTTGAATGCTTTTCTTATACTGCTTTGTATGTTTAGAAATAAATTTGTCTATATTTAAAAAAAAAAAAAATTCCGCGAACAATAATTTTAAAATAGTGGATTTTTCCATTTCGAACCCTGGAATTTTTTATATAGATATGCTAATTTATATCAAAATCAAAAGTAATGTAAATTTATTTAGTAATAAATCAGCTGTAATAGCCAAAAGAGAATGATTAACAAAATAATTAGTAAAAAAACATTGCGGTAGTCGCTGATTTCGATGCCATCTTGAATTTTGTTCCTGCAACTTAACTGTAAATTTCATTGTTTACATCTGAAAAAATACGTGGATTTTAGGCGTTCGCGGATTTAAGGGAGTCTACTGTATTATTAAATTTCTTTAAACTACAGATTATGTCATTTATCAGAAAATGCTTTTAAATGTCATTAGAGTGGACAGGAACTTATACCATGTGTCCTAAAAGTTCCTGTACTCCAACTTCAAGAACTTGTTGTCCGTGATTTTTTTTTTAATATGTAATTTTATCATCTGCTTATCATTGCATCAGTTTTTGAGTTTTTATCGTTTGGTTCTCTTTGCACTCATTTGGTGCAAGAATAAAGTTCTATGTTATTTTGTTCTTCATAGTGAAATGAGTTTATCACTCATTCAGAGAATTGCACTGCTCGAAACTTATTTTGAATGTAAATCATATTAAAAATGCAAAAATATTTCCTGAAATAAATATCCAAATGATGCAATACCAAGTAAAGATACGCTATATTGGCTCGTTTGACGATTTTGTAATACAGGTTCAGTGGAAGACAAGCATAGGAGTGGAAGGCCCAAAATTGTTACACCAGTCTTTCTGCAAAACACTCAACGAAAGACATTGCAAACTCCACAAAAATCTGTGAGGCGGTTGGCACAAGAAATGGGTGCATCTCATGAATAAACAAATAAGGCTTTAAGAGCTTTGCATTTTCATGCTTATCGTGTACAAATGGTACAGGAGATAAAGCCACCGGACTTTGAGAAGCACATTCATTATTGCCTATGGTTCCAGAGATCTATTCACAACAACATCATGATTTTAGATAGAGCCGTACCGAGTACTCGGTAAATATTCGGTACTCAGCCAATTTGCTGAGTACTCTGTACTCGGCGAAATTTTAGCCGAGTACTCGGCCAATACCGAGTAATTGTAAGAATTTCATTTTTTAAGCATATGAAGTTAAAATTGATCTGTAAAAAGTTAGTTGAATATCAATGTATAATATATACAACTAGACTCCCCTGGCGACCAGTTTGGTCTCCTTTAAACCTATGGTAAGCATTGTATCATGTTGCTTTTATTCATAATTTAATTTATTTGCTCAATCCTTCGCCAAATCAGAAGATTCTGATACAGAAATCATGAACTCGGTATTTTTATGTTAGCCGAATGCAGGTGATAAATCGCCAAACATTGTACCTGCCGTAATTTTTCTTATTTCATTAGAAAAGAAAAGAAAACAAAAATTAATATATAATACTATAAATTATGACATTTAATTTCAACATCAAAGCTTTGTTTTAATTTACCTCGCGAAAAATTGTTTATGACAGTCGCATGAGATGGACTATTATAATACTGATGATATGATGGCAATGGAACAATATTTGGTGACTTATCACCTGCGCCCGGCTAACATTAAATTACCAAATTGGCTGTTTGGCATATAAAAAGTGAAGTAAGTGGTCAACCCAGAACTATTGATGACAGTCACATGACTTAGGCTATTATTATAGAGATAATTCATAAAACTATTTACTCGGTATTTAACAATATGTCTACAAAATATAGAAAAAGTTAAGAACAAAAACCCCCATAAAATAATTCCAGATTAAAACTTAGTTTCACATTTATACAAATAAAAATAAGTTCTTTTTTAAATATATAGGAAAACAGAAAAGACTATTATTTTGGATAAAGAAACTGAAAATACAATAAATGTAATACAAAAATTAATAATTAAATTTATTGTATTTCAAATTATGGTGCAAAAACACCAAATGTTCTACATTATCGGTAGACAGGGCATTTATTTTACTACTATAAATTTGGCCTGCCTCTGAAAATATACAGTCAGAATAAACAGTGGTTGAAGGTGCACATAAGAAATTTTTTGCAAGGTTGCACATAATCAGAAAAGTTTTTTTCCTCCTACCATGCAAATGGAGTGTCAGTTTTACAAAAGTCTTCTGTTAAGAAAGCCTGTATCTCTTTTTGTACCTATCTTTTTATTTTTAATCAAAAGAAAATAAGGTACAGTTACAAAATAAATATGAAATGTTTTGCATTATTCAATGAATTGTTACAGTAACCAATAAACATTTTTATTTTTGATAGACAGATTTCAGGTATCAGAATAGATTGGAGGTTTGAAGAATATTTTAATTTTATATTGGTTAATAATTTTACTTGTTATATGTCAATTCTCCTTTTCTTGCTACTGTTTTGAATTGCCTTAAAAGGTGATCAAATAAATTTCAAATTTAATTAGTTAATTTATATAGTATACTATATATGTATATTATATATATGTACACACAGGTATATTTATATATATGTACACCTAAGCTCACATTATGTGCACATCAGTGTTTTTTTTTCTTATTACACAACTATTCGGTACTCGGTACTCAGCTACTCGGCCAAAGTACTACTCGGTACACCACTAATTTTAGACAAACATTTTTCTCTGATAAGGTACGGTTTTATTTAGGCAGTTACCTGAACACGCAAAACTCTCACTTTAGGATGACTACCAGTCCTCATTCATTAATGCAATAACATTTACATTCTCAAACAAGTTGGAAATTACACGCCAAACGTGGCAAATGAGGTACGTTCGTACTATAACTAGTTTTATAAATATTTTTTTCACCGCACAGTGTACTGAATGTATATTTTAGTGCACTTCATAAGTGCATATCAATTTCATTCTGTTTGAAAAGCTGTAACATCATTAAAATGCACTTGCAATATTTTTTTCCCATTGACCGTAATGTAACGAAAAATTTTTGACTGTCCCTGTCATTAAACTACGCATCCGATTTTCATAATATTTGAAATGACCTGACAAAATTTTGCAACAATTATATATTTAAAATTTCAGACCATTCGGTTGGGTAGTTTTTGCTCTGTTATATGCAGACAGACAGACCGAACGATGACTAAAGGTGCAAGGTATTTATATAATTACGAATGCACCTAAAAATTGGTGTGTGGTGTGCTGTATCAAGCAAAAGGATTGTTGGACCTCTGTTTTTCGAATCAACTGTTGATTGTTTTGTATACAGGGAACTTACCCAGCGATTTGTAGCATTGTTAGAAGTGAATGAACAAGATTCTTGGTTCCAACAAGATGGGGCAACATGCCATACAAGTGATGAAATCATGGACATACTTGAAAGATTTTTTTTTTTGGCAATTGGCTCATCTCAAAAAATCTTTGGTCATCTTGATCCCCTGATCTGAGCATCCCTGGCTTTTTTTTCTGTATGGATATTTATAGAACAAAGTTTATGCAAGTAATCCTCAAACAATAGATGATCTGAAAATTGCATTACTCAAAGGATACAAAAAGTCATTCCCAGCATGTTAAAACACGTTTCTACAAACATGTGCAAACAAGTTCAGCTTTTCTTCCTAGAAAGGGGTGGACATTTTGAACATTTATTATAAATGTAAGTTCATTATTTTTTCCTACGTGATGTTAAAAGTACTTTTATCATTAGCATAAAAGTAATCGTTTTTATAGTGTTGACTCTAGGAAAAAAGGGCCGCCGGGCAGGAATTTTTCAAAAAGGGAACACTATTCTAAAAAAAGGGTACATTTTTCTAAACAGGAACACTATTCTAAAAAAATGTACATTTTTTTCAAAAAGGGAACACTATTCTAAAAAAAGGGGCATATTTTTTTCAAAAAGGGCACACTTTTACCTTGTTCACTAAAAATATTTTGAACTGGTTTTTTTAAAGTCCCTAGAATTTGCGATAGTTTCCCGGAATCAATTGAATTGCCACGGGATGCATAGGAAGTGTTAAAAGGGGCAGCCGAGCGCATCGAAAGGGTTTAAAAGAGCCGCCGGGTGCAAAAAAGTAATAAAAAGGGCCACCAGGTGCTGCGCCCTGCTAAAGCGGCTTAGAGTCAACACTATTTTAAGGTTTGTTGTTTTGTGAATAATAAATGCATATGTCATCAGTACAGGAACTTTTAGGATACTCGGTATAATATATCCAAATTGATATAATTAATTTATTTCCAGATTTTTCTTACATGGTTTTAAATTTTGCTAATTGCTTCAATCTTTATTTAAAAAAAGAACCAATTTCTATTAACTGAATTTTTTTATTATATAGAAACAAAAAAGAAATGGACAGTTTTCGGTAATGGATTTTTTCTGTTTAAAAATTAATAGAAACTTATCCAAAAACATTTGTTATGAGCTATTGAGTTTTCTTAGTATATGTATTTTATCTCTGCTGTAAAAATTTTAAGCATCTTATATCAGAATATAATTTATCTGATATTATATAAATTGCAGGACAAAGAACCAGAAATATTTTGTAAAAATGGGCAATCAACTAACTGGAATCGCTCCTTCACAAATCTTTCCAGTTGAATATTATTTAACAGATCTTCCTGATTATACATACGATATTAAGTAAGCAGTTTTACATTATTTTCACTTAAAATCCTTGTTAATATTGATTGTGTATTGTTTAATTTAAAATTAATTATTATAAAAGTATATTAAAAATGTATTTTTATGTTTTTAGGTTTGTAAATCACTTTGTATTTGTGTAAGGCCCATAGCTAGATGGAAGCAATGCCCGACCTAGAAAAATATTTGCCCGCTGTAGTGCAATTAACTGATTGACACATTAAGTTTCCAAACTTTGCTTTGCGTCTTTTTTTTTTTTTTTTTTTTTTTTTTTTAAGAACTTTTTTTAGAATAGACCATAACCTAACAGACTCCCATCACTAAAACTTCTTGATTAAAAAAAAAAAAATCATTTGTAAAGACACTTTTTTTCTTTCATTTCAAGAGCTGTAGGACATTTTTCATTTTGTTGCTTTGTAGAAATTTACCTTACTGCCTCCTAAATAAATATTTTTGTTCTCTCGAATTTGCAAAACTTTATAATGTGTTCACAGATTTATTTTTAAAAGTAAAAGCATGAGATTCGCAGGCACGATTATTGAAGTTGTTTAGAATCAAATAGCATTTTTCATTTTTTAACAATTGCATTAAATCTTGAGCTTTAAACTATTGTCTCAGATGACCTTTCCTAGCCTCAAAAATTGGCTTATAACATCTATTTTACACTTTTTTTCTGAAATATCAATTGTATTTATAGAAAACAGAAAACACTATTTTCTATCGCGGTGTCAGAATAAAAATAATTGCAGTTAATGGCATTTAAGCATAAAAATATCTTTGTGATTATGCTAGAGAATGGAGAATTCGAATAGAAACCATGATAGAGAACAGAGATCTGCACAGGCCGAGCTCGCGTCTATTTTCATTCACGGCACTCGGGCCGAGCCTGGTCTCCACTCTTTTCAGGCCGGACCCAGGTCATACTTTTTTCTGAAGGCTCGGGCCAAGCCTAGTGATTACTGTTTATGGGCCAGGCCTTATTCAGGCCTCACTTTTTCCCTGAAGGATCAGGCTTGGCCTTATATATTTTTTCTGGACTGGTTTCAATCCCAGTGTTCACGGCCCAAAATTTTCAGTCCTATTTTTGATCTGGCCTGTATGAAAGTCATTGTTTCATCGTGGCCTGGTCCATTCAAAAGTCAGTAAAATTAGGCCTGGTCCAAAAAGTTTTGCAAAAAATGCATACATTTTTAAATGCCATTATTCTACAATTACATATTAAAATTTATTCTTTTTAAAGAATAGCGAATTTCTATGCTTTTTAGAATATAACTAAATTAAAATATAGTGAAACATGTGAAAAAGAACCTGCCTATGACAGAATACTGTTTTTAACTGAAAAACGTGTTTATCCATGCCAAATTAATATACTAATATGTAAGAAAAGAATATATAATAAATTTACAACTTACTAAAAAGGGAACTTGTCTATAACGATTTTTTTCTTTTCTATGCAATTCTGTCTTAGAAGATTTTACTGTGTAACATTTTTCAGATTTTTAACACTTCAATACATGGAATATGGATTAACAGTATATTAATGATAATTGAAACATTATTAAAATGAAGATTATAAATATGAAAAAAATGTTAAGATAAATGTATTTGGTCAGAACTTTGCATACGAGACAAATTTTTAACCAAATCGATGTAAAAATCAATATTTTGTAGAAATTCAATCGGTCCCGTGCTGAGATTTTAACTTTTTTTGGGCCGAACATTTAGCTGTTATACCGGGCCGGGCCAATAATTTTTTTTATATGGACTGGGCTCAGGCTGAACTTTTCATTTTTGTATCAGGACAGGGCAATTTTTTTTTTTTTTAATGATTCGGGCCATGCTTAGGCCTGGAAATTTCAGCCCGTGTAGACCTCTGATAGAGAATTATGTTGACATATATTTTCATGAAGGTTTTTATTTGCATGATTGCTGAGCAGCCTATGGTCGCCCGTGATGTGATGATATTAATCTTATATTTGTATTAGTTTATATCCTTAATTAAAATTTTTTTTTTAAATTTATACTTTCAAGCAATTATATTTCCAAACAAACCTTGTATCGGAGACCCTGCAATATTTATACTGAATACAACATTTTAAAGTAAAATGTGCACACTTTGAGGGTGTTGTATCTATTTCTATATTTCAACAAAAAATAGCATATTTAGAATTTTAAAGGGCGCAGATTTTTTTTTCTTATCAGACATTTAATATTAAAAAAAAATAGTTCTTATTGTCCAAACTCTTTGATATTTTTATGAATCCTAAACATAATGGTTTCAAAGCATGTGCATGAGATTCGTAGAAAACTATTGATATTTAGTGATGAGACGTTTGTAAGAAGTTTTTTTTTTTTAAATTGACCAAACTGTTTGAAATTGTTATCAGTTATAAACACATTATGGTTTGTGTGTAAAGCATATGTAAAAAATTCCTGGAGATATATGGATTTTTAGTTGTGAGAGGGTTACCTGTTTTGTAAATAAATAACATAGCTATTAACATAATTACCAGGGCTATCTTTATATTAAATTTTAAATCATCTAAAATTCAGTAAATACTGTAAAACCTGTGTAAATGGAACCTGTCTATAACAAAATTCCGTCTTTCATGAGAGCATTTCATGGTCCCATTGAAAGGAATGCCATACAATAAGTAATGAGTTCATGGGGTAACCCGGAAGGAGGGTTCTCCCCTGAGCATCGAAATGTCACTCCCGAAAGCTTTGTAATTTCATGCTTATTAAAGTTGTAGAAGTGCAATTCCCTCCCTAAAAGTTCCGTACTGCCTACCACTTGGGAGCATCAGTAATCCCTCCAGGAGAAAAGTGCCTAAATTCAACACTGCAGTTATAACTGCTAAAATGGAAACTTGTCTAAAAAGGAATTTTTTTCTCAGTCCCTTCCGAATCCATTTGTACAGGTTTTACTCTAAATGAATTTCTTGGAATATTGTATTATTAGTTTATTATTAATGAAGCATAAACCTTCATGAGTTATCAGTAGCAAGAAAGTTCAATGAAGAGCATTAAAAAGTATAATAACTAGTACAAACATAAAGAAAATAAGCAAATGTTAAGTAAGGATATATGTTACTTAACCACTTTAACATTTGCCTTGATAAGTTGGGTGTAAAAGCTCTGTTTCTGTATAACTGTTGCCAGTGAAGTGGTTTAAGCATTCAAAAGATGTTATTTTGACACCTCAGCTTTCAAAATATAATGTGGACGCCAATTATCAACTTAAAGTGTACAAAAAGGAGTTAATTAACCTCTTAAGCTTTTTTAACATACCAATAATTTATTTAACAATAAAAGTTTCTACCTTTTTCTATTAAAAAATATTCCAATTTCTTATTCACATTACATCTTATACAAAAAGCATCACGAGAATTAAAGATAAGAGGATAATAATAAAATGAATAAAAACTGGGCAATAGATTTATCAACATGTACACTACTGCCAAACAGATTGAATTGGCAGGTAATAATTAATTTTAAAGATCAGAGTCTCTGGTGTGTGATGCTATTGTAGCAATTTTTAACAACATCTAACATTTTTGAGGAAATCCATATTTACACAAATTAGTTTATGGGTAGACAGGGAGATGAATGAATCACTTTTCAACTACATTGGGAAGAACTATAAACTTATACTGAATGCGTAATATATATTTTTAAGAGATCATAAAAGACTTTAAAAAATGAAGAAATAATTTTGCCTCTCTTGGAAAAACATTTGCCCGACCTGGATGCATCGTCTAGCTATGGGCCTGCATTCATGTCGAATGTATATTTATATTCTAAAGAGTGGTGTAGTCGTAAAAAAAAAGAGGGTATACGTTCTAAGTAGAGGGTATACGCTCAAGGCAGAGGGTATATCCTAGTGTACTATATATACTATAGCTTTCTTGTGAAACAGAGGGTATACGGTGTTCTTTAAAAAATCCAGATAGTATACGGGTTATACCCCCGGTATACCCTCAACTACATCCCTGATTCTAAATCACAAAAATGTCTGTCATTAATTCTAAGCACAATAGTAACACTACATATTACAACATGTGTTATCCCCTATAGCTTTGATTATGTATCATCTTTGTTTCTAAATATTGCATAATCTCTGTTTTTGCCTGCAAAATCCATGCAATCATGTCTGGCGCTTTTACACACATAAATTAGATTTGTACTTATAGTGTACATTTCTTGAACTTTTAAATTACCACATATTCCAGCATATAATGTGCACTTTTGAAACACGAAAATTGGTGAAATTTTACAGTTCCACACTATACACCATTTTTAAAAAGGAAACCTTCAAAAATAAGCATAAGAATTGAGATTTGTATATTAACAAGAGACAAAGGCGTGATTATTTGAATGAACAATTATAAACACTTTATGAAAATTCATTTTAAAATTATTATATTGCTCACCCATAAGAAAAGTGACACATCTCAGCAAAAGTAAATTTCCCAGGAGAGGCAAAAGAAAATGGGCATGATTTTAATGTAACATGAAATTATAACATATAACTCTGCATGCAGAAGTAAAAATGTGCATAAAAGCATAAAACCCTTAAGAATGAAGATGTAGGATGAGGTTTGGGTCATTTTACCTCCTCATACAAACCACCCTCTTCTGTGGTCACATATAGTGTAATAAAGTAATTTTCCATATAATTACACTTATGAAACTGTTTGTAGCAAGACAGTTATTAGTGGACAGACTATTAGTGGAATAAAACGCAAAATGAATTTTTGCAAGATATGTCACTTTTCTTGTGGGTGAGCGATATGATCTTTACAGAGTTTCCCCTAGTTTTAAAAAAGGACAGGCTGCTACTGTTGGAAAAGAGGCACTTTTTTTTATACTTAAGGGCATTTTTTTATTCTTAAGGATACTTTTTTATTCTTAAGGGCACTTTTTAGATTCTAAAGTGTACTTTTTGGTTTTTTTAGGCCTTTTTTAAAAATATTTAAAGCCAATTTTAATATTTAAAATTCGGGGAACTCTTTTCAAGACAACAATGAAGAAGTTCTTACTATGCAAAAAAATTTTTTAGAACAAAAAGGAGTAAGGCCTAATTTTCTTGATAAGGGGCACAGAGGGTGATAATTTATTGGATGAAGGGCACAGGAGAGTGGTGCTATTTTGTAAATCAAAGGGCAGGAAGGGCACAACACTTCTCTGAAACTGTCTAGGGGAAATTCTGATCTTTAAAATTAATTATTACCTGCCAATTAAATCTGCTTGGCCATAGCATACATGTGGTTAAATCTATTGTCCAAGTTTTATTTATTTTATTATTATGCTCTCATCTTTTAATTCTTGTGATTTTTTTTTGTTGTTGTTGTTTGTTTAAGATGTAATGTGAATAAGAAATTGTTTTTTAATGTTTGAATATTTTTTATAGTAAAAGGTAGAAATTTTTACTGTTACATAAGTTATTGGTATTTTGGAACGCTTAAGGGGGTTAATTGACTTCTTTTTGTACACTTTAAGTTGATAATTGGCATCTGCATTATATTTTACAAGTTGAAGTGTTAAAATAACATTTTTTTGAACACTTTAAATAACATATTTCCTTAATTAACATTTGCTTATTTTCTTTATGCTTGTGCTAGTTATTATGCTTTTTAATGCTGTAATATGGCAAATATACCTAAAAATAGAAAAATAGTCTTAAATTGCTGGTGTGCATTATGTACTACAGTGTTTGTTATTCTATAATGTATACAGTAAATATTTTTATGTTTTCTAATGTTAATATAGCAACTCTCTAAAACATCATTTTCATATTTAAAATGTATAGTTTTTATGTGTCGCGGATGTGACATGGATGTCACAGATTAAAATTGTTTTTATAAAATATAAAAATGTCATTTCAGAAAATCGAGGATGCTATGTTAAGATGAACATAAAAATATTTCATTTAAAAGTTTGGTCTTTAAATCTTTTAAATGCAAAGCAACTTTATGTATAAAATTGTCAGACACACCCACACCTGTCCACAAACATTGAGCAACCGTCAAATAGAACAAAAAATAGGAAGTAATTCTTTAATATATCAACACATGTTACTAAATAATACAGTAGACGCTCGATTTTACAAACTGGTGTATTGGTCCCGACCAGCATCCCATTGAACTAATGTTACTCCCATTTTACGAACACATTATATGAGTCCCATCGAGTTCGTAAAATCGAGCGTCTATTGTATGTAAACTAAGGAAAAACTGGCAGGGTTAGCTTAACTTGTAAATTTTAGCAAAAGTTTTGTGGACACACCTTTTTCTGATGCCTATTTATAAAACAGAATGTATAAACACTCATTTAAATGGGAATTTCATCAATTAATCACGTTAATTCAAAGCTGGCACTGTTTGTGGCTGCAAATTTAGTGAACTAGTTCTGCAACTACTGTTTGATCTTTTGATTATGATGCCTTTGCCATTGCACAGATGCTAATATGGTAACCTTAACATTTAGGAGATGATAGTAGTTATATAGTGAATGGATTTATGATTATGTCTGCTGGTAATGGGCAGAACTGGGTATTTCATTAGCAGCCAGTCATCAAGATAACAGTCTACTTGTTGATTATTGATGAAAGGGCAATTTTACTCGGTCCATGTAGGCAATATTGAAGTGAAAAAATAGTTAACATCATTGTTTACTACACTTTTTGAGTATTGTAAAAAGGAAACAAGAGAGTGAATTGATTGCAAACTTTCTGAGGAATAATGTAATGACTAATGAGAAAATATGAATGATGTTTTAAAGCATGTGGAGTACATGGAAACATTTAATAGAAAAGTGAGCATAATTGGCAGATAATTTTATGTAACAACTTTTTCATTTACTAACTCTGTGGCCAGCGGGTACTAGAGATGAGACTGACTCAGCTCATTCTTGATTTTTGTATTGTTTTTTGCGCTGACTCAGAGTGAAAATTTTATTTATTCACAAATTAAAAAAAGAAAAGAAAATCTGCCAGATGCTATTTGTAAGTCTCTTAAACTGTTTTACAAACCTCTAAATATCAGTTTAAAAGGGAATTGAATTGTTATTGAAGGTATACAATTCTTTATATACCTTATTATATTTGTTTCTGAAGTCTATTCAGTGTTGAAAACAGGTAATTCAATCACTATCTTTTGCTAAAATCGGGTTCCTTCAGACCCAACCATCCACTGCCAAAACAATTCAAATTATTGGTTAAAATCAGAACAGCAGAAACTAGTTTCTGAGACAAAAGTAGCACTAACTGATCGAGATTTATAAATGACTCATGCAGTAGAAGTATTTATGACCTTTTCTTTATAGTAAATGGTGCAATTATAGTTTGCTTACAGAGACATGCAAAAAGAATTCAGATACAATAATGGTCTGTGGATTTTCACTTTAGATTGTTACACTTAAGACAGCTATAACAGTTTTATAATGAGTAGATTGTTTTTTGCTTACTGTATTGATTGTTTTTTGCTTTAAACTTTGTGAGAATTGTAATAAAAAGCTAAAATCTTAAACAATGATTTTTACGCACAAATAACGTACAGAACGATAAAAAATACCCATACGATCGTTTCGAGGATTCCTCGATCTCCTTCCTCGGTGAGAGAAAAAAAAAAGAATTAAAATGGGTTCGAAGAACCCCTCGGCTATAGCCCCGAGAACTGGCTTATAGATTGATTGAAAAGGCAGAAGCAAGAGTTTATATATCCCAAAGAAATGACGTAATTGAACAGAACTAACTGAAAAAGAGTCACTGCGCAGGATCTCTCCACACTGGTGAAAGAAAAGGGGTGCTGGTCATATCATTTACTAAGGTGAAAGTATGTTTATGAATATAGTGAGCTTCGTAAAAGTCTAGATCAAAAACTGAGTTACATTTTTGAATAATTTTTGCCTCTGGATAATTAAACTGGTGGTTGGAATTCCAACAATGTTTCGCTATTGTAGATTTCTCAATTTCCTGTTTTCTAACGTAATTCTGGTGTTCTTTCAGCCTAATTCTAAGTGCACGTTTCGTCCGCCCAATGTAAGAGAGGCCGCACTCACAAAAAATTCTGTAAATGCTCCAGGTATTATGATTGTCAATAGGATCTTTAAGATTGGAGAAAGAAATTTTATTGGTTGGAGAGAAAACAACTTTAAAACTAAACCTATTGAGAATACGAGAAATTTGTGTACTGATTTTAGGAAAATAAGGTAAGACAATAACATTTTTAAATTCTTTATTTGCTGGAACAGAATCGGTGATTATCTGAGATTTAGATAAAATGCCACGATCGATGGCAACTGCTTTTATATAGTTAATTTCACTATTAAATAAATCAGAATTTGAACAAATTTTACGTGCACAGAAAATAAGAGTATTGAAAGCTGTAAGTTTTTGATGTGGGAGATGATTGGACTTATAATGAGGGGGTAAACTTACAGCAAAAGGTTTATGGTAAAGTGTCGTCAAAAACTCACAATCATTACGAATTACTAGGATATTCAGAAAAGCTAGACATTGTTGAGTTTCAATTTCAAAAGTAAACTGTATACATGGATCAATTGAATTAAATAAATCAAGAACAGCGTTAATATTATGTTTTGACAAATCAAGCAAAGCAAAGGAATCATCTACATAACGTGTATAGAATGGAAATTGTATTAATTCAAATAATTTAACTTCAAAATAATGCATGTAAATATCACTTAAAACAGGGCTTAAAGGGTTACCCATAGCTAAACCTTCCGACATTTTATAAAACTTCCCTTATCCTGTTCGCGACGGCGCGCGCATTTTGAAGTGCGCATCTGAGGACGGAGCGGGAAAATTTGATTTCTTCTTCTGGGCCGAAGGATTTCGCGAAGCTAAGCCTAACTCTTGTAAAGTGTTCTTTAAAAAATAAAAAATTATAAAAGATTCATTTTTCCATATAACTTTTTGAGATACACATACATGGAATAAGTTGTTATTACATATATTCACACAAAAAATTGAGCTATTTTCTCAACTATTTTAGTACAAAAATGACTTTTTAAGTATATATAATGCATATTTTAAGCACTTTTTTAGGTTAAAAAATGATATAATACGGTCACAAAATACTTACGTACCTTTCATATAGCAACATATGAAACATTTTGCTCAAATAAAAAATAATTTTGTTAAAAAAAATGATAGTTTTATTTCTATTTCTAACTAATTCCTTAAGCAAAATAAGTGTTTTAATAAATCTGATTTATTCACAAATAAAATAGTTAAATAAAACTTGCAAGCAACTTGTGCATGCTACATTTTAATACTTAATATACAGACATACATAAAAATAGATTGAAAATGCTTAATTTTATTTATAATATTTTTGAAAATTAAAAAATTACATGTAAATATATAATAAATCATAATTTATCTATCAAATAAAAGTATTGAATAATAATAAGTAATAATAAATACACTAGAGCTACACCTTAAAATATGCATTTCTAAACAGTTGTTAAACTTAAAAAAAAAAATTTAAAAATAAAAGAAAAAATATATAGCTACGTATAATAAAACGAAATATCAAATATAGAGTATTTGATAATAATGAGTAAACTTCAATGATAACTTAAAATACATTCATCAAACAATTTGTTGTTGTTAAAATATATTTATGTATATCTTATGTATTAGAAATATTTAAAAATATAAATAAATTTATGAAATTAAATGTATTGAATAATAATTAAAAATAATAAATGGAACTGAGTAATAATTTAAAATATACTTATCAAAAATGTCATTAATGTTAAAAATATTTTTAAAATTGGATATATACATATATATATGGGGCTGTGCATATATGATGTTATCATTTTAGGGTGGAGGGGGGGGGGGGACTGGTACATGATATCGCTAAAGGGAAGGGGATTTGTCTTTTGATATCGTTATCATTTTTTATCCAACCAAACTTTTCTCTTTTTTTTATTTGTAACTCGGTTTTTACATCAAAATAGTATGTTATCTTTTTTTGGTCTGTTATCTATTTTTATGAGAATACAAAGTTATTATTAAAATCTTTAAATGATTCTAAAATTATTTAATTCCAAAATATGGAAAAACCCAACATTTGGCATTCCTATTCTTCTCTCATATGTGTATGCATATATAATACGCTGTTCGATATACCATATGCGAAATATGTTTGAAATGATACTTGTGTTTGCTAGTAAATGAAAGAGAAATAATTTTGTCCACCTGTTTTGTTGATAAGAAATTATGTTTACATTCCCCCCCCCCCCCTGTCATATAGCACTTGCCCCTGTGGGGCAAGTGCAAGAAGGCATTGTTGCATTGTTACTGTTGTTACATTATGTAACAAAAAGCTATTATTAAATTCTTTCAAATACTATTTCTTTTAAGTGTTATTTGATATAAAGTTATTTGATTAAAGTTAAAGTGATATTTTATTGACTTCTCTTCATTTTGAATGAATGAAGTATGCGAAAAATAAATGCAACAAATTTGTCTATCCCTCCAAACAAAAGAAAAAAATTCCAAAAAAAAAATTTAGACCTTGATAACGATGTCATTATGGTGGGGGGGGTGTTCGAGGGATAATAACGTATGATATCGTACGGGGGGAAGGGTGTTAAAAATTACCAAAAAGATAATAACGTTACATAAGTACAGCCCCTATATATATATATATATACAGTAGAAGATCTTTATAACGCAAACATAAAAACGCAAGGTTGTGCGCTATATAGAATTTTGCGTTATATGGGTCACATCATTAAATTTACCTTGTAAATATGGCCAAATATATGTGAAACATATCAAAATACATTAGAATATCTTTATACTGCATTCCTTGTTACCAAAAGTTATCCAAATTATAAATTTTTGCATAATATGGGTCAGACATTGTTAAATTTATTTTATATTCATGATCCAAATATAATTGACCAAACCATCCTTTATATTAGACATTTTCAAAAATGTTAATTGTAATAATAGCATTTTTTTCATTAAAAAGGTCTTAAATTAGGAGATAAAGTTGAACTAATGTATCAAATTTAGTCTTCTAGAGAGTAACAATATTTTTAGAATGTGGAAATATAGGTGCTTTTTAACTGCAAAATTCATTGTTTACATCTGAGAAGTTGTGCGTTATATGGAGAATTGCGTTATATAGAATTGCGTTATAAAGATCCTCTACTGTATATATATATATATGTATAAATAATTGAATATATCGAATAAATGTATTAAATTATAATGGGTAAAACTGACCATTTATTCGAAATATGCACGCTAATGTATGCGCTTATTTATAAAAATAGTCAGAGTTCAACGATTGTGTTAGAATCCCTAACTCTCAGAAATTTTACTTTCTGAAGATTGCGTTTTTTGACATTTTAATGAGTTTGGGAAACATGATATTTAAATATAGTTAATTTAATTTAAAATGAATTAATTTGATGCAATATATAAAATTATTGAAGGTAAAATTTAAAAAATTAACAAAAGTAACCCGCAGTCAGTAACTTTTTCTCTCTCTCTCTCTCTCTTTTTTTTTTTTTTTTTTTTTTAACTGCTTAACTGAATTTGCCGCAACAAGAAAAAGTATAAAATGGAGTCACCCTTTTATTTTCAAGAAACAAATCCCAGAGTTCAGTAGTCACAACAATAGACAAATAAGCAATTTTCAATTGAGATAAAAGAAAAAAAAGCTAATAGAAAATGGGCACCCGTAGATCTACAAATAAGCTATTTCTAATCAGATAAAAGTAAAGAAAAAAAAGAGTAATAGAAAACAAGCATTAATTGCGACTCTTAGTCAGATGCGCAAATGAAGCATACTCATATGTCATATGTTTTCAGTTTATCAGCTGACCCACACATTCTCCCTTCCAAGTGCTGCAGAAAAATCTTTACGATAAATAAAAAATAAAGCTTTATTAGACACGTAAAAGATTTATGATCGAAAAGAGATCATGTTTCAAAAACATCAGTCAAACATAAATTGATGATGAAATAAACACATTTTTTTTCATTGAAGTATTTTTTGAAAAAACTAAATTTGCATGAATTAAAAAATATTAATGGCATTCCATTTGCTTTCTTAGTTAGAAGGAAATGTGTTCTTCCCTAATATAAATTCGAATATGATCCACAAAAAATTTTTGTACGTTATAGTTTTTGAAATACGAGTAACGAAAAACGTTCCAAACTCACGGCACGAATACCAGTCGCTCGGGATGTAAACGCCAACAGCGCCGGCACGAATACCGGTCGCACGGGATGTAAGTGCCAACAACGCCGGCACGTATACCGGTCGCTCGTCTCCAATGGGTTAAAACACAAAAGTATTTTGTGAGAAACAAATGCTGGTTAAAAATATAAGGTTCTCAATTTCATATTGAAAATAATGAAACTCATTTAATCTCTTCCTCAAACAATCCAAAGCACCTTGTACAGGAACATTTGTAAAAATAGATTTGACATTGAACGAAATCATAGTGTAACCTGTTGGATTGAAATTACGAATTCTATTTGCAAATTGAACTGAGTTTTTTGACATATAAATATTGTTTACCATGAGGGGGGAAAACTTGGTAACTAAATGTTTTGCAAGCTTATAGGAGGCAGTACCAATATTGGAAACGATGAGGCGAAACGGAATATCAGGTTTATGAACCTTAGGTAAAGCATATAAATGGGCACAATTTGCCACAGAAGCTATGAGAGAGTACTTGCTAGAATCAGTAATAATGGGAGAGGAATTCACAGCAGGTTTTATGTTTTTAAGTTCAGAGGTAGATGGATCTTTTTAAAATCTTTTTTAATATTAATGTAAGGTCCTTCATTTATTAATTTCATAACATTTTGAACATAGTCAGTTTTATTTAGTACTACAGTTTGGCCTCCTTTGTCTGCTTTAGTTATAATGATATCTGGATTAGATTTAAGAGTTTTGAGGGAATTTTTCGTTGAATTATTCAAATTAGACTGATCCAGCTTTGCATTGAAATCCACATTATTTTTAATTACATACAGTTTACTTTTGAAATTGAAACTCAACAATGTCTAGCTTTTCTGGATGTTTTAATAATTCGTAATGATTGTGAGTTTTTGACGACAGTTTACCGTAAACCTTTTGCTGTAATTTTACCCCCTCATTATAAGTCCAGTCATCTTCCACATCAAAAACTTTCAGCTTTCAATACTCTTATTTTCCGTGCACGTAAAATTTGTTCAAATTCTGATTTATTTAATAGTGAAATTAACTATATAAAAGCAGTTGCCATCAATCGTGGATTTAGTTTAAATATCATTAACCGCATTTTATCTAAACCTCAGATAATCACCGATTCTGTTCCAGCAAATAAAGAATTTAAAAATGTTATTGTCTTACCTTATTTTCCTAAAATCAGTACACAAATTTCTCGTATTCTCAATAGATTTAGTTTTAAAGTTTTTTTCTCTCCAACCAATAAAATTTCTTTTTCCAATCTTAAAGATCCTATTGGCGATCATAATACCTGGGGCATTTACAGAATTTTTTGTGAGTGCGGCCTCTCTTACATTGGGCAGACGAAGCGTGCACTTAGAATTAGGCTGAAAGAACACCAGAATTACGTTAGAAAACAGGAAATTGAGAAATCTACAATAGCGAAACATTGTTGGAATTCCAACCACCAGTTTAATTACCCAGAGGCAAAAATTATTCAGAAACGTAATTCAGTTTTTGATCTAGATTTTTACGAAGCTCATTATATTCATAAACATACTTTCACCTTAGTAAATGATATGACCAACACCCCTTTCTTTCACCAGGGTGGAGAGATCCTGCGCAGTGACTCTTTTTCAGTTAGTTCTGTTCAATTACGTCATTTCTTTGGGATATATAAACTCTTGCTTCTGCCTTTTCAATCAATCCATAAGCCAGTTCTTGGGGCTATAGCCAAGGAGTTCTTTGAACCCATTTTAATTCTTTTTTTTTCTCTCTCTCTCTCTCTCACTGAGGAAGGGGATCGAGGAATCCTCGAAACGATCGTATGGGTATTTTTTATCGTTCTGTACGTTATTTGTGCGTAAAAATTGTTGTTTAAGATTTTAGAGTTTTATAATGAGTTTGTAAAAGGCTGTGCCTCTTAAGACTAGTTTCTGCAACAAATTATGACTAAAAAGGTAATTTAAAACAAGGCAATTTAATAATTACTGTATTTTTCTGCGTATTATACGTTTAAAAAGTTGCGAATTTCGTTATGTGGATTATACAAAGATTTTTTTTTCCACTGTTAAGTCCAATCGTGCAATTTTCAGAAAACGGGTGATTTTTTTAAGATGTTGAATAACAGATGATGCTAATCGCTTTAGCAATCCAAAATTAGACCCCTGATGTCCACATGCAATATTTTATTCTAGTGCTTTTTTCGCAATTTTATTCCATGATCGTTTCACGAAATTTGCAATTAATTTCTGCAATTGTTTGACGAAGTTCACAAGGTTTTTCTTGCTACCAAATGACGAAATTTACTATTTTTTCCACACCAATTGACAAAATTCGTGATATTTCACAATCATTCGATTAAATTCACGATATTATTCTGTGATCTTTTGACAAAATTCATGATTTTATTCCACTATCATTTGACGAAATGCGCGATTAATTTCTGGAATTGACTGGCGAAATTCACCATTTTTTTTTTTTTTTTCATGACCGATTGGTGAAATTTACGATCTTTTCTACGACCAATTGATGTAATTCGCATTGATGTAATTCTTTTTTCAGCAATCATTTAACGAAATTTGTGATTGCATTCTGTGATTGTTTGGCAAAATTCACAATTAATTTCTGGAATTGTTTGGTGAAATTCACAAAATAACTCTAGTTTTGTTTGACGAAATTCGCAGGGTTTTTTGCAACCAAGTGACAAAATTTACTATCTTCTCCATGACCGATTGTCGAAACTTGTGACTTTTTTCCATGATCGTTCGATGAAATTTGCAGTTGATTTTATTCCTGGATCGGGTAACAAAATTCATGAATTTTTTTTTGCAAGCAACTAACGAATATTACAATTTTTTGCACAACTGCTTGATGAAATTTGGGATTTTATTCCCTGAGCGATTGATAAAACTCCTGACTTTTTGCTGCGATTGTTTGATGGAATTCTCTATCTTTTTCGCGAGTTATTGACGAAATTTAAGTTGCTTTTATGCAATCTCTTGACAAAATTTGTGAGTTTCTTTGCCATATAATCTGCGAATTATATGGAGTTTTTTTCCTGTGACTTGGAATAAAGTCCTTGCGGATTATATGCAGGAAAATACTGTATCTATCACAAATACTAGCTGATTAAATATTTTGTATGGTATTTGGTGTGTATATCCCCAACAGTTGTGATATGGAGCTGCTGAAAATAATTTGAATACATTATCATCTATGAGGGGTTATTGCTTGATATGATTTTCCATGAAAATACATTTTTAAAATGAACAAAATTTTATTATTAGTACAAAATACCTAACGTGGATTTCCCAAACTAGTACTGTTATTGCTATATATACAGCAGAGTTTCCCCCAGGTTTAAAAAAGGGCAGGGTGGTGCTTGTGGGTTTTCCCATTCACTTTTGCATTCCAAAGGGCATGTTTTGGATTTTTAACGGCATTTCTTGAAATTTTTAAAGGCACTCTTTTAATTTTTAAAACTACTTTTTAATATTTAATAGACCTAACACTATTTTAAAGACAGCAATGAGTCAATTTTTACTATGCAAGTAAATTTTTTAATAAACAAAGGAGTAAAGGTAGTTTTTTCAAGTGGGGGCAACAAGGGAGCTAATTTTTTAAATGAGGGACAAGAAGGGTGCTATTTTGTAAACCTAAGGGCAGGCAGGGTGCAGCACCCTCCTAAAACTGTCTGGGGGAAACTCTGATACAGTTAAACAAATGTCAAGTGAAAATGTAATACATATATATATATTCAGGTTCAGGCTTGATCAAGAAAGATGGTGACATATACTTTGTGGATTGGCACTTGTGATAACTAAATTTTGTACCTAACACTAATTTAGAAAATTCCAGAAGTAAGCCTTTGTAATCCGTAGAAGATGAATGATAGATAATGTTTCAGTTTATAACTGTAATATGAAATGATATGTTTTTGCCAAAATTGAGACCAACGTGTATGTTTACACTGTATCTAAGTATGAAGCTTTTATACATAAAATGTATCTTATGGAGTTAGAAAGCATTCATAAATAATTTTTCTTTCTTTTTTATTCATGGCTCAGGAGCTGTAATAACTTTGTAAATTGATTTTTTATTCTACTGTTGCAGCTCACAAAAGCAACTTTGAATTTCTGACGCTCAATAAATTTAACTGTAATTTATTTCTATGTTAATTTTTAATTTTTATTTTAGTGATTCTGTTTCCTTTGTAAAAACAATTTATTATAGTATACTTAGCCATTATTTAGCATGGTAGTTTAGTTCTAAAAATGTATAAAGTAAATTGAAAGTGTATTTTCAATCTACATATATTACAATAAAATGTTTTTTCATTTATTTTCTATGGGGAAAAAAAAAACCCTGCAGATTTTGAATTTTATGTTTTCATGTTTATGATGATGTTCTTTCTGGATTTATTTAATAAATCAAAAGTGTTTTAATTATGCGTGAAAATTCTGTTCACCAAATAGCAGAAATACAGTAAGATTAAAAATAAATTTTAAAATTCTTCATTGGTTGCATACATTGATGAATATCACTTAGTATGAAATACGTTGTTATAAGAAATCATCCACATCCTTGTTTTTGCCTTGTAAATATTACTTGCTTGAACCATGCATGTATAAACTAACACTATCTTACTATGTATACTAACCGCCGCGGTGAGCGGCCTCTTTTCGTCCACAGCCCTTCTATTCTTCCACTTATTCTGACTCTTTTGCGGAAGCTAGATTGAAAAAAAAAAATCAAAAATTAAAACCGGACAAATTTAAAAGGGAAATTGCGCAAATTAAAGACACCGAAAAGCGGGAAGCTACCGACCAATCACTGTTACGTCGAACTTATTATTAGTCTTTTACCTTACAATACACCGCTAAATTTTAAAGTTTAAAAACAAGCCCACAATGCATTTCTGAAAAACGACTGAAAGAAATCTGATTGACTAACATCCTTAAATGTTAACTTCCCATAAACTGTTTGAAATATTTTTTTTCTGCTTGTACATTTGTGTATTTTCTAGAAATCTTAAAATGCATTTGATGGTAGATATAAATATTAAAAATTAATAATAACAATAATGTAATTTTTGTATTTCTATAACTACATTAAACTCAATGCAATGTCATGTAAATGAAAGTTCTTTCTCATTTCACAAGCTATTTTAAATAAAAATCATGCAATTTGAATAGCTAGCTGTAAGTTAAGGGTTGAATATATTTAAGAAGGTATGAGAATGAGTTAGTTATGTATGTGTGAGAGAAAGATATGAATTCAGTGAAATTTGTACATTTTCAAATTCATTTCTTTATTTTACTATTAAATACATTTCATAAATGCTTATCATATTTAAAATTAATTTTGTTTTTATAAATGTACTTACATATATTTATGCATTTTTTTCCTCTCTTCTTTTCAGTTTAGGCAGTACAAGATTTTTTAAAGTAGCAAAAGCAAAACATAGGTAAAATTTTTGTTTATTGCATTTCCGTTTAATTCAAGTTGCAGAGTAAATATTTAATATGCATTAATACACACTTAAAATGATTAGACCACATAGATTTTCTCTCCTATATTTTAAAAATCTGTCTAAGAAGATATTGTATATTAGCATATCAGTAATATAATACTTAGATTAGGTGGGGGTAAAATAGATAGGTTAAAAAAATAAATTTATAAAAAAAAATACATTTTTTATCAGATTAGCATATCTTAGTTGTCAGTATTCGTTTTTGACAAAAATATTTATTGCTGCATTAATATATTTGGTAGCCATTTTAAAATTTATGGATGAGATAACATGGCTGTAATGATGAGAAAACTTTCGATTTAAAGTAAATGAGAAGTTAGTTTTAAAATTTATGGATGAAATAGCATGGCTGTAATGGTAGGGAAAACTTTGGATTTAAAGTAAATAAGAAGTTAGTTTCAACTGGTTTATCCATTGTATAGCTTGAAACACTCATCTAATTTAAACAGCAATAGCAATGAACAATTAATCAAAAGTGGATAGTTCGTAAAAGTTATATTTCTCAAGAAGACAACACATTAGGTACTTCTTAGGATCATAATAATCAGCAGTGCATAAGAAAGTTCACCAAAAAAAGTAAAAGTTCCTATTCATGCTTCCTGAGAAAAATGACATGTCCGAATTAAATTTATAACAAATTACAGCAGTCCTTTCTGACCCAACAATCGGCCATAATTTATGCTATTTCTTCTTTTGGATGCATTGTTTAATTGCTTAAATAAAATGTTAGCAAGTTTGAAGTGAGTATACTTATTTCTCCCCACTTATATCCCATAGTATAGGGTAAAATAGTTACTTGACAGTGTGTTTTAAAACAGTATTAGGAATAATTTGCAAATTTTTTTGTGAAATTGCTCCTGAAATGTTGTGAGCAAAACTGATTTTCAATTTCTATGTAAGTCTTTTATTGATTTAAATAATATATTTTTTGCAAAGTATGAATAAAAAATGAGTTGTTTTTATAAATATTTTACCCCCCCCCCCCTCACTTTACCTTACTGTATGCTTCTTAAATATACAGTGAAGCACCTTTTATATGTTTTTTAAGGAACTAAAAAAAAAAAAATGTATAAATGAAATTCACAAAAATATGAACAGTTTTGTAATAACCAACAATAAAAAATCGGGGATAAATTATAATTGATGAGTAAAATGATTTACCATTTTTGTTTTTGCATTATATTGTTTAATCATTTTAACCAATCATTAAAGAAAGACTTGTTCATCCATGATTTTTTCCTGTGCTTTCTCTATAAACAACGGACCATCAATGGGAATTTTTACACTATGACACTGATTAAACCACAGTAAAAGCAATTTTCTACATCAGCAAATTTTCTGCTTTGGTCTTAATTTTTTTTTTTAATTTTTTTTTTAAGCACTAGATCCACTTTGATGATGGCTTTCCTTGATGATCTTACGCTTATAAATGAACATGTTTAAAGTTGAAACTGTAAACCTAATTATTTGACAAAATCCACTCTTTTTACCTGACTGCCAGGAAGGGTTATGTGTTTGACGCATATCTGGGTATGTATGTGGATTTCTTTATATCCTCAAAACATCCCAACGGCTGGATGGATTTTAATGAATGAGGTCTCTATCGATTCATCTTAATCATCCGATGATTATAGGCTAGGTTTTGTTTTCATAAATTCAAAATGGCAGTAGAGGCGAATTTTTTTTTAAAATTCACTATATTGAGTGCCATATCATTGGATAGGTCTTTCAAAATGAAAACAATATTTCCTAGACTATTTTACAGTCAGAAGCTCCATTTAAATATTACACAACCTGAAAGTTGTGTAGGTAAGATCTCTAGTTTAACTGTAACTCTAACCTTCATAGACATCTATAGGCCTCATCAAAACAGTGTTTATAGATAGAAACTAACAATTTAACACAGCTTAAAAGTCATCAAGTAAATAAAAAAATATTTAAGTAATATAAACTAAAAATTCGTCAATAAAAAATTAAATTAAAAAAATCAATCCGACTGCGTAAAAAGCGAATTAAAAAGAGGGAAATAAGATGACATAGGAAAATAGTAGAGTGCGTAATGAAAATCTTTTTTTTACTTAAGTAATTGCAGTCAAAGGGAAACGTAGATAGAAGGAGCCGCAGTACATACCTGAACATGAATCTGATGCCTCCGACTACAATTACTTAAGTAAAAAAAAAAGATTTCCATTACACAGTCTACTATTTTTCTATGTCATCTTGTTTCCCCCTTTTTAGTTTGCTTTTTATGCAGTCGAGTTTATTTTATTTTTTTTTTTTTATTTTTTATTAAATGTTGGCTTTTATCCACATTTTGTAAAATGTACATTATGTCCTTCAATGACAGAGATTTTTTACTGCTCAAAGTCACTGTGAACTGCTATTGAACGATAGAATCTAGAAACTGAGGTTGACAGGAAAAGAACTTGTTAAGTTTTTTTGAGAGTGTAATAAATGCAGTAACAAACAGATTGTTCTTTATTTAGTCAAACATATAGAACAATGATAAATAGGGCAAGTCCAGCTGTCATAAAACCTTTAAAATGTCATATGAGTGCTATTCATTATTAAGATATTACTAAGCCTAAAGGGGTGCTTAATAAATTACAAGAAGTGCCTCAGCCCCCCTCCCCATGCCTCATCTGGTTATGGCCCTGCAAATAACATATAAAATGTACATAAAAATTACCTACAACCTTGAAATTATGAGCTAATAAACTTTGTTATTTTTTTTAAATAGATATACATTTATCACAGTTTTGAACAGTGCATAGCTATTGTTTATACATTTGCAGCTATTTTTGTGTAATGTTCATTAATACACACTTTTTTTTATGGCAGAATCCCATAATATTAAAAACGGTTTAACGTATCAAGTTCTGTAAATAAAAAATCCCAAATCTTTGTCTTTTTTTTAATGTATGAGATAAAACAGAGAAATAGCATGTAGCTTATATCCTTCGTTAAAAAAATTAAACTGGCTTGAACCAATGCATTATTTTAAAGTACCTACAAAAGTCATTTTGCTCTTGTTAACCTTCAATCAACGGTAATCAGTCGATTTGTCTTGTTGCATAGATCTTTAGCATTATGGTGGATCTTGCATTCAAACTCCAGAGCATTGGGTATAAATTGGCTTATCTACAAAATAAAATATGTGCATTGTGTGCTAGCACTGCATTTGTAATCAAACGTGGCATCATGTTTTTGTATTATTGGCATTAAGTCTCACTGTTTGGCGACAGTTATTTTTTATAGAAAGTGGTAGATAGGAAAACGGACAGGTACCAAAATTTTTAATTATAAATTTCAGTTTGTGATGAGTTTAGCTGGAGTGGCTGTGTTCTTTTTATATATCATAATTATAATCTTTTTGCCCATATTTCAGAGTTAAAATTCTATTTACCTTTTTATTAGAATATTTGTTTGTATGTATTGCTTTTTTGAAAACCATATCAACCATATGCATTTTCTTTTGTAAAAGTTGAATTTTAATTCTTTGCTATTTAATCAATAGGTCTTGTTTTATAAAAGCTTTTCTGTATCTTGAATGCGTAAACAAAGGTACAGAAGATTTCAAAGTAAAGTATATAAATTAAAAAATTTTCACTGTATGTGATATGGTAAATATTTCTCAGATAAACAAAATTCTTTTCACCACTGAAGCAAGTTCATGCAGAACATCGCCTAATTGCTAAAAATGTAATTTTTGGATTGAAATGTTTACTTTATTTTAAATTTAAATTTAACTATTTATACCTGGAAGTTGATTGTTCATTGCTATATAATTGAATAATTTAGGATCAATTGGAACAGTCAGTTGATGTATACTTTGAAGTTTCGTCCTATGTCTAATATTGTTATGTATATATATTTTTTTCTTTTTCTCAGAGAAGGCTTGACTGTTGTAAAAGTATTTGCAATTCGAGATCCATCACTACCTCTAAAAACTCACAGAGAGAAGTTAGATGGTAATTTTTTTTTCTTTCAATTTTTTAATATGATTTTTCACACTTTTAATCATCATTATACTTATTTTGTTTTCCCTTTTCTAGCTATCAAGGGTCTCTTAAAGAAGGTCCCAAACACAATACCCTTTCAAAAAACCATGGTAAGAACTATGTGTCAAATAGTTCAGTTATATTTTTAATTTTAAAAAATCTAATTTTTTTGCATGTTTGTTAAATATGTGTTTTGTAACGTACTAACACTTAATGCATTGCCATGACTAATCTTCTTCCTCTTTTGTATGTTTCTTTTGTTTAATAACACATAAAATTATTTAAAAAAGATTTAAGCTATATGTCTTGCCTGAAAATATTAATTTTAAACTGTTCCAACAAACACATTCCCAAATTATAAAATAAGGAATAAATGTTCAATTAACCATGTATATTTTATTTGTGCCTAGAATTAACTGTATATATTTGCTAGTACAGATTTTTTCAGAAATGTAGCTCATCATATGTCATTTTATTTAATGTTACCTTATCTATGTAGCATCTGCTGGTAAATTTTGTAACTTAGTGTCCTGGATAATTTTACCAATTACACATAACACTGCGAATTCCTAATCTATATATATATTACGCTATTATATGTGGCACAGAAATCGCGATTATTTGTTAATTGTTTAATGGCAATGCACGAATCAAACACATCTCATTAGTTATTGTGGAAAGTCCTTTAGCAGTATTTAGACCGAGGTTAATCGGGTTTATTTACATTTCGCTCTTTCGCTGCAATTATGCAGCTTCAAAATATTATTAGAAATGCCCGTAAAAGATCTTGGCGAATGCTTGAAAGAATGCTTGAGACGGCGTCAAACACAGGGCATAAGCGATCACCAAAATAGGCTTAATAACCGTCGCATGGGGAAGAGTTCCATATCCTGTTCTGTTTTTTCATGCCGAGATTTTTTTGGCAATAAATGTCTTGATGTAGTTGTTGCAATCTTCCATATTTGGGGTTGTCAATCTATATATATATTACGCTATTATATGTGGCACAGAAATCGCGATTATTTGTTAATTGTTTAATGGCAATGCACGAATCAAACACATCTCATTGGTTATTGTGGAAAGTCCTTTAGCAGTATTTAGACCGAAGTTAATCGGGTTTATTTACATTTCGCTCTTTCGCTGCAATTATGCAGCTTCAAAATATTATTAGAAATGCCCGTAAAAGATCTTGGCGAATGCTTGAAAGTGGAGAAGAAGCCGAATTAAGAAGAGAAAATCAAAATAGATTGGATTGGGAACGGCGTCAAACACAGGGCATAAGCGATCACCAAAATAGGCTTAATAATCGTCGCATGGGGAAGAGTTCCATATCCTGTTCTGTTTTTTCATGCCGAGATTTTTTTGGCAATAAATGTCTTGATGTAGTTGTTGCAATCTTCCATATTTGGGGTTGTTTTTTTATTACTCGAATGCTATTGGTGGTAGATACGTATTAATTTTGCATATATATTTTTTAATTTATAATTTTCCAGGTTTTTTTAAATGATATTTTTCTGTAGATTTAATATTATGTAAATATATTTTGTGCATTTTTACATGTTTTGAGATGCATTATTATAATATTAACCTTTGTAATATAATTTTAAGTTGGGTACTACTTAATTATCCCATCGGCCAATTTTGCCAAATTATATAAATCAGCAAACTACTTGCCAAATTATACAAACTGACATAATTTTTATCTTAAATAAGGAATGAACAAATAAATAAGTAAAGCATTAATAAAAATGCATATAAAACATCAAATTAAAAATCACTTGATGACATAGCAAACATGTGTAACATGTTTAATGTCAAGTGACTGTTACATTTACGATCAGGCATTATTGGCATTTAATCTTATAGTGTGGCGATAGTTTTTTAGTCAACAAGATAATCAAGTAGTACCTTATGTTTTAATTTCACATGTATTACAAATACATAAATATGAAATATATAATATGTATTCATATATGCATTACCATATATATGTATATTAGAGTGGAGCGAAAAAAATTAATTTTTTAAAATCAAAAGAGGGTAGGTGCCAAAAGTTGCCTTTATACTAGTACATCATCTGTGTGCAATATTACCACTGAAAAAAAATGGCTTGAGTCTGTACTTTTGGTTCAAAAATCGAAATTTTGGGTAAAATTTGACATTTTTGCAAAAATTTAAAAAAAAAATTCTATAGAGAGGGTTATTATATAAAAGTGTTATTTAAACCTTTATTATTAATGACTTAACATATTTAAACGATAAAACGATATCTTTGTTCTGTATAACTGGAACAAAACTAACAACTTTTGGTAGAAAAAAGGCGTTTCCACTCTGTTGTGTCATACAACTAATTGTTGTTTAGAATACAGCTCTTACCTAGTTGCTTTCAAAACTACCCAGGAGGTACCACATGGAGGTGACTGCCTCCAATATTTCAGTGCATAGCTCGACCACCCTACCATCTGAACTCAATATTTTATTTATACGTTGAATTGTGATTTTTTATCAAAGACTGGCATAAGTTTTCTATGTACCAACCTGGAACATCTCTTTGGATCCACAGACTTTGAATGCTGCTGCTGTGATCTTCTTTACGTATATTAATGTAATATACACTATGACGCAAAAGTTTAGACAATGAAGAAATTCTTACATACTTTGAAAAATATTTATTCAATTTTCAAATCACTGCTTGAAATTAATGTGCTGTACATATAAGCAATATTTATAACAAAGAAAAGTGGAATTGTGCATATTGCAATAAATTAAATGGTAACAAAAATAAACTGCTGTCTCAAAAGTTTAGACACAAATTAAATAAAATCGAAATAAACAATTTTTAAAACCTGGTTGCGCATCCATGCTTATGTATTACGTCATATACACGAGATTGCATGGAAGAAACTAAATCTTGCATAGTTTGTGGATCGATATCGTACCATGCATTCTCAATAGATGTCTTAAGTTCCTTTTCAGAAGAGTATTGTCTAGCGTTGCTATAAACTTTGCGACACATGATGCTCCAAAGGTTTTCTATAGGGTTAAGATCTGGGCTACATGCTGGCCAGTCGAGAACTCTTATATTATGGGAATTAAACCAAGATTTTGTATGTTTTGCAGTGTGAATTGAAGCATTGTCTTGCTGAAATTCCCACTGAGGACCCCCTAGAAGCTCAGCAAATGGCAGTAGGTTTTTTTCTAATGTCTGTGTATAATGCTGTGAAGTTTGACGACCACTGGTGAAGGTCAGAGATACTTGTCCATTATAGCAAAAGGCTGCCCAAACCATCACCGAGCCCCCTCCTTGTCTGCGACTAAAAAAACGTCGAGGTTCCTTCCGCAAGTCATGCCAATACGATAAACAACCATCTGGACCATCCAGATTCCACTTTTTTTCATCGCTAAATATGACTGACTGCCATTTCTCTCCATATGACATATGCTTTCGAGCCCACATAAGTCTTTGTAACTTATGATATGGTTTCAGAGCTGGTTTCTTCTGCATTTTGCTATAAACGATTGTTCCTTTTTCCAAAATTCGTCTACGAATCGTATCCTTTGATACAGAGAGTCCCGATGAGCTTTGAACTCCACGTACGCTCATTTGTTGAGTACTCGCTAGTCTTTGTATCAGGCGATCCTCTCGTACATTGTCACACGTGGCCTCCCAGACCGACATTTTGCTTTATATTCGGAAACACTCGATAAAACTCGATAAATAGATTTTTTTGACCTATTAATAATAGCAGAAATTTCAGAAACGCTCTTCCCTTCACCTTTCAACTGCCAAATCCTTGAAACCTCATTCACTTGAATTTCTTTAGCTCTCGGCATGTCGACTATGAAGCGCAATCGTTTGCAGAACTTAAGTACTCCAAATTTGTGACATCATCGATTCTAAATTTGCATATGCCAGCGAATATTCAAAGAAATTTAGAATAGTGTCTAAACTTTTGCGACAAGCACATTTGAATTTTTATGAAAAAAATTAGTATTATAGCAAATAAAACGATTGTCTTTTGTACATAGCATTTTAAATCAGTTTTTGAATATATTTACAGGTTTTTGTAATTCTGACGTCATAATTCTACATTTTAAAGCTGAATGACGTCATTGTCTAAACTTTTGCGTCATAGTGTATTCAGCCTTCTATTATCTTCACCAAGATTGCACACGATAAATGCATATTGATTAGAGGTTCTGTTACCACAACACTTTTCCAATGAATTAGATTTATATAATTATCAGCTTCAAAGTTGATTGTCGATATTTCAGATTTGCGTATGCCATCATTTACTCTCATCTTTCAACTATTATGTGCTGAGCAGCTAGCTGTTTAATGTGATGGCAATCGTCAGAGAGCATTGACATAAGATTTTCCTCTGCATATGCAAAGCAACCATTGTCCTAAATAGCCTTTTTTTTAGTATTTGTTTTATTCCATTTTGTGTGTTGTTTAGTAGCCAAGTTGTTTTTGTGTAGTCAATTTCCCATGAGTTTTTAGATCCCTTCTTTAGCTGTGGATTACATTTGATTGTAAACTATTTTGGGGCCAAACTTGGATGACATAGTACTTTTTGAGTGAACATAGAGACTCTGATGGGCAGTGAGTGCTCATTTGAAGGCAGATAATTCTGTTAGTCGTTGTCATCCATTCTGCGAGGGAAATGTTTAGAATGAACCATTACAATTGATCATATGCCACCTCCAAGTCCAGTGAATTTCCTCTGCATCATTTATTAGATAAGATCGTTGGCAAAAATTAGATTCTAATCCACAGGGATGCACCGGACATATAGGAAAATCTTTGTCCACGTGCTTATTCCCTTCTTATTTCAATTTTTGAAGCTATAGAGAGTAATTTTTAAACATTTTCCTGAAATTGAGAAAAGGGTACTCAGCACAAACCAGAAATACCTGATAGATATTTGCAAAGTTATTTCATCAAGATATTGCTCAGAAGAACTAGGGAATAGAAACCCAGAAAACTCGTCCTACGTAAGACACAACGGCGCATAAAATTATTCGCCTTTATATAAGCACTGATTGACCATCAGAGTCTGGTTCACTCACAAAGTATGTAATCCAAGTTTATGCCACAGGATGGTTTACACCAAATAAAATCTGCATCTAAAAAATTAATCTAAAAACTTATGGGAAATTACTCTGCTACTAAACATCACAGAAAACGGCAAAAAACAAATACTAAAAAAGTTTATTTAGGACAATGGTAGCTTTTCACATCAAGAGCAAATTCTTATTGCAATTTTGATGACAATCGCCATCACATTAAACAACAAGCTTATCAACATATAAAAAATGCAAGAGGTTAAGTAAATGATGGCATACTCAAAGATGAAATACCTAAATGTTGTAGGAACAGAACTCCCAATCACTATACAGTAACTGGATGTAATTTTGGTGAAGATACTAAAGGGCTGAATAGATTTCATTAATTCCACTGCATTACTCTGCTTGCCTTATCATACATAAGCAGTAGAAATATATGTGAAGAAGTGTCACAGCAGCATCACCCAACGTCTTTGGATACAAAGGAGAGATGGATTAGGTTGATACATTAAAATTTATAAACTTATAAATGATAAACTTATGTCAGTCTTTGATAAAAAAATCACAATTCAATATATAAATAAAACATTGTGCTCAGATGGAAGGATGGTCAAGCTATGCGCTGTTGTGTGATGAAATGCAGTCATCCCCACGTGATACTTCCTTGGTAGATTTGAAAGCAACTACATAAGAGCTGTACTCCAAACAACAATTAGTTGTAAGATACAACAGAGTGGAAACACCTTTTTTTACCAAAAGTTGTCAGTTTTGCTTCTATTATACAGAACAAATATATCGTTTTATCATTTAAATATGTTAAGTCATTAATAATAAAGGTTTAAATAACACTTTTAAATAAGCTCTATAGGAATTTTTTAATTTTTTTGAAAAAATGTCAAATTTTACCCAAAATTTCGACATTTTGAGCAAAAGCGTAGACTCAAGCCATTTTTTTTCAGCAGTAATATTTCACGCAGATGATGTACTAGTATAAAGGCAACTTTTGGTACCTACCCGTTTTTCATTTTAAAAAAAAATAATTTTTTTCGCTCCACCCTAATGTGTGTATATATATATAATTACATAGATAATATGTATATAAATAACACAAATATGATGTTTATAATATTAAAATATATGTTTATAAAAATGAAAAAAATATGTAACTCCCCCATCTTGATAAATTTGGCAGGATGCTAAAATGGCCTTTTGGTGCCATTTTGGATTCCTTCGCCAATCGCGCCAATCAGAACAGGATACGTAATTCTTCCGTCACATGCACGGGCTTCTGATTCATCACATTAGCATTTCACAAATCTTAATTTGCCATATATCAAGTTTCAATCTTATACGGATATGCCATTTAGGTTCAATTGTAAGAACTTTCCTGACCTTTTCATTCTTTAAAAGTAAGTGTAATAATTTTTTCCTGACCGTTTCATTTTTTAAACATAACTATTATACTTTTGGAATTTTAGCTCTTATTTCATTTTTTTTACAAGTTTTTAGTATAAATAAATATTATTCAGTCTTTTTTTATTATGTCCACTCCACTGTTATACTCTTCAATGACAGTCTCTCCGCGCAACGCTGGGTGGGTCAGTTAATATTTATAAAATTCCCATGAATGAAAAAGCAACTTTTCTTAAGCAATTAGTGTATTTTACTTTTTATAAGTGAAAAAATATTTTAATAAAAATTCTATAAAAATTAATTATTCATTAAGATATTTTCTGTTAGAATGCTCCTAGCATGTTAAAATGTTGGTGCATAATAATTATGAAATATTTGACTTATAATACTCTAAATGTTTAACATCCCTGATACAGCCAGTGCTGGTTTATGGGGCACTCAGAGTAGCTCGACATAAACTGTTTATTGACACTAACATGAAAACAAAAATATGTACATACTTAGAATGCGACTACGCGCTGATATGTTTTTAACTGAACTAAACAACATAATGTCGCTCACAGAGTGGTTGTGGAGCATCGTCACTGCACACATGTGCTATATGGCGAATAGGAGAAAAAGAATGTTGTATTCCAACAGTCAATAAAATAAGTCATTTTCTCTGTACATCATAATCGATTTTTTGATAATAAAAAAAATCTTGTTTATTTTTAAATTTTCATTAATTTTGTAACATTTAATGTTTCTTAATTTGATGTTTGCATTGTTTTATTAATGTCAATAAAAATTTTCAGTTGACAGAGAAAGCTGGTATTTTAGTCCGCCAATATGTTAAAGACAATTTGTATGACAGAATTAGTACTAGGCCATTTTTAAACAGCATAGAAAAACGTTGGATAGCATTTCAACTTCTTCAGTGCCTGAGTCATTGTCATGAACTTGGTGTAAGTAATCCTTTAATTATTTTTTTTTTAATATTTTTGTTACTTAATAGAATAGTAGTTAAAGGGCTTTATGCTAATTATGTTATATTTTAAAAGTTGTGTATATACTTTTAAATATAGGTTCACCATGGAGACATTAAATTAGAAAATATCATGATCACTAGTTGGAACTGGGTTTTTTTGACTGATTTTGCAAGTTTTAAGCCAACTCATTTAGCAGAAGTAAGTTTTATTATATACATTGATATCTGTGTTTTCTGTTTATTTAATTTGCATTAATTTTTTTTCTTTTTATAGTGCTTTTAACTGAGAATTTGTATGAAATGATAGTTAAACTTTAAATTGTTTAATAATATATTTTTTTCAGTCTTGATTAATTTTTCAATATTGTTAAATTTTAAATGTCTGACTCAGTTAGAAATTAATTTATAGTAGTAGTCTTCAACCTTTCACACTCAATGACCTCATCAATAAATTCTTAAGGGGGCTTGTCACTCAACTTCGGAATTCTCTTCCGTAATGTTAAGCCGATGTACTTCTGATTCTGAAGTACTCAAAATTCGTACATTCAAAATATCTTCTCGGGAAATTCATATTTTTAACATCTTTTTTTCTGTGTACTCTTCTTAAAGCATGTCTCTTTTTTTTTCTTAGTTTACAAAATATTTCTAAAATCTATGCTGAATTTAATATTTTATGTGTTAAAAGCGGGCAAACTGTGAGTAAGATTTTAACACTTCCTATAAAATTAAGTCTGTACTTTAGAAATATTTTGAGAACTAAGAAAAAAAGAGACATCTTTTAGGAAGTGTACACAAAAAATAGAAGTTAAAAATATGAATTTCCTGAGGAAGTATTTTAAATATGCGAATGCATCAAATGCCCATAGACTTTACATTAGTGAGGGGGAAGCTAAGTGACCAGCCCCCTTAAAGGTCTGTGGGCCACTCATTATTCAATTAAACAGCATAAGCAAGAAATCTATACATGCCCAGGTTTTTAAGACCAGATGGATTCTATATATACACTGTGGAACTATAGAATTCTTATTTTCTTTCTTGACTAATTAAAAGAAGACCATTTTCATTATTTATGTTTGCATCAGGATTCTTGTTATCAATCTTGCCGTTGTGCTAAATCATAACAAAATGCTTCATTTGTCAAGGGAAAAAAATGAAAATCACCAAATTGGGAGAGCTGATTTTTTCTCCTTGTGTGCAGGTAACACTCATTTACAATGCTAAACGATTTATGTTGTTTATCTTATTCAATTATAGAATACAGTCTACACATAATTACCTTACACAATTTCTGTTAAAAATCTTCTGCATTTTGGTGGACTTTTGCTTTTTTTTAAAAAAAAAAGAATCAAATCCTCCTCCCCTCCAAAAAAACAAAAAAAACAACAACAAAAAAAAAAAACCTTTGACCTCTTGCAGCTCATAAAATCAAAAGTATTTAAATCTTTTTATGCTCTATTTTTTACTTTATTGTGTACAATCATCTAAAAATTTCAATCAAAATCAAAAATCTGTAAAACTTTTATGCTCTATTTTTTACTTTATTGTCTACAATCATCTAAATCCCCCCCCCCCCACACACACACTTCCTGAAATCACTATTTCCTCTTTTACTGCTCCCCCTCCCCCCAGCACTAAGCACACAAATTATAAAATCTTTAAAACAAATTTAATTTTTATCTATATATTTTAATGCTGTATTGTTGCTTCGCCGTAACAATAAAGTGTCAGTCATCTAAATTTTGTGCATCCCCCCCACCTCCCCCCCAAAAAAAGATTCTATTTCCTGAGTGCACAAAGCTTAAAATTAAAAAATATATATATTTATATTTCTTTAAATTTTCTTCTTATTTATTTTGTTCTAAAACAACGAATAATCAATTTTCTAATTAACTCAATAAAATATTTCCTTCCATCCAAAAAAAAGAGAAATTCCTAAGAATGGGGAGGGAGGAGCAAAACTTTTCCTCTTGTTTGCAGTTTGGCTATTCTCTCCCTTTTTTAGATTGAATTTTCCATTCATCAAGTATCAATCTCAAGTCTTTTGAGATTTGACAAATATTACATCAGCGATTTTAGCCCTAGATAAATTTTCAATTTCTGTAAAGTCTATAAGTCTATAGAGGAAACTTTTGTCTTCTCTTATTATACAAGAAGAATCAGATTCCTCGACATTACGGACACAAAATGTAAGAACTTCTTTTCCGGAGATATCAGTATTCTGGTCTGCGAGAACTGTGAAACATTTCACATTATTGACTTTTTGTGCAATGTGCTCTTGTATAGTCTTACCACAAATTTTGATTATTTCATTTTATATGTCTGAGCTTGTATATTTTTTTGAAATCATACCTGATTGAACTTCCTTTAATTCCCCAGCTTTATCGCTGACTTTCAAACGAATCAAAGCAAAGCTCTGAAATTGCCTTCATTTTTACTCTTTTCTTCAACAGAAATATTTCCAGAATCTCTGTGGCCACATAATGAGAGTCTTTGTCTTCCGCAAAGAATGTCTGTTTTAATTACGGAATTGAGCTTTTGCCTATTTTTATAGATTTCTGCGTTCTTGTTATTATGAAGTTGTATTCCATTGTTTACATTTTGCCCTTTCATATATTTTTTAAATTCTTCTGCCATAATAATGTAATTGTTGTGATATCGGCACATTTCATGAGATGTTAAACATTCTAAAGCATCCTTCCACTGTGCAAAAGGAGATAAAACTAATTTACCCAATCGCTGATTTCCTTGACCACCCTGTCCATTTGAAAACACTACACAAATTTTGCAAAATGTTCCATCAAGTTTTACAGAGTAACTTGACTATGGAAATTTTTCAAACCAGTAATATTGAAATTTTCTTTTTTTATGGTTTGCAGGGAAAGAAAAGAGTGGATCTAATCTTCAGGAATTTTCTAAAATTAAATTTTTGGCAATGATCAAGATAAAAATGCCATCGCCAACAAATAGTCTTATATCCATATCACTTTCAGAGAACAGTTTAGATGGTGTATTTACAGCACTTTGTCCAATGCTAATAGCTTCAATCACTTTTTCAGGTTTTTCATCTTTAACTGCAGAACCTGCTTCTTTATGTTTTTCATCTTTGACTTCAGAACCTCCACCTTCTGTTCTGTTCAGAATTTTTGAAGAAAAAAAACTCAACAATGTATTTTTCAGTCTTTTATGAGAATTCATATTGCAAATTCTTTTTGTTATATATTGTATATAACTATCATATAAATTGCTATCTAGGTCGATAAAATTCAACTAATCTTCAACAAATCATAACACGAAAGGCAGAAACAAAATCAAAATGGCTTTGAAAGCACGTTCTATTCACAAAAAATCAGGGGGATCGGAGAGGGTTTGTAGTGTTATGCTCTCTTGGATGCAGCCAACAGCTAGCGAGAAGTTTTCATTCGGCCAATGGGGAGAGGTGCCGTGCCTTCCTTCTCTTTTTGTTCGGAGCACGTTTTTGTCACGTGCTATGCCAGTCAGATCTCGGGAGCTCTTCAGTGCGCCCAGCTGTAAACCTCGGAATACTGTTACAGCCTAGCATTATTCTTGCAGTGACGATCGTGAAATATTTGGCGGTGTTGCATTTATTAAATAAAGTTTATTTTTTCTAATTAAACTTTTGATCAAGTCCTGTGGTGAGGTGGTGGCTTGAGACCCCTTAGCCCTCCCCCCCCCCCTTTTCCTATTCCCCTATGAGTTTTTTTTTTCTGCCAGAGTTTCTTCTAGGTTTATAAAAGGGAACGTTGCTATTGGAAAAAAAGTTTAATTTTTATGTAATGCATAAAAATACTATTTTTTAAAACTTTCTATGTATCAACTACCCATTATAATGGCTGTTTTTCTTGGAATGATGGGGTTTGTTATACAAATGTCAACTGTAATTTCATATCTAAAATTTAAATAATAATAGTGAATAACTATTTTAATTTTTAGTTTTATTGAATTTTTGAAATTGATATTCATGCAGTGTAATATGTTTCAGTAGCAATCAAAATAAATTCTTCATCACTAATTATTTTAAAATATAATAATTTGAATTTCAAAATTATATTCATTTCAGAACAATCCAGCAGATTTCTCTTATTTTTTCGATACTTCAAGAAGGAGAACATGTTATATTGCACCAGAAAGATTTATTGCTTCTTCAGTTACTTGTTCTGCATCTGCAATATCTGTTGCATCTACAACTGGAAGCTCTATTGCACCATCTACTCCATCTTTAATTATTCATGCTGACGAAATCGATACTGGTGATTTAACACCTGCTATGGATATATTTTCATTGGGGTATATTTAATTACTTTGCATGGATTATTTTTTAAACACTTACACTGCTGTACAAATATCATTTAATTTATTTTGTACCCTGTATCTAAGAAAAAAAACTGAGTCTCTATGTTTGAATGAAGTATCAAAAAATATCTTTTTCACTCCAGTTTGATGAATTTAGGTAATTGGGTTTTTTTTAATAAACATTTTGGCTAAAAATAAATAAATGAAAACCGAAATAAGCTATAGAGGCCTAATACTTCTGCTGGTGAATTTAATGTACTTTAAAGATAAATTTTTTATTCATAAAATAGTTAGTTCACTTCTTTCAAATGCTTTCCTATAGATATCTTAAAATTTCAAAACAGTATGCAGTTTTTCTTGGAGGAAAACAATCCTTGTAAATTTATTCATTACTGATGAAATAATAATAATCTGGTCTAATGTTTCTTCTCACTTAACCAGTTAAAGTGAAATGTTTTTCAATATTCTAAAATTATCTCTGAAAAGCTATTTTCAACATAACATCCTTTCACAGTTTTCTAAAACTTGAGCCAGAACTCGATTTAAAAGCATAGCATGGGAACTCACTATTTTAATAATTCAGATAGTTTGATGCACATTTATGATAAAATCTAAAATTCATTTTGTATGTGGATCACTGTTGCATCTTATTTTAATTCTTCAACTGTATAAGACAGTAGAAAAATGTTCTGATTGTGTATTTTATTTATTAATTTTTCAGCTTGAAGACTTGTATTCCATAATTTTAACATGCACATTTACTTGATGTTTTAAATTATGTTCAATTATTGGAGGGTTATTATATATATAATAGCGCTAAGTGTATAACACTCCCAGAGGGAACTCATCTGGATCCCAATAAATACTTCGCTTTTTCATATTCTATTTGGCCATTTTTTTTTTCAAAATTATTTTTTCCAATAAAACTTCATAAATGTTGCATTTTTAGAAAGATTATTCAAAATAAATTAACATTTGAGTGATGACTTACATTCAATTATGTATATATTCTGATATAACTTCAGTTGAAATTAGATTGGCAGCTCAATCTCTCCCTACATGAAAGTAAACAAACGATTCATTCATCTTGAACTTTTAAAATATTAAAACATGGAGGTAATTTTTCGCAAGGCGAATCAGTGATGTATCCTGGTGTCGAAAAAATAAATTGCATTCGTTGTAAACGTTTATGCTTTGATGGCATCATCTATCAGTAGTTAAAATTTAAAAAAAAGAAATTTTCTTTTAAAAAAGTTCTTTAAATTCTGAAGACATTAGGGAAAAGATGAATATTTCTTATAAAATGTAATTAGAATACCAGGAATATATAATACTGTGTACTATACACACACATATATATATATATCTACATAAATGCAATATTGTATCAATGCAAATAAAATTTTGTATTTTGTAGGGAAAATAAATTTGTAATTTAATAAGAGAATTTGAGAAAAAAAATCTGTTAATGCAATTAATAATTGCAATTTACTTATGTGATAAAAGCTGATTTTTAATGTTCAAAACTTATTACAGGTTTCTTTATGTATGTTTTTAAAAAAATCAGGATTTAATCTGAGATAAACTTTTTAAATTTAAGTTATATAATTATTATTTTGGTGCCAGCTCTCAGCAATTAATAAAAACAAATAAACTTTCTGTCGAAATTGTGTTTTATTCTGCATGCTATCAACTTTGTTTCCAATATATATATAATAGTACTAAGTGTGACCATGGAGCTCATTGACAATATAGCGATCTGAACGAACTCCATGCATTAAAACTTTCTCAAAAAATGCCAATTTAATGTTTACTGTTTAGATTTGATTTTTCTATCTTGTAATTACAGTTTTTATTTATTTATAAGAAATTGAAGGTTATTGATTGTTTTTAAATGCAATGAATGAAAAAAAATGCATTTAATTGATAATATGTTTTAAAAATAGCGTTATTAGTTCTAATTTGCATATTTTTTGTGAAATAGTTCTTCAAATTTCGTGAGTGAAGTTCATTTATTCAATTAATAATTTTCTTTCAAAAGTTTAAATGAAAAAAGGGCTGTTTTTATAGCTATTTTACCTGCCTGACCCTATTTGTCAGATAAGATAAAATTTATTATTTCATAATTCTTTTTATAATGCAATGTTATATCATTTTTTTGAAAATGAATTCTAAATCTTCTAGTTAGTAAGAATCCCAATAAATAAAAATATTAAAATATTTCAATTATTTTTTTTTTCTAACTGACAACAAATAAAAATAAGTAAATGATTTTACTGAGGAATAGGTAATTTTGAGAAGAATGTATATAAAATTTTGTCTTTTAAGATTTTATTCTTACTAACATTTGGTGAAGATAACAATGTTAACTGATAGCTATCAATTAAGTATACTAACATTATTATCAAATTATTTTAGATATACAATAAAAGGAATTAAGTAATATTATTTATCATCATCTGTGCATACATTTCCTGATGTAATTAATGTAATTATTGATTCAATACTTAAAAATTTTGTCTGTCATTTGTTGATCTGAAGTAAAAGAAAATAATGGCAGAAAGAAAACCAAAGTGTCATGAGCAATGAATAACTAATAAAATGTGTCAGTAAAATAAAAATAAAAATGCATCTTGTAAATATTAGCTTATGTTACATGACAGTGTGACAAGAATTGAATATATGTAATAATATCTTACATGAAATTTTAAGGTGGTCTAAAAAAGCTTTTCGTCACTCTCAAACAACAGTGTAATGATTAGTGAAGATTTTATTCCTATACCTTTTTAGTAAATCCTTTTAATATGGAGCCAACATATTGCCAAACTGTATTAAGCCTTTGAAAGGGATTTCTACAATTTTGATTGTTAGAGAAACGAGGATGAAATTGAAAACTTCTGTTTTCATTTTCTTTTATTCCACCAATTAGTTTCTCTGTGAAATAAGAATAAATAAAATAGAAACGTTATTTGAATGTTTTAAATTACTCTGTTTCAATCCTCTTTTTCCATTTTTTAACTTCTCAGTAAATAATAATAATTAAAAAAAGACCCTCTAATTTAACGTGTCAATATGTGTACATAATGAGGAGTTTCATCTTGAACCCATAAGTTTACTGTTAAAAGCTTAAAAGCACAGATAACGCTTTTGTGTGTGGAGGAGGGTAACCTTGAATCTAAACTATTGTAATACAGAACTGGACCATCTGTGATTCTGTTGTTATCTACTTGTTTTTGGTTAAAATTTGTTTTTTTCAACTAATAATTGCTTATGTGTTTGTGTCGATGTGAATAATCCTAAGAGGTGTAATGAATGTATAATGTAATCTGTTATTGATATAAATGCTTCCCATTGTATCACATGTTTTTATGTATTATACATTTATATATGTAACTATGTATTAGTACCACCCAGTGTTGAATTCAGGGGGTGGGCCGTGAGGGACATTCCACCCCCCCCCCCCCCTCCCTGGAGCATTGAAATGTGCCCTCCCCTCCCCTGAGAGATTTCAGATTTCATGCTTTTAATGGTCAAAAAGTACAATCCCCTTATCTCCCCGGAACTCTATAATGTCTCCCCCAGAGCCACGAAAATCCCTCCCAGTGAAAAATGCCTCAATTCAACACTGGTACCAACTTCAGTGCTTTTTATTTTAAAGATCATTCAAAATTGAAGTCTGACAGTAATAAATGTTAGGCTGGGAAATAAAGTTATCAGGGGCAAAACAGATCTAAGCTTTAGAATTAAAGTTAAGAAACAATAGCTGGGAATTTTTAAATTTAAAATTTTGAACTTTAATTTTAAGTTTAAAAAGGGGTTTTTTGTAACTGTGTTCATATATATAACTATTTGTTGTATATTTTATGAAGAAAGTTGTAATATGCATATAGTTTGGTTTGGTGGGGGGGGGGGGGGGGGGGGGGTTGAGCCCACTAAGCAGCAAGGCTGTTGGTTCGAATGATCCAATAAAATGAAGCACAGAAGGCAGAGTGAAGAGAGTTAGAAACGATTTATGCTATGCAAAAACTTAAGAGTCGAAGACTGAAATAACGAAGACTTGCAGAATTCCTGTGAGAACTCAAGGAAGGAACGAAAACATGGGCCATGCAGCACCAAACTATCCCAACACAAGTTATGCTGAGAAAGATACTTTTGACAAGAGAATAAAATGTGTTCCAAGGAATCAGAAACGAGGCAGAAGCAACATCTGTCATCATCTACGAGACCGAAACAGAAAAGGAGAGCCAGCGTGATCAGCATCTTGCACAAAAGCTGCCAGATTAGAACATCATTTCTTCTATTAGAAGACCAGGGGTGCGTCTTCCGAAAGACTTTATACAAAATGTGAGGATCATTAGCATTCTTGCAGACAGAGTCCCAAAAGTGGTGCTTGGCATCTCTGATGACCTGGCAGAGCTTCGCTGCCACCCTCTTATAGTTTGTCCAGTAATTCATGGACACTAATTGACGTGCTTTCCGCAGCAGAAAATTTTTTTGCTTGTGTAGATTGTTACATCTGGCCGACCACCAGGCCAGGAGACCATTGGGCTTCGGGGTACTTGAGTTTTTATGTTTATTCATTAGATTCTGAATTAAAGCGAAAAAGGACTCATAATCAGTAGTAGAGCTAGAGGCGAGAATTGAGTTTGCTTCTTGGTATATCCGATTCCATCTAAACCGGATCGAATGAGGATGGGGGTGGAGGGGAGAGGCTTACAGAGATGGAGATGGGGAAATGATCACTGTCAAAAGGGTGATCTTCTACCTGGAGAGAGGAACAGGCAAACAGGTCAGCTGAGCAGAGAGATAGATCAATGAGGGAGCAGACCCCACCAGGAGTAACGTGAGAAGGTGAAACTGTATTCAGGAGGCAGAAAAGACTATCTGCCAGCCAATTGGCGAAATTCTCACTTGCTTGTGAGGAGGAGGTGGCACCCCAAAGCTGGTGATGCAAATTAAAATCGCCCAAAATGAAAGAAGAGCCCATGAGAACCTGACATACCTTAGTCAAATCATTGACCACCGCCACAGTGTTGGAGTAAATGTTAATAAAATTGAAGGATGAATTACCATGAAGCACTTTAACTCCCATAATCTCATTAGTAAGATTGAGAGAATTGAGATTGATGAGGGAGGAAGACAGCGATGAGCTGACAGCAATGGCACGACCGCCACCTGGGCGACCAACCCTGTCGGAGCGATAAACAATTTTGCCAGGAATGGTGAGAGTTTTGTTCGGAGTGAGGAAAGTTTCCTGGAAGACCAGCACATTAGCAGAAGTAAAAGGGGGACCATTGAGCCAGGCTAATTTGTTCCAAACTGACCGACAATTCCACTGTATAATGTTAAAAGTCATGATGAAAAATGCCCAAACAAAAAAGAGGCAAGAAAAAGAGAGAACAGAGTAACCTAAAGCCCGACCCAGGTGAAATATAGCAATGGCCAACAGTAACACAATGAATAAAAAACACTACAGATGAGTTGCTACTCGCAATCACCAACATCAAAACAAAAAAAGGAAAATAGTCCATAATAAAAGTGCTACCTCCTCTGAGAGCCACCGCCATGATTCTGTTTTTTGTGTCTCTCAGGTGAGAAGTCATTCCATTTGGCCATGCAATTTACGAGCATGTTGCTCATATCATTGATAGCTTCAATAACTTTTTCCGATTGCTTGGTAAAAAGAGATCAACTATAATTTTCAGCATGGCATTGGTACGAACTCGATGATTTTTTGGAACTCTTCCATCTCTGTTTTCTGGACACTTGCTATTTTGGCATAAGACTTGGCTTCGGATTTGGGAGAAAATTGCCTGCAAGCATCTATAATGGACAAAAAGTTCTTACACTTAAATCGTAATAGCTCGACTTCTTTAAGGCAGAACGGGCACTGGTTGTAATCTACTCTGTGCTCCGCTCCACAGTTGACACAAGAAAGAGGGACGGTGCAAGGACTGCCATGATGAATATCACAAGTGGCACATAGTTGATCCAATGTACAATGAGTTGTATTATGGTTCAACTTATAGCATTTTGAGCATTGGCGGGGACGGTCGATAAATTGCTGTATTCGCTGAACAGAAAACCATGTTTTGATTTCAAGGGGGAGGGAGGTGCCCAAAGTAGTAATAAGCACCGAGGCCATTTCATTTTTGCTTTCCTTCTTCTTGAATCAACGCACTTCTAATATGTGTAGTTTGTTTGACTCCTCGATCTCCCGGGCAATATCTGCTAATGGAATATCAACCGGAATAGTAAACAGGAGGAATCTGTTGGAGATATTTTCCCATATCACTCTGAAAGAAACCTGAACACCCAGAAATGAAGAAATTTTACAGATGTTTCTTGCACACGACTCATCCTTGGTAGAAAAGATTATACTTCCAGTTCGAGTAAATTTCACGTTGCCAATTTTCTCAGAATTCTAAACTTTTGACCTTATTTCAATTTGAACATCCCAAGGGTTAAGTTTAGGAATTGCTGCTGATTCTGTGCTTGTTAAAAAATGTTAAAGTCCCTGCCTCCATTTTCCGCCGCCGTTATCAACAGAGCTTCAACAGGAGCAGAGGAACATACGAAAAAAGGATTAGCTTCAGTAAATTGAGCACCGCCATCCTCCATGTCAGTCATATCCATATTCGCTGTCTCATTTCCAGAACTTGACTCGGAGACATTATTTAATATAGAACTATGCATTTCAGAGCTCAGACTAGGAATAACATTTATTACGGCATTAATAATTTCTGGACTAGAGTCAGATACTACTTTAAAAATAGAGCTGGCCATAACCGTAGGTAGACCTGCTACACTACACAACACAAGCAGAACCAGTGAAAAAACCCAATAACAGACCTAAATTCAATACAAAAATATAACTAAATACGCTTACCCCAGATGAAGACACAAAAATATCACTAAAAACACCCCAGCAGTAGCAAAACCACTGCGGAACTTGCAAAAGAAAGCCCACGAGCACAACACACTGCCCGCCACATTGATAAAAACGCCCCCCACGTAAACGCGAAGAGCTCACCACCAACCGCAGCCAATATGCATATAAACTAACAGTTTGAAGACAAATATTTACTAGTGTTATTTTTATTTACTGAAACCTTTACCAGTTAATGATCTTTCTTTATTATTTTCTTTATTTATTTATTTGTCTTTGGTTGTTACACACTCTTTTTTTGTCCCCAGCATGCTTGCTATAAAGAGGGGCTACACTGTATTTTATCTTTATTTGACAGTATAAAGGAAAAGAATGTAAATATTGACTTTTGAGTGAGATTAATTATAATGAAAATAAATTATGACTGAAATCAAATATATCTTCTTAGATTATGTTTATTACAACCTTATGTTTTGCCATTTTGTAAAAATATTTTTTCTTTTATATAAAGGTGTACTTTGGCAGAATTATTTACAGAAGGTTCCTGCCCATTTGATTTTGCACAACTTCTTCAATATAGAAATGATGAATATGATCCTTCAAAAGTTTTAGAGAAAATTGAAGATTCTAATATTAAAGTAAGAAATTTTCTAAAATCTCCTTCCGATAGTCTTTTTATGAATGTGTTTTTCTTTGTAATTTGGTTAGATATTTAATCAATTATTCTATTTTTTGTTTGTTGAATAGACTGTTTGTAAATATTTTTTCAGGTAATATTTCATTGAGTTGTTCACAAAATTAAATAAATTATAATTGTAATGTTTATTAATTTTATGAATATTATTGCATTAAGTAATTTAAAAATTTTTAAAAGTTTGTATTAATGCATATTTTTTAACTGACTTTCCAACAAAGAAGTTATACAATCTAATCCCCTCCCCCCCCCCCTTTTTTTTTTAAATGTGTATCCATGCATAACTTTTAAATGGATGTTCCAATTTTCAATTTTTTTTCCCTTCGAAAGAGCTAGTTATGGTTTTGGTACCATTTCAATTTCACCAATATTTAAAAATGATGTGTTTGTCTGTCTGTTTGTTTTCTTGTCTTTTTTTTTTTTTTTTTTTTTTTTCTCTTTATAGGCTCTAACTTTCATAAAAAAATTATTGGACAATTATCGCTAATGCTGAATATAGTGTTAAGGAATACTGTAGTATTTTATGTTTTTAAAATAGTCATCGTGTATACAGGGATATTGTTATGTTGTAAAAGCTTTACATAACATTCCTCACTTAAAATTTACATAAATTTAAATTTGTTTATTTTAATAAACTACTTCAAATTACCATCTTTCAATTTGACAGCAAATTTTACTAAGTTTTTAAATAGTAAATTCTAAATCTTTATCCTTAATTATTTTAATTTAAAATTAAATTTATTGTATTTTATTATTTTTTCATATTCCTGTGGTAAAGTTTCAGAATAATTGTTAAAATAGTTTGCCAGAGAAACGAGATTATAATTCCTACACTTCTCCTCATTTTAATGACTTTCTATTCACTCCGTGTCTCAAAAAAGGAATCTTTTTAGCTCAGAAAATGCTCTTATCTCGAAATACCGTAAATTCCTTTATACGTCACAAGAACTCACAGGATGCAAAACATTCCTTTCCTCCCGCTTCATAAGTGTGTTGCCATTCCACGGAGATAATCTCGCGCTAAAAACATTTTCCCCCTGTTCACCTTCGATAGATCGTCTCTTGGATTCGATGGATCGTCTTTTGGAGTTTTGTGATTGGCTAGTTTTATCGAGAGCGTCCTCCCGATTTTGGCAGGCATTTGAAAAGAGGGGCAGTTCGTTATTTTTGTCGTAAGACTGAACATCGATTTGGTAATCGGAAAATTCTTAAGCCGTCGCCGTTGGGCCCATGGCCCAACGGGCATTTCCCTGCAGTGATACAACGATTCCAAAGGGACATATCTTGATTTTGTGATGATTTATGGAATCTTTCATAGTTGTTTTTCTTTTTGAGAAATTACCGAGTCTGCTTCACACAGCATATCGCTTGTTTTCAACCCAGATCTCTCAGTAGAAGCACCATCGAAGTTATGATTCACCCTGGATGTATTTCAGAGATGTTGGAAATGAATTCCCTGCTTTATGCTATCACCGTTCATCCCCAGTTTCTTGATGTGGATTACTTATGTTAAGGATGATTCCTGCCCGATCATCGCATCTATCAGATCATAACAAATCATTTCCACTTCTCCCTTTCATCGCCATTCACATATTTTGATTGAACGTCATGATCAAATAGTTAGATGCTAATGGTGTAAATTGGGAAAGCACATTTTCAATCTGGATTTGGCCGGTTTTCGATATTATGTTCACTGTTCCTCAGACGTCAAAGAAGTACCTATTTAATAATACTTTATTGTGAATCAAGCCTTTTTAGAGCAATGATTTACTTTTCTTCTTAAATAATTACTCGAACTCTGAAAACTCTCCTTTACAAAAACATAAAAACTAAAACTTTCAGAATAATCCATCACTAAAGTATCTTCGTTATTTGTGTTAATAAAATACACTCTAAAGTCGATTATTTGTTTAATGTGTCTTCAGTAAAGAATGCACTAATGTATTTTAAGATATAGTGTTAACTACATAATAACATATAATATAAATATATTGCAATATTTATATGTATCTTCTGCGAGGATCCTTCGCAGCTCGCTATATTTTTATATAAATAAAATAATTAGTTTGGCAATATTGTTTCATTTTGTGTATCCATACTTACAGTGTCTCAAGAGGTGAGTAATGTTTTTGTTTTCATTTTCAGATTCCTTTTAATTCAACTTAGTTACGACGCATATATGTTACCCACTATACTTACGGCCGTAGTGTGTTTCTGGGAGGTGTGAATTGGATTTATTTTAGTTCAATTTGAATTTTTCAATTGAATATTTGCTCCAATTTACATATCCCAGAGTCACATTATAGATATATTCAAAAATTCTAATATATATATGGGAATTGAGCAAGGAGGTAGTTGAAATAAACTGTTTGTTTAATTTCTAAATATATAATAAAATCTTGATTAAACATGATATTATGGAGGCATGTACAATGCTACTATTTCAAAAAAAGTAAAGACTTACAGTATTGATTTCTGAGGATACTATTAAAATAGATAAAGGGACAACTCCCCACCTTCCCCCCAATCATAGAAATAAAATAAATGTTCCACAAAGGCACTTTTTCTGTGACCAATGCTCAAAGGCATCTTGTGTGTCCAGCTACCTGCCTGCAGCATCTTCTTGAATTATGCCCTTAGCTTGCACTATTTGGCTGGGACTTCGATCCTCCAATGCGGTTCCTCTAGGAATCTGGTTTGCAGTGATAATTTCGCCACCACCTATATGATCTTCTATTACTCATTGAAATTAATGATATTGTCAACAGTGGAATTTAAAGTGAATGTGAATAACAATAAAAGATTGCTACAAATACTGTGATGTGCTGAACCACTCTCCCTAAAATATGCTGAATAGTGTATAATAATACCATCTGGTGTGTAAATGTTAGTTCAGTAATATAAGAAAAAATCCTTTGAAATCAGTTTTATTTTATTAAAAATTGGTTTTTTTAGTATGAGGTATTTTGCCCCTCTTTTATAAATTTTGTACTATTATGTTTTATAATGGCATGCTTCTGTTTCTAGAAACTTGTTCAAAGTATGATCCAGAAAGATCCTGCTGCACGCTTAACAGCCCGTGAATATCTTGATTTGCAACGTGATAAGGCATTTCCCGAATACTTTTATTCATTCCTAAATGACTACATGAAGGCTTTTTCATCTGTTCCCAGAATTTCGGATGAAAAAATACACTTGTATGTTATATTTTTCTATATAAATCTGTAAAACATTACACTATTAATCTGTATTTTTAGTTTTTTATGAATTAAGATTTTCATTTTTTTAGTAAATGTCTTAGAATTTTTCAAATGAGAATGATTTTATCTAAATGTTGGTATTTTATATAAATGTTGTTACTCAACTTAACAAAACTCAGCAAATACTGGTACTATCAATTCAAAGTGCACAGTTAAATTAGTTAGATTTCAGAGCGAGAATTAGTTTTAGAAAAGACTTTCCTTTTTGAAACTCTCATTTCTGAATCATTTGATACAGGGTTGCTACACTACCTGGATAATCTAGAAAAAGAATTTCAATATTCTGTCCTATAATGATTTTCCATTATTGGGTCTGCTGTACCATTCCGGCCAGTGTTGAAAGGGAAGGGAAGAAGTAGTGGCAGTCAGCTTCCGCTACTTCTTGAAAAAGGTAGACAGGAGCTCCATCGGGATTCCCTTTCCTTTCAACGCTAGCCAGAACAGTATAACCGACCTGATCACAGAAGATTCCACTGGAAAAATTTTAAAGTCAAATTACACAAATTTAATGCATCGACCAGCGGATTTGGGTGGACTAGGGCATTCAATACTTCGAATGACCACAGCGGCTTTGAGATCATTATTTATATCTCTCTCTGCAGTAGTTGGATGTGAGTGGGTAGCTATTTCGTGGAAAAGGTGGTGCATGTTCATCAGTGGTCAACAACTGAAACAGTATAGTAGACTTGATCATGGAAGATCCCACCAAAAAATTTTAAAAGCAAAATTCAACAAATTTAAAATATCAACCAGTGGGTTTGGGCAATTTAATACTTCGGACGACAATGGCAGCTTCGTGATCAATATGGCAAGAGAGAGCCGAGAAGGCCCATTACCTCTCTTTAAATTTTCAAAATTTAAATAAATTTTTTTTATTTCTGATTATTATTAAAAAAATGTAGTCTTCCCCAGTGACTTTAGAATAATTATATGCGAAGAGAAAACGAAACTCAGAAGACAAATTTTAATTCCATTTTCTTTTTACATTCTTTGTTTCAAATTTATCTTAAGCAACCCTTCCTTTGAAAGAATAATAAAATGTTTCAATTCTCCATTTTGAAAAATGTTGATAGAAACTTATTTTTGAATATTTAATATTTCTTAATTGTTAATTTTTTGTATTGTTACTTTCTTCTATCTTTACAAGAAGAAAGTATTGGATTCATGAAAATTTTCGAATTCCGGTTTTCGACAATTTACACATTTTAGAGGTCAGAGAACCCGAAAAACATGTTTTTACAAAATGTCTGTCTGTGAGTCTGTCTGCCTGTCTGTCTGTCCGTCTGTCTGTGTGTCTGTGTGTGACACAAATTTTGTGGGCGCTCTATCTCAAGAACTGATGCACGGAATTTAATAAAAATTCATATTCAGTTAGTCCCTGATACAAATTGATGCTGATTAGTTTTTGGTGCAAATCGCTCAACAGGTGGTGCTGCTATGCTGCATATTTTATGATTTCCGAAATGGCTCTATCTCGAGAACTAATGCACGGATTTTCTTGAGACTTCAGATTCAGATAGTCCTTGATATGACTTGATGCTGATTACGTGTTGGTGTAAATCTCTCAACAGGTGGCGCTGCTATGCTGCATTTTTTATGATTTCCGCAATGGCTCTATCTCAAGAACTAATGCACGGATTTTCATGAAACTTCAGATTCAGTTAGCTCTTGATATGACTTTATGCTGATTACGTGTTGGTACAAATCGCTCAACAGGTGGCGCTGCTATGCTGCATTTTGCACGATTCCCGCAATAGCTCTATCTCAAAAATGAATGCACAAATTTTCATCTAACTTCAGATTTAGTTAGATGTTAACACAAGTTGTTGCTGATTAGGTTTTGGTGTTAATCATCCAATAGGTGGCACTGCTATACTGGCATTTTCATGATTTTCGCAATAGCTCTATCTCAAAAACTAATGCATGGATTTTCCCCAAACTTCAGATTCAGTTAGACTTTGACGTAAATGTGGTTGCTTGGTAGTTTTGTTTAACATAGGTTTTGGTGTAAAGTACCCAATAGGTGGCGCTACTACGCTGAATTTTCCTGGATTTACACGATTTCGGAGATAGCCATATCTCAAGAACTAATGCACGGAATTTGCAATCTATAGAATCCTCATGATGGGCATAGATTGCCGTTACATTTTGGTAGTGTGATAGCAGATTTTTAAGTATTAACATGCATGAGATAGAAGAAAGTTTTGGGATTGGTATATCCGACTAGTTTTTTATGTTGATATGCTTTGGAGTTGTCCTGCACAAAGAATTTCGACTGAAAATTCTTAATTTAGCTTATTTCCTATTTATATTTGCAATTTAAAAAAGCTACTGTAGACCATAGGGACATCTGTTCCATAATCTTGCCCCTCTATAAATCTCTTTCAGACAGCACCCATAGTATTTTAAGTTGTATTTTACTATTGCAGATTTAAGGGTGGGGTGACATCCTGCCTTGTGCATTCCTATGCATGCATGATATACAGAAGAGCTACTGGATTGCTTAACTAACAAATAATAAAAACTAATAAAAGGAATGAGATGCTAAATAGTTTATTCAGAACACACACACTTTTATGTTCTTTTTGGCAAAATTCATTGCAAGTTGCATTGCATTTTTGGTATTTAAAGCAAAATATTCTAAATAAACATCATCAGAATCTAATTCTGTACTGATTTAAAAAATTGTCATAAATATTATTGCTGTTACAATTTCAATTTTCTTTAACTATGTGCCAAAATCATTTGGTGTTGTCTTTGATGGCAATAACTTGATTTTTATATTAAATTTTTCTCATTTATAAAAACTGCTGCATTTGAACATATTTTGGACTCTCTATCCGTGACTAGTCTTATAGGATTAAGTGTAGTAAAATAAATTATAGCCCTCTCACAATAACTTGGCTGATGACTACAGGTTTGTGATATTATATGGAAAGAAAGTTGCAAATGTTGCAGGAAATGTATTATTTAATCAAAAATTAAATTCTTACAGTTGCCACTAATGATCGTCACCCTAATTAATGAATATATGTAAGAAATATTGTTATTTTCATACTATTCATTTCCTTCTATATCATATTACTCATCTATGACTGTAACTGCATTCTTATTGTTTAATTTTCATTCTTATTTTATTTTTTTGGCAATGATCGAGCAAAGAAAACGTCATGTGACGAACATTTGTGTAGAGGTAGTAAAGTCTGTTGTAAGCAGCGGGAAGCTGCGAGTATGTGATTATGCAATCCTTGTATTTTAATTGCATTTTATTTGTCGTTAATTATAATGACTGCGAAATTATTTACCCCTAGACAAAGCTGACCCACAGCAAAATTTGCAAGAGGTCCCAGGTTCAAATCCCGGTCGAGCCCTTATTTTGCTGTGGGTTGGCTTTGTTTAGGGAGAAATAATTGCTCAATCATTACAATTAACAAACACAACATTTAATGACAAATAAAGCACAGATACAATTAAAATACAAGGATCACATAATCACACACTTGCTGCTTAGAACAGACTCGACTACCTCTACACAACTGTTACATCACATGATGTTTTTTTCTCCTTGATTGTTGCTAAAGAATATAAAATAAGAAGGAAAATTAAACAATAAGAATGTGGTTACAGTCATAGATGAGTAATATAATATAGAAAAAAATGAATAGTATGAAAGTAACAATTAATATTTCCTACATATATACACCTAAATTTGTGTTATTTATCAGACAATTTATCAAGGGAGGGCTATAATTATTTATTGAAACTAAGTCCTTAATGTGTCATTACAACATTTAACCTGTTTGCATTATTAAAGTATATGTGCACACATTTTGCATGACCACAATCATCCAAGGACATATAGGTAAGAATTTTCCATGTTTCAGCAGATTTCTGCGTAAAGTTTCATAACATTTTTCTTTCCCAAATATCTGCTTCCCCAGCCTCTGCACCCCACAGCACCAAAAGTACATAAAATCCTTACAAATCTATTTAAAAAATCCCATGTATTTGTTAATTTATATTAAAACCAATTCCTGATTTAAATCGTCTTTCCCTTTTATCCTCTTCCAAGCACACTAATTTTTAAATATGAAACTCTTTAATTTTTTCATTCTATTTGTTATTTTGTAGTAAAGATGAATAAAAAATAATCCAAATCTCCCTTCCCAAATTTCTACTATCAAGATATTTAACAAATTGTTTAAACATCTTTTAAAAGTCTAAATTTGAATAAAAATTTAGAAATTTCTGCTCAATGTATTACTGCAATACATTGCAGTAATTACATAAGCAAAAAAAACCCTTCTCAATTTTCTGCCTTATATTGCCTCACACAGCAAAAAGGAGAAATTTTTTGAGGCAATTAGGAGAATATTAGATATTTCCGGGGAGAAGATAAAGCATTTTCCCCCCCTCTTTTTGCAGTTTGGCTATTATCAATCCTGATGTATGCATGCTTTTTATTTCAATACTGAAATATGAATTTTTCATTTTTGTCATCTCATTTTTACTATTTTATATGTTTTAGTGTATTCTCCTTTAGATACAGTTAAAAAGTTTGGTGTTAGTAACAAATTTTCCTCTTTTACATTCAAATGGGATAAATTGGAATTATTAAATTTCAAAATTTTCATAAATACTGACTATGATAGTTTCCTTCCCACTTTTAAATGATTTTTGATTTATAATGTTTAAAAGTTGTTGAAAATACATACGGTTGACTCTTTTTAATTTGATCTTGAATAATTCAAAGTATTGATTAATTTAAACTTGGATTTTTCTCCTTGAAAACTGTATCCAAAACAATGCTAAAAATATTATATAATTCGAATTTTAAGCTATTTCTTTAGGTAAATAAAATATTTCGAGTTGTGAGATCCCATTAATAAGTACATAACGCATAAAAGATTTTTTGTACCCTGCAAAGATAGCAATGAGAAAAGTTCAATTTAAATTTATATATTTTAGTTAGCCAGAAGAATGCAATTTTTAAATAGATTTATATTTATTGTTACTAAGTTGGGAAGTAGAAAATAACAGCGATAAAATGTAGGTCCGTGCTTTGGTGTGGCAAACTGAGTGGTCATTCAGGACAATGCTAAAAATTGGTGCAGATAAAATTTTATAATGCACATAAGAAAAACTATAAAGCCTATAAACTATAAACTAAGCGTACTATAAACTATAAAGCCTATAAACTAAGCATACTATAAACTATAAAACATACATTAAAAATATTGTTTTTCTTAAAATTTGACTTATTTTTCTATTGTTTTCTCTGTCTCTTTTTTTAACCATATTTTCCAAGATACTCTTGGTTCGCACAATCTTTGGATCATCGCTGCCTATTCTTAGAATTTTTTTTTTCACCTGTTTGAAATTTTTTAAATAAACTTATTATTGTAAAATAAATTGATATTTTCTCTTTGATTGCTGTTCAGCCTGCTGTGCTTTCAGTAACAGAAGGGCTATTTTGTGTTTTGTAATACTTCCTTTTAAACTTATTTTTAGTGTAAAGAAGGATATTGACAACATAATAAATGTCATAACATCATATGAAAAACAGTTTAGTGTAAATGAGTCATCCAATAACAAAGAAAATGTTGTTAGCGAAGGATTGGTTTTAATTGTTCCATTGCTGACTACATTGCTACGAGGATTAAAGCATTGCACACCGAAACTAAAGGTACTAGAACTAATGAGGACCATTGCCAATTATCTTAGTCCAGATATTATCTTGGACAGATTACTTCCTTATCTTGTAAGTAGTTTTTTTTTTCAAATGTTAGTTTAATGTTTTTCTTTTAAATATACTTTCTGTGTTATAATTTCTTCAAAGGCATATAATGTGTGTTGAATTTAGTAAAAAAATTGTGGAGGGATGCAGGAACAAGAAATAGCGATTTCTGTGATATTGTTGGGGCTAGAAATTTGGTGTGGAAGTAACTTTTAAGCTGTAAATACTTGTTATGAATAGTTTCTAAAAAATTCGAAATTTAAAAGGGTGAAATGAGTGGAAAACATTCTACATTGTGATTTATTTGTAATTTGTAGGGTTAGAAACTTAAAATTTAGCATGGCTGCTACTTTAAAGACCTAAATGCTCGAACAGGTTTTTAAAAATTCGATATTTAAAAGGCTGCAGGATAAAAAAAAGTTATTGTGATTTATGTGATACTGTTGGTATAGAAACTTGGAATTTGGTATGGTGGCTACTTTTGATCCTTTAACTGGCTGACCCGGATTTTTCCATTTTTAGAAATCATATTAAAATGGCTGTAGACAAAATATTTTAAACAGAATTTTATTTTGAACCATATATAGAAAGGAGGGATATTAAAGGTATTATAGCATCAAACTGTGACTAATAAATATATATATCTTAGAATTTACAAGCATTCTTAAAAAAATACTGAAAAAACCTCGAACGGTGAAAGGGTTAAAATGTAAATGCTCATTAAGAATGATTTCTAAAAAAAAAAGGCGAAATTTTAAAAGATGAAATGAGTGGAAATGGCTCTAAAAATGCTCTAAATTATGATTTATTTGTAACTATTAAGGATAGAAATTTGAAATTTGGCATAGCTGTTACTCTAAAGACATAAATGTTCACCCAGAACAGTTTTCTAAAAATTCAAAATTAAAAAAAGTGCAGGATCTAAAAAGCTTTAAAATTGTGATTTATATGATACAATTGGTAGGTATAGAAACTTGGTATAGTTGGATTTGTTCAGGTTAGAAATTTGAAATTTAGTATAGTGGTTACTTTTAAGATGTAGATACATGGTATAAACAATTGATTAAGAATTCGAAATTTAAAGATGTGAAATGAGAGGAAAAAGTTCTAAATTACAGTCTATTTAGAATTTTTAAAGACAGAAATTTAAAATTTGATATGTCTGTTATTTTAAGATCAATATCGCAACAATTTTCACATTATTCGAAATTTTAAAAAGTGCAGAAACAAAATACATTCTAAAATTGGGATTTTTGTACTGCTGCTTTGAATTCGACATAGTGGTTATTTTTAAGAGTTAAGTGCTCGCTAAGAACAATTTCTAAAGAATTCAAAACTTCAAATGAAAAATTAAATGAGCAGAAAAACTTCAAAATACATTCTAAATAATAAATTTATTTGTAATCGATTTTAATTCTTCTCATTAATTTAAGTCTGATGTTTGCATAATGCAATATAAGAATGAAGTTTAGTCAAATTGTAGCTTAATTAGTAATTTTTGAATTACCCATAGCAGTGTGATTTCCTCTAATAAATACATAGACATAATAATATAATTGACACTTTAATAAACCTTTGCATATTTCAACAGTTATATGAGCAAAGCCACAGATCTTGCTAGTTACTTAATATTTTATTGATTATTTGTAAAAGAAATTTTAAAATGTTCTCAGATTTAGGAATAAAAAAAAAAACCTTCTTTGACTGCAGTTTATTCAAAATTTAGAGTAACAGCTATACCAAATTTCGAGCCTTAACAGTTATCAACAAATCATAATTGCCGAAACGTCAGTGAAGGCTTACTGTGGAGACACGAAAAGTTTTGATTTCCGTTTGTCTGTCTGTCTGTCTGTCTGTCTGTTCCGCGATAACTGCCGCAAAAAGCACCCGATCAGCTTGAAATTAATTGGGCATATTCGTGAGATACCCGGACGTAGCTGTATGGTTTTTGGTTAAATTTGGTTCATTCGTTCGGAAAATATGGAAGATTTTATTTTTCTTTATAATGCTTTTCAACGGCAAGTCAGACGATTTTCAAATTTCCATTTGTTGAAAGAAAATGGCACGTTTGATTAATGGATTTAAATGTCAAATTATGGATACTAAAATTCCAAATAAGGGTTTTAAATTATTCCTATTATATTCAAGTTTTATCAATATATCTATCAGATTTTTTTATTTACTTGTATAATGTTTTGAGGACATTTATACATGTATTCCAATAATATAAAGAATTTTTAAATTAATTTTCTTGTTTTATATGATACATATTTCTTTTTTTTTTTCCTTTTCTTCGTTGCCTAGCGACTGTTATTCGTAGCCTATCATTGCGTCAAATATGAATGAAGTTAGTAAATTACGTTAATTTTGTTGCAGGTACTATTAAAAGGCTATCACAAAAAATATTTTATCGCGCCAAATCGATGCAATTAACAGTGGACACGATAATGAATTATTTTCCAGTAGATTTATAGATCTCCAGATATGCATATTTTGGGGGGCTTTTAATATGTTATTGCTATCGCATGGATTAGGATGTTTAAACTAATGTTTAACCATGCTATAAGTGAAAAAAAAGTACAGTTAAAGGCATGTAAATCCTTTTTAACACTTTCCAACATGGATGAAAATTATTTATGACTTCAATTTTTCTATCGGTCGATTGCCGTGTTTCTCTACGTGCTATAACTCGCGTAAATATAGTCGGGATTACATGTAATTGATATACGTGATTGAGGTTTGCCAAAGTATGTTGGGTATTAAAAATGAAGAGTGTAGCATTCATAGCTTAATTACAGGGGCACTCAAAACTATTCCGTTACATTATAGTCTTTGGGAAAAATCGTCTGCGGTGTATTTTAATAATGTTACACAATTTTAAACGTAATGAAATTTATATTACTTTATTAAGGTGCACTAGAACCTGGTTACTATAAAATATGTTATGTGTAGCACTTACAGCATGCGTACAGGGAACTCAAAAGTATTCATAATATTACAATCTTTGAAGAAAATCCTTTTGTGGCGTTTTTTAATGAAGTTACTCTGTTACAAAATAATAAAATTGATATGTATTTTTGAAACATTTTTGTAGTATATGGGGTGCAAAGCATATGTTTTTTTCAGGGTCACACAAAAGTGGTCGATTAAAATGTGGTCTACGGGGGAAAAAACTAACTCCTCACAGCTTATTTTAACACATTAGCGACGGGAAACGAGAATTCTCGTTTTTATTCAGAATACATCATTGGCTAAGGGAGTGACTTCTACCTTACAGAAAAGACATTTATATTGTGTTGTCCATATTTTTTATAGATTGTAAGACATTATATATTACATCCGTACATTGAAAGATATTTACTGCTGCATAAACATGAAAAACATATCTCAGAAACCAATTTCCGAGACACTTTCAGAAGAGGGAGGAGCTTCTACTGTTTTTAAACCCAGATTTAATTAAATTGCCTGTCGTCAGTGTGTTAATTGTGTTGCACTAATTCAAACATTATGAAATTAAATTACATTACTGTGGTTGACTACAAGAAGCTTGAATATGATTTGTATCGTATTTATCGTTCATTTATAGGGTCACATAAAAAATTTCGGATACAGTTCTGGTCTATTAGGGATGATTGCTGAAGAGCATTTTCGATTATGGTGTGCGTTTTAACGTTAAGTAAATTTGTGCTTAATAAGTAGTGCTTAAATATTGTATAGACCATGTACAGGGATACACAAATGAATTCGTAAGTATAAATGAAAATGAGCGCGAATTGCTTCAGTGTTTTTTTTTTTTTTGAGTTATGTATTTCCCAGCCCAATTACATTTAGTATACTAACAAATGCTTGCAGAATTTAAATAGAACCATATACAGGACTCCACAGAAACTGGATATATGGTGCACACTATGCATACTAATCCCCGGAAATGTGATATGAGCAGTTTTAAGAGGGTTTTTTGTCTGCATTAAATTTAAATGTTATAGACGACGGGTAAAAATCTTCACGTAATATACAGGGCTGTAGAAAAGAATTCATGTACGTTTCCGTCTATTGGTAGAATTTACTAAAGGACATTAACACAATTAATTGATAATTACAAATGTAAATTAAATTACACTACGAAGGGGTTCAGGGGGGCAGAGCCCCCCTGAAGAAATCTACTTTATTATCTAAAAATTACCAGAATAAATAGCTCATGAGATTTTCAGAATACCATTACATAACAAGGGGTTTAATTTAACGCTTCTAATGTCAGAAACCTTCGAAATATTTTTTCGTTTTATAAATGTTTATGTAATTTCAAAACTTTAAATTTCGTTTTTTGTAGAAAGATTAATATTACTCAAAGGGTGCTAAACACAAAGAATTGTAGAGCTGACTTTATTATCTACTTTATTATCTAAAAATTACCAGAATAAGTAGCTCATGAGATTTTCAGAATACCATTACATAACAAGGGGTTTAATTTAACGCTTCTAATGTCAGAAACCTTCGAAATATTTTTTCGTTTTATAAATGTTTATGTAATTTCAAAACTTTAAATTTCGTTTTTTGTAGAAAGATTAATATTACTCAATGGGTGCTAAACACAATGAATTGTAGAGCTGACGTTGAGGCTCCTGATCTGCAGATTTACTAGTTTAGAACATTTTTAGAGCAATTTTCACTCATTTTATCCTTTAAAATTTAATGTGTAACAGTTTAGAGATTTGAAAAGTAAATAAAATCACATGCTTATTGACAGCTTTTATAATGTGTTGGCTACAATCAATATCAGCCAAGCATCTATCATTGCTTTGCTATAAAAGAAAACATATTTTGCTTTATTTTGATCAGTATTTGTATTTGTTACATAAATAAAACAACAAATAAAAACTTTAAGTCATCCCAAAAAAGAGAAAGAAAGGTCAAATTTTATAAAATCTGAGAGGAAAATGATTTTAAATACTTATAAAACTTACAATTTAATCCCAGAATTGTGATAATGATGTTCATCATGTTTTGATAAAAAGTTCATAAAAAAAAATCAAAATAACTATTTAATTTGTATATTTAATGTATCAATTAATTGTAATTGTTAATTTGATTAGTTAAATTTTAAACTTTAAATATTTGCTAATAAATTTTTCCTTTTTTTGAGGATTGGGGGGGGGGGGGTCACTAATTATTTATTGCTATAAAATTGTTACATAAATGAAAAAAAAGAGAGCAGAAAACTGATGCTCCATGGGGTAAATTGTAAAAGTCATATTTGGTGCACTCTTAACCACTTCACCAGCGATGGGTATAGGGAAATAGTGCTTTTACCCCCGACTTATCTCGGGGCAGCAGTTGAAGTGGTTAAAGAAGTCAGCTTTGCAAGTTTTGCAATATTTATTTGCTATAGTTCATTCAACATAAAAAACTAATTTAGATCAATGCACTAGGAAATTCTAATTTTGCGTTTTTATCGCTGATTCGGTGATTTTATGAATATAAATAAATTAAACAAAAACATAATTTGAAGAACAAATTAAAAAAACAAAATTTATTTCCTACATTGTTTAAGCCTGAGAAGGGACAGATATTAAGTTATTTCATTCAATTAGTTCTACATTTAATGTTAAATTTTTGTAACAAATTAGTTAAGCCAATTGAAGATTAAAAAATAAAAATAAAATTCATACAATATGATACTTAAAACATCCTAAAAACTTAGATTCCGTTCAAATGAAATCGAAATAAATCTTAGACTTTTTCCATTTTTAATTGAAAATATTTGTATTGCAGATTTAGTATTATGTTTATGAAAATTGAGCATAAAATGATAAGATGCATGCAAAATACAAAACTTTAAAAAAAGTCTAAGATTTATTTCGATTTCATTTGAACGGAATCTAAGTTTTTAGGATGTTTTAAGTATCATATTGTATGAATTTTATTTTTATTGTTTAATCTTCAATTGGCTTAACTAATTTGTTACAAAAATTTAACATTAAATGTAGAACTAATTGAATGAAATAACTTAATATCTGTCCCTTCTCAGGCTTAAACAATGTAGGAAATAAATTTTGTTTTTTTAATTTGTTCTTCAAATTATGTTTTTGTTTAATATGTCAAGTTTTTTAATGACTACAGCACTCAGACGAACGCATTTCAAAATTAATACAGAGTATCATCATCAGGCTTTGATGTATGCGGTACAGTCAATTCGGGTAACTTTGGCCCAAAAGAGAAAAAGGATTAAATCTGCTACATCCCTTGAGTTATCGGCAAAGTTTTGGTCTCAAAATAAAGGTAGCAACACTAGCGTGAGGTTGAAAGCTCATTGTAAATAATTCGCCAAGGTTCTACCTTGGAAGCATGAACCAAAGTCCAGTAAATGTGGGCCAAAGTTACCCTAATTGACTGTATATGTGTTTGTATTGTCTATTTGTGTTTTCTGTATATAAATAAATGTCATGTTTGTGTATAAAACGGTATAAGTGTCTAATTAAATGATTCATGTGTCTGCTTAATTTTAATAGTAGTTAATTTAAGCATTTTTATTCAGCGGCTTCAAAAGGAACTTGGTGTTGCGAAAACACACAGCACAAGATGATTCAGTATTTTTTATTAATGAAGATTATTGATTGAAATATTTAAGAGAGTAAAGGAATGTGTCATAAATAAAGTATTAATTTATGTATATATTTATAGCAGGCATAGTTCCTTTAGGTACAATCAATTAGGGTAACTTTGGCCCACATTTACTAACTTTGGTTCATGCTGCCATTATAGAACCTTGGCGAATTATTTACAATGAGCTTTCAACCTCACGCTAGTGTTGCTACCTTTATTTTGAGACCAAAACTTTGCCGATAACTCAAGTGATGTAGCAGATTTAATCTTTTTTCTCTTTTGGGCCAAAGTTACCCTTATGAGTCAAAGTTACCCGAATTGACTGTACCCTATTTCCCACTCAGGAACGCTATGAATGTAAATGTAAATTCTGTTGAATCCTTACTGTTAATATTTAACAATATTATATCTGTGATACAGTAAAAAATAAAAAAATAAAAGTTTTACTTGAATTTTTAAACCTTATTCTCTCCCAAAGGGCGATGTAAACACATCAGAAAATTATTACCTAAGTTTAACTTGGGGTATAAATAGTTCACATCGCGAAAAAAAAAAATACATTTTAAAATTTAAGTTATGTAATTCCCCACTAAGTTCGCTACCTGCGTAAAAATAGCTATCCATTAGAAACTTTTTACTAAAATATAAACTTGACCAAAGCAAAAACGTATTCTGAAAATATCCTTTTTATTTCCACTATGACGCCATATTCACCTTTTTAATTTTTGAAAAAAGAAAAAAAAAACTACTTCAATTAAAATTTTTCACGCAGGGATATTTCTACTAAAATCAAATAAATTATTATTACGGCTTTTGAAATTTTTGCAACAATGAAGAAAAAATGTTACATTTTCTATTAAAAATGCCCGTTGATTCTCAATGAAAAAAGTGAAATTTGGAATTATTAAGAAAAATATTTGAATAATATACAAAAAAATTGGCCCTTGTTTCTCTCTGGGTTATAATTCACCCATATGCAAAAGTATTTTGCCATTCGTTTTGACCCTGACGTCAGGCAAACGTTTTTAAACTTTAAATTTATAATATAATTAGAATTAGTAAAGAATAAAAAATGAGTGGCATCAGGGGCAAAAAGGTGGGAAGAAAAAATGAAAAAGTTATCATCTCCATAGGCTTTTCTATGTTAAATTAACATTGAGAAGTGACACTGGAAATAAATAAGTATTGCGCTGCCGCGCAATACTTAAATAAACATTTGTTTTCCTAAGGAAATCTACTCAGAGAAAATTTAATAAATATTTGGTGAAATGATCAAACTATTTTATTTTTTCTTTCTTTCTTTATCTTATTTAAACAATATTATTATTATTATTTTCTGCACAAACCAATGATTGTCTCCTTGGCTGACATTCATTATAATCAACGCATTACAAAGGTTGCCGATCCACATGTATTTAAAATTTTTTTCAGTCTGTATTAATTTTGATTAATTTCATTATTGTGTAAAAGGCTTGATAAATTCAAGTGTTTTAGAAACCTGTTCATGTAAAAATAAATAACTCAGCCAGTTCATGATTTTAGCTATTAAATGCAAATTTTATGATTTTTTTTTCTAAATAATTTTATATTTTTGTGTAATTGTTGTGGGATACCCCTGTGCAGCCATAAAAAATGCTGAAAACAGTTTAAAATTTTTCAGATTTTTTATTTAAATTTTATCATGCTATATGTTTTTGTAATATATCCAGGGACAGATGAAAGTTGAAAAATCTTAGGCGCCAGGAAAAATTCTTAGGAGCCAGCTTGAAGAATCATGTCTCTGACATTAACACATTCACTGCAAAATAGAACACTGGTTACTCAGAATCGTATTCGGCTATTTTTGAGTGATATGGGTCATTTTGCAGTGAATAAGTTAACTTGTAAAATTAAATAGAAACAAACTATGAAATTAAACATTAAAACAGTAAACAAATTATCCTTACCTTTAATTCCCAACAAGAAATTATATAGATAGATTAATAATGCCTTTGAGATTTTGATTTGAAATACCATTTGTCAATTGATTTTTCAGGAGTGAAATCCTTTAAAGATGGTCCAAACATACTCTTTTAAGTTTGAACGGAGTTTACTTTTGACAATGTTCGTTTTGCTGAAACCTCTTTCACAAGAAGCTGTTGCCACAGGAAGTGTCAGAAGAATGGCAAGGAAATTTGCCAAATGGATTTTTTTTTGTTAAAGAAAAAAAAAAATTAAATTAATAAGTAGAAAAAAGTTAGTCGCCAAGAGGAATATTTTAGTTGCCTGGGCGACCTGGCGCCCAGGGTTCGTCGGACCCTGAATATACTATCTATAATATGTCTCAAGTTTATCTATTCGTAGTATGTCTTAGTGTTATGCATTTAAAGATAATGTTGCAGAATTTTACAGTACATTTCTTTCCTTTAGGTATTTTTACTTAGAGATAAATATCCAAGAGTACGGGTAGCTGTTATACAAACGTTGACCGAATGTTTAACTCTCATTAAAAGTATTCCTCGTAGGTAAGTTACTGAATATTTATTTCAGTTTTTTTCTATATTGCATAATTTGGTTTGTTACAGTTTATTAAATAATTTTGTTTTTGTTATTTTTTAGTGACAGTAACATTTTTCCTGAGTATATTTTGCCAAATTTGGTAATTATATTTTCATTTGTTTACTTCTAGAAAAATGTGTTGTTCATTGTTGCTGCTTTTGTTACAGGGCTATTCAAAAATAATGACCTGATCTCACAAAATTTTATTTCAGAAAGGAAAATGATTATATGTTTACAAAAAATTACCGTGCAGTATTCTGTTTATAGAATTTTATGTATCAAACACTTTAACATTTCAAATTTGAATTAGTTGAAATCGCAAATTTTTAAGGATCGTCATAATCAAAAATGAAAAATATATCAATTTTGAGATTTTTTTTTTTTTTTTTAAATCTTCTATCTCTCTAAGATTGTTTTTATTTTTATGGCAACAAGAAGTTTAAAAATTCTAATTACTTCTGTCTGTTTACATCTGGTCATGCCCTTTGACCATGCCGCCTCAGTCAGTTTTCGCAAAATGTTACCCTTTTTTCAAAATTACAATGTATTTTTTTATGGAAACTACTATACACTAATGTTTGTAATTTTTCCTAAATATTCTATAGATATCTCTGTTTAATATAAAGTGAACTGTTGTACTAATAATATATGTATACTTATTTTTTCTATCTAAAAAATGAGTTTTTGCTGTTTAATAGTGGTTTGTTTGTTTTTCAGATTTTATAAAAGAATAACTGAAAAATATCTGTACATAAGCTTACTTTCACTTTATTAAGAATTATTTATTTGATGCATATAAAAATTTTCAAATGCTTATCTTTGATAGTTTATGAGAAAAAGTACACTAACTGAATATGCATAGTATAGACATCCCATATACCCTTAAAGTCATCCAGGTCCACCAGTTATAGGGCTATAAAACCACTAGCTTTTATATTTTTGCATATGAGCAAAATAGAGAGCTAGGTTCACTAGGGTTGCCAGATTGTATGTTTTTCCCGTAATTTGTACGTTTTTTAGCATTTTTTAAGCCTATTGTACAGTGTACATTTAAATTTGTCCCGTACGATGATTTCTTCTGTTTTTCTACCACATCTTACTTTTGATAGTTTGAAGATTTTTTTTCTTTTTCAGTTTGCTTCCAAATTTCCCCTTTTGCCGAAAAAAGTAATACTCATGCGCATCAAATGTAAAAACAGCTTGTTTCCAAACAGGATGATAAAAACCTTGGGAGAGTTGTGTAACATTAATTGCACATTCACAAATTCTTGGGTAGGCTTAAATCATCTGAACTTGACAGTATTATAACCTATAAGTATCTACATTATAAAATTTTTAATTTAGTATAGCTGTATCTTAAGTTAAAAAATTTTTTTACCTTATTTATTATCTCCCTTTATGCTTAAATACAAACATTTATTTTTGTAGCATGTCTACTAAAATGTTCACTATTATCATTAAATTATAGGATGTTTTGATGATTTATTTTTGTTCTTACAATTCAATTAATTTTTGCTTCATAATCGGATATATAACTGCAAATTTAGTTAATGTTAATAGAATAATATAATACATATATAGTTGGAAACTAATGATTAAATAGATTAATTAATAGCCTCTTTTTAAGCAAATTTGTTATCGAAAACATTACTTCCGCATTCAACACAGTTTAGCATTGTATAAAAAGGAGCAATAGCATGATAAAACCAAAACTAACTAGTGCCAATCAAAATCTTCCATTTTTTTCAAAGATAAATCTTTCAACACTCCCTAAGGTTCACAGACTTTTTTGACCTATTTATCTCTCATTATGATAAAGTTTTATACAAAAAAATGCAATAAGGAGTTGTTAAATAAGTCTTCATAAACAGAAAAGTATAGGACAGTTTTTGGGGCATGTAACTTGTTTCTTTTTACACTCTTTTAATCAACTTGGTACATGCATGTAAAAATAAAATTTTGTGATCGATTTTTCACTCATTACCTGATGTGTTAGAACTATGATAAAATAGATTCACTGGTGTGTTTCCAATGACAACATTTTTGCATTAACTGGGTGCAGGTGATAAATTAGAAAATATTCTTTTGAACCTTTTCATTCTTGATTTTAACACCAGTCTTCAGGCTCACATTCAGAATGAAAATTTTATTTATTCATACATTGGAAAAGAAAGAAAGAAAAAACGTTACAGATGCTATTTGAGAAACAAAAGTTTATTCCAGGAGTTGATTGAGAGTTCTTTTGAGTAGAGGGGGAGGGGGGGGAATACATAGTTAAATACAGTGAAACCTCCCTATGCATCTACCTCCCTGAACGACCATTTTTTCATGGAACAAAATTTATTCCCATAGGCTCAATACCAATTTTACCTCCATTCAGAGACCATCCCAGTTGAACTCCCTCCATGAACGACCAATTTCTTGAAAAAAATGAAACAAATTCTGTTTTTTCCTGGTCACTTGAAGGTTTTATTCGAAAAATATTTCCGGAGAGCACATTATTCATCAAACTTCTAAACTAAGTTTAGATTATTTTTATATATTTTATTCCGGTAACTTTTAAGTGTTTAAACCCCTTTGTGCCTTTTCAGGCAATGAATTTTATTCTGGTGGTGATCCTTTATGAAGCCATGAAACTGCTTCAAGCTTATCATCTAGCTGACTGTTCATTTTACTTTACATTAATTATTGTACTTCACTGTAAAACGACAGATAACAGATGTAATGTGTTTGTGGTATTCCTTCAGCCAGGACCATGAAATGACCATCCATTTCAGATAGGTTCTATTTTGACAGATTTTTCCTGTATTTCAATTTTGCCTCAAAAGACCTACAAAGACACAATTTGTCCCTAAGGAAAGCTTAGTGAGTAGAGAAAGATAGCTGAACAAAAGGGTAAGATTAAATATATAGTATAATAAAAAAAATTTCAGACAATTTGAGCTTTTAACTAATTCAGATTTCTTGTATGTAACCTCTCCTCCTTCACAACACATACATACACCTTTTTTTTTTTTCCAAGGTAATTTTTCAAAGAAGGTAAAAAAGGTTTTAGCTCATTGGGGAGGAGACAGTTGTTTACCCTTTATTAATGGGTCTATCTGCAATTAGTCCTTTCTGAAAATATCCCATTTTGACGCTGACCATTGAAAAAAAGGAATGACATTGCCACACTTTCATGGGTATTTTTCCTTCCACATTTCATAAAAACTTTCACAAGAAAAAAAGAAAGCAAGAACGAAAAAACAAATTTATTAACTTTTCCTTTTAACAATGATATATTATAAAAACATGTGGCCTCCTAAAGAAACGCATCTGCTTAAAACTATGTTTGACGGGCTGCCTCCTTCCTCCCCTTCACCTGCCTCCTTCACCTGTGACATGTTATGATCACTTGTTTGAATGCTGTATCATATTTTTTTTTCTATAAATGGTTCTTTATTGATCTTATTTTTTATATTCATTTTTTAACAGGCACATATTGCTCATGATGAAGCTGATCAAGTAAGAATGGCTTATGCCGAGAATATTGCTGTTCTTGCTGAAACAGCTTTGAGGTTGTTGATTTTTTACTAAACTGATATGAAAATTATTTTTTTAACATTACTTTTACCAACGTCAAATGATGCTTTTTAAAAGATTTTGATTTATGTTAGTTTTATTTATAATTTTGGAGTAAACTAATCACAAATCATTTTTAATACATTGAAAACTTATCTTTATACTTATTAGCTTTAAAAAATTACGAGTAAAATAAACATAAATCAAAAATTTAAAAGGTGTCATTTAACACTGGTAAAAAAAGTGTTAAAAAAGCATATACTTTTAAAATCTGCCCAAAAATATGCCACTGATTCATGAAATGGAATTTAGTTACAATGTTAAACAAAATATTAATGCAGGGTCATTCATAATTCCCTCCGGGGTTTCGAAACGTTATAGTACAAAAACGAAGACAAATATGAAAAAAAGAAACATATGAAATTATTCCGAAACTATTCAAGTTTTAATTTAATTAGTTTCCGGTAGATGGCAGTAACATCTGTATTGAAGTCAGTTGTAGTAAAGAAAAATGGCGTTTACAGGCGAAGAGAAAGCTTTTTGTGTGTTGGAGTTTGCAAAATCTGAATCAGTGGTGTCAGTTCAACGGACCTTTCGTAATAAATATCGAAAACAGGGACCAACTGACAAAACAATTCATGTGTGGTACCGGAAATTTAAAGAAACGGGATGCCTATGTGACAGGAAACGAAGTGGTCGGCCTGGTCCATCTGCAGACACCGTAGATCGTGTACGGGAAACGTTTTTAAGGAGCCCGACGAAATCAACCGCTAGCGGAAGCCGAGAATTGGGGATCTCTCAACCAACAGTGTGGCAAATTCTGCGAAAATGTCTTTGTTTGAAGCCGTACAGATTGGGACTGGTGCAAGCGTTGACTCCAGCAGCTTGCATTTCTCGTTTCACGTTTTGCATTGATGTCCATGACCGTGAAACACTAATGTCGAAATTGATTTTTAGTGATGGAAGCACATTTCACATGTGTGGCACTGTCAACCGCCACAACGTATGCATTTGGGGCACTGGAAATCCCTATTCTGTAGTGGAACACTATCGGGATTCCCCAAAAGTTAACGTGTTTTGCGCTATGTCCTCCTCACGTGTTTATGGGCCATTCTTTTTTACAGAGAAGACCATTACCGGTGTAGTGTTCCTGGATATGTTGCAGCTGTGGCTAATGCCGCAGTTAGAGGAACATGAGGATGATTTCGTATTTCAACAAGACGGTGCTCCTCCCCATTTTTTGTGTGATGTGCGTGAATACCTGAACACACACTTACCTCATCAATGGATTGGACGAGCTTCTGAAGATGACGTACCTCTTCTAAAGTGGCCTCCACGGTCACCGGATTTAACCCCGTGTGACTTTTTCTTGTGGGGTATGTGAAAGACCAGGTTTTTGTACAACCTATGCCACATGCTATCAATAACATAGACAGTACCATGTTGAGTAGAGTATGGCAGGAACTGGACTATCGCATTGATGTATGCCGTGTGACCAAGGGTTCACACATAGAACACCTGTAATGTATGTAAGTAAAACTTGAATAGTTTCGGAATAATTTCATATGTTTCTTTTCATATTCGTCTTCGTTTTTTTACTATAACGTTTCGAAACCCCGGAGGGAATTATGAATGACCCTGTATTTTCTATAATATATACATTTTTTCTAAAGTTATGTCTAGGCTATATAAATTACAACAGTAAATAGGTTACAATAAAATCCCAAATTTTGTTACACTTTCTGCAATTCATGAAATGAGATTCTATTGAATATAATGAGATAAGGATATAAGCTTTCTTTTTTTCCATTTTCCATCTTAAATTCTCGTTATATTTTCATTTAAATTATTGTTTTTCATTAATGCTATTATAATTACATTCACACTTTATAATTTTAACTTAATCACTTTAATTGAATTCGTTTAGTTTTCAATTTACTATCAAAATAAAGTAATACTGTTTCAAGAATTATTGCTTTTTTAACTGTCAAGACTTTCTTTTTTGCAATAATTTATGGTTGGATTTTCTCTTTAAATCTTATAATTTATACAATTTGTCCTTTTTATGCAATAAAGTGACTCAGATACTTCAGTTAACTCATTTTTAATCATAATTAAAATTTCATATAAGTAAATTCTATTCTGAAACTTCTGATTATGAAATTTTCCATTTGATTGTTTTATTTTTATATGAATTTGTAATATGCCACTGAATATTGTTTATTTTGCATAGAAATTATTCTTGTTACATGAAAACTTATAAATAATTTTATAAACTTTGGACATGTTTTTTGATCTTGCTATTAAATAATTTTGGAATGAAATGAATATAGAATTTTCTGATAAATCATCTCAGTTTGTTTTTTTTTCCCCTTTCAAAAATGCACTTCTGTTCACTTTAATTGCATTTTGTATAAATTTAATGATAAAAAAAGTCATAAAAATAGAAAAAGGTCATGAAAGTAATTTTTTAAGCTGAGGAATAATGTATGCTAACTAGTGTCCACCTACTATACTATTAACAAATAACAATACTGAAGTAGTAAAAGAACTCTGACTGCTTAAAATTATACATAACATTATGTTGATTCCAATTCAATGAAAACAAAATAAAAGAAAAACATAAAGATTCCTTTATTCTATAATCAAATTCAAAATCTTATTAAGTTATTATTTTCATACAACAAGGTTAAAACATAAATATATAAAAGTTGAGGTTAGAATTAGATTTTCTGTCTTAAAAACAATACATATTTATGCACCATATTTTCAGTCTTCCAATTTTTACAAATAAAATCATGAAATGCAATAAATAAATATTTTAAAAGTTCTATATTCCTTTCTCAAAAGTATTCTTGGTTCAAAAAAAAATACTTAAAAAGCATTTATTTGTAACAAAGCAGCAATATTTATGTTAATTACAAGCAACTACTTATTTAAGTGTATTGTTCTTTGGAAAATATCACAATACTGTCCAGGGTGTGTAGCAGTCCTTATAAGTGCTTATATTTGAAATCAAGTTTCTAAAGTCCTTATAAGTGCTTATTTCTATTGTAAAGTACTTATTTTTCTAAGGAAATTGATTTCTCCCCCCCCCCCCCCCCTCTGTTCTGAATTAAAACACACTTTAGCAATCTGAAATGCAAAAATCTTTATTTCTTATCTGAATTTCAATTGTTAAGCTCAATTAACTGCCTATCAGTCACACTCTTAAGCTATGACTGTTATGGGGATCTGTATGCCTGGGCTGCATGTTTGTCACTTCCATTATTGTATCAAACGAAATGTTGATTTTTTTTTAATGTGTTTGTGTGTGTGTTTCTTACAACAGCCAATGCAATGTGTTCTAAAACTGTATTTTTTTGTAGGTAATATCAATAGTTTTATAAATAGTTTGAAAGATTTGTGAAAATTAATTGGAATATCTAGTTTAAAAAATTTCTTTAGTTACTAGTAAAGTGGTTAACTTTATTTTATTATGCTTGATATTATACATTAGTGCAATTCTGTGATATGTGTGAGGAGTTTAATATGTAAGAATCTGGGAAATATTATCTTTCTTTCTAATAGTTGAGTTTCTAAAGATACTCACCAATATTCATAATCTCACAGCATTATAGTCTCAGTTCAAGGAATCACCTAAAATAAGTACTACTTTGATCCAAGTTCAAGTGTTCTTTTATATCATTAACATTTTGTAAATGATAAATATTCAAGGTCTTGTCATAATTCTACATTATGTAAAAGTGACCACAAAGTTTCATTTCAATTTCAAGCTTTTATTACAAACACAAATGGGCAGATACGTGTATGCAAAGTAGTACAATATTAGGAGTTTACATTGAAGTTTTTTTGCATCTATTAATAAACCTCTATATGTGCACCATTGGTTGCATGAACATGTCAAGGTGATAATTGTCGACGTTTTCCTCAGATACTCTTTTTGGCGCACCCCTTGCTTTATCTGATGTTGAGCTGATCTCCATGAATTTTTTCTGCAATTCATCGACATGATGATATTATATCTTTTCCATACTTAATTCTTTACCATACTTAATTCTGTAGTTTCACTGAATCTGCATATCTGATTTGGTTTTGATAAACCAGGACACACATTGTACTCTTTCTGGAGGTGTAGCTATTTTTATGTGTGAGTCTTCTGTAGTAAAGGTGGAATTTTGTAATTGATTTGTCTCTTACTTCATACGCTAATTATTAAAAATATATTTACATGTGTGTGTTTCTAATGACAATACAACATTTTAATGTTTGGTTGTATTAAACATAATTTTATTAATTATATTTTTAATTAATATTAATTAATTTAAACTATATATTGTAGTGTGTGTGTTTTATTATAACATTTTAATATGTTTAGAACTTAATTAAAAATTAATAAATTAATTTTTAAGGCCATTTCCATTAGCCAAGTTCAAGTGATAAATCATCAAATATTCGTTATGGTTACAATTGTATATGAGATACAACAACAATAGATTTAATTACGCATCAAACCCTGCTTGCCAAAATACGCCAACTGGCTGTGAAACTCCAATAACAAAATATCTTAAACATTAAAAAGCAGAAAATATATATAAAATTAAAGAGAGTAATATATATAAATTGTTTTAGTTACAATTTGTTTTACAGTATATTTAAAAAAATTTATGATTCCCTACATATATTTCATTATTTACTGGTTCTTTATATGGTTTTATCTTACTGTTGATTTTCCGTTCACCAATTTTGAAAGTTTTAATTTCTTAATACTTCATATATTGGTATATTAAAGTAAAAAAAATCATTAATGATTCATTAAATTAATAATAGTTGATACAACTTTTTTATGTATAATGTCAGTGTAATGTCTTGATACTCAATTTATTAATTTTTTTTTTTTTTTTTTTTTTTTTTTTTTTTTTTTTTTTTTTTAAAGATAATGAATTGTAATATTATATAATGGTTATATATATATATATATATATATATATATATATATATATATACATATATATTAAATACGCTTTAGTCAATTAATAGATTTAAATGAATTAAATTATGATTATACGTTAAGAAATCCTAAAGAGAAATTTTTAAAATAATGTTTCATTTTTTTCTTTCTTGATGTCATATCTTAAAAAAGGAACAAAGCAAGAGTTATAATTTTTTTAGTAAATTTACTTGCTTGCTCATTCTACAAACCATTAAAAAGAAAAAAGAAAAAAAAAGTGAATTTTTCATAATTGGGTTTGGTGCCCATGTCAAATTAATGTATTGTAATGGAAAATTTTGGAGAAAAAAACATGAGTTGTAGTCCTAAAATTAGGTGTGATTTTCAATATAAACATTGAATGCATTTATAAAAGATTTTTTTTTTTAACTGTTTTTACTTTTATACTTATTTAAAAATTTGTGTAATGTTGGCTGTATTATTATTATTTTTTCAAATATTCACGATTATTTTACTCACATATTCATTTGCTTGATTAAAGTTTCTAAAATTATAGGTTTCTTGAAATGACCCAGTCTGACATGGAACCTGATCCTGACAGTACATTTTTAAGCGAAGATGAAAGAGATCGCCATAATAAGGTAAGTAAATTTTAAGAGAAAACATTTTCCTGTTTTATATATCAATCCCCCCCCCCCCCCCCCCCACCCACTCAGAGTTTAAAATCCTTAAACTCTTTAATTGTTTTTCTAATTTTCTGTGCTATTTGTTGCTTTATTGAAACAAATAATCAGCCACCTAAATCCTCCAGAAAATTTCTGCTTCTCCTCCATGCTCCTTCCTTCCAACATCAAATGAAGGATTTCTAGATATGAGGAAAAGACATTTTTTCCCCCACAGTTTGGCTGTTTTTAACCCTGACAATTAAATTGACTTTATGTAATTTAAAATTATGGAAATGGTCTTTCAGGAAAGTCAAAAGTAAAAACTCAAAAGAAACTTCTTTTTCCAGTTTATTTTGCATTAACTTTAACTTTTAACAGAGTATAAATAAACTTTTATATATCTATATATTCTCTGTAAAATTTTGTTCAGTGCAACTGGGAAATATTCTCTTTCTGTCAGTTATTGATGCTGAAATACTATTTTTATTTATTTATCTTTTCAGTTAAGATTTTCTTATTAATATGGAAAGAAATCATTGAATTTTTGATCAATTAGTCTCAGCATCTGTTTTTTCTAAAAATAAACACCAGCATTAATTCATTTTTTATCATTTTGTATGCTTATTTTATTGTTTTTTCATTCTTTGATTTAAATTGACTAAATTAATTTTAAATTGGCCCACTCAGCCCGGTAGTTACTATATTATGTTTTCAAAGATCTTGGAACTAAAGTTTCCTAGTTTGATTCTTCATGCCTAAATGAAATAGCTGCTGTTATGCTGCAAATGCATTATAGTATACCATTTATGTAAAACAAATTCGAGAAGGAATGCATTAAAAAGATTATGTTAGGTCCATTAGGCTACATAATTTTCTTCCTTGGAGGAATAAAAATATAATTAAGGCTAATCATAAGGAATACATGTTTTGTAATTATATGTTGAAATTATTTTATCATTGAAAGGAAGACCCACTTACTTGCATGCAAGTTTTGGAATTGACTGGGTCCCAGGAACCCAAAATTGAAAAACTCTAGCAGTATCGTTGTAACTGTGTAAGGTTTTCAGGTTTGTTACCAACTTCAAGAAAATTTGTCTGATTTAGGTGGTACGCATCTGATTGTAATCATTCTATCAATTTCCCTCTTTTCTACATATTTCTACCAAATTCTTTTTATTTCTTAAAATTTCGTTACCTTTTTCTTGAAATATTTTATCTTAGTGTTAAGCTGTACGACTCATCTAACTTATCGTTTGGGCAAAAACTCATGATTCTAGATATATATTTTTCCCCCTCTGTGAATGGTCAAAAGATTTGACATCGCTTGAGACACACAATGGGAAAAAGTGTGTACTTAAAAATGTCTGGTTACAACAGTTCAATCACTATGAAATGCCATTGGATTTCAAGTACATTAAGAATTCCATTTGTTTACTTGTTTGGATTGCTGAATTCTAATATATTTTGGGAGTCCTTTGTTAACTTCTTACTTTCCATAAGAAATGTTTTGAATTTATATTTTGTTATTCACTACATGAATTTTATAATTTCTTGTGCAATGTATAAAGAGAAATTCTTTTAGTAAATGCACAAATTGTTCTTGTTCCCACGGCCGAAACTAGGGGGGGCGAGGGGTGTAGAGGGGACATGTGCCCCGGGCACCGCACAAAGAGGGTGCCAGATGAAGATTTGGTATTTTGTTTTATATAATATATATGTGTATGAAATTTGGGCAAAAAGTATTTTCTAGCCAAAAAATCAAAAAGAAAAGCTGAGTAAAGTGCATTAAAATTGTCAAATAGAAAAAAAGATTTGTCTACAATTTATGAGGCAGCAAATGAATAACACCATTCCCTTTCTTACAATTACTTTATTACATTCATATCTGACCTTAGAGGTGGTGAGGTCAGGTGGCTGTCTGGGACAATAAAAAACCAAGCGGTCGAGAAAATTCACAAAAAAAAGGTAAAAGCTGAATAATTTTGTTGTTGTTGTTTTGAGTCACACATAATTTTGAAAATTAGCATTAGGTTCAGGAAAGCATCTAGACATATCAGTTTTTAAATAGGAAGAGAGTGTGTATATGTAATATTGTATAAGTAATTATTCCAAAACTGGTGGTTTAGATAATACAGGATTATATTTTACGGTACTGGAAATCATTGTTATGCCTACAGTAAATCCTGGTTTTTCAGTTCCTAAAACAATGTGATTCATATCACTATACTATGACTTAAAATGCCTCAATTGTAATAATTTTTAATACTACAACAACAGTAAAATCTGGAAAAATGAAATCTGTCTATAATGGAATCTTGTCTTAAATGAAAAAACTACATGGTCCCAGCGAAAAGAATATCAACAATTATACCTGCTAAGACGGAAACCTGTATAAACCGGAATTATTTCTGCTCCTTTCGATTTTTTTCTCCCAGGTTTTAATGAATAAATGTTTGAAAAAGCTGATTATGTATTTCAATAGTACGTATTTTACTGTTATACATTTTAAATTTCAAAATAAGTTGGCTAGTAGAAACTTTGTAACTGCTCTTTGTGAATTTATTTTTCAGAGGAAGAGGGGGAGGAGCGAGGGCAACAAAATATATGTTTGCCCTGGGTAAAAAAAAAAGCTAGTTTCGGCCCTGCTTGTTCCATTCAAAAGTTATGTGTGGTGTGGGCATACATAAATAAATAAGTTTTAAATATATCTATATAAGCAAATTGTATAACCTCCTTTATTGGAAATCCATTAAAAATCTATGTTATAAAGCGAACAGATATTTGTAACGCTCATGTGATATGGACGATGGCAAGTAATCAGTTTTGCTTTTATCAAAAAGTTATTAACTTCTACTCCACATGCAATTTATGTTTCTACATTGTTGAATAGAAGAAAAGTGCTTTCAAATGCAGTTCGTCCAAAAACTGTATCTCAGTTTGCTGATTTTTTATGGTTTTTAAAAAAATTTTCAACCATGATTTTTTTTTTTAATTGTTTTTTTATCTATCTGTATCATGTACACCCAATTACAGAAGAATAACCCTTTTGCACTTAAAACAATATAAATAGTTCAACATTTGTTTCCAGCCAGCAAATATTCCATAAGGAAATTAAAATTTCGTCAATAAATAATTAATTAAAATAAATAAAACACAAATTTAACAGATATCTAATCAAACTATGTGCCTAAGCACTGAAGTAATCAGTATAAAAAAGGTTGCTGTGTGTTCCCCTGTGCTTTCTGTTTCTGTATTTCACAAGCATTACTGAACTCTGTACATATGATATTTATATGTGGTACTGAAATAAAAATAAAACATTCACAGCCCTGTGGCAGTTGTTTTTCCGTGTAACCTTATATCAGGGTTGCAGAATATGTCTGATCTGGCGATCTTGGATTGGGGGGAAATTTTAGCCATATGGGGAAATTTAGAAAAATATGCAATTGATTTCGATTTTAACAATGAATTACATAAATATCCGCGACAGAAAAATTTTCACTACAGATAGAAAGATGACCTTCACAAAATCAATCTCAGAATAATATGTACTGTATATACCTGCGCATAAGTTGAGAAATTAAAAAAATATATATTATACTTATGATAATACAGAATTGTTATAAGCCTATAACATATTGTAAAATTTTGGGGAAATTTTCATATATATTGGGGGAAATGTTGGAAGTAAAAACATTATCTGCACCCCTGCCTCATATGAGGTTTCCGTGTTTGGGAGGGTGAAACATTGAGCAGTAAATTTAAGTATTTATTATGATAAAAATATTTATTTGCCACATTTAAATCAATTTTTTTATTAGGTATCTTATGATCATGAATTTCAAGCATTAAAAGAGTTGATCCAGCAAAGTGTCACTATATTGCATAGCCATGTAGTGATCCATTACTTTTGCTTAGCCATGTAGAGAAATTTAAGTCAGGCATTTATTCGGATAAAAATATTTATTTGTCGCATTAAAATCAAATTTTTTATTAGGTGTCTTATGATCATGAACTTCAGGCATTACAAGAGCTGATCCAGCAAAGTGTCACTACATTGCTTAGCGATCCTGTTAATGCCGTGAAGCAAACTTTGTTAGAAAGGGGTATTCGTCGTCTTTGTGTATTCTTTGGTAGACAAAAAGGTATGACACTATTTATGTTAGCTTTAAAACTGCTTTTAAAATAGAAAAAAAATATTTATTATGACATGAAGTTAGTGTTGGCATATGTAATTGTGATAATTTTCCTTCCCACAGGAAATGACGTTTTACTTTCCCATATGATAACATATCTTAATGACAAAGTGAGTTTTTTTTCTTCCTGTTTTTTTTTTTTTTTTTTTTTTTTTTTTAATGGTATAACTTTAAATGTTGAACTGAGCTTCAACTTATGTCTGGCTTCAGTAAAATAATTCATTTTTTATAAAAGGATGTGTTTTAAAAGTGAAATTAGATATAAATAACTATGTAAAATTTAGATATCTTAAACATTTTTAAAAAATTGTAAAATTGTTGTTTTCAAGTTATTTACTGAATTTCATGATACTCTATCTGTGGTGTTCAGTTTTTATTGCTATTCTTCTGTTTACTTCTGAGATATTAAGTTTTCTGATCCATTATTTTTAGTATTATGAGCATATTGTGAGAACTTGATTAACATAATCCATTATTGTTAGATTGCTACTTCATCCTTTCTTATGTTTCAACTTTGTTCTACATCTGTATGTTATATAAATGTATGAAACTTTTCCACTTTTTAGCAAAAATCCACTTTTTTTAAAAAATTATTTTTCCTTTCTGGTTGTGTTTGAGATTGATGCAAATGCATTGAGAAATCATCACCTAACAACTTATGCTGTATGTTATGAATACATTGGGCCAACTTATGTGGAAATGTCCAAACATTACTATTGTGATAATTTTGTATTTGCATGGAGTTCAGCTTTTTTGTCCAGGAAATGCCTGTATGTTGTCAGTAATTGAGAATGTGGTTGTTGCTGCATAAATTTATTTTTGAAATTTTCTTTCTTTTTTTCTTCTATAAAAATTTTTGTATATTGAATTGCATGGTATGTAAAATCTTTGGTTACTGATAGTTTTAGATTCTGCCTTTCTTGTATGCAAATTATTCTGTTCAATCTTCATCAGTAATCTGCTTATCTTTCACATGTCTCTTATTTTGTTTTAATATTTGAATTCAAAACTTTGCCCCCCCCCCCTTTCAAATTTCCGATGTAGTGTGCATTTCTATTAACCTTTTCAGGATGGTGGATTTAACCCTCTATGTACGGAATTATGAATTCATGAAAATTCTATCTTCTAAAACATTTTTCGTGAATTTTTAAAACTACATTAGAAGATTTACATAATCATTTAATAAATTTTAGAAGGATTAATTAAATCTGAATTTATAGGGATTTTGTGCTATATTTATAACTCCATTAATCTTTTATTTTAAATGTTTTTCTTAGTGTTTTTTTAGAATTAAGAAGTGTACAAATATAATGTTCTTACAACAGAAATATTTCCAAATTGAAAAATTACCCCCCACCCCCCCTTCCTCCAACACCAAAAAAGCTGAAAAGATGTAAAAGCAAAAGAAATCATCCATTTAAAAATATTTTTGTTTTGTGTAACCCATAATGCTTTTGGAACAAGATAAAGTAATGCACCTATAACTCATTCTAAACTGTATTACTACTAATCAATGAATTAAATGAATTTTATAATAAGTTACTTTAATGGTACTTATAAGTACCGTCAGTAGATAAAGGGTTAAATATCAACCAGTAAGTATCCCTTCTTTAAAGAGGGTAATGATCTTAAAATCTACCAGTGCTTCTTTTCCCCATAATTATTGTTATTGAGATTGATATTAACAATAACTGTCGTTGAAAAAAAATTTGATATATTTTAAGGTATCAAGAAGGAATGACTCCTTGTCAGTATTTAAAACTCCCGTCCTCAAAAAGTTAATCTTGATACACAGAGGCGTTGCGATGGGGGGTTATGGGGGGAGCCTCCCCCTCCAATGTATATGAGCTTGGGAAATTCTAGATTTTTTAAACACTTTTTTTTTTAAATTAATAGTAAAAAAATAAGAAATTGTTATTGTTTTGCTGGCTACCTTTCTGAGTTCTGTAATAGTAAGCTAACTAGTTAAAATATCAAAAGAAATACAAAAGCAGCCAATTTGTCATTGTGTTTCTCTGTGTTATGAAAATATCATACATCTACCGGACCTGAATTTCTCTACTATTGTCCATCAACAGTATCTCTAGTTTATTTCCTCTAAAACTTTGTTCCTTTCTCAAAAATCTCAAAATATCATTAGGCTATTTTCATATGAAGTATGATTATTACTCGCACATGATAGAAGACAAAAACTTTCATTAAATGAACAAATAATTATAACTTTGTTTTTAGTTTCAATATTTTTCTTTGGAAAAATTTTTTTTATGCATATAAGTATCATTATCATTAAACAGACATTGCACATATAATTTCACTTAGAAAATAGAGCAATTTGTTTCAAGTTGGGAAATTTTTTAATTCCCCCCCCCCCCCCCCAAAAAAAAAAAAATAAAAATAAAAATAAATAAATAAATAAAAAAGCAATTTAACAAATTACAACGACCATTTGGAAAATCATTTTTTCAAAGACTAAAATTTAAGACATAAAAAATAGCACAAAGTTGATCATACATTACGTATGCCATAAATTAAACATTAATAGTGTTATTACACGTAAAAATTGCAAGCGACAAAAATCACCTGCGACTCGTACGTATTATCCACCTGAAACTTACGTATTATCCAAGAATTTCATTGGCTGTTCGGTAAAAGACTTTTCCATCGTCAGATTTCCAAGAAATCTGACGACCCATTTTAAATGAAATTTCATTCTTAAACTTCTAAACATCCCACAATATTACTTTTTACACCGTCGTATAGAGAAAAAAATTTACTTTTAAATGCAATTTGTTTGAAAGCTGTATCTCAATTTGTTTCTGAGTTATTAATTTTTTTTTTTTGTAGTTTTTATTACTTTTTTGTCATAGTGGCAACAAAAATATCCATCTTTGTTGAAAGTAAAGGAAAATACAGATTACTGTATAGACCAATCAGAAAACGAATAAAATGCAGATTAAACCAATGAAAAGCTTCAGATATGCTTTTGATTTCCTACCCTGACGAGGACAATTACATTTTTCCAAATGGTTAAAAAAATATATATATATATATATATCTGTAGCTATGGCCCTGTTGATACACTTTGTTTATGTTTATCAGAGAAGATTTTATTGAATTATTTTGAAAAAAAAAAAGTAAATTAAAAATGTTGTCTAAAGCCATGTAGATATGTTAAATCATTAATTACTCATTCTCTTTTAATAATTTTATGAAATTTTCCTTTGTAAATTTAATTTCTTTTTTATTATTATTCTGATAGTAAATAAACTCATACTATTACTTTAAAAGAATTTTCTTCCTTTTATAGTTTACAGCTTAATTTCAATCTCTGTAAATAAAATAAAAATAAAACCGTGTTTTACCACTTACTCACTTTTTTACCCTCTGCAGGAGGATAGGCATTTGCGAGGGGCATTCTTTGATGCCATCGTTGGAGTGGCTGCTTATGTAGGATGGCAGTGTTGTCCTATTTTAAAACCACTTTTGCAACAAGTAACTCATTTTTGTTTAATTTTTATGTATGATTTTACCATTTATATGTTTTTATCTTTCCATAAAATAAATGTATGTCATTTACTTACTAGGGTTTAACCGATTCAGAAGAGTTTGTCATCAGCAAAGCTCTGTGTGCTTTATCTGATTTAACGAAGCAAGGGCTAATTCAAAAGCAAATGCTTTATGATATTATAGCAGAAGCCATTCCATTGCTGATTCATCCAGTAAGCTTTCACACCTCACCCTTATTTATTTATTTATTTTTATTTTGTGTGTGTGTGTTTACTGTTGTTGCCTTTAATTATGTAATGTCAATTATCTGCTGTAATTTTATCTATATAACATTCGTAATTTAGGTTTCAAAATACAATTAATATTTTTCATTGTATATTATTCATAACTAGGCTAGAAAAATATTTCATTTCTCATTTAAGAAAAGAAAAAAAAAAGAAAAGAGAAAACATTTCGTTATTAGCTGATTTAAATTCTATCGCATCTTGATATTTCTAAAATTATTTTATAAATTTCTTTTATAGTTTTAATTTATTATTGGATTGAATGAACTTTCAAATCAATAAAAAAAAACATATCTGTGGATGTGTATTTAAAACAATTTTTTTCTACCTAATAAAAATGTCTTTTAACTGCCTAAAATAAACTCTTTATATTTAACTTTACTAGCTGGGCAAATTCTCTTGGAAACGATGCCAGAATTTGATTAAAATTTTTTGTAAGGTTAGGTTAGTTCCTATATGCAATGATGGAACAGCTGCGCCAAATCGACAATGCTGCGCATTTCTGGGTCAAAACGATCATTTTCCAACAAAATTTCGCCCAACTGCGCCAATTCGATAATAAATCTTGAGCCAAATCGATCATTTTTCACCCAAATTTCGCCAAAAGATCACGAAAAACACGCGATGTTTGTCAAATGATCACGGGAAAAAACGTGAATTTTAACAAAGGATCGTTAATTCCGTCAAAAAAGAACAAAACGCGGTCAAATGATCGCTAAAAAACTTGATTTCGTTAAAAAAATCGCGAATAAAACGCAAATTTCGTCAGAAGATGGCGAAAAACATGCAAATTTTGTCGAAAGATCGCGAAAAGCACGCGAATTTTGTCGAAAGATCGCTAAAACACGCGAATTTCATCAAAAGATCGCGAGAAAACCATGACTTTTGTCAAAAGATCGCTAATTTCGTCAAAATACGAACAAAACATGGTCAAAAGATCGCGTAAAACACGCGAATTTCGTCAAAAGATCGTGAGTAAAACTTGATTTTTATCAAAGGATCGCTAATTTCGTCAAAAAACGAACAAAACATGGTAAAAAGATCCTGAAAAAACGCTAATTTTTTTAAAAGGTTGAGAAAAAACCCGCAAATTTCATCAAAAGGTCTCAAATTTGGTCAAAAGATCGCGAGAAAAACACGAGATTTTCGTCAAAAGATCGCGAAAAACACGAGATTTTCCTCAAAAGATCGCGAAAAACGTGCGAATTTCGTCAAAAGATCGCGAAAAAAGCGCGAATTTCGTCAAAAGATCGCGAAAAACGCGCGAATTTCGTCAAAAGATCGCGAATAACACGTGAATTTCGTCAAAAGATCGTGAGTAAAACGTGACTTATGTCAAAGGATTGCTAATTTCGTCAAAAAACGAACAAAACATGGTCAAAAAATCGTGAAAAAACGATAATTTATTTAAAAGATAGAGAAAAACCGCGAATTTCATCAAAAGGTCTCAAATTTCGTCTAAAGATCGCGAAAAACACGAGATTTTCGTCAAAAGATCGCGAAAAACATGAGATTTTCGTCAAAAGATCGCAAAAAACACAAAAAATCGCGAATAACAAGTGAATTTCGTCCAAGGATTGCGAAAAAAACGTGAATTTTGTCAAAGGAGCACTAACTTTGTCAAAAAACGAACAAAACGCGGTCATAAGATCGTGAAAAAAACACGATTTCGTTAAAAGATTGCTAATAAAACACAAATTTCGTCAAAAGAGCGCGAAAAACACGCGAATTTCGTAAAAGGATCTCGAAAAAAATGTAAATTTTGACAAAGGATTGGTAATTTCGTCAAAAAACGATCAAAACGCGGTCAAAAGATCGTGAAGAAACACTACTTTTGTTAAAATGTCGCAAAAAACTCCACAAATTTATCATAAGGTCGCAAAAAAGCATGCGAATTTTGTCAAAGTATCGCGGGGGAAAAAAAAAAAATGTGAATTTTGTCAAAGGAAAGCTAATTTCATCAAAAAACAAACATAATGGGGTTAAAAGATTGTGAAAAAAAGCGAATTTTGTTAAAAGAGCTAAAAAAACTGCAAATTTCGTCAAAAGGTCGCCCAAAACTGCAAATTTCGGCAAATGATTTCGAAAGACATGCTAATTTCGTCAAAAGTTAGCGAAAAACACACTGATTTCAACAAAGGGTCCAAATAACACACGATTATTTTCAAAAGATCGCGAACAATATGCAAATTTGATCAAAAGATCACAAAAAACATGCAAATTTCGTCAAAGGATTGTAATAAAAAACACGAATTTTGTGAAAGAGTCGCGGGAAAAAACTCCAATTTCATCAAAGAATCGCTGGAAAAACACGAATTTTGCCAAAGAATCACAGGAAAAACGCGAATTTCGTCAAAAAATTGCAGAAAAAACACGAATTTCGTCAAAGAATACCAAAATGACATTTTGATGCTCCAAAATAAGCATTTTTGCTGCTCCAAAGTGGCTTTTTGTTGCTCCAAAAGAGTTATTTTTTGCTGCTCCAAAATGGCTTTTTACTGCTCCAAAATGAGGTCATGCCGTTCCATCACTGTATATGATTGACCCAGGAAGTCTGGAATTTGTCAGTGACATTTCAAAAAAAATTATTCAATACAGAAAATAATTTTGAATGTATAGACTGATTTAGTCTCTATAATAATTTTGTACTATTTCATTTGCTGTCTCAAAGGATTCTATTAACAACAGTTTGTTGCTTAACTTAAATGAAGGATCCATAATTTTCTGGTAATATGAACATGATTATAGAGTTGTTTTTATTGGAATATTTAAAATATCGAAATAAATGGAAATAATAATAATAATAGTTATAGGCTGAATAAGTTGAAGGTTTCTTGCTCTGTAAGAAAAATTGATGATTTGATAATTTTAAAAGTGAAAGCTTTAGGCAGCAGCATTTATACTCTGTACAAAAAACATGCAGAAATTACAAAAAAGCATATGATGTAAGATATAAGGGATTTTGCCATCACCATAGATGTAGAATGTATAGATGTGAATAATCTTATGTAGGATGGCAGTGTTGTCCTAGTTTAAAACCACTTTTGCAACAAATAACTCATTTTTATTTGATTTTTATGTATGATTTTGTATGTATTACATTGAACTAGTTCTGCTGAATATTGAGAAAAGAAAGCATTAAAACAATGTAAGACTATTATATAAAAATAGCAAATAAAGCCTTTGTGCAACAATATTAAAAAGCAAAAAACCAACGTTTAAAAATGCACAAATAATGCATGAAAAGCAGCAAACAACTGTTTCGAATCTACTAGTGAGATTCTTCTTCAGTGCAAAATAGGGCAAGACACAGTGTGCTAGGAAAAGAAAAGCTGAGCAAAATGACAGAGACACGCCGGTTTATATACCAGGGGAAGCAAACGTGCAAAAAAACAAACAATGAGAGAGAGAAGCAGAGGGAACGACTGAGTGGACAAGTAGCGACATCTATCAGAGAACGAGAAAAAAAAGGGGGGGAAGAATTAAATTAATGCTTTCCAAATGCTTGGAAAATCAGGAGTACTAGATAAGTCATTGACTAAAGAGTGAGAATTTTTAATGATGTGGAAAGCTTCCCAAAAATCAAGATCAAGGTTAGAAGAGCATTTTTGGATAATGATGGCTGAGGAAAAATTGAACCTATGTCTTTCGTAAACCTTTTGCTGTCAGTCTCCCACCTCACAGGTATTCTTCTCATCCCCCTAACCAGAAATTCGCTGCTTTCAATACTTTTCTTTTTCAGGCTACCAATATTTGTTCCATTCCTCAGTTACTTAGTGCTGAACTTAATTACCTCAAAGCTATTGCTGTTGATCGTGGTTATTCCTCTAATATTATCGATTTTATTTATAAGAAATTGACGAAACCTGTCCATTTTGAAAAGCATTCTAATTCCAACTCTAATACTTCAGTTGTGTTGCCAATTTTTCCTAAAATCAGTCAGCAAGTTGCTAAAATCTTAAGAAGGTTTGATTTTAATGTTATTTTTTCTCCTGTTAATAAATCACTTTTTCAAATCTCAAACACCCCGTTGATCGCCTAGATAACTGGGGTATTTACCAAATCTCTTGCCAGTGTAGTCTTTCTTATATTGGCCAAGATTTCGTTTAAAAGAGCATAGAGGTTATGTTAAAAATCCGGAGCTTAAATGTCCTTCTATTGCTCAACATTGTTGATCTTTTCAACGTAGGTTCAATTTTTCCTCAGCTATCATTATCCAAAAATATTCTTCTTAACTTGATCTTGATTTTTGGGAAGCTTACCACATCATTAAAAATTCTCACTCTTTAGTCAATGACTTATCTAGTACTCCTGATTTTCCAAGCATTTGGAAAGCATTAATTTATTTCCCCCCCCCCTTTTTTTTTCTTTTCTTGTTCTCCAGTAGATGTAGCTACTTGCCCACTCAGTCGTTTCCTCTGCTTCTCTCTCATTGGTTGTTTTTTTGGTGCATTCACTTCCCCTGGTATATAAACCAGCGTGTCTCTGTCATTTTGCTCAGCCTTGCTTTTCCTAGCACTCTGTGTCTTGCCTTATTTTGCACTGAAGAAGAATCTCGCTAGTAGATTCGAAACAGCTGTTTGCTGCTTTTCATGTATTATTTGTGCATTTTTAAACGTTGGTTTTTTGCTTTTTAAGACTATTATAGATGGAATGAAGTCCATCCAATCATTTTTCCAATGAAAGGTGTGTTTTCTTGAACAGTTATACATTTTTTTTTTAATACAAAGACTTCTTAGGAAAATATTTTCAAAAAGAAATTCATAATTTTGAATTTGTTTTTATTGCTCAGCTTTCTTCTGTTACAAATTATTAACATAAAACACCTTCTAAAATCATAAAAAACTGACTTTTTCAACTTTTATACTTGATTTTTCACCATTTTTCATAATATTTTATTATTATTTGTTTGTTATTTATTATATATATATAAATATTGTGTACATTTACTACAATGAAATATCAGGGGTCGATCCAGGCAAAATTTAGGGCTTATTTAGGGCCCTTTTACAAAAATCTATTTAATAAAATATAGTCCAGGCAATAGGGAATTTTACCTAGCAAAATTAATGGTAGTTCTGGAAATCAGCTTACTTTATGTTTTTTGGGTCGCTGAATCTGAATTTGTAACTTCCCACCAAAATTTCCCCCGGCAACCCCTATAAAAACAAGCGTTCACATAAACAAAAGAATGTCAGAAATCTTTAACTTACCCCTTCTTTCAGGTAAGCTCTCAACACTTGCTTCTGGTTCGGACTGCCGCATTTGATGACTTAATTCTAGTTAACAACTGACTCAACTAAAATAAGACATAACTCGGTTAATCTACAATACTTATTTACAATATATTACAAATTATACAGGATAATAGGACTTGAACATTTAAAATGCTTTAACTTCAATCGAAACATCACGGAGGCGCAACTCTGTTCACAAACACAAGAATTATTCTAAAAAAAAGTTTTTTCAGTTTTTTTTTTCACTTCAGTTCGGTACGTAAAAGTTTTTAAATTCAGGTGTCACTGTTACTGCAAAGGGATACAGAGGGAGCTGTCCGCGACATACTCCCCCCGTTGAGTTTTGCCAGGTCAAACTCAACCACAGTCGTGGACAAGTTTAGGAGGTCCAACCGTTCTGGTGTTCGTATCACTCGTCCAAATTTAGACATTCTAGGAGAATCCTTAAGGTGAGCAGACTCGATGGTTTTCGGAGAAAAGTCATTTGCCTGGAAATTCGCTTCCATCGGATACAACCTTTGTACTGGTCGAAGCAACTCACCAAACTTAGTTCGTAACTTTGCCAATCGTACTATGCCGTCTTTACCTGGAAACAACTGGATGACTTTTCCTAGAGGCCAATTCATTCTCTTTTCTTTTGTATTAATTATAACAATATCTCCAACTGAGAGTTCAGGATACCTGTTTGACTTTTTACGATAATTTTTCAGCTGTCCCAAATATTCTAGTCGGAAACGTTTTCTCAAGTCTTCACGAATTTTCATCCGATATTCATATCTTCTTTGAAGATAACTTGCATCTATATTGTCCAGATCAGGAACACCACCTTCTTTAATTTCACGAAGAAACATGGCAGGGGTTAAGGGTTCTAATTCAAGATCTTCAGATATGTATGTTAACGGTCTGGAGTTTACAACATTTTCACAATCGCAAAGAATAGTATTAATTTCTTCATATTTCAATGATGCATTTCCTAAAATTTTTCTGAGAATATTCTTCATCAATCCTATCATACGTTCCCAGAATCCTCCCCACCAAGGGGATGCAGGCGGAATAAATTTCCAAGTAATTCGTTCTACGGTATGTTCCTTAATCACTCTTTCCCAATCTATTTTCTTCAATAAACAATTTGAACCAACGAAATTGCTTCCATTGTCTGTATAGACAATCTGAGGTCTTCCACGTCGTGATATGAATCGTCGAAATGCAAGCATGAAACTGTCAGTGGATAATGAAGTGACAAGTTCGAGGTGAATAGCTCGATATACGGCGCAGGTGAATAAGACAATCCAAGATTTTGAGCCAGTCTTCAAAAACAAAGGTCCAGCCAGATTGACACCTATGACTTGAAATACAGAACAGTCTTTAATTCTATCTTCTGGCAATGGTGGTATTTCAACATCGTGGGGTTTGGCATCAAACTTCTTACATCTTACACAATTCTTCAGAACTTTCCGGATCGTTTTACGACTTTTTAAGATCCAGTATTTCTCTCTTAAGACTGCCATTAATGTTTGAACTCCGCAATGTAGTGATTGATTATGTTTCTCAATTATTAGTTTCGTGACGACTGGGTGGTCAGATGGCAAAATTATAGGTAATCTGAAATCCTCCGAGTCTTCTCTCATAATTATTCTGGATTTGAGTCTTATGAGTCCATATGGATCAACGAAGGGTTTTAAATGACGTATGCGTTCATCCTTCTCTGAATTGAAGGAACCTTTTTGCACAATTTTCCATACAATGACTCCAGCTCGTTTAATTTCTTCAATTTTTAAATTCCCAAATTCTCGTTCCTTTTTGTTAGTTTTACAGTTGTCAATAAATCTCTTCATCCAAGCAGTGATTCTAATTATCTTCTTGAACTGTGAAACTCGAGAAAAATATGGAAATTCTTCATCTAGAGAAATCAAAGAAGATATAACTGTCTTCTTCTTTTCTTTATCAACCTCATCCTTTTTCGGAGTTATATCAAAGGCTGGCCAAAAATCTGGCTCAAGTTTCAGCCACGTCGGACCTTCATGCCATTTCTTAATTTTAAGTGTTTCTACGGAACATCCTCTTGAAATAATATCAGCGGGATTTAAATTCCCAGGAACAAACTTCCAGTTTTCCGGATTACTATGTGCCTTAATTTCTTTGACCCTATTCATCACGAATACACCCCAATTTTCTGTATTTTTAATCCAATACAAGGTATTCATCGAATCCGTCCAGTAGAATATAGGAATATTTTCCAATTTTAAATCTTGCTTAACCGTTTTCATTAGTCTCACTCCGATAGCGCAAGCTAACAATTCAAGTCTACAAATTGTTGTAGGTTTCAGGGGGGCTACTCTTGCACGAGCTTGTACAAGTTGGCACGATACTTCATCAGTGTTTTTACATCTTAAATAAATGCATGCGGCATATGCCTTTTGGGAGGCATCACAGAAGACATGATAAGACAAATCTGTATTTGAATTAGGATTAAGCATCATATACCGGGGAATTTTCAACTCTGCCAAATGACACAAATCTTTTTTCCATTTAAGAAATTTTTTACGCACATCTTCGGGTAGAGTTTCATCCCATGTAACCTTTAGCTCCCAACACTTTTGTAGTAAGAGTTTTGGAGTCAGTGTCACACCACATGTAAAACCTATTGGATCATAAATTTTGTGTGCTTCTGATAAGATCACTCTTTTAGAAATGCATTGGTTATCGGATTCATTTATTCCTTTAATGTCGCAACTTAATGTATCTTCTTCTAAATCCCAAATGAGGCCAAGAATAGAAACCGTTTTCCTTTTATTTGAATTTTCGGACACTGAAATTTCCGAAAAAGTGTCATTACCTGTAATTTCGTTCTTCGTTGACAAATTATAAGCCCAATCTTGCAACTCAAATTTAGCATTCGCTAAAATTTCAACAGAATCACTTTTAAGTTTTCGCAGTTCTTCTTCATTATTTACACTTGTAATTAAATTGTCAACATACCAAGCTTCAGAAATTTTTTCTGCCGTTGATCTAAGATGTTCAGGTACGTCATTTAGTAACTTAGTTAAACTAGCACTCAATAAGAAGGGACTACTGGAAATTCCGAAAACGACTCTCCTATGTCTATACATCTTAAAATGTTCCGGATTACCTTGTTCCCACCATAAGAATCTCAAAAAATCTCTATCATTCGGATTAAGTCCTATTTGAAGAAAAGCCTTTTTGATATCAGAACTTACACCGATGCATTTTTCTCGAAATCTGTTGATAATTGCAGGAATAGTTTCTTGCAAATTAGGCCCCTTTTCTACACAATCATTTATTGACGGAAACCCCTTAATTTTCGCTGACCCATCAAATACTGGTCTTATTTTTGTTGTTGTGGAATTCATTCTAATAACGGCACGATGGGGTAAATAATGGCAGGAATTATTATATTCATTTTCAGGTACAATTTCTATAATTTTTTCTTCCTCCCAAGATTTGAAAACCGCTTCATAATCTTCTAAGAAACCCTTGTCTTTCAAATTTTTTACTGTATTTTTTAATCTTCTCTCAGCGATCTCTAGATTATTAGGGAGTGGGGGATGGCCCTCTATCCAAGGTAAACAGACTTCAAATCTGCCTTCGTTATCCCTTTTAACCGTTGAAAGAAAATGTTGCAGTGTTTGTTCTTGCAACTCTTTTTTAGTTTCATTTTCGGATGGATCTAAAATTCCTAGAGTATCAAGATTCCACAATTCAGAAATTTTATAATCTGATACGTGCATCGAAAATGTAAATGAGTTGTCAGTTTTATTTTCTATTTCCAAAGGAACTTTCCCCATAACTGTCCAGCCTAAGTAAGTTTCGACACATACTAAACCACATTTTAATTTTCTTATCTTACCGGTGAGTAATTTTCCTGCAATATCCGCTCCAATAAGAATATGAATTTCAGTTGGGGATGATTCAAACAACAATTTTTCCTTCATACGGCTAGTGTCATTCAAATATATTCTATGTTCTTTAAGCTCATGTAATATGGGTTTTATTTCTATTTGTGGTACATTGGAACAAATTTTAGTTTGATCAAAGGCCTTAAAGTTACATTTATAATCACCCTTTACATTACTAAGATTCACAATAAATTGTTTATGGATTTCAGAAACCTCCGTTCCACCAAATAGACTATGAATAATGTTGCTCTCACTTATAATTTTGTATTGCATCATTTCAGCAGCAAACTTCGAAATATACGACTTTTGTGATCCGGTATCGATTAAGCACCTAACAAACTTATCTTCACTATTTCTGCAGATTTTTACAATTAAAGTTTGTAACAAAACTTTCTGTGTGAATGTTTTATTTGTTAAAGTGACATTTCTATCGTCAATTTGTTTTTTCTCATCTACTTTATTACTCTTGTCACAAATTAAAGAATTATGTTTTCCACTGCAAAACTGACATCTTATTTTTGAAAAGCAGTCTTTTGCTAAATGATTTCCCTTTTTCATACAGAGATAACACATTCCGTTTTTTCTCAAACGTGCTCGTTTTTCTGCTACGGGCTTAGAACAAGCTGCAGAATTGTGATTAACTGATTCAGCGGAATCTCCGCAAAAAATACAATGATTTATCGAAACCTTCAATGAAGCAGCAGTAGGAACTGTAAACTTATTTATTTTTCTCTCCCTCTGCACTTGCGGTGAATTTTGAACGATAACTCTATCTTGTATTTGAATCGCAGTTTCTCTGCATTCTATTTCTGCCCGTAGAAATTCAAGCAGTTCGTTGACTTCAAAAAGATTATCCTGAGTTTTCCGTTTACGTTGAAATTCCAAATTTAATTCATTGGGAATTAATTTAAGCAAAATTGGCGTTAGTAACGTACCATATGTTCCGGAAGTTACTTCAAGTGAATTTAAACTTCTTATTTGAATCTCAATGTTATCATACAGCTTTCGCAATGCAAAGGTATTATTTACATTTTTAACTGTTTCTAAATTCAATAATTTTCCCATATGAGCATTTATAATCAGGTCTTTACGACCAAAACGCTTTTTGAGTAGTTCAATTGCTGCTATATAATTTTCACTCGATAGCGAAAACCCACTAATTGCACTAGAAGCAGCTCCAATAAGGAAGGAATGCAAATAATTAAATTTATCAATGTCAGTTAAGCTGTCATTTTGATGTATCGCATTATCATATTGGTTCCAAAAAGATAACCAATAAGCAGGATCTCCATTAAATTTATTAATACTCAATTTCGGTAATTTAATTTTAGAATGAGAGCAAGAAGTCAAATTCTCTGTTGAAATACTTTCATTAACCGAATTTGTTTTCTTAATAGAACGTTCAGGTTCAACTTTTATTTTTAAAGCATACGTTAATTTCGATTTCATAGAAATTATTTTTTCAGAATAACCTTCGGCAGTTTCAAATTCAGTTTCTAATTCGCCGTCATCATCCATTAAGTTTTGGATTTGGTCATCTAAAGTTATTAAATTATTATACTTTGAGTTTAACTGATCAATATGTTCCGTAAGAACAGGAACTTCCTGTACTGATTCTGCAAGATACAGCTCACAAGTATTAATTAATTTCGTAGTCGCCGTTCTAGAAACAGCACGTTTCTTCTTTAGTTTTTCAATATCAGACATGTTTAATCCGTAATTTTAAATATAATTAATTTTATAACAACTTAATATAAGAACAATAACTTTCAAAATATATTCAATAACTTTCAAAATATATTCAATAAATTTCAAAATAATCCTGTTTTCAAAATACGCTATCAATCAATATTATTAATAATATTATCTTCAACAGAATTAAGCATTCAGGACTTTTATTTATTTTTATACTCAATTCTTCATTATATTCAAGGTCAAAACAAATCATCAACAATTCTTTTCAATAGAACTGAATATTCAAAACTTTCGTCTATAAATAATTTTTCATTCAATTAAGATCAAATCAACACGGCGTCGCTGTTCTCGGGCGCCATAAAAATATAAAAACAAGCGTTCACATAAACAAAAGAATGTCAGAAATCTTTAACTTACCCCTTCTTTCAGGTAAGCTCTCAACACTTGCTTCTGGTTCGGACTGCCGCATTTGATGACTTAATTCTAGTTAACAACTGACTCAACTAAAATAAGACATAACTCGGTTAATCTACAATACTTATTTACAATATATTACAAATTATACAGGATAATAGGACTTGAACATTTAAAATGCTTTAACTTCAATCGAAACATCACGGAGGCGCAACTCTGTTCACAAACACAAGAATTATTCTAAAAAAAAGTTTTTTCAGTTTTTTTTTTCACTTCAGTTCGGTACGTAAAAGTTTTTAAATTCAGGTGTCACTGTTACTGCAAAGGGATACAGAGGGAGCTGTCCGCGACAACCCCCCTCCCAAATTTTGTTAAAAAGCCCCCAAAAATGGTTTTGTTAAAAAAAATCAAATTTTTTAATGTTTTAGGGGAAAAGTATCTAGAAATTCAGAAAGTAGACAAAATTTTCAACAAATTAGATATATGACATTATGACTTAGGATGAAGGGGAAGGGGGGATCTGCCTCGGAACATGCGTGTGGTACTGCATGGACTAAGTTGCGCAATTCCACTTAACCACTCACACGTTTATGTTTGCCCTCCCGTCTCTCCTCCGAACTTTCCTTATAAAGTTTACTTTAAGTTTTTTGGGTTGCTGAATGCGAATTTTTAACTTACCCCCAAAATTTTCCCCTCGAACGAATAGTTGTTATTAACTTAAATTTCTTATTGTTTTAGGGGAAAAGCATTAAGAAATTCAGAAACTAGACAAAATTTCCAACAAATAGGATATATGACATTATGACGTAGGATAAACGGGGATAGAGTGGGCTGCCTCGGAACATTCCCCGCGTGCTTTTCTCAAAAACCAAATTTTTTGGGGGTTGCCGGGTGAAATTTTGGTGGGAAGTTACAAATTCGGATTCAGCGACCCAAAAAACATAAAGTGAGTCGAAATCCAGAACTAGTATTAATTTTTGCAGGTAAAATCCCTTATTGCCTGGACTTCATAACCTAGTGCACGTTGCGCCGCAGTGCATGTTCAGAGACAGCCCTACCCCTCCCCGTTCATCCTACATCATAATGTCATATATCCTATTTGTTGCAAATTTTGTCTAGTTTCTGAATTTCGTAATGCTTTTCCCCTAAAACAATAAGAAATAAGTTAAAAACAACTATTTGGGGGGGGGGGGGGATTTTGAAGGGAAGTTAAAATTTCAGATTCAGCAACCCAAAAAACTTAAAGTAAACTTTATAGAGAAAGTTCGGAGGGAAGATGGGAGGGCGAATTTAAACGTGTGAGTGGTTAAGTGGAATTGCGCAACTTAGTTCATGTAGCACCACGCGCATGTTCCGAGGCAGATCCCCCCTTCCCCTTCATCCTAAGTCATAATGTCATATATCTAATTTGTTGCAAATTTTGTCTACTTTCTAAATTTTTAGATACTTTTTCACTAAAAGAATAAAAAAAAAATTGATTTTTTTATAAAAACCTTTTTTGGAGGCTTTTTACCAAAATTTGGGGACGTTGCTGGGGGAAATTTTGGTGGGAAGTTACAAATTCGGATTCAGCGACCCAAAAAACATCTATAAAGCCGATTTCCAGAACTACCATGAATTTTGCTAGGTAGAGCCCCTATACGGTCTCTGTTGCTTGGACTAATAGGCCCCTTCACGAAAATAAATTTAATAAAATGGGCCCCTTCACAAAAATGAACATAATAAAACAGGCCCCTTCACAAAATTCCTTTTAATAAAATAGGCTCCCTTTGTACGTTCTTTTTTATAAAAACTGTTTTAAAATGTGTAATTTGTAAATAAAACCAGGTCACGAAAAACAAAAACTTTAGCAATGAGATGTAAAGAAATTTTTCTTAAAAAATTCTCGGTTTGAATTTGAGTAACTGGATTTCAACTTTCGTTATAAAATGTTATTTTTCACAAAAATGACTTTTACTTTTCACAAAATGGGCCCCAAAAATAAAAGCCTGCATCGACCCCTGAATATAGTATTTTACTATATTTTTTTTAAAAGTGGCTCCATAATCAAGACATAGTATTTGTTTCTTTTTTTTTCCCTGTTTGATCATAAAGTATCATAATTGATACCAGTGTAAGCACTCGTCCTAGGACAGTGGGTAGAAATCGTGGTTTTCTCTTTTTTGAAATTTGAAATAATTGATAAAAATATTTGTTCGGACCTTGTGCGCATGCCGAACGAGCTCCGCGGCTTTGCGGTCATTTGACCCAGTTCAGTTGTTCTTTAGCTGCCATTGCGGCACGTCGTGTGTTCGAGCAGGTCTTATCCCCAAGTATAGTATGTTGTTCTTTAGCTGCCATTGTGGCACGTTGTGTATTCGAGCAGGTCTTATCCCCAAGTATAGTATGTTGTTCTTTAGCTGCCATTGCTGCACATTATGTATTAGAGCGGATCTTATCCCCAAGTATAGTATGTTGTTCTTGAGCTGCCATTGTGGCACGTTATGTTATAGCGGGTCTTATCCCCAATTATTCTGTTTCTTATAGCGGGAGTATTCCCCAAAAATATGTTTTACGAACGTCACTTGTTCTAACAGCGGGTTATTACCCCAAAGTCACCTCATCATTCTATATGTTTTTAAGTGTTTGTGATTGTTTGTAACATTTGTGTGCTGTGTGATATAAAAATGTGAAAAAGAAAACTATTTGTCTTCAATCTTAAAGTTACACACAGTATTCACATATAATTTTGTGGTCCGTCGATTTCGCAGCGAAATAGCTGCTATGGAAAAATTAAATAGAACAAAAGGTGCTTTAAAAGGTACTAAAACGAAATTAGAAAATTTCGTAAAAGATAATACAGACGAAATTAATTACTCGAGTACCGAGCTCGAAATAAAGATTCGAAAATTACCTGAGCTTCAAGCAAAGGTATCGGAAATACGGGATAAATATTATGATATCCCTGATATTAAGGACTTACCAGAAGTCGAAAATGAGTTAGATGAACTCGAAGATTGTCTCGAGAAACTTGAGGTAAGTGTCAACATATTTCTTAAAATTCTTAAAGTTTCTGAAATAAATGTGCATGCTGATAGTATTGAATCTTTAAGTTTGAATAATATTAAAGTTAAGTTACCTGAAATCCCACTACCAACATTCAATGATAAATATGAAGAGTGGTCAATTTTTAAAGTACAATTTACAAATTTAATTATCAATAATGTCTAGTTAAATGATGCTCAGAAGCTGTTTTATTTGCGAGCTTCGCTAAAAAATGAAGCAAAACAATTAGAGAGTCCAGACGATTAACGTGACTTTTGCGTCATTGTTTACAGCACTTATTGAAAGATTCAAAAACCAACGTTTGCTCATTGACACTCATTTATCAGCCATAATTAATTATGAAAAAATACATTACGAGTCTTCTAAAGAATTGAGATCCTTTATTAATTGTGCAAATAAAAATTTGAGGGCTTTAAAAGTATTACAATATGAACAAAACAATCTGTCTGATGCTATCCTTATCAATATTATATTGCAAAAGGTGGATAAGGAATCTTGAAAATTATTTGAATATTCGATTAAAAAATCAGAATACCCACAATTTAATGAATTAATGTCATTTTTGGAAAACCGAAGTTCTACGTTAGAAAGCGTAAATAGATACTCTGCTTCAAAACCCTTAAATAAAAACATTCCTCTTTCGAACAAACAAAAAAATTTCATGCTAAATTTGAATGATAAATCAAATGGAAAAACTTGTATTCTATGCAAATTGGCTTTTCATAATTTGAACAAATGTTCTCAGTTTCTAAAAATGAATGTTTCGCAAAGATACGATTTTGTGAAGAAAAATTAGCTGTGTACCAATTGGTATAAAAAAACTCTCATTTTGTAAATTCTTGCATTTCAAAATATAACTGTAATACCTGTGGATTGCGACACAGCTCATCGCTTCATCGAGATAAAGAAAATAAATCCAAAAATGAATTGGCTTCCCCCCAAATTTCCTCCCCTCTTGCAGGTGCGGTAAATAGAGAAACGAAAAACATTTCGGTAAATAATGACGAATCTTTAAAGACCTTGAATAATATAAGTAAAGAAAAAAAATCAATTTTATTGAGTACATGCTTTGTTTATATTGAAGATAATTTCGGAAATAAACGAAAGTTTAGAGTAATATTGGATAATGCTAGCAATGTCAATATTTTAACTAAGGATTGCGCTGACATGCTGAAATTTAAAAAAAGGATAATTAATGTACCTGTTACAGGATTAAACGGTTATACTTATAACGTAAAAAATAAAATTTCGAGTGTAATTACAAACGAAGATGGCTCTTTCAGCGAGAATATAGATTTCTTAATTGTTCCTAAAATCACGGATGTAATTCCATCAAAGCAATTAAATGTATCGGCCATTAATTTACCGAATATTGTGGAATTGGCAGACCCCACATTTTTCAAACCGGGAAAAATTCACGCATTGGTTGGGGCTGAATTATTTTATAGAATTTTAAAGCATAATTCAGTTAAGATAAACGATAAACTTTTTCTGCAAGACACTGTTTTTGGATGGATCCCAACGGGGGCGCTAGAGGAGAACACGCAAACAAACAATATTGCTATGTGCAATTTCACTAGAGATTTCGATGAAATAAATGATAATTTAAAACAATTTTGGGAGCTCGAGTCTATAGGCATTAAACATGATGATCCGAAAACATCGGAAACTGATCAAGCACAACAAATATTCGATAAAACTGTCAAATTTGTAGGCGATTGTTATGAAGTTCAGTTACCGTGGAAAAAAGACTGGAAGGATTTAAACGATAATTTTAATGTTGCGAAACAGCGTTTGGAAGGTCTAAAAAGAAAATTTTATCGAAACCCAGAGCTTTTTCGACAATATTCTGAAATAATCACGGAATATTTAAAGCAAGGAATTATAGAGCAGGTGCAAGAAAATGAACCTGTTTTAGACAAGGCAGTTTATTATTTGCCCCATCATGCGGTCTGTAAAGAAGATAAACTTACTACAAAGGTCCGAATCGTCTTCGATGCCAGCTCTCATAACAACAATGGTTTGTCCCTTAATGATTGTTTATGGCCCGGCACCAACTTAAATCCACTTCTATTTGATATTTTAATCCATTTCAGATTATACGAAATTGCCTTTTCTTCTGATATCGAGAAGGCGTTCCTTCAAATCTCACTCGCTGAAAAAGATCGGGATTCTGTCCGTTTTCTGTAGTATGATGATGATTTAAAATCTTTCAAGGTCTTCAGATTTAAATGTGTTATTTTTTGAGTCAATGCCTCTCCATTCCTCCTATCTGCTACAATAAAGGAGCACATCAAGCGGTTTACGAACCTACACGCAAGAACTGTTCACCTACTCGATAAATATATTTATGTGGATGATTTTATATCTGGCGAAGATACGCTGCAAGACGCTCTTGATGTTTCCCTGAATGCTAACAAAATAATGTCTGAAGCAGGAATGATTCTTCGAAAATGGATAACCAATGATGAAGCGTTACTGAAGTGCTGGCAAAAGGAAGGTTTAAATATTCAAGCAGAACATGCTGCAATAAGCCTAGGAAGCAATCTAAGCAAGGTATTAGGAATGTCCTAGAAAACAGAAGAAGATTGTCTGACATTCGAAGTCAAAAGTTTAATAGAATTCTTGTCATCGCAAAAAAGCTCAAAACATCTACTATTGCAAGCAGTTGGTAAAATCTTCGATCCGTTAGGCATGCTCAAGCCATTCACCATTAGAATCAAATGCCTGTTCCAAGAACTATGGCTAAAGAAGACAGCATGGGATGAACAGTTGCCAACTAATGTGCACGAAAGGTGGTTGAAGTGGTTCGAAGAACTTCCAAATTTAGCAAAATTAAAAATTCCGAGGAAAATTCTTGGTTGCTTGAATCAAGTAATAGCTGTAGAAATACACGCCTTTTCTGATGCTAGTAAAATAGCGTATGGCTCTGCAATTTATCTGAGAATAAAAAGAGAGAGTGGAGTGGAAGTCAATCTCGTGACCTCGAAGAGTCGTGTTGCCCCGATAAAGAAGATAACTCTGCCGAGGCTGGAACTTCTCGGAGCCTTACTAAGTGCAAGACTGACCAATAAAGTAAAACCCATCCTAGATCAAAAAATCACATTGAAAGTGTACTATTGGACGGATTCCAAAATAACCTTATTCTGGATCAAAGGATCATCAAAGCGATGGAAGCAGTTTCTGGCAAACCGTGTCATAGAAATTAATGCACTTTCAGATTCGAACTCTTGGTATCCCTGCTCCAGCAAGGACAACCCTGCCGATCTCTTGACCAGAGGTGCGAGTGTTAATTCCCTTGTAGAGAATCCAATGTGGTTTAGCGGACCAAAATTCCTATCAGCTGATGACTTGGTGACTGAGCAAGAAACTATTTCTGTGCCAGAAACAGATTACTTTCCCGAGGCTAAATCAAAATATAAAAATAATTGTAATGATTTCAATTCTAATATTTCTCTTTCTCTTTTCAGGAATCCTGAAGAAGTAAATTTTTTTCTCAACATAAGTGGTAAATACTATAGTATTCTTCGCATACTGGCATATGTTTATAGGATTTTTCACAATTGCAAATGTAAGTTAGCAGACCGGCGCAGAGGCAGCCTCACAACCCCAGAAATAAAAAATTCAGAAGTTTCTCTAATTAGATTAGTACAAAATGCAGAATTTCAGGAAGAGATTAAGGGTTTAAAACGGGAATCAAGGGTTCCCCCTTCCAGTAAAATTAAATGTTTATCCCCCTTTTTGGATCAAGATAATATCTTAAGAGTTGGCGGTAGGTTGGAAAATTCAGATTTAAACTTTGATAAGAAGCATCAAATCATTTTGCCGAAAGGCCATAAGCTCACAAAACTCATATTTGAGCATTTTCACAGGAAGTATTTTCATATTGGTCCCCAAACTTTAATCCATTAAGTACGCATGCGGTTTTGGCCCGTAAGTGGAAAAAATTTAGCGCAAAAAGTAGTGCATGATTGCGTTGTCTGTTTTAGGAACAACCCAGTTACTGCTAAACAAATCATGGGTGACCTCCCATCGGAAAGAGTAACTCCAAATTTTACGTTTAACCATACAGGAGCTGATTTTTGTGGCCCTTTTGAGATTAAATATAAAAATCAAAGAAAAGGGATTTTTCATAAGGTTTATGTCGCGATTTTCGTTTGCTTAGTAACAAAGGCTATTCATTTAGAAATAGTAACGGATCTAACTTCTGATGCGTTTATCGCCGCACTTAAACGCTTTGTTTCAAGGCGAGGAAAATGCACTTTTATTATGACAGACAATGCTATGAATTTTAGGGGTGCTAAATCAGAATTGCACAAATTTCAAGAGTTAGTTCGTAGACCGGATGAAAAATTAGCTAATTACCTTACTTCAGAAGCCATTGAATGGAAGTTCATTCCTCCTAGATCGCCCAACTTCGGTGGTTTATGGGAGGCTGGTGTAAAATCTTTCAAGTATTATCTTAAATGGACATTAAAAGGTGCTAGATTGACTATGGAAGAATTCCAAACAGTCACCACCCAAATCGAAGGGGTACTAAATTCGCGTCCCTTAACTCCGTTATCGACCGATATAAATGATTTTAATGCATTGACACCAGGCCATTTCCTAATTGGTCGGCCTATCGATGCCATTCCAGAACCTCAGTTGATTGATATCACAGAATCGAGATTATCTAGGTGGCAGAGAATCACTAAATTCGTCTAATTAATTTGGAGAAATTGGCAATTAAATTACTTGAGTCATCTCCAAAATCGTTCAAAATGGCAGGTAAAAGGGGAAAACATCAAACCAGGGGCGATGGTAGTCATAAAGGAGGACAATTTACCTCCCTGTAAGTGGATGCTAGGACGAATCTTAGAGGTTATACCAGGAAAGGATGGTAATGTTAGGGTTGCAAAGGTTAAAACAGCCTCAAATATCTTTCTTAGATCCATTTCTAGATTGTTTGTCTTGCCCATTAATGAAACCTAATGTACATACCTTTTCTCATTGTCTACTTATTTTAAAGTGCACCTAAGATTTACATGTTATTTTACATTCAACTTTTCTTAAGAACAATATCGAACTATTTTTAGAAAATAGCTTAATTTTGTAACAAAGAATTTAATTTTATTGTATTGTATAGTCCTTGTTATTGCAACTTATTATTATTGTATTTGTATTGTAGTATTATTTTATGGTATTGGTATTTTACTTAGTTCTTGTATTTATAGTGTATTTTAATATTTTGAATGTGCTACGCACATTGCAACGCAGGGCGGCATGTTCGGACCTTGTGCGCATGCCGAATGAGCTCCGTTGCTTTGCAGTCATGTGACCCAGTTCAGTTGTTCTTTAGCTGCCATTGCGGCACGTTGTGTATTCGAGCGGGTCTTATCCCCAAGTATAGTATGTTGTTCTTTAGCTGCCATTGCGGCACATTGTGTATTCGAGCGGGCCTTATCCCCAAGTATAGTATGTTCTTCTTGAGCTGCCATTGTGGCACGTTATGTTATAGCGGGTCTTATCCCCAATTATTCTGTTTCTTATAGCGGGAGTATTCCCCAAAAATATGTTTTACGAACGTCACTTGTTCTAACAGCGGGTTATTACCCCAAAGTCACCTCATCATTCTATATGTTTTTCAGTGTTTGTGATTGTTTGTAACATTTGTGTGCTGTGTGATATAAAAATGCGATAAAGAAAACTATTTGTCTTCAATCTTAAAGTTACACACAGTATTCACATACAATATTCATTGTACTATTATTCCGTAATCGAGCTATTTGGTTTAAAAATCATAAAAAGTCAGTAAATTGAACATTGAGAAGTAATTGAGTTTGCAAAAAAATAGAAAGGAAAATGGATTAATTATTCATAAAATAAATTAAACATACAAACCTGGAACAAACAAACTAAAGAATATCTTTATTACGTTTAATACAAAAAAAAAAAAAAAAGAGTAGTTTTATGTTAGCTTGGGGATGTGATAAATTGCCAAATATTGTTCCCATTGACGACATCATTCATATTTCATTAATTTCACTTAAAATTTAAACCTTTAACCCATTTCATTTAAAAAGCATAACTTTTATATAAAATACAAACATTTAAAATACATGTATCACATACAATTAAAATACAGTAGACTCCCTCAAACACGCAATCCTAAAATCCACAAACGCCTAAAATCTGCACATCATAATTGATGTAAACAATGAAACTTTTAGTTCAGATGTAAGGGCAAAATTACAGAATTTTTCAGTTTTATATTATTTTGTATGTATTTTAATATGTAGTTCTTGGTAATATGACTGAACTTGTGCTTTTCCATGAAGGAAGTATAAATTTTTTTCTTTTAAAAAAAATCAAGATATTGTTGATATATAGCTAGTAATCATAATCTTTTTACCAAATTATGTATTAATCAAACTTTTTTGGTTAAGACTGGCTAAACCTGAAATAAAACTTCCTTACTTTATAATTTTGATGTGAATTAATAAGTTACCTTTAAGAGGAAAGTTTCATTGAATAATTCAAGAAAAGCGTATCTTATCTTTATTATGCATATTTAATTATACATTAAGAATTATTTACTTGACCTTTACTTTTAATAATTTAATCATTTTTAAAATTATCTTACTTTTTATTATTTTAGTTTATTACTTATTATATTTAACTATATTGCAAGCATTCATTATAATTTTGATTGAATTATTACATTCAAATTACTGTTTTAAAAATGTAAACAAATCAATGACCAGAAATCTCCAAAATTCTAAAATCTGCACAACCTCGGGTCCCAAGCTGTGCGGATTTGAGGGAGTCTACTGTACATGCCTTTTACTCATTTTCTTTAAAATACATAATAATAAATACCATATTTTATTTCAACTTTGTTTCTAAATCACACATGCGAAAAAAATAACTACTATTGGCAAAAGAAAAAAACCATTATTGGCGAGATTTGCCCCCGGTTAACATAAAAGTACCAAAAATAGAGTTGAGTTTTCCAAAACTTTGCCTTTAAATTAAAAACTAATTTCAGCAGATCATAGGCGAATGACGTCAAAAGCATATTAATACTACAGGAGTTAAAATATTCAATGCGCAAAAGTTTTTTTAATTTTTATAAATGAATTTTCAAAAATGAATGACTCACTATACATTGTTTACATTCATAAAATTAATCACAATTTCTGAAGTTCGCTTGTTTATATCAGTAATCTGTTGTTGGTAGCCGATTATTTTTAATTTAGAACTTAAAAGATTGTAATTGTTTAGATTTTGAAGGTTTTTGTGAAAATGAAGAATAATAGATGTTATATAACATATAATTATTTCCATAAATCGAACAATTGTCTTATTTACGGCATCGGATTGATGGCTGCAATATATATATATATATATATATATATATATATATATTTTTTTTTTTTTTTTTTTTCCGAAGATGAGCATGACCCAGCATTGTCACCTTAGCATATTATATAAATAGATTGTAATTTTATGCTTTTGTTTTAATATTAATATCTATTATTAGACCCACTGATTAAAAAAAAACTCTAGAAAATTGTTATATAAATACATTTAATGCTTGTATGTATTTAAAAATAATATTGGATTAATATCCTGTTTAACTTTTATTTCAGAACATTTGGATTAAACAGGCAGCAGTTGGTTTTGTTTGTGTTGTTGCTAAATCGCTGAATATGGCAGATGTACAGTGCAGGCTGATACCCCTTTTGCAACCTTTTTTAAAGACTCCTGTCATCCAAGTTGATAAAGAGGTAATTTTGTTTGCTTATCTTGTTTTATCAGACGTCATTAATTTGCGTTTTCAAATGCCATTTCTTGCTATTATATCTGCTGAAACAAGTGGCTCTTATATAGTGGTGTGATAGTCCCTCCTCACCCCCTTAAATATTATTTCTTTGAATGTCAGCAAACTTTCTCCCGCGATATAAGGTAATATTTTGTATTTTTTAAATGAAATTGTTATGTAGCACAATTTTAAAACAAAAATGTAGAAGCAAGTGTTATGGTAGTTGTTAGGTAATAGATACTTTTAAAATATTAAATTAGTTACTTTAAAATATTTAATTAGTTATTCATTATTAATTATTCAAAATTCAGTTTCAGTTAAATTTCACTTTAAAACAATTTTATTTATTCTACAAAAAAGATCGTTAATTAAAATCAATAATAAAATAATAAATTTTAATTTTAATAATTTCAGCCAAAATAAACATTTTTATAATAATTTTTCAATATTAAATTCAAAATATTTAACCTAATGTTCTTTCATTTAAATCTTTTCTCTTCTCTGTGTGGCAACGCCGTCACTTGCGTGCTCAACGGGTTTTTGATTTGAGATAGCGTCCTTCTGGAGCGTCTCTCTCTCTCTCTTCCCGTGGAAACTTCGTATCGATAGGACATATAGCTCCCACCAGTGTACTGTATTGTTGAAATCAGTACACCGGGGGAACGCTTATGATGCAATATTCTAATATATTTTCTCAATTAAACTACATTACATAGCACGCAACTAAATCTTGAAAATAATATCAGTTTACCTGGGAAAATCTCAATGGTTCGATTCATTGGTACTGTTTGAACAGAAGTGGATTACCGTTATGACTTCAAGCTGCTATCAGAATCTTCTATTTATCATTTAATGCTGGTTGTATGCAGATTTATTTGTGAAATCATCGGAAACTGGTCCATTGTCATGATGTGTAGAACAGTTAACAAGTAACTTCCATAAGTTAGTGCACGTATTTTTACAAGCTCCTCTGTGGTAAGAAAATATTTTCTATTTTTAAGACTGTCCCTCAATATTGTGAAGGATGCGCCCTGTTAAACTTTATTCTTATGCTTGAATCAACCATGACTGACTAATGCTCACAATCAAGCAAAATGGGGATCGCTATTCACATGATTGCATAGGAATATACAGCAAAAAAAAAAAAAAAAAAAATATATATATATATATATATATAAAAGCAGCAGCTAGATAAGGACGATGGACATAGAGATTTCATTCTTCTTACAATCAAAATATTTTATTTACTAAACAGTGATTGAATTAAATAAGATTTATAATTATAGAATAAAAATTTCAAGATCTTCTGTAATAAGTTTCTCAACATAATGCCATAGTATAAATAAATGTCTGTAATAAAGTTGTTAAGGGGTTCTGCGCAGATTACCTTTTTCTAGATATATTTCTTAATAAATAATTTAGTTCATATATGAAGTGTATTTATTTTGTGTATCGTGTATTTTATTTTCATATATAGAATTTTGTGCAAATTAACTAATTAATCTACAAAGATAAATGCTAGATATTTTGCAAAGTGATACAATAGGTTTAAATAACAAATGCTGAAAGTTAAATATTCTGATTGGTAAATCAATTTTCAAATTATGTTTTCGGCACTTCTGCATTTGCTACAAATATTTTCAGATGGATGTCACTACTATTTTAAGTTCAGGTGAGTACTACTGCTTTAAAATTATTATTTATTATCCATCATATATTTACCTTTTTTTTTCATAATGCAATGTACTTCTTTATTTTCACCACTTTTAGATCACATGCTTCTTTTCTATTAAAATCAATACAATTTAAATAATTATATCTTTAAAAACCACTATTACTCTTTATTTCTCTTTCTTTTATTTTTCTTATCTTACAGTAGTGTATTTTGTTCATATAGTACATTTAGCTATTGTGAACTGAAAATTCCAACAATCCAATCTTGCATTCTTTTAGGTCAAAAATTAGAAATGTGTAAAATTTTCTTACCAAAGGCTTGGAATAGTGTTAATGGAACTCTTAATAAAGTCATCTTCAGAATATAAAATTATTTCTTTATTAATCCATGTGATGGTAAAAAGGTTTTCCTCTTGGCCATCAAATTAGTAGAATTACTTAAACAATAATAGAGAATTACTTATAAAAGATTTTATAGTAATCAACTCCATTGAAAGTAATAAAAAAATTTTTAATTTTCTTCGTTTAAGCAGACACCACCTTACCATTCGAACTATCAAACTTATCTTATTCTCACAGGTACTAACAAAATAGGCTCCCCAAACTGAAAAGCATTAAAATTATGCACTGAAAATCAAAACTAACAATCATCAAAGAGAGAAATTTGATATGCAGAGAGTACAATATCATCTATGATGCAATTGGAACTATGCCCAACATCTTAGAATACAAAACGCTTGTATGCAATTGCCGATGCTGAAAACATAACATTCCTCCAGTGAATTAAAGCAAAAGCCTTGAGTAGCATTTAAAATATATTTTAATAACATAAATATGATAAAAGGTATTTACATTGCTAGAATGCACCTTAGCGCAAGCATGTTTCTTCACTCTTACTCACTACCAATCTAGTAGTGACATCATTATAGGCATGTGCATAACATGTGCAGAAAGGTGAAAATAAGCATTGTATCCCAACATGTTTTGCAACTTAGCTGACTCAGTAATCAACTTAGCAACTGTATTATTAATTTTCATTTGAAATGTGTTATGTGAGTTGTTTTTAAACAAAAGTAATGAAAAGGCATAAAAAATCTTTTTTTTTTTTTTTTTTTGAGTGACATTTTTGAAAATTTAATCTTCTTCAAAACACTCATTTTCCTGTGTTAAGGTTTTTAAATTAAGTTTCAAGTAAAGATAATTTATAGAATTTGTATAGATCATGTTTACTTTATAAATGGATAAAGGGCTGTAATATAGTATTAAATAATTTTAATATACAGTGAAAATTCACAATAAGGGAACCCTGCCGTTCCATTGAAAATTGGCCCTTATGAGGGGAGGCCCTTGAATAGGGGTGACCAAATTTTTCATTTCTCTTTCTTTTTATCCCACAATTTTTAAAAGCTGCATATTCTTTCAGGTTCTTTTTGTTTTTAACAATATTATTTATTTGATTCTTGCTGCAATTAAACTGAGAAGCCAATTTTCTTGCAGATGTTCCTTGATCATGACAATTAAGAACTTTGATTTTGCCATTTAAATCCAAATGTACTCTTTGGCTCGATTTAGATGCCATAATTTTAAATTTTACATAAGCCTGAGCATAAAATTTCTAGTGTAAAAATTGTGCTTCAGTATGCATTCACAGTTTTAGTAAATGTGGAATCAGTTTTTCTAGATAACCTGTTATCCTTTGTGTGCCCACAACAAAGAGTCAAGGTTTCCCCTCCAACCCAACCCCTACAGGTTGAAAGGTCAAACAAATTGTGAGGAACACCTGTTTGTCTCACTTGTGGAAAAGTTTGTAGTCCTCTATTGTGTTACTAAATCCCCTCCCCCATCTGCCCTTGCCTCCTTTGTTGCAAGTGCAGTTGTTTGCTGAAGTCTTATCTTTTGATTCAGGAATTCAATACACCTGTTTAGGATTTAAGGCACATGTGAGAAAAAAATGGCCTTTATGAGAGGTAGGTGTGACCCCTAATAGTAGTAAATTTAAGAGTATGTCTATGGGAAAAATTTTCGTTCCTAAAAATATTGACCTTTAATAGAGGTGGCCCTTGAATAGGGGTGGCCTTTAAAAGAAGTATCACTGTATTTAAAATGTGCTCTGAAAATGATATTTAAAATGTTTTGCATCATCTGAGATTAACTTAGATTTGATGTAGCCACCTGAAAATTTATCTTCCAGTTTCATAATGTCATACGGTCAAGATTATAAAAAAAACAGTTAAATTTATACGACTATGAGGGCTATCCACAATGTAACAACTATTTACCTGTAAAAACTGTGAAAACAAACATTTCAGCAAAAAAATTATTTCCCTACATAAGTGAAGCTTACTTCACCTCTCCCCATAATCACACCCTACATTTAGAAATTTGTCATATCTCTTCAGCAGCTTTAAAATCTCCATGTTGTATTTGGCTGCCGCCAGTTTCATGTTAAGCCAGTTGTTCACTGCAGTTTTCAACTCATCATCACTTCCCATTGTGCACAATTTTTTCTTTTAACCAAGATGTTCTGACGCTATTTCAACAAGCAAAGAACGTGAAATTTGTGGGAAAACTCGTCGATGGCTCAAAACCCTTAGTCAAGGTCATTGCCGTAGTCATGAACCATTGAGGGTATGCACCCTTTACAAGTTGCATCGTGTTTTTCCATACATTCCAATTGTACCAGACTGGCAGTAGTTGAGTGCAACATGAACATTGTAAAGCTCCTGAACAGATGTGACAAATGTTTAATTGTAGAGGTGATTATGGGCAGAAGTAAAGTAAGCTTCACCTATCTAGAGAAATAATTTTTTTGAACAAAAATGTTTGCTTTTAAAGATTTTACAGCCAAACGGTCTTTACTTTGTGGGTCACCCTTGTACATATAGGGAATTTTGGATACTGCTGTTTTGCAAATATATTTTAAGGAAAGAACACAATTGTGTGATTATATTTCAAATGTTACACTATCTGACAAAAGAATTCTTTTATTACTCTAGATACTTTTAATATTTTTGTCTTTGACTTTGCTAAAATACACAATTCTTCTTCTTTTTTTTTTTTTTTTTTTCTTCCAGGATATAAATAGATATTTTTTTGAATGTGTAGCAATTTTTTGTCATTTCGTAATTATTATTTCTAGTATCCATTTTCTCTTTTTAGATATTATAGTTCACTTACTGCATTGCTGACAATGTTTATAATCTGTCTTTTGTGAAAAATTGCTGCATTATTTCTCTCTACTACTGTAAATGAGTTTGATTCAGTCGTATTTCATTGTGCTTTCTATACTGAGCTCTTGTAAATATTAATACAGTAGACTTCCTCAAATCTGCACAGCTTAGGACCAGAGGTTGTGCAGATTTCTGGTCATTGCTTTGTTTATATTTTTTAAACAATAATTTGAATGTAATAATGCAATCAAAATTATAATGAATGCTTGAAATATAATAAAATATTAAAATAATTAAGTAAAGTATAAAACTAAAATAATAAAAAGTAAGATAATTTTAAAAATGATTAAATTATTAAAAGTAAAGGTCGAGTAAATAATTAAATATGCATAATAAATATGAGATACATTTTCCTTGAATTGTTCAATGAAACTTTCCTCATAAAGATAACCCATTAATTCACATCAAAATCCTATAATAAGGATTTTTTAAATTTCATGTTTAGCCAGTCTTAATAACCAAAAAAGCTTGATTAAAGAATAAATATATTTGGTAAAATAATTGTAATTACCAGTGATATCAGCGATATCTTGATTTTTTTTTCATACTTCCTTCATGAAGAAACACGAGTTCAGTCATTTTATCGAGAATTACATATGGAATGATATAAAACTAAAAGAATTCTGTAATTTTGCCTCTACATCTGAACTGAAGGTTTTATTGTTTACATCTGTGATGATGTGCGGATTTTAGAATTGCAGATTTGAGTGGTCTTCTGTAACAGATAAATACCTTAATGCTTTAGAAAATAAATGATACTTTATTTAGCTGGTTTTGCTGAATTCTGTCCAAGATCCTTTACCAAGATGTGTTTTAGACTATTTGATAAAGCTACCTTCTTTAAGAAATTTTTTTGAGAGTCTGTATGATAGAAAGATTTCAAGATCCATGGCAAGGCCTCCCTACAGAGCTACTTATAGAGATATGGATCCACAACTAACTACGGTACTATTATTATTTTATAATACCAATCTTTTAATTGCTTTCGTTTATTTTGTAATAATATTAAGAGAATTTTTTTTTAGGGGATGCAAAGGTACACATATCCCTAAATGCTTTGTGAATCTATCAAGAAGAAATATATATATATATATTTAGAATTCCTGCTAAATCAGCTTCAAAGATACTACAGATATTTCTGTTATTTGTAAAATTTTATGTATAATTTGTTGACAACAAATATATGAAATTCATTATGAGTGTTATTTGTTTTTTAAAGAATAGAAAGTTTTTGAGCATTGAACATACAGCCGTGTGAATAATCTGTGATTGTTTGAGTGCAGATAAATATAAATAAATATACAGCTACTTTGGAATAAAATCACTCAAAGATAGATTGTTAAAATTGTGATCTTTTGGAGTCAACTTGAGACATCTAAGCATTTTATTGTTTTTTTTTTTTTTGTTTTTTTTTTAATAGGAAAAACACACTAGTAATATCAGAACTTAAAAAAATCTTAGAAAGTTTCATCCACTTCTAAGTAGAACTCATCTAATACTTGTTATTTTCCAAAATAAATTTTTAGCATTTTTGATTTAATTATCAATTTTATCTGGGAGAAACATTCATCCTTGTGGATGTGATATTCATGAAATTTGAATCATTTGATTGAAGTTAAAAGACAATTACAAAATGTTACAGTTTCATAACTAACAATGTACTTCGCTAATATATTCATGTATGAGCTATTACAAAAAAATACTCAATATGTGTCGTACAAATATCTTTTACATAATTAATAAAAGATGTTTACTAAAGATTGTAGATGTTATTTCTGATTTCCATAAAACCAGTTTTTTAAATTTAACACTCTTCTTTAAACCACAAGTTAATTATTTATTGTAAAATTTTCAGTGTCAAGGCCAAACAGTGGGATTAAACACTGTATTTAATTGTAATTTATGCTGATTTTTTTTTCTGTTTGTTTTTTACAATTATGTCAGATTTAAGATGACTGAAAAAATATTTATTATTTAAACAGTTTATATCTAAACTTTTACTGATTGAAAGCTTAATATACTTTCTCATTAACATTAATAAAACTTTGCAGACTTTGATTTTACATTCATTTTTATCACTATTACACTTATACATTATTATCACTTATACATTAAAAAAAAAAAAAAAAAAAAAAAAAAAAAAAAAAAAAATTAAAACTGTTTTTTCTGTCCTTTTCTGATTTTACATCTTCTTTTCTTTTCACTCATTCTTTCTTTTTTTTTTCTTTTTTGGTAAATAAAATTCTCTTCTTTCTATTCTGCATTTTCATTTACCATTTGATCATTTTATGCCTTTCAGTATGTCATCTGTTTTCATTCCTGAACTTGAATTATCTCCTCGTCTAATGTTGTAAATTCAGAATAATAATTTGAATTCATTTTGTTTTTCTGCACATTTATTTATAATTAGTATGCATTTTATTCTATTACTTTTTAAAACTCTTATGGCTATAACAAATATCTAAATTTTAAATTAAGCTGGCTAGTTTTGCTACTTTCTTAATAATTAAAATTACTATTAAAATGTTTTGAAGCTTTAACTGTATAATTAATGATTTGAAGAAAATGCTCAGAAGTTATTGCATTAATTACATTAAAAGACCATACAGTTTGGGTCTTGACCTTGTGCTGATTTTACAATTTTGAAGATTAAAAAAAAAAAAAAAAAAAAAAAAAAGAAAGAAAGAAAGGAAGGAACAGGAAAATTATTTAGTCATGATTAAATTTCTCAATAAAACAAAGAAAGAGAGGGCATAGTATAATTTAACTTTTTACTCATAAACTATAAAAAAAAAAAGTTTACATTAAAAGGGAACAAAGGAAATCGATACATATAAGGGCGATTCAGTGGAGAGTGTCACACATGTAACGCAGGCTTTAATTTGCATTTATTCAATTATTTATTAAATTTTAATGTTAATTCTGATTTTAAGTGGTATGGTAAATAAGTTATTAGCATATTTTTAAATTTAAATGTTTGGCAATAAATTTCACAGAAGTATATCATTTAATTTCATTACTCAAAATGTGCTTTTTTTCTACTTCAGAAAAAAAGCACATTTTGAGTATGAAATTAAATGATATATTTCTGTGAGTTTTACTTACACACATTTAAACTAAAAAATATGTTAATAACTTATTTACCATACCACTTAAAATCAGAATTAACATTAAAATGTAATAAATAATTCAATAAATGCAAATTAAAGCATGCGTTACGTGTGTGACTCGTGTGTGACTCTCTGCATGGAATCGCCCATAAATTGTTTTTTTTCTTTTAAGTAACCTGTTTTAGCAATTTGGTATATTCTAAATTGTTATTGTCATCCTTAAAGCTGTCATCAAGATTGGAATTCACATTTTGTAACTCTAAACACTGTCAATAATTTTATCATCAGTCATTCATATTTATCAGTAACATCATCACCAGAGTTTTTATGATTTACAATGTAATTCTCTTCAAGTAGTTGTTTATTTTCTGTTATCTGCATGGCATAGAGCGAAAACTCGTTAGTTTTAACCTTAAGAGGCAAACACAGTTGCGAAATCACACGTGACATAGTTGATATTGATGTGTCTTTTTTTCTCAGGAATTACTGAAGCAATTTCAAAAGATTTTTTTAAAAATAGTTTTGGCAGTAGATAAACTATAAATTTATCACTCAACAAGAAAAAAAAAAAAAATTGCGATAGTTATGATAGTTACGTTAACATTTTTTTAACTTTATGTGAAATTGCATATTTTATTTTCTATTTTTATTTCTTGCTGAATGATCAATTTTCTCTAATGTTAAAACTATTTTTTAAAATAATATTGAAATTGCTTCAGTAGTTTCTGATAAAAAGGTATATCAAGCAGTTTTACATGTGATTTTGCAATTGTTGTTGTCTCCTTAATTGGATTGTCTCTAAAGCCAGAAAATTCGATATTATCCTCAGTTTCCATAAAAAGAAATGATGACTATAGTTAAGCCACCCATTTGCCAATTTGGATTTGGAATTGTAATTTCTGGATACAGCTATTAAATAAATGCAATCTTTGATAGTATTTTTTTATACTGTTTCATTTGAAGAAGACTCCTGTTAAGTTTGAAAAAAGGCTCAGTGTTTAAGATCTTCCTAAAATATTCCGTGAAATAGCGTGCTTATGAATTGTAGTTTTACATTCTTATTGGTGCCATATTTCATTGTTTACACTAAAAACTGTGTGGATTTTTGATCAGTGGATTTAAGATTTTTTACTGTATTTCTTTTACTTTCATATGCATATATTCTATAATTTTTCTAATTTACAAATAATTGAAGTTGGGAAAAGTTTTTATTTTTACTCTCACAAATCTACAACAAAAAATGCATATTATTTAATTACTCATATCACATTGCAAATACTCTATTTCTCAACTCATATTTTAACAAAGAAAATGTTTTAATTGTGATGTAAAAGTAAGTAAGACTAGCTTGTAGAATTACTTACATTTTATAAGTAGTATTAAAAAAGATAAATGTTCATTTATTTTACTTATCTCTCAAACAATACAAGCACAATAATAATAAAGATATTTCCGAAGTTTTATTATTATATTCAGAGGTAGAGTTGTTAAAATAAAAGTCACTGGTCTGAAAGACCAGTAAGCATGAGAATTTGCTGGTCCGCAGTCATCATCACTGACTCGCTACATAAAATTCTATTAAGTCCCTTCAACCCTTTGAGTGACCCCCCCCCCCCCCCACACACACACACACCCTCCTAGAATATAAAACAAACTTCCTTTGCTTTTATCCAAATTTTCAGCATAATAAAATGTGAAATTATAATTTACTAAAAATTAAATATACAAAAGAAAAACTATAAAATTATTAATTAGATATTTTATTTCTGATTATTTTAACTGACTAAGGTTTAATGCAATTTTTTTAATTTATTTTTTTAAATAAAATAAAATTGTGTGATTTGTGTTGGTTGCAGTTTTCTCGGGGATGGGAAAATTTAAGTTTACCTGTGAGAGAGGGAAAGAAAGTTGTTGGTCCTGCGGACTACTAAATTTTTCAAATTAGTGGTCCAATTGAATTTTTTGTGGGCTCGGACTAGCTTACCACCAAGGATTGAACACTGATATTATCTCCGACTCAGAATACCTTCATCTTTGTAAAAATGTTATTTCCTTTAGTTGAACTAAACTTATTTAAGCTTGCATTTTATTTTTGTATAAAATTTGTTTATAAATTTATCCATTCATTATGTAATATACAGGGTGTTCGAAATGTATCTTTGCTCTTTTAAAAAATAATGAAAAATAAACAAACAATGATATGTACTTATGGTTTTTTATGTTCCACAAAGAAAATATAAAAGTTTTTTTTTTTTTTGGCAATGTTTTATTCGACGGTTTCAATGTGCACACCATTGGTCACATGCAACACACTGACTCTATATGAGATTTCTAACCATGTTCTATGAAGCCATCACACAATCAACAGTTTGGATGGCTGTTGTAATTCGACTTTTCAGTTTATCAGTGTCACAAATTGGAGATTAGCAAACAATATTTTTTCACACATCCCCATAAAAAGAAGTCCAAAGGTGTTACGTCTGGAGATTTGGGTGGCTTTGGTGGCTAAAACATTGAAGATCTAGGTGGCTAAAATATTGCAAAAAAACTTTGATATTTTCTTTATGGATTATAAAAAAACATAAGTGCATATCATTTTATTTATTATTGTTATTTTTTTAAGTGTAAAGATACATTTTGAAAACCCTATATAACTACACAATTATAATTTTTCTTAAATGTAGTTGAATGCTTTTTAATTTGTTTTTCAGATTTATGAACGCCTGCAGTCAGATGGTATGACAGAAGCTATTGAAGATCAGATTTATGTAATTTTATAAAATTTATTGTGCATATTAGTATTTATGATTTTGTTTATATTTTTTGTTAATTTATTTAAATTTATTGAAAATTAATTTTAGTAATTATTTTCTGAAATATCCTCCACATTTTATTTATTAAATGCAGGTGAGTTTTGATTATAAATTTTTATGATAAAATTAGAAATTGAAATGAAATTTTCTTGGTTAAAACAACTCTATACTGAATTTTAATAACTTAAATATTTTCAAACTCAAGTTTAATTTTGTATCAGCATGTAAATTTTTTGCATTATATGTATTTTTATGATGTAAAACCTGTCTATAATGGAATCCTGCCTTAAAGCAACATTTTCATAGTACTGGCAGAAATTATACAGTACAGTTTCGAAAACCCAGAATTGTTCTGGATTCATCTATTCCCTATTTTAAAGATTGTAGAGATTTAGAATTTTAGAGATTTTTTGATTGAATAAGTTCAATTTGAAGGAATAAATACCATAAAATGTTAAAGTGTAACGTACAAATCATAAACTCTGGATTGAAATGTATAAAAATCCATGTTTAAGTTAAGTCAAAGACTTTCTTGAGCATTAAATGTGTATAAAAATTTAAAATGACTAAAGTATTTAAATGTTTATTTTTATTATTATTATTAGTCATTTAAAAAATAATCTAAAATATTGAATTTGTATACAGTAGACTCCTTCAAATTCGCACAGCTTGAAACCACAGCTTTTGCAGATTTTAGAATTTTGCGGATTTCTAGTCATTGCTTTGTTTGTTTTTAAACAATAATTTGAATGTAATAATGCTATCAAAATTATAATGAATGCTTACAATATAGTAAAATATTAAAATAATTAAGTAAAGTAATAAACTAAAACAATAAAAAGTATGATAGTTTTGAAAAATGATTAAATTATTAAAGGTAAAGGTCAAGTAAATAATTAATAGTGTATAATTAATGCATAATAAAGATGAGATGCATTTTTCTTGAATCATTGAATGAAACTTGCTTCATAAAGATACCGCACTAATTCACATCAAAATCATAAAATAAGGAAGTTTTATTTCAGGTATAGCCAGACTTAACTAAAAAAAAGCTTGATTAATACATAAATATATTTGGTAAAAATATTGCAATTACCAATGATATCAGCAACATCTTGATTTTTTTTCTTTTCAGAAATAAATTTATTTCCTTTCTGAAAAAGCATGAGTTCAATCATATTAACTAAAGTTACATATTAAATATATGTGCAATTGATATAAAAGTAAAAAAGTCTGTAATTTTGTCTCTACATCTGAATTGAAAGTTTCATTGTTTACATCTGCGATGATGTGTGGATTTTAGATGTTAATGGATTTTAGGGTTGCATATTTGAGGGAGTCTACTGTAGTAAAAAAAATAAAGCATAACATGTTTCTATTTAATTCCTGAAATTTGAAATTGTAGATTCATTATAATTCTCATACTTTTATTATAATTTTCTAGGCCATGAAAGATCATATACTCAAAGTTCATGCCAAAAAAGCCAGGTAAATACATTACATTTTCTAAATTTGTTTTAAAAAAAATCTCTAAGATTTCATATTTTTTTATTATTTTATTATTATCATTATTAAGGTCTTTCAAAAATTCATCCAATTTGTTTATAATTAAACAAAAGAAATTAATTAAAGAACTATTTGTTTATCTTAAATTCCTATAAATATATTATTACACCCATTAAATGCAATTCAGATAATATTATTTTTACAAACATATTTTTAAAAATTTCATTTTAATACAAGTTGCATAACATATGGATTGCAATCTTCCCCTTATAGATTTCTGATTGTGTAATATTTGCATCTGACTTATATTTCATAGTATTATTTGTATCAAGTTACAATATTTTTTATCATATCTTACTGTATAATATTACCAAAATTAAGCAGATTAAACATTTATTTTGTATGTCATGAAAGAATCTCATAAATTTGTTGTGCCAATTCTTCCAACTCATAAACTTTCTGAAAAATTTAATTTCTTTCGCATTTTTTAAAGCTGCTATAAAAATCCCTGAAAATTTACTGTTATGTTCATAAAAAAATTATCCATTTACTATTATTTTCAAACCAAGAGGTGAAAATGTCTTTCAATCGTGAAAAAAAGGTGAGAATTTCATAGACTGGTCACAAAACTTATGAATTTTAGCAACTGATCATAAAGGTTATAAAAACTCCATAATTTTATACAAATTACTTAAATTAAACAATGAAATTACTTCTTCAAAGTTTTCCAGACATTTTTCTACATTGTGAAGAGTTTACCATCAAATGAAGCAATCAATCCCTTGATATCACTATTTATAATGTTTCAACAAAGTATTAGGAATTAGAAGCTGCAGTATTTCATTTTTTACACTGCCATAATCATTTCTTCCAGACATATCTTTATTATTTAAACTACTAGCATTATTATTACTAGAATTTCAATGCTCTCATTTAATAATTCTATTTTAGTATCACAAATATCTTCATGTAAAATATTTGATTTAAAAACATTCAAATCACAAAGTTTAGAAATTATTCTGGCAGTCAAATCATGTAAGGAACTGAAATTATAAATGCATAATACATTGCAAATCATAATCAGTTCATTCACCAAGAAGTTGTTCTTACTTTATGAATTTTTTCTTTGTATTCTGTGTTTTCAATTTCAAATGGGAACCGATAAATTCCTGGATTCTGTGCTGATTTTTCCAGTCTCTCAAATTGTCAAAAATTAATGTATGAAGAATTTTGACTTTTGACAACTTCTCCATCTTATAGCCACTTGCATGCCATACATGCTGAGGAAGGGGGTGGTGCTGCAATCTGTCAAGTTAGTGTGAAATTTTAGAGTTTTAAAGATTTTAAATTATGTGTTGAGGCAAAAGGGAGATTGGAAATTTAGGCGAGTGGCAAGAGAATTTAGATGGTTGATTATTTCAGTTATTGTTGCTTCAAAATAGCAAATAAAACAAACAGAGCAAATCAATTTTAACCATTTTTGGTGGTGTGTGTGTGTGGGGGGGGGGGGGCACTAAAAGTGAAATGAACATTTTGCAGAATGGGGATTTAAATAATAGATTATTTGCTTATATTTTCTGCAAAATGAGAAATAATACAAATATATAACAAACATTTTAAAAAAAAATTCTAAATTTGTGTGCTTGGGGATAGGGAGCAAAAAAAGGAGAAAAAAAAAACATTTTTTTGGGAGGACAAAGTTAGAAGATTAATCAGTTATTTATTTTTACTTCAAAGTAATAAATAGAACATTGATGAATTGTAATTATGTAATAGTTATATGTAAATATATATATATATATATATATATATATATATATGATATGCTTTCACTAGTATGATAGAAATATATTGGTATTAAGCAGCAATCATACACTCGTTATATAACTCCAACTGAGAAATCAAAGTTTTGCAGTCGTGAAATCATGGTCAGAGTAGAAGATCAGGTCCACATCCCTTGGTAATTTTCTCAGAAATAACAGCCGAAGCTGTTAGATTAATCAATTATTTATTAGAGGATCATAAAATGCACCAACTCCACTAGCAATTATGCTTACCCATATTTGGGTCGTTGCTACATCATAAATATAAACTGCTAGATGTTAAATATTAGAACAGCTTGACGAAAATACAGAAAATAAAGCTCTCCAGGTGACAATGGGTTGTTGCAGTGATACAGTAACTGTAAAAATCTGGCTCTCCAAGTAAATGTAAAAGCTTAAATACTTGCGAAAAACGCACGCATAAGTATACCGATGCCAAAACAAAGCCAATTCAGTTAAGAAGTGGAAGGGAGGAGGAGAGGAGAGGCTATGTCAGCGATTGGCTAACTCTGGAGCAGAGGGTGGAGAAAACGTGACGTGTTCACAGGGCCTTAATAACTGACAAGTTAGCGTTATTGAGAAAGCAGGATGCTTGCAATGCCTTATGGGATATTGAACAAAAAGAACAAATCACATTAAATACATTAAAAAAAAAAGAATTTAGTCTCAGAATAAAATGAAAGAAAGTAATTTAATGGGTTTGTAAGAAGTAAGCTACGAATGGATTAAGGTTTTTAGAATAATAAAAGAATACGCTAAATTTAAAGCATTGACAAACGATAAAAGATATTTAAGATATTATTAAAGCTAGGTAAAAAAGGTAGATATTATAATAATTTGGAACAGGGTTGTTCGATTTAAATCAGCTTGATTTAAATCGCCGTTTAAATCATGATTTAAATCAAATGATTTAAAAAAAAATCATTGATTTAAATCAGTTTTTTTTTTAACATTAATTCTTATTCAACCTGTAAATATCAAAGTCATCATTTATATTATAAGAAAAGTAATCATTCATTTCAGATTAAAAATTACCTTGTAATAACATTAAATAAAACTTTTATAAGTTCAAAATACTATTATTTTATGAAAGTAAATGCAATTGTATTAAAAATATTATCAATACATAGTGTATTCCTCAAAAATATTCATGCGTCTCCATTTGTGAAGTTTTTTTTAATTGAAAAATCTAATCACAATTTTGTGAATTTGAAAAAAATCATTATGTATAGATTCTTGTTTGTGGTTTTAACAGGATCATTTATATATATATATATATATATATATATATATATATATATATATATATATAAAGAGTATGTAATAGGTACATTGTTGACTTCAACTGTTTTGTGACAGGTTAAATTTTATTTTAAAATAATTAATTTGTGAAAGTTTAAGTCTGGCGACAAAAAAGTTTAGGGAAAGGTCTATTTTGAAGACAAAGAATTTTGTGAAGGGCCCTGTTTTAAGATGAAAATTTGCATGAAGTGTCCTGTCTAAATATTTAAAAAACTGTGAAAGGGCCTTTAAAGGACCCAAATTTTTCTTAAATAAATCCCTGTTATTTCTAAGCTAAGCAGCAATTCCTACTGTCAGTAAGCATGATTAATTGTTGAAATTGTCAACGGCTGAGGAGATAACACTGACAATTGATAGTTTTGGGTTTCCAGTTATGTGATTATTTTTCATCTATTAACTATTTTGTCAATTATTAGATTAGTATAGTATTGTATGAATCAAAAGTTGAAACAATAATGTCATTTACCAATACTAGGCACAGTTACAGAGAGCTTTTGGATTTTTTGATACATAAGAAAAATGGTTTTCAGAAAAAAAGATCCAATGTGGCTTTATTTTACAGAAATAAATACTATTTTTGGAAAAGGTGTAATAGTAATATGCAAATAGTGTAGTGATATACTGATGAGGATTATGGCAAGAATGTAAAACAACAATAAACTTGCAGTCTATGTGATAACATTCATGAATCTGAATCTGCAATGGAATACACTATATACATTACATTTAAAATTCTTTGTTACATTTATTATCTGTTTATATATTATTGGAGTAATACATTAATGAAAAATAAATAACTGTAAATTAACTAGAAATTTATACACAAAACATGCATGTATAACAATTTAAATTTAATAGTAGAATAATAAAAGTTTAAGTTTTAAGTGAATCTTTTAAATTTGTTTGCAACAATTTTTAATTTTTATTTAAAATATCTTGAATTCTTACCTAGGAAATGTAATGAAATTAATAGAAATGTGTAAATCTATGCAGAAAAAATAAATAAATACATGCATGTACATAAATAAGTACACAAATAATATTAATCAGAAAAATCTGATTTAAATAAAAAAAATCTGATTTTTTTTTTTTTTTTTTTTTTTTTTTTTTTTTTTTTTTTTAAATCATGATTTTTACCAATCCTGATTTGGAATAGTTTAACTAAAATAAAAGGGCGAAAATTTTTATTATTACATATATGTGTATACATACATACAGTTGAACTTCTATTTAGCAAACTTCTCTATTTAATGAAAGTTTCTCTGGAACATTTGAAAGCTCTAATCGTTTTCAACCTATAACTGAAGCAGTGTTTGAAATGTTATTTAATTTTCTTTGTCAGTCATCATAAGTATGCCAGTAACATTTTATATTTATAAATATTCACAAATTTACTTTGTCCAATAAAAATCAGGTACATATAAGTGAACTGGAATTGTTTAAGGTATTCCTGAAAATGCGTATAAAGTACTTCAAAAATGCAAAAAACTTTATGAACAAAATTCATTTTTCAAAATTCAAACTTAAGCCACATTAGAGATTACTTTAATGCTGATACTGTAAACTTCAAAAAGTAAAATCTTAACAGTTAAATTTCCTTTTTTTTTTTTATAATTGAAAAAAAAAAAAAAATCTGAATGAGTATATAAAAAAAAGTATAGAAACCAATAAACATTACCAGTTTTAAATGTTAAACTGTTAAAGCAGAGCTTAAGAGGATGAGAAAATTTTCTTGCTTAAATAGATGTTCAATCGTATATATTTTAAGAAGAAAGAGCTTTAAATATTTTAAACTATGTGCTGAGAGAGCATCCTTCTCTTCTCTTGGAGGATCATCCTAACACACGAAGTCTTAAATATCTTTTTTTTTTTTTTTATCTGTCCTATTTGTTACCTTTTAGTAACAGTACATATGTGATCAATCGTTTAAATCATCCCAGTTATAAGAATCAAAGAACAAATTGAAAAGTAAAACATTACAAGTACCTATTTTTTTTTTAAATAAGAACTAAGATTTTTTTTGTCTATTTCTTTTTTTAGTAATTCATAAAAACCACCAGTAAATTCAAATATTAGTTAACAATAACTTTTATACAACTCTTGTGATATTAATAAATGATAATTGATTGTTTATGGTATTATTAAGCACATGTACATACTCATGTTGTCTAGTAATTTTAATTTAGTAAGTTGTGGTGTAGTGCAGCTTTCTTAATAAAATGAATGTGTATTTCTGTTCCCAAAGTATCTAGAAACACTTATTCACTACTGTGAAAACTGTGAAATGGAACCCGTCTATAACAGAATACTGTTTTAAATGGAAAAAATTCAGGTAGAAGGTGCATCATGCATTTATCTTTCTAAGATAGAAATCTTTCAAAAGTGGAATTTTCTTTTTCCGGTTTCTAGTAATTCTGTTTTCATCGGTTTTACTATACTACAAGATATTGGATTTTTGTTAACATTAATGCTTTGCTAATACTGTGAATTTCTTTTTAAAATCATATGTTCTTTTAATTTTAGCTTAGGTGATATGCACTCTTCCTCCTGCATCAGGTGTGGTGGGGAAATTGATATTGCACCACTTCAGCCTCAGACATTTTCAGTTTCCCTTAATCATCGTAAGCAGCAGATTGAGAAGCCTGTTAATATAAATCAAAGGTAAGACCTGATATGTTTTCGATAAAACTCATAAAATCTTATAAGCATAAAAAAAAGCAACATGTTTTGAAAGAATAAATCTTTCTTCATCACATTAAAGCCCATGCAATATTTGAGAGTGCAAAAACAGGATTTGTATTGTTCTTACTGGTATTTCTGTGATTGTTGTATGTGTTTTAGAAAGATGAAGAGATTACTCTTTGAAACATGTTGCTTTTCTTGTGTTTTTATGATATTTTAAAGAAGTTTTGTGCTTTATCAGGTGTATTTTGTATTAGTATTTTACAGTTTTTGGCACAATATTTTTCTTTATATTGTATTATTAAATTAGATTTTATTGATAAAAGATATTTTTTTTTTATAGCCGAAAGCCTCCAAAAAAGAAATCTAATGTAGAATCACCTGTCATGGTAATTATTTATCATATTTTACTATAAATATTTTTGTTTATCCTCTAGTTTTGTTAAATGTGTGATACTTTTTCAAAATTGTGTCTACAGTTTTAGTGCTTTGTTGTAGTATAGTCATAGAAAAAGTTTTCATTTTCTTTTCTATTTCTTTTTTCCGTTTAATATTAACTGTTTAATGAATTGCACTTTGTGATTTGTAAATATTCATTTATTAGTTCTGTTTCTATAGTTTAAAAGCTAGTTGTGTAAATTTGAATATGTTATTGGCGAGGTGAAATTCCTTTCATTTAATTATAACTTTTTGAGTGGTATATTTATTTAGATTTAATTTTTAACTGTATGTTTCAAAAAGTTTTATTCAAAGATTCTTATATTACTTTAGATTCAAAACCATTTACTCATAATAGTCTGGTTGCTAATGAGTTTTTTTCCTTAATAATAGCTAGATTATTTGATTTTATTTGATTATTTGATTTGATATTTGATTATTTGATTTGATTATTTGATAGATTATTTGTATTCTAAATGATTTTTGTTAATAATTAGATTATGGATGTTTCACAATATGCTTTTATTTAAAACTATAATACCTATGATTAGTTGATTATCTTTAATAAGCTTTGAGGTATATAAATAGGTTTTCTTTTCTAATATATAAAACCTATAAAGAAATAAGCTGATAAAAGTAAGAGCCTTTTCAATAAATATAAAACAATCATGTTGTTGCTTTCTTTAAACTAAATTTAACAGCTTCATTGATACACTTTCTTTTTAGGTGCGTTCGTAATTAAATAAATACATAGCACCTATAGTCGTCGTTCAGTCCGTCCGTCTGTCCATCTGTCTGTCCGTCCGTCTGTCTGTCTGCATGGTAACAGAGCAAAAACTACCCAACCGAATGGTCTGAAATTTCAAATATATGATTGTTGCAAAATTTTGTCGAGCCATTTCAAATTTTATGAAAATCGGATGTATAGTTTAATTACAGGGACAGTCAAAAGTTTTTCTTTACATTACGGCCAATGGGAAAAATTATTGCAAGTGCATTTTAATGATATTAGAGCCTTCCGAATGATCTGAAATTTTAAAGATATAACTGTTGCAAAATTTTGTCGAGCCATTTCAAATTTTAGGAAAATCGGATGTATAGTTTAATTACAGGGACAGTCAAAAGTTTTTCTTTACATTACGGCCAATGGGAAAAATTATTGCAAGTGCATTTTAATGATATTAGAGCCTTCCGAATGATCTGAAATTTTAAAGATATAACTGTTGCAAAATTTTGTCGAGCCATTTCAAATTTTAGGAAAATCGGATGTATAGTTTAATTACAGGGACAGTCAAAAGTTTTTCTTTACATTATGGCCAATAGGAAAAATTATTGCAAGTGCATTTTAATGATATTACAGCCTTCCGAATGGTCTGAAATTTTAAAGATATAATTGTTGCAAAGTTTTGTTGAGCTATTTCAAATTTTAGGAAAATCGTATGTATAGTTTAATTACAGGGACAGTCGAAAGTGTTCCGTTACATTATGGGGAATGGGAAAAATTATTGCAAGTGCATTTTAATGATATTACAGCCTTCCGAATGGTCTGAAATTTTAAAGATATAATTGTTGCAAAGTTTTGTTGAGTTATTTCAAATTTTAGGAAAATCGGATGTATAGTTTAATTACAGGGACAGTTAAAAGTGTTCCGTTACATTACGGGGAATGGGAAAAAATTATTGGAAGTGCATTTTAATGATGTATCAGACTATGCGCTTTATGAAGTGCAAAAAAGTATACATTCAGTACAATATGGGGTGCAAAAAATAATTATAAAACTAGTTATAGTACGAACGCACCTCATTTGCCACGTTTGACAAGCAATTTCCAACTTGTTTTATTTATGAAGAAGAGAATTTAAAAAATGCATTAAAAATAATTTAACATTGTTTCTACTGGTATCAGAATGACACCTTTTTAAAGTTTTGATTTATGTTTAATTTGCTCGTACTTTTTGAATGTAATAAGCTTAAAAAAGTCTTCAACATATTAAGGTGTTGGTGTTATTCATGACGGCTGATTATCTGCACAAGGGATATAGGCCCCAAGGGGAGTGCCTTCCGTGGGGGGTCTTTCTAAGGGAACCTGTTAGCCATATTCCCACTTTTCTTATCAATTGCATTATCTTTATTTTATTCAACTAAATATATTTTTATCTTGATACTTGTTTAGTTATGACTTACCTTTCATCCTTACAGCTAATTTATTTTTGTCCATTTGTGCAGCTATTTATTTGTTTTAAAGAGAACTTGCATCGTATCATTGGACTTTCACATCGCGATGTTTTGCCAGCCGAGCTCTATCGTATATCGTTTTCGAACTGAGCGGTAACTCCGTTGGCCGGTAGGTGGCGTTGCCCGTCCACGAGTGCTCTTTCGCCTTTGGCGCGGCACGTGCCTATGCAAATTACTTTTTCCACGTGCGATGGAAGGAGGGCGTTTCCGATTGCAGCTTCTCTGCGGAGCAGCTCTCGGTGCTTGCCGATATAGATAAAAGGAATGGCGTGATAGCTGTTGGGGGAACGTTTGTTTTTGATGCATGCTGGTCGTCTCTTTTTCGGTGTTTTGATGTCTGCCGCTCTGATGTTTATTTAACGGATATGAAGTTTATGTTATTGAGTTTTACGTACGATGGAGTTGCTGAGAGGATGTTTTTAATCTTTGGATCTTCGCTAGTTCTACGATGTTTTTCTTCAAGTTTAAAGATGAAATAAAGTGATGAATTCGTTTACTACAGGTGACATTTTTCGTTTGCAATTTGATTTAGAGGGAATATATTATGGCATGAGCTCTGGAGGGATTATCTTAAAGTATTGTTTTATTACATTTATTTTCTGCACGATATAAAGTTAATCAATATTTGTTTGTTTAATTTCAAAGCATTTATTTTTATACTATCGTATTTTATTATGAAAGATTTTTAATAAAGTTAAGTTTTTCTTTTATTTATCTGGTCATCATTTCTTCTTACACTTACTGCATAAAACAACCATATCTCTCTCTCTCTGCATATTTAGGGTTTTATTTTTCAGCGGATGCTTCTTACTGCAAATTTATATCTGCTTAGTTTTAGGATGTATTATTGAAGTGCTTTATAAAAGTAATAGATCATTTTTAAGCACTAGTTATATGAGTAGTCTCATATAACATTTTTTGGTTATGGGCATTTAATACCCATGCAGAGATAGTTTCTGTTTAGCTATGCTTTATATTAGTGCAGTAAAGTGTAACTACGGCCCAAGGAGGATTAAGAGATAGTTTTATTAGGGGGGGCCGTTAGTTTTCGTACGATGACCGATAATTAGAAATTTTTTTTAATAATTTCGTTTTTGAAGTAATAATTTGAAAAGAGAAAGGAAATAGGTTAGAATAAGAGTTTTTAAGAATTTTTTAATACAAAATGTTTTAACTATAAATTTTTTTTGGCTGGTCCATAAAGTTTTTAAATTTGTGAAAATTTTTTTTGGTTTAAGTATAAATTTTTCAAAATGATGATGCAGAATCAGATTCAGAAATTAAATGCTAGTAATTATGCCAATTGGCAATCTGACATGAAATATTTATTGATGGAAAGAAATGTTTGGGATAAGTGGCAGAAATAGAGAAACCTCCTGAGCTCAATGCAGATAGTAATGGTGTCACCGATAAAGATACTAAAGATTATCATATTAGACAGAAATTAGCACTGTCTATGATATATTTAAATGTGGAGCCTAATTTTAGAAAAATTATAGAAGAATGTAGTGATCCAGTAAATGCTTGGAAAAAGCTCCATGCTCATTTTTATCCAGACACAAGAAGCCGTCATATGCAAGTTTTCACTGAATTGTGTGAATGCAAAATTGCCGGTGGTGAGAGTATTAATTTATATGCTGCCAGGCTTTTACGAGTGGCGAACCAGCTTAAAAATATAAATAAAAAGTTTGATGACGTCTATGTGACATTTCAACTATTGCGATTCTTGCCTCCAAAGTTTGATTCCATGGTACAGGCAATTCTCAGATGGAAAGAAGAGGAGTTTATTTTTAACGATGTGGTGACTTCATTGGTAGCCGAAGAAACCAGGCTTCAACTGAGAGAACGTGATCATAGTAAAGAGTATCCTGAGGCTCAATCATTACAGTACCAGAGGAAAGCTAGAAAGAAGTTGAGCTGTTATTTTTGCAAAAAGCCAGGTCATGTTAAAAGCCAGTGCCATAGTTTCCGAATGAGTATGTTATCCTGTAACAGAGATAGTTCACCGTCAGCCGAATTTTCATCTCATCGTGATACTTCATTAGTTAGATCCTTTGGCCCTCATAGTGATAAGAGAGTTCCACGACAGTATACAAAATCTCCTGCTAAGCATCAACACAGTGATCCTCGTAGACTTGATGACAAAGTGAAAAGAGGCTGATCTAGAGACACTCGTCAGAGAAGTCCTGAACGTAAGTCCTATCTGTCGAACAGTCCAGAACGTAAGTCCTATACTTCATTCTTTTTGTCTCAAGCTAACTTAGTTGATGGAGATGCTGACTGGGTCTTCGACACAGCAGCTTCGCATCATTTTTGTAAAAATAGAGATCTTTTTATTGAATTTACTCCTTTAAATGATGAGCATATGGCTGTAGCCATTGAAGGTGTAACTTTTCCTATAGAAGGGTGTGGAACTATTAAATTAAAGTTTGGGCAAAGAATCTTAATGTTTAAAGATGTAATGTTTTCTCCTAAATTAAGGCGTAATTTAATATCTGGTCCTCGTTTAGATATAAATGGGGCATGTTTTTCTGGTGAGAGTGGCGAGGTGAAGATATCATGCAACGGACAACCCCTTTTTAAAGCCATTCTTTAAAATGGTGTTTACTATTTATACCCCAAAATTCCTAGCAAAGTTACTAAGAGAGTTAGTTTTGAAGCATCTTCTACTAGTAAGCATGATGATATGTATGTTTGGCACAGAAGGCTGGCACATGTTAGCCCTTATTTGATAGCTCATACATGTAGAAATGCAGGTGTTAGGGGTTTGCCAAATTTAAGAATGGGGGAATTTAAATGTGAATCATGTAAACTTAACAAGTTTAGGAGGACATCTTTTAAATCTAGAAATTTTATTCGATCCAAATCTCCATTGGAACTTTTGTATACTGATGTCTGGGGTCCAAGTCAGGTTGAAGGCAGGCAAGGAGAAAGGTATTTCGTTTCTATAATTGATGATTTTTCCCGTAAAACTTCTTTATACCCTATGAAAGAGAAGTCGGAAGTTTTTGAAATTAAAGGCAACATATTAACCGTGCCGAAAGATTTTTGGGTAGACAGGTTAAGGCCATAAGATCCGACAATGGGGGAGAGTTTGATAATAACAAAATGGAAGAATTTTGTCTTGAAAGGGGAATAAGTCATGAATTTATGAATACTTTTACTCCAGAACAGAACGGTATTGTTGAACGGTACAATCAGACTGTAGTAGATGGGGCTAGAACCATGTTAAAAGAAAGTGGCATGGATTTGAATTTTTGGCCAGAGGCAGTGCTCCACTTCACCTATGTTTGGAACCGTTTATGTCACAAAAATCAGACCAAAACCCCTTTTGAACTTTTTGGTAATTATAAACCTTCTGTCAGGCATTTAAAACCATTTGGGTGTTTGGCATATGTTGGTGTCCCTCGTCAGAAACGGCAAAAACTGGATTCAAAGGCTAGTAGAGGATATCTTGTTGGCTACGCTTTTAGAACAAAAGGTTATAGAGTTTGGTTGCCTGATAGTGACAGAATTGTTGAGACCATTAATGTCTCCTTTAACGAACAATCCAGTTATAGGGATGCGCTAAATGGAGCAGTGCTGGGCGATACTCCAGGAGAGTTTCAGTGGGCTCCTGCTACTAGGAGTGATATCGAGGATGAAGACGTTGTTGAGGAGGTCAGAGCCACCACTGACAGCTCCAACGACTCCCTCGGATCATCTTCTGGGGCAGAGAGTGATGGTCAGGGGTCCTCTTCAGAAAGTGATTCCCCTAGTAAACCTCACACCACATTACGAGATACTCACTGGAGAAGAAAAGTTGTTCCCAGAAATACTGGTATTCGTAGGGATATTTATTATTTTGATATTGATAATGATTCTGATAGGTTAAGGTCTGCAAGGGAAGTGGAGGATTATTGTAAGGAGAATGATTTAATTTTTAAGCCTAACTTGTTTGATTTTAAAGGGAGCAATACTTTTGAGGGAGTGGTTTCTGAACCTAATGCTGTTAACTCTAATGTGAATATTTGTCAGTCACAGTCTTGACTATATGACCCAGTTATTCCTAGAACTTACAAACAAGCAATAAAATCTGATCAAAGGGATGAATGGCAAAAAGCTATGAAAGAGGAGATAAATACTATGTATGATAGAGGCGTATGGCATTTAGAAATTTTACCTTCAAACATCAGCCCTGTAGGTTGTAGATGGGTGTACACTATAAAGAAAGATGACATGGGGAAAATTGCCAGGTTTAAAGCCCGTTTAGTGGCTCAAGGGTTTAAGCAAATTAGAGGAGAATCCTATGAGGAAACTTTTAGTCCCGTGGTTAATTTTAGTGTCATCAGGTTTTTCTTTTCTTTATTAGTATCCTTTAAAGGCTGGTTACACACCCAATGTGATGTCAAATGTGCTTATCTTTATGCTCCTCTTACTGAAAATGTTTATATGTCGCAACCCCCGGGTTTTGTTGAGGTTGTTAAAGAAAGTCTATTTTGTAAGTTGGATAAAGCTATTTATGGTCTACATCAGTCAGGTCGAGTTTGGTTCTTTGAGATAAACCGTGTTCTTTTGGAGATTGGGTTTAAGAAATTAGAATGGTGTAACTGTGTTTACGTTTTAGACTCGGATTTAGTGTTATTATTGTATGTTGATGATATTGTTTTATTTGGGAAGCATCAAAGGATTATAAATAGAGCTATAGAACTTTTAAGCAAATATTTCGATTTAAAGGTCTTAGGCAAAACTAAGAAGTTGCTTGGTGTGGAGTTTGAGGAAAGTGATGAAGGCTTGCGGATTCACCAGCAATCCTATATTAAAGATGTTTGCAAAAGGTTTGAGTCGTACAGGTTTCCCATTTCCTCCTTACCCATAAGCAAGGGCTCTGTTTATTCTAAATCTGATTGTCCTAAGTCTGAGGAAGAGCGTAGAGAGATGTCACAGTTACCATACAGAAGTGTACTGGGTTGTTTGTCCTTTATTGCTAATAGATCCCGTCCCGATATTTCATATGCGGTAAATATAATGAGTCAATTTCAATCAGATCCAGGAATGACACATTGGTATGGCTTACTTAGATTGTTGGGATATGTTAAACACACTATTGATATGACACTTAATTTATCTTGTACAAAACCTCAGTTGATAACTTTTTCTGATGCAGATTTTGCTGCAAATCGAGATGATAGGACCTCGCTGGTGGTCAAATTGTATTTTTAGGAAACTCTCCCATTTCTTGGCGAACATTTAAAGAGAAAAGTGTGAGTTTGTCAACTATGGAAGCTGAGTTTATTTCAATGACCGAAGCGACAAAAGAACTTCTTTGGTTTGACAGGATTCTAAGTGAATGTTTTTGTAGAAAGGTTGTCACTGGGGAAAAGATGAAGTCAGTTTTGTATGTAGATAATAGGGCTACTATTGATTTTGTAAAATCGCCTATTGAGAATCATAGAAGTCGTCATATCGATGTTAAGCTGTTTTTTGTACGGGATCTGGTTGAGAAAAATACTTTTGATTTACTTTTTGTCCGCAGCAAGGATAACCTTGCTGATGTCTTCACTAAGCCGCTCACCAAGTTTGAATTAAAAAGATTTATTGAGCATATCTTTAGATAATTTTGAAGTTTTGTATTTCTTGAAATTTTAATGTTTTTGAATTATTATGTATATTTTTTATATTGTTGGTATCATATATATATATACTTTTCTTTACGGTTTTTGCTTGGTGGACATTTAAATCCCACCTGAATGTGGTGGTACTTCTCGAGGTCCATTTCTGGGTGTCCGAACGGCCCCAAGGTAGCGTCTCGCAGGGGTGCCACTGTAATCTGTCTGAGTGGCATCTGGGGGTGGATTTTCGAGTTGACCATTGCCACAGGAGGGTCTTTTCGCGGGCAGGTTAATTTTTATTTTTGTAAGTCCCATTTTGATTATGTTAATATATGGAACTGTCACTAATTCCCGTCTACCATGCAAATTACCAGCTGATTTAAAGATTGTACTTTTTGATGGAAATATGTGTTTGAATTTATTAGGGTTTATAGATTTATGTATAAGAAAATTTTAATTTTTTTTTTTTTTGCTTGGGCATCCCGGGAGCCTAGGCAGAAATGTATAAATATTCGTATGTTACAATGGTGGATGTTGAGGGATTTCTTTTTGCTAAAATAATGGTTGAAGTGTAGTGGTTCTGTCAAAGTGTGAAAAATCCCTGATTTAAATAATTTACAATATTGTTACAGGTTCCTTGTCTTTATGTGAGAATATGAGTTGATGAAATCGTGGCGCCACGTAAGGTTGTATGAAAGTTGAATGTATGATATGTATTGTATTCTAAGTTTTTTTTTTGTGGAGGTACCTTGTAACTTTAATTGTAATCACTAAATGTCTTATGGACATGTGGAAGAATATCTTGTATTGACAACCATTATTGTAAATATATTTTTGATTATATTAAAAGTTGTCTAATTGTATTACAGCTCACAAAATGTCGTACGGACATATGGAAGATTATCCTGTTTCGGCACCTGCTATTGTAACTTCTTTTTGCATTTAAATGTCATGAATTTGTATAATATTTGCTTGATTTTTGAATTGAACTTAATCTTTATAGATTTTTGTTTGGAAATTGAAAATGTTGGCACTGTTTGTCTATCTCTGGTGATAGTATGAGACTGGAATTGCTATGTTGAGATGGTTTTTGATGTTGTTGAAATTTTTGATATCTTGAACTGTTTTGGAAGTTCTGTCTTTCTTGAAGCATTAAATTTTGGAATTTGATGTTGAATTGTTTTTAAGAGTTGAATTGTTAATTGTTTTAAAGTTTTTGATGTTGTATAATGTTTGTTGTAGAATTGCTATTTAATTGAAATTTTGGAATTTTGAATTGAGTTGCTGGTTGATGATTTTATTGATATTGTTAATGGTGATATTGTTATTGTATGATACAAACTTTTATTTTACAGTGAAATTACATGGATTGTTAGTCGCTCTGGTGCTCATGTTTTTCGAATTTACTTTTAGGTAGTTTTCGCAGGTAGTTTTTGTTTTATTAGACTTGTTTCAGTTGACTTTAAGTTTTTTTTTGGACATGTAATTGACTTTGCCTTCTTGGTATTTGGTAGCATTGATAAGAGGGGGGGCATTTGGTAGCAGAGCGTGGTTTTTGTTTTTAGCGTGGTTATTTGTTAGCCATATTCCCACTTTTCTTATCAATTGCATTATCTTTATTTTATTCAACTAAATATATTTTTATCTTGATACTTGTTTAGTTATGACTTACCTTTCATCCTTACAGCTAATTTATTTTTGTCCATTTGTGCAGCTATTTATTTGTTTTAAAGAGAACTTGCATCGTATCATTGGACTTTCACATCGCGATGTTTTTCCAGCCGAGCTCTATCGTATATCGTTTTCGAACTGAGCGGTAACTCCGTTGGCCGGTAGTTGGTGTTGCCCGTCCACGAGTGCTCTTTCGCCTTTGGCGCGGCACGTGCCTATGCAAATTACTTTTTCCACGTGCGATGGAAGGAGGGCGTTTCCGATTGCAGCTTCTCTGCGGAGCAGCTCTCGGTGCTTGCCAATATAGATAAAAGGAACGGCGTGATAGCTGTTGGGGGAATGTTTGTTTTTGATGCATGCTGGTCGTCTCTCTTTCGGTGTTTTGATGTCTGCCGCTCTGATGTTTATTTAACGGATATGAAGTTTATGTTATTGAGTTTTACGTACGATGGAGTTGCTGAGAGGATGTTTTTAATCTTTGGATCTTCGCTAGTTCTACGATGTTTTTCTTCAAGTTTAAAGGTGAAATAAAGTGATGAATTCGTTTACTACAGGTGACATTTTTCGTTTGCAATTTGATTTAGAGGGAATATATTATGGCATGAGCTCTGGAGGGATTATCTTAAAGTATTGTTTTATTACGTTTATTTTCTGCACGATATAAAGTTAATCAATATTTGTTTGTTTAATTTCAAAGCATTTATTTTTATACTATCGTATTTTATTATGAAAGATTTTTAATAAAGTTAAGTTTTTCTTTTATTTATCTGGTCATCATTTCTTCTTACACTTACTGCATAAAACAACCATATCTCTCTCTCTCTCTGCATATTTAGGGATTTATTTTTCAGCGGATGCTTCTTACTGCAAATTTATATCTGCTTAGTTTTAGGATGTATTATTGAAGTGCTTTATAAAAGTAATAGATCATTTTTAAGCACTAGTTATATGAGTAGTCTCATATAACATTTTTTGGTTATGGGCATTTAATACCCACGCAGAGATAGTTTCTGTTTAGCTATGCTTTATATTAGTGCAGTAAAGTGTAACTACGGCCCAAGGAGGATTAAGAGATAGTTTTATTAGGGGGGGCCGTTAGTTTTCGTACGATGACCGATAATTAGAAATTTTTTTTAATAATTTCGTTTTTGAAGTAATAATTTGAAAAGAGAAAGGAAATAGGTTAGAATAAGAGTTTTTAAGAATTTTTTAATACAAAATGTTTTAACTATAAATTTTTTTTGGCTGGTCCATAAAGTTTTTAAATTTGTGAAAATTTTTTTTGGTTTAAGTATAAATTTTTCAAAATGATGATGCAGAATCAGATTCAGAAAATAAATGCTAGTAATTATGCCAATTGGCAATCTGACATGAAATATTTATTGATGGAAAGAAATGTTTGGGATATAGTGGCAGAAATAGAGAAACCTCCTGAGTTCAATGCAGATAGTAATGGTGTCACCGATAAAGATACTAAAGATTATCATATTAGACAGAAATTAGCACTGTCTATGATATATTTAAATGTGGAGCCTAATTTTAGAAAAATTATAGAAGAATGTAGTGATCCAGTAAATGCTTGGAAAAAGCTCCATGCTCATTTTTATCCAGACACAAGAAGCCGTCATATGCAAGTTTTCACTGAATTGTGTGAATGCAAAATTGCCGGTGGTGAGAGTATTAATTTATATGCTGCCAGGCTTTTACGAGTGGCGAACCAGCTTAAAAATATAAATAAAAAGTTTGATGACGTCTATGTGACATTTCAACTATTGCGATTCTTGCCTCCAAAGTTTGATTCCATGGTACAGGCAATTCTCAGATGGAAAGAAGAGGAGTTTATTTTTAACGATGTGGTGACTTCATTGGTAGTCGAAGAAACCAGGCTTCAACTGAGAGAACGTGATCATAGTAAAGTGTATCCTGAGGCTCAATCATTACAGTACCAGAGGAAAGCTAGAAAGAAGTTGAGCTGTTATTTTTGCAAAAAGCCAGGTCATGTTAAAAGCCAGTGCCATAGTTTCCGAAGGAGTATGTTATCCTGTAACAGAGATAGTTCACCGTCAGCCGAATTTTCATCTCATCGTGATACTTCATTAGTTAGATCCTTTGGCCCTCATAGTGATAAGAGAGTTCCACGACAGTATACAAGATCTCCTGCTAAGCATCAACACAGTGATCCTCATAGACTTGATGACAAAGTGAAAAGAGGCCGATCTAGAGACACTCGTCAGAGAAGTCCTGAACGTAAGTCCTATCTGTCGAACAGTCCAGAACGTAAGTCCTATACTTCATTCTTTTTGTCTCAAGCTAACTTAGTTGATGGAGATGCTGACTGGGTCTTCGACACAGCAGCTTCGCATCATTTTTGTAAAAATAGAGATCTTTTTATTGAATTTACTCCTTTAAATGATGAGCATATGGCTGTAGCCATTGAAGGTGTAACTTTTCCTATAGAAGGGTGTGGAACTATTAAATTAAAGTTTGGGCAAAGAATCTTAATGTTTAAAGATGTAATGTTTTCTCCTAAATTAAGGCGTAATTTAATATCTGGTCCTCGTTTAGATATAAATGGGGCATGTTTTTCTGGTGAGAGTGGCGAGGTGAAGATATCATGCAACGGACAACCCCTTTTTAAAGTCATTCTTAAAAATGGTGTTTACTATTTATACCCCAAAATTCCTAGCAAAGTTACTAAGAGAGTTAGTTTTGAAGCATCTTCTACTAGTAAGCATGATGATATGTATGTTTGGCACAGAAGGCTGGCACATGTTAGCCCTTATTTGATAGCTCATACATGTAGAAATGCAGGTGCTAGGGGTTTGCCAAATTTAAGAATGGGGGAATTTAAATGTGAATCATGTAAACTTAACAAGTTTAGGAGGACATCTTTTAAATCTAGAAATTTTATTCGATCCAAATCTCCATTGGAACTTTTGTATACTGATGTCTGGGGTCCAAGTCAGGTTGAAGGCAGGCAAGGAGAAAGGTATTTCGTTTCTATAATTGATGATTTTTCCTGTAAAACTTCTTTATACCCTATGAAAGAGAAGTCGGAAGTTTTTGAAATTTTAAGGCAACATATTAACCGTGCCGAAAGATTTTTGGGTAGACAGGTTAAGGCCATAAGATCCGACAATGGGGGAGAGTTTGTTAATAACAAAATGGAAGAATTTTGTCTTGAAAGGGGAATAAGTCATGAATTTACGAATACTTTTACTCCAGAACAGAACGGTATTGTTGAACGGTACAATCAGACTGTAGTAGATGGGGCTAGAACCATGTTAAAAGAAAGTGGCATGGATTTGAATTTTTGGCCAGAGGCAGTTCTCCACTTCACCTATGTTTGGAACCGTTTATGTCACAAACATCAGACCAAAACCCCTTTTGAACTTTTTGGTAATTATAAACCTTCTGTCAGGCATTTAAAACCATTTGGGTGTTTGGCATATGTTGGTGTCCCTCGTCAGAAACGGCAAAAACTGGATTCAAAGGCTAGTAGAGGATATTTTGTTGGCTACGCTTTTAGAACAAAAGGTTATAGAGTTTGGTTGCCTGATAGTGACAGAATTGTTGAGACCATTAATGTCTCCTTTAACGAACAATCCAGTTATAGGGATGCGCTAAATGGAGCAGTGCTGGGCGGTACTCCAGGAGAGTTTCAGTGGGTTCCTGCTACTAGGAGTGATATCGAGGATGAAGACGTTGTTGAGGAGGTCAGAGCCACCACTGACAGCTCCAACGACTCCCTCGGATCATCTTCTGGGGCAGAGAGTGATGGTCAGTGGTCCTCTTCAGAAAGTGATTCCCCTAGTAAACCTCACACCACATTACGAGATACTCACTGGAGAAGAAAAGTTGTTCCCAGAAATACTGGTATTCATAGGGATATTTATTATTTTGATATTGATAATGATTCTGATAGGTTAAGGTCTGCAAGGGAAGTGGAGGATTATTGTAAGGAGAATGATTTAATTTTTAAGCCTAACTTGTTTGATTTTAAAGGGAGCAATACTTTTGAGGGAGTGGTTTCTGAACCTAATGCTGTTAACTCTAATGTGAATATTTGTCAGTCACAGTCTTGACTATATGACCCAGTTATTCCTAGAACTTACAAACAAGCAATAAAATCTGATCAAAGGGATGAATGGCAAAAAGCTATGAAAGAGGAGATAAATACTATGTATGATAGAGGCGTATGGCATTTAGAAATTTTACCTTCAAACATCAGCCCTGTAGGTTGTAGATGGGTGTACACTATAAAGAAAGATGACATGGGGAAAATTGCCAGGTTTAAAGCCCGTTTAGTGGCTCAAGGGTTTAAGCAAATTAGAGGAGAATCCTATGAGGAAACTTTTAGTCCCGTGGTTAATTTTAGTGTCATCAGGTTTTTCTTTTCTTTATTAGTATCCTTTAAAGGCTGGTTACACACCCAATGTGATGTCAAATGTGCTTATCTTTATGCTCCTCTTACTGAAAATGTTTATATGTCGCAACCCCCGGGTTTTGTTGAGGTTGTTAAAGAAAGTCTATTTTGTAAGTTGGATAAAGCTATTTATGGTCTACATCAGTCAGGTCGAGTTTGGTTCTTTGAGATAAACCGTGTTCTTTTGGAGATTGGGTTTAAGAAATTAGAATGGTGTAACTGTGTTTACGTTTTAGACTCGGATTTAGTGTTATTATTGTATGTTGATGATATTGTTTTATTTGGGAAGCATCAAAGGATTATAAATAGAGCTATAGAACTTTTAAGCAAATATTTCGATTTAAAGGTCTTAGGCAAAACTAAGAAGTTGCTTGGTGTGGAGTTTGTGGAAAGTGATGAAGGCTTGCGGATTCACCAGCAATCCTATATTAAAGATGTTTGCAAAAGGTTTGAGTCGTACAGGTTTCCCATTTCCTCCTTACCCATAAGCAAGGGCTCTGTTTATTCTAAATCTGATTGTCCTAAGTCTGAGGAAGAGCGTAGAGAGATGTCACAGTTACCATACAGAAGTGTACTGGGTTGTTTGTCCTTTATTGCTAATAGATCCCGTCCCGATATTTCATATGCGGTAAATATAATGAGTCAATTTCAATCAGATCCAGGAATGACACATTGGTATGGCTTACTTAGATTGTTGGGATATGTTAAACACACTATTGATATGACACTTAATTTATCTTGTACAAAACCTCAGTTGATAACTTTTTCTGATGCAGATTTTGCTGCAAATCGAGATGATAGGACCTCGCTGGTGGTCAAATTGTATTTTTAGGAAACTCTCCCATTTCTTGGCGAACATTTAAAGAGAAAAGTGTGAGTTTGTCAACTATGGAAGCTGAGTTTATTTCAATGACCGAAGCGACAAAAGAACTTCTTTGGTTTGACAGGATTCTAAGTGAATGTTTTTGTAGAAAGGTTGTCACTGGGGAAAAGATGAAGTCAGTTTTGTATGTAGATAATAGGGCTACTATTGATTTTGTAAAATCGCCTATTGAGAATCATAGAAGTCGTCATATCGATGTTAAGCTGTTTTTTGTACGGGATCTGGTTGAGAAAAATACTTTTGATTTACTTTTTGTCCGCAGCAAGGATAACCTTGCTGATGTCTTCACTAAGCCGCTCACCAAGTTTGAATTAAAAAGATTTATTGAGCATATCTTTAGATAATTTTGAAGTTTTGTATTTCTTGAAATTTTAATGTTTTTGAATTATAATGTATATTTTTTATATTGTTGGTATCATATATATATATACTTTTCTTTACGGTTTTTGCTTGGTGGACATTTAAATCCCACCTGAATGTGGTGGTACTTCTCGAGGTCCATTTCTGGGTGTCCGAACGGCCCCAAGGAAGCGTCTCGCAGGGGTGCCACTGTAACCTGTCTGAGTGGCATCTGGGGGTGGATTTTCGAGTTGACCATTGCCACAGGAGGGTCTTTTCGCGGGCAGATTAATTTTTATTTTTGTAAGATCCATTTTGATTATGTTAATATATGGAACTGTCACTAATTCCCGTCTACCATGCAAATTACCAGCTGATTTAAAGATTGTACTTTTTGATGGAAATATGTGTTTGAATTTATTAGGGTTTATAGATTTATGTATAAGAAAATTTTAATTTTTTTTTTTTTTTTGCTTGGGCATCCCGGGAGCCTAGGCAGAAATGTATAAATATTCGTATGTTACAATGGTGGATGTTGAGGGATTTCTTTTTGCTAAAATAATGGTTGAAGTGTAGTGGTTCTGTCAAAGTGTGAAAAATCCCTGATTTAAATAATTTACAATATTGTTACAGGTTCCTTGTCTTTATGTGAGAATATGAGTTGATGAAATCGTGGCGCCACGTAAGGTTGTATGAAAGTTGAATGTATGATATGTATTGTATTCTAAGTTTTTTTTTTTGTGGAGGTACCTTGTAACTTTAATTGTAATCACTAAATGTCTTATGGACATGTGGAAGAATATCTTGTATTGACAACCATTATTGTAAATATATTTTTGATTATATTAAAAGTTGTCTAATTGTATTACAGCTCACAAAATGTCGTACGGACATGTGGAAGATTATCCTGTTTCGGCACCTGCTATTGTAACTTCTTTTTGCATTTAAATGTCATGAATTTGTATAATATTTGCTTGATTTTTGAATTGAACTTAATCTTTATAGATTTTTGTTTGGAAATTGAAAATGTTGGCACTGTTTGTCTATCTCTGGTGATAGTATGAGACTGGAATTGCTATGTTGAGATGGTTTTTGATGTTGTTGAAATTTTTGATATCTTGAACTGTTTTGGAAGTTCTGTCTTTCTTGAAGCATTAAATTTTGGAATTTGATGTTGAATTGTTTTTAAGAGTTGAATTGTTAATTGTTTTAAAGTTTTTGATGTTGTATAATGTTTGTTGTAGAATTGCTATTTAATTGAAATTTTGGAATTTTGAATTGTTGCTGGTTGATGATTTTATTGATATTATTAATAGTGATATTGTTATTGCATGATACAAACTTTTACTTTACAGTGAAATTACATGGATTGTTAGTCGCTCTGGTGCTCATGTTTTTCGAATTTACTTTTAGGTAGTTTTTGCAGGTAGTTTTTGTTTTATTAGACTTGTTTCAGTTGACTTTAAGTTTTTTTTTGGACATGTAATTGACTTTGCCTTCTTGGTATTTGGTAGCATTGATAAGAGGGGGGGCATTTGTTAGCCATATTCTCACTTTTCTTATCAATTGCATTATTTTCACATCGCGATGTTTTTCCAGCCGAGCTCTATCGTATATCGTTTTCGAACTGAGCGGTAACACCGTTGGCCGGTAGGTGGCGTTGCCCGTCCACGAGTGCTCTTTCGCCTTTGGCGCGGCGCGTGCCTATGCAAATTACTTTTTCCACGTGCGATGGAAGGAGGGCGTTTCCGATTGCGGCTTCTCTGCGGAGCAGCTCTCGGTGTTTGCCGATATAGATAAAAGGAACGGCGTGATAGCTGTTGGGGGAAACGTTTGTTTTTGATGCATGCTGGTCGTCTCTCTTTCGGTGTTTTGATGTCTGCCGCTCTGATGTTTATTTAACGGATATGAAGTTTATGTTATTGAGTTTTACATACGATGGAGTTGCTGAGAGGATGTTTTTAATCTTTGGATCTTCGCTAGTTCTACGATGTTTTTCTTCAAGTTTAAAGATGAAATAAAGTGATGAATTCTTTTACTGCAGGTGACATTTTTCGTTTGCAATTTGATTTAGAGTGAATATATTATGGCATGAGCTCCGGAGGGATTATCTTAAAATATTGTTTTATTGCGTTTATTTTCTGCAAGATATAAAGTTAATCAATATTTGTTTGTTTAATTTCAAAGCCTTTATTTTTAAACTATCGTATTTTATCATGAAAGAATTTTAATAAAGTTAAGTTTTTCTTTTATTTATCTGGTCATCATTTCTTCTTACACTTACTGCATAAAACAACCATTTCTCTCTCTCTGCATATTTAGGGTTTTACTTTTCAGCGGATGCTTCTTACTGCAAATTTTTATCTGCTTAGTTTTAGGATGTATTATTGAAGTGCTTTATAAAAGTAATAGATCATTTTTAAGCACTAGTTATATGAGTAGTCTCATATAACAGAACCTAACCCGTATTTATGCAAAGTTTCCCAAGGTTCAAAGAAAACCAAGAAAACTCCAAACCTTCAGTGTATTAAAAATCATTTGTAATTGTTTCAATCAAAAAATTATGAATGAAAAACCATATATCAAAATCTTTTAAAAGGTGTCATTCCACACCGGCAGAAATAGTATTAAATTATAGGTTGATATCGGCAAAGTTTAAAATCAACATATAAATTACTCTGTCATCATACACATTATATTTTTCAACATATGTTGTATAAAATAAGAATTCTAGAAATAATTAAAATTTGCTAATTGAACTTTATTGATAAGTGGTAAACTGTTTTATAGTTTTTACACCACCTTTCTCCTTATTTTTTTTTCATTTGAGAATGAAGAATGGCAGCACATGTTTGGAGCTAGTGATCTAAAAAGCCCTCCCTCACCCAAACTTCAACATCAGGCTTCAGATCCTGCCATGAATACTTTTCCTAAAGTACCTTCTGGTGGTAAAATAAGTGAAGATAGTATGGAAATCGTGGTGCCTGAAGAAAAGAATCTTCATATTCCTTTTTCGCTCTTTGAGGAGATGCAACCTAGTAAGTTAATTTTTAAACATTTTTTTTTCCTTCCCATTTTTAATGTTTATTTATTACTAACACTGTTCTATTTTATAAAAACTTTTTAGATATTTGTTGTCCTTGTCGAGATGAACTTCAGGCCCTACTTAATAAAAAAACAGAAGAATATATTAATGATGATATTGTTAGACGTGCTAGTGAGCAGCTCTCAACACGAGATGAAAAACCTGCTATAAGTAAAAAAGGCATTAAAGTGCCTTCTGGATACCTTATTGCCCATTTACAAGAACATAGGAAAGCTGTCAACAGGTAAGTAATGGAAAAATTATTAAATTTTCAAGTATATACTTCAGGTTACTTCAACAAATTTTATGAATAATTTATTTACTAATAACTGGCATGTTCTTTTTTTCCTTTCTGATTTAACTAACTTAAAGTAATAGCTGAATCCAGACTAAGCTTTGATTGTGGGAAATTTATCTTAAAGTACAGTAGACTTCCTCAAATTTACACAACTTGAAACCAGAAATTGTGCAGATTTTATAATTTTGCAGATTTCTGGCCACTGTTTTGTTTACATATTTTAAACAGTAATTTAAGTGTAGTTAAGCGTTGGAAATTTTAATGGATTATTAAAAGTAAATTCTTAAAATAATTAACAAAATATTAAAATAATTTATTAATTTAATAATTACATGGAATAATTATGTAAAATGATAAAAATTTAGGTTTAAAATCAGAATCAGGCTTTTTAGGATCTTTACTTTTTGGATTATTGTTAAACTACTGTGGTTTTTTTTCCCTTGTCTTTTTTTATTAGAAATATTGGAATCAGCCATATTAAGCAGAATTACATATGAAATCACAAAAAAATAAAAATCATTACAGATTAAAGCCTAAACCAACAAAAAAAGTAAACATAAATAATACCACGTCAACAGTTACAGGTATTGTGCAAAAGCTACTGTTGTGCCATATTTCTATCTAAGATAAGAATATCACCATAATCATAAAATAACGAAACTTTATGTCATGTTTGATAAACAAAAAAGCTTGATTGATTAAAAAATGTCTTTGAAAAAGATCATAATCGCCATTTATATTAGTGGCATCTTGATGTTTTTGGAAATAAATTCATTTTTTCTTCATGGAAAAGCTTGAATTTGGTCATATTAAGCAAAAATTATTATTAAAATCCTTATGTAAAATTGACAAAATAAAAATTTTAATTGAAACATGGGAAAATGAATGCAAGAAAAATAAACAATTTGGTTACAATTTACAATTGCAAATATTGTGCAGGACCTACAATATGGCAATTTTTTGCTATAGATATGCTAATTTACATCAAAATCAAAAGTAATGTAAATTTATTTAGTAATTAATCAGCTGTAATAGCCAAAAAAGCATGATTAACAAATCAATTAGTAACAAAGTTGTGATTGCTACTGATTTCAGCACCATCTTGAATTTTGTTCCTACAGCTTAACTGTAAGTTTCACTATTTACATCTGAATGTGGATTTTTGGGCTGCAGGTTTAAGGGAATCTACTGTATTCGAAACATAACTGAAGTGCAAAGACAGTTTAGGAGAAAGTTTGAAAAGAGATCCCCCTTCTTGACTTACAATTGCTAGAATTAGAGAAACAGGTACATCTGCTCAGCAAGCAGCTGGCAAAGTAGGACTTTCTAAATCAAATGTCCATCACTTTTTAAAGTGTCGTCTACATTGGAAAAGTCACATTCCAAGAGTAATTCACATTCTCGATGAAGAATATTTGGACCATAATAATTTAAATTGCATATGCATTTTTTTTAACACTGTATGATACAGTAGGACTTGAAAAATGTGAACTTCTTAAATTTGTAAAAACTCCAAATTCTGGAATGCTTTTGAAAGAATCCTTACTTTGATTTTGGTGGTTGATTTGCTTTTTTATTTTACCCACAAATTCAGGGCTGCGGAGTCAGAGTTAGGCGCATTTTTAAGCGAAAGAGTCAGAGTCAGATCTGTTAAAATTCCTGGACTCCGAGTCTGAGTCGTCCATTTTACAAGCAGGGCTGCGTTGTCAGAGTCAGGCCCATTTTTGAGCGAAAGAGTCAGATCTGTTAAAATTCCCAGAGTCTGAGTTGTCCATTTATCCCACCGACTCCGACGCCCTGCACAAATGGCACCAACAAGAAAGTAACTAAAATTAAAATAACATCAATAAATGTGCTGATTGTGAATTTACACAGTAATTCCAAAAGTTATTTGTAGAAGTCTGCATGGGCTGAAATTTCCAGATCCAGCCCGGTATAAAAGCTAAAGGTTTGGTTCATGCAAAAATCATTGAAATTAAAATAAACACGTTAGATCTAACATAATTTCTACCTAATATGTTGATATTTCTTAATCAACTTTATCCTTCAATTAATTCTTCAATCCCAAAACTTTCTTCTATCTCATGCATGTTAATACTTCAAAATTTTCTATCACAGTGCCAAAATTAAATGACAATCTATGCCCAATGATGAGGATTCTAAAGATATGAAATTGTGTGCATTAGTTCTTGAGGTATGACTATTGCTAAAATCATGTAAATCATGCAAAATGCAGTATAGCAGTGCCACCTTTTGGGTGATTTACACCTAATCAGCAACAACTTATGTGAACATCTACCTGAATTTGAGATTTGATGAAAATCCGTGCATCATTTTTTGAAATAGAGCTATTGCAAAAATTGCAAAAAAATCCAGCATAGCAGCACCACCTATTGGGATTCTAAAGATATGAAATTCTGTGCATTAGTTCTTGAGACATGACTATCAACACCAAAATCTAATCAGCAACAACTTGTGTCAATGTCTAACCGAATCTGAAGTTAGATGAAAATTCGTGCATTAGTTCTTGAGATAGAGTTATTGCGGTAATCATAAAAAATGCAGCATAGCAGTGCCAGCTATTGGCGAATAACACCAAAATCTTATAAGCACCAACTTTTGTCAAGGTGTTACTGAACCTGAAGTTTGATGTAAATCCGTGCATTAGTTCTTGAGATAGAACTATTGCAGAAATCGTAAAAAATGCAGCATAGCAGCACCACCTGTTAGGCGATTTACACCAAAAACTAATCAGCATCAATTTGTATTAGGGCTAACTGAATATAAATTTTTATTAAATTCTCTGCATTAGTTCTAGAGATAGAGTGCCCACAAAATTTGTGTCACATACAGACTTGCAGACAGACATTTTATAAAATCAAATTAGTCAAATTGTGTTCAGGACCTTTTAAAATGTATATACAAATCGATTGAAAACCAGAAGGCAAAAATTTTCACGAATCCAATACTTTCTTCTTGTAAAGATAGAAGAAAGTAAAAAGAACTATATAAGACGCAAAGTAAAATAAAAAGAGGAAAGAACCTATAAATCAGTTGGAATTATCCAAAGGCTAGAAATTGCATTTAAATAAACGAATGTAATTTTACATTATTAACTTGTAGGAATTTTTGGGACTTTCCCATTTATTTGAATTAATAGAGTTTGAATTATCACAAGTCCACTTTATCTTGAAAAAATGGAGGAAATCGGTGTATGTAAAAGGGACAGTACAACTTAAAAAAGATAACATATGAAAAATGTGAAAGCTAGCAACCCTATATATGACTTTTACATGATTTTGTTCTCTTTTTTTTTGTTGTTGTTATAGAATACAAGTTATTCCTGATAGCATGCTGTTTGCTACATGTTCAGATGATGGAACTGTTAAGATTTGGGACTGTGAGAAGATGGAAGGAAAAAATGTAGCTAATCGATCCAGGTTAACCTACAATAGGCTAGGTAATTACTATTGTATGATTAATTGTTTATTATACTTCAATTCAGTAAAAAACAGCAAGGCATTCTTTTTAGATAAGGAAAACAATTTCACTTATCTCGTTTGACATCTCTTGTTCTGAATATTCTAAATGTTTATGCCAGCGCAGACATATATCCATTATTTAAGACACATTATACTAATCCATAGGGTTGAATTGACTTCATGCTACTGTTATCCCTAAAATAAATTTAATATGAGGCTGGATATATATCTAGCGATCTTATCCCTCTTGATCATTATTAAAAGTTACTAGCTTAGAGTAACTGGCTTGTCTTTTTGCTCGATGCTGATATTCTTGCCTACTGATCATGAGATCCCTTGTTTCAACCCATCCAATGCCAATTCATTCACTTTATATATATACATATATATATATGAAAGGATAAAAACCCTTTAAAATTCCAAATTAAATTTCAAAAATTTTAATTAAAATCTGAAGTTTCTTTCTCCTAACTTTAAATCTCATTCTAAAACCAGTTTTACCCCTTGTAACTTTGTTTCTCAGCGATACATCTTATTACTTTCAAATATCATTTTCGGACGATCTTTAAGAGTAAAAATGCTGACTGTCGGAATATTCTCATTCAGTTGTGGTTAGCCGATTCCCGGGCTGGCCAAACCCAATTCTGGAATCTGAGCCCACACAATCAATCAAAAGCTAATCAACCAATTAAACAAATGTTCCTCCCAAATTTACAACTATGCCCTCTTGCTGGAAAATATGACAAGCCCCAAGATATTAGCTAAAACCCGTGCCAAAAACGAGAGAACTTGCACTTTTGGGATGTCTGCAAAACTCATGCCAATGTAGCTCCTAAAGTCAGCGACATACATGGCTCGAGGGGTTCCCGGCCGAACTTGCGAATTGGATTGTAAGATGAGCGGCGAAATAAATGAGTTTGGTCCACCAAAAGGTTCCTGAGTTCAATTATTATACAAGTATGACACCCCAAGATTGACTTACACCTCTGTACGGACATCTGTCCCGAAGTGAACGGGCCACGACTACTCTATACAAGTCCGGAACGCTATCGTTACATTACATATATATATTGTAGTATGCGGATTTAGTGATTAGAAATCCGGAATAATTTTCCATTAACAGAATTTAACATAAACGAACATGTCTTGTACATCTAGAAATTAAATTTGCACTGATATGAGAAAAGTAGATGTATTTCCTCGAAACTTTTTTCCTAGCATTACTATGATACTTTTTTGTTGTTGTTGTTAATTACAATAATTACTTGATATGGTACTTCAAAGTACCGTTGGGTCATAACGCTTAGACAAAAATCGAGACTTAGAAGAAAAAAAAAACTACATCCAAATTTTTCTTATTATTTTAATGTGACTTATCATGCATATATCTGGTGTAAATTTGTCTATAATGTATATATGACTAGATGATGATGCTGTTGGTGCATCATCAGTGAGCCTTTCGCCATCAGAAGACTATTCTACAGTTGTAACGCTATTGTCCGATGAAAAGCATATCTAAAAGAAATTTCCAAACTTTTAACTGTAGAAAGCTCAAAAGGATTCATAAAAATGCTAAAAGATATTTTTAGGTTTCCTTCTATTTTGTTTTATAAAAATACAATACTTTTTTTAATGATAAAAATAACATATTTTTTGCTTTATTATTCATCAATGTCATACATAAATCATGCAATACCTCCCCCTACATTGTATCCAAATCCACCTGTCTAGCACCCACGCATCCCTAGTAAATGTTATATGCTTTTATGCACCATATGTATACAAACAATAAAAAACTATGTAAAAATGCTTTTCAATGCAGTCCTGACAATACTCAAAAGTAACGCTTTGAAAAGTGCTTTGTAAAGTAAACAAGCTGAAAATTAATTTTTTTTATCATAGCATATTGTCAAGGAAGCTATTTAAAACAAGAAAAAAAGAATATGATAGCCTTACCTTTAAAATTTAAGATGTTTCCAAGCAAAAGTTAAGGATACCATGCCAGACAAGAAAAAGGAAGTACAATTGACACTTATACGCACAAAAATAGCTTTGTAATCAATTTTCAGCTTACTGGAACTGTTGCTATCTAGTGATGGTCAAGATAAGTATTTTATATTGTTTCCCAAAAGTACCATTGTGAATGTATTCAATGAGTATATTTTAATTGGGATAGAAAACTTTGGTACTTTAAAGTATCGTCGGGTCATAAAGTGTTAGCGTCTAAACATCGCAGAATTTTAAGTTTTACACTGTCAAATGAAGAAAAAAAGAGACTTTCAAATGCAATTTGTTTAAACGCTGTCTTAAATAACGGATTTTTTATGGTTTAAAAAAAATTAGAGCATGATTTTTTTAACATCTGTCTCTATGGTGTGCAGCCCAATTATGGAAGATTAACCTGTATGCACTTAAAAGGATGTAAATAAGTTCACTATTTTTACCTGGCTGATATTCGAATGATATTAAAATTCATCAAAAATAAATAAATAAATAAAATGCAAATTTAATCGATATATAATCAAACTACCACTGAAATAATCAGAATAAAAAAGGTTTCTAAAATTAGTGAAATCTTTGACGATTTCTTTGGCTATCAATCCTTGGCATGTAGCTAATACGAAAGTGCCTTTTTAAATAAATATCAATACTTTGTTTAAATGCATAAATTGTATTTTTTTATTTAAAATTGCTTTTTTGTATCAGTGAAAAAAAAAAACAAGAAAAAAGTTAAACATAAAAATATATATATATTGGAGTTTTTAATTAAAAATGATTTTCATTTATGTTTTGTGCAGCAAGCAGTACATACTGTAAGGCAGGAAGCCAGGGTTAGCTTATCATGTGATAAAAAAAGATAGTGTCAAAATGTTTTGAAATGCAAACTCACGGTATAAACACTTAATTATAATTATAATAAATCCAAGTCCATATTTAAACATCCAGTATCTAATATACTGAATGACAAATACAATTAATGTAACATGTGGTGTAAACATTGGACTAAGAAACTACAAAAAATAATAATAAATTTTATATATGATGCTATAAGACTAAAATTTTAACTTTTAATAGGTTTTGAAATTTGTTCTATCATTCAAAAATTTGTCTTATAATCGAACATCTTGTTTTATACAGCTGGTATTTTCTCTAAATTTTTTCATTATCATCAACAGAACCTTATTTTTAAATATTTCATGTCTAATAGCGCACATTGTGTATAATCAAAATTAATTGTTGTGGTAAATTTTCATTCGGAGATTTGGCAGGATATTTCTTTGTATAAACTTCTGCGATAATTAATAGCATTACACTTATAATGTATTTTAAATAGACGCCAAAACTGTGAATAACACTTCCTGCCTATCACACAACAATTTTTTGTAGAATGTGATGAATGTTATGAATTATAAAAACTATTTTTGGTGACTGCTCCGCAAAAATGCTTCTGCAGAAGTAAACATCCGATTCATTAATATGCTTATCATGCATTGTACCAAATGCTAAACAATGTGTACATATAAACTTAAAGAAACGAATTAGAAGACTATTCAAAAGAGACAGGCAAATAGTTTCCATGTTGCTGGATCTGCAGTTTAAATATGACAGCTTGAAATCTGGAGGAATGTATTTTGAAAATACAAAATACATTGGAAAAGCATTCTAAAATGCGTTACCTAAATACATTTGTTTTGTCAGTCTAAAATGCGAAATACCAAAGGTATTTTGAAAATGTATTTCAAATACATGCATTTTCAACACTGCACAATTGTGATTGCAATTCTAATGAAGTAGTAGTATTTTAATTAAATTTTTGTAGAATTTTTGATGAGAAGAAAATCAAAATATTCAAGTTAAAATTTTTCAGGGTTTTTTCCCTTTTTTATTTTCATTTATTAGTTTCTCAATTATTATTTTATTTTCATTTATTTTTATTATGTTTAAAATACTTTTTTTTTTTTTTTAATTTTTGAGGATAACCTGACGCTAATAAAAAATCCAACTTTTACTTCTTCTTTTAAAGATGTATTTATTTAGTAGTAAAGAAATCTATAAAGTATTTGTTATGAGTCTGTAGAAGAAGTGAGTTCTACTTTTTTATGTGTGATCTTTAATTCATTATTTTTTTCAAATAGTATAACAATGCCTGTATCCAATTCCTTTTTCTAAATTTTAATTTAACACCACCTTTCCTTCACAGTAATATCAATACAGTAGACTCTCTCAAATCTGCACAGATTGGGACCAGAGGTTGTGCAGAGTTTAGAATTTTGCAGATTTCTGGTCATTGCTTTGTTTATATTTTTTAAACAGTCATTTGAATGTAATAGTGCAATCAAAATTATAATGAATGCTTGCAATATAGTAAAATATTAAAATAATTAAGTAAAGTAATAAACTAAAATCATAAAAATAAGGAAAATTTTAAAAATGATTAAATTATTATAAAAGTAAAAGTCAAGTAAATAATAATAATGTATATTTAAATATGCATAATAAAAATAAGATACATTTTCCTTGAATTATTCAATAAAACTTTCCCCATAAATGTACCCTATTAAATTCACATCAAAATCAAGGAAGTTTTATTTCAGGTTTAGCCAGTCTTAATAACCAAAAAATCTTGATTAATACATAAATATACCGGGTGTCCCAAAAAGGACTGACTGATTTTAAAATTCAATAACTTGCAAACGGTGACAAATATTAAAAAAATTCTTGCAGGAGGGTTATGCATAAGGTCATAAGTTTTATTACAGTGATTTTCAATTTTAGTTCGATTTACAAACAATAGATGGCGCTGTAATCAATAGTCGCTAAATACAGGCTCGATTTTTGGTCCTTTATCTTGTTCCATGCAGAAAAAGGAGATGGAAATGTATTATCCGGGCCAAGAAGTACCAAAAATCGAGCCTGAATTTAGCGTCTATTGATCGCAGCGCCATCTATTGTTTGTAATTCGAACTAAAATTGAAAATCACTGTATAAAAACTTTTGACCTTATGCATAACCCTCTTGCAAGAATTTTTTAAATATCTGTCACCGTTTACAAGTTATTGAATTTTAAAATCAGTCATTCCTTTTTGGGACACCCGGTATTTGATTAAAAGCTTGCAATTACAAGTGATATCATCAATATCTTGATTTTTTTCAAAAATAAATTTATACTTTCTTCATGAAAAATTACAAGTTGAGTCATATTATTGAGAATTACATGTTAAAATACATACGGAATGATATAAAACTAAAAATTTCTGTAATTTTGACCCTACATCTGAACTGAAAGTTTCATTGTTTACATATGTGATGATGTGTGGATTTTTGGCGTTTGCAGATTTTAGGGTTGCGGATTTGAGGGAGTCTACTGTATTACTGTGAAGGAATCACACTAGTCACTAACAAAAAACACTCTCAGTATGATCCACCTTGATTATTGAAAATTTATTTAACTGATATAAAAATGTAAAGTTCTATTTTCTTAATTTTACACAATTTCAATATAAATGTCATTTATAATTCCTTGAGTTTTTTTCTTATAAAATGTCTATTTCTTCATAATTAACATTGTTTGAAATATGTTATGCACTTTACTTTTAGCTTGCTTTACCCTTCGCATTCCTCATTTTTGTCTATATAGTTATAAAATAATTATAACATTTCTTTGTTTATTGTTTTAAATTTTATTGTAAACTTTTTAATTAAAAATCTTAATTTTAGCAATTTCAATTAATATTTAAAACCGAAGAATTTATAATTTCCTATGATCTGTTAATCGTTATTCTTGGTTAATTAAATAAATAATTTAAAATCAAACTCATTTATAATAATGATTTAAATTGCTGTATTCTATTTTTAGTGATCTTGTCGAAATTATCTTTTTTCTAATCAGTTTCACATCTTTTCATTGAAAATATGACTTAATATTCCCCCCAAAAATAATATTGATTTATTTACTACTTTTAAAGTTTCTCGCCACTGTTTTGGATTTGGTGTCTTCTATGTAACTTAAAAGAGGTCATCTTTGATTTTCAGCCAAAACTACAACTTATCTTGTAAATTCAGTGCAAAGTACCTGTTTTGGCTAAATTTATAGAAAAATTTATTTTTGACATTCTTCACCTCGGTACTCAACCACTCGCTATTTCGAAATTTTACTGCAATGATACGAATCTGGGAACATCCATGCAGTTCTGATTGGTAGACGTGTCGGGGGGTATGGGTCGGTGAACCTTTTCACATTCGCACGCCAAATTTTTCCACAAAGTATTTTAAGTGATCATGACGTGCCAAAAACAGAAAAATTTAGTGGATCAGATCAAATATAAAAATAGCAAATTAATTAAAATTCTGATTTTAGGATTAAAAATATGTGAGTAGCAGTTTATGTTATACTCATATTTAAATAATTTTAAATTTCCCATTTTTTCTGTTGCATCTTAGATGCCAAACAATTCACACCAGTTTCATATTTATTTTTTTTAAGAGAATGTGAGCTGAATTGGAGCATCTGACAAGAAGTATCTACTTGAGTTTTTCATCCTTTTCATTCCCCCACCCCCCTAAAAGGGAGGAAATACCTCACAGAAAAAATCTCAAAATGGCTTCTTTAAACAATTTTTTTTTGAGTATGTGTGTGGAATTGAATTTGAAATTCCAATTTATCATAATTTCACCATCAGCATTTGGCTATAAGGATTGTTGTTTTCCGATGATATGCCAATTCTCACTTAATCTCAAAACCTTTTGAGCCAATACTGAGCTACGTTGGGATTTATTAAGTTGCATTCCAGTTTATTCCATCTGTATAACAACGGCAACAAACCTAATTCAGGAAAAACAACAAGTTTAAATACAAAATAATGCAATTTGTGCATCTTCACTATATGAAGGGTTGGTGTAAAACATAGAAGATGACATTTTTTAATTTTTTTCTGATCAATTTATATATAAAATTGTTTAACGGCATCCTGAAAATGCAGAGCTTTTACTAAATATGCCCCATATTAATCAAAAATAAATTTTTACATTTGAATTTACTTAACGAAAAGTATTTGCATATTTGTCCAATAGAATAAAATCTATCAGACAAAAAATTTTGCACAAAAGTAACAGATGTTAACTTGAAAAATCAGTTGTTTTATAGTAAGCAACCATAATAATTTTGTTTGTATTTTTTCTTAGAAAACTTAAAAATTGACTATATTAATACTTGCAACCATGTTTTACATGTGAGCCCTGCAATACTTTGATTTAGAACACTAGTGTATACCATGCCAAAAATAATCTTCCACGTGCCACCTATGGTATACGTGCCATAGGTTCGCTGTCCCTGGTATAGGCTGTAGGCAAAGAGCATGCAGAATTGAGATACAGAAGGTATAGATAGTTAAAAAAAAAATAATAATAATAATCCAGAGTGTAAACCACCATGTGTACCCTCTGCTACATCCTTGTTAGTGGAGCTCAAAATTGTTGAATCCATTGGTTGGTTGGATTTAATAAAGTCATTAAGTTTGTAGATGGTGAGACACAGGGTGGATTTAAGAAAAAAGGAGACAGCTAGGGAGTCTTTGTTTTTTTTAAAAAAGATGCCCTCAGTCTGTTCTAAGAGATTTTTTGGCATTAACAATTGCCTTGTGTCAGGATTTTTTGCTTTTGTCCTGTTAGAAGTAACCTAAATAAAATATTTCGGGCAGTTTTTCTTTATAATAGTCAAACTCCTGAAGTATTTTTGATCTGCCCTAGTTCCATGCTCTGTGTCAGTTGTAATAATTTCAACTGATAGCTATCATCAAGTAAAGTAATGCTGTATTAATTCTGGACATTTGTCATAAGCTGTTCCTTGTCAGTAGTATAAATTTCTTCATATTCACTCTTAATGAGTTTTGTTGTTGCATTTAATTTGGTGAATTAGATCCACCGGGTATTATTCTTAATTAAATTCTAAAATTGCAAAAAATAGATTTCCTTATTCATGCTTTTATACATTGACGTTATTATATCTCTACATTTTTCTGGCATATAATAGTAAGTGTTTTATTCAATTATTTTTCATACCCACTTTCTAACACTTCGTTATATATCCCTATTGAAATAATATACAGACAAACTTTAAAATTTCTAACTGCAGATAAATTGAAGCGTAGAAGTTACTAAATTTATATAAAAAGTCTAAGTGCTAAAATTATTTGAAATATATTTTTTAAATAATCATTACTGTTATTTCAGTTTTACCACCTTTTCAATCATAGAGATAACTGGAGATACTCTGCTTATTCTCTTGTAAATCATTCCATCCAATTTGATACCCAAACACATCATTTGTATCCATTAATCATAAACTAAAGTTTGTTTTGGGCACCAAATATGCTATTTCTCTGAAGAAAAAGTTACAAATTTGCCTGACCTTCCATCAGTTTAAATGAATAACAATGCTTTCTTTCTGTGCTTTCAATTATTTCTGCTTTCCTGTCTTTTTCTTGTAACAAAAGTTTCACTTCCAAAAATTTTATTTAATTATTCTTATCATTTTAAATATTTGTTACAGATGGTCCTGTTACAACTATGACAGCATGTCAGAATATGCAGTCTATCGCAGCTGCCTCTGAAAATGGAAATATACATGTATTTAGGTAAATTGTATGTTTTAATACTTTTTCAAAACCATTCCAGCTTCAAACAGAATTTAGTTTATTTACATACTGTTTTTTAATCAAATTTATAAATATCATGCTCTGGCTTAATTTTTTTTTTTTCCGAAATTAATAGGAATTGTTGTAAATCTTCATCTGGCTATTAAGTACTTAGATTGATCTTCTTAGTTAGTTTTGATAGTTCTATATCTGTGCTGTCTAAAGTTCTGTTCCACCAGAGAATTATCATTTCAACATACAATTATGCTAAAAAAATGTTGTTCAAGTAAAATGCCTGTTATTTAAATTCACTTTGTAATTTATATTTTTTAAAAAGCTATGGAGACTGACACATACTTTACACAAGCTGTCAGTATTATTGAAAAATTTCTTCTCATTTTGGAATTTGTAACAGTGATATTTAGAGATATTAGTGATGGAAATTGATTATGCGACTAAGAACATTTGTAATCCATACCATATGTAGCACTACATGTTTACAAACTTCATATTTCTGTACAGTTATAGATACTTTTTTTTTTAATGGAAAGAAAGAAAAAAATATCATGATCTTCTTATTTGAATACAAGAAGTTTTATGGGGAGGGAAAAAAAAATAAGAGTTTGACTAGCATTTATTAAAAATATATATATTTACCAAAAGTCAATTTCATTTGTTTTTCCTTCCCAGGTTAAATTATGATAATGTTAAATCTTCTCTTCTACACACAAGAACACTTGATCCTTTTGAAGAAGGTTGTGCTGTTGATATTAATTATTTTGATAATGGTAAGTTCAGTTTTTAAATTAATATTTTATTTATTCTTTTTATTATTTACTTGATGAAATGTGACTCACGAGAAAGAAAAGAATAGTTAATTATTTCAAAACTCTACATATTGTCAAGGGTGCCATTTAAGAACTTTCTTAAGGAGGGGGAATATATTTGATGAATTTGATTTGATCTTGTGCAGACATAAGAAGAAATTGAGACCATTCTATTCAAAGCCCATATTTGGGTGAGTGGAGCCCAATTGAGAATGATTTTAGTCTGATCCAGGTCCATGTTATGTAGATATGCTTATTTTTAGGAACCACTGTTTTTGAATAGTAATCTTCATCTTATTTCAATTCCTACTATTAGTTCACACCCTCCCTATATTTATTTATTTATATATCTTGTTCAAATTTTCAATCGTTAATAAAATACTTATTATTCTTACTTACTTACACAATGGTGCTACAATCCATGTAGGATTTTGACCTCCCTCAATATACTTCTCCAGACCTTCCGATCTCTGGCCTTTACTTTATAATTTATAATTTGGTTTTCTGCAAGATCTTTCTCTATCTCTTTTATCCAACTTTTGCTGGGTCTACCAATACTTCTTTTCCCAAATAAATTACCACTATAAATCCTCTTTGTGCTTCGCTCATCCCTCATTCTGATTAGATGGCCTAACCATTGCATTCTTCTTATTTTTATAGTATTTATTATATCTTTTTCATTATATAACTGTTCTAACTCCATATTTGTCCTTATACGCCATGTATTGCCTTCTTTAATAGGTCCAAAAATTTGCCTTAAGATCTTCCTTTCCCAAGTGATAAGTAGCTTTTCATCTTTTTGTGTAGTGGTCCAGGTCTCACTACCATAAATTACTATTGGTTTTATAACAGTTTTATAAATTTTAAGTTTGGATGTACGAGATATTAGAGATGATTTTAGAATGTTTCGAAGAGAAAAATAGCATCTATTTCCTGCTGCAAGTCGGGTTTTAATCTCTGCTTCTACCATATTATCACAGGTGATCGTAGATCCTAAATATTTAAATTCTGTTACTTCATTAAATTGTAATTCATTATTTATTGTTAAAGCTGCTGTTGCCTGTGATTTCATTCGGTCCATTTTCATGTATTTTGTTTTTTCTTTATTAACCACGAGGCCTAGTTTTCTTCCTTCCGTGTCTAATTTATTGTATGTTTCAATCAAGACTTTCTTATTCCTAGCAATTATATCAACATCATCTGCAAATGCAAGGATTTGGAGGGAGCGATTCATAATAGTACCACCTCTGTTGTTGTAAATGCTTCTAATTATTTTCTCCAGGCATAAATTAAAAAGAATTGTCGAGAGAACATCACTTTGCTTTAGACCTGAATTCACTGCAAATTCTCTTGAAAGTCTTCCCTGTGCCTTAACTTTAGCTTTTGTATTTTCCAGTGTTAATTTTATAAGCTTAACTATTTTATCAGGTATTTTAAATTCCTTTATTTCAAATAACTTATTTCTGCTTATACTGTCATAGGCCTGTTTAAAATCAACAAACAATTGGTGCAAATTAATATTTTGTTCATAGAATTTTTCAAGGATGTTCCTGATACTAAAGATTTGGTCCACTGTTGATCTTCCTTTCCTAAAACCACACTGATAATCACCTATCACCACTTCAGCATACGGTTCTAATCGCTTTGCAATTATCTTTGCCAACACTTTATATGTAACATTTAATAAGGCTATGCCTCTATAATTCTGGCAATTTAAGATATTTCCCTTTTTATGAATTGGGATAATAATAGCACCATTCCATTCATTTGGTATATATTCATTCTGCCAAATCTCTACTATTAGATCATGTAACATTTGTACCAACTTCTCTCCACCATATTTCAAAAGCTTAGCACTTATCAAATCTTCACCAGGTGCTCTTCCATTTCTTAATTTTGCAATAGCATCCCTTACTTCTTCTACAGTTGGTGGTTCACAGTTTTCTTCATTCATGTCATAATCATTATGATTAGATTGTATTTCTCTTTCGTCATTTGACTGTCTGTTTAACAATTCTTCAAAATATTCTGCCCATCTATCTGTCACATTTGCGTGCCCTCCAATAAGTTTATCATTTCTGTCTTTACAAAAAAGGGTGCATGGTTGATAGCCCTTTTTGATTCCTTTAAGCTTTGAATACATTTGGCTTATATCACCTAATACTGATAGGTCTTCAATTTCTTGAATTTTACTCTGCTCCAAAGCTCGTTTTTTCATACGTAACAACTTTTGAGTATTTCTTCTGATTGTTTTAAATGATTTTCACTCTGTCTTGTTCTATGTTTCAGCATTTTTTCTCTTGCTTTATTCTTTTTCTTAATCAGTTGCCAACACTCATCATCAAACCATTCATTAATTTCCCTCCTTTCTTCCTTTCCAACTACTTCCTCAGCAGTTTTTAATATATTTTTGCATTTAGCCCATTTACTATTGATTATATCTTCCTCATTAAATTCAGCATATTCACTAGCAATTCTTTCTGTTAATTTACATTGATAAACCTTTCTTCTCTGCATGTTTAGTAAATCTTTTGTTTTAAATTTTACTTGTTTAGTTCCTTTTGCATCTCGAAATCTTGTAACTCTTTGTCTGTATTTCATAATAACAAGGAAATGATCAGTATCTAAATCCGCACCTCTATAACTTTGTACATCCATAACATCACTAGCATGTCTTCTGTCAATCATAATGTGGTCAATTTGGTTTTTTGTCTTTCCATCAGGGGAAATCCAAGTTTCTTTATGTATGTTCTTATGCTCAAAACATGTGCTACTTATGATTAAGTTGTTAGAAGCAGCGAAGTCCACAGCTCTTATTCCATTTTCATTACTCAAATCATGTAAGCTAAATTTTCCAATTGTTGGTACAAAAGTGTATTCTTTTCCAATTTTAACATTAAAATCACCTATTACCATTTTAACATCATGTCTTCGTATCTTATCAAATTCAATCTGTAGTGTTTCATAAAAAGTATCTTTTTGTTCGTCCTCGGTATCTTCCGTTGGTGCATGGACACATACTATTGAAATGTTAAAAAACTTTGCTCTCAATCTCAAGATACATATTCTTTCATTTACATTGTGAAAATCAATAATATTTTCTCTAAGGCATTTTCTGATCATAAATCCAGTACCATGTGTGTTTTTTCTTGTGCTTGCACTATTAAAAATTGTAAAATTACCAATATCTCTTATCCCACTCTCCTTCCATCTTACTTCCTGTATGGCCAATATGTCCAGTCTATAACTATCCATCTGACTCTGTAGTTGCTTCACTGCACCAGCTCTGTATAAACTTAAAACATTCCAAGTTCCAATTCTAAAATTCATAAGCCGTGTTCCAGTCCGTTTTACCATGAGATCAGTCCGTCTAACATCTGTATTTAAGGGCTTCGCAACAAGGTTTTTTTTCCAGGGAAAGGTTGTCAGCCTTTCGCCCAACCCTTTTAGTCACCTCTTACGACATGCACGCGTTACATTGGAACTATTCTTTAATGCCGGTCACCACACGGCATACTTATTATTCATCCTATCAAATTGAAATAATTTTTTTTAACTTGTACTGGATGACAATTGATGTTAATACAGTTTTTTCAAATATTAATTCATTAATTAAATTTTAATTAATTAATTTTAGTTTTACATGGGAGACAAAATGGTGGCCATTGAAGCATTTAATGCATCTTCATATCTATAAGGGGGGTTACCATAGGGGGGACCCTGTTCTGTCGCCAAATACTGCCAAGTTTGTTGCCAACTTGGCGATATGTCGCTAAATTTGGCGACCAAAATGAGTTGCCAAAAGTGACGCCAACTTGGCGATATCTCTAATATTTCGCCAAATTCCCATAGACTTCCATTGTAAACCTACTTGCTTATAGAACATCAACAAATTGAGATATTTTAATGCAACAAAAACTAATATTAGCTTAAGGGATTATATTAAATTTTTCTTTGATGACCTAAGTAGGAATTGACTTTAAAAACAAAATTTTTATATTGTTTAATTGAATAATTCTGCAAATATTTGGAAATAATGGCAGTCAAGATTAAGCACTTCTATGTGCTCTGAGGGCACTAGCCAACATACACCAATGTCTGTGTAATCATAAAATTATATTGAAAAAAAATCCATCATAGACAACTATAGAGTCTGTGGTAGAATGGAAAGCAATCAAAATCTGTGCTTAACAATTGCATGCAAGCTGATAGACTTAACAGATGTAAGCTGCATCTTAATATAAAATAGTATAAATGTAAGACTACAAACAACAAGCAAAATTTGTATATCACCTCTGATAAGTAACATAGTTTTAATACAACTTGTTCTAATGAGTGTGAAGTGACTATTGAACGATTAATTATTATTAGTTAAGATTTTTTTTTTTTTAAATTTAAGTACTCTGTTAGAAATAAATTATCTTTAATAGACTCCTAAAAATCAATTAACATTCCAAAAATATAAATAGAAAATGAGCCATTATTATTGCACTTTATTATGAGAAAGTTTGTTTTCTTGCTTTTTCTCTGAAAATTTTGTTGAATTTTAAACTTCTATTAATTTGAGATTTGATGGACATAATTGCTAGGCCCTTTAAATGTTCTTACTGAATTGGAAACTTAAATAAGTTTTGATGTTAGCAAACTTCTTTCTTCAAATGCTACAGATACTTAAAATTGCAAGAAATTCCAAATAGAAATAAATAATTTTCAAAATGTGATAGATCTATTCTTGCAAGCAAAGAATTTAAGCTTTTTCATGATATTTTGAATTTTTGATGATAGAATTGACTTTAGTACTTTCATTTTCTCACAAAACATGTATCAATGACCCAAATGACTCCACTGTATATTGTTTGGTATAGTATATTTCTGAGAACAATTTTAAACACAGCCAATGACTCATAAAAATTTATAAGTCAAAATGTTTATTTCCCTGTAATATTGAACTTTGTGTAGTTAACTGTCTAATAAAATTCCAAATATTTCAACGGCAGAAAAAATAAATGTTAGTTTAGTATAAATTTAAACTAAATATGAAACATTAGACAGATTTGAATACATTTAAAAAACAATTAAATTTAAAATATATACATAATAACATTTAATCAAAATCATACAAAGTATGTGTTTTGATCACATAGCCTCATCAGTACTAACATCAACCATAGCAACAAAACATCGAACACACGCTTGACTCAGTCAAAGTTTCCTTTTAGAAACAATGTGTGTGTTTGATGTTTTGTTGTTGTGGTTGATGTTAGTACAGATGAGGCTATGCAATGAACTTGTGAAATGTATACTTTCTATGATTTTAATTAAATGTTTTTATGTATATATTTTAAATTTAATTGCTTTTTAAATGCATTCAAGTCTGTTTCATATTTAGATTAAATCAGGGTGTCAACGATTTAAATCAGTGATTTAAATCATGATTTTAATCAAGTGATTTTTTTTTTTTTTAAATCATTGATGAAAATAAAAAAAAAATTCTAAATGTTTAAAATGACATAAAAAAGTATTCAAATCTAAGATGAACATAATTTGGAAAATTTCTACAGGTATTGTGACTTATGAATACACAAAACAAAGCTTTAAATAATTGTTTCTAAGCATAATTCCTGAGTATTGTGAAAAATTTAAGTACAGTAAGTTTGTAAAAAGCATGGTTTTTATCTAACAAACATAAAAAGCATTTAATTTTAAAATGATATTTAAATCTAATATAACTTACGATGTCATAATTTCCTTTTAATAATCAAGTTATTCATTCTTTTATATACAATAAACCTAGCAACAGAGTGTCAATGATTTTAATCAACTGATTTAAATCATATGATAAAATCACATATTTTCTGATTTTTTAAAATAGTGTGAAAAAGCATTATAATCAGTAATGAAAATTATCACTAAGTCACTTGTAAAAAATGTAATATTTGTTATTGTTAATTATAACAATGTTAAACTGTATAAAAAGAAGTATTATACATTTAAAAAACATCTAACTAAATGTTAAATAACTTCAAAGCGTTATAATATTTAGTAGCTATTCAAATATTTTAATGTTGTGGGGAAACAATCTGATTTAAATTTCAAAATACAATTTTTGTAATCTATTTATAAATTATGTGCGAGTTTGCTGTATACATTGCTACAATTTTTGATCAATTTGGTATACATATGCTTTAGAACTTGTGTAAAATTATTGGCCGCTTTATGAATTTATCAAACAATTATTTATCACCTTTTTCAACCACTTTTTCAACAATGTAGATTGTGTTCTTAATTAAACAGTTAATTGTTTAATAATCACAAAATTTAATCTATATCATCAATTTAAAATTAAATGCAATTTATCAATAACTTTAAAATATAAGCAGTATTTAATATTGGTTTATATAATTATTACAAAATATTAGTGCACATAATGTTATATGTTACTAAAGAAATTTTTAATTTGCAGTTTTTTTTTTATTTCTATAATTACATAATTAAAATTTTATTAATTAAAGCAAAAAAACATAGATTATGTTAGTAATTGGAGGGTTATTCATTTTTGAAATGCTTAATTCTTGGTAGATGTTTAATATTTTAACACAGGGAAAAAAAATTTAAAAAAATCCGATTTAAATAAAAAAAAAATCTGATTTTTTTTATTTTTTAAAAAAAATCGTGATTTTTTTTTACACCCTGGTTTAAATAATATTTTAATTCAAATGATAAAATGTACGTTTATCTTAAGAATTAGGATAAATTATCAGTTTTTTAGATGGCCCTATTATGTCATTTAAGAAGAGCAATAAAAAATGTAGTAAAGGAAAAGAGACATGGTTTTTAATATTGAAAATTATTTTTCCATTTTTCCTGATGTTTATATTGATTCTTTAGGTCCCTATTTAAAAATTTTCTAAAAACTAACAGTATTTTTTGCTAATTCTGAGTAAACCACCTTAAAAAAAAGTAAATGTTTTATAAAATTAAAATATTTAGATCAAAAAATTTTATCAAACAATGAACTGTTAATTTTAATATTATTAATAAATTTGAAATTCTTATTAAAAATTAACCATTATATATGTTTTTTATTTGTGTTCTTTTAATCTATTCTTATAAAAATTCTTTTGTTTGTGATTTTAAATACACAGTAATATCATAGAACTGCTCTTTGACATTTTTCTTATCTGTTTGTGTGGCATATTTTATTCTTAAATTTGAAATATATTTTTTAAAGAATGCTGCAGTTGGTCATATCATTTAGTGCATAATAAAATGTGATGAATTGAAATAGCTTTCTTTATTTTTGTAAACTTGCATTTTTATTTGTAATTTGCTAAGAAACAATAAAGGGTTATAGAAGACACTGTGAGACTACTTTTCACAGTTTGTAAATTTAATGTATTTTTGTTCCTTTTCAGCTTTTTTTTTTTTTTTTCATCAATATCTATTTAAATTCAATAATTGTGTTCTGACCGCAATATTTATTTTTTTATCGATCACACCCTAATGCTTTCATCGGCATCTCCTTCACACAGATTTGCTGTGTGGTCTTGCTGTCTGCATGTATTATGATGACGTCATTGATGCGCTTCTCTCTCCCTCCCTGACGCAATCGTTACACAATAGCTGATGTCTATAGGAGGCGTACGTTTGCTTTGTTTTTACGAATAGCGAGATTATCATTTAAATCTACAGCTTGTCATTTGATTTTCATAAATTTTGTCATAACTTTTAATTTAGATAATCAATTTAAATCTGCCATTTATTACTTTGTCAACTGCCGTACTTGCCATTTATAAACTAAAACCTGTTAATTTAAAAATCAGAATTTGTTGTGATGAAGCGCTGTTAAAATGTAAATTTTTTTAGAATTTTATCAGGTGCAGCTGAAGTCTAGCACATTTTTTTAAAGGAACCCGCAAAATGTTTTATAAAAGAATTATGGTATCGTACTAAAGACTGGTAATCTCTTTTTTGATGTGGATGCATTTGTCATGCCCAAATTGAAATAATCTGTGCTGCTCTCTTCTAAAAATCCAATGGAATAGCTGAAAATTTTTATGATTCTCTTTTTATAAGAGATTCTTATTTTTAATATTTACTTGGTGACTAAAAGCAAAGACCCTTTTTATTAACTCTCCTCTACTAACGAACTGGAAATAAAGTGATGGTTATTCTCCAAATAATGCCTCATTATTGTCTTCAACAGTTTACAAGTTTTTAAAGTAAGAATGTTCTTTATTTTTATATTTTTAATGATCATCAATTTATTCAAGAATCCAGCAATGATAATTTAACCCTATACAATACAAGTTTCGCCACAGACACTTGAACAATCAAAAAGCACCATACAATCCATGATCGTAACTCAAAATATGAAGCATTAGAGGTTGCTGTCTGATTAAAGAGAAAAACCTGCTAACTACACAGTAATGAAGTAAAGGATTGCTGATTTTGTTTTAATGTATAACATTTTTGCCAATCAGAATTCTAATATGGATGATAATTACAAGAAGAAATAAAAAAGGGAGATTTAAGTTAGTTTTGGTTGAGCCAAATTTCTGTACGAGAAATTTCACTAAAGTATGTCAAACCTCTGGAAAAAATGTTTTGTAAAGAAAGTGATGTAGATTGTGAATTATGTGCAACATTCTTCAAAAACTTCTGTACAAGAGCCAAATTTATGTACAATAAATTGCACTAATGTATGCTAAACCTCCAGAAAAAAAAAAAAACTTTTTGTAAAGAAAGTGATGTGAATGTGAATCGTCAGTTATGTGTAACAGCCTTCAAAAATAATGTAATACACAATTCTTAGAGTGACTTTTATTTAGCTCTAAACAAATCTCTCTTTTTTTATCATTTGTGTTCTCTTGCGTTTTATCGCACAATTTGATTCCCTTTGCAACTCCTTTATAATTATTGGATGCAAAATTTAGTGACCCTTTTCTAAAATGTATGATGTAAACACATTCAATGTTTTATACCCTGTATGTAAATTATACTCTGTTTAATTTCCCACACCTTTTCTTATAAATTTAGCCTTAATATTTTTCTGTTGTGGTAGGAAAAGAATTATTTTGTGAAAGCTTTATTCTCATTAAATTTGTTGCTAAGTTTGTACTTATGATTGTAAAATTTAAACTGTGTAACTGTGTTTTAATATTTGTAAAGAAAGTATCGTTATTTATTTCTCTTGAAATTTTATTGATTCACTTTTTGATTTGTATTTTACAGGCAGTCAGTCCGTTTTAGCATATGCAACTCTTACTGGGTCTATTGTTGGATGGGATTTACGTTGTCCAGGCACGGCATGGAAAGTGGAAAATAATCCCAGGCTTGGTAGGCTAAATGTTTTCCTGTTTGTTTTTCATTTTTCTAATTCTTACAATAAGACTTCGATTATTTATCGCTTAAGCAGTAAAGTCAATGTTTTATTTACAGTAGAACCTCGATTATCTGAAGTAATTGGGACCGACCCTCTTTCAGAAAATCGAAATTTTCGGATAATCGAGAATGCTTCAATTTTAAGATTAAGGTGAAATATTTACAATATTTCTTATTATGGTAACAAGTGCTTAATAAAAATAAAGCAATAGCAAAATAGAAACAAGAATAAATTACCTGAATTTTAATTTTGAAATTAAGTGCCTTTTACATATATCACAAGGATTTGAAAAAATGTTTTGCTTGTCGCAGTTTTGATTGCCTTTAGTTTGAAGCTCCATCACAGAGTTTTTTAATATTATTAGTCCACCAGTATCACAGTCTTTCTGCTGCTCCAGCCATGCCAAACCTTTTGCAAAACATTCAAGAGCTTCAGAATTGCTAATGTGTTCGTTTTCTCCGTTCCACTCCACAGCTTACGGGAGCTCAAATTAAATTCAAAGGAACTCTAAAAAAGAGGATCGAAAATATTTATATGTACTCGTAGTTCGGAAAGGACTGCTTGCACACAAGGAATGTGATAGTTAAAAAAAAAAAAAAAGTGTTCAAAATGGATTTTCCACACAAGGAATGTGATAGTAAAAGAAAAAAAAAATACTTTAAAAATGGATTTCGGTTAACCGAGATTTTCGGATAAAAGAGGTTCTACTGTATTTATTTATTTTTCAGTTCTAAGTTCAAAAATGTATTAAGACTTTATTATTTTATAGAACTAATGAAAAGGAATACTTGTTTTATTTTAAATATGTATTTTTTAAATTTCAATGATTTCTTTTACATACTTGCCAGGTAATATTTATTTTAATTACTGGATTAATAAGAAATAATCATTTTCTTTATTTTTATGACTTCTTTTATGCACTTGTCAATTGATACTTAGATATTATTTCTGTGGATACAGCCTCAATATAAATCAAAACTAGATTTCAAATGGCAATACACAACTAACTGCTGATCTACACTATATGAAAAAAAAAAAAATAAAAAATATGTTACGTTGTAATACTTTTTTCAACAAAAATATTTTTAAATAAATGTTAAAATAATTAAATCAATAAACTTTTTTAAAGTTCGTTATTAGTTAATTTTTTCTTAAAAACAATTTTAATTTATTCTTCAGAAAAGATTGTTAAAAACAATCTAAAATAAAATAAAAATCTTATTTTTAATACTTTTATTATACTTTTTATCCTAATTTATAAAAATAAAATTCAAATTATCTCCTAACTATCTTTTCTGGGAAATAAATTAAAATTGTTTTAAAGTAAAAATTAACTAATAACGAACTTTATGAAAATTAATAAATATTATAAGGGAGAATTTTAAAATTGAAAAAAGTTTATTGATTTAATTTAAATATTTTAACGTTTATTTAAAAATATTTTTATTGAAAAAAGTGTTACATGTAACAAAATACATATATATTTTTACAAATCCATGATCATTGCATTTTATGATTCACATATGTTGCACCTCATGTCCAGTTACTATTTGTTCTAGCAGCAAAAGTAAATAATGCACAAACATAGAGTGCAGTTGTACATTCACCGAATTATCATGTCATATTCTTTTATTATAGGGCTGTTTGTTTGTTCAAATTTCTCCTCTTAAGATTCTTCTTTCAGAAATTTTTTGCCTTAAGTGTTTTCTTACTTCAGGAAATTACTTTTCAGTGACTATTCAGGGAGAAAAAATAAATGATGGAAATTTAGATCGTACCTTTGATAATTTAGAAAGTATATTTAATAACTTAAGAGTATCTTTAATAATATAAAAATATTTTTAATTGTCATGTGATCTGTTAATGTATTTTGTTAGTTACAATCAAAATTAATAATAAAATTTTAATCCATTGGCCCTATTTTCTCTTTGATATAATTTCAGCTCTTTTAAATAAAGATGTAAATATCAAACTTATTACCATATTAACCATGGATAAAAAGAACTCCTGTTCTTACAAAATATGTGTTACTAACAGGATATAAATATTTGCATTTTGCTGTTGAAGCTTTTTTGTAAAACCACACCTTTTTATGATAAAAAGTGATATCTTTAGAGCTTAGAAAATTTTAAAAAGTGATCAAAACATTTTAATGAATAATTTTAATCAAGATCATAATAATAACTTCTGGCAGTTTAAATTATTTTTATTATTATTTTATTTGTATTTCTTTTATTTTTTGCAATGCAATATGCATGCCAGGGAGGTAAATCGCCGAAAATGGTTGCCAATTGCTGATCATATTAATAAGAAGCATTTGATTATAAGTTTATTAAGCATATAACACCATAATTAAAAATGAGTCTGCCTGAATGAATACAAATTTTTATAATATTATTTCTTATTAATTCCATTTTTATCATTTATTAATTTGTTTACTAGTTTTTTTAATATTTTATTTATTATTTATTTCATGATTTATATTGTATATACAATTATCATGTTAGTCATGTAATTTTTAAAAAACTAAATACTAGTGGAGCCATCAGCTGTTTCACTTGGTCTGGTTGTGATTCTGAATATAATGCATACTATATCTATGGCTATAACATATATATCTATAAACATATCATATTATATAGTTATACATAAATACTTCTGCAAAACTGCCTTTAATATGGCTGTTACGTAAGATTAATTATGAAGTTACAATATAGAATAAATAAAAATAAAAGTTACTCTTACTGTAGTTATTATTATTGATGCTGTGTATTTTCTTGGTACAGACAATATACTTAAATACCGAAAATAGTTTCTATGATGAAAATTATGAATGTAACAAATATAGTTGTTTATTTTAATTCAATATATTTCATGCAGGTTGATTGTTTTTATTTATTTCTTTTGTTTTGTTTTAGGCCTTTTGACTTCTTTTGATATAGATCGTCTCAGTTGTTTTATTGCTCTTGGTACTGCTAATGGCAACATCATTTGTTGGGATATTAGATTTCTTCTTCCTGTTACAACAATTTCTCACCCAACAGGTATTTTGAAAAATATGATTCCTTCAGTTCTTTAAAAGTACTTTATTTTTTAATTAATCTTAGTAGAAAAAAACTTTATTGTGTTGTTAATTGTTTTATTTTTAAACTAGCTGACTTGCCTGACATTGCCCAGGCCCCTGATAATAACCTTAAATTAGCCTAAAATTTGTATGATTTTATATCTTTAATTCCATTTTTTTCTGAACTTATATTTTGAATGAAAAACTTTTGAAAAAATATTGAATTGAAAGTGCAGTAAACTCCCGACTATTCGGTTTAATGTGGCGGAAGAGTAGGCCAGATAACTAAAAAGCCGATAGGCCGGAGTTCTATAAATATTTACTCACTTCCTATTCTTCCCTCGCCATGATATTAAAAACACATGTTACACATTTTAAGATAAATTACATATATACAGTACACACAGTTTCAAAATAAGCAAAATATTAATGTAAAACATAAGACTAATTCATAAAAAAATGGAGTAAATCTTATTTTACTGTTTATTAATAAATGCCATCACATTGGGTGAAAAAATGCAGCTTTGTTATCCCCATCTGCAAGTTCATCAATGGACGGATGTGAAGGTGCGTTGTTATGAATTGGCAGAGCTTTTCTCTACAAATTGTTCTCTTTCAACTGTTTTTCTACAGTTGGTACGAATTCATTTTGGAATCTGCTTTTGAAGATCTCTGAATTCATCCATGCTTTCTTTTGATGTGTGTAATATAGGGGTGGTGATTCCTGATATTTCAGTTTTTTAAAAGCTGTAGGTTTGTTTGACTTTCCTATTAAAGTCAACTTAAGTTCACGGTTGACGGCTGCATTACTGCAAGCCAATATGGTGACTCGTTCCTTGCTTTTCTTGTATTCCACAGCAGCGGCTTCTTTCTTTGATGCAAGCATTTTTATAGGGAGCACCTTATAATTTAAACCGGTCTCATCGCAGTTGTACACCTGCTCTCAAGAAGTTTCCTCCTGTTGAATAAACTTAGCAAGATAGTCTTTGAATAAAGGTTCAGCTTCTTTATCGGCAGTTAAGCCCTCCCACTTATGGTAATCTGACGAATACCGAATCATCTTTAAAGCAATCTAACCATCCTTCTTTGGTAGTTAATTGTGAATCTTCTTATTCTAATAGTCGGGAGAATCGCAATGCTTTTTCCAGTAATATTGACCCAGTAAAAGGCAATCCATTTGCTCTTAAGTGTTGATGCCACAAAAATAAAGCTTCCTTGACTTCTTTATGCTTACCTTTCAGCATTGTTTTTCTTTTTTTCCATCTACTTCTGCTGTCTTGGGCAGCACCCCACTTTTCAATTTCTGCTCGATTTTCTTCCAGTCACCCCCTGTACTTTTACCAACTCCTAACTCTGAAGTAATAATTTTTGCCTTTACCTCAGACTGCAGTCTATTTATAGCACATAGTTTTTATGATGATGATCACTACAACCTTTTTTTGTTAATCACCCATTTCGCTAACCAATCAATAAATAAAAACAAAGTACATCAAAAGACTACACGAACGTAACCAGACACTAAAAGACAACACGAACATAGGCAAAACACATCCACACTTGTTAACATCTGAAGCACAAAAGATGAAACAAGTTATTAAACGTTAACTTCTCTCCCCCGCCCTTTCTTCCTTCTTGTCTGTCATTACTCTCCTATTGCATTCTGAAATCCCTTCTTGCTCCTTCCTCTCGTGAGTCAGCACTTTCTGACGGAGGGTAACCTACCTGTCTCAGTTGCTTGCAACAAGCCTCATTTTTTTTTACTAGGCCGGATAGTCGGGAGTTTACTGTATATGCTATTTGGTATTTAAACCACGGCAAAACACTCAGGTTTTTACTGATTTTGTTGAAATTTTTACACATTTAATTTAGAAAAATATTTCTATCCATTCGAACATTTTGAAATTTTTGTAGGTAATGTGTAGTAAAACCTTGTCTATTGAGATGCAGTGTAACCTCTGAATAACGGCTACCCGTGGGACCGGTGAAAAGTGACAGCTCTTCAGAGGTGGGTGTTATTCAGAGGTTTCATTTTTTAAAAATCAAAATTACATAAATTTAAATAGAAATGCACATTCATTTTAATTAATCCTCATTTTTTTTAATACATTAAAAAAATCAGTGATCTGCAATTGCTTTTTTTTTTTTTTTTTTTTTGCTGCAAATAACTTTCTCTGAAGAAATAACGAGTTGTTTTGCTATACCACTCAACTTCATTATTATTATTAATTTATTATTTAATACAGAATTTTGGATTTCACGAAGGTTTGTCAGATCTTCAGTATATATGTTAATACTGGAAATTTTGGGTGATTCTATAATCTCTTCCATTTCCTCTTCCTCATCGCTTTTCTTTTCCTCTCTCCTATCTTCCACCCATCATTTGCTGTATGGAATCAAATGTGGCAGTAACTGCAAAATCTTTATCCAGACATACAAACTCGTTGGTCTTCATGTTGTACCTATCGTATGCCTGTCGTTCTAAGAATATTATCAAAATTTTCCCCATCATTATTAATATCTTCATTTTCTGTTTGTTGGCATATGAAGTACATTTTGTTCGATCTGCTTCACATTTCGGTTTGAAAATAAATTTGAAATCGTACTAGGAGCTTCAAATTTTTTTCCCTTGTGACTTTTGAGCGGCCATTGTTCAGAATTCCTTATTTAGAGGTTCATACTAATGTTAATGCTATGGAAGATGTTTGGTTCCATCAACATGTGGCCGATATTCGGAGGTTGTTGTTGTTTAGAGGTGACCGTTCAAGGAGGTTTCACTGTGCCTTAAAAAGATTATGTTAAAAAGTAGACATTTAGTTACTTTAAGCGTAGAAAAAAATCTCTGTGAAGTGCATTCACTGGTGTATTTTAAAGGGTTAAAATTCATATTTTTAAAAACTTATTGCACCATTGATTAAAAGAAGGTTTCAGCTTTAAAAGCATGTTTTTGGTTTGTTGCTGCCTCTAAAATTGCTCTCTGAAAAAGCATTGCCATAAAGGAAAAACAATTTTCAGAAAAGTGATTCTTTAAAAAAAAATTTTTTTCAAAGGGTTGACTGCAATATTTTTTCGGGTTGATTGTGGCATTTGAGACTTAAGAGTACAATCTTTCGGAATATGACTTGTAATTTAAACTGTACAATAGCAGTTTGATTGATATAGGTTAAATCAAAACTATGAAAAACGCAAAGAAATCCACCCACTTAGTTCTTTGTTAGCTGCCTATGTGTAAATAGGGCTTATGGGCATGCACAAGTGCTTTTTCCCTCTCAGAAGCACAGAGATGAGTTTTTAATGAGAGTTCTTTGTGATATTTAATTTTCAACCTTATACATATGGTAGATTTTATTAGTCATCGCAGACAGACACATCGCACACAGAGCAAAACTTTCTTTTATTAGTATAGATGTTTTAAATAAAATAAAGAGACAAAGTTTAAAAGGATCATGCATTAAATACCTTAATTAAATATTATTTTGAAAATAAATGTAGAAAAATAGTTATTCTTTCTAAATTAATATTTTCTGTGTCAAAAAATAAAATATTTACAACTCTGAAAAATCATCTCTCCCACTAAAGTTTTACTCCTTAATAAATATTTATATAATATAATTGAAAATATATATACACATTATATAGATTAAAAAAAAATTGTATATTTAAATTTAAATGAGCAGTATTTATACAGTTTCATCTATTTTGTTTTTTAAAGCATGAAGTATATTCAGGAACAAAAGGAATATCTCAATTTAATTTGCAGGACCTGTGAAAACAGAACCTGCCTATAAAGGAATCCTGTATTAAATGGAAAAATTTTACGGTTCTAATTTTCTAAGATGAAAACCTGCTTAAAATTATACTTTTTAGCATTCTTTAATGATTTCATTTTCACATATGCCAAAACACATATCAGCCAATCAGTACACATGTGCCAATTCAACACAAGCAATAAATTTATGCTAAGCTGGAAACCACACTCCATGCACATCTGCTATCTAACGAGGGAAAAGAAGCCATTTGACAGAAATGGTCCCGATACAACTTCTCTCTGCTACATTGGCAAATTAACATAAATTTTGAACTAGTGCAATGCTCAGGGTTCATACTGAGTTAGGAAGAAAAAATCCAAGGAGTACCGAAAAAATCCAAGGAGTCCAAAAATTTTTAATTGCCTTTTTTGTTGTTGTTGTTGTTATTTTTATGTGCTGCATCATTATGTGGTATGCACACTCCAATTTTTAATGCACAATTTGGAGAGAAAAACATTTCAAAAACAAATTTTAGTCTATTAGAATAGAACCTAACTGTTAGTGCTGAAATTGCACAATATTCACAATATATTGGTTACTGATTTCGTAAGTTTAAATACAAAATAGACAATCAACTTTTTGGAACATATTTGCAAAAAGCGCGATTTTTCCGAGATTCTTGGCTAAATGCCAAACATTGATAGAATTTAAAATAAAGGTCGGTTAACAGCGTCGAAAAACGGACCTAGTGGGAGTCCTGCTATTAAGATTATCCTAACCAATCAATGCTGTGCTTCAGATGAATGACGTGCATCTGCATAAAGGAATTGCCGTGCGTTTTACAATCACAATTTTTTTTCTTCGGCAGCAATATCGCTTGCGTTTGAAGCCGCAATACAATTTAAGGAGTTTCTAAGGAGTGGTTTGCTTATCTAAGTAGTTCTAAGTACTGCTTGGGAATGTTTTCATTTCTAAGGAGTCTAAGGAGTCTGTGCGAACCCTGGATGCTAGATCGAAGTGATCAAAAATTGTCCAGAAACAATAGGTGATTTGTCAGATTTAAAACAATTTAATTTCCTGAAACATAAGAATGGTTAATAAAGTAATAATATAGTGAAAATGTGAAAATAATTAAAACCTTGAGCTACAGCTAGACAAATGATCAAAAGAACGTCACATTCCCTGTGACATTGTTTACTAGATTGAAAAGAAAAATTAAGTTTTAGATATGCTAACTGGCAGTGCACTTTTTTGTTTCTAAGACCATTCTTTATTTCATTAAGGTTTATATTTGTTCCCAGAAATTTTTGTTTTGTTATCTATATTATCATGTTAAAACAAAGGTTTTCAAAATTTTGCACTGCTAAAGCATAGGTTAATGATCTAGATAATTTTCCGGATAAATAAAAACAATAATTAATAGATTTATTAATTTTTTGGTGGGGGGTAGGAATAGATGCAAAGAATAACTGATTGATTGTTAAGTTACTATTATGGGTTTTTTTTTCAGTTTAATACTTTTAAGTACTTGATAAAAATAAATATGTGAGTTATTTTATAAGCAAATCACACAGTAAACTTTTGAATAACTGTTTTTAAAAAATTTCACAGGGGTGTAAAAATTTCTTTAAATATTTTACAAGTTAAAAGAAAGAAAGAGAGAGAAGAAAGAAAAAAAACTTTGTTTAATTAATTATTGTTTTAATGTTATTACTGCATGCATATAAATGTATACATATAATATATATGCATTAGTATTTAAATCCTAATAATAAAAAAACAATAATTTCTTTTTGTTGATTAGGTGCAAGAATTCGTTCTTTATTAATTCATCCTAAAGAACAATCTGAAGTATTTGCATCAGTACAGGGTAATAATGAAGTATCCTTATGGGACTTTGAAAATCAAGAACGGAGAATGACTCTGTGGTCAATGAATAATGCACCACCATTGTCACAAACAGAGGTTAGAATACTTATAAAAATTTCTTTATATGTTTTTTCAGTACTGTTTGTAATTTTATATGATTGATTTGTAAGGAGGGGGTACAAATTAAAGCAAAAATTCCATAAACAACTAAATTTTTTTTTAAGTTATTCAAATTATATATCTGTAAACTGAATTGACCCCCCCCCCCCTTCCAACACACACACACACAAAAAAAAAAAAAAAAAAAAAAAGGTCAAAATCATTAAACTGTTTATCATTGCTTCTGACCTACCTGGAAAGTTTCTACTTTTTCAGCAGCCTTGTGATTTCACTAAATCAGAAAAAAAAAATCTTTACAAATTTCCCCTTCTTAATTGTAATTTTATATGTTTTGTCTTGCAAGTAAAATTACACTTCTTTTTTTTTTTTTTTTTTGGCCAAGTTTTCTATCCACTCGCCCCTAACTTTTCAAGATATTTTTCAATTTTTGCTATATGGCAATGTTTCAGTTAGCTGGTACTAGCTCATGTATAGTTTACTCTTATTTTAACAGCTGTATTTATTTATTTAGCATAGAAATAAATATATGTGACCACTAAAACTTAACGTTAAATTGAAGAAATTGTCCAATCTGGTTTCTATTGTATTTCTAAATGGCTGAATCCTTCTTCTTTCTCTTGAAGTTTGTTCAATTACTTAAAAAAGAAATGCAAGACTGAAGGAAAGAAACAAAGAAGTATTTTCAATTTCATCTTAAACTTGATTTTGCATTTGCAATAGTTAATATGCATTAATCTTTAGAAAAAAGATTTGAACTTTTGAAATGTGTTGTTTATTCTATATTACATTCTTCCATTTTTAAAAATTCATTCTGCATATTTTATTTTATACTTATTTTATTTAGCTATATTTTATTATCATTGAAATTTTAATTGTTAAATATAGCAAGAAATATAAAATATTACCTCTAAACTTTGATGAAAGGTATTTTAATGATAAACTGCATTTTTTTCACACTAGGGGCTTTGCCCCTTATGAGCTACGCTCGCTATCACAAGGGAAACCTGCGATGTATGGTGGAAATTGCATGGATACAAAGTCACTTCAAAAATTACGGGCCATGTGGAACCCATAGGCTTAACTTATGGATGTGAACATCTAAGTTTAATCTTATCTTCTTAAACAATAAATTGTAATGTATGATTTCCGTACAAAAAAAATGTCCAGGAACAATATCGCTGCTTTTCCAGAGAATGTAGACATTGTGGTTACAAAAAAGAATAAAAGTTATTTTGCTTGCCCAAATTGACGACATCATCTGAGCACATTTTTATGAAAATACTTAACTTGTAAAAATAAGTGAAGAACGTGATGTAAAGTATATGAAAGAAAAACACCACACAATAAATACGAGCAAAACAGTAGATTGTATTCTTCATCTTTACATTGAGGGAAGGTATCTGGTGGTGGCACGTCCTGACATCCCAACATGCAGATGTACTTAATCTCGGCTACCTGCTCCGACCACGGCATTCGCGTAACTGAAAATTCTACCTTCGAAAACCCCGCAGTACTGGAATTGGCGATCGCGAACGGAGCGATAAAAGGAGAAAATGTGTGCACGCCCGCACCAACAGAGCGATGGATACAGTGCTCCGGCAAACATGCGTAGAAAACGGACGCCAAGCAAAACACGAGGGAGAAAAGGAGGAAAATGAATAATTCAACATGGCTAAAGAGTGCTTGCTAAAACAGCGTACAAACGGGTTAAATAAAAGTAAAATGAGAAAGATCACTGATGGAGCATCAAAATATGAACTAAGCATCGTACATAGATGGATGAGGTATTAAATTAAAGGAAATATTAAATGCGGAATGATAGAATTAAAATTAAAGCTGAAATTTAAAAAGAACCTATTGAAATAAAATAAAATACACGAAAAAGGACCATGTGCTTTCCACATGGCGTACTATCACTTTAAAATGTTACATTCTAATGTGACACTCACCAACCTTCGTTTAGAAACCACAAACTCTAAAAAATTTTCAGAAGGCTGAATTATAATTTAAAAAACAGTGGCAATCTCCCTGTTAAGGGGCTGTTTTCGTCTTTGATTACATCACATCAGTGAAAAATTTAAAATAAGCTAATATAAAATTAATTAAGTAAACAGAGACTTTGCCTTCTGGTATTTTTTAACAACGCTATAAGAAAGTTCTTTTAAATAAGACATTTTAAATAAATCATTTTAAATCTGATGTAATTTTCACCAAAGCTTTCGTATTCTTTTTAATATTCACATGAAAATACTTTTGTTGTTAGAAAGGAAATATTATTTGTGCTGTCTTAGAATTCACAACAATAGTTTAAAAGATTATCTCAAAATATGAAATAAATATCTCGCACAAATATATTTTTAAATTTAAATTGTTTGGCCATTTTAAATATGACGTAATTTCCTCCATTTACGACTTTTGATGCATATTAATGAATTTATTGTTTTACAGTTTTCTTTTTCTTTTGAAATTCATGTGTAAATATAGTTTTTATGACTTAATTTTCTATATTTTCTTGCTTTTGAAATGTAATCATTTAATTCTAATTTGAAAGTTTTTTTCTGTTTATAATAGGCACATGTAAATAAATTTTTAATTTGAAGGAAATATTATTCTTTGTGCTGTTTTAAAAATTGGCAACAATTTAAAATAATACCCATTTCTAAAAGATGTAAAAAATATTTCTTGAAATGCTGAAATTTTGAATATTGTATGGAAATAAATCCTCAAAAAATGAATCATATTAAAAAAATAAATGCACTCTGCACACCGCGAACTTCTAATGTATAAAATGATCTAAAAATGATTAAATTTCTATGTATAGGTTTTGTTCCTATAAAACTTTTTTAATGGAACGATTACGAGCAACTTTAACATTAAATATCTCTTTAAATAATTTTTTGATTTGAAAACTGTCTGCATCAGTGTGTTTATCAAACATTTCTCTATAATACCACCAATTTTCATATTTTTGTATGCAGTAGTCTTCTTAATATTAACAAAGAAAGACCGCCGGCACAAAAAATTAAAAAACAGCGGCGGTGACAATGTTAGTTACTTTTTTTTAAGAATAGAGGGATTCGTGTAACAGAAATCACTTTTATAAATATATAGCGTTATCTCTGTGATGTGGAAGTTGGGGGTCTTCTATTAATTACATCATACTTCAAGAGTGGGGGGAGGCAAGGTTGTAATTTTGACTGGTCAAAACTGGTTTTAATCTTCTAAAACTGATCAAAATGGGTTTTAATCACTCAAAAGTGTTCAAAACTCTATTAAATAATTTTAGCTTACATAAATTTCTCAAACTTTATATTTAAGGGAATATTAATATAATATTATGTTATACATTTAACAGTAATTGATATTGATTTAGTAACTGTTAAATATAGGTGAAATTCTTTTTCCGTATGTAATACCATTTCAAACAGAAACATATATTTCCTAATTTCTGTATTTCCTAAAGTGCAACTAATACATTACAACTTGAAATTTGGCAGACATCAATGAAAAGTAAAAAAATATTGATTTGAAATTTATAGATTTCATAATGTACTTGATGAATTGTTTACAGATTTCACAAAGATGATTGCATCTTTTAATTTTCTCTATATTTTATTTTATTAAGCAATTGCAAAAGAAGAAGCTTTTATTTTTGGCTGTTATGTATGCATATGGGCGATTAAATAACCAGAGTGTGCTGTCACCGGCAAACAATGATCATGGTACGGTCAAACGTTCCTTGTCACTATTATATGGTATCTCTCCCATCTCCTGTTCAACGATCATGGTACGGTCAAATGTTCCTTGTCACTATTATATGGTATCTCTCCCATCTCCTGTTTTATCATCAAGGTGACATGTCACTTCGGCTATAGCATTTGCTTGGAGTGAACCGTGCATTTGTTGTAAACCATTGCATGTTTTTGAGGGTTCCGTATTTAAAAAGTAAAAACAGAACCATTATAAGATCACTCTTGTGTCTGTCTGTCTGTCACAGCCATTTTACTCGTAAACTACTGAACGTGAAAAGTTCAAATTTGGGGAAGTAATAAAGACCATTGATCCACATATTTCCAGATTATTAAACATTCATAAATATATTTAGTAAAAATGTAGAGGGGCTAATTAAGTTACTTAAAAAAACTATTTTCTTTGTATATCGTGTCGGGTATCCTGTGAAAGCTTTTGTAATAATGAACTCAAAAATGCATTTCTTTTCACTTTAGGTATTATATTTTCAAAGATATTGTCGAAAATGTAGTGTAAAAATATGTCCCCCCCCCCCCCCCCATCTAATTCTGAATTAAAATTATGAAAATTTCTGAAAATTCTGAATTAAAATTAAAATTATGAAAAAATTAGAGGTAGTAGACGTTAATTTTAACCTTGCAGGAAAATTATAGCGATTATCCTAGGTCACATAGTTTTTGAGAAAATCACATTTTTCCATTACACACAATTTCGATTTACAGGCATTCAGCAAAAGTGTTGAGCAGCACTCGAGGTACCTATCGTAGCAGAAGTATAAAAGCGTTGTTGATACTGATTTTCGAAAAAAAAATCGTCAGTAATTAGCCGAGATATTAACCCTTAAATATACAAACAGTTTGGACATACATCATGACAGGGGCAGCGCACTCTATGTACCATCGGCTTTTAAAGCCTAGTTAACAACTTTTAATGATATATATGTGCAATGCAATGCTCAGTAGCAGTATAAAAGCAATAAACATCAAATTGTTAAAAATAGACTAATTTAAATAGAATGAATCACATGAATACCACAGGATTTGCAACTAGTTTGTATAGAATGGCTTTCTCAATACGCATCGAGTGACTTTAAAAGTTAATTAAAAATCTATCTGGAAAAACGCAGCATGGACCAACACGGTGTTGCAACTTTACAACCTCCTTTCAAAGCGCGCTTAGCACAATGTCAAATTTAAACTTTGAACAAAGGTTTTGTTTTATCTACACTGTAGAAAGAAAGATTATTGTTACGCTGAATTTAGTTTTGTGAAATGCCAAATGAAATTTAAATATGCACTGCTTTTTTGTCTGTACCGAATTATGTTCATCAGAAACAGATTAGGATAAGATTAAAAAAAGAGTTATACAGAATAGCAATATTTGATATTATTTAGGCTTCATATCTGTTTGAAATTTTACGTTATACCCATTCATACATTTCTAGTATATACAGGTATACCCAACCCTACGTTGAATAGTTTTTTAAAAAAGTCTTATTGTTCTTTTTAGCAATGGTTTCTTTTAATAATACAGTTAATAATTCGTATATTTATTGTACGGAACCCTCTGAGCGCGAGTAATACTCGCACTTGACTGTTTATTTTTAATTAAAGCCCCCAAAAACCCTACACAAGCTCTTTTTTTTTTTTTTTTTTTCAGGCATCGCCTTTTTAAAAGCAAATTTGGACATTCTCTGGATTAATGCAAAAATGCAAAGAAAATATTAGAAGTATATGAGGGTGGAGGGGGGAGGTCTAGAAAGCTTAATAATTAGACATTTTGTCTACTCAAATCCTTGGAGTTTGTTTCTGAATGCCTGTACTAAATCAAAGGCAAGCTTTTATTATAAGCATCTGAAAATCATTTAAATTAAGTTCTTTAAGGCCCTACTTCAGTCACGCGAAAAGACCCGTTTGCTAATGCTATTCCTCTGGAAGAAATTTATAAAGATATCTCGGTCGCATTTCAATATTTTTAGATGATTTCTTTTGCATTGAATAGTTGAGATCGATCTGTATGCAGGCCGTTGTTTACTTTTTCGATTGCAGATATTTTTTATGAGGATGCTTTTACTTTCAAAACCGGTTCCGAAAATGAAAGTGTCCTCATAAGAAATATCTGTAAACAAAATCGAAAAAGTAAAAAACGGCCTGCATACAGATCGATCTCAACTATTCAATGCAAAAGAAATCATTTAAAAATATTGAAATGCGACCGAGATATCTTTATAAATTTCTTCCATAGGATTAACATTAGCGAACGGGTCTTTCCATTTGACAAAAGTAGCCTCTTAACTAGGGAAAAGAAGTTCGCATAAGGTTATTTTGGAATAGAATATTTTATTCTATTTATAAAACACTTCTGGGTCATTTCAGTGATGCATTTTTGGAAATGTATTTCTGGAATAAAGATCAATTTGGCGTGCCTATATTTAGCATAGAGGTTTTTTTTTTCTTTTAACTAAAGCCTTAAACATTCAAAATAATGCATTTATTTTGAAAAAGTAATCTCTGTACTTCACATAAGTTCATCAGATACATTTGGATGGATTTATGCTTTTAGCAAACTTTTTCCTTTTTTGATTTAATGAATATATACATTTATTGTTATTTTTTTTCTTTCTTTTAATACTTTCTAATTTACAAAAAAAAAAAAAATATGTACAGTTATATTTCATTTTGTATAAATAACTATTGAAATGCATCTAAATTATACAAGTTTGTTGCCTTAATGTATAGATGGGGAGAAAAAAAAAAAAAAAAAAAAAAAAAAATTCAACCTTTTTTTTCCTATTTCCCACTTTCATGCCTGTTTTTCTTAATCCTATGAGGAGGAGGGGAGGGGGGGGGGTTAAAAAAGGGGTCAATAAATCCTAAAAAACCTACATTTTCGGCATTTTTCTTTTTAAACCCTCATTTAAATAGTATAAATAAAGTTCAGTGTGATGCAGAAGTTAAATTCTGGGTTTGAAGTGTACGTTGATATAAAAAAAGATTGAGAAACACTGATTTATTGAGCGTCAAACCTAGAATTGCAAAGGCTGAAAAAAGTCTAGTTTAGACCAGAGAATAAACGGGATTTTTACATTTTTATTTTTCTAAACCTGGTTTTTGTGTTAAAAGATGGAATTTTGTAATTGACTTTTAACCCACTTCTTAATAAGCTAGAATTATAAAAATTAAGTTCCCAGGTGTGCTTCTGATGACAATACAATATTTTAATATTTTTAGAACTTAAATTAATTTTAAGGCATTTTTCCGTTAGCCCACCACAGGGGATAAATTGCGAAATATTCTCTGTAATGTGTGCAATTATATGAGAGTTGAAACTACAATGTATTTAATTATGCACCAATAAACGCATGCCAAAATAGGCTAAATGGCTGCCATAAACTACAATAATGAAAAATTTTAACGGCTAAAAAGTAAAAAATAAATTATAAATAAAACATGAAGAGTGTGATATTTAAAAAATATTAACTAAAAAAAAATAAAACTTTTATCAATTCTTAGTTTAATATTAATTAATTCACGATTATATGTTAAGAAATCAATTTAGAAATCCTAAAAAGAGGGTTTAAATAATATTTTATTTGTTTTTTTCTGTTGCCCAATCTTAAAAAAAAAAGGAGCAAAAATTATATATTTTTTAATAAATCCATTTGCTTTCTACCAAGTGTAAAAAAAGCAATGCATTTTTTATGATAGAGTTTGTTGCCCATGCCAAATTAACGTATTGTAATGGAACTTTTTTGGGAAAAGCGTGAATTGCAGTAAAAAAATTGGGTGTTATTTTCAATATGAACATTAAATGCTTATAAAAGTGTGTTTTTTAAAAACTATTTTCACTTTTATCACAGCTTTAGTCAAACATAAGCACTGCTGGATATTTAAGTGTTGATGATATACGGCCAATAAAACTGGATTTTCGAAAGGATTATGACCAAAAATTTGGTTGCTTTTATTATCAAAAAAATGTTTGTTGATGTGTCTTGATCAAACTTATTCAGCCGAGTAATGTCAAGTTCTGAAATGTGGGTTGCAATAGTTAAGACAAAACTTCGAATATGAGCATGCACCCTTTGCATATGTCACCACTCCTTTATTTATAAAGGTACTCCACTGCCAACAACTACTATAAGTTATCACAAAAAACATCAACTGAATGCACAATAAGTAAATAGAAAAAAACAATGTTATTCTTTTTTTTAAAATTGACATATTTGCAAGTATTCACAGATTAAGAAACAGTTGCTTACACTTGTGTTATAAAAATTGTTTCACTGTTATATAATATGTTTCTAATTACATTATTTTAAGCTTCACATGTTTTCCTTCTACAGACATCTGATGACTCTGTATACTCTATGAGTTGGCCTTCCTATGGCTCAGGTTCAGCTCTTTTAACAGCTGGCTCTGACAGAAGAATCCGTTACTGGGATCTAAAACATCCAGCTAATTCACATGTAATCGTGGGAGCCGCCAATGATCCCTTGACACCTTTCAATAATATAAGTTACAAGTAATGTTGTTCTCTTCTTTTTCATTAAATTCATTTAGAGATTTTAAATGCATTTAAATTATCCTGCAATTGAAATATTGTGCATGAATGAGAGCGTCTTGCTTTATTTCTAACATAATTTTAAAATTTATTTTATGATGTAAAGCAATGAGTGACACCAGTTATTTATTATATTAAAAAGAAACTTTTTAGCCCTAAACAAGTGCTATTATAGTGATATGTGGTTTTTGAAGCACATTAGAAATTCTATTCCAATAATATTGTATGAAAGTTTTTGCACTTTTCCAGAAATAAACTTTTGATAGTCTGATTGCTGTTGCGATTGATGCAAAGTTTGTAGGAATTATAACTGAAAAATTAAGAGAAGGTGGAGAATTGTAATGTTACTCAAATTCTATGCCTTTAAACTTCCTTTGTAATATATATTTTCTGTTTAATATAAGCAACTTATACTTTGACTGGGATGTTTTCAGTTTGAGAGTTGAATTTTTCACTGAGCAACTTGGTCACAGTCATAATAATATAAGCTTAATAGTGAACTTTATCATGAGTAATATAATTATCAATAATTATTTGTTTTTTCCTCCATTAATTCCCTTTTTAACAAGTATTTATTAAAAGTGTCCTCATGCTTTTGTTGTGATGCTGATAGGTTTGTTTTCCCTGTATGTGTAAAATAGAATGTTTCAATTTGTGCAATTTTACTGATATAATGTAGGAATTTTAATAGATGGATATATGTAATTTGAATTCCCAATATAGTGCAAATGAAGCAAAATTCATTGGACTAAAAATAATAAAGTTTTTAATTATGTAATCTTTAGTTGTATGTTTGAATTTTTTTTTTAAATAATTACTTTTCATAATAATTTTTATTCTGCATGTTAAAAGTGCATTTATATTGTGTTAATTTTGCATCAGGCACAGTTCTGCTTAGCTTCCCTTTCATTCCTGAGTAATCTTAACATAATGAATTGGAGGTTTACTGGGTTCAGATTAGCAATATTACATTTTGGAGTTTGAAATATTTTTATTGAGTGCGACTTAAACTTTTTGTGGAGAAGCATGTGTTTAACTTACCATTTTTTACTGTTTATTTCTTGATAAGTTTGATTATGTTTCTTTTAAAACTAACTCTTACTCAGGGTTCAAACTGCATTAGTTTTTTTTGGCACTTTGCGAAGTCATTTCAAATTTTATAAATATATATCATTACAATGTTTTCTACAAAGTCAGATGACGGGAGAAATTAAAAAACTAAAACTTTTCAATTTTTATACAAATATTTGTGTGGCAACAATTATATAACACTAATTTGTAATTTTAGATTTACATTTCTTCAAAGTGCAGAAGAGTAAGAATTGTCATAATCCCTCACCTCATTAACTCCCTCCTCCCAAAAGAAAAAACATTTTAGGCAATTTAGCTAAAATGCTGAAGGAAATTATTTGCCAGGTTCTCCAATCTTTTCAATATTTGTAAGTGATTCACATCAATGCAATATAATACATTTTCTCATGAAATATCTTTTCCAACTAAGATAGTGCCTTTTTTTAGTGGCTAGCAGCCTACCATTTTTCTTTCTGGAGTGAACACTAAGCATAAGTACAATTAGCTAAAAATTAAAATTTTCTGCGGTTGAATGTTTGTATAGTGTCAGAAACCCATAACTTGATCTGTTAATTTTTTTATAGCTTTAATTTTTTTTTAATCAGCCTTACATTTTCTTTAATTTTTTTAGTTCTCGGTTAATTGATGGAACTGAAGTCATCTGTGAAAATTATAATAGACAGAAAGATGATAAAGGTACATCTGAAGATCAGCCTAAACGTTATCCTGAAACACCACCAGTAGGTCACCATGATATTATTAGTTCAATATCTGTGATGCAAACTTCTCAACCACTAATATTATCTGCCTCCAAAGATGGTGTTGTCAAAGTATGGAAATAGTTAAAATAATTCAATGAACTGATTTATTGACTGCGAGTATGTAATTTATACAAATGTACATATAAAGTATGTTTATATGTATTCTAAATGCATATATAGAAAATCTGATGTAATGATTTTTATATGTGGTGCACAATAAATGTTATTTATATCGTTTCTTATTGTGAAATTCTTGCTGAAATTATTAATCTATTGACATGAGAAATAATAAAAGGAATTCAAAGTCAGCTTTCTGAAAACCTGCAAATCATGATTAACAGTTAACCTATAGAACTAAATTAATATGGCAGTGATTTCATCAAATCAATTTTTCAAAGATGGGAATTCTGTTTTAAATATTTCGATAAATTTCATGTATTATGTCCTAAAATAATTTTTGCTAAGAAAAAGAAAGAAACAAAGGGAAATTATAGCTATTTAAGAAGAATATTAGGTGGTTGAACAAATTATAATTTAACAAAACAATAATTCAATTGATCTCAATAAAGTATTAATAAAGTTTTTGTTTTCAATTTATCTATAGATGGTTCATCTGCACTTTATTTTAGAATCAGAGATAATGACTAGTTGAAGAACACAGGACAAAATCATTCAGCATAAACTAAAACTTTAAATAGATTATGTCTCCTTAAAACTGAATTTGCATATTTAATATTTTTTGAAATAAGCTTCCTCAGCATAAAGTTCTTTTTTGCATTTTCATGCAAAAGTTGCTGATTTTTAATGATTTAAACAAAAAAGTGATCTACAATTCACCAAATTCTATAATCCATCAAATCTTCAATCTTAAGCTGTGCAGTTTTCACAGTGTTGGCTGTATTTCTGAGTACATCATTTAAAAATAAATATGAAATTTGATCTTAATCATTTTGTAGATATGTAGGACTAACTATATAATTTGTAGTCTCAATATTTATTAAAAAATTTTGTTGGCTGATTATAATTTTCAACAATATATTCTACTTTTTATTTGACATTTTCCCAACAAAATTGATTGGTATTTTTTGCAGGGTTGTAGTGGGTAGCTGCCTGGGTACTCGCCCAGCTGCCCGCCCGGGCTGGGTTTTTTATAAAAAACCCACTTAAAAAGCCCGGGTTTTTTAAGAGTATTTCTGGAAAGGAACAAATGATGTATTTTGTTGTTCATGCTTATTTTGTTTTATTTATTCACCTCTTTGAATCTTAGAAAATATATTTGTACTAATTTACTTGCACTTTTAGATTGGGAACCCTATAATTTTAAAACGTTTTAGCTTTTAATTTAAAACGTAAATTTAAGCTTTTCACTTAGCTTCAAGAGTATTATATTTACTAAACTTATTATATTTATTAAATTATTTTATGTACTTTTTACTGCTGAATCCGAAAATGACCTTCATTTTTAACCATCACATAAGGAAAATTAAATAAAAAAAAGTTTTACATCTGTTTTATAGTATTAGATGTTTGCTATATTTTAACTTTGACATTTACGATTTGCAAAAAAATTATAACATGATGGTTAAAAATGAAGGTCATTTTCAGATTCAGTGCTAAAAAGTACATAAAAATCCATTATCAAAAATTAAAAAACTCAGCCATCTCCTCTATTTTATAGTATTTGATTTTTGTTATTTTTTAACTTTGACAATTTATGATTTGCAAAACATCCTGAGATGATGGTTAAAAATTAAGGTAATTCTCAGATTCAGCGCTAAAAAATACATAAAGTTAAAAAACATAACCATCGCAATCTTGTGTTATATAATCTAAAACTTTTTCTTAAATTTCTTGGCAGTAATCTATCCGAAATTTGTGTTATCCTGTAAAATAAGTATGAATGGTAACCACCGAAAATCATAATAATATTAGATTGTCATCGGATTTACATCAGTATACATGTAAAATTTAGTCTTAATCGGATATTTGAAACTTGAAAGTGAGTTAAATTTCGACTACAAATTTTGAACTGGGAAAACATACATATGATCGTTGAAGTTAAATAAAATAACATAATATTCGTTAAAAGAAATCATGAAAAGAAATAGTCTCAAATCCTTACAAAATAAAACATATGTTAAAATACAATAATTTTAGCCAATCTGAAACTTAATAAAAGTTAACTCAATCATAACACTTTACTATTTTTTTCAAAGCGCTGAAACACATGAAAAGTTCTTCGAATACTTTAAGCACTTAGGATATGACCCCTCAAAGTATGGCCAAACTCATTTATGTTCAGATGCAGAAAAGTGGTATAAGTCATGCATTTTTAAAGTTTCATAACTCAGTCAATTTTAGTGTTATATGAACGGGACTTTTTTTGTCTGTCTTGTCAGTGTAATAGGAAAATTTTACTAAATATAACTTATAGCACCGGGTGCTGTATAAATACTTAAATTTCATAATTTTTTAAGAAATGTTTTTACTGACCCAAATCGCTTTTAAAATATTTATTTGCCTCTAATGAAAACATTTTTGTAATATTTAAACTGTATGTGTATGACTAACGGTTTAGGAATTGGCCATTGGACACCGTTGAGAGTGGACACCCTGTATATACATAAGAAACATTTTTGTTGTAAGATATTTTTTATCAACATTTGCTAATCTTATGATAATTTCAAAGGAGCAAGTTTTTTTTAAGTTATATTTATATTTTATTATTAAATAACACACAATTGATAGCTTTGCAATTTAAAATTTGTTATTTAAATTAAAGGGATCATATAATATATACGTATTTTAAGAAAAGAGAAAAATATTGAGATCCTTATTAAGACTATGAAGTCATTCCCATCTATTAGACTATGAAGTGTTTGCTTACAAAGATTGTATTTGAGATCAGGATTGCCACTTGTTTCGGCAATCAAATTTCTTGCATTTTCCTAAGCAAAAAGTTTAATTTTCCCTGAGTAATTCCTCTGAGAATTTCCAAAATTTCAACGGATAAATTTTGCAAAGTACCAAAATTTAGTAGCCAATTTACCCGGGGAAAATTGCCCATTTAACCCGGGTTTTTTAATAAAACCCGCCCGGGCTGGGTTTTTAACAAAAAACCCGGGTTTTTTACAACCCTGATTTTTTGTACCTGCAGCATATGAGGGCTTTCCAGAAAATGCTACCTGTTTACCAAAAGCAAAGTGGCAATTGTTTAAATTAACATCATAGTTTTGTGAGGAAAAACAAGTGGGTAAGTGTGATCACAGATCGCACAGAGGGTTTCATTTAATATTCCTTTCAAAACACTTTATCCTTTTGAAAAATCTGTTAGTTCCACATTTTGCAACAAGGAGCGCACTCTATTCTAAACAAACCTTTATCTGAACGAAACTCCGTTTTACATACTATCCATAGATATATTAGTTGAGGGGATTGGACCCATAGCACCCGAGATAAGTAGGCGCCCCTCACGGTAAAAAGTGGAACTAAAATATGTAAGGCTATGGTGCATAATATGAAAGAATGGTCAAAAGGGTGTCAGCAAAAGTTGGAAAAGTGCTCCCCAGGTGAAAAGGGTGGAGGTTATAAAAACTGCTTAAAATATACAAGTTAGAGCACGGAGGAGTAAATAATATAAGACTTTTTGCAAATTTTATGATTTGTCATGTGATCTGAGGTATTAAGCTATACGTATGAAAAAAATCATGTGTCCAACTTAATTAGGGGCTCTCTTAGAAAGAATTGCTTAAAAGACATATGTGATAGCTCAAAGGGTTAAACATAAGACTTTTTCAAGATTTTAAGATTTGTCGCCTGGCCTCAGGTGTTCTGCTATAAGTATGCAAAATTTCAAATTTAATAAGGGGCTCAGTTAGAAAGAATTGCTTAAAATACGCATGTGGGAGCCCAAAGGGTTAAATGTATGACTTTTTCAAATTTTTATGATTTGTCGCATAATGGTGTTCAGCTATAAGTATGCAAAATTTCACGCCTCCAACCTAAATAGGGTGTCACTTAGAAAGAATTGTTTAAAATACACATGTAGGAGCCCAAAAGGTTAAATTAACGACTTTTTCAAAATTTTATGATTTGCCGTTTGATGTGAGGTGCTCAGCTATAAGTATGCAAAATTTGACGCCTCCAACCTAATTAGGGGCTCACTTAGAAAGAATTGTAAAACACATGTGGGAGCCCAAAGGGTTAAATGTATGACTTTTTCAAAATTTTATGGTTTGTCATTTGATGTGAGGTGTTCAGCTATAAGTATGCATAATTTCACGCCTCCAACCTAATTAGGGTTCACTTAGAAAGAACTGCTTAAAATATACATGTGGGAGCCCAAAGGGTTAAATGTACGACTTTTTCAAAAATTTATGATTTTTCATTTGATCTGAGGTGTCTATCTATAAGTACGCAAAATTTCACGCCTGCAACCTAATTAGGGACTCACTTAGAAAGAATTGTTTAAAATACACATGTGGGAGCCCAAAGGGTTAAATGTACGACTTTTTCAAAATTTTATTATTTGTCGTATGATGTGTGATGTTCATCTATAAGTATGCAAAATTTCAAGCCTCCAACATGTATAGTTTCTGAGAACGGGCTCTGTGACAGACGGACAGACAGAGGAGCGAGACGAATAGGGTTTCGTCAGATGAATGAAACTCTAAAAAAAAGAGCGAGTTCTTCCGGTGCATGGCAATAGTTTTATGACTGTTTACAATGGCACATAAGACAGAAAATCCCGCCAAATGCAAAGTGTGATCTGTTTTTTAATGCAGAAAATATCCGTCCAAGCAAAATTCATACAGGATTACTAAAGTGTATAGTACAGAAACAAAGGATGAATCATCTGTAAGGTGCTGGGTTCGAAATTTCAAAGAGATTACAAAAAAATTTGCTTGAGATGGGTGTTCAAAAAGCTTAACGATGAGCACAAGACCAATTGCATGGGTTTAGTGTTGTCATTTTTGACTCGTTATGAGCAATAGGATGACGCATTCCTTGACCAAATTGTTACTGGGGACGATACCTGTGTGTGCCATTTCCCACCTGAGACCAAATCCATGGAGTGGCACCATTCACAATCTCTAACAAAGCCGTGCCAGTTTAAACAGTCATTTTCCACGATACGTTATGGCCGCCCAAGTGTTTTGGAACCAAAAAGTTCTGTTGGTTGATTTCATGCCCCAAGGGACGACCATCAATGCAGATGCATACTGTGAAACACTTCAGAATCTACATAGGGTCATCCAAAACAAGAGGCGAGGAAGCTATGTGGCATTGTTTTTCTGCTTGGCAATGCTCGTTCTCACATGGCTCGAAAAACCAATGACCTTTGGAAGTTCAAATAGGTTTTTTGACCACCTCTCTATAGCCCAGACTTGGCTCCAAGTGACTATCATTTGTTCACTAAACTCAATTTCTTATCAGGAGAATGTTTCCAAAGCGATGATGACTTAAAAGAAGGTGTACAGCATTGGCTGGCTAATTTGGTAGTAGAGGTTTACAAAGAAGGCGTAAATAAACTGGTTTCTGGTTTCAAGATATGACAAATGTCTCAACAATGGCAGTGACTACATTGAAAAATGAGTAAATGTATTACTGTCATTTAAATAAAATCATTATTTCCTTTCCTTCATTTTTTCTTTTAATTATATATAAACTTTCCGGGTTAGCCTTGTATAAAACAACTGCCTAATTTTTAGCCAAATGCAGGACACTTGTGTGGGATAGGATTTTTTAATGCAGGCAAAACTATAGTTTAGGGTTTATTGTTAAAAAAATATCAGTTTGCTGTACTGTTATACGAATGTTTTAACACTAATAAAAATTTTATAGTTATTAATATTTCCCCATATATATAATGTGTTTTAAAAAATATTAAAACTTGTCTGCCCGAGTCATTTTTTGCATTCTGAGATTGAAATAGTACACATAATTTTAAGTAATGAAACAATTTGTTTCATCTTATATTCTGAAATTGTTCATTGTCATTTAATAACAATTTATTAAATTTACTTCAAGTGTACAATATTAATTCGTTTTTTTATATAGTGACAGAAACATTTTTAACGTTTTCTTTATTTAAAACAAGTTAATGTAATGGCCTTAAAATATTATCAATTTAATCAAATGTAATTATTGATAGCATAATTTTAATATTTCTTGATTTTAAAATTAATATTTTAAAACCTATGTTTCCGCTCATTTATAAAATGACATTTTTGCACCGAATGTGTGCAATAATTTAGTTTTTCTTATCTGTCATCAGGGTACTTCAATATTGTATGAATAACTCAATTATTCCCAGACCAATTGAATTCAGATTTTAATTACAATAGTATTAAAGAAAAAATTATAAGTTGAAATAACAGTTGTATGTAAAGGCATATTTACTAACACTGATTTTTTAAACTAAGTTTTTCAATCGTAAATTAAACCACAGTAAATATAAGTCGAAGGCATTAAATATCTGCAAAATGAAGTATTTCAGTCATAATGATTAAATACATACACACAATAATAATAATACTTTGTAAAATATTATAAGTACATGATTTTACTTTTTTATTTTCTAAAATTTAAATTTTTATTAGGACAATTATTTTAATTCCTTTTTTAAAAAATGTTTCCTTAGTATCTAATCAAAATTGTTTTAGCAGAACATCTTACAAATTACTTAACGAAGTGATTCCCAGCCTTTTAAATTTGCAAAGACCTTTTATAGCCCAGTGGTTAGAGAGTTGAATTCGGAATTAATTAGGGGAAAGCTGGAAATTGTTTTAATCCCTTCTGTTTAGGTCTAGAATGAATATGCTATGTTTTCCTCCTCGTACTAGGTGAACGTTAGGAAATATGTTTAGAATTATAGTCAAAAAACATGTTTTTTTGCATACCATAACAATATCTCAAAACAGCTAACTCTGTCAAAAACATTGTCAATACAAACGTTGTAGAGCTTAAAATTCTGAGTAAAATGAGTACCTACACTCAATACTTATGTTGAATATTAAGGTCACAATTCTACTTCAAAGTTTTAGACCCATCATCAGGGGTATGACCTCAGAATTAATTAAGAGAAAAATGGAAATTGTTTTAATACCTTCAGTTTAGGTCTAAAATGAACGTACTATGTTTTCTTCCTCGTACTTGGGTGAATGTTAGAAAATATGTACATATTTATTTTCGAAAAACATGTTTTTTTCAGTTTCCTTAACAATATCTCAAAACAGTCAACTCTATAAAAAAACATTGTCAGTACAAATGTTGTAGAGCTTAAAATTCTGAATAAAATGAGTACCATCATTAATATCTTTGTTCAACATTAAGGTCGCAATTCTATTTCAAAATTTTTCAAATCAAGAGCTTGAAGCCAGGACAGACCAAGTTAACTTAACAATATCTCAAATTGCGACCTTAATATTGAACAAAATATTAAGTGTAGGTACTCATTTTACTCAGAATTTTAGGCTCTATAACTTTTGTACTAACAATGTTTTTGATAGAGTTAGCTATTTTGAGATATTGTTAAGTTAACTTGGTCTCTCCTGGCTTCAAGCTCTTGATTTGAAAAAAATTGAAATAGAATTGCAACCTTAATGTTGAACAAAAATATTAATGATGGTACTCATTTTATTCAGAATTTTAAGCTCTACAACATTTGTATTGACAATGTTTTTTATAGAGTTGGCTGTTTTGAGATATTGTTAAGGAAACTGAAAAAAACATTTTTCGAAAATAAATATGTACATATTTTCTAACATTCACCCAAGTACAAGGAAGAAAACATAATACGTTCATTTTAGACCTAAACTAAATGTATTAAAACAATTTCCAGTTTTCTCCTAATTAATTCTGAGGTCATCCCCCTGATGATGGGTCTAAAACTTTGAAGTAGAATTGTGACCTTAATATTCAACATAAGTATTGAATGTAGGTACTCATTTTACTCAGAATTTTAAGCTACAACATTTGTATTGACAATGTTTTTGACAGAGTTAGCTGTTTTGAGAAATTGTTATGGTATGCAAAAAAAAGTGTTTTTTTACTATAATTCTATACATATTTCCTAACGCTCACCTAGTACGAGGGGGAAAACATAGGATATTCATTCTAGACCTAAACAGAAGGGATTAAAAATATTTCCAGCTTTTCCCTAATTAATTCCGAATTCGGCCTTTTTTTGCTCCCCTACCACTGGGCTATTAAGAATCAATTTCTGTGGCTGGATTTACCATCCATACCTTATACCATGCAATTCAATATTCAATGGTGTTCAGAATTAGTGTTATGAAATGGAGGAAGAAACAGTAGATAGTTACAAAATGCAAGATAAAGATCATTCTTCTCAATTGTACAATAATTTTTTTTTGTTTTTAAATTTTTGAAATGAACTATAATACCCCCATTTATTCTCAACTATCACCAATATACATATTATCAAAAGTTGACCATACATAAAAATTCTATCAAAGTTAGATAAACCAAATCATTTGCATTACAGTAGGTTTCACATTGTTGGTGAGAGTATTGTCCATAAAATAACACATTAAAGTTTAAGGAAACACCCTTTTTTTACTTTCTTCTATCTTCAATAGAAGAAAGTATTGTAATCGAAATTTTTTTCGACTTCCGGTTTTCGACGGATTTGCATGTTTTAGGGGTCAGAGATTCCAAAAAACATGTTTATAGAAAATGTCTGTCTGTCTGTCCGTCCGTCTGTCGCCATTGTACCATCAAAAAGTGTATGAAGTTATGTATAGAATTAAACCAAAATTTTATTATAAGTTTTTGGTTATGGCAAGCAGGTCCTCCCGGAATTTGGAAAAAATTCGCCGGTAGGGGGCGCTGATATAACAATTTTTGTGCGATTTTGAATATTGTACTTTCCAAAAGTGTATGAAGTTATGCATGGAATTAAACCAAATTTTTATTTTAAGTTTTTGGATATGGCAAGCAGGTCCTCCATGAATTTGCAAAAAATTCGCCGTTAGGGGGCGCTGTAATAGCGATTTTTGTGCGATTTTGAATATTGCACCATCGAAAAGTGTATGAAGTTATGCATAGAATTGAACCAAAAAAAAATTTTAAGTTCTTGGCTATGGCAAGGAGGTCCTCCCTTAATTTGTAAAAAAATCGCTCGTAGAGGGCGCTGTAATAGCGATTTTTGTACAATTTTTGTGCCATTTTGAATATTGTACCGCCGAAAAGTGTATGAAGTTATGCATAGAATTGAACCAAATTTTGTGTGTTTATTTTTGGTCATGTCACGAAGGTCCTCCCTGAATTTGGAAAAATTCTGCCGGAAGGGGGCACTATAATTGCGATGTCTGTACCATTTTCATTATTGTACCATCGAAAAGTGTATGAAGTTATCCATATAATTGAACCAAATTTTTTGTGCGTGTTTCTGGCTATGTTAAACAAGTCCTCCCTGAACTTGAAGAAATTCCGAAAGAAGGGGACGCTATAATTCCGATCTCTGTGCCATTTTCATTATTGTACCATCGAACAGCGTATAAAATTATGCATACAATTGAACCAAAATGTTTGTGCTTGTTTTTGGCTTTGGCCAACAGGTTCTCCTTGAATTTGGAAATATTGCGCGGTAAAGGGGCTCCGTGCTAGCGATTTTTGTATACTTTTCTTGATTTTTCGTAGTTCTGTTGTGCATCGGCGGGAACTCGCTTCCTGCTAAGCCGGCTATTCGCAAACAGCTGATAACGACAGAATAAGGAAAAATTAATAATTTTAACAAATATCATGATATAGATTAACTCGTTTTTAGTCCGTTTAATTGACTTGAGCAGAAATTTAAGATGAAAATCAAAGTTGGTACAGTATTGAACTAATAATATTGAAGTATTAACATGTGTAACTAGGTTTTGAAATATTAAGATGTATAAGATAGAAGAAAGTTTTGGGATTGGCACATCCAACTAGTTTTATATAAGATTCAATTGAAGATTTTTTTTTTCTTCCAGAAGCAGTTGTAAGGTTGGGAACCACTGATCTAATGCATTGAATTCACAGTATCTTAATTTCATTTAGATAAAACAATTTTAGGTTCTGGATTGGTTTAGATAATGTGCAGTTGACACAAGTCAAGTTGCATGTAGAGAAGGTTCCAAAGAGATAGCAAGTTTGCTTTCAGTATAGATTTAGAGTTAATTTCAAGTATAACACAAGCATGTGCAATTTACTTATAACAATACTTTTATTTATAAGGGGTCAATAGAATGATTAGCATTTCACTTATAAATGATATCCATGTTCATCATATGAAATGGGATTTTTAAATTTGAATTTCAAAACATGAGCAAGATAAAATAATGAGCATTTATTTCATTTTTTTTATTATTATTATTTCTTGTACAAAAATAATGGTAGGTTAATCATCATCCTTTACTTCTTTATTCTCAGTTAGAGCTCTGGATTCATGAACAAATGCAACAAACCTAATTCCCTGAAACAAAAATGTACATATATAAAAATATAACTAAAAAGAAAGTTTTTTTTTCTATGTATACTACATGATTAAAATATTTTAATTTGCAGCTTGGTATTTCTTATCACTAATGAATATTTTCTCATAATTATACAAATTTCTATCCATTTATAACTATTAATCTGTTTATCTATGCAACAGACAAAAAATGCTTCCATATATCAATATTGAATACTAATAGCTATTCTGTTATAGGAATACTTAATATAAAGGTCAGTACAGTGATCGGAAGTAGTACACTACAAGTAGCACAACTATAATAAATCATTATTTTCTCTAGTAGTTAGCAATGTAACATGCTACATTTTGAAAAAGTAATATAGTGAGTAGTGTGATACCAAAAAAAAAAAAAAACTAGTAATTTGTAGTAAGCACTGATGCTATTTTTGACAGGAAAAAAAAAAAGTGCCATGTAATTGCAACTTGCCTTTTTCTCTGCAAAAATTGAAGGGTTTGCTTCAAAAAGAAAGTAGTTCCATTTTAGAGATGTCAGCTTTCTTGTTAAAAACAAAAAGATTGTTCAGAATAGGTATTTTTTTTAAATCACTGGTACCATGCATAGGCAGCATGGACTATTGCACAAGTGAAAAAAAAAAACTTTTGTCAACAAAACTGTAAAAAATGATTGCAAAAATGATACATCCTATTTGCAGCAAACCCTTAAATTTCCATATGTCAGCAACAGATTACTGTAAAAATAATAAATAAAATTTATTCATTGTATGAATGTACATAAACTTACATACAGTAGTACCCCTCATTGCATAACTCTATTTCCGTGTGTCCACAAACAATAAATAAGCTGTAGTTTAACTGCATTTTTATTGCACTACATGTAAATGTTTATTGTATTATATATGTTTTTATTTCTTAATTTTGCTAAGAAAATTGTAATATGCGCATCAATTACCATTTTGGAATCTAAACTCAAAACACTTTCTTGTATGTTATCTTTTTTTTATTTTTTAATGCCATCACATTTATTAGAATGTATACTGGCATATAAGATTGAATGTTTTGACAAAATCTAAAAGTACCAAAATAGCAACTACTTTTGGAAAAGTAGTTTGTAGTTTCTACTTTTTAAAATAAGTAGTTATAATTAACTACATTTTCAATAAATTAATAATTGTTCATTACAAGATAAAAATAGTTTACCTGACCACTGGTCCAGTAGTAAAAAAACAGGTTAAAAGTAATTTTTTTTACATTCAAAACTATTTTTAAAACAAAGTAAATGAGGTATTCAAAATATTTTTAACATACTTATAACAACAATTTAATAAATAAAGGGAAAAAAAAGCTTGCTATTTACAGGGTTGCTGATCATACATGAGAATGAAATTCACCAACTTTTCTAGGTATATTTGAAAAAAATTCCAGTCTAACAGTATAATGAATACTGGACATGCTGGGGGTAAAATAAAAATTGTAACCTTCAAAAACAGTAAAATTTTCTAAGTACAGATGACATTGATTAAAAGCTCACCAAAAACTTGCTCTTAGGATAATAATTAGGATAATAGGAATTGCTCTCTTTAGTAACTTATGATTATTACAAACTTTCAAATGAAAATTTCTTTATCTTATTGTAACAGAATGCAGTTTATATGTATCAAGCTAAATAAATAAAATCTGAAGCTGTGTTATGTTAGCTAGAGAAGGTGGGGTTGGGGGAAGAGAAACAAAACATTTATGAAACATTACAAATGCCCCCCCCCCCCCCTCATTCCTTTTTGGACTGGATGTTTTTTAAAAACATCCTTCAATATGACACTGTAAAAACTACTGAACAACACATTATAAAAACTTTAGGAGTTGGTAGTTAAAATTGCCAGACAGTCCACACATTTAAATAGCTCTGGGAGTTTATGTTTATTAATACTAGAGGCAAATAAAACAAATTTGTAGTAAGAAGTTCCCATTATTACAGTAGCATATTACCTGTGAACGAGCAGCCCTTAAAAATCCTAAGTTTGCACTGACTGTAACTGCTTTCAACTTATCACCAGTCCCAAAGACAATCTAAGTAAGTTAAATGAGACATTTCAATCATAATTTTAAAATCATAATGACATTTCTTATATAAATATTGAAATACTTTTTAATAAATACATTTCTAATGTTATAGACATAAAATCAGAAGTTAAAGCAATATTAACTTTAAGTTAGCCAATAAACATTTATTAAACAGTCCACAACAAGAACGCTTCACCTAATTTTCATAACACCTGTCACAAATTTGAACTACAGCACTTACGAATCATTTTGTTTGCAATAAGCAAAGTGGATATATAATATATTTTTCATTTGCAGTGATCTGTAATTTACACTTGGGACTTGGATTTAGTATTATAGAAATAAGTAAAAACTTAAGGAAGTATACAGCTTTGATTAGACAATAAAATCTGCTTAGTATAACAAAGAGGAAGTTGGAGGAAAAAACATGTACCCTTGAAAGGAAGAAAAACAGATTCATTAATTAATCAATCTAAAGCACATAATCATTTCTAAATGTTTCCTTTTGGATTTTTGGGAAGATCACATTTTTAAAAATAATTTTTTGTTCATGATTTAATAAACATAATATTTTTATCTCTAGTATGAAAGTCTATTGTTTGAAACTTATACATGAATGTAATTTTTAAAGTCCTATATAAAAATCCAGTTCTGAATAATATTAAAAAAATGTTCATGTAAGCACTTATGATTCATATAGATATCTTATAAACTATTACAGAAATAAATTAACTACAACAAAAAAAGGGGGGGGGGATTTGTAGAAGTATATATATATATGTATATATAGAGAGAGATGCATATGAGATAGTACTACATAAAAAAGAGAAAAGGACATGTTAATTACCTTAGATCGTTCTTTTATTTTACTTGTTTTCTCTAACAACAAGGCTTGTTCTGATGGATCATCTGGCACAACAGTGACATTTTTTAACATTTCATCTGCTCGCTTTTTCTCATTTTCTCCACCAACTGTTGCAAGAATTTCTAAAAAGTCCCTATGAGCTGTTTCACAACATACCAACTTTCTGTCTAAGAAAACAAAGGACATAATATTAACAAACATATTAAATACAAGCTAAAAATATCTCAACATTTATGTTAATATATAACTGCATTTTGATAGTGACATTGTCTGTCTATATTGCTGTAAGAGCATTATTTCTCTCTCATTGTTGCTGAGTTTTAAGATAATACAGTAAGTAAACAGATTCCCTACCACCAGGGCCATATTTAGGCATGTGCAGCTTCACAAGGCAGAAAAGTATAGATAGTAGTGAAAAGATGCTACTGTTTTTATTGCTACTATTATTATAGAATAGCATTAAATCATGTTTTAGCATTAAAATAGTATTATTTCTGCACCATTTCACCTAGAGATGTGGGCACTTAATTTTACTAAAGAAATATATGCATGATTTTCACTTAAGACTTCATATTGAGATCACATTCAGTTATAATTGCATACAAATTTAATATACTCTCACTCAGATTCCAACGAATCAAATAGTGTTTTTCCCATAAAAAAAAATTATTTTTCAGAAATTATTGTTAAAGTCTATGTTTTTAACTAATTTTCATTGAAGAAATAATAAAAAGGTGATCATCAGGTAGCCATTGATTTCAATTAAAAATATATTCCATTTTTAAGAAAATAAAAACAAGTTGGAAATTGCTCGTCAAACGTGGCAAATGAGGTGCGTTCGTACTATAACTAGTTTTATAATTATTTTTTGCACCCCATATTGTACTGAATGTGTATTTATTTGCAATTCATAAGTGCATAGTCTGTAACATCATTAAAATGCACTTGCAATAATTTTTTCCCATTCCCCTTAATGTAACGGAAAACTTTTGACTGTCCCTGTAATTAAGCTATACATCCGATTTTCATGAAATTTGAAATGGCTCGACAAAATTTTGCAGCAATTATATATTGAAAATTTCAGCCCATTCGGAAAGCTGTAACATCATTAAAATGCACTTGCAATAATTTTTCCCATTGGCTTTAATGTAAAGAAAAACTTTTGACTGTCCCTGTAATTAAACTATACATCCGATTTTCATAAAATTTGAAATGGCTCGACAAAATGTCGCAATAATTATATGTTTAAAATTTGAGACCATTCGGAAAGCTTTAACATCATTAAAATGCACGTGCAATAATTTTTCCCATTGGCCGTAATGTAAAGAAAAACTTTTGACTGTCCCTGTAATTTAACTATACATCCGATTTTTATAAAATTTGAAATGGCTCAACAAAATTTTACAGCAATCATATATTTAAAATTTTAGACCATTCGGTTGGGTAGTTTTTGCTCTATTATATGCGGACAGACGGACGACTATAGGTGCTCGTATTTATATAATTACGAACGCACCTAAAAAGGGGCTATTCGATTCTCTAAAATCTGATAAAGATAGCTGAAAATTTTCATGTGTAACAATTATTTTGTAATCATTTTTTCACTATATATATTTTTTTCTCCTGAGAGAAATTTATAAATTTTTAACTTGCACAATTACTTTATGTATTTGTATTCAGTTAAGTTTCAATACCTTAATACAATTTAAAATTGAAGTAAATAATTCCACAACTTATTGAGGGTAAAATGAGTTGTAATTTTCCCCACTGATTGAAAAACATGCACAGGCCAGGATTTAAAATGTCAATTCATGTCATATCTTTACAAATTAGTATGATTGTGTTAAAATAATAAAGTACAATTATGAATATAAAATTAATATACATACTTTTAAATAATTGGTCAAGTACAATTTTAACAGGGTGGATTTGTTCCATTTTTGCTAAGTCAGTCAATAATTTTTCATGATATTTTGCATAACAATGTCCATTTGTCATGTTTGATACATAGGCTAAAAATGTTGAAACATCCAAGTTGAGAACTGCATCTGGTGGCAATGATAGCATATTGAAGTAATTGCTCTCACTTGGGTCTAAATGGGCAGAATCATGGCAACCTTGAGCTAAATAATCTTCCATATCATCAGAAATTTTTAATTTAAACATAGCATCAGATAAAGGTATCTTTTCAATATTAGTTCTCTCATCAGCTTCTGAACTCACTATGTCACCAATTACTTCTACATTTAATTCTTCTAGTAAAACTTTTAATTCTTTTGTAACACCTGCTGCCAAACGAACAATAATTCTTGGAACAGAAAACATATGGAGATTTTGCTGAGCACATTCCACCATATCTTGAACTTGATCAACAATAGATTTACGTCCATATTTTCCCGAGCCTACAAAAAAACAAGCCTATTCAGTTCACTGATACATTATTTAAAATAACTATGCAATAGATTAATACACAAGAAAGAAAAATCATTCGTCGAGTATAGATTGTGAAACACTTTCCAACACATTCTGAATAATGTAATAAAATTTCGCCATTTAATAAGTTGAAATATGATGTCTAACTGAACCATTTGGAAACACATAACACATTTGAAAACTCAATTTCAGAAATTCCCATCAACAGTTAAAAAATTATTCAAATTCTTTGAGCAGCCCTGTATATGATATATAGATTTGTATATATAAACTACATGCATGTAAAAATTTAGTTCATAAGAAATACGTACCACCAAGGTTCTCGCTGACTTTTGACCAACATTAACGATTTGATGAATAAGAAACAAAACACAGTAGCCAAATGAAAAAAAAAAAAAGTTAGCAAAACAAATTCGGCGTAAAATGCTGAAAATTTTATCTTTAACTCCCTATTGTATCCCTTTTTTCCATATATTCTAAACTAATCCAATATTTTGTAATTGCTTATAAAACAGAAATTTGACTATCCACTGCAGAACTTATAAAAAATAAGTACATTCTTAATGTCTCCAAAATGTGTAAATTTTCCAGACATTCTTTTAGCAGTCTAAATAAAAATTCAAAATAGCTATCTTTGATTTACTGTTGTGAAAATATACACTAAAAATTACTATGATATTTTGACTCTAGCCGATAGAGAAAACTGACCAGACATTGTTACTTTGCATTTGCATACAACTAATAAATAGTATGGTAAATGGCTGATTTCAATGCCATGTTCCAGTAAAACTTTTCTCTATTTGGCGCTTGATGCGAGTAATTTTGTTTGTGTTTTTACTGGTGTGACGCCAGCGCATAGACAGTGATTAACTGACAATAGAGAATACCTATCATATAATCCTTTTTGTGTCTTAGGTGTTGCTAAACTCAATTGGTGTTGAGTTAGTATCTCAATAGAATAAGTCTGGGTTAGATGCCCTATCAGGTTAGTTGACCCTGTCACTGTATTTCAGCTACTGGACATGTAATGGAGCTAGTGACGATCTTCTACTCTCAGGGAGAGGAACATATCTTTACAATACATTTTTTATGATATTGCTGAACATATAATACCTAAAACTAAAACAAATACATTTTTGAGTTCGGTGTTACGAGATCTTTCAAACAACACTCCCATACGCTATACAAATATATGTATTTTTAAATAACTTAATAAGCCCCCTAAATGTTTTTTAAAGATATTTGTGAATGGCTAATAATCTATAAATATATGGGTCAGTAACCTTTATAACTCTGCCAAGTTTGAACTTTCCACATTTCGTAGTTTTCAAGAAAAACAGCTGTGATAGACAGACACACAAGCGATCTTATAATGGTACATTTTATTTATTTATTTAAGTATGAAACGCTAAAAATAGTTAAAAGTTTCTTTTTATAATACTATACCTATAGAAGCTTGATATAAATGATGAGGATTTCTTGTAGCAACTTTAACCCAAGTACTCCCATAATCTGCAACAATGTCCACCACTATTGATCTTTCATCATTTTCATCTATCTCATATGAAAAGGTCTCAAGAACCTTTATTACACCTTGCATTTCAAGGCAGCATTGGACTATAGCTGACAAATGGTATATATTTGAACTTCGAATGTGCTCTTCTTTCAGTTTTTCAGGGCTTTTAGCCAGCTAGGTTTAAAAGAATAAAACAAACAACATTAGGGAAAAGAAACTTGTAAATAGATTTCAGCATAATCTTCATACAATTTTATAAAAAGAAATAAAAACTGAAGATAAAATAATCTGCCAATAAATGTAATCTATATATTTAAAACGCTACGCGTTTTCTTTCGACAGCCCATGAGAAGAAACTACTGCATCAAATTACACCAATCTTTTTTTTAAAAGAAAGATATTTGGCCACAGATTTGTTATCATTCATTCATTTGTTGAAATATTTTATTAATTAGCCATAATCTTAAATTAAAATTCTACAGTTGCACATGTGCAGTATATAAGTACAAGTCTGCCTTTGGAGTGATGCGCTGCACATGCGCAAAGATGCTTGCTCAGTTGAACTATCACGTCACAGATAGAAGTTCTTTTAAGTTCGTCTGCTAATTGATCTTACTGTAAACTAGCTTTTCTTTCTTTCACAAAGTTAATATTATCTGGCTCTTTCAACATTATTAACAATTCAAAAATTTACTGTGTGAACTAGATACGGTTTATTTCGGGTGTGCCATATTGTTTTGGTCATATTACACACAGAAGATAAACACAGTGATTTGAGGCTAAAAGTTATATCTGTCTTATGAATTGCCGATAGTTACACATGAAGATTGGGAAACTAGCACATTAATTTGTAGCTGCTTCTTTTAAAAAGTAAGGTATCATAAATATTAAAATGCCAAACTTTTTCTGTAAGATCAAAACTCAAATTCGAGACACTTACATATGTGTCAAATGTTTTTTGAACTTCTTCAATTTAGAAGGGAGTAAAAGGAGTTCCAGTTAGCGTAGTGGGTTAATGCAACAGTCTAAAGCTCAAAATTTTTGTAGCTGGTGCAGATTCAAACCCAAGCCTGGCAAAACGTGTAATATTTTTGTCGATAATTCCTTTCAGTAATGACATATTTTATTAGGAAGAGAAGTTATAGGATTTTTATTTTATTATTATTATTATGAATGTTTTATAATTAAATAAAATTTAACACTCAATAATATTTTAAAAAATAATGATTTTATATTCAAAATATTTTGCATGTAATTATCAATTAAATAAATTGAGCTGATCTACGATTTTCGTTATATTTTCTGACCATTATCAAGAATACAGTGTTGATTTCAGGGGGTGAACCGGGGGGACATTTCCCCCCTCCCTGGAAGATTTGAGATTTTGTGTTTTCAATGGTCAAAAAGTGCAATCCCCCCCCCCCCCTTTGACGGGTGCTATCTAGTAAGATATAACAATCAGAAATATGCAAACCAGAGTAAATGTTTATATAGCTGCTTAAGATAATAATTTCACGATACAATATTTAAAATCTATGTACCACCAGGGGCACCATTTCAGAACTTTTTTGGGGGGAGAAGGGCAAAGTTTTCTTTGAGGGAAATGGTATAGCTAAGGTTAGGGTCTAGATTTCTTGAATGTGAAACGTTTACTGAATCATGGATACAAACACAATAAAAACATTGAATACGGAAATTCAAGAAATCAATGAAATATTCTGTTATAAACACGCTTGCGAGGGTCCTTAGCAGGTAAAATTCAAAGTTATTTAATATGAAAGCTTTCTGGTTAAGACAGGATTCTGTTTTAGACTGGTTCCGTTTTTACAGGTATCCTCAAAGACTGTTAAACCATCCACTCTATAGTATAACTCTAAAGAACATAGATATATTACAGTAAAACTTGTGAAAAAAAACTCTGTCTACACCAGAATTGTTTCTCAAACGGAAAAAAAAGAAAAAATTTAGACGAAAGAAAACTGTACAATTATACTTGGTAAGACGGAGACCTGCCTAAAATGGAACTTTTTTCTAGTCCCTTTCAACTCTTTGCAAGTTTTACTGTACGGGTGCCATTTCAAGAGTTTCTAAGGAAGGACGGGGCAACATTTTGTTTGAGGAACAAGATTTAAAATTGCATACGAGATTGCACAAATTACACACAAGATGGGAAAATCTCATACTAGAAAATACTATTCAGGATTCTATCTCCTTAACATCTGTCATCGACATGTGATTCTTCTGCAAATATTTTTAATTTTCGTGAAAGTCCACGATTTTTTCTTTTTTTTTTTTTTTTTTTTTTGCGAATTCCACAAAATCAATTTATTAATAGGTTGAAGAAAAAAAAAATGCAAATTTTTCAAATTGGTCTTGGCAAAAAAAATTCTCCAATTGGTTTTGGAAAAAATTGCTAACTTCTTCGAACGACTGTGCAAAAAAATTGCTAATTTCGTCAAAGATTGCAGAAAAAAATCCTGATTTCATCAAATGATTGCACAAAAAAATCTCAAATTTCATAAAACGATTACAGAAAAAAATCACGAATTTTGTCAAAAGATTGCATAAAAAATCATGAATTTAGTCAAACAACTGCACAATGAAATTGATAATATAATCAAATGGTCGTGCAGAAAAATCTAAAATTTCGTGAAACTATCGTAGAAAAAAAAATCAAATTTTATAACTCAGTGCCAGAAAAAAAAAATCGCAAATTTCAACACACGATCTTGGAAAAGAATAATCATGAGTTTTGTCAGTTGGTCACAGGAAAATATTGTGAATTTCGACAAATGATCTTGAAAAAAAAAAATCAATTTTGTAAAAACAAATTGTGAATTCCATGAAACGATCATGGAAAATATCGCTAATTTCATCAAAGGATCGCGGGGGAAAAAAAAATGAAATTCAATCAGACACGAGGTAATAAGTCTACGAACTTCCTCAATAGGTCATGAAATTTGCAAATTTTGTGATCTATTGGAATAACAAAATTTTCATTAATGATTTCCTGCTAGTAAGGAAAAGATGATGAGAAGGTAATGATCATTAATGCAAAGCATTAATTGTTTCAGATTGGGTTTTCACTATTTTGAGATGGGTTCGTGTTGACCCAATTTTTCAAAGAAATCCTGAATATTTTTCAAATGCAAAAACTATATACAATCGAACCTCGTTAAGACGAAGTCGAACGGGAGCTAAAATGTTTTCGCATTAACTGATAAAACAGCAAAAGGCATTTAGGATGATTTTAAAAATAAATCTCTAAAACAAAGAGATCAAAGAAGGTAAATGATACCGGCAGAGAAATATTTTATAGTCATTTTATGTTAATCAGTATTTTTTTGCAAAAAGGTACATTTCTAATATCACCATACAAACACAAAACCTATACTTACACAGATACACACATGAACATAGTAGTACTATATGTACTGTAATATTCTTATTAAAAAATAAATGAGTAAGGAGAAATAAAATGTAAAAAATATATTTACCTCTTTAGATTAAATTTAAAAAAAAATCTTTTATTGACTTGTGTTTCAATTTTTGCACCCTACATTTGTTTATAAAGGTATCCACCTTTTCTAAATTGTCCAAAGCACAATTGGCATTTTCTTGTTGAAACAGAAACGACTGAACAGTTTTTAAAGCCTTTGTCGCTTCACTGAAGGACACTGAAAGGATTTCGACTTCTGCATCAGCATCCATTTTATTCAGCTCTTCCTCTTCATTCTTCTTTTCAGTTAAATCGGCTAGAATATCTTATCTGTCATGAGTTGTGTAGTCATAACAATTTCATCAATTCGAACATAATCTGCAAACAACAGGGGAGATATTATACCTTTTTTCAGCTTCTTCTATCACATCGTCCATTTCTGTTTCATCCATTTGCGAAACATCTTCCTCTGAAAACCACCATGCTTGAACCTGTTTCTCATAACAGGAGTTCTATGCACTTCTTCGGAAACACACAGTTTCTAAGAGATCGATTGAAAATGGTGTCTGTTTGTCAAAGCACTCGATGAGTTTTCTGATTACTTCTTTCCTGTAGTGAGTTTTAAACACTGAATAATACCTTGGTCGCATGGCTGAAGCATTGCTGTAGTATTTGGAGGGAGGGAAACGTATTTTGTTGATTTTAGACCTTTAACATCTTTGTGAGCTGTACAATTGTCTAACAATATGCATATCTTTCTCTTTTGATTGGTAAGTCTAGAGTCTAATTGTAATAAACATTTTGCAAAAAATTCCTTATTTGTCCAAGCATTTTTAGTGAATGTGTACTGAACAGGCAGTGTCTTTACATGGTTAAAGCAATGTGGTTTAGCAAATTTTCCGATAACATAGATAGGTAATTTTTCACTACCATCCACATTGCAGGCTACCGGTACTGTGACTCTTTCTTTATTACACTTTCCTCCAAAACACTTTTCTGCTTTAAAAAATAAACTAGATGATGGTTGTGCTTTACAAAAAAAAAGCGCAGTTTCATCTGCATTGAATATAATGTGGGGTGCATTATCTCTTTTAAAAGCCGGCCATTCTTTAGAGAAAAAGAAATCTACACTACCCTGATTAACTGCAGACTCTTCACCACATATCCTTTTGGAGACAATACCATGGCGTTCTTTAAACCTTTGACCGACATTAATTTGAGCTTGTAAAATCATCTACACCAAGAGCATTTGCAAAAAACTTTGCTTTTTCTTGTAAAACAGATCCAGTAAAAATGATATTCTGGTTCCTAGCTTTTCTTACCCATCTTAATAAAGCAACTTCATTTTTTTTATTCTTAGCATTTCTTATTCGTTTTCTTGTAGTCTCGAACTGATTGATAGCAGAAGCAGGGATATAGTGGAGGGTATACGGAGGTATACCTTCCGGATTTTTTTCAGGAACATCGTATACCCTCTGTTTCTCAAAAAATTTATTGTATATATACTCTAAAGCAGTGGTTCCCAACCTTTTTTTGTCCGCACACCACCTAAGCATCTCTAAAATCATGATGTCCCCCCTTCCTTTCTATACCATATAAATCTTATTATATAAAAAATAAACTTCTTATTAAAGATTCTGAAAATAGCATTCATTCTTTAATTTATCAAAATCATATTTTTCATTACAACTATGTTTTTAATATAACTCTATGAATCAATGAGGTTATGGATCTTCGACTTTACATCTGCAAAAGTTTGATTTATTTTGGCAACTTATCTCAAATTTAAAAGTGATAAATAGTCTACATTTTTATCTTCATAAAATTTCTTGAAAACTCTCTCACATTTTGTATTACATCTGATAGAATTGATACATTTTATAATGGATTTTAGTACTTCATTAAGAACAAGTGATATTTGTTTATTACCGAGTCTGTATGGATAACATAATTCACAAGTAACATTTCCGGATTCGCACTTTTATCCATTTTAAGTAACTATTTTTCTTTCCCGCATAACATGCTTCTTTGATAGCGGGCTTTCTTTTTTCCCATTATTATTATTTGGCTACCATGTTTTCTCCGATTTAAAATTTTAAAATGCATATGTCATGAAATATGTTTACCTATTGTGTATGTGGTATGAAGAGGAGCCATGCGAAGTTTACTTTCTATCCATTTCCTTCTGTGATGTGCACAGGGATTTATTAATTTCATAAAAGTAGTAGGGGAGAGGGGGGTACCTTTGAACAGTGTAAATATTTTTCGTTAAATAAATGATATTTTTTAAATATATACGGCAACATAGTACTATTGCTTCAATGTAACAATGCAAAGCTTTACTATTTTGCATGCACATTATTGTCTAAGCAAGATATGTAGGTTTTGCTTTCTTGAATCTAAACTTAACAGAATAAAGTTGTAAGTTTTTTGTTGATAGTCTTGTATCCCTAAAATTATAATGTACTTAATTCATAAATAAAGATGTTAGCTTTAACTTAAAAGGTTTGTTTTATTGAAATTCTCAAACCTAATTGAGTAAATAGTTGTAATGCTAAACTCCATGCGATGGGACACCATTGAACGGAAAAGTTGGGGCACCATTGAACAAATAAAACTTTGAAATAAAGAGTTATACATCTATCTATTATTATTATTGTTGAAAAATTTTTTAAATATGAAAATTAAGAGATTAATTAAGTGTTATTATACTTAATATGAAAGTTGTACTGATGCAGGGCTTCAACTACAAGAAAATTCAGGACACACAACAATAATTCATGATTTAGCAGATTTGTCAAACAAACCCTATATGGTTTCATTTACAATGGTAAACATTATTTCTACATTTCACAAAACTGGGTTTTCAATTTCATGCAAAAAGAACTCTTCATTGCATTGGTCAGATTAAATTACTTAATGTCAGATTTCTTCGTAAAAAAGAACATTTGATAATTGATATATTTTCCAGAGGCATCAGATATCAATTTGGTGGATTTTAAGGATATTATATAAAAAAGTGTCCACAATGAAACATAACTGGAGGGATCCTCCGTTCTGTCTCAAGAATGTGCTTTGATGGATACAAACTTGGTAAAATAATAAAAAAAATAATAATTTCAGTTAAATTTAATTGTGTAATTTTATTCTTATCATTTTATATTTTGGAAAAATATGCAGTTTTTAATAAAAACTGTCAATATTTTCATGTTTTGTTAATTTGTTCAAAGGTGCCCCTGGCATGTTCAAAGGTACCCCTCCATGGGGCAGGTTTGAACAGAAATCTTTCAGCTTTTTAAAGCCCCACAACATATTTAATTTATCTGAAAAACTGTAATTTTTTATTTCATATGATGCAGAATTACATCCTTTCTCTCACGAAATAGTTAAAATTCAATTAATATATTTCAAGTAAGAAATATATGAATTTTTTAAAAAAATGTTCAAAGGTGCCCCCCTCTCCCCTACCTCATTTAGATAATTCAAAACATGTTTTAGGTTAAACATGTCTAAATAGTCTTTTAGATATACCCTACAGAATTTCATATGCAAAAGTTCCTTCATGGGGTATATTGCACTACGAATAGATGTAAAAGTTTTTAAAAAAAGTATAAAAAAAAAGGTGTGTTTGACTAAAATAATATTACAACCAGAAAAATTACAATGATATTTTCATATATAAAAGGTATCAAAATATCTCAAAAATAATCACACATTTATTCCAGTGTCAGTGTATTTTAAACTTTTAAATGGGAAAGTTTTGAAAATTATTTTTAAAATTTTTCCATCTATTATTTCTATTTTTAGACTACGGCACTTCTTTCATTGGAAAAAAAAATGGCAGAAATTTTGTTAATAAGAAATCTGAAATTGCCCCCTTGAAAAGTCATATCGCCCCCCTGTGGGGCACACGCCCCACATTGGGAACCACTGCTCTAAGGTATACCCTCTGTTTTTTTTTATGACTACATCACTGAGCACAAGGCGTTTCAATTTGTTCTCTATTCTTAATAATTGTCTAAAAAGTACTAGGAGGTATTCCGCACTTTGCTGCAATCTCTGATTTTTTTAAAATTCCCATGACTAACATCACATAAAATCTTCTGCTTAGTTTCCAAACCAACAGCCTTTTTTTTCACTCATTTTTATAACTAGAGCTCCAATAGAACTAGAATTCCATCAATAAAATATTTCTAGCAAAGAACTTTATTCACATTAAGAGATCAACCATGTGCTAACAACGAAATGAATCGCTCACAAAAGAATTTCAACATCAGCAGAGAAAGAATGTAATACTTTTCTTTTCCCCCTTGCTCACCACTACACCCAACTCCAAGAACAAACGCATATCCTCCCTCGTCCAGTTCAGGAAAAGTGATAAACTTGTTTCAAGGTGGGTCGCCGCAATGAGGAAATTTTTTTATTAGGTGTAATATTTACTTCGTCTTAAACGGGAGAAGTTTGTCTTCATGTTCGTATTAAATGATGCAATTATTATTGTTTTCCAAGATAACGTGATGGGGAAACTATTTTCCTTCATTTTAAGCGTTTTCGTCTTAATAAGGTTCGACTGTATTTGACTATTAAAGAATTATATGTGTTCATTTTTGTACATAAGTGATAAAATTATACACTATTCTGCTATAAATGTATTACAATATGGATTCATTTTCTTTCACTTTGGATTTTGGTGGAAGTCTTGTCAGATTCCCAGTTGACAAAATTGTTTTCTCAGATGTGCACGGGACTCCTGTTCAAGGCTTTGAAGATTTTTGAGAGTATACCATACATAATATGATTTGATAAAGCAAATAATTAAATAATTTGATGGCACTACAATGATTGCAGTAAATATAATGTGATACTAATAATGAAAAAAAATCAAATAATTAAGAATTTTAATTATATTCCCCCACCCTGAAAAAGACTATCATCTTTAAATTTCTAGCCCTGAGGGGAACGAGTTTTCCTATAATCAAGTTGTACACAGTTGAGAAGCAATTGATAAAGTTTCTTAGACATATATTTTTAAAATCAGCCAAATGCCAAAGTACTCATTAATGATAAATGTCTCACCTTGAGAAAGTCTGAACTGTAAGGCTTTAGGAAATTTTTTTATAATTATTAGTTTCTATGCATAAAGTTTTTATTTAATGCATATGCATATGTTTTTATTGCAATCAAATTTGATAAGTTATTTTAGCCTTAAAGAAATTTTTATTATTTTTTTCTTTTTAGTCTGACATGTGATAGTGATACATTTTCTGAAATGTCAAATTCCTTGGGGGGGGGGTCTATTACCTCCCCCAAATGGCACCCCTGTGTACAATATGCGTATGAATATAACACTGCTTTCCAAAAGTCAGGCAACTAACAGTTTTTCTTTTGAAAAATACAAATAAAAAGTAAAAGATGTGTAAAAAGTTCATAGAAAACATAAGTAAAATAAAAAATTAGTTTTATGTTTGCCGGGTGCAAATCTCGCTGATAGCAGTTTTTTCCTCACTAATGGCTTTAACTTTTCGTGTGCATAAATTATAAACAATCCTTTGATATCGAAATAAAATCTCTTGATTTATGAAAATATATCTTATTTTGTATACTAAAATTAAATGAGTAAAAGATGCGTATTTTAAACGCATTTGTTTTAAATGAAATGAGTAAAACATGTATTTCTAATGTATTTTAAAAGAAAGATATCTATTTCAAACAAAATGAGTGAAAGGCTTACATTTTAAATGAAATGAATGCAATACGAATGATACTGATGGGAACAATATTTGGCGATTTGCATCCGGCCAACATAAAAGTACCAATAGAAATTCGTAAGAAAGTTTGTTAAATTATAAAAATTTTCTCTTTAATACTTATAAACAGATAAAAATATTTCCATCATTTAAATTAAAGTAATATTCCTATTTACATAATAAGTACGAACATAACAGAAATTTTAATAATGCAAAGAAGAGCCTATCAAAATTTAGACATTATTACTCACTATTTTCACATAATTAAATATAATATTTGATAACTATCAAGAAATACTTTTTTTTAATATGATACGAGAAAACTATACAGTAAGATGATATGCAGTATTTATTTAAACAAGAAGCAGAAATTATGAATCAAGCAATTTTTAATCTCAAGGGTAAAACTTCAATAGCCATTATAACATAACAGCCGTGACAAAAGTTTTGAATTTTAAAAGTTATGCGATTTATATATTTATTTTATATATAAAATAATTAATAAAACATCTTTTGATAGAGGACAATTTTAGAGTTAAAAGCAAGAATCCTTACTCTTTTTAAAAAACGCAGTTCCGCCTCGATTTTTCTTTGAAGCTTTGCCTTCCCAGAAATTTCAGATAAAGTATTACATTCTTTGATTAAATACTCTGTTTCGCTAATTTTCTTTAGTAGACAATTAAAGATTTCTTCGTTGGATAACTCCATAATATGTATTTTACACACTTAAATAACTTTAATACACACATTTAAATAGCCTCATGAAATAGCCGAAGCAGACAACAACAATTAAATTGTTGCCAAATTACTTTTGACAAATATGTAGTTTCGTAACTCAAGAAAAATAAACAACAAAACGAAATGTAGCAAAAGTCTTCAGGGTTTCCAGTTGCAACTAATCAACCTACCAACCAAACCAACAACTTTATCAACAAAGCTTGTTTTTGCGAATTTGCGCTGAAATTTGTCTTTAGTTATTATATTGTTATTGATCATAATTTCGTAGCAAAATGATTTATAGAAATACATAATCAAATCACATGTAAAATTTGTAAAAAATCATACATTAAATGTAATTTTACTTCGTGAAAGCTTCCACATTAAATAGCGATGAATAATATTTTTTTCCCCTAAGAAACTTTTTCAAATTACCATTCGATGGAGAATAAACGATCTTATGGACTTTTTGCAGTTGGCGCATTTGCTGCTACAGGAGTGGGATTAATCGTGGCATGTGCACCTTTTATTTTGCCAGCATTAAGGAAAGTTTGTTTGCCGTACGTGCCAGCAACTGATCGTCAAGTTCATAATGTTTTGAAACTTTTAAAGAGTAGAAAAGGGAGTGTTATTGATTTAGGCAGTGGGGATGGCAGAATTGTAAGTATTATTAACATTTAACCCTTTGAGCTCTGGGGGTGAATTTCTTCAAAATTCCCAAATATCACATTGGCACCAGTATTTTGTAAACAAAAGATTCGACTTATAATATACACGAAAAAATACATTAATCAAAAAAGGAACAGATGTGTCTGTGGTCTGCACCATAAGCTTGGCGATTTTTTTCCGCGACAAAATGTTGTGTTCGAAAGTGATCGCCAAACTGAAACCAGGAGAGAAATTTATTTTCAAATTTAGCGATCACTTTAAATACCCATAAAAATCCGCGTTTTTTTTTTTAACAACGGAAATAAATATTTAAAACTAATAATTTCTATGTCAGGGGGGCCAGCCCCCCTGAACCCCCTGTTCAACAACAATTTTTTCAGGAAGAATAATTTTGCCGACATATATTTCATTAAAGAAAATATAAAAACACAATTTTAGCAGATAAATTTAAAAGCTTTTAACTATTTAAAGTAATCGCCATATTTGAAAATGAATTTCGCTGATGCTTCAGAATTGCAATCACTTTCGAAAACACATTTTTAGCACGAAAAAATACAAATAAAACAAAAATAGTACTTACATTTTGCAGATTCCTTGAAATTTTGAAGAATAAAACCAGAAAATTAGAATAAAAAAAACAGAGTAGAATAATTTGGATTCTAAAGAAAAAAATCTATATACACCTTGCGTGCGGTAAAAAACAACCGAAGATTCATTTAGCTGCCTCTGTCAAAACAATATGCCAATCTTTGCAATCAATATCGATCCACGTTTTGTGAATCATAAATCCACCTAAACATAAAATGAGCATGAAGCCATTATCAAAAGTACATCAAAAAAAGTAATAATAATTTTTAAAAAATACAAGGAATCTCACAAAATTATATCAGCCATAGCTGACGTGACGCCACAGAAGAAATGAACGTCAGAAAGGTTCCGTTAGATAATTCAAGTTTGAATTAAGACGCTCAGTTGCACAGAAGTCAAAAAGTGCAAACAGCGCAGGTGCGTAATAAAATGACATTAGAGGAGCAAAAAAAATTCTCCCTCGCATCGCTCCGCGGTAGCTGCGCCAAGGGTTGCCAGAAATGAGATTTGGCGTGGGTTTTGGCATGGTTACTAGAAATGCGAGTTTATCGCCACGTTTGGCAAGTTTTTTTTCTCGAGAAATTTTGCAGACCAAAAACACATCTAAGCCTCAAAAAATTCGAAAAAATACATTGATACATACATTTTCAAATAAATTTGGTTTATATTCCAGTGCCAATGTGACATTTGGAGATTAAAATTATGTGGGAAGAAATTCACGCATCAGAGCTCAAAGGGTTAAATTTAATCCGTAACAGTGAAGTGCGGTTTCTGTTTGTCTATATTTAAAATATGTCTTCTCTGCAAAAATTTCGATACTGTTCCTTTATTGAAACACCAGTCGTAGTTTTGTTTACCAAGTCGACCTCGGCGTGTAGTAATAACCCGATTGTAAATCGTCACTTAATTAAAAATATATATATTCTAAAGTATTTTTCATTCAAGATATGGTGTTTTGGTGAATAGGTGATAAAAAAAATATTTTAATATTATTTACGCAATTTGGATATTGCCAAATGATGAATGATCTGCAGTTAAATCCTTCCAAGGCAAAGCTGTATTTCATATTGTAATATTTGTTATTAAAAGTGTATGTAAAAATAATGTATTCTTGCTTTTGAAACACCAAAATGGTACTATGACCAACGAAAACAAAGATATACACACACCAAAACCTGATTTCAAGGATCTTGCAATTCTTTAATAACTCGCTCTTTTGCTATTTCATTTATATATTTCTTGTACTATCAATCTATCTTGTACATCAATTTCTGTAAAACACACTTAAATTTATATAGTATCATTGACGTGAAAAAAACTGAAATTTTCAGCAACGAATAAAGGAAATCATCCCCTTTATGCCAGCTGGGTGTCATGAAGTGCCTATTAATTATTTTTATTCAGGGGTCGATGCAGGTTTTTATTCTTGGGGCCCATTTTGTGAAAAGTAAAAGTTATTTTTGTGAATTTTATTATATTTTTGAGAATTTTATTATATTTTTGTGAATTTTATAATATTTTTGTGAAAAGTAACATTTTGTAATGAAAGTTGAAATACAGTTACTCAAAATCGAACCAAGCATTCATTAAAAAAAAAAATTCTTCAAATCCTCTTTCTAAAGTTTTTGTTCTGGGTGAACTAGTTCTATTTACAAAGTTACATTTAAAACAGTTTTTATGAAAAGGAATTTTACGTAGGAGCCTGTTTTATTAAAAGAAATTTTGTGAAGGGGCCCATTTTATTAAATTTATTTTTGTGAAGGGGCCCATTTTATTAAATTTATTTTTGTGAAGGGGCCTATTTTATTAATTAGATTTTTGTGAAAGTGTCCTAAACAGGCCCCAAATTTTGTCTGGATCGACCCCTGGTCTGTGAATTCCATTTACATTTTGTATCTAATGAAATAATTAAACTGTACTGCTACATTTGTCTGCATGTTTAAAATTTGCAGAGTTTCCTCCAGGTTTAAAAAAGCACAGGGTGTTGCTTGTGGGAAAGGGGCACTTTTTGACTCAAAAGGGCACTTTTTTTATTTTTACAAACATTCTTTTGATTTTCAAAACTATTTTTAATATTTAATAGTCAGAGAACTCTTTTAAAAGACAGCAATGAATCAATTTTTAATATGCAAGTAAATTTTTTAATACACAAAGGAGTAACAACACTTTTTTTTCAACTGGGGGCGAGCTAATTTTTTGGATGAGGGGCAAGAAGGGTGCTATTTTGTAAACCTAAGGGCAGGCAGGGTGCAGCGCCCTGATGAAACTGTCTGAGGGAAACTCTGATTTGTGAATGGTGTCTTTATTAGATTTTGCGTCAACATATGCACTTGTCTCAACATGGTGGTCATCTAACAGAAAAATATACCAAAATTTCTTTGGAAGCTATTTTTAGGTGCGTTCATAATTATATAAATACGTAGCACCTATAGTCGTCATTCAGTCTGTCCGCATATAACAGTGCAAAAACTACCCAACCAAATCGTTTGAAATTTAAAATATATAACTGTTGCATAAGTTTGTCGAGTCTTTTCAGATTTTATGAAAATCGGATGTATAGTTTAATTACAGGGACAGTCAAAAGTTTTCTGTTACATTACGGCCAATGGGAAAAAATTATTTCAAGTGCATTTTAATGATGTTATAGCCTTTTGAACAGAATGAAATTGATAGGCACTTATGAAGTGCACTAAAATACACATTCAGTACAATATGCGGTGCAAAAAAATTTATAAAACTAGTTATAGTACGAACGCACCTCATTTGCCACGTTTGACGAGCAATTTCCAACTTGTTTATTTTTGTTTTATCTTGTAACTTAATGTTTAAAATACACGTCTGTACAATTTGATGCTAATATTTAAATAAGGAAGCTTTATTGGATTCAAACCACTTATTCAGATTCTAACCAGAAATTTATTAAAATATTAACTCATAAATTCTCCTTCCAAAGTTTTTCTTTCCATTGAATTTGTTTTGTTTACAAGTTACACATTTCAAATCCTAACAAAATAGTAATTAAAACAGTTATCAACAGTTCCTTTTATGAAATGGAATTTTCTGGAGGGGGTTCTTTTATTTAATAGGATTTTTGTAAAGGAGCCTTCATAAGAGGACCCATTGTTACCTGGATCGACCTCTGATATCAATATTGTATTTGGTTTGGATTGTTGAGAAAATTTCAGGTTTTGGTAATGTTATATATATTTTTTTGTTTGTTTGTTTCACTTAGCATTATAAAAGTGAAAATTCGGAATACTTTCATACAAAGGGCAAAGCAGTGCTGTTGAAAATAAGTAATTACATTTAACCAAAAACTGGTTGAAGTGATTCACAGGGTTACAAAAAAAGCCCAGACTGGCCAGCTTTTATTGGCTTTTTTCAGTGCATATTGTACTATTTATTTTTAACAGCTATATTATGTTAATTTACTTTACTAATGCCCATTTTGTATAAATTAGAACTAAAATCTTATGAAATTTATTTAAAATCGTGTTTCAAATGTCCATTTTTATAGCTAATTAATAAACTAGAAAAGCCTCATAAATAGCCAATATGATTAAAAGAAATGTATACAATAGATTCAGTGTAACTTCCTCTGCTTAGTAAAGATATTTTCATGTTTTTACAGGTAAGAATTATATTGAAATAAATAATGTACAAAATGATACTCTGTCTATAAAATACAGGATGAATCAAGGAAATCATGCCAAGCAAGCTTCTACCAAAATATTTCAGGAACAAGCACAATGTCCATGGCTGGCTAAGAGAAAAAGGTGGTTTAATGCCTCGAGTTCCTAATGACACCAGATGAAACTCTCAAAAAGAATGCTTACAAACTTCCATAATAAATGTTCACAAATAAAATGAAATCAGACTAGAACATTTGGATGAGTTTGATCAGCAGATTGGAAACATATTGAGTAATGTTGGTACTTACACTCTAGTTGTTCATCTTAGTAAACAACTGAATGTTATAGCCAAAGCAATTAATGATCTTCAGAGTGGTACAGCTACATTGTCAAAAGCAGTGGTAACATGATTAAGTATGAGATTCATCTTTAGAAATGCATTTAGAAAAACTAAAAAAAAAGATTTCACCAACACATGGAACCCAGACCTGCCAACCTTTAAAAATGAGAAATCGTAGCACACAAAATTAAAATTAATCTGGAGGTTGGTTGGTTGGTTTTTCGTGTTTCGCAGCTATCTTTTGACATTTGTAAAAGGAGTAAAGTTTCAGTCTTTCAACTTAATATGGCAAATTTTTATATGATTTTTAGTTTCTTCTCATTTTGCAGCATTTTTTTACATTTGTAAAAGGAGCCTGGTTCCAATTTTTTAGCCCAGGGCAGTAAATTTTGATGAAATTTGCGATTTTTTTTTCCCACGGTCATTTCAGGATATTCATAATTTTCCCCCCACAATCGTAATTCACATTCTTCTATCACGATTCTTTGTTGAAATCTGCAGTTTTTTCCATGAACTTTTGATGAAATTCATATTTTTTACTGCGATCCTTTGACAAATTTTGCATTTTTTACTATACTCCTTTGACGAAATTAGTCTTTTCTTTCTGCGATCTTTTGGTGAAATTTGCGTTTTCTTACTGATCTTTTGGTGAAATTTGCATTTTCTTATTGATCTTTTGACGAAATTTGTGTTTTCTTTCTGCGATATTTTGACAAAATTCGCGTTTTTACTATGATCCTTTGACGAAATTTATTTTCTTCTGCGACCAACTGACGAAATTGATTTTTTTAGACAGTCATTTGTCGAAATTCACGATAGTTTATCGCAACTGATCGGTAAAATTTTCGATATCTTTTCACGAACAATTGAAAAATTCACTACTCGTTTCCGCGACCCTTTTACGAAATTTGAAATATTTTCCCTCGACAGTTTATTGAAATTCGCAATTTCTTTCTGAACTCTTAACGAAATTAGCAATTTTATTCAGCGACCAATTGAAGATAATCACTATTTGTTTCTGAGATCTTTGATGAAATACCCTATATTTTTATCTGATCATTTGAGGAAATTATCAATTTTTCCCACAATCGATTCACGAATTAATATGGAGAAATTCCATAAAAGAAAAAAAAATTACGTACTTTCAAGAAATTTCAAAATATACTCGCAGAAGAACCATAGGTCTGTGGAAGAACTTCTGGGGAAATACTGCACATCATTTTTCATTATGCAGGACTTTCCATTTCCGTGTGCAAATCGCGTGATTTTGCACACTATTTCAAACCTTGTCCCTCAAAGAACCCCCCCCCCCCCCTTCCAGAAATTCTTAAAATGGCACCCCTGTTTCTAAGTAAGAGGATTCCTGTATAAATATTTACAGAAACACGATTCACTCGTGGTTAATAAACATAAAAAGTGTTTATGTTAAGGGGGCTGGTCAGTCAGCTTTCGATTTCCCCTCACTAATGTAAAGTCTATGGGCATTTGATACATTCATATATTTAAAATATCTCCTCGGGAAATTAATATTTTTAACTTCTATTTTTTGTGAACACTTCCTAAAAGATGTCTTTTTTTCTTCTTAGTTCTCAAAATATTTCTAAAGTATAGACTTAATTTTATAAGAAGCGTTAAAATCTTACTCTTAGTTCTTCTGCTTTTAACACATAAAATATTAAATTCAGCATAGATTATACAGCATTACGGAGGAGAATTCCGAAGCTGAGTGACCAGTCGCCTTAAGAAGTTTGCTTTATAGCCCAGATTTTTTTTCCCATGAACATTTTTTAATGTCCGAATTTTCGGACTAATGACCAATTTTTTAAAACTTTCGGAAATGAATACTTTGAAATTTTGGAAATCTCGGAACAGAATCACTCCTGAAAAATAAGCTGCACGGGATAAAAATTGCAACTAGAAACAAAAAATGCATTTGTGCTTTTTGCAAAAAATCGTAGTTTAACACCGATTTTCATAGCATCGTAGTTTATAGATCCGAATCGTAGCAACTACGATTTTTTTCGTAGCAGTTAGCAGGTCTGGGAACCCTTCCAGTTGTTAGCAAACATGACAGTAGAGATGCAGTGATTATTCGGCCGTAGCCGAATATAAAGTCCATTATTCGGCCTTGGCCAAATATTACTGTAAAAATTGTTTTTATATTTACACAGTAAAACTTTTTAATTTGTCAATTTATATTCATCATGTATAATGAAAATTTTATTTGAAATTAACAAACACTTTTTTTTCTCTGACTTTCATACCTTGAATGGGTTTTATTCAGGGTTTGCCTACATGGGCTCACTTGAAAACCCCCACAAAAAACCCATTGTGGGTTTTTTCAAATTTTTTCGTGTTTTCACAACTAACATTATTTAATATAATTTATGAAAATGAAAAATAAAATATGAAATTAAACATTTTAACAGTTACTTTCATCTGAAGCTTATGTTTAACAAATCTATAAATATATATATATGATAAATGCCCCAGTAGCAGAAAGTTCCTGACGGGTGACGTGCATCGCAGATTTTCTATTCCCTTTTGCAGATTTTTTTTTCCATTGGATCTTTTTCCAACTTTATATTATGTTTAGTTCTTTATTATTTATTACTAAAACTTAAGATTATTATTAATAAAAATGAGTAAAATGCTTAAAAACATTAAAAGTAAATGATTAATTAATTAAAGGTTCATTTCTAACATTTTACCTGCAGATTATTTTCAGTCCCTGAAAGATCTGTCGCAGACACTTGGAGAATTTTCTGCTATTGGGATGCCAATTTAAGTATATTTCAAAAGAACCAGTTTTAAAGAAATTTCTAAGCAGAGATGAAATGACCAAAAACAAAATTAGCTGAAAAGAAAGATTTTCTTGCCTGTAATCTAAAATGCATCCAAATGCATGCCTAAAGATGGCACTACTGACTTCTATAACAATTTGATTTAACATTTAATACTACCGCAACATATATGTAGCAAATGTTGCTAAAATTCTCAAAAGTATTATGAATCCCATTTTTTTTCCAACAACAATAAAATAAAATAAATATATATAAATGTTGTTGTCTTGTCTTCAACGGATTTCTGATTGAAGTGAATGAAATAAACTGTGTAAATTTAGCCTGTTTAACTTAACCCTGCTGTTCTGTTCGGGTCTATATGACCCGAAACACTTTTCAATTACTTATAAAAAATGATGGTAAAAAATATTTTCTACACATTTTTTGTCATTGTTTAATGAGTGTGATATGTTCTCTATGTAAATATAGTTTTTTCTTTATACTTATCTCTATATTTCTTTAAATAGTGCTTTAAATTTTCATACTAAATGCGAACAGAACAGCAGGGTCAGTTAAGGTAAGAATTATATAAAGAAATCCAGTTGTAGTTGGCTTAATATATCCTTAGTGCAGCAAACTAGTCCCATGAGATACAAATTTACCTTTTATATTAACTTGATTTTTTTCTTTTTGTATATTTATTCTTAATTCATTCATTCTTAATTCATGTAAAATTATACCCAGGATTCACTGATAAATGAAGAATTTAGGTATTATGCATATGAAAATTAGAAGTTTAAAGAGTTCTCTAAAAGAACTCAATAAAACCTGAAAAAAATCTGGGTTTTTGACAAGTGGGCCCAGTGGGCTGTGTTTTTTCGAAACAACCTGGGTTTTTTTAAACCCTTGTTTTATCTATCCATTTTTATATAAGAGGGTCATTTAGGAATCATGTTAAAACTTTTATGCTGTATTTATAAGTACAAAAAGTATCTGTAATAAGCTAACGTAATCTGTTAAATTTAAAATTAATCTATTCAAAATTTTCCTAATAGAGCCATACTAAGTAAATTCTATTTTTTTTAAAAGCATAATGGGAAGTTTAAAATATTTATCCCCTGTTACATTAAAAAAATCTTTCTTTCAATGATATTTTTAATTAGACTTGACTTATAAAGAAAATAAATATATACTATAGATTAGATATAGGTGTATTGTATGTATAACAAAAATATTTAAGTCGTATATGCTGCAATATTTAAGTTTTTTTTTTTTTTTTTTTTTTTTTTTTTTTTTTTTTTTTTTTGAGTAAAATGCACTTAAAAGTTAAATATAATTTAAGTAATTTTTTTAAGTGTGTTACTATTTCTTATTAAATAATGAAATAAATGTAAGTACTAAATTCTTTTAATTAGTATGTATGTATGTTTTACATCACTATTTAATTTAGATTTTCTTTCATCTGAAACTTGAAATTTATGTTGCCTAGTACTTTTAAAATTTTGTGATTATTTTAAAATGTACCAGCAATAACATACATAATATCTATTAAATTGCAACAATACAGTATACCTAAGATACTGCATAGTCAATATTTTGAAATTTATTTTCCTTACAGATATTTCTTTACTCTAAATCTGAAAACCTTCATTATACACTTCTTAATAGTGACATAGCAAAAAAAAAAAAAAAAAAAAAAAAAAAAAAAAAAAAAAACATGGATTTTTTGTTAATTGACAGCTTTATAAAGTCTACATTTATTTATTTCCACCATTTTAGAGGATATTCTTCTATTAGTGATTTTTCTTAAGATTTTAAGATTTCTTATTTTTTATTTTCTTTCATCTGAAAGTTGAAATTTATATTTTCTAGTACACTTTAAAATTTTGTCATTATTTTAAAATGTAACAACAACATACATAATATCTACTAAAATGTTGTACAGTACCTGAGGAGGAACTTTTGCTAAGATTTTTTTTCTTTTAGGGAGGGGAGGGGGTGCAAATTATTGAGACAATTTTTAGGCCGAACATAGCCGAATATTTTTTTAGAATAAAATAATGCTTTAAAAAATTAAATTTGCATTTAAATAATTTTTAAAAAAGAAAATAATACATTTTAATTGGGAAATATATAAGAATTGTACGTATAGTACATACTATATTTTGATTTTAGACAAAAATGAGTTCATTATTTGGCAGAATAATCGGCCATAACCAGTCCGAATAATTGGTATTCAGTTATTCGGCCAAACCATTATTCGTTGCATCACTATGACAGATCACAAATATTTTGATGAAAAATTGACAAATGCACAAGAAAATATGACTTTATTTTAAGCTTGAACTGAACCTAGGGGCAGGGTACACTAAAACCACGATATGAACTGTATGGAAGCTCGTAAGTGACTGGTGCACAACATGTGTTGATGCTGACTTCTACCTTCATTGAACCCGCTTGTAGCATGTGCACTGCGATACGCAGTCACATCAGTAAAAGATTGATCTCATTACTTTTTGTACAAACCCTGTATTAGAGATCTGCATGGGCCGGGCTCGGGCCTATTTTCATTCATGGCACTCGGGCCGGGGCCGGGCCTTACCTTTTTCTGAAGTCTCGGGCCAGGCCGGGCCTAACTTATTTTTTCTGCACACACCCGGGTACTGGTTTCATTCCTAATCTTCATGGCCCAAAATTTTCATTCCTAGTTTTCACCCACCCCGTATGAAAATCATTATCTTGGAATGGCCTGGTCCATTCAAAAGTCAGTAAAATTAGGCTTGGCACAAATTTTTTGTCAAAAAATGCATACATTTTTAAATCGCCATTATTTTAAACATTCAAATTCATTCTTTTTAAAGAGTAGTAGATTTCTACACTTATTAAAATATAGTTAAATTAAAATATAGTAAAACGTGTGAAAAAGAACCTGTCTATGACAGAATCTTGTTTTAAACTAAAAAACGTGTTGATCCATGCAAAATAATATACTACTTAATTACTACATGAGAAAATTATAAAAATTAATAACAAACAAAATTAATATACTGCGTAAGAAAATAATATATTTACATTTACACTTGCTAAGAAGGGAACTTGTCTATAACGCATTTTTTTTCTTTTCTATGCAATTCAGTCTTATGAAGATTATAAACATGAAAAGAAAAGTTAAGATAAATATTTTTGGCTTGATCTCCTCGTACAAGAAAAACTTTTAACCAAATCGACATAAAAATCAATGTTTTGTAAAAATTCACTCGGGCCGACCCGGGCTGGACTTTTAACTTTTTAACCGGGCCAGGCCAATAAATTTTTTTCTAAGGCCGGGCCGAACTTTCAACTTTTTTACTGGGCCGAATTTTTTTTTCTCTGAGTCGGGCCGGGCCTGGAAATGTCAGCCCATGCAGACCTCTACCCTGTATTGCAAATCATTTTGACAGCTTAATGTAACTCTATTTATTATATTAGAATTCTGTGTTCAAAACCCATCAAATCCTAAAATCTGCACAACAGTCCCAAGTTGTACAGATTTTTGACTTTCCTACATTACTATATTTTTTTAATATGATTTAAATTATAAGCTTGTGCAATAAAAAATTTGTGTTTAATTTCATAAAAAAAGATTTTTAAATAGATTTGTAATTTACTTTTCTTTAAATCCAAATCTAGGTTTTAGCTGCTGCCAAACTTGGTCTTCCCTCAGTCGGAGTTGAGTTAAATCCATGGCTGGTAATATACTCAAAATTAAAAGCACTCAGTCTGGGACTTAATACATTAGCTTCATTTAAAAGGCAAGATATATGGAAAGTAAGCAATTTTATGTGAATATGATATGATTATAGAAATAATTCAGTCTTTGCTATTTTCTTGTTATTCAGTCTGTTTTTAAAGAGGCAACAATTACATGTAAAGCAACTAGCATTGATGTATGTTTTTTCCGGGAACTACTGAAGGGATTTCAATCCCCGTTTTAACAGTTTTTTTCAGTTGTTATGCTATAAATTGATTGTAGAGTTTTAAATTAGCAGTGGTAAGTTGCATATTGCGCCTGTAAATTTCAGTTTGAAACTGTCATTTTTGATATCTTACTTTTTTTTTTTTTTTTTTGCTGGTAAGATGCAAATTTGCTGTTTTTGATAAACAATTAGTCCATTTCCTAATAATGTAATCGGTGTACATTGATCCACTCTATTCAGACTTTCTTCGGTAATTTGTTCGAAATTAGCCTCTGGCATGTGGTTAATATACTAATATTGCTTTTAATAAATTTCAAAACTATTTGAGTACATAATTGTTATTTTTCATGTAAAAAAACTTTTTCGTGTTGTTAAAGGACATAATATATAAAGAATTTGTTTGATGTCAATTGATTTCAAAGATATTATACAGTACAGAACCATTTATCCAGAATGGTTGGGGTCAGATGTATTCCAGTTAACTGGTTTTTCCGGTTAATTGGTTGGGCATTAAAGCAGCATCCATTTGATAAGTTTTATGGAATATATCTGGTTGTGGCATTATTTCTGATTTTAAATTAGATTATTTGGATTAAAAATCAGATGCAAGAAAGATCAAAAGTTAACCAAAGTTTGAAAGGAGGTAATTTAGAGAATCCCTTGGGAACAAAAATTCTTCTGTTTCCTCTGCATAAAAATTAAAGCATCTAAAATACAACTAAATATGTTTCCATTTCAAATACTAGATGTTGACATCAAATTATACAATTGTTTCAAGCAATGCATATGTCAAACTGGCAGTGCGTGAAACTTTTTTCTGCAAGGATTCTGAAATAAGTCTATTAGAAATATCATTGCGGATAACTGGTTTTCCGGTTAACTGGTTTCTGGATAAATGGTTCCATACTGTATTATATAGTATATTAGCAAAAATTCTATTAGAATTTTCAATAAAAAATATGGTATCCACCTATTTTCTGTATATCAGATAGCAGGGTTCCTTGATTATATCCAATATTTATTTTTAAATTATCAAGATTTTTTATATTTTTTCACATACTTAATATTTATTTTCAAAAGATCAAGATTTTTCATACTTTCGATATTTTTACATACTTAACATTTATTTTTCAAAGATCAAGATTTTTTATACTTTTGATATTTTCAAATACTTAATATTTATTTTCTAAAGATCAAGATTTTTGATACTTTCGATATTTTCACATACTTAATATTTATTTTCAAAAGATCAAGATTTTTTATACTTTTGATATTTTCAAATACTTAATATTTATTTTCAAAAGATCAAGATTTTTTATACTTTTGATATTTTCAAATACTTAATATTTATTTTCAAAAGATCAAGATTTTTTATACTTTCGATATTTTCAAATACTTAGCATTTATTTTTAAAATATCAAGATTTTTGATATTTTCAATATTTTCACATACAGTAAACTCCCGACTATCCGGCCTAATATGGCTGAATGGTAGGCTGGATAACAGAAAAGCCAGATAGGCCGGAGTTCTATAAATATTTATTCACTTCCTGTACTCTCTCCATTATATTAAAAACATATGTTACACATTTTAAAATAATTTTTATATATAAAGCACATACAATTTCAAAATAAGCAAAACATTAACGTAAAATGCAAGCCTAATTTGTAAAAATATGAGTAAATCTTATTTTACTGTTTATTGCAATGCAATGTCCCTCCATTTACACAAGCAGATAATATCAGCTGGTGTCGCTTCCTCCTGCTGACTCGTAGTTTCTCCTCCATAGTCACTATAACCTTTTTCCGTTTATCACCCATTTTGTTACTCTTTAATATAAACACGAAGAACACCAAAAGAATATACTAAAGTAATAGGCCGGGAGCCCAGACAATCACCTCATCGAGTTCATGGATGAAATTCTGGGATAAGTTAAATCTTGATTCGCATATTAAAACGCAATCGGTTTGCCAAGTCATATCTTGGTGGAAAACACCGGAACACCAGATTTTTAGCAGCTGACTCATAGCTTTACCATTGTGTTTTCCTGCACCAAAAGGTATGAAAACATGGAGGACTGGGAGTAGGAAAACACAATGGTAAACCTACGAGTCAGCCGCTAAAATCAGGTTTTCAGGTCTTTTCTACCAAGATATGACTTGGCAGACTGATTGCGTTTTAATATGCGAAACAAGATTTAACTAATCCTAGAATTTCATCCGTGAACTCGATGAGGTGATTGTCTGTGCTGCTGGCTCCCAGTCTATAACCAGGATAAGTGGAAAATAACGTCCGTTGTACAACTGACGAAACAAGTTATCAAGCCTTAACATCCCCCCCATCCCTTTCTGTCAGTCTCTGCTATTGCATTCTGCAATGCCTTCTTGCTTCTTCTTGTCGTGAGTTTGCACTTTCCTACAGACGGGAACATGCCTGTCTCGGCCGCTTGCAACATTCCTCATTTGTTTTACTAGGCCGGATAGTACGGAGGGCTGGATAGTCGGGAGTTTACTGTACTTAATATTTATTTTCAAAAGATTAAGATTTTTTATACTTTTGATATTTTCAAACACTTAATATTTATTTTCAAAGTATCAAGATTTTTTATACTTTCGATATTTTCAAATATTTAATATTTACATTAGAAACCCGATATAGCGTGGTTGTTGGGAGACATGTTTCACATCTGCGTTATATCAGAATGGTGTAAAAGAAATGGTAAAAAATGAAGAAAACACTTACCCGCTTTGTGAAATGTAATTAACTTTATCATTCATTGGACGCAAACTTAATCTTACACTGTCTTAAAAAAGTCTATAAGTGTTGTTTGGTGAACTGAGGCATTTTGTTTCTTTTCGGCATATTGTTTCTTTTCGGCATATTGTTTCACACTAGCAAGATGGAGTAGATGAACACTATCTGAATCATCTTGCCTCTCCATCCATGAAATTACCTTCGTTAAGTGTGAAATGACTTTACTAACATGTGGAATGTCGTCTTTCATTACCACATCATTTTCAATTTCATTATCATCATCTTGCTCACTGCAATTTTTATGAGTTACAGCATCAATGATATCCTGATCTGTTATGACCTCTGAAATTGGTTCGCTGTTGTCAATTTCTATTCAGTCATTTAAATCGTCAATAGAGATATTGAGATGCATAGCGCTAACCGCAGACTGCAAGTCACTCATTATGATTCCGGGATCAGAGCAATTTCCAACATAGATATCTTCACCAGACACTTTTTTCCAGCAGTTCTGAATTGTAGCCAGTGTAATGCTTCCCATGCAAGGCCTACAGAATATGCAAAAGTCTTGAGGTTGATTGCCTTTAGGAAATCTTCCATTTTTTCTTCAGAGTTTAGTATACCGCTGAGCAGTTCACGGCGGTAATGGGCTTTAAATGCTCTAATAATGCCTTGGTCTAATGGTTGGATTAATGCCGTAGGGTTTTTTGGCAAAAATGTGACTCTGATTTTACATCTCTTGATTTTAGTAGATCAGCAGGTGGATGTGCTGGATAGTGATCAAGGATAAGCAATGCCTTCTCTTCGTGTTTAAGTGATTGCAGATTCTTCTTCACTGATGGCACAAAATCCTCATGGAACCACTCAGTAAAAATATCACTTGTCATTCACGCATTTTTAGTGTTCCTGTATGAGATAGGTAGTGAAGCCATGTTAACTTGTTTAAAGCATCTAGGACTTTGACTTTTTCCTATGCAGAGAGGTTTAAGTTTATGGCTGCCAGATTTATTTACTGCAAACAGGAGAGCAATTCTATCTTTGCTCATTTTTGTTCCAGATTTATTACCAGAGTTCTTGAAGGAAGCAATCGATAATAAAGTGCAGTTTCATCACAGTTATAAACTTAATGGTCGTTTAAATCTTTTCAATCATAATTTTCTTTAATTCCTCAGGAAATATTACTGCCTATTCACTATCACACGATCGAGCTTCCCCACCAATGCTGAACTGACTTATTCCATGACGAGATTTCCACCATGAAAACCAGCCATCAGATGCAAAGAAGTTATTGTTATCATGTATAAATCATAATGAAATTTCGCAGCTTGAGATCTTAAAAATTGGTCCTGATAGTGGCATTCTTTCACTACATTTTGTTAAAAACCACTTGTATAAACATTCATCTAGTTCGCTATCTGCACCTAATTTAGTCTTTTTTCTTTCTAACCCCACTTCACTTTGAATGGTGTTTACAAAACTTCTAAGTTTATGTTCTTCTTTCATCCAACCTCTTATTGTTCCTTCTAGAATACCACATTCTCGCGATATGTTTGCTTTTGTTGCTCCATTCTTACCACGATCAATAATTTTGAGTTTGTCGCTCATTTAATAACCTTTCCTTTTCTGTGACATTTTTCCACCTCGTACCTCGACCTGACTGAAAATTCGCTTAACTCAGGAGGTACAATAAACACTCCCGTCTCTATCTTCCAGATCTCACAATTCCAGAATTCCGCGAAGTGACACAAAAGAGGGAGGAGAAGGACCCTTCCATTCAGCACGGAATGGGGCGAAACCATGTGATCAGTGAGAGGAAACAGCCTCGTCATTATCACGTTCTTGAGTCATTGTTCAACGCTAAGGGCCGTGGGGTATCTGACTGACAGGAGATAAAAAGCATTTTATGAGGAATGTTATGTTTTACTGAAATTTTAAATGCAAAATTTATCATTTTTTTTCGGGAGACGTACTTTTCCCCCACGTTAAATCCGAATTTGCGGTATATCAGACCGCATTATTTCGGGCTTCTATTGTATTTTCAAAATACCAAGATGTTTGATGTTTTCTACATTTGATATTTATAAATAAAATTTTCAACTATTATTTACTGTTTCATTTTGTATATACAGAACTTATGTCTCTGGCAGGGACTTTTTTAGCTGAAGAAGAAAAATATCTTTTTCAAGGTTTAGACTTTTTTCTTTTTTTTTTAAGTGTATAAAGCAAATTGTTTCTGTTTTCAATTAGTTTATCTTCAGTTTTGTTCTAAGTGAAAAAAAAAAAAAAAAAAAAAAAGAAAGAAAAGAAAAATTAATTTTTAGAATAATGTTTGATTAAGTTTTCATGTTAAGTGCAATACGTTTTAGTTTCTAATTTATATTATGCTTGAAAATATTTGTTATCAGCAGTAAGTTAGCTATTTTGAAAATATCAAATATTTTTGATATTTTCGAAATTATCACGATATTTACGAACCCTGTCAGGCAGTATTGTCTATTTCCAGGGGAGCCCACATTTTCCCCTCTGCCCTAATTAAAATATAAACAAAACTTTGCTTCTTCCTTCAATCATTGATTTGTTCTTTGTTAAGCTGTATGGGTCAGACTTCACTGATTACAGTACAAGGACTATAATAGGTTTTAAGTGGGGAAAAGTATAATACAGTAAAATGAGGCATTAAAAAAAAAAAAAAATTCATCATAAGTTTTTAGAATTTTAAGATGCCTTTGTTCATAACGCATTACACTATATTTTTATATACATTAATTATAAGCAAAATAAATATTTTCAAAAGGGCATCAACTAAAATATTTTGGCAACAAAGAAAACATTATTAGGTACCAATGACACCTGATTATTTCCTTCTAGTTTCTTGATTGATTGTTTGGCAAGGAATTAAAAAACAAATACAATAATTATGCAGTTTTACAACAAACAAAAAATCACATGTTGACATTCATTTACTTTTTTCTGGGGAACTACTGAAAGGATTCAATGCTTTTTTTTTATAGTTTTGTCAAGTTAAATTATACATTGATTGTTCGGCAATAAATAAGAATAAATAGAAGTTATGCATTTTACAAACAAACAAAATATAGGTTAAAAAAAAATATAACTATTGCATTTGTTTTTTATATTTCTCAATTTATAATGTAGCTTCTGTCAAAACTATTTAAAAAACAGTCATGAAATCCCTTCACTAATTCCCAACACAAAGGTGCTTCAGTTTCAATGTCAACTGTTCTACAAGTTTATTGTTTTTATTTTGTTTGCAAAATTTCTCAAATATTGTAATAGTTATTATTATTATTCCTTGCCAAATCCTTTGCGATTTATAGTTTAACTACTGACAAATTATAAAGAAATATTGAAATCCTTTCAGTAGTTTACAAGAAACAGATACATTCATGTTAGCTGTATTACATGTGATTTTGCAACTGTTGTGTTTCTTAAGAAATTGTATTATCTTACAAAATTGTACTGTGGGGAATCTCACATTTATTTCACCATTGACACTTTTATGGTCTTCTCCACTACTGGCAGAGTAATTTTCTTCATGCTGCTCGTAATGTATCTTTTTCTGGAAGTGATGTCATTCTTCCCTGTGCATCACGTCCCATACACTTTTGGTAGGTGTGGTCAATTGCATCGTTATGTAATGTGCATCTGGGGGTTTTGCCAGCTATGCAAGAGAATGAAGCTTGTCTCTTATGACTGTTTTGATTGCGCTTTTTAAATGTCATTAATTACTTTTGAGCTAATCTTTTTTAATTTTGACTTTTGTGATTTTAAAGAACTCCTTTTAATGAAGTGTAATTTCTAAACGGTCTGAAAGGGATCACTTCTTTTTGATGCTGTGCTCTAATCAAGAAAAAGTGCTGTTTTGATTTTGCGATTTAATTTTTAAAGATGGCTTAGAAGGAAATCTTTCTTCATACTATTCCAAGTCGAAAATAAAGATGAGTTCATAAATTTTTTTTTGTTATTCCTGCTTTGTCTCTATTGTTATTTTAAGACTATTGGTAAGAAATTTCAATTATTAATTTTGCTCTTTCAGTAACCTAAACGGTGTGTGAGTTGATGTTCCTATTATAAAATTATCGCTACTAATATTTGCTGCACAATCTTTTATTTATCATGGTTGAATTAAGTTCACAGATAATATTTTCAACACATTTCTTAAAAATTCTCACCGATCTTTTAAATTAGTCAAATCATTTTAAATAGCTGCATCATCATAAATTTATTTCACCACATTAACTGTTAGCAAATGCTTTTGATTATTAAAGTAACAAATAAGTTTTTCCTTAAAGAGAGGAAAAAAGGCATTCAGTAGCTTAAACAATGTTAATTGGCTTGCAACAAATATCAGGATCTTTATTAAACATGTTACCTCAATAATGTTACATTTTAAGAAATATTACAATGTGAGTCATCTGTTATCTCAAAATGGTTTTAATTTAATTGGCTTTAATCCAAAATAATTTGTTGTCTTGTAGTGTGACAAAAGGAGGGAGGGGACATGAGAGGGAAATTACTCCTCTCTGGATTTTGAAGTAGTAAAATCTATACTCACAAAAAGAAGTGAATTATTTTCCCTCTTATTCACATGAGAAAATTTTCCATAAAACACATTACTGAATGTAATTAATAAATAATTTGTTTTTATTTATGTAACTGATGTGTTCAGGATTTTTTCCAACTTTCTGAATAGGAAATTAGATATTCAATGTTGTTAGGTGGCTACCAAATGTCTATTGTATGTAAAAAATCTGCTTTCTTCTTTTTTTTTAGTTTTGAATAAGAATGCAAATTAACTTGATACTTTGCTGAGATAGTTCAGATATTTTATGATAAGATTTCATATTTGAAAATTATCTTAGTCAAGAAAAGCTCTGGCTGTAAACATTAAGTCTATGTATTATTCGTACATTCCTCTTTGAAATTTTATATGTTAAGAAATATTTAAGTGTAGTAAATAGTAAGTGCACTAACATTTTGAAATTCATTGAAAAGATGCTGTACATATTTTTAGAATTTGGTAAAGATGGATTTTTTTATATTGAGTTAGCATCATATTATTTTGTATAAGATTTGTCTCTATTGTTATATTTATTCTATCTTTTGAGCCTTTGAGGATTTTTCAATAGAAAACAATAAGAAGAAAGCAATAAACTTGCTAATTTTGCATACCGTTCAAAAGAAACTGTTACCTAAATTTAACAAACTGGAATATTGCATTGTTTAAATCTTTCAAAAGAATGTTATTGATTTTATCACATTCAGTCAGGTGCAGTATATTAATTTGACTGTAACCACTATATTAGACCATGAGAAACTATAATGAGATTTGTCACAAATGTTTTGACTCAATAAACATAATTGTTGTAACATGCTCTCATTGCATTATACAATATGAATTAATATTCTAAAACAAACTAAAATTATCAGTTAAATGAGTTTTAATTATTTTGTAATGGCTGACTTAAATTTTAATTTCTTCTTTTTTTTTTTTGCCAATTCGAAAAAAGAAATCAGATTTCTGATTTATTTGCATTATTTACTTAAATCATTTTGTTTACCTTTTTCCAGGTATGAAAAGGAACATTTTTGTCACAGGATTGCATGTTCCTTTTAAATTAAGTACAACACACAAAACATTTTCAATTATTGTCTTATTTTAATATTATAAATAGACTTTACAATAACAAATAGATATGTTCAAATTTTTAATCTCTTGTAATAAATTAATAAAAATACCATACAAATTTTTAAATACAATACTTATTTTGTTAAGAATAAACAAAAAAAAAAAAAAAAAAAAAAAAAAAAAAAAAAGGAGAGGGGGAGAATGTTATATTTTTTATAATGTCACACTCAGTGGGATTTTAATAAATTTAATTTATAAATAAGTAAATTTTGATGGCAAATTAAATATCTTTGACAGATTACCACTTATAATGGTAAATTATTGAAACAAAACAAAATAATTCAATGTTGAGCCAAAGTATGTAAATTAAAATATTTGTTTATAAAAATTAAAAGAAAAAAAATTCAAAATATCATTTGTGATTGTTATGGAAAATTATATGTAATTTTAACATTAATTTAGATTTGATTTTTAAACAAAATTGTTGCTCTAATGTACAACTTACATAATTTTATATCTTCAATTAAATGTATTTTACACAGTGTTCTTTTAAGTTATAATTATTTTTTTACTCTTTTAAAAAGCATGTAATGGCATGCGATAATCCAGTTAATGTGCTTCAGTAATAATAATTTGTTATGTGCCTTTTAGCATAGATTTTTCTTGATAATTGTGATTATAAGTTGAAAATATAATTTAACTAAATTTTTATGAAATTTTATTTTCAGACAGATCTATCAAATTTCCAAAACATTATCATTTTTGGAGTGGATGAAATGGTAAGTATATATCTGAAAATTTAGAAAATTATAATAATTATTTTGGTTTTTATGTATTATACAGACTTTGTTGATGTTCATTAACAGAGTTAATTTGCAAAAATCTAATGTGTGTTTTATTAATTTTTTTTTTATACGAACTCCTAAAAAAATATTTTTCTCCTGAAAAACTACTACATCTTATTTTGAAAATTGAGTATGATTATGTGTTGAAAATCTTTCCATAGCTTTTCTAATGTGAATCAATATTACTTACATCTGCTATGTTATATCTTAGGCACATCCCACACTCAGACGACAAGCGACATGTAGCACAAAAACCGGTTGAAACAAAGGACGAAGTTGTTTCAAACCTGTTTTAAACCAGTTTTTCCAGCGAATTCAAGCGACATGTCTTATGTGTCGCCTTAGTTTGAGATGCCCCTTACTTACCTAGCATACCCAGGTTACATGCCACTTTGCTCCACTCTTTTTGTATTGTTATATTATTAAATTTTCTGTACTACAATTTAAAGCACTGCATAATGGTAAAGGGCAGGACACAGATTAAAAAAGACAATTTTTTTCTGGCATATGTGTTGAACAAGCAACTTCAAATTGAATTATTTATTTCTTTTTTGCATAATTGTTGTAAAGATAACATAGTTTATAATAATTCCTTTGATAATTGCTAGCATTTTTCTATTCAGAACTTCCTTCTAATTCAAAGTCATTGGTATTTTACTAATAGAAATGTAAAATTTATGCGGCTGAAGACAGTTCTACTATTGTTTAGGTTTATTGACATTTCATGGCTAGTGAAAAGAATAGCATGTTCATAAAATATATTTGAGAAAATAGTTTATTTCTATCACACAAATACTCAGAGTTTTTCCAAGAGAGGTTTAAAAAGCAGCAGGATGCTGTTGGCAGGAAAAGGGTCCTTTTTATATTCTGAAGGGCATCTTTTTTTCTATTTTTAAACTCACCCTTTTGAGTTTTAAAGGCACTTTTAATATTTAAAAGTGAGTGTACTTTATTCAAGACACAACAATAAGTCCCGATAGCAGAAAGTTCGAGACGGGAGACGGGCGTCGCAGATTTTCTTTTCTCTTTTGCAGATTCTTTTTCATCGAACTTTTATTTTGCTTCGTATTATGATTAGCTCTTTATTAATAAAAAAAGTTAAGACTATTATTAATAAAAATTTATAAAATGCCTAAAAACGCTACAGGTAAGTGATTGTTTGATTAATTAACGCTTCATTTATAAAAATATTTTACCTGCAGATTATCTTTTGCCCCTGAATTATCTGTCGCAGACACTTGGAGAAATTTCTGCTACTGGGCAATAAGTCAGTTTTTACTATGAGAGCATATTTATTTTAATATAAAAGGCAGTAAGGGCACGATTTTTTTTTTTTTTTAAATTATTGATATACAAGAAGACTTGTATTTTTTGGATGAGGGACAAAAAAGGTTCAGAACCCTCTTGAAACTGACTGGATGTAGATGAGGATTCTGAGATAGTTTGTGATGAAAGAGTAAAGAAATCAGTTAATAGACAGTTAACTGACTCAAATATTTTTTGTAGGTATATTGATTCATTGTTATGCATGTTTTTGAGTTATGAAATGTTTGCATTTCTCTTGTTATCTCATGAACATGATTTAATAAGTACTGTAGTTATAATATTAATTAATATTTATTTTTTACTTATTTAGATGCCACTATTAGAAGAAAAGTTACAAAAAGAGCTCAAAGGTAACGGCTGTGTTATTGCATGTAGATATCCTCTACCCTCATGGAAAAAATCAAAAACTGTAGATCACGGTATTGATGCTGTGTGGTTGTATGAAAAAAATGAACAGAGTCTTTTGAAATGATAGATTTTGATTTTAGAATAAATTATTCTCTATAAAACAAGTTTTATATTTATTTTTGTTAAGCGGTTATTAAATAGTTGTAATAGAATATACAGAATAGTTCTGAGATCTTTTTTTTTATGATGGTACATATGAAGACTATCAGTTTTTGCCTTAGTCTGATATGTCTTATTCCATTGATTTAACTTCCTGATTGTTAAGAGCTACTTCGGTCACACAAAAACACCCATTCGCTAATGTTAATCCAATGGGAAATTTTTTTTAAAATATCTCGTTTTGCATTACAATGTTTACAATTTTTTTTTTTTTTTTTTTTTTTTTGCATTACATAGCTGAGGTGGATTTTTACAAAGGCTTTTTTGTACTTTTTCATTTTTGTTTGCAATTTTTAATTAGGACAACTTCACTTTCAGAACAGGTTTTGAAAGTGAAAGCATCCTCATAAAAAAAAAAAAAAAAAAAAAACTGCAAAGAAAATCAAAAAAGTAAAAAACAGCCTTTGTAGAGATTGAACTCAGGTATGCAATACAAAAAAAAAAAATCATTTTAAAATACTGAAGTCCAAACAAGATATGTTTAAAAATTTCTCCCATTGGATTAACATTAGTGAGCGGGTCTTTTTGTGTGACTGAAGTAGTCCCTTAACAAAAAGGTAACTCATGATTGACAGTTTGCTGGTAGACACCCACCATAAGTTAGGGATCATCCATTTTTTTACTCCTCTCTTCTTTTATGCTGCAGGTTGTCACACTAAAGCAGTGGTTTCTAATCTTTTATAGTCCATGCCCCATCTATGCATTTCCAAAATCATGAAGCCCCCCTTCCGAAACATAAATCCCATGCCTTTGCACCAAGAAGAGTTTTGTTGTTCCTTTCCCAATTTACCTCAGAGTGAAACAAAATTTTACACGTTCTCTTACATGTCTCATATCTTCACAAAATTTCTTGAAAAGAATATAACATTAGGCATTAGTTCTGACAGCTCTGATGCATTTTATAACTGATTTTAGTGCATCATTAAAAACAAGAGAGAGATTTTTTTTAAAAGCAAGATTTCTCTATACATAGTTGCCTACTAATATATATTTTTGAATCCGCTATTCCAGAAGAATAAATTTGCCTTATTTGAATTGCAGAATTCTTCAGTTAAAGAAAGAAAAAATATTTTTCATAATTACTGGTGGAAAAAAAAAAAAAAATCATAGTAATCACATCTACATGAATAACACAATGCCCAAAAAGCATTTCTGGATTCTCATAAATTTTTAAATAGACAATTTTCTGGGCCTTCCTAACCTTCTCTGTCAGAGAGATTCTTCTCATTATTGCTTGTTGATCGCCTTGCACTATATTGTGATTTTAAAAGTATACGTTGTAATATATATTTATATATTTTGTATGCAGATTGCAGCAGAACTATAAGAAAGTTAGAATTGTGTAACATCTTTTTAAAATCTCCATTTCAGAATTTATTAATTTTCTAAAGCTGTTATTATTTAGCTTAAAATTTTAAAACATTTATGAGGTTAAATGTTATGATATAGTCAGTTTAAGATATTTTTTCTGCATTTTGACAAAAATACTTTACAAAAACCAAGATATATTAAATATGTATTTTTTTCACACTTTAATGCATTATTATCTTTTTATATCTCTTCACCATATATACTTCTTTAAAAATATTTTTGTTTAAGTGAAAATGATATAAACTGCGTGAAGTTTCTTGAATCCTTAATTTAACCTTCTGACAAGTCATTTAAATTATTTTGTAAAAAACAAAAAAATCCATTTAAAATCGCTGAAAGTTGTTTTATTAAAATATATACATTGTACAACTAAAATATCAAAACCAAGTACTTTCAAGCATCTGACATGCTCATTATCTGGGTTAAAATTGTCAAAAATCAGAGGTTGAGTTTATTCATTTATAATTGATGAGCTGTTCCAAAATTCGAACTGAAAATGGTGGAACGTTGTGTTGTTTGGACTATTCCAAAACTTAAACTGAAGTGGGAAGGGAGTTCATGATATTCCTAGCAAATTATACCAAATCTTCGGAATAATGTATGATAACGTATCTTAAGCATAATAAGAAGTTTGACATAGAATTTCAATTGTTTCCATAATTAATAATTTTTGATAATCTTAATCCCTGCTACAATAATAGATAATCAGAAGAAAATGGATTGTGTCAGTATGATATCAGGAAAGTTCAAAGAGCATTTGGCAGAACACATTGCAGATATTAAACTAAACCGATGTTGAATGGCAATTTCTAGACTGCATCAAAAGCTGGAGATTATAAATGATTTTAAGAGAGCTAAGATCATAAAGAAGTTATCCTGTTATCAAAAGTTATTAATTATGTAATCAATTGAAATTCTATGTCAAACTGCTTATACATGTAATGATACATTATCATACACCATTCCCACAAATTGGTTTAATTTACTAGGAATAACATGAGGCCCCTCCCCACTTCAGTTCTAGTTTTGGAACAGTCCAAAAAACATGACCTTCCTCCATTTTTAGTTTGAATTTTGGAACAGCCCATCAAGTATAAATTTGAATGAATTTGACCTCTGGTTTTTAACGATTTTAACCCTGATACAGTACTTGCATTTGATATTTTAGTTGTATAATGTATATATTTTAATAAAACACCTTTAAGTAATTTTAAATGGAATTTTTTATTTAAAAAAAATTAAATGAATATTTTTGTCTACAGCTAAGTTAACTTGTTTTCTAGAAACAGAAAATTACGTGACAGCTGCTTAGAGGTTTACATAGATTCATTAGTAAAAGATTCTTAATACGTATTGAAAATAAGATAAACTGCTATTTTAAATTGTAATTTGTGAATTGTCGACAAATGAAAAATTCACATTAATTTGAACATAGTTTCTGTTTTTTCAGATTTAAACAAAGATACCCTACTTTAAAAAAACAAGAAGAGAAACAGTGTACAAGTATAAGAACATAAATATGTGTATAGAATATGCTAGTGTGAATACGTATAATTTACAATATCTAATAAAAAAATATAACTTTATATGAAAAATTTGTTAATCTACAGAATCATTAATTAAAGATTGAAAATCAGAAAGAGCATCATAACAGTTGACACTATCTTCTATTTCTTCTTTCTTTTTTTCACCATTTTGCTGATATGGTTTATTAAATCCCTTTTTGTGCAAATTCTTGCATTTAGTCTTTATGACAGTCGAATTATTTATTTTTTGTAGACAGGTATAAAATCTAAAAAAATAAAAATAAAGCTTTAAGCATAGCAAGGCATAATATGTACACTGTAGATATTAACATAATAAAATTTCTTAAATAAATAAATTAATCTATTAAAAGAGCTGTAGTATTTAAAAGATTCAGAAGCTAAAAAGAAAGTTTTCCACACAATTGCTAAAAAAAAAATACATAAACATGAAAAATAACTTAAAAAATTAATGTGTGTAACACACTTTTATTGCTCAATTTCATTGTTTAAAAAAAAATTGTTGTAATTCTTATACAGTCAAAATTATAGTGTTGGTGTATTTTAGCAAGCATTATTTTGAACAAAATTAATTTCATTTTTTGTAATCATCGTTGTGACTCCATTGTCAGTATCTATCTTATTAAACTTGTTTTTGAAATATTTTCTATCTGTGGAAAGAGACAGTTTTGCACCTGGAGCCTGCCCCTGAAGAGATACAGAGCAGGAAATACTTGAATTACCATCAACAGTGAACGTATGGATAAAAGTTTAGCAAAATCAATTTGACAGAAATGGGTGAAAATTTGATTGCTAGATTTCCAAGCAGGCAGACAATAAACAAATTTAAATAAAGACATGTAAAATGTTTTTTTTTTCTTTTTTAACTCAATAAAAGAGTTATGAGCAACCTATATTAGACTGTAAATGTGTCAGAGATGAAATTTGGGGATAGCTTTTTGGGGCTCTGTAGACAGTAGTTGCCTTTTCAAGGAATTTGATATTTCAAAGTGCAGCAATCCTCACGGGTAAAACTTTGTTTTTTATTTTTTTCAGAAATACACATAAGCTAAAATAATTTGCAGGTTTGATTAAAATAGAAATATTAGCACTGACTGGTGAACACTTTAAGTACAACAATTAATAATTATCAATAATATTCTCTAATGCCTTACTATTGCAACAATTTCAAAGTGGGACACTTTATCATCACAAGAACTTTGGAACCAATTTTAAGAATATAGTAATACCTCAACTTACACCAACAATTGGTTTCAAGACTAGCGATGTAAAAACGACATAAGCCGAGGTATATTTAGATAAGCAAAAAAGGATAGGTAATACAAATTTACCAAAATCTAATGAACATATTCTATTATATTTAGAGATTATGTTACATATATTTAACATTAACAAAAACATATGTTCGCAATACAAGAATTTGTAATAACTCATTCTTGTTAACTTACAATTTATTGTTTATAGCTGAACCGTTCGAGTCTTTGAGCATGTGAAAAAATCTTGCAATGAAGTTTGAACTGACAATTTTTTTTTTTTTTTTTTTAATCTAAAAGCAGAATGAGTTTTCTAAGCTTTTTCTAGTAGTTGCTACTATTTGCTCATCTGACTCAATATCTTCAAGAGCCATCATTCTAGCTTCAATAAGGTTTAGTCCTTCAGTTAATTTTGCAACCACCATAAACTTTTTCGTAGGTTCAAAATCTTCATTTATTTCTTCGACAGTACTTTGTGTCATGAATTTATGAGTTCGACATCTTCAACATCCATCTCTAAGTGGAGCTCTCTTTCATTTTCAACAATTTAATCAATTAGGAGAGATATAGAATCACAATTTTCAGATGTTTTCTTAGTATCTGCGAAGAAAAAGGGGCAATTTCTTTTTCCAGGGCAAATGACGTAAATGCGGGGTGACGTAAGTCGGGGTACTACTGTATATGAAAAAATAAAACTATCAACTGCTTTTCAGCTGTGTACAACAAGATTTGAAAAAAAAAAATCTCTCTTTTCTACTTCACATCATTATATAAAATTTAATAAAATTAATATTACAAATCCTTTCTAAATGTAGAAACAGATAAGATCCTTTGACAGAAAAAAATGTGAAACATAAGGTATTCTTTGCAAGTTTAACACACAAGACATAAAAAACACCCTCATATAATTGCAAATTCTTAAAAGTCAAATTAATCTTACTTAATTAAGATTGATTTCCCAGGGTTCATAAATATCATGATATTTTCAAAAATATATATCCGATATTTTGATACGTATCTGATATTTTTTCTATATGTATCCGATATTTTCAAAATAGTCAATTAACTGCAGACAATAAATATTTTCAAGCATAATATAAATCTGAAACTAAAACATATTGCAATTAACAGGAAAACTTAAACAATATTATAAAAATGCATTTCTCTTTTCCTTTTATTTTTTTTTTTTTCCACTTAGAACAAAATGTAAGATTCATCTAATTGAAAACTGATACAATTTGTTTTATACACTTGTAAAAGAAACAAACTATAGGATTCAGTATCAAGAAATCAGAAATTTATAAAACAAAATTTTAAATATAAAATAGTTTTTTTAATTGAAGAATTTTAACAAAAATGTCTTATTTTTTATTCCCTAACATGTTGTACAGTTTAGACTCAACTAAACCAAAATCAGAAAAGATTCTTTTCTAATGATGCTGTATATAACTGATTATCTAAATTAGACAGTTTATCTTTCAATGGCAGTTCTGAATTAATTGTCTCAATAATTAGTTCTACATTTAAAAATAAAATCTTCAAACATAAAGCTTGTAAAATATATTTGTTTTCTTCTTTGGCCAAAAAAGTCACTGCCAGAGACAAAAGTTCTTTATCTACTGAATGACACAGTCAATAACAGTTGAAAATTTCATTTACGCTTGTTTTGACAGAAAATATCAAAATTATCTTGCATAGTAATGTTTTAAAAATAAATACAAAATATCAAACATCTTGATATTTTTAAGAAAAAAAAATTATCAAGTATATGAAAATATCAAAAATCTTGATATTTTAAAAATAAACATATATTAGCGAACCCTAATCTTTCCATATCCAAACGATCGATAAATAGCATCATACGTATTTCCCGCTTAAACTTGAAAATGTCCTTTTCTCTATGAAACACAGTCTCATAAGATTTCATTATAATGCAGCAAAATAACAACAAATACAGTCTGTTACAAAAGTATAAGACCACAACATATTTTGCTGTTTAGGTAATTAAAGAAATATTTCAATCAAAATAAAGAATATTTTATGTTAGTACATCAAGTTTTTAGTAAAATGTAGCAACTTAGAGAAATGAAATTAATTTGGAAAAAATAAAACATCAAAATAACAAAAAAATATCAAAAAGAACTGTTACAAAATTATAGGACCACCTGTGGAAAAGAATAGTTTTCTCAAATTTAGTAAGATGTTGCTCCATCATTTCTCTGAATAACTTCAAAAACACGATTTGGCATAGAGTTTATTAATTTTTTAAGGAAAGATTCGTGAATATTGTCCCATTTCTCCATAATGGCCATTTCTAATTCATATGTTGAATGATATTGTTCATTATTTTCATACACTTGGCGAGACAAATAACCCCACAAGTTTTCTATGGGGTTTAGGTGAGGGCTTCGACTTGGCCAAGGTAAAACATCAATCTTTTCTCTTTTAAGCCACTCTTTTGTTGATTTCGATGAATGGCTGGGAGCATTATCTTGTTGAAACTTCCATTTTGCACCTCCTAAAAGTGGTCTGAAGTGTATCAGACTTCGAAATAGCATCCGTTGGTAACTGTCCAAGTTCATTTTCCCTTCAACTCTTTGGAGATAGCATTTTCCTGCATATAAAAATGCACTCCACACCATAATGGAACAGCCTTCTATCTGCCTACTGAAGAACTCGCGAGATCTTTGTCTTAAATCATGCCAGTTGTAGTTATTGCCGTCTGGACCATCTAGATTGAATTTTTTCTCGTCTCAAAACAATATATTTCTCCACGCAGAGTTCCAGGACATGATATTTTTTGCCCACTTAAGATGAGCTTCTCTATGACATTTCAGTAATAGTGGTTTACTTTTTAATTTGCGACGAATAACACCAGCATTAGATTTCAAACTTCGCCACACGGTTGCATGTGATACCTTTTTAGTCATCTGTTATGCTATTTTACGAGTCGACTGGTATTTTTTCGTTGCCAGTTTGACAATCCGCCTATTATCACAATCTGATAACTTCTTTTTACGACCAGATCGTTTATGCGTTCCATATAATTCTTTTTTACATAAAACATTATGAATCGCAGTTTTAGAACGATTAAGAATCTTACTTATTTCACGTTCAGGCTTTCCTTTTCCTTTGTAGAACCACACTCTTCTCACTTCTATTTCAGACAGCTCACTCCGACGAGGCATTTTACTAATAAATTCAAAGGATCAGATACTATTCAGAATTTCTCCACTTTATTCTTCTTTTTAAGTTTTGCAGATCGTCTAGGTTACAGTTAAATTCTGAATTCAAAATAAAATCGTCTGCTGTATTAATAATATAAAAGTGGTCTTATATTTATGAAACAGCAGGTTTGCGTAAAATAGTTTGGCATGAAACAAAAAATTATTCAAACTTTTTTTTCCTGAGCTAAATAAACATTATAGAGTTATTTCTTTTCATACAACTACTTTTAAATTCAAACTAATATTTTCTTTGTTGAAAAAAGGTGAAATTCTAAGTGGTCTTATACTTTTGTAACAGACTGTAGTTTTTTAGATATGTTGTTTGTACAAAATATATCAGTTATCAAAGTACTAAATTTGTTTAGATAACTTTATACTGTTTAATTCTTTTCTTATAAAAGATTATTTACAAAAACTTTTATGGCTGCAATCAAGCTAATTAAAAGAAATCTTGCATTACTTTATAATAACATCAAAAACCAGATTAACAAAAATTTTTCATGCACAAAATTATTTTTTTCAGTCTTTTAATTTACAACTGAACTGTATTAATACAGTTAATTTAGTATAATATCTAATAAACTATTGAAGAAATAATTAGCCCCTATGTAATGGATATATCTTTCCATATCTGTTTATGGCACTGATAATGTTTTGAAAGATGTGATCTAAAATAATGTTACATACTATAAGATTTGGTTTACATTAGATTATAAAAGCTGTATTTTTCAATGTATCCTGTATAATACATGAGCATTGATTCTTAATATTTCATTTCAGCAAAAAATTTTGGACAAAAACATTTCAAACATATTTTATCCCATTAAAACCTAATAATTAGAGCTAAAATTGCACAATGTATTTTTTATATGTTTTGTAAATTTACAAAACTGCCCCCTCAACGATTTCATGCAGTGATCAATGGTAATACATATAGAGGCCAATCAAATCTCAAATACTCATGTATTTGAAAGGAACATTTTTTTTAAAGGGAGGGGGGGGGGGGGGAGGGGCATCAAACAGCATATACAAAGAAAAAGATTTGTAGCAAGTACAGTGAAACTTCTTTTAAAGGCCACCTCTATTAAGGGCCAATATTTTTAGAAACAAAAATTTTCCCCATAGACATAACGTTAAATTTACTCCTATTAGGGGCTGCACCTACCCCTCATAAAGGCCAATTTTTTTCACATGTGCCTTAAATCCTAAAAAAGGTGTATTGAATTCCTGAACCAAAAGATAAGAGTTCAGCAAACAACTGCACTTGCAACAAAGAAGGCAGGGGGAGATGGAGAGGATTTAGTAACACAATGAAGGACCACAAACTTTTCCACAAGTGAGACAAACAAGTGTTCCACACACTTTGTTTGACCTTTCAACCTGTAGGGGTTGAATTGGAGGGGAAACTTGGCCCTTTGTTGTGAGCACACAAAGTATAACAGGTTATCTAGAAAACTGATTCCACATTTACTAAAACTATGAATGCATATTGAAGCACAAATTTTACACCTGTCAGAAAACACTAAGAGATATAAGTAAACTAATATCTCATTCTAAGGCATTAATAAATGATGCAAATTTAAGTAATTTGTTCCATAAAGTAAAAGAATCATTAGAAACCAAAATTGTCTGCGAAAAAAATTATGAAAAGTAAACAAACTTCAATAGAAAAACTTTTTCAATCATGTATAGAGTTTGAAAATGTTAATAAACAGTATTTTTACCTATATAGATTTTAATTTCCTTATTTTAGTTTTTTTTTTTTTTTTTTTTTTTTTGTCATCCCTATTCAAAGGCCACCCCTCATAAGGCCCAATTTTCAATAGAATGGCAGGTGGCCCATACAGGAAGATTTCACTGCAGTTTGAAAAATATCATGCATTTTTTTTTAATTTAATATGACGCAAAACAAGTTTTTACCTTTCAATCCTTTGCCAGTTGTCCAGCATTTTCTCATTGCATATATTGACAACAAATAATAAATACTGTAAAAAAAAAAAAAAAAAAAAAAAAAAAAAAAAAAAATCAATAAAGAAGTTTTCAGAATTAAAAAATGGCATATGCTTAACATTTTCCAATAACACAGAGATAAACAAGAACTAAATTATATAAAGTAGATGATAACAACCTAGTGACACTTCCTGCAGTAGTACTAATCAATTTCCAACAAAAGATGTTATACAATTTTTTGCATATACAGTAACAGCCACTTACAATGATCACTGGTTATTAGAATTGAAATTTCAAAAACAAATATAAATATGCTTCAAATGATTGTAATTTTTCACTTACAAGAACAAACAAATAAAATGGTTATAGGAATTAAGAAACATTAGGAGGATTGCATAAAAGAAAGCAAAAATAATCAGTTCCATTTCAGATTATTATTTTCAGAAGTGGGTAGAAAAACTTCTTCTGAATATTTGCCTTGAAATTAATTTAAATAATTTTATTTAACATTCAATAAAATATTTTAAATTTTACTTAAATTTCTTATTTAAAGTCTATTAGCCAGGTACTATCATTATGAACAAGTATATATGCAAAGTTTCTGCATCAAAAATGCTAAATTTAAGTTACCAGAATCAATCGGTTATAAGAACCAAAAAGCAATATTTACAAATGTGATTCTTGTTAGAGATTATTTCGGAGCCTAAAACTGGAAGGTTTTGCATCATCAGAAACTCAGCCCAATACCAAATGCACACAATAGAAAATTTTTAATAACATTTTTTAATTATCACCTACAAATTTCAATTTGTATTCTGTGGTTTTACCCTTTTTCAATTTTTGACAGCTGATGTTTTAATTTTTCCTTTGCTTGTAAAGATACAAATTTGCTTTTTCCAATCAAACATTTAATCCTTTTCTAATAATACATATAACCAATACACATTGATTCCATTCAGTCTTTCTTATTACTCTGTTTAAGCGAAATATTTAATTCTATAATGATTTTTCCCTTCAAGGGCAGCTGAGTGTGAGAAGAGGTTTTAATTATTTGAATTTAACTAAAAGGTAAAAAAAGACTGTCTGCTACTTCTTTCAGTCACTGATTTGTTAAGATGCATGGATTCAGATCTGACTGAGGGCTGCTATATATTTAAAGAAAAAAAAATGTAGAATACAACAGAACAAGCACCTCCCTCCTCCCGAAAAAAGAAAAAAAATTATAAATTTGTTTTATGAAATTTTAAATGAATATGTTTATTATTATAGCTCATTATACTGTCTGTTTATATGCATACACCCTAACCAAAATAAATAATTTCAAAACTCTATCTAAGTAGAACATTTTGACAACTACAAAAAATGAATAGGTGCTATTAGACTGATTATTTCCTCCTAGTTTCTAATTCTATACATAAAATACAAATGGAAATTTCGTCCTGGCTGCTTCTTTGAGTTGGATGGATTTTGATGGGACTTGAACGTTACTCAGATAATTTTTCAAGGAAGTTTTCAGTATATGACATATAGTTCTATGTTGCTTAGTTTTTGAATTATGTTGAAAAGTTGTATAATCAAATGAACCCAATTATGGAAGATTAACCTCTTTAAAAAGATTCTGCTGATTATATTTTCATGGAACTTCAAATGATTGATTAATAATGTTTCAGGGAAGGTTTTAGCATATAATAGTTCTATGTTGCTTAGTTACTATGCTATGGGAGAAAGTTCCATTGTTAGGTGAATCTGATTGAGAGAGAACTTCATTATGAAGGCTTAATAAAATCTTGATCTGCTGAATGGATTTTTATGGGACTCACATTGTGAGTTAGGTAATAATTGGGAAAAGATTTTAGTGTATACACACAGTTCTACATTGCTTGGTTATAGAACTATGGGAGAAATTTCTATAATTAGGCTAACCCAGTTATGAATGAGAATTTCATTTGAACGCTTATAACTCACGATCTGCCAAACATATTTTTAAGGAATCTACACTGTTAGATAGCAGGGGCCAATCCAGGAAAAATTTGGGGTCCATCTAAGGCCCCTTCACAAATATCCCTTCAATAAAACAGGCCCCATCACAAAATTCCTTTTAATAAAACAGGCCCCTTCACAGAATTCCTTTTAATAAAATAGGCCTCTTCACAAAATTCTATTCCATAAAAACATACTCTTCATTAATTACTCTTTTATATTATTGTTAGGTTTTAAAATGTGTAAATTGCAAAGAAAACAAGTTAACCAGAAAGCTAAACTTTAGCAGAAGAACTTAAAAAAGTTATTATTAATAAATGCTTGGTTCAAATTTCAGCAACTGAATTTCATATTTCTTTACAAAAAGTTACTTTTCCCAAAAATAAAATAAATTTCATAAAAATAACTTTTACTTTCCACAAAATGGTCTCCAAGAAAAAATTCCTGCATCGGCCCTAGTTAGGTAATGTTTGGGAGAAGGGTTTAGTGTATAATAAATAAATCATTTTACACTACTTAATTATAAAGTGGTTGGAAAAAGTTGACCTGACTATGAAAGATGGCTTTTTAAGTTCTACTAAACAGATTTTTATTGGAATTTCACTAATAATTAGATAAGTATGCAAATATATATATATATATATATATATATATATATATATATATGCAGAATGAGCATTTAATTTACAAAACTTACATTCTATGTGAGCAGAGCCATGGGCAAAAGTTAGTATAACATATAATGCAAAGATAAGACATATCAGATTTGTAATATAAATAAACAAATGCAAAGTTATAATCAAAACTTTAATTAAAAGCATACTGTACTTAATTGATTAATTACTGAAATCCTAACAAACTAATGAATAATTCTAAAAATCGATAAATTAAGTAAAAATTACCTCTTTTGACACCAGCAAAGTACCATTATTTGATAATGGAATTTCAAGAGAAAGTGTGCTTCGGATAGCCTAAATAAGAAGAAAAAACTATTATATTACAAAAGCTTTATATAGATAAAATACTTAGGTAAAATATTAACACAAAATTATCTTTTTATATATAAAAGAAGATCCAACCTGGGCTTTTTGGGTTAGAGAACATACTGCCTGATGTACATAACAAAGGTAAAAACCATTTTTATATAAGACTTATCTGAAAACTCTGCCCCTCCCGATTAAACATTCCACTCTCACACTTTGTAAACAAATCCGATATTAAAAAAAAAATCCTGAGAAAGCACACCTCCCCAATACCCCCCCTCCCCTCCCAGAAAAAAAAAAAAAAACATGCTAAGTACTGCATTCTTGGAATGGCTGTAAAACAGTAAAGAATCACTTTCCTGTCTTATCTGCTCCTCCCTCTCTCATTCGCTTTTTCTCTCAGCTTCTTTACTGTGCATAGCTGAATCATAGAATCATGATGAAAAAAATGTTTCTCCCTTTGTTCATTCTCCTAATTAGCTGAATTGTGGGTATGCCTTAGATTACGTCAAAGGTTGGAGCTTGCCATTATCATGAAAATCAGATTTTCGATCTTTGAAAATATGTTCTAAGTTCTATGAATGATAGATGATGTTTTGAAAATATTTTTTGTCAAAAAGTTAAACTTAAAATTCAAATTTTTTAAATGGATTTTGGCATTCAAAACTGAAAAATACGAAATAAAAAAATATGTAGTTAGTTTTTCCAAGTTTCTAAAAGTTTCGCTGATGCAAAGATGTAAAAATGATAAAAAAAAAGTAGATATGTTCGATGATTCCATATATCTTCCACGGGAGCATCATAAATAGGCCTCGCTCGCAGGAGGAGTGCCTTTTTCACGCTTTTCAGGTGCTGGTTTTCAATTATCTTAGCTAATTAACAAAATATGAAAAATCTGAGTATCATGGCCATGGCAGGGTCTGGACTATCCTTATATACATTCTCAGATTCCGATAGCCATCACAGACAGATAAATGGACAAACAACTTTTTTTAGATTTAGTCATTATAGTACATAATGTTTTCTTCTTTCCTAAATTTATACAAAAATGCATATCGATCGGCAATTAGCATACACCCCTCACCCATACATATTACATACCCTTTTAATCTTGTGTAAGGATTAAAAGGTTACTGATAATTTTATGATTTTTCGTCACATCTGGGTGGAAGTGGAGGGAGGCAGATTAACAGGTATTTACAGGTAATAGATTTTTTTACATTTAATAATTAATTTAATTGCCCACTAACAACACTAAAAAGCATTTATAAAAAATATCAATACAATCATGCAAAAAAAATCAATAATGTATCTCTCTATTCCAAAATGACGTAACTAATGCTGTCACCACTGCCAATTTTGAATTTTTTGTGACTGAAAGTGTTTCTTCATTAATATTAAGAAAAATATTGCATACAAAAATATGAAAATCGGTGGTATTATAGAGAAATGTTTGAAAAACACACTGATGCAGACAGTTTTCAAATCGAAGAATTATATTAAGAGATAATTAATGTTAAAGTTGGTCGAAATCGTTCCATTAAAAAAGTTTTATAGAAGCAAAAACTATACATGGGATCATTATTAGATCATTTTATACATTAGAAGTTCCTGGTGCACAGACTGCATTTATTTTTTAATTTGACTCATTTTTTGAGAATTTATATCCATTTTAAATTCAAATTTTTAGCATTTTGAGACATATTTTTTACATCTTTTAGAAAAGGGTATTATTTTAAATTGTTGCCAATTTTTAAAACAGTGAAATATTTCCTTCAAATTAAAAATTTATTTACACGTGACTATCATAAACAAAAAAAAATTTCAAATTAGAATTAAATGATTATGCATTCAAAGCAGGAAAATATTGAAAATTATGTCGTAAAAACTATATTTACATGTGAATTTCAAAAAAGAAAGAAAATTGTAAAATAATAAAATCATTAAATTTGTAAATGGAGGAAATTACGTCATATTTAAAATGGCCAAACAACAATATTGCCAAACAGTTTAAATTAAAAAATATATTTGTGCGAGACATTTATTTCATATTTTGAGATAATCCTTTAAACTATTGTTGTGAATTCTAAGAAAGCACAAATAATATTTCCTTTCTAACAACAAAAGTATTTTCAAGTGAATATTAAATGAGAAAGAAAGCTTTGGTGAAAATTACATCAGATTTAAAACGATACATTTAAAATGTATCATTTAAAAGAATATTTTAATAGCATTGTTAAAAAATACCAGGAGACAAAGACTCTGTTTATTTAATTAATTTTATATTAGCTTATTTTGAAATGTTTCACTGATCTGATTTAATCAAGGACAAAAATAGCCCGGTAACAGGGAGATTGCCACTGTTTTTTTTTTTAATTATAATTCAGTCTTCCAAATTTTTTTAAAGCTGATCAAATTAGCGTGCTTTTAGAGTTTGCAGTGTCTGGACAGGGGTTGGCGAGTATAGCTTGTAGGGGGCAGAGCCCCCTAGTTAATTAAAATTTAATTAAAGCAATAATTTCCTATTACCCAGAGAGAGGTTAATAGCCAAAGAAATTGCCAAAGATTTTGCTACTTAAAGCTACAGCAACCTTTTTTATTCTAATTATTTCACTGTTTAAGCAAGTAGTTTGATTAAATATCTGTTCCATTTGTGTTTTATTTTATTTCTTAAACAAATTTTACAATTGAAAATTAATTACAAAACAATTTAATATAAATATATATATTATACATAAACAGGAATGTTTTTCTATGACTTGATATATCTCAATTTTAATAACAACATGATGCTATTTTAAAAGTAATAACAAATTGAAATGTGTGAACACAACATACCACAATAATCTTTCCAGCTTTTCCAATGCTGATTCCAGAATTTTTAAATCCTGATTCAATACCAAAATGAAGCTAGAAAAAAATGACATATTGAAACATAAATTTATTGTATGTATATTCATCCCTATCACAAGATTTTGTTACAGTATTTTTTCAATAAATAAAATATTGTCTAGACTTTTTGTATCAATAATATAAATTTATTCAACTGATTAATGGACAAATAGAAAAGAATTACTTAATACAGTAAAACCGATGAAAACAAAATTTGTCTAAACTGAAAACTGTCTTAAATGGAAAATTTCATGGCCTTGGCAAAAAAATGCAACACATATCTAATAATCATGTATTTCTTTTCTGTTAAAAACATGTGAATCTATCAAATAATTAAACATGAAAGCTGTTTAAACCAAAAACTCTTATTATTGTAAGGTATGTACTGTTTACTTCTTATGTATCATGTTATAACACTTGCACATTAAAACCTGTCTATAACAATAAATTGGGTATAACAATTTTTTTTTTCGTTCTCTAGAATATTGTTATAGACAGGTTTCATTGTATATACTACAGTGTATTGAAAAATTTCATAGGAAACACGTGACAATTCAAAATTCCCCAACGGCAAATTCGACCAATAAACAAAAATGTACTCTAATTCTTTTGTGCAGCCCTGTATATGATCTGTAAAATTTATATGTACCAAATAATGTGCAAAAAATTAGTTATATTTAAAAATGCATACCACAATTTTTTTTCTTCTGCAGATTTGAGTCAGCCTGAAATTTATTTTATCTGAAGACAATGGAGCTTCCACCACTATATTTATTTGAATATTATATATTTAAGGCAATTAATATATTTAATGCTATCCTTTTATTTGTATATTATATTTAAGGTAATTTTAGGTAGATGTAAGATTATAATCCTGAGCAACAAAGGGTAGGTTTCCTAGTATCTTTAATATTATGATCTTTCTGATTATCATTTACAGGTATGTTATTATTATTTTTAATTAACTCTGAACTCTAGAAAATTTAAGGGGACAGTTTACCTTTTCAACAATTTTGTTTATTTTTAAAAATATGGTTCAAATGGTGGACTCACTGCATACCAATGTTTAAAAAAAACATACATTAAAAAAATAATTAACTGCACATTTAATTAATCTTTTTAAAAAGTTTAAAAAATTTTGAATTTTTAAAAATCTTTGCTACCTTTTTAAATTTTAATATTTTTGCCCAATTTTTCTTTAAAGATTTTCAAATGTATATTACACAAGACTGCGTATGGATTTTTAGATACATCTAATATTACATATTTAATATAATTTTTTTACTGATATAGTATAAAATGATGAAATCTAACACATCTTCATATACTTTTATTAAAAAAAATAATAACAAAAAGCCTGAAGGCTAATTCCATATGCAGATTTATTACATATATAATAAAGAACAGGTGCAAAAAATTTTAAATCTCTATTTCAAATACAAAAAAAAGCCTTAGCATTTTGAAAACATGAAAGTGAAGAAAATATGAACATGGAGAAAAAGCCATTTAAAGTTTTCATTTGTGTGGGGATTTGTGTAGGTTGTATTAACAAAATTTACAATATCTCACAATATAATTAATATATGGGTAAAAATGGGGTGTTAAAATATTAATTAAATGGGCTTTCATTTAATATATTTAGAAAAAAATCAACATTTTGACCAGTTTTGAGGTAAACTGCCCCCTTAACCAAAGAGAGTTAACAAAACAATTAGAGGTTAAATTTTTATCATTATATTATCAGAATTTTAAAACAAAAAAAATTATTGGATATAGATAATAAATTTGCAATTCAAATAATTTTTGCACAAAATTCTTAGTTATTATTATTTAGTATATTTTTTATTATTATTAAATATTAATTTATATACCAATTTTTTAGCATCTTCTAAAGTTGTACACTGAGTATGCAGGACAAATGGTTCAAACTTTAAAATAGCAGATCCGGAATGGTTGTTAAGGGCATCTACCTAATTAAATGTCACAGAAATAATAAAAATATTAATGTTATTCAATACATGAAAAATTCTGCATTTACAAGTTAATAATTGCCAATACAGTCGCACATATACTGCAAATAAAGTTACAATTTATCAATAATGCTATCTCTTCGAAGCATTTGTAGGATGTCTGCTGGGAATTGAACAGTGGAAAACAGCTGGTACCTATACTCTTAACAAACTCAGCTTTCAATAAAAAGTATTATCTAATTGTATCATGTCTATAGACACAATCAAGGGTTGTTGACTCTCCCATGAATTAAGTGGGAAAGAATATATTCATATATATAGTAGAAGATCTTTATAACGCAATTCTATATAATACAATTCTCCATATAACGCACAACTTCTCAGATGTAAACAATGATTTTTGCAGTTAAAAAGCACCTGCATTTTCACATTGTAAATATTGCTACTCTTTAGAGGACTAAATTTGATACATTAGTTCAACTTTATTTTCTAATTTAAGACCTTTTTACTAAAAAAAATTCCATTATTATAATAAACATCTTTGAAAATGTCTAATATAAGGGATGGTTGTGTCAGTTATATTTGGAACAATGTCTGACCTATATTATGCAAAAATTTATAATTTGGATAACTCATGGTAACAAGGAATGCAGTATAAAGATATTCTAATGTATTTTGATATGTTTCAGAAGGAATGTTGCTATTCCATGCTTAGGAAAAAATTCCTAATCATGTCCATAATAAATTGACGCAAGTTAGCGAGCATGGTTTGCAGTGTTGCTAACTCCAATCACTTGTAACTCTCATACACTTTTGACTATATTGTTGCTAAAATAACTCATTTTTGAAGGCAACTTTGCCAAAATACCTCATTTCTGATGGCAAGTTTTGGCTGTGAAACTGATTACAGAATATTAACCCTATGTATTTTGCAATGAGAATTATAGCTGTATCTTATTTTCAATTATGTAGAAATGCACCAGGCTTTACATTTGAGTTTAATGATAAAAAAAAATATATAATTTTAATAATATAAAAAGGGGTGCTATTATTCTGTTTTCCTTTTATTTAACTGATCACTGTAACTCAAGGTTAAATTAAAAATATATTGTATTATGCTTTATAATATAATCGTTGATAATATTAAAAATCTAAATTAATATCTCTAATTAGATATCTAAAATAATATTTTAGAATGATATAGGAAAAAGTTTCATGATGACCACAGCCTACCAATTTTAAATTTATAATTCATCAAGTAATTTAAAATTAATGTTCCTTTATCATAATATTATCATATTTACATAGCTCTTTTTATTATTGTTATTAAACATGGTACTTTTCCAGTAAAGGGATCTTGACTTTTTTTTTTTTTTAAGTTTGGTACAATTGTGGCTTCAGAAAGTGAGATTTGTTGCCAAATGATATAAGCAGCTATGTAAACAAACCAGATGAATTTTTATGCTTATATATGAATATATATATACAGTGAAACCTCTCTGAAAGACCACCTCTCATAAAGACCGTTTATTTATGGTCTAAAAATTTGGCTATAAGCTCAATGTAAATTTTCCTCCATTAAAGGACCACTATTTCCCGTCTCCCTCCCTGAAAAACCACTTTTTCTTTTTTCAGTCGAAGATTTGGATTGATTTCCTTTGCATGGGGAAATCTCGAAATTCCACTTCTCTTCGGAAAACACGCTCAGCTAAGTCTACTTCCTTAGATTTCGCGAATTAAGGTCATCTGTTCTCCCCCGTTTCGGAGGAAAAAGCTGGTTTTCGTGCATTACCGCGTTTGATGTCGCTATGAGTACGGAGGAATAGTTTGTGTTAGTGGGAGAAGGGCTATTGTCTCCTTTCCTAGAATTGTCTGAGTAACAGACACCTGTAAAGTGCAGCAGTCTTTATCAAGAAAGAGAGTGTGGGGGGGGGGGGGAAGGTGGTCCAGATTCTAGTTTATCTCAATTCTGTTGCTTTTCTTGGAAAGATTGCCACTTGTTGTTATAACCTCAGTTTTGTTTAACAGTAGAAGTTATAACACAGTGCATGTTCGCATCGAAGTGCATATCGTGTTTTTCATGCTGTGCGCATATACCAATTTAGATGATGTCTAAGAGAATTGTGTTAACTTTGGAAGACAAAGTGAAAGTTTTAAGAGAACACGAGTATGGAACATCATAGAGGAAATTGGCAGCACAGTTTAATTGCAGCAAAACTGAAATAAACAATACGTTGAAAAACAATGATTTTCTGTTAAAAGAATGTGAGGAATTCAAATCTTGCGGAATTAAAAGAAAAAGGAAGGAAAAATTAGCGAGCTTAACAAAACTGCATTGCAGACGTTTAAGTGTGCAAGGGCAAAAAATATCTCATTGAGTGGAACTTTGTTGAAAGAAAAGGCAATTCAAATTGAAGAAGCTATAGGGGGGAAAGGGTTTTATGCAAGCAATGGGTGGCTGGGGAAATTTTGTCACAGAAACAACACTGTCTTCAAATCTATTTGTGGAGAATCGGTCGATGTAGATGGAGAGATTTTAGTGGAGTGGAAATTTCGTCTTCCATTGATTCTCGCAATATATTCAGATTGTGACATTTATTATCTGGATGAAATTGGATTATTCTTCCATGCCTTGCCCACTAAAACTCTTATGGAGAAAACAGATGAAGCAAAAGGAAAGAAACAGGCCAAACATTGACTTACTGTGGCCCTTTGGGGGAATACCGCTGGAGAGAAAGAAAAACCAATCATAATATGAGAGCTGAAAAGCCTCATTGCTTTAAAAATGTTTATGTGACAAAATTAGGAGTGATTTGAAAATCTAACAGAATGGCGTGGATGACATCTACCATTTTTGAAAATTGGCTGCATAACTTTGACAAAAATATGACCAAACAGGGTAAAAACACTATCCTTATTTTGGATAATGTTTCATGTCACTTGTATGAGATGCACAGCTGAAAAGTGTGAAACTTCAATTTCTCCTTCCTGACACAACATCCAAAATTCAGCTGCTAGATTAGGGAATTATTCATTGTTTCAAGCTGGAATACAGACGTTTTGTTTTACAAAAGCTCATTTCACTAATAGATGAGACCAAACATGCGTCCAACATTGTATTTCGATGAATAATATGTGCATGGGATAATGTAAAGACACACAATTGTCAATTGCTTCAGTAGTTGTGAACTAGCAATGTATCCATAGAAAAATCCATTGATGATATCAGTGCCTTAAAAGATGAAGTGATTCAGCTATCAAACACAGCTAAAGTTGATTATGACACCAAATACATGAATATGAGGAAGCTCTTGAGTGTTACGATGATTTATCTAAAAAATCGTATTGTAGAAAATCTCGACAAAGGTAAGACCAAATTTTGTTACATTAAAAATAAATTCTACAATCATTTATAAAAATAAATTATACTACAATTGATTTTTTTGTACTATTATTTTAAGAGCTCATTCTGATTCAGTCGATGAGCTTCAGCCAGTTAAAGCTTCTATTTCATGTCAAGAAACACTCGTTGAAATCAATAGATTGATAGAAAGTTCGACACCCGTTAGAGATGATATTAAAATAAATAATTTGTTTAAAGAGATCAAAGAATGTTTAGAAACAAAAATTCTTAAAATCAAAGCAAACTACAATTAATTCCTTCTTTAAAGCTGTATAGACATAAAATATAATAAACAAATTCAATATTTATTTTTTGTAGTATGTATTTTATGAAACTTTGCTTTATCCAACACCTCTATTCAGAGACCACCTCTCTGAAAGACCGATTTTCTATGGTCTAACAGGTAGTCTCCTTAGAGAGGTTTCACTGTATATAAGCATTTTATTTAGATGTATATTATTTTTGCTTTTTATATTCAATCTACTTCTGTTTCTAAATAAAAATAGATAAATGGCTTCTTTATATTAAATAAATTGTATAAATATTGAAAAAAAATCTTGTATACATGAAACAGCGAATAGGTTACCAGAAAATATCTTTCCAAATTTCATTCTCTCACCAAGGTCCTATGCTGTAAAAGTACCTTAAACACAATGCACTCTCTTTTTGAAAATAATGTGCCCTTCTTTTGAACTAGTGGTCTTATTAGGAACTGAAAGCATGCTGATTTTTTATTTTCTAAAGTGAATATTGTATTTATTACATAGACATGATCCTAGGAGCGAAACCCAGGAGGAAAAAAAAAGAAAAATTACATACACAAACACTACTAACATATACAGACTCAGGGGCGTAGCTACCGTGGAGCAGTTGGAGCAGACTGCTCCAGGCGCACGAATCCTAAGGGCGCAAAATTAGAAAAAGCGAAATAAAGATTTCTTAAAATATTTGCATATTTTTTTCATTATTAATCAGACATTATAGATGAATCTTGTTACAATCAGCGTATTCCTATGATATTTTACCTTGTGTTTAACCTCAACCATTTCGATTTAAAACATGTCTTCATACACAGTTGAAAGAAATGACTTCGATTCAGGAAGTTTTAATTTTAATTCATACCATATTGAAGCATCAAGTAACTTCTCCAACACCGTTTCAGCATGCCTGATTATTTTCTGTGACTTTTCTGGAGACGACCGTTGAAGATTTTCAGATCTTAAATTAATCAAAACTTATTTAACAGGGCTCTAATCGGTCACTTTACTGGCTACCACTATTTCCAAAAAATAATCCTTCTGGTACATTTCTATTAGAAATGTTTTAGAAATTTATCATGATGATTACTGTGCGGAAATAATGGTAGCCAAAGAATTCACCGCTGAGAAACCTATATGTACGATGTAACAGTAGTAATTTACGATAATTATTTTACGATTTGGAAAAAAATAGCCCATAGGAAAATAGGAAATAAAATTGTAGAAAGTTATTGACCATTTTACAGACGAAATACAAGAAAACGAAAATTTTGAAGGGTTTTTTGTTTGCTTTGTAGAAACTAAACATGCTTCGATACAGATTACAAAACAATAATAAGAGCTGGATTTAAACATATTCCACATCAGTCCACGGCGACAAAATTTAAATGGGAGGGGGGTAAGGGGAAGCTACAACTTAAATTTTGTGAGTATTGTTTTTGAGATTTTGAAAATCTTGCAAATGTCAAATGCAGAATCGATAAGCTTCAAAAAGAGAGAAAAAATTAAGTACCAAATTCAGTGTTCTTGGGGCCTGATTATAGCCTATGCAAAATTACACCACTTTTTTGTAACAGCACTTTTCCGCATTATACCTTATTTAATCGCAGAATTTTAGGATTAAATAAGACAGATTGGCCTGCCGGGAAACCGACCTGCAGGTCTGTGAGTCCTAAACCAGGTAAAGCTGCTCCCTCCCTCAGCTGAAGCTAATATAGTTTTAAAATTTGCTATAAGCATTAGATATGAAAAGTCTTAAATCATTTAATAATTTTTTTAAATCACTTTTTTGAAGCATTTTTTATTAATGATTTTTATTTATCTTTGCAAGGTAGACGAATTGATTTTTTTTCTTGGAAGTTTCTTTGCTTCTGACACCCATTTAAATCTTTTAAAACCTAACGTATATATTCTGTAATTTTCTCTGTGACCAATAGCGACATGGTCTGCCCCAAGAATTTTCCGCCTATCTGGTACCAAAGAGCGCGGCCTCTCTTTAAATATATATATACGTATTTTATTTTATTTAGTTTTTTTGTAAAATCATTTATCAAGTATTTGTTTGAAATGTATAGGATTCGTGTATTCGTACAATACTGTGATTGTGATTTCCCCTATATATATGTGTATTATATTGATTTTTGCGCTTGGTGTGCAAAAGTATTTATAAAGAATATTTTCGGCAAAGAAAATGTAATTCAAACATTATTTTTTGTTAAAAATTACATTTTAACATGAAAACGGGACTGTTTCAACATTGTCTATAAATGTGATAATCAGAACGGCGGTCAGTTATTTTGTAAATACGTTAGAACAAAACTTATTGAGATCTAAAGCGCTAAGTACTATAACCGTTTAACATGTTCTCATCTTAAGGCCCTGCTCTCAACTATCAGTTGGCCGCTTTTGGACCTCCTTTTATATCTCCCTTAAAAATGGTCTGATTCACTAACTTTTTTTGTAACAACATCTTAGGAAATCCAGCTACTACACGACCAACATAAAAATGTTTTAGACTTCAGCTACCACCAAATTTGAAAATTAATCCCTTCTTGAGGCCCTTGCCCAGCTACATTCCAGGTGAGACCCTGGACACTTGGGGCTTGGTACAAGGCCACTTGAAGTTTTTATGCCCTAACTTGTTAATAAATCGCCCCTTTTAATCCGACTATCATTTTGAGGGATCTTTTTCCATTTAGTTTTTTTTTCTTTTTTTTTTTTCGTTTCTACATTTCAGTTCAGACACTGCCCCCCTAGGGTAACTTTTTGTGCGCCATGCATTTTCACCCACTAATTGTGTCACAATCTCAATGCATAACTTCAAAATTGAGTCTTGGTCTTCTCTCTCCGAGCAACACCTTCATATTTCTATTGGGATTCAAGGGCTCTTTTTTAAGCATTTCTTTGAAATTTTTTCTAATGATTAATATTTATACCCTATATTTAATTTCGACTAATTGAAAATCTAAAGCGCTATGTACTAGGACCTTTTATCGTGTTTTCATCTTAAGCTTTGTTCTCAATTATCAGTAAGCTTCTTTTGGTCCCCCTATAAAAATGGTCCGATTCACTAGGATTTTTTCCCTAATTATTTCTTAGGTCCTCCAGCTACTACATGAAAAACAAAAAAATTACTCACACTTCAGCTACCACCAATTTTGGATATTAATCGCCTTCTTAGGGTCCTTGGTGCAGTTTCTTTAAAACTTATCCGATAGTCTTGCAATTTTCTTAAGCATAGTTCTAGGGTCCTCCGGCTACTTTAGAAACCACGAAAAATTTCTTTTACTCCAGCTACCACCGTTTTCGAACATTAATCTTCTTTTAGGGCAACAACTTACGTTTACTCACTACAGCTGTGAATTAAAATTCACGCCACTGTTAAAGGTAAGTGAGGCTTTAGAGGGGATGGAATTTCATCCGTAAATTAAATATCACGTTAATATTAAAGGTAATTCGTTAAATTTACAGGGGGAGGGGGCAACAAGCACCTTCCACTGCTTCGGGGTGCTTCTTTCCTCGGGTTCTAGGGGGCCGATTTCAACGAGAATTGGTTAATTCAACCTAGATTACGATTCAGTTACTTTTTGTATTATGAAAGTTTGTCTTAGGCTTCAGTTACCAACATTTTCAAACATTAATGGTGCATTCTTTTCTCGGGTTCAATATGTCAGATTTCAACGGTAAATGGAAAATTAAGCTTAGCTTACTATTCAGCTACTTTCTACATTGTGAAAGTTTATCTTAGACTTCTGTTACCACCATTTTCGAACATTAACGGCGCATTCTTTTTTCGGTTGTTATGGGCTCTATTTCAACGGAAATTGGTCCATTCAACTTAGCTTACGATTGTTTTAAAGATTATAGTTCCACTGCTAGGATTCGTATTCTTATCTCGGGTTCTATGGGTTCGATTACTACGTGGTATACTCATTCAACTTGGTTTTCGATTGTCTCCAGCGTGTACGAAACACTCCTGGCATACACTGCCTTTGGTAGCGGTGACCGAGGCCATAGGTTCGTTCTGAAAGAGGATTGTCGGGAGCACACTAGACGCTGCCGAAGGCAGTGGGCCACCCCTAAAACCAGGTTCATTTGAACTACTTTATGAATAGGGGAGACTAGGGAGGGTTGACCATACGGGAGGCTTGACCCACCCATCAGTTTTCATATTTAAAATAATTTCAAAGTTTTACCAATAGGTGTCAACCAAAGCTATTGGAATGCTCAAACAACAGTCTTTGTTTCATACAGCTAATCGAAATAGGTGTTGAAAAATCAAATGGGGAGCGTTTTCAACCTGAAAAGTACGTTTTTTAGAAATAATTTTTAAGCTTTTTTCAGATAAAATATATCATACAAATTTAAGTAAGTAGGTTTAAAGTAATGCAGAAATACCGAGCTTTCATTCCAGGCATAAAGATTGTACCGTAAGTTAGGCTTAACATAACAATATTCTATTATTTAGAAAAGTGGTATGTGGGGAGGTTTGACCCAGTCAATGTGAGCATGGGTTGACCAGATGCTCAAGGCTCCCTTAATTAAGTGGTTTTGGCAATCTGTTTATTATACACTGTGCATAATGAAAAGGGTTATATATAAAAAAGAATATATATTTATCCTGTAAAGCTACTGTAAAATGGGGTGATGGAAAAGAAGGTGTTTGAAACTGCTTAAAGAAAGATGTAAAAAATTGCTGTAGTATCCACTGCAAGAAAATACTTAATGAAATATAAATGGGAAAGTTGATAGGAACTTTTCTCCATCTAAATATTACTTAAAATAGGTAAATAGAAACAGTGGAAAAGAATAGAAAGTATGAAAACAGCAGTCTTAACCATTTCAGGGACAGTGGCATGTTTATGAAACCACTTAATTTTAATTCCCAAACGCCAGAATGACACCAGAATTTTACTAAAATGTTTTCCATTTAATATGTATGTGAAATATAGCCCTTTTTCTTATTTCCAAATAAATTTGTTCGTAAATTCCGGTGCCAGTCATTTATTTCAACATTTTAGTACTGAAAGTCCTTTCTCCCGAAAGGCCTAAACGATGTTAATAATAAGTTAAGTGCCCAATGCGGCTGCAAAAGAAAATAGCATTGATCGAAAAACTTCAGGAAGGCATGTAGACAAATTTCTCCAGGATGAATAAAGTTAGATGAAGCCAAACTATGTGACAACTATGTTGTTAGGTCGAGTGTCACAAAAAGTAGGACAAGGAGACAAAAAAAAAAGGCGGGACAGTGTTTCCTAAATCCAGACATATTCATACATGAAACCCTATGAAAACGGAACCTGTCTCTACCGGAATATTGTCTTAAATGTTAAAATTTCATTTTCCCTGCTGTACAATTATATATGCTCAGGCAAAATCATGTTTAAAACAAATGATTTCTCCTGTGACTTGCGATTGCGTCAAAACAAGTTTTTTTTAAGCGTCATGTTTTCAAAAATATTTTTTTAATAATTAAATCATGTAGCATAAAGTTATTCTGTTTTTTTTAAAAAACTGATTTTATTCTCTTCTCAAATATTTCAATATAATACAAAGTGGGTCAAGCCTCCCATATAGTGGGTCAACCCTCCCGTATGTGGGGTGCCTTGACCCATTATTTTGTCATGAATAAAATCATTCATTTTTCAAATTTCTTATATATTACACTTAAGTAGCAATTTTATTTTCATAACTGATTGTATAACGAATAAAATGATATATAAAACTTTATTCTACGTTCAATATTTAAAAAATAAAAAATCATTTTGTAAAATGTGGGTCAACCCTCCCTAGTCTCCCCTATATAAAATCATACAAACTTGAGTTTTGTTTACATTATTATAATGGGCCTGAGCAACGCCGGGCGGGTCAGCTAGTTACATATATATATATATATATGTATATATGTAACTTCCAAACATAATTGCGCAGAACTTTTTTGAGAGACAAGAGGGCGCACAAACTTTACTTGCTCCAGGGCGCTGAATATGTAGCTACGCCACTGTACAGACTGTAAAATAATAATTAATTAAAGGGTGTTATTAAAGATCACAATCATAATATACATTTTTTAATTACTAATATTACACAGTACAGAACCATTTATCCTGAAATCAGTTATCCAAAATGATATTTGCGACTGACTTCAGAATATTTCGAGAAAAAAGTGCTATACAACACCAATTTGACATGTGCATTCGTTCAAACATTACAGCAGGAATGATATAACTTGATGCCGACCAGTGTTGTAGTCATAAAAACAGCAGAGAGCTATAGGCAGAGGTTATATGCTAGAGTCATAAACGTTCATGGTTAGGGTATATGCTATAGCTTTATTTGAGAAGCAGAGGGTATACAGAGCTTCTTTTAAAAAAATCCAGACGGTATATATGGCATATACCTGCGTATACCCACCACTACACCCCTGATGACATCTAGGATTTGAAATGGAAGCATATTTATTTAGTTAGGTATTAAACATTTTGATTTTGATACAGAGGATTTTTTTTTTTTTTTTTTTCAAGGGATTCCCATAAATTGCCTTCTTTCAATCTCTGATTAATCTTTGATCTTGTTTGGATCTAATCTTAATCTAACAAGGAGAGGGTCCAAGGTTGGTCTGGTCCTGCCGAATGTGATGAACATTTGTGTATTGATAGAGTATAGTTAGTATATAAATATATGAGCGTCATAAAGTGCAAATCCCAGGAGGTCTTGAAAAAATAAGAAAATAAGTCGCAAAATTTAACCTACAGTTCATAATCAGATAAATTTCCTTCTTTGGCAAGCGGTTCAGTAGGGCAATTGGCAGCACACTGGATTTGAGTTTTTTCAGCCCGTGTTCAAATCCGGCTCGGTCTTGTTTTTCAGAACGAAAATTTTTATCAATAATTTTCGAACCGTAATTGAAAAAATATGTATAATACAGTAGAAGATCTTTATAACGCAAACCTAAAAACGCAAGGTTGTGCGTTATATAGAATTTTGCGTTATATGGGTCACATCATTAAATTCACCTTGTAAACATGGCCAAATATGTCTGAAACACATCAAAATACATTAGAATATCTTTATACTGCATTCTTGTTACCAAGAGTTATCCAAATTATAAGTTTTTGCATGATATAGGTCAGACATTGTTAAATTTACTTTATAAACATGATCCAAATATAACTGACACAACCATCCCTTATATTAGACATTTTCGAAAATGTTTATTGTAATAATAGCATTTTTTCAGTAAAAAGGTCTTAAGTTAGACGATAAAGTTGAACTAATGTATCAAATTTAGCCCCCTAGAGAGTAGCAGTATTTTACAATGTGAAAATGCAGGTGCTTTTTAACTGCAAAAATCATTGTTTACATCTGAGAAGTTGTGCGTTATATGGAGAATTGCGTTATATAGAATTGCGTTATAAAGATCTTCTACTGTAATTGAAATTTATGAAAAATATGAATTAAATGTATGTATGTAGCATATAAGTTCTTTTTTAACTAGATTATTATACATATTTTTCCAATTGCACTTCGAAAATGATTGATAAAAATTTTCGTTCAGAAAAACAAGTCCGAGCCGGATCTGAACCTGGGCAGGGTTGCAAAAAAGCTGGCTAAAATTAAAAAATGCCACGCCGGTGGCTTTTATTGGTTTTAACCGGCTTTTTTTGGCCAAAATTGGCTAAAATTGGCTTTTATACAGTGAACCATTTTAATTATAAATGACACATTTTTATGTGTTTTTTAATTAGTTTTAAAGACATTTAATTGAGGTAGAAATCAATATAACCCAATTTTTCAATGAAGACATTAATATTGGAATAAAAGGCCATACCAATTGCTTTCTCTGGTTTACACTGACCTTAACACCTTTTTTTTTTTTTTTTTTCATTTTTACTGCTTTATGTAATTAAAAAGGACAATGGTTGCTGTTGCTTAGTTATATATTTTATTAACTAATTTTAAGGGATATTATTAAATAGCAACTAGCTTTTCAAAATTCTAATTCAACAAGTTTTATTTGGAGATTTTTTTTTAATTGTTCTCTTTATTTTATGCACTTACATGTACTAAAATTTCCTCAAATGTTATATCCTTCCTAATTTCTCTTTCAACATTGTTCATTCTACGTTTTTAATCTGTCCATATGGACATATCTGGAATAAGTTACATAACAGCTTAGTAGCAGAAAAACTTTTTGCATGTATCATTTTTATAAGTTAGAATATCAATTGCTTATTGCTGGGTGTTCTCAAGTATTATATAACATAATTTCAGTTATTAAATACATATATGCTATTTAGTTTTAATCAATTTTAAAAGTAAATACCAGCATATAAAAATGTCTCTATTTTGATGTGTGACATTTTCTTATTCTTTAATATAATCTTTAAAATGTGTGGTATGTGTAGAGCTATAATAAAGAATTCCAAACCAATACTTTAGAGTCTGATTTAATGTATTCTACTGAATATTTATAATTTTTTTTTTCTGACATAATGCCTTCACAGTTGTATTCTAGTTGTTATAAGGACTTATTTATTTGACAAAATTTAATAGAATTTTATATTTTTTAGTAGAAAATATTTATAAGTGTATTAAAAATAAATTAATTCAAATTTTATATGAATTATCTATAAACCACCTTTTTGAAAAATAAAAGCCAACTTTTTTCAATTAAAGCCGCCTTTTTTTTAAGTGGCTAAAACCAAAAAAAGCCGGCAACCCTGAACCTGGGCCATAAAAACTCAAATCCAGCGTGCTGCCGATTGCGCTACTGAACTGCTTGCCGAAGAAGGAAATTTATCCGATTATGAACTGTAGTTTAAACTTTGCGACATATTTCCTCAAGAACCCCTGAGGGTTGTGCTTTATGGTGCTCATATAGTTATATGCTAACTATACTCTATCGATACCCAAATGTTCATTGCATTCGGTGAGACCAACCTCAGACACTCTCCTTGTAAGTAATCCAATACTTAATTAAAAATTAAAATCAGAAACAATGTCACAGTCACATACATTTACAAATTAGGGATGTAACGAATATTCGGCCACTATTCAGTATTCGGCCCTTTTGCCAAATATTGGACAGATATTTGGCCGAATACAATTAGATATTTTGCTGAATAGTTGCATATTTGGCCGAATATTCTAAGGCTGAATCCATATCAACTCAGGCAGGGGGGTTACCTTCATAGTCTCAGAAGTTTTTGAATTGAACATATGTTAAAATTTAAGAAAAAGTAAGATACTTGTATATTTTCATTTTGCCCAAAAAAATTCCTGGCCCGAGATACAGGCCGTCAAAGATGACATCCCCGGCATCCTTTCTCATTTGCGATTTTCGATAAAAATTTTAAAGTGCTCTCTCTCTAGAACGGTGCAAGATATTTTGTTGCGGTTTATTTTATTTTAAAGATAATATTCTTCTGTTTAAAATGATATACCCAATTTTGAAAAATGTATTCAACTTTTCTTGTGGCAGCCTTTTGAAAAAAAAAAATTTTTTTTTCAAAAAAAATTTTTTTTTTTGGAAATGCCAATCCCAAAAATTTTGATTTTTTTGCTGTTGATCAATACCATTGGGAACTACCTTCACTGTAAAGGAGAACTTCCACTTTTGAGTTTAACAAATTTTAGAAACATTTAAAAAATTCAGAGAAGTTTACAGAAACTGTATATATACAATTCCAGTAAAAGTCACTGAATTCTTGCTTATTTGTATCATATTTGTAAGGATAAGCCTACTATATATCTTAAACAAGTTAGAAATTGCAATATCAAATGTGGCAAATGAGGTACGTGCATACTATAACTAGTTTTATAAATATTCAGATCTTGGGGCAATAAGAATCTCTTGGGCAAAAAGGGCATGAATACAAAATTTATTATAATAAATATTAAATTCAGTAATACGGAAGTAATATGAATTAATCTTAAAAAGACTTAATCGCCATGACAACCTAGAATCATTACCTATCATGGTATATCATTGAATCAATTATGTATTATAGGATTTTCAAATAGAATGAAGAAAACTTTTATTAATGTCTTTTATGTTTTAATTTGATTTTCATAGCATTTGAAGTGATACATACTTTATTTTCAATACCGAACATAGTAAAACAATCTCAATAACATATATCAATTACACAGCAATACAAATTATATTAATACAAGTTAGAGTTCAGACAGATGGGCAGACAAATCGAATCCATAAAGACTTTCAACTATGTTGGAAATTGTTAAAAACACATAAATAGGTTGGAATTTGACTTTTAGAAATTTATGTCAATAGACGGAAGCATACTTGAATACTTTCATACAACCCTGTATTTTACCTACTATCTTTATATACATGCCACTATTTAGCTAATATTTAATTAAGATTAAAACATCCTTAAAACCAGTGAAATCATACTTCCAGAGATTATCATCCATAGACGGCCATGTATCTAATTCTTTGCGTGGACCTGTATATGATTTTATCTATATTCTCCAAACATATCTTAGTATACTAAATGTAGTTCAGTGTAAAAATGCATAACTCATTTAAAAATCCCCTTTAAGCTACTTTCATTCATACTCAGTAAACCGTTAAGATTTCTTTTGTGTAGCCGTATATGATCTACAGCATTGATGCACACAACGTAATATGGAAAAATTTAGTTAAACTTAAAAACTAAAACACAACTAAAAATGCACTTCCAGCAATACCCTTACGATTTCTTTTGTGTAGCCCTGTATATGATCTACAGCCTTTATACACACAACGTAATATGGAAATATTTAATTAAACTTAAAAACTCATATCGCAACTAAAAATGCAGCTCTAGCAATCATCGCTAATGTACAGTATTTCCCAATAAGGTAAAATAATCCGAAATCTTTTGTGTGTCCCTGTAAACACTATGCCATTTCTATGACACAGGAAATAATTTTTTGTAAACCTCTGCAATAAAGTATGTATCACTTCAAATGCTATGAAAATCAAATTAAAACATAAAAGACATTAATAAAAGTTTTCTTCATTCTATTTAAAAATCCTATAATACATAATTGATTCAATGATATACCACGATAGGCAATGATTCTAGGTTGCCATGGCGATTAAGTCCTTTTAAGATGAATTCATATTACTTCCGTATTACTGAATTTAATATATAGAATTATAGTAAATTTTGTATTCATACCTTTTTGCCCAAGAGTGTAACACTTATTGCACCAAGATCTGAATATTTATAAAACTAGTTAATACTATGCACGCACCTCATTTGCCACATTTGATATTGCAATTTCTAACTTGTTTAGGATATATAGTAGGCTTATCCTTACAAATATGATACAAATAAGCAAAAATTCAGTGACTTTTACTGGAACTGTATATATACAGTTCCTGTAAAATTCTCTGAATTTTTTAAATGTTTCTAAAATTTGTTAAACTCAAAAGTGGAAGTTCTCCTTTACAGTGAAGATAGTTCCCAATGGTATTGATCAACAGCAAAAAAATCAAAATTTTTAGGATTGGCATTTTCAAAAAAAAAAATTTTTTTTGAAAAAAAATTTTTTTTTCAAAAGGTTGCCACAAGAAAAGTTGAATACATTTTTCAAAATTGGGTATATCATTTTAAACAGAAGAATATTATCTTTAAAATAAAAAAAAACGCAACAAAATATCTTGCACCGTTCTAGAGATAGAGCACTTTAAAATTTTTATCGAAAATGGCGAATTGGTAATGGTGCCCGGGATGCCATCTTTGGCGGCCTGTATCTCGGGCCAGGATTTTTTTTGGGCAAAACCAAAATATACAAGTATCTTATTTTTTATTGAATTTTAACATATGTTCAATTCAAAAACTTCTGAGACTATGAAGGTAAGATTTTTTTTTTGGCTGCCTGAATTGACATGGATCATACCCTAAGATATTTGGAAAAAAGTTCCAGAAAATCAAAACAAAATGTGATTTTAAATATTTTCAAAAAACAATATTAAAAAATTATATCTAAATACATTAATTATTATAAGAAAAAGAAATCATTTTACTTACTCAATTTTAAAGCTTCATGACAACTTATAAATAACTGTATATAATGATATTACATAAACTTCAGCTTCAGGAGGCATCTCATTGTGAAATATGGGATGAGGAAGTATTATGAGGGGCTTGTTAATTTTGATAGAAAGAAAAGAGAAAAGTAGCAGAAATGAATAATTATATTTTAAGGGAATGTATAATTATATTTTAAGGGAATGTATAATTATATTTTAAGAAAATAACCTTTTTCTTTACATACAGAATGAAAATTTACTAAGTTTGAGTTTAATGAGAATGGATATAAAAAGACAGAGGACACATGCAAGTTCTTATTTTGGAATAGGGGGGGGGGGGGGGTAGGGAATGATTTTACTAAAAAAAAAAGTTTAATTTTTACAGAGATAATGAGTTTCTATTTTAGATAAAATATACATAAATTACTAGAACTATCTATGGATCAAATAAAAAATTATGAATTAAATTATTATTTACATTTTTGAAAGTCATATGTTATCTTATTGGCATCAAAGTATTTAAAATATTACAAAAAATACATTCAGCTGTTATGAATTTTGAACACTCAAACAAAAAATTAATTTCAATTAGTCCTTAATTTAATTTTCGATTTTAAAATTGAAAAAAAAAAAATAATTTTTTTTTAAGTCAGTATTCGGCCTAAAACTTGTCCGAATATTCAGCCAAATCACTATTCATTACATCCCTACTACAAATCTGATGAAATAGATGTTGCTTTAATGTCCAACCAGTTATCCAGAATACATCTGGCCCCAACAAAACAATTTTGGATAAATGGTTCTGTACTGCCAAAGCCGTCCTTAGGGGTGTGCGATAGGTGCGGCCGCACAGGGTCTCGCGTCTAGGAAGGCCTCGCACTTGAAAAAAAAGACCTAAATATTTATTAATTTTTTTGTGAGTAAATCAAAAACATAAAAATTTTCATAATAAAATTTATGTGTAAAAATGTTTATAAAAGATAAAATGTTTTGAGAATAAAATAGTCAATGCAAGGTGTAGACGCTCAACAAGAGAATAGATTGTTTGTAGCTTATATATTCAATCTATAGCTATTGTTATACTTTAGCACAGACAGCAGCACCAGTCTGGACAGGCGCATGAAGTGAATGTTACTTGTTAAGAAGTAGGTGGTCCTGATGATTTTGAAAAACTGCTCACTATTATTTTAATGACTATTTGTAATGTAACAAGCAGATTCTTGTGTAATCAAGTTTCTTCTTTAATTATACAAATATAGGTGTTCTGTCATCACATTAGAGGTCTTCACGGGCCCGGATTTGGCCAGAAGCCCGTAGCCGGCCCGGCAATATGAAGGCAAACTTTCAAACTGGCCAGGCCGAGACGGCAGAATTAGGACAATTTTTTTAACGGATCGTTCCTAGCCCACAAAACAGCTAAATAAATAAATAAATGAGCCCGTCTCACCGCTAAAAAATTAAACAAGCCATTGGCCCGTTATAAAATTCAAGCGAAGCCGATAAAATAAACATGAACCATTTTCAAGGGATGCGACTTTTGAGGGAATAAGTATAAATGTGCTGCATGAGCCCGATGCTTGCTTTACAACGTCAATACAGAAATATAACATGCCCATCGTAGAGATTGACAGTTACATCGTGTCTGAAACATCTCATTAATTTTTTCAGCAGAATTCAGCCAGGTCGGAAACAGGCTTAAATTTTTTTCTATACATAGTCCAGACCGGCCAGAACGGGATTTAATTGTTTCCATTGTGTGTCAGGCAAGCGATATGTTTTGTAAAAATAGTAATAGTGATAACAGTGTGAAAGTTTCCGACGCATTTTCTGACTCATTTTTAACTGTAAAGGCATAAAATTGACAGGCCTGACTATTGAAGCGATTAGGAATCGAATAGCATTTTCTATTTTTTGATAAATAAATTACTTAACTTATTGTTATACTCGATTATTGTCAATTGATGATAGATTTTCATCTTTCCCGTGCTGCCGCGTCCGAAAATTCAATTCATAAGCCCATCTTTGACAGTTTTTTTCTGAAAAATCTTTTGCCTGTACCAAAAAATGCAACTCGAAATCATAGTTTCTGAATATGACCCCTGCCAATTTTATGCATTTCTGAAGAAAAATGTATTTAGAAATTTGCCAGAAAGTAGCTCCTTTGGATTTGAGAAGCTTTAATAAATTTCAGAGAAATATTTTCAAAAATCTATTTTATATGCAGCTTCAAAAGATATGATATTTCAACTTTTTTTTTCTTTTATTCTAAACTACATAATTTTTTTAATGAATCTTTATTTGGATGTTGAAAAGTCGAAGAGTCTATGTAATCATTAACGTTACTATTGTGCATTTTCATACTTGGGAACACATAGTAGTCTAAAATATACTTTAAGAATTTTCCCTAAATATGTACATAGTGTTCTTTAAAAATATTTTAATTGTGTGTTAAGAAAATTGGAATTTTTTATAGAAATTGAGTCGGGTCAGATTGAGCCTGATTTAATTGATTTTTACACGGGCCGGGCCTGTTTTTACTGATTTTTGTACGAACCGGGCCGGCCATGAACACTGTAAATGTAATCAGGCTCGGCTTTAATCAGGCCATACTTTAATGTTTTCACTAGGCCGGGCCAAGATTGCTTCCTTTCGGTCCGAGCCAGGCCCGTGCAGACCTCTACCTCACGCATAACGTATGACCTATCACGTAAACACGACGCAGACGGCAGGAGTTGAAGCCCCATCTTCCAGACCTTAAGACTAAAGATTTAAAATGTTCAAAAATTATGAAAGATTAATTTTTTAAAGGTTCTTAGGTAAAGGAAAATTTTAAGAAAGTTTGATTTTGAATCAGATTTTTTTCCTATTTTCAAATTATTTTAACAATTTAAAAATATTAACATTTTTAATATTTGCTAATTAAATCAAACATTTTAAAAAGGTTACAATTAAATAAAGAATAGAGTTAGATCAAAAGTTTCATGTTTATCACATTCTTTGCTGCCATAATGTGGCCTGGTCGAGTAATTTAATCGATTAATCCTTTGACTAAGAGTATTATGAAAGGAAATTAGCCTGAGTCTGTATAAACCTCTAGTAACACATACTACCCACCACTCCATACTAAAAAGAGTAATCCTTGATACGCCACTGTGTATGCCATGCGAGGTTTTTTTAAAGGCGATTGCAATATAGAAAGTAGTGTTTCCAATTTAGTGGATTTCTACCAGAATTTCCAAATAGTTACCTTCACTTTATTTAATCACAGAATGTCTGACATTAATTAAAGCAAATATTACTATTCGAAATTTCTGGTAGATGAATAAAAGAACCCAGTTAAACTGGTATTAACTAGTTTGGTAGTGAAAGGCCTCGCAAAAGTTCTTGCACCCGGCCTCGCTTTCGCTAAGGACGGCTCTGTGTACTGCACTTTACTTTTCAAAATTATAGAATCGCAATTCTTAGAAGAAAAAAAAAATAAATAAAAGGCGAATTTACTATGTCATCTGTAGAAACAGTGTCGTGGCTAACAAATACCCAACAGCAACCTTTCTTCTTTGTTTCCTATAAGTAAATACTATTTAATTTAGACAACTACTGTTTACAACACAGCAAATAATATAAAATATGCATCAATAATAAATTGGATCAGTAATTGATGTAAAGAAAAATAAAACATACTGCATTAGTAAAAATAAGCGTTCGTCCTGAACACGAACTCGTTGTTTTGTAACAACTTAAGGAGTTTATAAAATTTACGAGTTTAACAATTCGACTGTCTATAGATCCTTTTCTACTTAAGTCTGGTTTTTTAAAGCAAAGAGCATTATCTTCTGAAAACTCCATAATCTCATGAAGACTCAAATTTAATTAAAAATTTAAAATTTTGACAAAATACAAAGAGTAATTTCTTATTAAAAATACCGAATCATTTTTCCAAAAACAAACAACTATTTTGGTTGATTGGTTTGTTGGACCCGTAAACTACAAGTTGAAGACGTGCTGCACCATAGCAGACGATAAGTATGTAGTTTTGCTGCTTGCTGTCGAACTAAAATATTAATAATAAATATTATTTTAGTATATAACAAGTAAATTAAATAATCATTTCACATTGTATATTATAATATTTCTATAATGTATTTTTATTTTATTCGACGTTCTCAAACCTCATGCTCGTTGCATCTCAACTTTCATATTTATAACATCACCTGTAGAAAAAAAAAAAAGTTGACCTCTGACAAAAAAATTTATATTTTAGCCCCACAATTTTTACTATTTAAATATTTTTATTACAAAATATGAATATTTCAAGAAATATTATTGTCTGTGTAAGCATCTTGTACACATAGCTTTTTTTTTTTAATTTTCTCTTACCCCAATCTAAAATCCAAACAAAAATACCGTTTAGAAACGTTTATTATTATTTTTAATATGTGTTTTCATTTATTCCTATATTTAAAATTTTTAATATATAAATGTTCTATATATTTTTGAGTTAAAAATACGTATACTTTAAAAAATGAGTGTTAATTTAAAGAGTTTGTATATAATCTTTTGTAACAAATATTAAAAACCTTCATTTATTTATTATGTTATATTTTTGCTAATATTTATAGTTTACAAGAGTCTGCATACTCTTTGTTGACTCCGTTTTTTGTTAAATAGTAAACTGTTTTTATTTTTGTGAAGATAACAATTTTATGAATCTCAGATTATTAGCATTTACATTTAGGTTCAGTTTTAGAGATAGTGTTAATAGCAAACAAATATTGATTATATTGGAGATTAATATTGCATATATCAGTGTATACTTCCTGTAAAATACTTGTGCAAGCATTTCTTGATAGATAATTGCCCTCCTACTCTCACTACATTTGAAATCACTATTCTTACCAAGATCGCTATTATTTGATGCAAAACTTAGAGATATACACGCTTATGGACCTTACCCTAGTAATTTTATGTGTATAATAAAATCCAGAAAAATAAATTCAAGTAATATAAAATAGTGTTAAGCTCTGTTTACTTTTTAGCTGTTAATAACAGATTGCTTTTTGTTTATTCTAGGCCAGACAATTGAATGCTTCTTCAGTACGACATGCATCTATGATTAAGGTTAGTGAAATATTTATTGCTATTATTTTGTTGAAATATGAATAAAAAAAAGTATGGTGTCATATTTGTATGATTGATATCATATAACAGATGTGTTAAAGGTCTGCAGATTGAGCTTAGCAATTTTTTACCCAAAACAAACTAAAATGACATTTTTGTGAATGAAACTCTGAGATAAACAAACCAACATTGCAGTTACTTTCAAAGCTAAAGTCATTAAAAAAAAAAGCTTTGATTTTAATAAATTTAGCATCAAAATATGGAAAATCAGATCATATAATTCAGTTAATAATAAAGGTGATTTTTTTTTTTTTTTTTTACTTTTGATAGTTGGAAAAATAACTAGAGTTTCCATAAATCTGAGTTGCCACAAATGATTCATCAGCAACAATTTTGCCATTTTTTTCCTGCCAAGCTCAGTCTGCAGACCTCTAACACATTTGTTCCAATATTATTCCTTTTATCATTTCTCTATATGAAATACATTAGATCAAAACTATAAATAATTGGTCACCCACTTGTCTGGGATGGCTGAAATAATTTAATTTAAAAAAAAAAAAAAAACTTTCTGGGTACAGGTTAATTTTATATTTGCTATTTAGTATTACGTAAACCTTTTTCTTCGTGAAATCTTTGTTAATTGCCGTTTTTTATATTTTAGTTTTGGTTATTGTGCTTACGCATTATCTGGGCCAGGTCATATTCACCGTGCCACCAAAAGTGTCAAAAATAAAAATATTACAGTAAACCCTTATTACCTTAAAACCCTTTTACTTTCTTCACTTTAACTCTGTAGTTAATATTATGTACTGTAACTATATAGTATGATATAGCATAGATATAGATATTATGTTTATTGATATACTGCATTTATAATTTTGTGATATTTATATTATATTTATTCTGGTAGTAAGTATAACAAACCACTGGAAATAAAACTACCATCATTAATATTGTTAAAAGCTATCAGTGATGTTGTGTATTTAATAAATTTACACTATTTTGTATTTAGTTCCCTTTATATTAATTTATCATTTTTAATCATATTTTATATTAAATTCAATTATTATTTTGAACACTATTGGCAATTGAAAATGTTAAACAAGATTACCGATAGACAGCTCCATTTTTAACAATCTATCTACCTGGTCCAGATAATACATAAGTACCATACCAAAAATATATATTTTGATGCAAAAATCGATCTATGAAATGAATGCAAATGATGTTGGTGGGCCACCAGGCAGCTACCGATTCTGATTACAACGTAATTAATACAAGCACAGGAGACTTGTTTATTTTAGTGATGTATGTATCTAGCAAATTATATAATTCGAATTTTTTTGCAAATTAATTAATTTTAATATCTCATGTAATGAAATTGATGAAGTCATCCAATAGTAAAAAATGGTAGGCACAGATGTCATATATACCCCATATTGGCGCGATTTTTTTCTGACACCAATTTGTCGAAAACCTCATTACCATACCATCTATATCAGGTTACCGTATCAAGCAAAATAACGGCACTTTGGTGGCAGTTAAGTACTGGTGCATATAATGACATTGGCGTCAAAAAAAAATTGCGCCAATATATGACATCTGTGCCAAATATTGCATGTGAAAGTATGTAATGCATCTTCTGAAAAATTCAAATAAATTGTAAAATATTAACTTAACAATTTTTTTTTTTTTCTGAGCAGGTAGATGAAATATAACTGTGTAGGGCTTAAAAAAAAAAAAAAAAAAAAAAAAAAATCATGTGTAAGATAAATGAGACAATCGCATTTTCATTTCGCATCAATATACTATGAAAATAATTGCTGCATATAAATATGAATGAAATTTAAAAAATTTCTATCTATTTTAAGGCGATTCACATTAATCACTTTTATGTATTGTCATCACCATGAAAATTCTTTTAGATCAATTTTTAACAAAATTAACGTTTTTCTGCATGAGGTATATTTTTATCCTTTTTTTATTTTGAACGTTATTATATCACGGTCAGGAACAGGGAAATTCTTAATCATATTAAAATATAAATAAAAATTGTTGAAGTTTATTATAACCATATTTTGCACATTCAGTTAGAAGTGAACGTACACTGAAAAGCTGACTATAATCGGGCACAAAATTGTAATTGCTTCAGAAGTTTAAAAGAAATTTGAAAATAACATATGTTTGTGCATATGATATTTAAATTGATTTTCATGTCCTAAGAGTCCGAGATAACATATAGGATAGTTCTGTATCTGCACTCATCCACTTGACCACTGAAAACTATGTAATAGCATAGGAAGTCAGCTCTCTTTTTATTGTAGCTTAGTTATCTTTGATAGAAAATGATACATAACTAGACTCTTCAGTTACCAGAAGACATTCACAAGCTAATTTTAAACCTATAGGAAGGATCTTTATGAATTTCTTGTTTCAATTTATATTTTGAATTTTTTTTTTTTTTTTTTGGAAAGCTGAGGTCAATCTTTAACAAAGCTGTTTTTACTTTTTGGAAGCAATTTTTTTTGTCAAAGGTACTTTCACTTTTGAAACTGGCAAATTAATTTCTTTGATGTGTCAGAACTTGGTTTTACCAGCAAAAGTGACATTGGAAAAAACTATGATTTCATGCATTGCATTGCGAAAAAATGCGGCAAAGATTAGAAAATTACAAGCAAGACATATTTTGCACCAAACAAAGCAAGTTATGATCAAGTGATTTGTGTAAAAAATGCACATTTATTTATTTCATTTAGCTTGTTTATTCTCTACAAACTACTGATTTATTGTATCCTGCTACTCTCTACATTACAATGTCTAAAGTGTAGCACGTTACACTACAAACTACTGACAGTAGTGGCTACTGGAGTTTCCATACTCATAGTGCATTACTTCTGAGTAAGGCATATCATGTTTGGAATTAATATAGTTTCATCAAAAGCACACTGTAATTTGTAAATATAATTTTTGGTAATTATGATTATAGATATGTTTATAATTATATGTGTCATTTGTTGCATTTCATTTTTCTTTTTAGCCCCCTGTAGCTGTATTTGGAGTTGAGGGACGCTATGCTACTGCATTGTATTCTGCAGCAATGAAAGAGAAGAAAATAGATGCAATTGAAAAGGATATGAAAGATCTCAAGGTGATACTATAATATTTTAAAGTAGTTTAGACCTTTGCTTTCTTTGTTTTATACTTTTTAAGCATATTCTTGATGTTTTGCAACATGTAAATTAGGAATGTAAATAAATACTTGACAGGGGTTAACATGTACATGCAATTTTTTTTAAAGCTCTAATGAAAACTTCGTTTTAATGAATGAATCTGGCAAACTCTTTTAACATTTGTTACTTAAAGTGTTGAAAGAAGTTATTCAACCTCTTAAGCTTTCAAATTACTAATAATTTATTCTATGTTAAATAGTTCAACCTTTTTCTATAAAAAATGTTCAAACAGCAAAACGATTTTTTTTTTTTCACGATACATCACAAGATGAAAGGATAATAAAAGAATAAATATATACAATAGATCCCGGTAGCAGAAAGTTCGAGACGGGAGACGGGCGTCGCAGATTTTCTTTTCTCTTTTGCAGATTCTTTTTTATCGAACTTTTATTTTGCTTCGTATTATGTTTAGCTCTTTATTACTTAATACAAAAAGTTAAGACTATTATTAATAAAAATTTATAAAATGCCTAAAAACGCTTCAGATAAGGGATTGTTTGATTAATTAACGCTTCATTTATAAAAATATTTTACCTACAGATTATTTTTTGCCGCTGAATTATCTGTCGCAGATACGTGGAGAAATTTCTGCTATGGGGCAATAGATGTAAAAGAAATTACTTATGATAGATCACTGTGGGGTTTGCACTTTTTATGTTCATTTCATTAAGTTCTTTATCATGATGCTGTTTTATTCCATACATTGCAGTATATATCATCAAAATTTCTAGGTACCATCACAAAGTTTTTAGACACTAATTCAGGGATGCCGCGGACGCGCTATAGCGCGTAAATTCCGCAAAAAATCGGAGACGGGACGCAAAAAAAATAGCTCTTACGCGTCCCACGGGACGTGTAATTTCGTTAAAAAATCGCGGGAAAAAGCCGATTTTCGTCAAAGAATCGTGAAAAAAGCGCAAATTTCATCAAAATATCGCGCAAAAACAGCGATTTTCGTAAAAGGACCGTGAAAAAATAGCAGATTTCGTAAAAAAATCGCGAAAAAAAGCCGAATGTTTTCAAAGGATCGCGAAAAAAAGCCGAATGTTTTCAAAGGATCGCGAAAAAATAGCGTATTTCGTCAAAGGATCGCGAAAAAAGCACAAATTTCATCAAAATATCACGGAAAAAACGCTATTTTCGTAAAAGGGCTGAGACAAAATAGTGTATTTTGTCGAAATATCGCGAAAAATAGCGAATTTCGTGACAGACTCGCGAAAAAATAGCGAATTTCGACAAAAGGATCGCGGAAAAAATGCGAATTTCATCAAAGTAACGCGTAAAAAACTTGAATTTAGTCAAAGCTCCAAAAAAGATGTGCAAACTAAACTTATAGGTAGAAAATTCATAAAACGGGATTTAATTTTTTTTTAATGAGATTCCTAAAAATACAGCATGATTTCAGTGTACTTTGATAATGTATTCAGTAGGTGGTATGTGATAATGTATTCAGTCCCCCCCCCCCCCCCCCCCCTCCTTCTTACTGCATTGAAATGTCTCCTGCTTTCAGAACATTTAGGATTCGATGCTTATTAATGATTTAGATGTAAATTTCCCTTCCAAGGAAAATGTCTGATTCCAACACAGATCCATGCCGACAAATAGTTCAATGGGAAGTATAATGAAAGCACCCATTCATTCAACAAAAAGTACATCTTTACTTAACATAAGTATTCTTTTTTTCAGCAAAAATATCTTTTCAATAAACCCGTCTTGCCCCTTTTTAAAAGAAATGCGAACGTTAGTGATACTTGTTATAAGTTGAACTTGGTATCTTCTACTCTTAAATAAACATTATTTTACGATTAAAATTGTATTTTGCATTTTTACTTTTAAAAAAGTAAAGAAAATTTCTCTTAATATTTTTTTAAAATATCTTATTTGATTGCAAATAATACTGGTTTTAATTCATTATTTAATTATTATTAAAACAGTGATTAATACATTTCATTTATCTTTTCCAAATAAATAAGTTTCATTTATTCCTTTAAAATATAAATTATTATTGATGGGGACCCGTTTTTGTAAAAAAGGGACCCACATTTTTGGAAATCCTGGGTCCCGGGGACCCAGGTTTTTTCAAGTACAGCGGCATCACTGCTAATTTCTCAACATGTTGATCCCAGTAGCAGAAACAGTGCAGCACGGCAGCAGGTGCTGCAAATTATTTTAAACCTTGCAGATTAATCCACTAGCTTAAAAAGAAACGCTAGGCTTAAAAAATAGCTGAAATTTACTTTGTCTCTAGATTTATGGTATATGTTGTATCTTTTATTATATTTTCTTTATAAATGCAAATTTTGCTTATTTTATTGGATTTTATTATTTCTTATGGTAGTAAGCTTAGTCTAGCATTTTTAGGTCACAGATAAATTTTACTTTGCTGCAGACCGACACAGAAAATTCTGCTTCTGGGATGTTGATCAAGATTAATGTACAGTAGAACCCCGACTTTCGTCCCCTCGACTTATGTCACCCCACATTTACGTCGTCTGGCCTGGAAAAAAATTATCTTTAATTAAGACGTACTTTGAACTTTTTAGAAGACTTTTGGAAGAAATTTCACTCACTGTCATAGGGGATTCATATGGGTTTAAGTTCAGCAAAAAACAATGAGAGATGCTAGGAAAAGACTGCGCCCTTTTTCCTTCGCAGAGACTAAGAAAACATCTGAAAATTGTGATTCTGTATTTCTCTTAATTGATGAAATCATCGAAAATGAAAGAGACCTCAACTTAGAGATGGATGCTGAAGATGTTGAACTCATAAGTTTCTTTGATCTGGAATTAACTGTCAATGAACTTATCAAATTAAAGAAACAAAGTACTGTCGAAGAAATAGATGAAGATTTTGAGAATAGAGGGAGTTTTATGACGGTTGCAAAATTAACCGATGGACTAATCCTTATTGAAGCTGGAATGACAATTCTTGAAAATATTGATTCAGACGAGTAAAGTGTAGAAATGATTAGAAAAACTCACTCTGCTGTTAGAAAGAGCTTCTAAGAGAAAAAAAGAAAAATTTGTTGGTTTAAACTTCATTGGAAGATTTTTTTCACATGCTCAAAGACTCGAACGGAGCAGCTAGAAAAACAATAAATTGTAGGTTAAAAACTTATTGATTTATTCCAAATTTTTGTATTGCAAACACATTTTTTTGTAAATGTTAAATGTATCTAACATAATCCCTAAATACAATAGAATATGTTCATTAGATTTTGGTGAATTTTTATTACTGATCCTTTTTTGCTCATCTAAATGTACCTCGACTTACGTTGTTTTGGAACGAATTGCTGACGTAATTCAAGGTATTACTGTATACAGTTCTTGCAACAGCGGTCTTCTATATGGTTTTTGCCAAGTGGGAACTCAATTGTATGTACTGTTTGGGAATTATGTTCACACATACATTCATCATGATTGCAGTACTTTCCTTACACTGTGTGTTCAGGAAGGAAAAATATGATTTCAGAGTTCTGAAGAGAATGGATAATTTATCAGGCACATCTAATGTTGAATTTTGGGAATCCTGCCAGTTTGGAAAATGGTTGTATGAATCTGAATTTTATTAAATTTTCTTTATGTCACTTTATACATATGCATGTGTCCAACTTATTTAAATTTGAATATAATTTTTTACAGTCAAGTTTTCTTTTTTTAGGATCTTCTTACAAAAGATGTCAAATTAAATGAATTTGTTATGAATCCTTTGATTAAAGTTCCTGTTAAAGTTGGTAAGTTTTAATGCAGTGGTTCCCAACAACTGTAAAATCACAATCCCCCCAACGTACATTGTAACATATAGTATCTCTTATTATTTAAAAACACTTTATCTACAGAGGAAGCTTTTAGAACCTTAACCGTAACTATTCATTTCACATTTAACTTATCAAAGAGATGAGATTTCTGTCACAAATGTGACTGCCCCACCAGTAGCCAAGAGGTTCTGCTCTCTAAGCTGGTAGGCATGAGGTGCTCGGTTCAAACCCAGTCGTGCCCATTGCCCTAATTGCTCGGAGTTTTCTGTAGTTTACTTCAAATCTTGTATTTCCTTGCATAAATATAGGTTAGGTTCCCGTAAGCTGCTATCAGATTTACCAATCTTTCGAGCAACCAACTTTTCAGTCGACTTTTCCTCCAACTTTTCCGTGCACAACGTGAAAAAAGGTTACAATTGTTGTTGCTAAAGTTGGAGGAAAAACCAGTATTACTGTTACCAGTTGTTACTATCTATCACTCTTTCGTTGGTGCAAATAAACTTTCCAGAAACTCAGTCAGTTTTTCAGCTATCTTTTGATATGAACACATTAAGTTCTATCTATATACAAACTGTGTTTTATGTCCCAAGTAGGTGGTTTTTCTTTTATGCATTACATCAAAACTCTTTCTTGCTCATGATTCAATTTCAGCCTACTCGCAGCGTCGGCCATCTTGATAGATGGAAAATGAAAGATGATGAAAACTATGCCTGTTTCTGATTGGCTGAAATGTTGGAGAAAAAGTCGTAGCTACCAGAGATTTTTTTAGAGCTGTGGAGTGGATAAAAAGTTAGGGATATTGATGATTGCTATCACACTGGGTGTTGAGACGATTTCTTGTAGAAAATCAGCTGAAATCAAGAGTTGGCTCAAAAGTTGGTGAATCTGATAGCAGCTTTAGAAAGACTCTCATGGAGGGCATTCCTCCCCGCCCCCCTTTCTGGGCACAAATCACTTGTGTAGATAATTAGCCGTTATAAACAACACCAGCACAAATGTGATTTTAATATAATTCTATACATGTTATGAGCCTCTATACATCTTCCCCTTTATGTCAGAGAAAGAGTTTCATTGTTCCTTTCCAACTTTCCTCAGTGTTAAACAAAAGTATTATATGGTCTGCATTTTTAATTTTTATCTTCATAAAATGCTTAGAGGGACTATCACATATAGCATTAAAATTGATAACATTGGCACATTTTACATTTCATTTTAGTAATTTACTATGAGTTGAAGAAAAATCTTTGGACAATACATTTTCAGCAAATGTGCGAGTAAGAACTTTGGAATCCCCCCCCCCCCTAAAAAGTCTAATTCCCTCCCTCTCCCAGTGAGGCGTGCACCCTACATTGGGAATAATATGTATATAATGGGTACTTGTTAGTTATCCCATCAACCAATTTCGCCAAATTATACAAATTGACATAATTTTTATTTTAAATAACGAAAAAACAAATAAATTAGTATAACATTAATAAAAATACAAATAAAATGTTGAAATAAAAATCATTTGATGACGTACGTATACACGTGTTGTCAAGTGAATGTGACATTTACGATCAACTATTATTGTCATTTAATCTTACAATTTGGCGACAGTAATTTGGTCGACAGGATAACTAACAAATACCATATAATGTTTTAATGCTGGTATTATAATTATTAAAAATAGTTGTTACATTTGTTAGTTAAATTTGTGTTTTAACTTTGTAAATAAAATGTGATTTTATTTACTTTTAATTTTTTTTATTAAGTATTTTAATTTTGTGTAGAAAAGTAGTAGTATTATTTTTTAAATGTAGAATTAGTTACCAGTTATGAATTCTTTGAAGTATTTCTTGTTGAAGAAAGTCTTAACGTCTAAAGCTAATAACCTTTAGTTTGAATTGTTGTAAAACTATCTATTTTCTTGACTTTTAAAAGTTTTGAAGTAATATGAAAAAAAAAAATTATACTTTTATATTAAACACTACTCACAGTTTTTCGAAATTATTTTTTTTTCTCAAGATTTTTATTTTTGATGAATAAATGATTTTATATATATTGTATAGTATGTCTTACACAATTGGTAAAACTTGGTGTGCTAACTTCTGGTCCCAGGCCTTATGCAAGTGGGCTTAGTTTCCCCAGGGCACTGCACAGGTACATACTGCCGGTCGAGAAGAAACATACTCAGCATGCGTCACTCCTCTTGAAACCCTAAAATCCTCGGAGTACACTGAACCATACACTGAAGCAAGAATCTTACCCTTTCTGCAGCAAATATAAAATCATATGATTTAGACGTAAATCATGCTGCTCAGTATGCAGCATTGGTTTCTATGGGCAATATCAGACGATTTCATATTTCTGATTAAAAAATAATATAGCAAGCTGTTGTACTTATTAGACATGAGTTTGGGCTCACTTTTTGGAGTCCAAGCTTGCATGAGTCCAAAACATTTTGTGTCATCAGAGCCCAAGCCCGATACCCAAGTATGTAATACAAAAATAAATAAATAAAATATAACATTTAAAAATTGCTCTAAATGTAATATCTCATTTTTTAACAACTTCTTACACGGAAATAACTGTTAATAACCAGCAATAATTAATTTTATGAAATTTACATTCAATCTTATCGAAAAAGAAGTTCAGTATCAAATAAAATATACTTCCTTAAGAGGATTCTCATATTTTTCTCCCCCAACAAGCAAATCTGACATGGATACATTAACAAAGTGTGTTTTATGAATAAATGAATTAACTTTGCAGAAATTACTATTTATATGACGAAGAATCCAAAAGTTTTTTTCTATTTCCTATAAAAGGTGTACATCTTGAGTTATTATAATCAAATCCTTCCTCAAAGCAATCTTTTATAATTCTTGTGTCCTTGAAAACCAGCTTAAATTAAAATTTTCTTTCTTAAGCCTTAACTGTGCCAAGGTCCTCATAAAAGAAAATACAAATATTTTTTTTATATCTTCTGATATTTTACATGATTTAACACTATAGTTTATACCATAACCACTTATTGTTTTTTTAATTTTACATTACCTAATTTTAAATTTCATTGTTAATTATATAAGTATATAAAATTTTATTATATTATAGGTAAGATTAATCTAATTTTGTTTTGTATTCTAGATGCCTTGAAGAAAGTCTTTGCCAAAAAGAATTACTCTCCTTTAACCCTGAATTTGCTTAGTAAGTTTCTTTAAATATCTGATATGTATTTACATCTCTGTCATCATTTTTTAACATTATATGTTTAAAAATCATTTTAAAATCTAAAATTACATTTTCAAAAGTGATAACTATTATTTAAATGTTCAATAGGTTGATTAAAAAGTTTTCAATAGAAGATATTTTAAGGCCTTTTAGTCATGATTTTTAAGGTATATACAGATATATTTTTATTAGATATAAAGGTGGAGTTATACTTCAATAAAAATAATACAAAATAAATATGCACATTTTGCAAACCTAAGAATTATCAACCATTTTTAAAATGCTTGCACTATGTGATAATTGCCATAAACAACAAATGTTTGTGCTATATAAGCTTTTAGCATAGCATACTGTTCTTCTGACCTCTAATTTAGGGTACTAATCTGATTGATAAAACATGAATAACTCACAAAACACTTGCGCAGAACCAATATTAATAACTCTCCCTCTCTTTTCAAAGCACTTAGGTGTATCATAACCTTTGCCAAACAGATTCACTCTGATTACAATAGGTCACTAACTAGCTCTAAGTGTCACTTACTTTTTGATTTTTCTACATACATGAAAAAAGTATATTTCAAACAACATCTTTGATTTCTTGTTATATAGATTGTATATAAAAAGGGGGTTTTTTCCCCTTTATCTAATTAACAGTGAACATGTTTTTTGTCATAAAACTTTATTCATTTTCTTAATAGTTAAAAGATATATTTTTGATTTTTAACCCTGCATAACATAGTTTAGTAATTTAAGATTAAATGTACAGTAAATTTTTTAGACATATTTATAAGTCATAATCATGGCTTAACTTCTTTGAAATTTTTTAAACATTCAATATTTAGTGATGATTTGCATGTATATGCTAGAGGTCTGCACAGGTCACAATTTTTAGGCCTGGGCCTGGCTCAGTATGAAAGTTTAAAGTCCAGCCTGAACTCATCCCGTCCCGTACTAAAAAGTTATTGACCCAGCCCAGTAGAAAAGTTAAAAGTTCGGTCCAGCCCATACAAAAACTTAATTAGCCCAGTCAGACTAACTGAATTTCTACAAAACATATTTATATGTCGGTATGGCTAAAAAATTGTCTTGTGCAAGAAGTTCTAACAAAAGATGTTTATTATCTTTTTTCCCCCCTCTTGTTTATATTTTTCCTTTAAAAAAAAAACACCCTGGGCTGCAAAATGCAGGCACATCCATTCAAAAGTACTGCATCTCCCTTCCCTAGTTTTCTTTTTGCCTATGCTGATGTAAACTACTGTATTGTTTTCTTACTGAATCACTATTTGTATGTAAATGTGTAAGTTGTTGTGAATATTGTTAATTCATGTTCCATTGCTTGGAGAAATAAAAATCTGAAAAATGCTATACAGTAGAATCCTTTAAGATGAAATTGCATAGGAAAGAAGAAAAATCTGCTATAGACAGGTTCCCTTCTTAGCAGGTATATCAGCTAATGTAAATAATGTATTATATTCTTTTTGCACAAATCAACACATCTTTTCTTTTAAGACAGGAGCTTGTCCTATACAGGTTCCTTTTCATAGTTTTTACTGGACTTTAATATTTTTGCCTAGAAATGTGTGGTTTGTATTAAAAAATGAGCTTTAATTGTAAAGTAAGGACGATTTAAAAATATCTGCATTTTTTGAAAAAATTGTTGGAATGGGTCAAATTTTACTGATTTTATCGCACTAAGCTAATTATTTTCATATGGGTTGGGTCAGGACCAGGCTTGGAAGTTTTAGCCCGTGCAGACATCTAGTAATAATGAAGCCCAGGCCGCACTCGGTCGGAAAAAAATAGGTCTGACTCAGCCTGAGTCTGCAGAAAAAAGGTAAGGTCTATGCAAGCTGGAAAGAGTGAAGACTGGGCCCGTCCTAGCCCAAGTCTCTTGAATGAAAATCTGTGCATGTGCGACAGACCTCTAATGTATGCATATATAAAATTTTTGTATAAATTAATAAAATACTGAGCAAAATTTGTAACTAAAGTAACATACAAATATTTTCATGTACATATGTATTATATTAGATCATTTACAATGAAAAAAAGTCTCTTATAAATAAAATTAATATTTATTACTGCTGTTCATTTATTAGTTTTTTTAAATATATTTTTATACTAAATTGAATTTAATTTTTTAATTTTATTTAATTTCATTTTTGTGTTGTCTGATTCAATGTTTATGGTTACCATATATTTTATGATACATTTATTTATTATATGTGTATGATTACCATAATTTCTAGTGTATAAGCTGAGTACAAAATTAAATTTAACTTATCCATGTGTAATACTGATTTCATTTATTAAGTAAAATTTTATATTCAAAACATGTTTTGAGCAGATTTTTGGCTTGTACACTGGAAATTATGTTATTTAAATATGACTTTTATAATTTTTAATTCTTTTTCAGCAAGGCTGAATTGAATTCATTTTTCTTTTAATTAGACAAATATATTATTCACTAGGAGGGAGGAGGTTAGTAACAAAACATAAGTAAAGAGATAATTTGCTTAGGGACAAATCTTGTGTCTTATTTAATGTTAAAAACATGAATGCATTCAAATGATTCATAGTTTTATTGCTAAAAGGGATGAAAAAAATATAGGTGTTTATCAATAAAATGTGTACTATTGCAAGTAGCCATATCCCAAAACTGGTCAGAATCTTACACAGATAATTTTCTTCTAAATAGAAATTTAGTTACATGGTGTTAATTTATCCATAAGATTAAAAATTCAAGAATTTTTATGATTTTTTTTTATAAACATTCCTTTGTAACTGTGTTTCACTCATTCACTAGAAAAATCATATGCATTCAAAGAAAATATTAATTTTTCTATTTCACAGTGCTTTAAAAAAAGCCTTTTTGATCCTTTGTTATTATTTTTTTTATTCATTATGTTCATCAATAGATTATTATTGTTTTTAATCATCAATGTGCATAATCTATATGTAGTAAAATATGTCAGATATAAAGAGGTTTTGAAATTTCTTGATTTTTTTAAATTAAATATGGGAGAAATAACTCTACTAATCCAAGAATCAGCTTGATATCTTTTGAATTAAATAAAACACAAAGCAATTTTTTTTTTTTTTAAATGATAGATTTAACTTTCATTCATTACAATTTAAAATTCACTGTATGCTATTCTGGAAATTAAAATTCTGTCTTTTATCTTGTCCTTTTATAAGCTTGTGTTAAGTTTTGTTAAAACTAATAATGAAAAATGTTTGACAGATTTTAAAGATCGAAAGCTTTTTTTGGGGGGGGGGGGGTGGGGGGGCAGGGTTTCATTTTTTAAATTTTGTTTTATTTTATTAGATATATATAATATATATATATGGAATATCCCTTTGATTAGAGACACTTTACTACCAGAAATAAAGACGATTTCTCTTTAAAAAACTAGTTATATTGAAACTTATTTACAAAATATACATGGAGACAGCACTCACACAAACATTATTACATCTTGTGGCATTTTTCGTCGTTAAAAACGTCTACGTCTTTTCATTACATTTTTGCGTCTACTTCCCTACTATCCCTACTTCCAGCACCAACACTCGAATTCTAAACTTCTTCCCGTCACTTCAGTTTATTTCCCTCGCAGCGTGTCTGTTGCCGACAGTCATTTGTTGCGCGCATGCGTTGCCGCTGTCAGCATCAGAGTAGCTTTATTGCGGAGTTGTGATAAGCTAGCTCTGTGGGGTTTTGGGAAATTGGATCCCATATATATATATATATTAGTAAAATCATAGCTCTCAATTTTTAAGATCTAAGTCAAGTGTAATGTTTCTAAAGCTATTTAAATCGCCCAATAAATATTGCATGTATTCGTGTACAAGTCAAGAAATTTAAGACATAAAAAGAGCAATGTACAAAGTTAGGGTGTTGATTTAAAATATGAGAAACAGTCTCAATTTTGAAGTGTCTCTATTCTCCAGTACAACCTATTGAAATAAAAGTAAAAATATTTAAAAACACTAATGTTACGGTCAGGTTCTCGCCATTGTGACAAAATGCTTTATTTTGGTGAGTAAATGAACAATTAAACTCGCCAAATTACTAGTGCTCAATTTCTGCATTGTTTGTGTGTGGTGTGCCAATGCTATCGATACTCTTATCTGCGTTACTGAACGATTGATGTCGCTTTAAAGTTTAAACATGTTTGATCACAGCGTGCCATTTATATTGCCCTATTTATAGAGATACTGACTCAACAACAAATCAGTTTAGCAACAGCCAAAGACATAGAAAGGATTATGCGATAGGTATTTTTCTATTGCCAGTTAACCACTATGCACCATCGTCGCACTAATAAAAACATAAACAAAATTACTAGCTTCGAGCGCCAAATTTTCTTGCTGGAACGTAGTGTTGGAATTAGCCATTTACCATATTATTTATTAGTTGTATGCAAAGTATCACTGGCCAGTCAAATTATTTCTATCGGTTAAGAGTCAAAATCTCATAGCAATTTTTAGTGTATATTTTCACAACAGTAAATCAAAGATAGCTGTTTTTAATTTTTATTGAGACTTCTAAAAGAATATCTGAAACATTTATACATTTAGAAAACATTTAAAATGTACTTATTTTCAATAGTTTCTATACCAGGTAGTTGAATTTCTGTTTATAAATAATTTTAAAAAAAAAAAGGTTATTTCAGAACATATTGAAAAAAGGTATAAAATAAGGGGTTAAAAGTAGATTTTTCAGTGTTTCGTGCCAAATCTATTTTGCTAACGTTTCTTTTCATTTGGCTAGTGTTATTTATTTCTTAGTCTCAATCTTAAGTATTTCACCTTTCACATGTGCCAAAAATGATCTTCACATTCAGTAGCAATTTTTAGATAAAAAATTCTTTTCTAAAATTTCTGTATTCCAGTATTGTGGTATTGCTTTGTGACTCCCAAAAAAATTGGATGAACAAAGCCGGTGCTAAGGCTTGGCTAAAAAATATGTGCAGTTTTGAAATAACCTAATGGCTTCTGTTGTGAGATTCATTTGGTGCTCTCGACTGTGGTGCTGTAAAAATCCCCAGAAGTGTGACATTGTTTCAACCTTCAAATATTTGCCTCTTCAAACTGTTGAAATGCAGTCTGGCCAACGGTATGAGCTCAAGCTTGCTATTTGAAACCAAAGGTAGAAATCTAATATTATAAATTTTTAAAATGCACTGCCCTGCTATACCAATAGAAAACATCACCAGGTCATTCAAAAAGTATAGCATTGGCAACAAATTCAAAGATATATCTGACAATGCATTAGTTTTAACTAACAACGAACAGCATTTTTTAAAATACACATTGCTAAAACCAAGGATATATTTAATCTGTCAATAGCATAAAAAGACTTTGTTTAGTTGTTTGGTGAGTCTGACACATTCAGAATTTGAAAGATTTGAGTGACTACATTTCTATAATGATTTAATATACGAGTATATTATTTATATTTTTTTTCCTAAATATTTTTGAAAAGTTTTCTTTATGCATATTTGTTTTTGTGATTGGATTTTGTGAAGGTATTTAAGGAGAGCAAAGAGGTCAACTTAAATGCAAGTTTTTGATTTTTTTTTCAGTTTTTCTCTTTTTTCTTTTCAAAAGGATTTACTTTTACCTGAGTATATATGATAAATGAAGTAAAGTTTTTATCAGGTTAAAAGTATTTTGTTTAATTAGATGTGTTATAATTTGCCTAATGTCAGTAAATAAGTGTCGTCAGTAAGTAAGCAAGTGTTAGTGTCAATAAGCACATTTAATTTTTCAAATTAAATAAATTGAGCGATTCTCTTATTGTCTGTAGTTCAATGTTTCAAAAACCTGTTCAAACACTACTAGTGGTCCTCAAACTGTGCTTTCGTGGTCCTTTTAGATTCCCGGGTGTATTACAACACTATAGCTGAAAATCTCCGAGTAATGAAGGGATATAAGTGGTCTCTAGACTACTCTGTGTATAAAAGTGGTTCCCACTTGAAAAAATTTCATTAACACTGCTCTAATTCATTCTAATTTTACAAATATATACAACAAATCAAAAGATTTTTGTGTTAATCAAATTATTTAGGTTGAAAGTCATTTTCTATGTTGTTCAATGTTTAACTTTTTGTTATTTTTCTTTAATTTTTTGGATAAATTGTAGATATCTAGTTTTTCTTATATTTGGCTTTTTCATCGTTTCTTTTAAAATCATGAATAATATAAATATTAAAATAATTTGCTTTTCCAGTTTCCATGGCTGAAAATGGTCGTCTCAAATCCCTTGTACCTGTCATTAATTGCTTTAATGGAGTTATGAGTACAATAAGGGGTGAAGTGTTGTGTGAGATTGTGTCAGCCAAGGTAATGTTAACTTTTTCAGGTGAAATAATTTTTTTCAAATTCAACAGTCATGCAAAATAAAATATATTTTTTGAAAAGTATTTATTAGTTCAAAATTTTAACTAATTATTTGAGAAATAGGATTAAATTTCAATTAGTGTTTAATGTGTAGTCTTTTAGATTTATGTGAACACAGGAATCTGTATTTTGACATGTTGTATGCATGTTTGTTGCAAAAATAAAATTTGAAATTATGATATTTGTGTACTTTCCTGTTGACTATTTTCGGTTAATAAAATCTGTTGCCAAATAATATGATTAACTAAAACTTGGCATCTTGTACACCTTGCATTTCATTATTATAACTTTGTCTGCATTAATTAAAAAAATATATATGCATCAGATATAGATTATTAGTTTTTCTTTATTTTATTTTACAATACTTTTCTCAAATTCAACCTTTCTACTTTCTGATGCAATCATACTGCCATTCCCATGTTTAAATAGACAGAATCTACAGTTAATTCAGATACTAAAAGATTGAATAGTAAAAAAAAAAAGAGAAATTTCTCTTTTTAAAGACTAAGAATCTTTTTAGAAAATATTCTCAAAATTGAGGTTTTGAGCTGATTTCAGAGAGAACTTTTTGAGAACAATCTATTATAGATGTAATACTTTTATAGAAAGATGAAAAACACAATTCAATTCGAATGCATTTTAATAGCAATACTTGCAGATATAAAAATGGCTTAATGAATGTGTTAAAAAAAATTCATTCTTTTCAGTTGTATTTATTAATTTTTTAATAGCCTTAAATAAATATAAACAAAATATTGCAATTATTGAATCTTTATATTTTAATGAAAATAGCTAACCATTCTGATTTACAAAAAATCAGTTTGATATGTCTTAAGTATAAAAGCATGAAATACAAAATCTTAATTTTTGAACCTAAATAGGTTTACTAAAATAATAAATTTTAAAAGTACGTTTAACAGTGCTAATAGAGAATTTCTATTTTAGCTAAAATGCATATTAATTACAAATGTCTACAGATAAAATTATATTATTAGTAATTTAGATTTAGTAAAAGTATTATTATTAGCATTAAATTATTTGAAATATTACAAAAAATATATCAAACTGTTAACAGTTTTAAGCATACAAAAATAATAAGATCAGTTTTAATTTGTGGTTAATTTTGGATATTTTTGTATACACTGTATAGCCATTAATGACCGGGCACTTTCAGTTTTAGACATTTTGTTGAATATTTAAAGATACATTTGTCAGATTTTTCTGGAACTTTAGGATTATAAAGAATATGTTCAACTTTATATTTATCAACAATGATTTGATCAGGAGGGACAATTAGGGGGCCAACAAAATATCAAAGAAAAATAATGTTTGGCATCACCTGTAAAATAAAATAAAATGCACAAAATGATTTAGTGCTTTAGCTTACGAATATATGATAAAATGTTTTCATTTGTGGAAGAATAGAATGTATATTCATGGAAAAATGTCAGTTTTCTTTAAAAGTTCAAAAAAATTTTGCATGTTTTTTGTTTATATCATGCAGGGTTTTGTACCAAATTTAATGCCAGTTTAAAAAAAAATTGACAAAATGTAGTAGAAATAATATGGTTTAATTCGAGAGTAAATATATTAAATGTTTGATGAAATAGGAGCAGTTGAATGAAATATTTTTTATCTGCGCATGATAAAAAATACTTTTTTTCATGATTTGACGGTCAACTCTATGGAGCAACTCATAAAAAAAAAAAAAAAGTCAAATATCATAAAAATTCAGAAAGATATTGGCAATATAGTGAGCAAATTTTTATTTGCTCTCTAAAAGCTGCTGACTGATGAGGGATTATCCACAAATTGTCATTTTTTATTATCTGGTTTTCAGCAAAGGAGTTTGTACTTAATGAATGTCAACGAGTAGATTTAGAAGAAATGTTTAGATTTTGATACTTCTTTTTTTGTCTTAGAATAGGCTCGTTCTGGTGATTTTCCAAGAAGAACTAAAGCATCCATAAAAAATGAAAAGTAAAAATTAAAAATGACAATTTATGAGAAAACCCCATATCACATGCCTGTTTGTGTTCCGGGGAATCCCCGGAATTCCGGGGATTTGATAAAACGTGCCCCCGAAATTTCGGAGTTAGACGGGCATGAGATTCTTCTGCGATTTTCCGATTTTTGTCGTTTTCCGATTTTTTGCCGTTTCTCGCATTGATGATTTGTTCCGAAATTAAAAAAAAATAGGTCATCAGTCCGAAAATTCGGGCACAAAATATCACAAATTACGACAAGTGATCATCGAAAAAACAATTCCGTCAATCGTTCGCAGAAAAAAATAGCCAATTTCGAAAACTATCGCGAAAAAAACGCAATTTCGACAAAGGATCGCGGAAAACCCCTGCAAATTTCGTCATAGAATCGCGAAAAAACAGCTTATTTCGTCAAAGGGTTGCGGAAAACTCGCAACTTTCGTCAAAGGATCGCGGAAAAAGACGAATTTCGTCGAAATATTTCGAAAAAAAAATGAATTCTGCCAAAAGCTCACGGAAAAACGCAGATTTCGTCTAAGGATCACAAAAAACTCGGAATTTTACCAAAAGATCGCTTAAAAAACACTAATTTCGTCAAAAGATTGCAAAAAAAAAAGTGAATTATATGTCGAAGAATCGCGTAAAAAACGCAAATTCTGTCTAAGGATCGTGGAAAAAACGCAATTTCGTCAAAGGATCGTGGAAAAAACGCAAATTTCGTCTAAGGATCGCGGAAAAAACGCGAATTCTGTCAAGGGACCACAAAAAACGCGAATTTCGTCAAAAGATTTCGGAATAAACGCCTATTCTCAAAAAAGATCGCAGAAACAACGAGAATTTTGTCAAAAGATCGCGGAAAAATCCTGATTTGCGTCAAAAGGTCGCAGAAAAAACCGATTTGCGTCAAAAAATCGCAGAAGAAATGCCCATTTCGTCAACAGATCGCAGAAAAAACCCGGGAATTCCGTCAAATCGCGGGAAAAATGCAAATTTTGTCAAAGGATCGCAGAAAAAATGTAAAGTTTGTCAAAGGATCGCAGAAAAACGCAAAGTTTGTCAAACGATCGCGATTTCTGTCAAAGGATCGCAGACAAAACGCCAATTTTGTAAAAAAAATCGCGGAAAAACGCAAATTTTGTAAAACAAAATCGCGGAAAAACATGAATTTTGTCAAAAGATCGCGGGAAAAACGGGAATTTCGTCAAAAGATCGCCGAAAAAACGCGAATTTTATAAAAAAGATCGCCGAAAAAACGCGAATTTTGTAAAAAAGATCGCCGAAAAACGCGAATTTTGTAAAAAGATCGCCGAAAAGCGGGAATTTTTTGAAAATAATTGCCGAAACAACGCAAATTTTGTAAAAAAGATCGCGGAATAAAAGCGAATTTTATAAAAAAGATTGCTTAAAAACGCGAATTTTGTCAAAAGATTGCCGAAAAAACGGGAATTTTGTCAAAAGATCGCCGAAAAAACGGGAATTTTCTCAAAAGATCGACGAAAAAACGCGAATTTCGTCTAAAGATCGCCGAAAAAAGCGGTAATATTGTCGTAAGATTGTGCAAAAATGGGAATTTCGTCAAAAGGTCGTGGAAGAAACGGAAATTTCGTTAAAAGGTCGCGGTTGCATGACACCGTGAAAGTTCAGCCTTTTTTTTTTCAGGGGATTTTATCAAGTGCTACAAACAGCCATGATATCATTTAGTTGTTTTTTGAGAACAACTAAAAACCAGCTCAGTCTATTGCCGATATCCTTCTGAATTTTCACTATATTTGTCTGGCATTTTTTAATGAGTTGCTACATAGTTTTGGCTATCATATCCTGAAAAAAAAATATTTTTCATTGTTATGCACATGTGCAGATAAAAATATTTCATTCAACTGCTTATATTTCATCAAATATTTAAAATATTTACATTCCAATTACACCACATTATTTCAACTACATCTTGTCAAATTTTTTGAAACTGGCATTAAATTTGGTAAAAACCCTGCATGATATAAACAAAAAACATGATTTTTTTTTTTCTGAACTGTTAAAACCTAATAGTCCTTCTGATCAAACCAACGTTGATAAATATGAAGTAGAACATATTCTTTGAAGTTCCAGAGAAATCCGACAAATATATCTTCAAATATTCAACAAAATGTCTAAAATTTGAAAGTGTCTAGTCATTAATGGTCACATAGTGTATGTATCTGTACTCATATTTATACAGGCCAATCATTGTATTAGGTCTTGTTATATCACTCATTCAGATATATGGCTTTATCTCTTTTAATCTCCTAAAAAGAATTTTACCTTAACTGCTCTTTTGAAGTAACTTTATGTGCATCAATTACAATAAGTGTTATTCTCTGAGTTTTATTATCAAAATTCTAATTATGCATATAAAGCAACATTTTGGATACAAATATAAAACATTTACTTGTAAGTTATCTTTTTCAATTTTTTATTTCCCTTAATTATATCGCACTTTTATCTTGTGTCCCAACTGGGAATATTCTTCACAGTGCAAAATTTATCTTGGAAATTTCTAAACATTTCAAATAATCTTTTTACAATGTATGATATTATGATAATTTTTTATGACCGAGCTTAAGTTAAGGAATTGTATTTTTAAGAACACAGGATTTAATATTTATAAAGAGACATCAAAAGATCACAATTATTTAAAAAAAAAAAATAGATATTGTTATGATAAATATAATGATATTTTATGTTTGTTGAAATAAAATGTTTTAATTGATAGTCTTTTTCCTTGTTTTTTTGTAATTTTTATTTTCCTCTTTTCAGACTCTTGATGCTCCAACATTGGCTGAGTTTGAGAAAGCCATGAAAAAGTTCTTAAATAAGAATGAAAAAGTTATCCTAGAAACTAAGGTAATTTTTTACATTATCTTTTATTTGCCAATTAAAATGTTAGATATTTAAAATTTATTATGTAAGAATAGAAATTGGTTAAAATAATTCATCTTGTTTTTCATTCCATATTGTCGCTAATTCTTACTAGCGAGAAGTAAAAAATATATTATCATTTATAGACTCGGTTTCAGAAACAGAAATAGTCATAAAAATTTGTTGGGATGTATTTTTATATTATTACTATCTTCAATTATTAACTATGTCTATAGATATTGCTTGACATTGCCTTCTATATTGCATATCTAACATTCATTTAATGACATAAAATCTGGTCCTTATATTTAAAAAAAAAAGTTGCTGTACTGTAATGTTGGGTCTATAAAATTGAGATTCTAGAAATAGCGATAAAGTTAAAAAATAATTAATAAAATTATATATTAATCTCAAGGATAAAAATATATATGTAGATGAATTTAAAATAAGAAGCTCAGAAGTATATATCCGATAACACACTACAGCCGAGATGTATATAGCAGCTAATACACTGGTTGAGGTTAGAGCTTATAATTGTGTAAAATATTAAAAGAATTGCCACCAGACCCCTGGTCCGGTGACTATTTTAAAATCAGCTAAAATAATGTCACCTACATGACTGAAGGTTTACAGATGACTGATTTTAAAATTTGAAACAAGTGCCGATTATAACTGATGTAATTATGAAAATAACCGATCAGAGAAGGTGTCGATTCTTAGCACTGTTTAAGTGAGATAGTTATGCCAGTTTCATGGTTGAAGTGAGACATGTACTTCTGTTTTTCTCCCATTATATTCTCCAAAAATCGCGAGAGTGACAATGACCGTTTATATGAGACTCATGAAGACACTATGAAAAAGCTTCTGGAACATTCTCCACAGATGGATCAACAACCCAAATCATGTGTATGCAGTGACTTCCGAGCCTCCTTGGGGCAATATGGCATATCACTCACCTGCAAGAAAAGCGGTACATCTCGCAAAAATTCATTTTGCATTTTGTTCCACTAATAGGTCAGTCATGGGTGTGTCTTGCTACACAAAAAGTTTCATGAGCGTAGTTATACGGAAAATGCCTTTATTACGCTATATGTCTATAAGTGACCACAGAAGAGGGGTGGATTGTGTGGGGAGGTATAATTACCCAGCCCTCCTAACCTCATCCTACGCGTTAATTCTTAAGGGTGTTACGCTTTTATGCACTTTTTTATTACTGATTGCAGAGCTAAGTGCTATAATTTCATGTTACAGTAAAATCATGCAAATTTTCTTTTGCTGTTCCGGCGAAATTTATTTTTGTCGATTTATTTTTTCTTGCGGGTGAGCGATAGGATTCCCTTCTATTTGAGAAGGGTACTGATCTAAAGAATCCTCTATTCAAGATTATTATTATTTATGCTGGTACATAAAATTTAATTCCTAACTTATTAAATAAATGTCATGCTTAAGCTTTTAAATTGAGAACATGTTTTATTTAATCTTATAATAAAATTATATCTCTTATCGGAATGTGAATTGTTGGATTCCATTTATGGTTTTTATCATTTCTTTTTTTCTTTAGGTGGATCCATCTTTGATTGGTGGTGTGATTGTTACTATCGGAGACAAATATGTTGATATGTCTATTGCTTCAAAGATCAAAGCATATAATGCAGTCCTGAGGGAAATAGTTTAATTTGTTTAAATAGTATAAAATTATTCTGTATAATCTTCAGAAGTGTTAATAGAAGTACAATTGTGTTCTTGCAATTTCAATAAAAACTTTTGAACTCTGTAAAGGATCAACAGTATTTGTTATTTTGTTTCAAATTAGTACATTTCATATTGAAACACAAAATAAAACTATTCTGTACATTAAATTAGTCAGAATTACTTTTTTTAATGAATGAGTTGAAATTCAATTTTAAAAAATCGTACTTTATTTATTTATTTTTTTTTTTTTTTAGAAATCTGCCAATCTTTTTCTTCTTTTTTCCCATTTTTTTTTTTCTTTTTACTTAAGTAATAGGTGCACAGGAAAAAAGCAAGAAAATAATTTTGATTCCCCCCTCCCCCTCAAAAATAGTTCTATTGGCCAAACAACTTACAAAAGTCTCAAACAACTCATGCATTTTATCGATTGATTGCAAAAGTTTTAAATTTTTTTGTTCCATTTTAATAAGAAAGTTTTTAGTAACAATTTTCCAGCACATTGTGCAAAACCTACAGGTTCAATCCTTCTCCATCTGCAACTTGAAAGTGCCTGCATTTATGTTAAACTAATTGTATTAATAGCCATAAGAAAACACTGCACCATATTTCTTGCCTAAGATTGTAGATTTAAACTTAGTTTTCCACCATTTCCTTCATTACACAATTTGATCTTATAAATTATTGATAAATTGATTTGCAAAATATTTTTATGTCCATTGTTCTTCATCACAAAGTAGTTCACACCTCATTTCACCTGCCTTTCAGTTAGAAAACAGGTTTAAACTGGTTTTAATTCCGGTTTGTACAAAATAGGTGCATTATACAGGAATTATACCAACCAGACACTTTTGAAACAGCAGGTGTGCAAATTTTTTTTATGTAATTGAGAAGCCAAGTAAGAAATTTGTTTAGTTAGTTAGGTAAAACAGAATCTTAAGTAACTAGACATATTAATTTAAGAGTGTGTATTTTAAATGGTTAATATTTAATATGGTTAAAAAAAAGACCTAAAGATCCCATTTGGGTTAATTTTTGATGTATAAAAGAAGAAAAAAAGACTGTTAAATCTAAATGTTAAATATGTTCCATATCATAGGAGGAAAAACAAATTAGAATGAAAAGTCATCTCATGAGTGTATCAGATGTCGCAAAAAAATTGAAGAGAATAAAGCTAATTCACTTTATGATAAAAATGAAGTAAATGATAATTCAACTTATAAAGAAATTTCAATTTATCCCTATTTTTATAACGATCCTAAAAATAATGATTCTTTGTTCAAAATATGTGCAAGGCCTAAACTCTATCAGAATCACATATAACAATTTGTTATACACTCCTATAACAAGCTGTTGCTAGTTTCTTTGATTGTAAATCATGACCTTGATTTGGAAGTCGCAAGTTCTTTTTTTTTTTTTTTTTTTTTTTTTTCTTTTTACAGTTGTAATATTCTATGTAATGTTGTTGAGCAAGAAAACTTTTTCATCCTGTGCAAAAATTTCGACTGTTACAAGGTAGGGATGTAATGACCTTGATTTGGAAGTTGCAAGTTTTTTCTACAGTTGTAATATTCCATGTAATGTTGTTTAGCAAGAAAACTTTTTCACCCTGTGCAAAAATTTCAACTGTTACAAGATAGGGATGTAGTGGATGTGGATTTTTGCCAGATATCAAATATCTGGCACAAACTTTTACCAAATATTCAGTATCTGGTTGAATAATTTCTCATTTTTAATTTCTATAGTAATATTTTTCTTTATGCTTAAAGAAAAAAACTGTCATTCAAATTTCAATTATAGATTTAAATTCATTTATTAAGTTACTGAAAAAACAAAATGCTTTGTAGTAGTTAAATATTAAAATTTAATCATGCTTTGTCTTTTGTGTATTCTTATATATAGAGTAGTTTTTCTTTTATTCGTGGTCATTGAACATAAAAAGGTAAACATTTAAGTAATTTCTCTGTTTTAATTATTTCTAAATCTATGTTATTTATAATTACTAAACATCCTATTGAAGCTACTTTTTCTATTCCTACATGCATGTAATTTACTTTTCTATGACACATGTTTTATAACAGAATTTAAGTAGAGAAGCTCATCTTGTTTTTTAGTACAAAGGAGGCAGTGAGCTTTACAAGGAAAGAGTACAATTCTTTTCATGATCAGTATTTTACCATATTTGATCTTTCATCCATAGATATTGTGATACTGATAACATGAATAATATGAATATTCACAAAGGAAAATTCTCTCAGAAAGTTCATAATTCATCATTCCAATTCTTCAATGAAATTCCTAGAAAAACAAGTACAAGTAAATCCAGTGAATGTTTAGCATCAAAGCACTTAACTGAATTCAATGTTTAATTATCACAACCGCTAGAACCAAGGATGAGCAATCCATTGAGATTGTGATGAAAAAAATTAATATTCTTATCCTACGGTGTGAAGTCAAAGTTAACAAGAATGTACTTGTCTGTCCCTGCTGCTAGTATTGAGAATGAATGCATATTCTCAGAAACAAGAAATATTTGTGACTGATAGTTTAGTCCAGTATAAAAAAATGATCAAGTATAAAGTAAAAAACAAGGAAATGACTGGTCAAGTATGATTTTGTCTATGACAAAATCTTTTTAGCAATTCATTATTCAATTTATTAAAATGAATTAAAATCAAAACTGTACTTTCGATACTAAATATAAACTTATAATAATAAAAAAGAAAATTGCCCCGCTAAACTGATGACATTGAGCTCACAGGCTATTCACACTAATTGTATATTATACTCGAATATTGCTTCTCAAAAAATAAATGAAAGGATTAGCCCCCGTTTTCCCCCTTTATACTTAACCAAAGAACTTCCAAATCTAATCAGGAAGCTCTTTAACATAATAAACTGGCATACTAAATTTGAAGCAAATCGGATAATTCTGCATGAAAAAACCATTTTGGTAAATTAAGGGGGGGGGGGGGGTTATTAGCTCTCCCATTTCTCCCTTTATGCTGAATCCATGAACCTTCACATCTAATCAGAAAAGCTCCTTATCAGAATGAACCTAGAAAAAAAAATTAAACTAAATTAGATAATTCTGTATCAAAACCCATTTATCTCAATTAAGGGAAGGGGACACTTGCCCGCCTTTCCCCCTTTTATACTTAACCAATGAACCTGAAAATCAAATGAAGAAAGCCATATCGGAATAAACTGGTATATCAAATTTGAAGCAAATCGAATAATTCTGCAGGAAAAACCCATTTATCTAAATTAAGGGGGTGGCCTAACCCCCGTCCCCCCTTTATACTTAACCAATAAACCTCCAAATCTAATCAAGGCAGCTCAGTAACATAATAAACCGGTACACGAAATTTGGAGCAAATCGAAGAACTCTGCATGAAAAACCCATTTATCTAAATTAAGAGGGGGTCTAGCCCCCCCCTTTCCTCCCTTTATACTTAACTAATGAACCTCCAAATCTAATCAGGGAAGCTCCTTAACATAATAAACCGGTATGCCAAATTTGGAGCAAATTGAATAACTCTGCATGGAAACCCCATTAATCTAAATTAAGGGGGGGGGGGGTTAGCCCCCTTTCTTCCCTTTATACTTAACTAATGAACCTCCAAATCTAATCTGGTAAGCTCCTTAACATAATAAACCGCCATACTAAATTTGGAGCAAATCGAATAATTCTGCATGAAAAACCCATTTATCTGAATTTAGGGGGGGGGTAGCCTCCCCCTTTCCCTTTCCTCCCTTTATATGTAACTAATGAACCTCTAAATGTAATCAAGGCAGCTCCTTAACATAATAAACCGGTATACCAAATTTCGAGCAAATCTAATAATTTTACATGAAAAACTTGTTTATCTAAATTAAGGTGGGGGGGGGGGTGCTGGCCCCCGTTTCCCCCCTTTATACTTAAGTAATGACCTTCCAAATCTAATCAGGGAAGCTCCTTAGCATAATAAACCGGTATACCAAATTTGAAACAAATTGAATATTTTTGCATAAAAAACCCATTTATCTAAATTAAGAGGGGGGACTAGCCCCCCTTTTCCCCCTTTATTCTTAACCGATGAACCCCAAAAACTAATCAGGGAAGTGCCGTATCAGAATGAACCTGGAAAAAAATTTGAAGCAAATCGGATATTTCTATCAAAAGTTATCGCATTACGCATGTACATACAGAACCCGGCAGGCACATAAGCTCTCAGGCTTTGATAGCCTGTGAGCTAAAAATGTATTTATTTCTCTTTTTTCTTTCTTTAGTCATTACCTTATAATACAAATGCATCAACATTTTTACCAAATACGTGCTTTACTTTTATATTTCATGAGTTTTAGCAAATTGCAAAAATATTTGGCAATATATATGAAAAGAAAGAAAAGTGAAAAAAATAGCTCATTAAGATGGATATACATATTTCTATGATTAATTTGTAAGAATTTAGAGATTTAATAATTTATGTAATAAATACTTAAATAATTTATGTGTTTAAATGAAAAAAAAATAATTTTATTGAAAAACATAAATTTATATATTAATTTTCGTACATGTGGAAGAAAAACTGAAAAGGGTCAATCCATGTGAAATCATCCAGAGTATGTTCTTCAATATTTTTGATTTTTTAAAATTCTTTACCAGTTAATTTACTGTACTTTTAAAAGTCTAAAACAAGGATTAAAAAAATTTTAAACCTTTCAAATGTTTGTTGGGGTCCATTTTTTGTCATGTCAAAAATGATTTTTCATGTAAATAGTACTTTACGGAAACCCATATAACTTTTTTATTTCTAAACATATCAAAATGATTTAAAAACTATTATATTGAATAAAGAATGAACTAAATTTTGATAATAGGTATTTTTATGATTAAAAAAATTGCATAAATTAAGATTAACTGTATCATTTTTACAGCAAAAAATTTTATTTTTGAAATAAAAATTTTAATGGAAGAAAGTAAAACTCATCTTTACATTATTTTTCTGAATTGTGAAACCTTATTGAACTATTCTCAGAAGAAATATGAAACATTTTGAGATACCCCTTCTTTTTCTATAATTAGTCAAACTTGGCATCTTAGCATCAAAATGCTAAATTTGAAGTTCAATACCTAGAAAAGGACTGGATAGAATTACATGAAAATTTAGCAGGATAACCTTCATATAGATGTAAACGTGTAGCAAAAATATTATGTGTGAGATGAAATCTCAGTGTTTAAATCATGTTACTTTTTTATTTCTTTTGGCCTTATACATCAATGTTCTTTAAACTTAAATCCATATTTATTTTTGCGCAAGCGATCTTGTTTCAGTTCATACTTTGGCAAATTCCACCGCTTCATCGTACATCGGCAATTTATCCTCCGTATCGGCATGCTCTGAGTGGAAGCTTCTCCTTTGAGATCTGCGCGTATTGTGATGACGTCATTGTGAGATAAAATCTCACAGTGTTTAAATCATGTTACTTTTTTATTTCTTTTGGCCTTATACATCGATGTTCTTTAAACTTAAATCCATATTTATTTTTGCGCGGGCGATTTCGTTTCGACCGCAGATTGGCAAGTTCTCTGATGTTCCGCAGCGCCTGGCATGGGGTGCTTCTCCTTTGAGTTCTGTACGATTGCGATGATGGTATCGGAGCAAGTCTCTCACGGCATATGCATTGAATGGATGTCGATCTTTTCAGAGGTGTGTCTAATCGCCGAGTGTACAACAAATAAAAATAAAGCTTTTTAAATGTTTTCTTTTGGATTTTTTATTAAGGCATTAGCTAATATTTTAAATTCTCTAATAGATTTAAATCTTTTCTTTCAGTAACTTTTGAAGTCCCCGTATTCTTACTATGAATTAAAAATTTCGTTAATTTTAAATCAGAATCTGTTTTGTTGGTGACCTGTCATGAGTTAGTTTTTGTTTTAAAAGATCGCGGGCTTCGGCTCCGGTCTGTGTCTGCCGATGGATGTGGAATCCGGTAAAAAGCTTCCGAAAGCGATGTCTGCGTTTTTAATAATTCCTGTTAAATTTATTTTCTGTTGGTTTAAAAAAGCTTTGAGATTTTTATCTATAGAAAATTTCTCCTAGTGCTGCATCTTACATTTTTAAAGATTTTCTTAAAGAGGAATAAGTTATTTTATCAGCAACGTATTTATTTTGAAAATCGGTGACCAAAGGGTGAAGGCCTCTTACTTCTCTTCAACAAGATGAATAAAAAGTTTGATTTCTGCTTAAAAGTCTTCTCATCATTTCTTTACAGATATACAAGTAAGAAGTTTCCTTTTTCTATTTTTTTTTACAATTGCTGACCTCAAAGAACGGAGGGTTTTATTGCAAATATTACACAATGCATGTTACTAGAAAGAACTTCAAATTTAATTTTAACTTCAAATTAACGGCCCATCATATTGGATTAATATATTACAAAATATTTCCATCACATTTTGGTGCCGCAAAAACAGTGGTTCTGAAGAAAATTTAAATTGATTTAAAGAAAATCGTAATATTTTAGAACTTTTGTTCTCAGAATAACTTTTGAAAATTTTTTTATGTGTTCAATAGAATTCAAGATTTGTTCTTTTAGTGAATTTTAAGAAATATGGAATATTTTATGCAAGAATTTTTGCATAACTACATATGACAATATTTTTTTAGTATTGGAAGTTTGTTCTCAAAAAAATTCTTGCATAGATTTTTGCTATTTTGAAGAATTAAATTTTATAATTCTAGAATGAATTTGTTCTACTCCATCTTGAAGAATATAATATATTTTGCTAAGTTTGGCAATTTTTTTAAAACAATTATTTAAATTAAGATCAATTTCGTACTGAAGAATAGTCATATTTTTGATGATGCATAATTATTATTCTATTTAAATAGTTTTAGTTGAAAGAATTTCATCTACATATTCTTCTATTTGTAATGAATTATTAGAGAACCTAATTTTTTTTTAAAGAATGATTATTTGGTATATATATATATTTTTTGAAATGAATTATATATTGTTCTTAAAAAAATTCTAATGAATTTGAAATAATAAAATTGTTCTCAAGAACATATTTCATATTTTAAGAGGCTATGACTTTGGGTTTTTAAATTAAAATTTTATTATGGCACTATTAAATTGCAACAAATTTGCAAATTCTTTATATATTTATAAGAAGCATTATTTTTGAAATTATGATTATTGGTGCTGAGAAATTTTATTCTTATGTCATACTTATTATGCTGAAGTTGAAATTCTTCACAGAAGTTATTAGTTGTAAATATCCTATATAACATTCTTAAAGATTTCTATGCTTCTATTCTACAAATGTCAAATCAAGATATTTTGTTTAACAATAATTTGAATACAAGAGTTTGTTCATAGATTTATTCTTATGCCATCTGAACAGTGATGTTCTATTATAATCATACAGTTTGGCTTAGTGCAAAGATAATCTGCAATTTACAAATTAAGAATGTATGCATTTAAGAATATTTTCACATTTATTTTACAACTGTTCTCATGTTGTTTCTAAAAGAATTCTCAGCTGACAAAATTTTATATTTGAAAAATTCATGTTGCTTCATTTTTTTTAAGTTGTAATTTTGATATCAAGACCTTTCCACTTCATCGTATATGCAGACTATGACAGTTTTCAACAGACAAGATTCTCATGTTGCTCTCAGAAAAAGAATGAAAGCAGCATTATTTTTTTTACTCTTGAGAAGAAGTAGGCATGGGGCTACTTCATTCCTGTTACAGTTATATTCTTGAAATTATTTTTCATCATTATTTAAAAAAGTCTTATGGTTTTATACAGCTTTAAAAAAAAAAAGTTCTCATATTGTCAGTGTTTCTCTGCAATAATTTTAACTGTGTGTCACTGCTCTTTTGCATATTTAAAGACTGTCTCTCGACATATGCTGCTCTAAGAGTTTTTTTCCAACCTGTTAAAAAAAAGAAATACTCACCTGCAAAAAAAACTTTGCTTCATTTTCAACAGTTTCTTACCTGATGAAGTTGGCCATTCACTGATGAGTTGTATCCATTTGTGCTGACCTCTTCTCTAGTATTTTCCTTGTTTGATGATAGAAGATAAATGTATTAATACTTACCTGCTTAACTCACTGTTTTATAACAATAACTTTAAAATTTTTGCTTCATTTTCAACGCTGAAGTAACTATTGAAGAAGAGTCATGTCATGTTTGAGTCATTTTATCCTTACGATGTCTGATTCAATTCAATATCTTCTATGTTTGTCTCTAAAGCTAAAATAAGATTTACGAGTAATCTCAAATGTTTTCTCAAGTATTAGCTGTCACAAGACCTGATTATGGAAGTTTTGTTGGTTGCCCTTTTCTCTTGTGAGACGTAAATTATCCTTACTAAGTGGATTGGTTGACTTATCTGCTCCTAAAAATCAGTGTTGCTATTTTTGCAAAATTTTTTTTGCTAAATCAAGAAGATTTATGAAATATTATAAAAATTAGTTACCTTCAATATTGATTCTTACATATACCTGCAGTTACAAGAGTTGTATTTTGGATTCAGGAATTCTCAAGATCAATTTATTTTCTGTCTAAATTCCCCATATTTCAAAAATTTTATTGTGCCTTTGTTTTCATTTGTGAATATACCCAAAGTCTCTAAATTTTTATGTTGTCATATGCCTCATATTTTTAAACAAGTAATTAATTGAATGAATTCTGAAGATTTATTATTAATGAAGAAATTAAAAATTTTTTTAAGCATCAAATCAATTTCTAAACAAGATTACACAAAAAGAAAAGAAAAGCACAGTTCTTAGTAACTATTTAACAGCGCCTTTTGATATAGAAGTGTTCCTTGATGAATCTTCAAAATTACTAAGAAGTTTAAAGAAAAAGTGCTTATTGATATCATCACCTACCTACTTATATCTCATTTGTTTACCCAAGATGTGTGTGTGAATCTTCATTACATTATCGATTTTTCACCAAATACAATATCATTTTGTCTACTTCAGTGCTCTATAATTCATCCTTTTAGTGTGTCCGAAAATAGTGATTACTGAAAGTTAATGATTAGCTTCAAAAGAAGTGAAGCACACAGATGTTGTGTTGTCGCCCCAAAAAAAAAAGTTCTCGTCCAATGTTCCTGTATAATGTCTATTTAACTGTTAAGTTGATGTTGCCTTTTTGTGTGTATCATCTAGAGATATGTGTCTGTTTCTACATGGTAAACACAATGTTTACACCTTTGCAACAATACACGTACCTGATGTCTTTTTGTGTACCAAAACTTTCAGCATGTTTTTTTTAACATTCTGATAACATTTATTTATTTTTCATGCAAACTTTAAATTGTGTTTATAACGCTAAGGAATCAAGGATCTGTAAAGAACGACATTGCTGTTGTTTTTGCAGTTATGGGGTGGTATATTGTGCTATTTAATGTATATAGTTATTTTTTTCTTTTTGCACAAGGTGTCAGGAGCCTTGTTTAGGGAAAATCCAAGCCACCTGAAATCTTGAGTAAAACATGAGTAGTCACAGTGTATATTGTTCTATGATTGTAGATAATAGTATATTTTTTACATAATTCTCTTGATTTTACTGCATGAAATATTTTATGTAAATGATTTATATTATGGTACACTTAAAAATTTAAATTTCCCATGATAGTGTCAATTTTCTTTCATTGTATATGAAAGCATTTATTTTTTTCTGGGGATCCCCACCCACTCAATCAAATACCTACTTATTCTTAAAACCATGGTTTGTCTGTTTGTCTATAAGTTTATGAGTTGATCTTTATACATATTTAAAAATTGTATTAAGTGATGTCTCATATTTTAAAGAATAGTATATACTTTGAAAATTTTTGATGAGTAAATAATACAAGAAGTATTGGTGTTTGTTGATATATTGCTTTTGCAATACATATTTTCCGGGCTAATGAAATGTGGTAAGAGTATATGTTTCAGCAATATAACACATAATTTTTTTAGACATGTCTCTCTCTCTCTTATATATGTTGCAACTACCTTAACTATCTGTGTTTTACATGTGGGTGATCATTTAGTGCACGATTTGGCCACTTGTTCATGTGGAGTACAGCTGGTTGTATAGGTGAAAATTGGCGGTCGCCACTCGCCACGTGGCGATTAAAGTTGTAAAAGTGGCGATTAAAAAATCGGCCATCGATCGCCACTATAGTCGCCACTCGCCAAGTGGCGATCAAAAAATCTGTTATTGATCGCCAACTGAAATACAACTTTTTTCATGGAAATATGCATCTCTACTTTGATTACATCTAATTAGCAAACTGGTTAATTCTTTTTCCTACCGGATGCAAGCAGATTTCAACGATATAGCTGTATTTTCATATTTTGGTTTTTCACCATATGCTCACTCTTCAGTTGGATTATTATCCTGAAAAATATATTCATCAGCTTTGGTTCCACATATGCATTGCAAACAATTTATTCATTTTTTATCACCGTATGCAAATGCAAGTGGATTTTAACCCTTTCGGGATCTGGTGTACTATTAATAGTAATGTCTTTCCATAGTTATATTTTGTCTTAACAATTTTGTTATTATCTACATATAGTAATGATTGTACATGGGTATGCCTTTCTTATTATGATTTCATTTATGCTTGGACATTTACTAATAACAATAAAAGTTTGCTTAATTCTCTTTGCACCGTTGGCGATTCCTTTATTTTATACATACATTTCATTCATTAAATTTAATTTTAGTTACCTTTCTGAAGGAATCATGTGATAAAACACAAAAAACATTACAAAGTTGTAATATCTGTTAAACCCTGTTTTAATACATTTTCCAAATGTCTCCAAAAAAGTCTTCCTTAACCTATATTATCATATAAATATAAATTGAATAGTACACAAAATAAGTACATTAGAATTCAGACAATGAGATAATCTTTAAACTTCAGTCAATCTATTTGGAATTTGGATAGCTACAATTAACATTATTAAAATAAAAGTAATTTTGTTCTCAAAATTGAAAGAAAAATCACACCCAAAAGGGTTAAAGACATTGCAATACCTTCAAGATCAGTTAGATTATTTTTCTTCAAGATATATGGTTTAATCCTGCGAAATACTCACTAGCTTAGATTTCAACTGTATGTAATGTGTGTAGTATGTTAATAACACATTAACTTATTAAATAAAATTGAAATAACATTTTATTGTGTTTTATTTGAAAGTTCTTTTTTATTGTATACACCTAGCTGTTGGAATTTTGATTTAGTTATTTTTTATATAAAGTAACAGTAATTTGATTGATAATTGTGTTTATAAACGTATACAAATAATCCAAAAATATATTCTAAAAAAATTAATATAACAGATTTTGTGGTTTTAAAGTAATTTTCTTAAATTTCGACTGCTTCCCTATTCTTATGGATAGTTGGCTGGTATAAAACTCTGATTTATAGAAAAATATGTACAGTGAAATACGTTTAACACAAAATTGAGGGGACCAAAATTTTTTTTCGTGTTAAAAGATTCGTAAAAAAAAAAAAAAAAAGAACAGAACTCACAAATATTTTCGACGTCGTCAAATTTTATTTCGATTTCTGTTAAACTATTAGTAGATTGCATCCATTAGGATAAAAAGCAAGTAAAATAATATTGTTTTTTTTTTTGGGGGGGGGGGGAAATCATATTTTTTGAAGTGCCTTTTTCGGCATTCTGAGACCTAGCTTGTTTGAATCAAATAAGCAAAGCTGTCTCTAAATCTTCGTGCTTAGCAGTTCTCATACATTTTCTCTCTGGCTTAATCATACTGCGCTCAAACATTAAGGTATTAGGATCCTTGTTTTTATTATCGTTAATAAAGTAGAATTGGTAATGCCAAACTCTTTGCAGATTTCTGTTTTCGTCCTTTTTTTTCATCAACTACATTAAGCAGCTTCATCTTCATTTGAAGCGAAATAGCAGTTTGTTTTCGCACCAATTTCGCAGCCATTGTGTTCATAAAACAAAAGCTAATTTACAAAAAACACGAAATTCACTGATTCTCACCCAAAATTCAGTGGTTTTAACAAATTTACAAAAGCGACTTTTTCAAAAGCGACTTTTTTTTGTGTTAAATGATTTTTGTTTTGTGTTAAACAAAATGTATTAAATTGCATAGTATACTGTCCGGACCGCTATATAATTTCGTGTTAAACATATTTCACTGTATATATATACACAATACAACGATTGTAGTTTATCTAGATGTCAAGAAAGTTTGAAACATTATAGTGGCCACTAACTTTAAAAAGTGGCCACTAATGAAACTGAGTCTACCGGCCACTGGCTACTAACTGAATTTCCTAGTTTTCACCTATAGCTGGTTGTTTGAAGTCACATATTTAGTACTAAATTAAATTGAATTTTAAAAAAATGATGAATATCGTATTATGAAAGTGTTACTAAAGATATTTTTTATGTATGACCAGTTTAGAGTAATTAAAAATAAATGCTCTATTTTAAAAATTGTAAGTCCTAGGCGATGATCAAAAACTAAAGTTATTTTGATCTTTGTTGCTTGTAAAGTGCAACTTTTCTTATATAGTATACCAATTTAATTAAATGTTTGATAATGAGCTCATTTTATATATGCTAATTCTCATTTTGTATATGCTAATTCTGATTTTGGTTAGCATTTTTACTTAAGTATTTAATAAGAATTTGTATATGCTAATCCCATTTTCTTTAGCATTTATACTTAAATATTTTTTTGAAGATAAGTTTATGACATCATACTGCAATTGCCATAAATAGAAAGATTTGGCATTTTTTTATGTATACTATGTATACTTTTGATGTATTTTCTTTTTCTTCTCTCTTCCCTTTTGGTCACCACTAATTTTTATTTGCAGCAGTTAAACTTTTGGCTTTACTTTAATATTTTAACTTTTTTTTTCTCTGTCTTTGGCATTCAAAATTTTGTCATCCCATTTCTGTAAAAGGTTTTTATTTCATTTTACCTTTTACATCACTTGCTGTGCCAAAATTTTACTCGGTAAATGGGGGTATTGTGAGATGAAATCTCACAGTGTTTAAATCATGTTACTTTTTTATTTCTTTTGGCCTTATACATCGATATTCTTTAAACTTAAATCCATATTTATTTTTGCGCAGGCGATTTCGTTTCGACCGCAGATCGGCAAGTTCTCTGATGTTCCGCAGCGCCTGGCATGGGGTGCTTCTCCTTTGAGTTCTGTACGATTGTGATGACATCATCGGAGCAAGTCTCTCACGGCATATGCATTGAATGGATGTCGATCTTTTCGGAGGTGTGTCTAATCGCCGAGCGTACAACAAATAAAAATAAAGCTTTTTAAATGTTTTCTTTCGGATTTGTTTATTAAGACATTAGCTAATATTTTAAATTCTCTAATAGATAATCTTTTCTTTCAGTAACTTTTAAAGTCCCCGTATTCTTACTATGAATTAAAAATTTCGTTAATTTTAAATCAGAATCTGTTTTGTTGGTGATCTGTCATGACTTAGTTTTTGTTTTAAAAGATCGCGGGCTTCGGCTCTGGTCTGTGTCTGCCGATGGATGTGGAATCCGGTAAAAAGCTTCCGAAAGCGATGTCTGCGTTTTTAATAACTCCTGTTAAATTTATTTTCTGTTGGTTTAAAAAGGCTTTGAGATTTTTATCTATAGAAAATTTCTCCTAGTGCTGCATCTTACATTTTTAAAGATTTTCTTAAAAAGGAATAAGTTATTTTATCGGCAACGTATTTATTTTGAAAATCGGTGACCAAAGCGTGAAGGCCTCTTACTTCTCTTCAACAGGATGAATAAAAAGTTTGATTTCTGCTTAAAAGTCTTCTCATCATTTCTTTACAGATATACAAGTAAGAAGTTTCCTTTTTCTATTTTTTTTTACAATTGCTGACCTCAAAGAACGGAGGGTTTTATTGCAAATATTACACAACGCATGTTACTAAAAAGAACTTCAAATTTAATTTTAACTTCAAATTAACGGCCCATTATATTGGATTAATATATTACAAAATATTTCCATCACAGTCATCAGAGCGAGTGTCTCATGGCATGAGCTTTGAATGGATGTCGATCTTTTCGGAGGCATGTCTAATCGCTGAGCATAGAGCAAATAAAATCAAAACTTTTTAAATGTATTCTTTTGGATTTGTTTATTAAGATGTCGCTTAATATTTTAAATTCTCTAATAGATTTAAATCTTTTCTTTTTCTAACTTTTGAAGTCCCCATTTTCGTACTATAAATTAAAAATTCCGTTAATTTTAAATCAGAATCTGTTTTGTTGGTGATCTGTTATGACTTAGTTTTTGTTTTAAAGATCACGGTGCCGAAGGCTCTGGCTCCGGTCTGTCTGCCGATGGATCTGGGATCCGGTAAAAAACTTTTTGAAAACGATGTCTGCGATTTCAATAACTCCTGTTAAATTTATTTTTTCTGATGGTGTTGAAAGGCTTTAATTGAAATTTTTATCAATTGAAAATTCACCTAGTGCTGCATATTGCATTTTAAAGATGATCTTAGAGAGGAACAGATTATTTTATTAGCCAACGTATTTATCTTTAAGAATCGTTGACCAATGGGTGAAGGCCTCTTACTTTCTTCTACAAGATGAATAAAAAGTTTGATTTGTGCTTAAAAGTGTCCTCATCATTTCTTTACAGATATACAAGTAAGAAGTTTCTTTTTTCTATTTTTTTTTACAATTGCTGACCTCAAAGAACCGATGGTTTTATTGCAATATTACACAACGAATTTTAATTAAAAAGAATATCAATTTAATTTACCTTTAATCAACGGCACATTTTATTATTAATAATACCACATTATTAGTAATACATTACATTATTTAGTAATACCACATAATGAGTGATATGTATGTGGTTTAAAAAATATGGAGCCTCAAAATTGGCTTGAAAATCCATTTGTTTACATATTGTTCTACTCATTTCTCCAAATGTCTCTTTTAAAGTATAAATAACTTTTTTACATAAAAATAATAATATTAAAACTTAATTTATGCTCACAAATTTAATATTTTATTTAATTTTAAGCTAGCATTAATTGAAGGTAAGTATTAATTTTATGATTAAGAACAAATTTACAAATTGTATCATGTCTTAACTTGTAAACGTCTGTTTTGAGTACTTCCAGGAGTTAAAAGAGAAATTAACTTCAAAAGAATGTATTGTTCTAGCAGATTTTGCTGAAAATTACATATTTACAATTCAAAATCAAATCCAGAGTTACCACTGGAATAATTAACAGGCTACAAAACACCCATTTGTATACTATTACAAAAATGACACAAAAGTTTGTTGCAGGAATCTATGCATAATTAGCGATCATTTGGTACATGATACAATTGCAGTTCGCACTTTTCAGAAATACTTAATTGATAACATCAAAAACATTGCACCTTCTGTCATTGAAAAAGTTATTTATTAATTGTTCACAGACTTAGATAAAATGTAAAACTGTCTGCAAACTCAAATAATATCTTAAAAATTTTCTGAAAAAAAAAAAAAAAAAAAAAAACGCTGAGCCTCTCCCGAGTCCTATATCGCTGCTAACAACAAAAATGAAAAGTTATATGCGAGTGGGGTGCCACTAAGCAACACCACTAAAAGAAAAATATTAATTTACAAGCACTATTAAAATTCAATCAAGAAATGTAGCATTTAATGGTATGCTTAATACAGACAACTAATGAAAAAGTAAAAAAAAATATTAAAATGTGAAATATTTTAATCATCAACTTATATAAAGATTTATACTGTTGTTTTATTAAACTATAAAATAACTGAAATACGAATAAATGAATGTTAAAATAAAAAAAGTTATTAGTCCATGAATGGAAGAGATGAACTCTTACTCATCAGTTTATCTACTGTTTTTGAGACAAACTATTCCTTAATATTGTGACTCTTTCTTTAAAAATTTAAACTTTTTTTTTCTCCAGTTGAAAAATAGTCTGTAGACCTTCAAGAGTCTACGATGTGCATCGCACCAATTCTCCGCCCGGGGTCTTGATAGATATATACATTACGGTGGTCCTTAAAAAATGAACTTTTAAAATTTCTATGGGGCACCATCTTATTTTGATCTATGTATAAAATAAAGACCTCCACAAAAATTTCAAAATTTTAAAACATTTTTTAGGGGTCGCTACCAAGGTTTGAATTTTTTTTAAAATTAAAAATTGACATATTTTGTAATCTAATAATATATTATTAATACAAATCCATAGTCATTGCCAAATGGAATCATGGTATGATATTAGGCTGTAAAGACTGTCTTTTATTTCAAGTTTCAATATATTTACACAACCTATTGTCCGAACACAGTCAGGAGTATTTCATGTCTATACTCTATTTCACCTGAACTTGGCCCCATTGTGAAAGGTAGAGAATCTAACATACCGCCTTTAAAAATAGTTCTCCGTTATTGTTTAATCTTAAATAGCTAAAATGCATAAAAATTTATAAGATAATGTTTATAAATTATAGAATTTGACTTTTTGATATTCGTAAAATGTCGTATTTAATGGACATATTCGTATCTGAAGACAAGCAAGCAGAGGCCAAAACTTAAAAAAGAGTTTTCGGCAAACGTTCTTTTGACTGTTCACTGGGATTGCAAAATTTTAGAAGACATTACAGGATCTGAAACTGTAGACAGATTACCCATTATTGTTTCAGGTAAAGGTATTGACCAGTTGCTTGTTGTTCCAAAACTTCAATCAGGATAGTTCAAGAGGTAATAGCTTCTGCTGGTAATGTAATATTGGAATCGTGGGGAGTACCGAGCAAGTAAAATGTATGATTTTTGATATAGCCTTTGTTAATACCAGATTATCAAGAAAAGCTTGTGTTCTTTTGGAGCAAAATATGAACAAAGAAATGATTTGGATTGCCATCATCATATCCTTGAAATACTGTTTTTGTTCTTTATCTTTTGAATGAAGTTTATTGTATTCCTCCATGAGTACTATATAACTTTCGGCTACATCATTAACAAGTTTGACTGAAGTCGCTAGTGCCTTACATGTCTTGTAGGATTCATTTTTATTCCTATTAGCTGCATCTGTTTCAAAAAAGTCTAATGGTAAATCCATAATTTTTAAAAAAACCCCAGAGTGCTGTTTGTTAGAAAATCTTGCAAGCTATTTTGGAGAATGACATCAGGATGAGCCCGTGTATGTTTCAGAGGTTCATAATTTTCTTCATTTTTCAAAGCATGTACCATTTTTCTTTTATTTTCAAAAAAGACATTGTCATCGAAAAATGCAAAAGCAACTAGTTCTGTGAAGTACAGAAATGTCCTAGGAATTTCTTCAAAGCACACAAAGAAATTATTTCATTTACATTTTCGTCTTTTTTCAAGTTCTTCGGGAGCAATAAATCATTGGGCCTGATACCAGTGTGAATGTAGATTTTCACAACAAACGAGAAAACTTGACGAACTCAAGATTTTTTCTACTTAGAGAGTTTAAACTGATCTCTAAATAAATAAATCTTGAGCAAATACATCATCTTCACCATTCATGGAGCCCAATGCAATCCCCACCTGGAGCTCTAATGTAAACACCTCTGTCAGGTACTGCTCCTAAGAAAATGATGGCGAGGTCTATCGGTTTCTTGTAATCGTCCATTGGTTGAGAATCTCTAAGATGATTTTGAGCAAATTCTATAATTTCGGACGCATTATGTGTTATTTTTTTCATTGATTAAATTGTCAATTATGTGAGTCTGAAATATGCCATAATTGATAGACATCCACGAAATTTTAAATCATTGGAATAATGGTACGTCCGGTCCGCTTGAACTTCCGAGAGACTTAATAACAACTTCCTCAAGCATAATTTAAAGGATGTGATGATTGCAAGCCAAAGCATTTCTTTGTTCATATTCTAATCCAGAACAGCTCAAGCTGCTCCTGATAAACAGGTATCAACAAAGGTTATATCAAAAGTCATACATTTTGCTTATAATCTCCACAACTCCAATGTTTCGTTAACAGCAGGAGCTATTGCCTCACTTGTTCCTGATTGAAATTGTGGAACAGCTATTTAAATGGTCAGTACCTTTACGTGAAACAATAATGGTTAATCTGTCTACAGTTTCAGATCTTGAAATGTCTTCTAAAATTTTGCAATCCCAGTGAACAGTCAAAGGAAAGCTTTCCGAAAACTTTTTTTTAAGTTTTGGTGCTCTGATACGAATGATAGAATACTCTTCGATTCGATACTCTTTGATACAAATATGGCCATTGAGTATGATATTTTACGAATATAAAAAAATCAAAATCTATAATTTATAAACATTATCTTATAAATTCCTACGCATTTTAGATATCTTAAAATAACAGAGAACTGTTTTTCAAGACAGAATGTTAGATTCTCTACCTTTCACAATGGGGCCAAGTTCAGGTGAAATAGAGTGTAGACATGAAATACTCCTGACTGTGTTCGGATAATAGGTTGTGTAAATATATTGAAACTTGAAACAAAAGACAGTCTTTACAGCCTAATATCATACCATTATTCCATTTGGCAATGACTATGGATTTGTATTACCGTAAAATCCCGATTGTAAGCGCCCCCTTTTTCAAAAGAAAATGCAGTTAAATGAAAATTACTTTTTTTTCAAATACACTTATTTATTTGTTATTTTACTGCAACAATATTTAATCAATCAACTAAGCTCCCCCTCCAAAAATATTGCTTCCCCCTTTGCCCCCCTGGTACCAAACATGAATAATTTAACCTATAAAACTCTTGAAATTTCTTAATACACAATATGCTATACCAATACACTATAGTTACAATAAATAATCTATCAGATAGATTATTCTGTCCCTGTCTCTCATGGACTCTCATATCATGATCCCCCCCCCCCTCCCCCCCGCCTGCATCTCATGCAGTTTAAAATCTGTAATTTTTTTTTAAAATTTTTGTTTGATTTGTGATTTTGTCATAAAATATTTAAGTAACCACCTAAATTATTTCGCAACCTCCCTCCAAAAAATGTCTCCCTTACTTTTTTGTTCCCCCCCCCCCCCCAACACACGCAGTATATTTAAAACAAATTATTTTTACTTTTTTCGGCCCTATTTAATCATAAAATACACAGGTAATTCAAGGGTTAAAACAGCCAAACTGTAGAAACATCTTTTGCTTTCCTTCTGCATATTTAGAAATCTCCCCACACCACCGCCATTTGGGGAGAAAGAATGGAGACAGAGGATGAAGATTTTAGATGAGTGATACTTGTATGAGATTAATGTAGATCAGGTTTTAGATCAATCACCTTGATACAATCCTAACTAATGATTTCCGGTCTAAAATCCGGACATTTTTCTGATTCCAGTTTTATGAATTTTTAAAATAAGACTGACATATCTTTGATATTTCTCATTAAATTCAGTTAAATTCTTTCAACTATAAACACTAAATAAATAAATATAGATATATTCTGATATATTTTTATAATGATTGACCGTTAATTAAAAACTTTAATTATTACAAAAATGGGAAAGTTAAAAAATGGCATAAAAAAGGAAGACTTGACTTGATATGTTGATGACTCAAAGCTTCTTATAATTTAGTTCTAATAAAATCCCTAAACTATATATTTATAACTAAAGTAACAAACATGCATTTTCTTTTGATTGAACTGAAAGATAAACACACTTGATAGTCATTCTATTAACACCTACTCCTTCTCCAACAGAATGATCAACCTAGGAGCACATTGCCCTATGACCTTGACGAGCACATTTGACGATCTCGATGTGTTGTTTCTTTGAAAAGAACTTAGAATGCAGTAGGAAAAGGAGAAAACAAGATGTGTTTTTTGTTTTGTTTTGTTTTTTTTCGATCTTTTGACAAAATTCCCGTTTTTTTTTCTCTTCCTGCAATCCTTTGCAAACTTTGCAATGGATTTTTTTTTCCAGCTCTCGATTGTTTGACAAAATTAGCAATTTTTTCAGCGATTGATTGACAAAATTGATTTTTTGGGGGCAATCATTTGTCGAAATTCATGATATTTTTCTGTGACAGACTGACAAAATACACTATTTTTCTTCTCACTCCTGACAAAATTTGGGATATTTTTCCTTGATCGTTTATCGAAACTCTGTTTTTTTTTCTGCAACCTATGACAAAATTTGTGATTTTTCTCAGCGAATGTTAGACAAATTTGATTTTTTTCTCCCTTTAATTGATTACTGAAATTAGCAACTTTTTACAGTGATCATTTGAAAAAAAAATCTCTTAATTGTTTCTTAGATAAGTGACAAAATTCACGATATTTTTCCATGATTATGAAGAAATTTTCTAAATATATTCTCAGAAGAATCGCACAATTTTATATGTTATCTCAAAGACCCCCCCCCCCCCCCTTCATGAAACTCTAGAAATAGCACTAATCCTTCTCAGATAAAGAACTTGTGATGTAACTACACGATTTCACTCATATTTAACATCCATTAAGAGGCTTTTATGTTAAGAAATTTGTTTTCTTTTCCAGATTTTTTTATGAGGATTCTTTAATGTCCGAATTTTTGGACTGGTGACTGATATTTCTTTAATTTTCAGAACCGAATGACTTAAATTTTCAGAAAATTCAGAATAAAATCACTTCTGTATTATCTATAGTGTACTATATTTTAATTTATTGTGTTTTAATATGTATATTTAATTTCAGCACAAGTGTTATGTTTTAGTGTAACATTCCTGTTTTATAACTTAATTTGGCAATTTGATCGTCGTTTCTTTGCACTAGGGGAAAAATGCATTTTGTATGCTATTATATTGTCATGAAAACTATTTTTTAACAGACTTCCAAAATCAAGAAAATTCAAAAATCCAGAATTGCAGTGGTTTTTCCCATGAAAAATTTTGTGAAAGGAAGGGGGAGGGGCTTATATTTGGGAGTGTAAAATAAAATAAAAAGTGCTTAAAAGTGAGAGGGGGCCTTACTTTCGAGGGGGGTCTTACAATCGGGATTTTACGGTAATAATATATTATTAGATTACAAAATATGTCAATTTTTAATTTTTTTTAAAAAATTCAAACCTTGGTAGCGACCCCTAAAAAATGTTTTAAAATTTTGAAATTTTTGTGGAGGTCTTTATTTTATACATAGAACAAAATAGGAGGGTGCCTCATAGAAAATTTTAAATTTAATTTTTTAAGTATATATATATATATATACCTAATATATATATATGTCGTAGGCTAATTGAGAAATCCGGCTCTTTGCAAACAGCCTAGGCTCTTTGCAAAGAGCCGGGCTAATTGGAGAATCCATCTCCCTTTTTCCAATTAGCCTGATATTTTTCAGGCTTATTGCAAAGAGCCTAGAAAGCGTTAGGCTAATTGAAAAATGTCCACTTATTATCCGATCAGGGTGATATTTTTAGCTCACAGGCTATCAAAGCCTGAGAGCTTATGTGCCCGCCGATTCTGTATGTACGTGTGTACGTACGTATGTACATAACACGATAACTCTTGATAGAAATATCCGATTTGCTTCAATTTTTTTTTCTAGGTTCATTCTGATCCGTGCTTCCGTGATTAGTTTTTGGGGTTCATGGGTTAAGGATAAAAGGGGAAAAGGGGGGCTAGTCCCCCCCTTAATTTATATAAATGGGTTTTTCATGCAGAAATATTCCATTTGCTCCAAATTTGGTATACCGGTTTATTGTGTTAAGGAGCTTCCCCGATTAGATTTGGACGCTCATTATTTAAGTATAAAGGGGGGAAAGGGGGGCTACCCCCCTTAATTTAGATAAATCGGTTTTTCATGATGAATTATTCGATTTGCTCCAAATTTGGTATACCGGTTTATTAAGTTAAGGATTCGCCTTGATTAGATTTGGAGGTTCATTAGTTACATATGAAGGGAGGAAAGGGGGGCTATTCTCCCCCCCCCCCGTAATTTAGATGGGTTTTTCATGCAGAAATATGAGATTTGCAATAAATTTGGTATACCGGTTAATTAAGTTAAGCAGCTTCCCTGATTACATTTGGAAGATCATTATTATGTATAAAGGGGGGAAAGGGGGCAATTGCCTCTCCTCTTAATTTAGATAAATGCGTTTTTCATGTAAAATTATTCGATTAGCTCAAATTTGGTATACTGGTTTATTATGTTAAGGATATGGCTTGATTAGATTTGGAGGTTCATTAGTTCAATATAAAGGGAGGAAAGAGGGGGATAGCCCCCTCCCCCCCCCTTAATTTAGGTAAATGGGTTTTTAATGCAAAATTATTCGATTTGCTCCAAATTTGGTATACCAGTTTATTATGTTAAGGAGCTTCCCTGATTAGATTTGGAAGTTCATTAGTTAAGTATAAAGGGCGGAAAGGGGGCTAGACCCCCTTAATTTAGATAAATGGTTTTTTCATGCAGAGTTATTCGATTTGCTCCAAATTTCGAATACCAGTTTATTATGTTAAGGAGCTTCCCTGATTAGATTTGGAGGTTCATTAGTTAAGTATAAAGGGAGGAAAGGGGGGCTAGACCTCCCCCCCTTAATTTAGATAAATGGGTTTTTCATGCAGAGTTATCGATTTGCTCTAAATTTCGTATACCGGTTTATTATGTTAAGGAGCTGCCTTGATTAGATTTGGAGATTTATTGGTTAAGTATAAAGCAGGGACAGGGGCTAGTGTCACCTTAATTTAGATAAAAGGGTTTTTCATACAGAATTATTCGATTTGCTTCAAATTTGATACACCAGTTTATTACGATATGGCTTCCTTCATTTGATTTGGAGGTTCATTGGTTAAGTATAAAAGGGGGGAAGGGGGGGCAATTGCCCCTCCGCTTAATTTAGATAAATGGGTTTTCATGCAGAATTATCTGATTTAGTTTAATTTTTTTTCAACCGGATCCGAACTTGAAGGTTCCATTTTAAGTCAACCCGAAAACCGACCACAACCAGGTTTCGGATTGAGTTCAATTAGGACTTTCAGGTTCGGATCGGGTTGCCGTTGGATTTTGATTATTTTGTCTGGCTTGCATCGGGTTATAGTTCTTTGGAATATTTTTGTCGGTTAAGATTTGGTTCGGGACGGGTTTCAGGTTGACTTCGAATGGAATTTTTAGGTTCTGGTAGCATTGCGTGTCAACGGAAACTAATTTGTCTTGTTCGGATCCGGTTATGGACCTTTGGAATGTTTTTGTCGGTTATCAGATTTGATTCAGGATTTCGGGTTTTTTCAAATGGAACTCTCAATTTCGGGTCGGGTTGCATGTAGACTGAAATTATTTTGTCTTGCTCGGATCGGGGTACGGTCTGTTGTAATTTATATTTTGGGTTTGGGTAGGATTATGCGTTAATAAACCTAATAAAAAGAAAATTGCCCAGTAAAACTGATGGCATTGAGCTCACAGGCTATTCACACTAATTGTATATTATACACTTATTTCAAAGAATAATGCCCCTCGAAAAATAAATGGGGGTATTAGTCCCCGTTGCCCCCCTTTCTACTTAACCAAAGAACCTCCAAATCTAATCAGGGAAGCTACTTAACATAATAAATTTCTATACCAAATTTGAAGCAAATCAGATAATTCTGCATGAAAAATCCATTTCACTAAATTAAGGGGGGGGGGGCGTATTAGATCCCCCTTTTCTCCCTTTATGCTGAACCAACGAACTTTCAAATCCAATTTAGAAAAGCTCCTTATTAGAATGAACCTAGAAAAAAAATTAGACTAAATTAGATAATTCTGCATAAAAGCATATTTATCTAAATTAAGGGGAGGGGCAATTGCCCCCCTTTCCCCCCTTTTATACTTAACCAGTGAACCTCCAAATCAAATGAAGGAAGCCATATCGTAATAAACTGGTATATCAAATTTGAAGCAAATCGAATAATTCTGTATGAAAAACCCATTTATCTAAATTAAGGGGACACTAGCCCCTGTCCCTCCTTTATACTTAACCAATAAATCTCCAAATCTAATCAAGGCAGCTCCTTAGCATAATAAACCGGTATACGACATTTGGACAAATCGAATAACTCTGCATGAAAAACCTATTTATCTAAATTAAGGGGTGGGGGTGGTCTAGCCCCCTTTTCCTCCCTTTATACTTAACTAATGAACCTCCAAATCTAATCAGGGAAGCTCCTTAACATAATTTACCGGTATACCAAATTTGGAGCAAATCGAATAATTTAACATAAAAAACCCATTTACCTAAATTAAGGGGGGGGGCTAGCCCCGACCCTTTCCTCCCTTTATACTTAACTAATGAACCTCCAAATCTAATCAAGCCATCTCCTTAACATAATAAACCAGTATACCAAATATGAGCTAATCGAATAATTCTACATGAAAAACGTATTTATCTAAATTAAGGGGAGAGGAAATTGCCCCCCTTTCCCCCTTTATACATAATAATGATCTTCCAAATGTAATCAGGGAAGCTGCTTAACGTAATTAATTAACCGGTATACCAAATTTATAGCAAATCGCATTTTCTGCATGAAAAACCGATTTATCTAAATTAAGGGGGTAGCCCCTCTTTCCCCCCTTTATACTTAAATAATGAGCTTCCAAATCTAATCAGGGAAGCTCCTTAACACAATAAACCGGTATACCAAATTTGGAGCAAATCGAATATTTCTGCATGAAAAACGCATTTATATAAATTAAGGGGGAGGGGGACTAGCCCCCTTTTTCCCCCTTTATCCTTAACCCCATGAACCCCAAAAACTAATCACGGAAGCACCTTATCAGAATGAACCTAGAAAATAAAATTGAAGCAAATCGGATATTTCTATCAAGAGTTATCGCGTTACGTACATACGTACGTACGTACACACGTACATACAGAATCGGCGAGCACATAAGCTCTCCGGCTTTGATAGCCTGTGAGCTAAAAATATCACCCTGATCGGATAATAAGTGGACATTTTTCAATTAGCCTAACGCTTTCTAGGCTCTTTGCAATAAGCCTGAAAAATATCAGGCTGATTGGAAAAAGGGAGATGGATTCTCCAATTAGCCCGGCTCTTTGCAAAGAGCCTAGGCTGTTTGCAAAGAGCCGGATTTCCCAATTAGCCTACGACATATATATTAATATAAAGAAATTTGTAAAAAAAAAAAAATCAAAACTGTCTGCAAACTTTGAAAATTTTCTGCGAACGGCATTCGCGTGTTCGTCTACATTATCTGGCTCTGATCGTTCAAGCAGCCAGTATAAAAAAAAAGAATTTTGTGAATGTATGTCATCCTTTCAAGGATTTTTGGATAAAATCAGAATGGAATTTCTTCGCCTCTTCCCACGGAAAAAATGCCTAGGATGGGATATGTGGAACGACAAAGAGAGAGACAACAAGAATTTCCTTACAGTGACTATACACAAACCAAATTTTAACACTAAAAGATATATTTGACTGCTGCTGTCAAAACATGTCTGGAATTACTTATCTATATATTTCAAGAAAAGAAAATGACAAAAAATTAGAAAATAGATTCCAGTTCTGCCAACAGATTCCAGGAACATGTGCATATCACCGATTTATACCATTAAGTGAAAGTGTTATCCGATGCTTTGTAACATCCACATGTGAACAATATAATGATCACAATATTTCAAAAATTTGGGAAAGCTCAGTATCATTCAAAGTAAATGATTATATTGCATGCATTCATGATAAAAAGTGGTGGGTTGGAAAAATTCTTGAGCTAAGTGAAGAAAACAGTGAACTATTTTTTCACCCATATCGACCGAAAACATCTTTTCAGCTGTCCAAAAATGATACAATTTGGGTACCAGTAAGTAACGTGCTTCGGAAACTAACTATAGTCACTGGACGCAGCTGCAACATTACCAAGACATTTTGCAATGAAATATCTCAGATATTTATTTCTATGAGTGTAAAGTAAATTTAAGTCTGTATTCTACGTAAGAAAAAACATGTATATAGTAGACTCCCTCAAATTCACACAGCTTGGTACCAGAGGTTGCGCAGATTTTAGAATTTTGCAGATTTCTTGTCATTGCTTTGTTTACATTTTTTAAACAGTAATTTGAATGTAATAATGCAATCAAAATTATAATGAATACTTGCAATATAGTAAAATAATTAGGTAAAGTAATAAACTAAAATGATTAAAAGTAAGATAGTTTAAAAAATTACTAAATTATTAAAAGTAAAGGTCAAGTAAATAACCAATAATGTATAATTAAATACAGTCGGACCTCTATTTAACGAACCTCTATTTTGGGAACTTTTCCTTGGAACCAAGAACATTTTGCGAATTTCTTCGTAAAATAACCTCCAAATAGCGAAGTGCATTCTCTATTTAACGAACTTTTTCTTCTGATCTAAATTTTTTTTCTCCCTATTTCTCAAAATATTTCTGGACATTTCAAACGTATTGTTTCTTTTAACACATTTTATGATCTTCAATGGCCTTGAACTGGTTTTACCAGGCGCCTTCTTAGTCAGCAGTGAGAATTCGGTAAGTACGGAGGGCGAAGACGATAGTCCCTTACAGTAACTTTAAAAAATGTGGATACAGCTGAGAAAAGAAAGGAGAAATTAACTATGATGTGCTGATTGATGATTGTATTTCATTTAATTCTGAAATTGAGACCTCGGAAACCCTAACCCAATTGGATATTTTCGACAGTGTGAAAAATAAAAACAATACAGCAATGAATTGGAATGAAGACGAATATGATGAAGATAGAAATGATCATGATGCAGGAATTAAAAAAACTTCGTATGATGAAATGCTACAATCATTTGAAACAATCCGACGCGGATTACAGTTTAAAGAAATTACGCATGAAGGGGTTTTTGGTGAATTGCAAAGGTTCAAAATGTATTATGAGAGAAAGCACTTTTTAAAATGAAAAACTCGGGTAAAATTAACAGGGTTTTTCAGAAATTAAATTTAAGGACGCATGTGGTAATGTATGGTTGACATTATTTGTTATAATAATATTAAATATGATAATGTCATTAAAATTCGTTAATTTTAATGTAAAACTATTTATATTAAACTGAAAATACAGTGTATTTCCGGACAATGTTTTGTTTTCCATGCAGATTTCAAAGATTTAAACACATAGAAAAAATGAATTGATGATAGGTATTGGTGGGTAAAATAAATAAAACAAATAGATATAATTTATTAAAAAAAAGTGTGATTAATTACTTTTATTAAAAATATTTAGTGTTTATGAATTTAAAATCTGTTTTATGTAGACTAAAATATTTTAAACGGTGAATCTCTATTTAAAGAATTTTTCATATAACTAACTTTTTTCCGGGGTTTAGCGACTTTGTTAAATAGAGGTTCGACTGTATTCATAAATAAAAATCAAATACATTTTTTTTAAATTATTCAATGAAACTTTTCTCATAAAGGTCCCCTATTAATTCACATCGAAATCATAAAGTTTTCACTTTTTTCAGTCTTAGTAGCCAAAAAAAACTTGATTAATATATAAATATATTTGGTAAAAAGATTGCGATTACCAATGATATCAGCAATATCTTGATTTTTTCAGAAATAAATTTATACTTCCTTCATGAAAAACCGTGAGTTCAGTCATATTATCCAGAATTGCATATTAAAATACATATGGAATGATATAAAACTAAAAAATTCTGTAATTTTGCCCCTAAACCTGAACTGAAAGTTTCATTGTTTACATCTGCAATGATGTGCAGATTTTAGGTATTTGTGGGAGTCTACTATACCTTAAAACGCAGCATTTGAAGTAATGAGAATAATAACTTATGCATTGAGAGTTCTTATTATGAAAAATTCTGTAAATAAATGTGATTTTCAAGCCAACTTCAAAGTTCCATATTTCTAAAACTACATAAATATCACTCATGATATTTTTGCTACATACTTACAAGAATGTCATACTGCTAAGTTTTCGTAAAGTTTTATCCAGTTCCAATCTTCTTTTAGGTATTGAACTTTGAACTTAGCATTTTGGTGCTGAGATGCCAAGTTTGACTAATTATAGTAAAAGAAGGAATATTTCAAAATGTTTCACATTTCTATGTCAAAAATTCAATTTTTTACTGTAAAAATGATACATTTAATCTTATTTTATGCAATTTTTTTTAATCATTATCAAAATTTAGTTCATTCTTTACTGAATATAATGGTTTTAAAATCATTTTGATATGTTTAGAAATAAAAAAAGGGTACTTCTTAGTTATCCCGTTGACCAAATTACTGTCGCCAAATTGCAAGATTAAATGCCAATAATGGTTGCCATTAATTAATTAATTGTAAGATTAAATGCCAATAATGTCTAATAAAACCATTAATTTGACGTTTTATTTGTATTTTTATTAATGTTTTACTAATTTATTTGTTCTTTCGTTATTTAAAATAAAAATTATGTCAATGTGTATAATTTGGCGAAATTGGTCGACGGGATAACTAAGAAGTACCATAAAAAGTTATAAGGTCTTCCATAAAGTACTATTTTCATGAAAAACCACTTGTGACATGACAAAAAATGGATGCAAAGAAAAAAAAAATTCGAAAGGTTTAAAATTTTTTTAATCCTTGTTTTAGGCTCCTAAAAGTACAGTAAATTAAGTGGTAAAGAATAAAAAAAATCAAAAATATTGAGCAACATTTCTTTCATTTTCTGGGTGATTTCACATGGATTGACCCAAAAATGAATTTCCACTAGATGCTAAAAATGTGTTTTTTGCTAAAGGTGAAGGCAGTAAAAACTATTGCACAGTAAATACCAATTGACCATGACTAGTTCTTGCTGAAATATTTTTATAGAAATAAATAACAAAAGTTGTTTTCTAACATAATTTATTGCACTTAAATAAGAAACTATGTTCATTATCATAAAATAGCGGTACATTTTTTTTTTCTTCAAATTATTGAAGCATCAAGATAGGTTTCAGTAATTGACATAGACATAAACTTCAACACCATTAGTAGAGCTATTAATTGCTATATATATAAAGTTTAAAATCCCAACTTTTGTTATTTGGCAGGATAAACCATATTAAAATGTTGTTTTGATCTTAAACTGTACATTATTGTTTTCTTGTGGGTGCTCATTTATATCTTCTCATTTAGTAGAATAAAATGATTTACCATTGGTGATTCATAGTTGCAGAAATTCTTGGAATTACAAATATAATATTATTAATATTTAGTAGAATAAAATGATTTATAATTGATGATTCATAGTGGCAGAAATTCTTGGAATTACAAACAAAATATTATTAACAATAACTTTTTATGTTTTTTAGATAGATTCCATTTTTTTTACATAAAAATACCTTTTAGATTCTTGAAGTATGCTGTAATTATTTTCAAATAATGGGCTTACTTACAAATTTATTGATTCAGCTGTCAGAGATACTTAAAACACTCAGAGATATTTAAAATACTTAAACTCTATAACCTTTTATTAACTCAGTTGTTATGAAACTTGTTTTCTTGCTCTTTTGTCATTACAGCTGATCTGTATATGCTTGTTTACCTCCGTAATTAATTTTTATTTTCCATACTTTTGAAAACTCATTTGAATACATTTCTTAGCATTAACTATCCTGTTATCTTGAAAAACTTTCTTAAATGTGTAAGGATAGGATTTCTATCTTGGCTTGAAGTCTGTTCTGTTACTATGTTTAATCTCACATGAAGTTTCAGAAAGTTATTTTGGGTCCATCTTTTTTCCAAATACTTTTTTTGTAAAATATGATGGATTTCTACAAATGTAATGATCTTATAAATGAATTCATGATAATGTGAATAAAATAATACCATTCTTCACTGCACATATTTTGTGTGTGTAAAACAGAGTGTATGACATCTCCATATGTCATGAATGTTTAGGAATGGAAAATCCTACTCTAGTATTTTTTTGATTAGACAGTTTGAATGAATTCATCAAACATACTTGCTTTTACTATAAGTTTTTGCAAATAACAATGATTATATTATTCATATTTTAGGTCTCGTCTTTTATGGGCAGAATATTAGTTTGCTCGTTAAACTTTAAAAGCATTGTACTTTTGTTTTAAAATGTTATGGATTTGGCACAAATTTACTTACAAAGAGCTTATGTTGTAAAAAAGTCACATGTGCTGTTAAGAAAAACCCCAGAACTGGTCTTGCTTCGGCTCTGTTGCAGAGTAGCTGGTTAGTTGACTTCATTTTAAGGAAGTCTGGTACTTTTTTTTATGTTTCTAATGATAGTAATTATGGTCTAATGATAGTTTTAGTAATTACAAAAGCATTTCTAAAAATATTGTAGTAGAAATGTAACGTGTAAAAACCAGTGCAAAGAAAAGTACAAATAAAAAGGCACTTTTTTCAAAGCTCCATAAAATGAACAAATTTTTCATTGCAAAAGGAAATGGATTGAAATTAGCAAAAGCAAAATAAATAACTTATTCAGCATGTATAATAAAAAGAAAAGCACTCAAAATGTAACTATATTGGGTGTATTAATTTCGAAAAAATAAGTTTTTTTTTTTATATATATATAATAGCTTTACTAATATTGCAAGGGAAGTGAAATTTATTAGAAAAAAAAATCAATGCAATAGTTTGCATTTTTAATACTATGAAACGGTTTTTCTTCACTCAAAATCGCTGAGTGAATCTAGTTATTTTTTAATTTTGTTGTTTTTCCCTTGAATTTTATATGAAAATTTTTCTGCTTAGATTATGATTGAATTCTCGAGAATTTTACTACCCACGGAATCTTCACACATGAAACCTTTTAGTAGATATATGAAAACAAAAGGGAAGAATCTTTAAGGACAGTTCCAAATGTGATAATACCTAACGTTTTTGGAACATACTTTAAGCAGCAATCCTACCCAGAGTTTTTCTTATGGGAACCACATAGTAATATGTAGTGAAATACAGTCGGACCTCTATTTAACGAACCTCTATTTTGCAAACTTTTACTTGGAACCAAGAACATTTTGCAAATTTCTCTATTTAACGAACTTTTCCTTGGGATCTAATTTTTTCGTCTCCCTATTTTTTAAAATATTACTGGACTTTTCAAACTTATTCTTTCTCTTAACACATTTTATGATGATCAATGACCATGAACAGGTCTTACCAGGCACCTAACTCACCGAGAGCAGTAAAATTGCAGTGATTCTTTGCTTTCCATCCAAAAAGTGCAAACTTTCAATATTCCCTTTTAACCCTCAATAGAGCTACCCCATATCCTTAAACTAAAGTTTCCCGTTTTCTAGATTGTTGATTACGATCAATCGTGTTGATAATTTCGGTTCTTGTAGCTTAAAAATGTCAAAGCGAAAGTGCTTGAGCATCAAAGCCAAAAAATATATTCTTGATGAGGTGGATAAAGGCGTGAAGAAAAAGAATACTGCTCTAAAATTTGGTATTCCTCCAAACATCTTATTAACCACAATAAAAAAATCGTGATTTTAATGTAAAATTATTTTTTTAACTGAAAATACAATGTATTTCCAGACAATGTTTTGTTTCATTCTTATTTCCCTTGCAGTTTTCTTTTTGATGGGTAAAATAAATAAAACAAATAGATATAATTTATATAAAAAAGTGTAACTAATTACTTTTTTTAATTATATTTAGTGTTTATGGACTTAAATTATGTTTTATGTAGTTTAAAGTATTTTAAAAAGTGACTCTCTATTTAACGAATTTGCCATATAACGAACTTTTTTTCGGGATTTAGCTACTTCGTTAAATAGAGGTCCGACTGTACTTAATATTTTAATGGTACAGTATTTTTTTTCATTCTCATGTATAGGCTTTTTATGATCTCCTATAGTAATTTTCTTTTATGCAGAAACACAAAATTTTCTATTTAGATGAGTCTCATATAGTTTTATGTGCAGTGAACACTGGCGCAATGAAGGGGGTGTTGGGGGTTAAAACACCTTGCAGAGCATCTAAAATCTGATAAGAGGCATACAAACCCCTTCTAGTAAGATAAATATATGATGTGTAAAGACCAAAGTAAAGAAAAGCATAAACAACATAAAATTTGTAATTTTCAACAGTTTCGAGCCTTCATGTTATGAGCCTCTATTCCAACATAAAATTAATGAAGGGAAAAGTCAAAGTAATATGTATGTTACTGCTACTGCTCGTTCTCCCTATCTTCTTTTTTTTTTTCTCTGAGGAGATACTTTTTTATGAAACCTTTAAACACATTAATTGCTAAATTTATTATGGTTGTTTTTGCTTTTCGTTACCTTAATTTTCATGTGTCAGATATTCACTAAACACTACCTTATGGACATGTAGCTCAACAAAATTGTTCCTTTTATGTGTAAAAAGGTTCAAAACCCTGATTCTGGCTGCATCACTGAGTTAAGCATTGATGAAATGTTTATGGTAGACGAAATCGTTCTCCCACAGGTATGGGTTTTTTTGGTCCTGTATTAACTTTATGTTCGAGTTGTCTAACTGGTTTATGCGTCCATTGGAGATCAGCATTCCTTGGTATCCTTCCACCGTTAGTTATTATGTAACGTTGTGGTCTGCGGAAAAATCGATGTGGTCCATTAGATACCAGACGCACAACATTTGAAGCTGATGCAAAATTGGACCCACCCGCTTCATCAAACACGTTATTGCTGTCTAGAAACATCATATTTGAGCCATCCAAGGATTCTCCAAAGGAAGAACCATAGTTTCCTCCAAAGGAAGAACCAAAGCTTCCTGAAAGAGGGTAGCCGTAGTTGCTTGATCCAATGAATTTATCTCCCTTTCCTTTTGAAAATCCACCTGAATACTTTGGACTACCAGTTAGTTTGAGAATAGTTTTTCCCTGTTTACTTCTGAAATGAAAAAAAAAAAAAAAAAATGTAATTTATGCAAGCAAAATTAGAGAAAAGCTCTTGAAGAGTATATTTAATGAAAAGATAATTAAAAATAAGTTAAACTGAAAAAGGAGGTGGATGGGCAGGGCCCGACTTATGCGGGGCAGCTGCCCTTTTTAGGGGCCCCCCCATGAGAGTAATCAAGATTTCCATTAAAAGGTGCCAAATGATTAAAATTAGCCAAAAGTAACAAAAATTCATATATTTTCAAAAATTTAGGAAGAGAGTGCAGTCTCCCTTCCCTTCTCTGCTTCCAGTACCTCCGCCAACCTTGCAAGAAACAAACTGTATCATTAGAAAACTAATGATTAAAATTCTATTATGACAACTTAGTATTCTATTGTTTAAAAAATAAATTCTTTATTAACATTTTCCATGTAAGATGGAAAGTTAAAACCATTCATTATGACCCATTTAAGGCATTTTCTTTTAGACATCTTATAACGTACATAGATAAGCAAAGTAAAAGTTTGCAAAGAAATACTTGTGTCAACCAATCTATCCTTTTTTCTATTATTATCCTATTAGCATTTTTTCTTAAAGTTGTGACCATTTTTTGCGATACTCTGTATACAGATGTGAGCAGTACCGGGTACAAAATTTATGCATACTTACAATATGCATGAAGTTTAGTACTAGCTACTTGCACATTATTCACAAAAAAATTCTATAGATAGATAGAAGGAGGCCCCCCACAACCTAAGTCAGGCCCTGTGGATGGGTAATAGACCAGGAGGCAGCTTCATAGATCATCACCATATCGAATTGATGGCTGAAATTCCAAAACTCGATTAGCATATTAAAATGCAACTGATCTGCCAAGTCATATCTTGGTGGAAAATACTTGCAAACCTCATTTCAGTGGTTGATTAGTATGTTTATCATTATGTTTTCCTGCACCCAAAGGTGTGAAAACATGGAGGACTGGAAGCAGGAAAACACAACTGTAAACCTACCCGTCAACCACTAAAATCGGGTTTGCAGGTGTTTTCCACCAAGATATGACTTGGCAGACGAGTTTCATCTTAATATGCTAATTGAGTTCTGTCTAATCCTGGAATTTCAGCCATGAGCTCTATGAGGTGATAGTCTGTGCAGCCGCTTCTCAGTCTATAAATAAACATTGATTTTTGGCTTTCCAGTAAGGTATTCTTTTTTGTAAGATGTTTTGATTGTTTTAGTATAATGTAGAATGCATACTTACTGCCTCTCGGATCTTTGTTTGAATATTGTTAAAATATGTTATACAAGATCCTAAACATTAGATAATCATGAGTGCAGGATCTTCAATTTCAAGACTGATTTCAGTTTTCGAGAGATTTTGGACTTCTAGTAAATTGTATCTTATATATTTAAATAATTGAAATTTAACAAGCAAAAACTTAAAATCATTATCTTTTCTTGTAAAAGATCCATTTTTAGCCGCAGTGCAAGACAAATACGGATCTTCTAGTTCATCTTCATTTGTTTATACGTAATATTTTTTCAGTCTTGCCTTGAATGGTCTTCTTGCATTAATGTAGATAATGTGTTTCAATTATATCAAATCGATTTTGAACTATCTTCGAACAAAAATCTATCAAACAGGTAGTAAATGTAGATCCTAAATTATATTAAAATAATCAAAACATCTTATAAAAAAATACCGTCTGGTGCCAAAATCAATGCTTGTCTACCCATTTTGTTTGGTTTAGGCTTTAGACTCAGTATTTAGTTAGACGTGAAAGAGGTCGAACACAAAACCACTATATATATTATATCAAGAACAATAACTTTCAATTTCATAAAAGCAATAAATAGTGTGACTCCTTTTTCGGATATTAATAATTAATGACATTTCATCAAATGAAGTGTGCAGGGAGTCCCAAAACGATTTGAAACACTAATTTTTTACCAGTGAGATATAAGTAGACAATGTGAATTGAACAAAAAAAAATCAAACTAGAGAACAGGAATTCTGCTTTTTCAGAATTTAGTGTCGCTCCCGGCATTTCCATTACTTCATTTTCTTCTGATGGACTGGTGGCTTTTATTATTATGAAACAGCCATTATAAATGAAGCGTTAGGTGAAGATGAAAGAGAGCCATAAAAAGTTAGAACTCTGATTTTCTGGTCAGAATGGGGGGGGGGGGGGAGGAATGGCCCTATTTTTTTTTGCCAACAGTCCATCAGAAGAAAATAACTCGGATAATCGGGACTCTACTGCAAAACATATTTCAATTTTTTAAGACTTAAAGCACAAGCTTTTATTTTATGTAAAATGACGTCATTTGCATTAATATAGATACTTAAAATTAAATATAGTTTATAATAGCCCCATGTTTTATCATAAATCCTTCATTTATATTTTTCTCAAAATAGCACGTATTTAATTAATTTTTTTTTTCAATTTTTATGAGAAAATGGCAACAAAAAGATATAATTGCTATTTTTTCAACAATTTTTTCTTTACTCTCTACAGAAATGGAGTAACTTGAGTTGCCAAAATGAAACAAATGTCACTAAAAACTACAAAAAAATTAATATTTCAAAAACAAATGGAGATGCAATTTTCAAACATTGCATTAAAAAGTACTTTTTTCCCCAATACGATGGTATAAACATTGGAAATGTGTGATGCTTAGAAGTTTTAACAAATGCTGTAGAATATAAGCAATTTTGGACTATTACACCATAGATTATTCAAATATAAATAAATGAAATGTAAATAAACAACAAATCAATTGCTAAAATGGCTTATACACATTTAATATATATTAAAACATTAAAATCACTAAAATAACTATTCCACGGTTTCAGCGCACCTCCGTGGCCTTCTTCAGGAATCTAAATGAACCAAGATGTCAGCTATGTCAAAACTCCGCTCGACAGAAAATCGTACACATGGGGGGAATCAACCAATGAACGGGAAATACAAATTTACAAATTATTATCTCAACAGATGGCGCCAGTAAATTTGTATATTCGTTCATTGGTTGATTCCCCCCATGTGTACGATTTTCTGTCGAGCGGAGTTTTGACATAGCTGACCTCTTGGTTCATTTAGATTCCTGAAGAAGGCCACGGAGGTGCGCTGAAACTGTAGAATAGTTATTTTAGTGATTTTAATGTTTTAATATATATTAAATGTGTATACGCCATTTTAGCAATTGATTTGTAGTTTATTTACATTTCACTTATTTATATTTGAAATGCTGTAGAATATTTAATCACACAATGAAACTACGGCTGGCCTATACAAGGTAACATTATTTATTGGAGACAAAATAAGCTGGGAGAAAGGAATAGCATACCGGGGGCTAATAAGGTCGGGTAAGGTAGGCCTTTTTAAAAACAAGATAATTACAAAAACATTGCATACCTGTATTTTTATAATTGAGTCCTAATGAAGGGAAAGAAATAATCTGGGTTATACCTCTTTTTTGCAGCATTTAATCTCTTTGCGATCAAAGTCTTTAAGAAAATTTTCAATTACTGGTTTCACAAAATAGAAACTTTTGTCTAATCGAAGAAATGCTTATATTATATAAGAAAAAAATGTCTATTAAAAATTACTGGTAGGAATAATTACGGATTCTGAATACTTTATTCGTCAAGTGTGTGTGACACTTGTCACAAAGGGTTTAAAATTAAGGAACATATTCAAGTTGATAATGACCTTCTTTAAATCAGAAGTACATTAACTGCTGTTTTTTTTCTTGGGGTGGGGTGGGGGAAGCCACAAATACATTAGTAGATAATAAAAGGGGGTTCTGCGCCAGCGGCGTACGCGGCGTGACCTCTGTGCACCTGTGAAGGTCATGCGGCGGCGGAGGTCATGGGGTATGAAGGTCATGTGGCGTACTCTTGGAGGCGGGGTCAAGGTGATGCGGCGGTGAAGGTGATGCGTCATCTTATAGTATGAGGGGTTATTTTGAGTTTAATTATTTTACTAATGATAATTAATTTTAATTGGGGGACTTTAACTTTTTTCGGGGTAATTTTTGAAGATTGAAATTTTTAGAGATTGATTTTTTTTTTCTGACCGTACTACAGTTTGAGGGGTATTTTTAAGTTTAATTATTTTACTAATGATAATTAATTTTAATTGGGGGACTTTAACTTTTTTCAGGGTAATTTTTGAAGATTGAAATTTTTAGAGATTCATTTTTTTTTCTCACCGTACTACAGTACTTAGGGATAATTTTACATTTGAAAAATACATTAACGATAATTAATTAAGAAATTTTAATTGGGGGGCTTAAACTTTTTTGGAGTAATTTTTTGAAATTTTTGGGACAATGATTTTTTTTTTTTTTTTTTTTCGTCGTACGAGGGGTTTTTTGAGTTTGATATTTTTTCATTAATGATAATTAATTAAGAAATTTTAATTGGGCGACTTTAACTTTTTTTTGGGAGTATTTTTGAAGATTGAATTTTTCATGGACATTGAATTTTTTCGTCGTACTGCAGTATGAGGGGTTATTTTGAGTTTGATTTTTTTTTTACTAATGATAATTAATTAAGAAATTTTAATTGGGGGACTTTAACTTTTTTCGGGGTAATTTTTGAAGATAGAAATTTTTGGGAGATTGATTTTTTTCCTTTCCGTACAGTACGAGGGGTAATTTTAAGTTTGATTTTTTTTTTTACTAATGATAATTAATTTTAATTGCAGGACTTTAACTTTTTTCGGGGTAATTTTTGAAGATTGAATTTTTGGGAGATTGATTTTTCTTTTAAACGTACTGCAGTATAAGGGGGTATTTTTGCATTTGAAAAATATATTAATGATAATTAAGAAATTTTAATTGGGGGACTTTAACTTTTTGGGGTAATTTTTGAAGATTGAATTTTTGGGAGATTGATTTTTTCTCTTACCGTACTACAGTATGAGGGATAATTTTAAGTTTTTTTTTTTTTTTTTTACTAATGATAATTAATTTTAATTGGGGGACTTTAACTTTTTTCGGGTAATTTTTGAAGATTGAATTTTGGGAGATTCATTTTTTTTTCTCACCGTACTACATTACTTAGGGATAATTTTACATTTGAAAAATACATTAACGATAATTAAGAAATTTTAATTGGGGGACTTAAATTTTTTGGAGTAATTTTTGGGACATTGATTTTTTTTTTTTTTCGTCGTACGAGGGGTTTTTGAGTTTGATATTTTTCCATTAATGATAATTAATTAAGAAATTTTAATTGGGGGACTTTAACTTTTTTGGGAGTATTTTTGAAGATAGAATTTTTCGGGGAAATTGATTATTCTTTTCGTCGTACTCCAGTACGAGGGGTTATTTGTACTTTTAAAAAATTAATTAAGAATTTTTAATTGGGAGACTTTAATTTTTGGGAGTAATTTTTGAGATAGATTTTTTTTTTCTGACATTTATTTTTTAGCACACTTGAGTTTTCAGTGTTTTTACTGGCAACGATTTTTAATTTGGGAACTTTCAAATATTTTTTTCGCGATTTTTCATTGGCAATCGAATTTTAAACATTCATTAAGCATTTTAATTGGGAGACTTTATCTTTTAACGCAAATTTTTAGATAAAAATGGAATTTTAAACATAAATTGGATGAGGGGACTTTACGCGATTCAATTTAGTGACATATGCGCTCGAATATTGAGTATTAATTAAAATTATGAATGATTGTGAATTTTTGTTATTTAGTGTTAGAATTTATGTATGCGAATTTTTTAATAGTACTGCCCCACCCGTGGGTGAGAGGTTATGCTCATGAAGCTAATAGACGTGAAGTGCTGGGTTCGATCCCAATCGCGTCCGTCGGCCTAATCGTTCGGAGTTTTATTCGAACCATGGATTTTCATGTGTAAATTCAGGTTAGGTTACCTTAGAAAGACGCTGACAAAGGGCACTCCCCCCTTTATCCCTAGTGTAGATAATCAATCGCGCCCGTCGGCCTAATCGTTCGGAGTTTTGTTTGAGCTATAGATTTTCATGTGTAAATTCAGGTTAGGTTACCTTAGAAAGACCTTCACGAAGGGTACTCTCCCCTATATCCTTAGTGTAGATAATCAATCACACCCGTCGGCCTAATCGTTCGGAGTTCTCTTCGAACCATGGATTTTCATGCGTAAATTCGGGTTAGGTTACCTTAGAAAGACCTTCACGAAGGGTACTCCCCCCTATATCCCTAGTGTAGATAATCAATCGAACCCGTCGGCCTAAACGTTCGGAGTTTTGTTTGAGTCATGGATTTGCATGCGTAAATTTGTGTTAGGTTCCCTTAGAAAGATCCACACGAAGGGCACTCCCCCCTCGGGCCTAGTGTAGATAATCGGCCGTCAAAATCAACCAAACCTTTTAAAGGTTAGGTATAACTATGTTGGTACATGATTTGTTATGGAATTTTTAGGTTTGTATGTATTGCTTTATACATTTGAAATAATATTTAAAAAAAAAAAAAAAACATGAAATGGTATTCATAAAGATATTAGGAAATTTTCCCCCTTTCCCCTTAATGAATATATATTTGTAAAATACAGGGTTACCTATTCAATGGTCCGTTTGAATTTGTCCCATCAAATTTTATTGACGCATGTTTTCGAAAAGTTTCATATTTTTAAAAACTAGAAAATCGATTTTTTAAACGTTTATATTAAAACACTTTGAATTTTTAATAAGATTTTGGGAAAAAAACGCATTTTTTACAAATTTACACTAATATTACACTTTTTAGAATAAAACTTTTAAATACATAAATTAAACACACTTACTTTACTTCAAATGACTTTCAGAGCCTAAAAAAACGCGTGTTTGTGCAGGAAAATGTCTACTATACTGAACCGTGGTCATCGTGCGTTATCTTTGGGAACACTCAGAAGTGAATCACTTTATCTAGATAAGGGGTTTTCCTTTTTATCGTGATAGGATATTAGATTTTAATTTCGATTGACTAATGGTGGGATACAAATTAAGATTTTCAAATAATTAATTTAAGATTTTTATTATCTCACTGATTGCGAATTTAATGAATGAATAATTAATATTACGTCACACAAAACGAATTTTTTGAATAATTTAGATTGCGTCACAATTTTTGAATGATTTTATTAATATAGAATTTATATCCAATTGGGGGTCATTTTTTCTTATAGATTTATTTAAAATAAAATTGGAATATTCATTTAGTAATACTATATTAGCAATTTAATGCATGTGTTACATTTTTTTTTTTTTTTTTTGGATTTAACTATTATAAAATTAGACCTTTTAAAACGGATACTTTTTTAATTGATTCATTAACCGTGAGAATACTTCAAACACGTCATTGATGAGTCATCACACATAAGTAAATTTTCACTCGTAAACATGAAAGTTTTAATAAATGTATTGAGGTTTTTGAAAAGTGACACTCATTTCGTGCAGTGGACTTTGAACTTTTAGTCTAGTTCTAATTTCGATCTAGTTCAAATTTTGCTAAGTTAACACGTTACGAAATATAGGGGAGCTTAATACTATGCATTAATATAACTATGATTTTTGCTTAATTTTTTACAAGGATAAAATTTTTATCATCGGAAAAACGCATCTTTAAGAGATTTAAAATAGATATTTGTAAATATATATATAATTTAATATCATTAAATATTTAGTATCTTCACACATAATTAACACATGTTAATTAAGTACGATTAAATTTAAAAGAAATCATAATTTTCATTAAATTAAAAAGAAATTGTACATTTAACTTTTAATCTAGCAAATATTAAAACATGAAAGAAATGATTGCGCTTTTAGAGCCTATAACTTTAATCATAAAAATTTGAATACTTATCACTTTCAAATGAAAATGATAAACCTTTATTTAAAATTTTTCAGTTTATAATTAGAGACATACAATTAACTAGAAACTTAAGTATAAAAACAGAAATGAATATCTAGCAATAAGGTTAACATTTTTAATAAAAAATTAATATTTTAGGTTAATTTTAAACGTGCTAGTATTTTTAGACTAGCGAAATATCCCTTTTTTAGAAAATACTTTTCTGGTTTAATTTTCATTTATTTTTTAAATATAACTTTTAAAAAATATTCTCAACTGTAAAAACTAGGGATTTGCTTTTGACAATTTTATTTGAATTTAAGATTTGTATCACATTTAGAAGTATATCTTATCAAAATAAATTCGAAATATTTAGATTTGTTTATTATTAATAATTTGAAAAATAAAACATTTAGAAGTAAATTCACCTACTTTTGTTTATGTTACATAAAAATCCAAAAGGGTTGAAAAAGAGTAGCAACACTTCACATAAGTTTTGTGATACTAAATGGAGTAAATTTTGAACATCAATATCTTATCTGTTTGGGTATTTCCATGAATACATGATTCATGAGATAAGCAGAATGTCATGTTCAAATTTGAATCTAAGAACAGCGTTAATGAATTTACTTTATTCATATCATATATACTTTAGCTATAATTAATATAATGTGTAATTAATAAGGGATTTAATTAATATCATTCGTTTTTAAATAAAATCTAAATATAATTGTATCTTTTTCAGTCTTATTTAATAGAAGAGGAATGCTTTTCAAATTTATTAAGAAACATGTAAGTTATTATTAGCTTGGAAATTGCAACTGAATTAAAAATTGACTTTTAACATAGAATTAGTCTTTTGCTAAATTTTCAATGAAAATATTTCTCACTTGAAAGTTTACTTCTCACATTAAAAAAGTCATATACTTGGAATTTTTACTGGGAAAATTTTCTCACATGGAAAAAGGCTTTAGTGATTGTATTAGAATAAAAACTTATCATATTAAAATTTTTAATAAGTAAATTATTATTATTAAATATATGTCACCCACCACTCACTTTATTTACAAATAAATATTTTTCACTTTTTAATGGAAACAAAAATGGTAGGTAAAGCTTTCGTTTAATATTTTTAAATTAATTTGAGTCTTTTTTTTTTTTTCAGTGCGACTCCTTCAAATTAAAAACCTTTTGAGAGCTTTTATAGGGAGAACGTAAACAAATCGAAGTCTCACATTTCAACAATAAAGGATTTATACTAAGTACACTACAAACTTATTTATAAAAAGGAAAGACATAACCTTATTTCAGTTTTTCGTTAAGCATATTTTTAATTCACAAGCAGGCTTCACACATATTATTTAGCACACAAGTTACTTCAGCGAAAAATCCCTTTTCCTTATCTAAATGATTCATAGGGATTCATACCTCCCTTATGAATACGTTATACAAACGATGTATTAGTTTAATGAATATAAATTTTAACTGAATCCTTTAAACTTTATTTGATAACATTCGATCATTTTTATCTTTCAAAACGAAGAAAAATTATTGAATATCACCTAACAAGCATATACTTTTACACTAACATGTTATAAAAACACTTCTCAATATTCAAATTTTATGATATTTCGACATCTCTCGCCAAGCTTTTTAAGAATGAAAGACTATTTCGTTAGGATATTTAGCTTTTTGTATACAATTTTAGCAATAAATACATAATGCACTCAACTTTACTTTATCATTAAACATTAAATTGATCCATCGCTTAGCAATTCAAACGTAGGATTTTTTTATTTAGGGTAGATAAGTATACGTGTATATATATACATGCGCATATATGTGTGTGCATTTGTCAATGGGGGAAAAATTTAAAAGGTATACACATTGAAAGTTAATCAAATTATTTTAAAAAAAATTTTCCCAACACGTGATAACCCCTACGTCATGAGTGATATCATACACCACGTGACAGGGTTTCCCCATCACGTGATAACCCCTACGTCATCAGTGATAAGTGATGTCATATATCACGTGACTAGATCTAATCAGTTGATAAGATTAGCTGATAAGGACTTAGAATTATTCATTTCACTTTTAGTTTTTGTAATAGAAGGTTGCGCTTAAGACTGCTAGCTGCCATATTAGATAAGTATTATTATTTTGTGTGTTTTTATATAAAAATGAATTTTAAAATTATAATGAAATAGTATTTAATAATTTTAATGAATTTTAAAACATTAATTTGTAATAGTACATTTTAAAGTTAACTGGATATATTTCATGACATGAAGTTTAACTAAAAATAGTAAAAGGTTTTTTTTACACATTAATTTTCATGTTTAATCTATAAAGATATTTTTAAGTCTGAATACTATTAACCCTAGTTAGCATAAAAATATTGCAAACTTGTGAAAAATGGTGATTATTTAATTCAAATTTAAACAATATCTTGTGTTTTGTAATAATATGCATATTTTGAAATATAAAGAGTGAAAACTATCTAAGTTATAAGCATGTTTTTTAATCGCAGCAAACTTTTTGAATATATTTCATAAAACTTTGTTGATTGTCAAACAAAAGCATCGAAAATTATTAAGTTTGTCTAGTGAAAACAGGTTATCATGTTATTTTTACAAGTTAGTTTAATAATGTCATGTTAGCTAGTTTAGTAATGCCACATAAAAGGTATAATTAACGTTAGTACAGAACCTATTTGATTAGACATTGTAGTAGCATGTTTAGCAATATCACAAAAAAGGTATCATTTAAGTTAGGATATAACCTATTTGATTAGTCATTGTTTTATTCGATTAAAAATGTGACCTCTAGTTTATTAAAATGTTTGCGCATGTGCAGATAAAAGGATTTGGGTTGTTTTGATAATCACACAGTCTTTTTAAAAGCAGTTGGTTTATTGTGTTAATAAATGTAGGATAAATAACTAGGATAATGCTAGGATAAATAACTAGTCAGTTTTAACAGAAAACATTAAAATTTTCAAATATATGTATATGCATATTCAAAAAGTATAAATTGAGTAACTTGGAAATAGCATCGAAATATTTAAAACATTTGTTCTGTTAACATAGGTCAAATGCATGTATGTATATAGCTCAAATGCCTGTATGTACATAGCTATGTATTAAAATTTGTTGACTTTAAAATATGAAAGAAACATTTTAAATGTTTTTCAAAGCATTTTTATCAGTTGTTCAAATCTTTAATACTGTCTTGAAATATTTATATAATTTTTTTTAAAATAATTTGATTAACTTTCAATGTGTATACCTTTTAAATTTTTCCCCCATTGACAAATGCACACACATATATGCGCATGTATATATATACACGTATACTTATCTACCCTAAATAAAAAAATCCTACGTTTGAATTGCTAAGCGATGGATCAATTTAATGTTTAATGATAAAGTAAAGTTGAGTGCATTATGTATTTATTGCTAAAATTGTATACAAAAAGCTAAATATCCTAACGAAATAGTCTTTCATTCTTAAAAAGCTTGGCGAGAGATGTCGAAATATCATAAAATTTGAATATTGAGAAGTGTTTTTATAACATGTTAGTGTAAAAGTATATGCTTGTTAGGTGATATTCAATAATTTTTCTTCGTTTTGAAATATAAAAATGATCGAATGTTATCAAATAAAGTTTAAAGGATTCAGTTAAAATTTATATTCATTAAACTAATACATCGTTTGTATAACGTATTCATAAGGGAGGTATGAATCCCTATGAATCATTTAGATAAGGAAAAGGGATTTTTCGCTGAAGTAACTTGTGTGCTAAATAATATGTGTGAAGCCTGCTTGTGAATTAAAAATATGCTTAACGAAAAACTGAAATAAGGTTATGTCTTTCCTTTTTATAAATAAGTTTGTAGTGTACTTAGTATAAATCCTTTATTGTTGAAATGTGAGACTTCGATTTGTTTACGTTCTCCCTATAAAAGCTCTCAAAAGGTTTTTAATTTGAAGGAGTCGCACTGAAAAAAAAAAAAAGACTCAAATTAATTTAAAAATATTAAACGAAAGCTTTACCTACCATTTTTGTTTCCATTAAAAAGTGAAAAATATTTATTTGTAAATAAAGTGAGTGGTGGGTGACATATATTTAATAATAATAATTTACTTATTAAAAATTTTAATATGATAAGTTTTTATTCTAATACAATCACTAAAGCCTTTTTCCATGTGAGAAAATTTTCCCAGTAAAAATTCCAAGTATATGACTTTTTTAATGTGAGAAGTAAACTTTTAAGTGAGAAATATTTTCATTGAAAATTTAGCAAAAGACTAATTCTATGTTAAAAGTCAATTTTTAATTCAGTTGCAATTTCCAAGCTAATAATAACTTACATGTTTCTTAATAAATTTGAAAAGCATTCCTCTTCTATTAAATAAGACTGAAAAAGATACAATTATATTTAGATTTTATTTAAAAACGAATGATATTAATTAAATCCCTTATTAATTACACATTATATTAATTATAGCTAAAGTATATATGATATGAATAAAGTAAATTCATTAACGCTGTTCTTAGATTCAAATTTGAACATGACATTCTGCTTATCTCATGAATCATGTATTCATGGAAATACCCAAACAGATAAGATATTGATGTTCAAAATTTACTCCATTTAGTATCACAAAACTTATGTGAAGTGTTGCTACTCTTTTTCAACCCTTTTGGATTTTTATGTAACATAAACAAAAGTAGGTGAATTTACTTCTAAATGTTTTATTTTTCAAATTATTAATAATAAACAAATCTAAATATTTCGAATTTATTTTGATAAGATATACTTCTAAATGTGATACAAATCTTAAATTCAAATAAAATTGTCAAAAGCAAATCCCTAGTTTTTACAGTTGAGAATATTTTTTAAAAGTTATATTTAAAAAATAAATGAAAATTAAACCAGAAAAGTATTTTCTAAAAAAGGGATATTTCGCTAGTCTAAAAATACTAGCACGTTTAAAATTAACCTAAAATATTAATTTTTTATTAAAAATGTTAACCTTATTGCTAGATATTCATTTCTGTTTTTATACTTAAGTTTCTAGTTAATTGTATGTCTCTAATTATAAACTGAAAAATTTTAAATAAAGGTTTATCATTTTCATTTGAAAGTGATAAGTATTCAAATTTTTATGATTAAAGTTATAGGCTCTAAAAGCGCAATCATTTCTTTCATGTTTTAATATTTGCTAGATTAAAAGTTAAATGTACAATTTCTTTTTAATTTAATGAAAATTATGATTTCTTTTAAATTTAATCGTACTTAATTAACATGTGTTAATTATGTGTGAAGATACTAAATATTTAATGATATTAAATTATATATATATTTACAAATATCTATTTTAAATCTCTTAAAGATGCGTTTTTCCGATGATAAAAATTTTATCCTTGTAAAAAATTAAGCAAAAATCATAGTTATATTAATGCATAGTATTAAGCTCCCCTATATTTCGTAACGTGTTAACTTAGCAAAATTTGAACTAGATCGAAATTAGAACTAGACTAAAAGTTCAAAGTCCACTGCACGAAATGAGTGTCACTTTTCAAAAACCTCAATACATTTATTAAAACTTTCATGTTTACGAGTGAAAATTTACTTATGTGTGATGACTCATCAATGACGTGTTTGAAGTATTCTCACGGTTAATGAATCAATTAAAAAAGTATCCGTTTTAAAAGGTCTAATTTTATAATAGTTAAATCCAAAAAAAAAAAAAAATGTAACACATGCATTAAATTGCTAATATAGTATTACTAAATGAATATTCCAATTTTATTTTAGATAAATCTATAAGAAAAAATGACCCCCAATTGGATATAAATTCTATATTAATAAAATCATTCAAAAATTGTGACGCAATCTAAATTATTCAAAAAATTCGTTTTGTGTGACGTAATATTAATTATTCATTCATTAAATTCGCAATCAGTGAGATAATAAAAATCTTAAATTAATTATTTGAAAATCTTAATTTGTATCCCACCATTAGTCAATCGAAATTAAAATCTAATATCCTATCACGATAAAAAGGAAAACCCCTTATCTAGATAAAGTGATTCACTTCTGAGTGTTCCCAAAGATAACGCACGATGACCACGGTTCAGTATAGTAGACATTTTCCTGCACAAACACGCGTTTTTTTAGGCTCTGAAAGTCATTTGAAGTAAAGTAAGTGTGTTTAATTTATGTATTTAAAAGTTTTATTCTAAAAAGTGTAATATTAGTGTAAATTTGTAAAAAATGCGTTTTTTCCCCAAAATCTTATTAAAAATTCAAAGTGTTTTAATATAAACGTTTAAAAAATCGATTTTCTAGTTTTTAAAAATATGAAACTTTTCGAAAACATGCGTCAATAAAATTTGATGGGACAAATTCAAACGGACCATTGAATAGGTAACCCTGTATTTTACAAATATATATTCATTAAGGGGAAAGGGGGAAAATTTCCTAATATCTTTATGAATACCATTTCATGTTTTTTTTTTTTTAAATATTATTTCAAATGTATAAAGCAATACATACAAACCTAAAAATTCCATAACAAATCATGTACCAACATAGTTATACCTAACCTTTAAAAGGTTTGGTTGATTTTGACGGCCGATTATCTACACTAGGCCCGAGGGGGGAGTGCCCTTCGTGTGGATCTTTCTAAGGGAACCTAACACAAATTTACGCATGCAAATCCATGACTCAAACAAAACTCCGAACGTTTAGGCCGACGGGCTCGATTGATTATCTACACTAGGGATATAGGGGGGAGTACCCTTCGTGAAGGTCTTTCTAAGGTAACCTAACCCGAATTTACGCATGAAAATCCATGGTTCGAAGAGAACTCCGAACGATTAGGCCGACGGGTGTGATTGATTATCTACACTAAGGATATAGGGGAGAGTACCCTTCGTGAAGGTCTTTCTAAGGTAACCTAACCCGAATTTACGCATGCAAATCTATAGCTCAAACAAAACTCCGAACGATTAGGCCGACGAGTGTGATTGGGATCGAACCCAACACTTCACGTCTATTAGCTTCGTGAGCATAACCTCTCACCCACGGGTGGGGCAGTACTATTAAAAAATTCACAGAAATAAATTCTAACACTAAATAACAAAAATTCACAATCATTCATAATTTTAATTAATACTCAATATTCGAGCGCATATGTCACTAAATTGAATCGCGTAAAGTCCCCTCATCCAATTTATGTTTAAAATTCCATTTTTATCGAAAAATTTGCGTTAAAAGATAAAGTCTCCCAATTAAAATGCTCAATGAATGTTTAAAATTCGATTGCCAATGAAAAATCGCGAAAAAAATATTTGAAAGTTCCCAAATTAAAAATCATTGCCAGTAAAAACTCTAACACAAAAATTATGCCCCTAAAAATAACACCGAAAACTCAAGTGCGCTAAAAAATATATGTCATAAAAAAAAAATCTATCTCAGAAATTATTCCCTAAAATTAAAGTCTCCCAATTAAAACTTCTTAATTAATTTTTAAAAGTACAAATGACCCCTCGTACTGGAGTACGACGAAAAGAAAAATCTATCTCCCAAAAAATTCTATCTCAAAAATTATCCCCAAAAAGTTAAAGTCCCCCAATTAAAATTTCTTAATTATCATTAGTAAAAAAATATCCAACTCAAAATATGCCCTCGTACTAAACAACAGCGAAATAAATCAATGTCCATGAAAATTCAAAAATTACCCCCAAAAAGTTAAAGTGTCTCAATTAAAATTTCTTAATTAATTATCATTAATGAAAAAAATCAAACTCAAAAACCCCTCGTGCGACGAAAAGAAAAATCAATGACCCCTAAAAATTCAAAAATTACCCCGAAAAAAGTTAAAGTCCCCCAATTAAAATTTCTTAATTAATTATCATTAGTAAAAAAAATCAAACTCAAAATAACCCCTCATACTGCAGTACGACGAAAAAATTCAATGTCCATGAAAAATTCAATCTTCAAAAATACTCCCAAAAAAAGTTAAAGTCCCCCAATTAAAATTTTTTAATTAATTATCATTAATGAAAAAATATCAAACTTAAAATAACCCCTCGTACGACGAAAAAAAAAAAAAAAATCAATGTCCCAAAAATTTCAAAAAATTACTCCAAAAAATTTAAGTCCCCCAATTAAAATTTCTTAATTAATTATCGTTAATGTATTTTTAAAATGTAAAATTATCCCTAAGTACTGTAGCACGGTGAGAAAAAAAAAATGAATCTCTAAAAATTTCAATCTTCAAAAATTACCCTGAAAAAAGTTAAAGTCCCCCAATTAAAATTAATTATCATTAGTAAAAAAAAAAACTTAAAATTACCCCTCATACTGTAGTACGGTAAGAAAAAAAAAATCAATCTCCCCAAAATTCAATCTTCAAAAATTACCCCCAAAAAAGATAAAGTCCCCCAATTAAAATTAATTATCATTAGTAAAAAAAAAAAAAAAAAACTTAAAATTACCCCTTATACTGTAGTACGGTAAGAAAAAAAAATGGATCTCTAAAAATTTCAATCTTCAAAAATTACCCCGAAAAAAGTTAAAGTCCCCCAATTAAAATTAATTATCATTAGTAAAAAAAAATCAAACTTAAAATAACCCCTCGTACTGTAGTACGGTAAGAAAAAAAAAATCAATCTCTAAAAATTTCAATCTTCAAAAACTACCCTGAAAAAAGTTAAAGTCCCCCAATTAAAATTAATTATCATTAGTAAAATAATTAAACTTAAAAATACCCCTCAAACTGTAGTACGGTCAGAAAAAAAATCAATCTCTAAAAATTTCAATCTTCAAAAATTACCCCGAAAAAAGTTAAAGTCCCCCAATTAAAATTAATTATCATTAGTAAAATAATTAAACTCAAAATAACCCCTCATACTATAAGATGACGCATCACCTTCACCGCCGCATCACCTTGACCCCGCCTCCAAGAGTACGCCACATGACCTTCATACCCCATGCAGAGGACGCCGCACACCCTTCACAGGCGCACAGAGGTCACGCCGCGTACGCCGCTGGCGCAGAACCCCCTTTTATTATCTACTTACATTTCGATAAAACATTATTCCGACAGAAGTCATGTAATTTTAAATTCTAGAGTGTTTTCTCTCAACTCCAATATATAACTTAGCAATGCTTCGGTCATAGTGTTGCAAGCATCCATTGTCTTTTGCCTCATGTTTAATTATCTTTTACATATGTATCATCGTCCGTGTTTCCCCTTCCTTCAAGCATGAAAGTGTTCCTCCTAAAGGAGGAATTCCACCTTTTTCAAAGCAAATTTGGACATTCTCTGAATTGATGCAAAAAGGTAAAGAAAATATTAGAAGCATATGGGGGGTGGGGGGGGGGGTCTAGAAAGCTTAGTAAGACACTTTGTCTACCCAAACCCTTGGAGTTTGTTTCTGATTTGCTGTACTATGAAATCAAAGGCAAGCTTTTATTATAAGCGTCTGAAAGTCATGTAAACTAAGTTCTTTAACTGGGAAAAGGAAGTTTCCATAAGGTCTTTTGGAATAGAATATTTTATTTTATTTATAAAACACTTCTGGGTAATTTCAGTTAGGCATTTTTGGAAATGTATTTCTGGAGTAAAGATCAATTTGGCGTGCATATATTTAAAATAGAGATTTTTTTTCTTTTAAGTAAAGTCTTAAACATTCAAATCATTCAAAATAATACATATATTTTGAAAAATTAATCTCTGTACTTCACGTAAGTTCATCAGATACATTTGGATGGATTTATACTTTTAGCAAACTCTTTCCAATTTTCTTTTTTGATTTAATGAATTTATACATTTGTTATTTTTTTTTCTTTTAATACTTTCTAAATTTAAAAAAAAAAAAAAAAAAAAAAAAAAAAAAAAAAAAAAAAACATGTACAGTTATAATTTATTTTATTGTATGAATAACTGTTGAAATGCATCTAAATTATACAAGTTTGGCCTTATTGTCAAGATGAAAAAAATTTTTCGCCTTTTTTTCCCCATTTCCCACTTTTATGCCTGTTCCTTACAATATCTCACAGATTTATATTTTTAATTTGATGTTTGATTGTCCCCACTCACAGTGGTTAATTTTCAATTCATTCAGTTTTAAAGGATAAGAAATTGCATTTTTTAAAAATGATCTTGTTGCAGAAAAAAAAAAAAAATCTTTTCTAATTAAACAATTTTGTCTATGGAGGTCATATAAAAATTAAAAAAAGTATTTGGAAATTAATGGCAGGGCTATTTTATTAACATAATCTTATTTCCGACTTTTATTTAGACATTTCTGCAAGTTATATTGCCTATTTAAAAAAATAAATAAATAAAATAAAAAGGTCACAGATACATTTCAATAAAACATTATTCCGACAGAGGTCATGTAATTTTAAATTCTAGAGTGTTTTCTCTCAACTCCAATATATAATATAGCAATACTTCTGTCATATTGTTGCAAGCATCCATTGTCTTTTGCTTCATGTTTAATTATCTTTTACATATGTATTATCGTCCGTGTTTCCCCTTCCTTACAATATCTCACAGATTTATATTTTTAATTTGATGTTTGGTTGTCCCCACTCACAATGGTAAATTTTCAATTCATTCAATTTTAAAGGATAAGAATTTACATTTTTTTAAATGATCTTGTTACAGAAAAAAATATTTTTTCTAATTAAACAATTTTGTCTATGGAAGTCATATAAAAATTAAAAAAGTGTTTGGAAATTAATGGCAGGACTATTTCATTAACATAATCTTATTTCCAACCTTTATTTGGACATTTCTGCAATTTATATTTCCTATTTATCTCCAACAAGTAAATGGAAATGCGTTTCAGTCTTTTGGAAACACTCTGTATACCTGCAGTAGTAAAAATAAGTCCTCATATTGGTTTTATTTGCTTTTAAGGTAGTCAAAGACCTCTACAATATTTTTAGTATTTTTATGAAATTGAACTACGGTCCCTTATTTTCATGAACGTAGGATCAAGTCAGATAAAGAAAAGAGTAGATTCAACCCTCTCTGGATTTTTTTTTTTTTTTTTTTTTTTCTGCCAGTCCTCATGTATTTTCAACGTACACTCAAGTATTTAACACAATTGGATTAAATTACAATGAGTTTATCTTTGCAGCACACATTCACACAAACGAAAAACTCCGCAAGTTGCTTCATTCAGTAAAATTTAAGGAAAATTACATCAATTACACAATCTAAATTTTTATATGGTCCCTTAAGAGAAAACGCTAAAAATGCATAATATTTAAAGAATCACAACTTTGTGAGTTGTACTGTAAAGAGAATAATCCAACACACAAGAGCCAAAATCTCAACCAAGTATAACACGAATCGAGCAGCTCTCTGTTACGTATGGTTTTGGGAGAACACGTATCTGTCTATATTATAAAGGACAAACATATCTGTGCGTAACGCATACGTCATTTTGCGAATGGCAACACTTTGAAATTTGAATTAAAATTTCGGTTTTGCAATTATATCTACGGCACATTTTTAAATTTTTAAACATCGCACATTTTAAATTTTAACACCATTGTATAAGAAAAAAATGCTCTTTTAAATGCAATTTGTTTGAAAGCTGTATTTCAATTTATTTTTGAGATATTAATTTTTTTTTTTGTAGTTTTTAATACAAATTTTGTAATTGTGGCAATTGAAATACTCCATTTATATTGAAAGTAAAGGGAAAATAGTCATGGTTTATTATTTTAACTGATTATATCCTTATTGATGCCATTTTCACAATACAAATTAAAGTAACTTTTTTATAATTTTTGAACAGAAAATGATGTCAGACATTAAAAAAAAAACACGCATTCTTCTTCATAAATCAGTTACATTTCAATATTTTTGCATTACGCTGATACTGAGTTTGAGACGCTAGGCAAAATGATTCAGTGAGTAAAAATTATGTCATATTTAAAATAAAACGATCATTTATTTTGATAAAACTAAATATTTGACCAATACTAAATGGCCAATACTATGACAACTAAAGGCAAATTTCTGAATTTTTTTTCGCGGGTATTGAGATTAGAACTTAAAGTTTGTGCGAATGTTCACATGAAAAGTTGTATGGGACAAACGTGACTTTAAGTTTAGAAATACATTCATTACTAATCTATTTCGCATTAAAATACTTTCAAATTGTGAATTTGAGTGGTGCGTATGTAAATTATGGGAATTGAAAATAACGCACAATTTAGATTTCATGGGGGAAAATTTTCGATGTGACAAAGCGAAATCCTTCTAACATAAAAGTCTCAATCGATAAATTCATCATAATTACTCATCTTGATTACATATTCTAATAGAGTTTAATTTTTCAATAATTTAAGCAGTTGAAGTTTGTGGGAATAATATTTTAGTAATTTTAGGTTAAAAATATTATTTCTTTTAAGAGTGAGACAACCAATGTTAGATGAATTTTTACTGTAATTATTTTTGTAGGTTTATTATAAATTCGATCTGACAGTTCCTTTCTAACATTTTAGTTCGTCGAATTTCGACGGGTTCCAACTCGTACTAATAAAGTGTCACTCTCTCTGTGTCTGTCCGCGATGGCTTGGAAAATCTACCGCATGTACGTGTACATGTACAAGGCTGAAATTTTCTGTGACGATTGCCCAAGGTCTCTCCTGATGCACCTGAGACTCGGAATTTTTCTAATTACAGTAGAACCTCTTTTATCCGAAACTTTTTTAACAAAACTCTCGGTTAACCGAAATCCATTTTTAAATTTTATTTATTTAAACTATCACATTCCTTGTGTGCAAAATTTATTTTGAAAGCTTTTTTTTTTTTTTTAATATCCTTATATTTTATATTCCTTGTGTGCAAGCAGTCCTTTCCGAACTACGATTACATATAAATATTTTCGATCCCTTTTTGAGTCCCTTTCAGTTTAACTTGAGCTCCCGTAAGCTGCGAAGTGGAACGAAGAAAACGAACAAATTAGCAGTTCTGGAGCTTTTGAATGTTTTGCAAAAGTTTTGTCATGGCTGGAGCAGCAGGAAGACTGTGATACTGGTGAACTCATAATATTAAAAAACTTCGTGATAGAGCTTCAAAGCAAAGGCAATCGAAAGGGCGACACACAAAACATTTTTTCAAACCCTTATATACATAAAAGGTACTTGATTTCAAAATTAAAATTCAGATAATTTATTCTTGTTTCTATTTTGCTATTGCTTTAATTTTATTAAGCACTTGTTGTTACCATAATAAGAAATATTGCATATATTTCTCCGTAATCTTAAAATTGAAGCATTCTCGATTATCCAAAAATTTCGATTTTCCGAAAGATGGTCGCTCTCAATTACTTCGGATAATCGAGGTTCTACTGTATTAGCTGTTATTAATTAAAAATCGCAACAAACTCTTCAAAAACTCATCTCTGTCCTTCCGAGAGGAAAATAAAGCTTTGGCACATGCGTAGAAAGCCATTTACGCATCCGAAGGAAGCGAAGAATAGACTTTTCGATTTTATTTGTGTTTTTAATAGTTTTGTATTAAGCTAAATCGGCCAAACGGCTCGGTACAGTTAAAATTGGAAGACATGTTCCGAAAGATCGTACTCTTACATTTCAAATGCTGCAATCAATTCCAAAAATAATATCGCAGTTAACCCTTCGAAAAAATAAATAAATAAAAAAGGGTCGTTTTTCTCTCCTTGTGGCAACGCCCCTCCAGATCCAATTTTAGAGGTACCGACAAACCAAAAATATGCTCTTAAAGCTGAAACCTTCTAATCGATGGTGCAATCGATTTTTAAAAATATAAATTTTAACCCTTTCAAATACACCGGCGAACGCCGGTCTCTTCGCGCCTCACGGGGGCGATATTTTTCTTACGCTAAAAGTAACTAAATGTCCGTATTTTAACACAATTTTTTAGAGCATCTAAGTAGACCAGGTTTACATCACCTACCAAAATTTGAAAACTTTCGGACGGGTAGAAATGTTTTTTACTAAATAAAATGCATGAAAATTTCGACGAAAAAGAAAAATACCAAATAGCATACTTTCAATTCAATATATATATTTTTTGGATTTTTTAATTTAAAAATATAAATTCAGACAAAATGAAGTTAAAGATATAAAATCATACACATTTGAGGTTCATTTAAGGTTGTTTTCACGAGCCCGGGCAACGGCGGGCGGGTCAGCTAGTGTTAAATAAATATTTGAAGTTAAACCCTTTGTGCTTCAACAGATTTTAAAACCAGGGGCGCCATTTCAGAACTTTCTTGGGGAGGGCAAACATTTTTTGAGGGATTCTATATAGCTAAGGGTATCCAGGGGTCTAACCGCCCCCCCCCCCCTCCCGTGTGAGAAACGTTTACCGACTTATGCTTACAATAACAGTAAAAACTTCGAATACGAAAACTCAGAACCAATGAAATATTTCGTTTTAAACAGGTTTCCGTCTTAGAAGGTAAAATTTTAATATATTGGACATGATTTTTTTTTCTTTTTAGACAGGGTTCTATTATAGACAGGTTTCATTTTTACAAGTATCCTCACTGACTGTTAAACGATCTGCTCTATAGTACAGCTCTGAAAAGAGATGTATTAGAGTAAAACTTGTGAAAACGAAACCTGTCTATAACAGATTTCTTTCTTGAAGGGGAAAAAGTCAAATTTCGTTGAAAAAATATCATACAATTATACTTGATAAGACGGAGGCCTGTTTAAATGGAGCTTTTCTCTAGTCCCTTTCGAAATTTTACTTACAGGAGCGCCATTTCATGAATTTCCTGACGAAGAAGAAGGAAAATTTTTCTTTGAGGAACTGGGAAAGGGAAAAATTACATAACTTTCAGAACTGCACAAATCACACAGAAAGAAAATCCCGCACAATAAAAAATGCTCTACGTGATTTTGTCTCCATAATTTCTTTCACAAGCATGTGATTATTCCACGATTTTTTTTAATTTCCGTGAAAGTCCGAGATTTTTCTTTCTTTCAAAATCCGCAAAATCAATTGGTCAATGGGTCGCAGGAAACTTTGAAAAAAAAAAAGTCTTCAAAATGGTCGTTTAAAAAATTGCTAATTTTTTCAAACGACCGCGGAAAATATCGCTAATTTCATCAGAGATCGCGGAAAGAAATACAGATTTCGTCAAATGATTACTTAAACAGAAATCTTGAATTTCGTAAAAGGATTGCGCAAAAAATCGCGAATTTCATCAAAAGATTGCGCAAAAAAAATCACGAAAATTTAGTCGAACAATCGCGCAATTAAATCGAGGAGAAATTCGTCAAACGATCGCGTAATAAGATCCAAAATTTTGTCTAATTCTCGCGCAAAAAAATCACAAACATTATTAGTCGGTAACAGAAACAAAATCACGAATTTCAATGAATGATAGCGATAAGGAATCGTGAATTTTGTCAAAAAAATCGCGGAAACAAATACCGAATTTCGTCAGTTGGACGCGGAAAAATATTGTGAATTTCGGCAAGTGCTCGCGCGAAAAAAAAATCCATTTCGTATAACTCTTGCAGAAAAAAATCTTGAATTCCGTGAATCGATCGCGGAAAACATTGCAAATTTTGTCGGATGATCGCGAAAAATAAAATCATGAAATTCAATCAGTCATGAGATAATCAGCAAACGAACGTCATGAACAGGTCACGAAATTTGCAAATTTTGTGATCTATAAGTATAAGGCGATTTTCGTTAGTGATTTTCTGCAAGTGAAGGTAAAGCGTTAATTGTTTTGGATTGTGTTTTCACTATTATGAGATGGTTTCATGTTAATCCGATTTTTCAAAGAAAAAGAAGTTTTTCTAAATATTTTTCAGGTAAAAAAACCACATACTTGAACATTAATGAATACTATGTATATATCCTCATTTTTCTGCAGAAAAGGTAAAATTTATAATTAATATTCATATAAAAAGGACAAATAAATGCACAAGAATTACTTTCATGTGCATGCATATAATTTAAAATTATTTAAAATACATTAGATAAACCCAGAACGTTTTCAGTCGTCACAAGACCGTCATCAGTGGGATTTAAATGTTATTATTTTCTTTGCGCTTATTCGAGAATTGGCTTGAAGAAAATCATTATGATTGTAGTGTCAGTGATTTTGACGAGTTTTTCCATGATCAATTTGCACACAGCTGAGAAGCAACTTGGTAAAAAAAATTCTCACATGTATTTTTAAAATTAACCAAAGTACTCATTAAAGATATATGTCTCACCTTGAGGTAGTTCGAATAGTAAGGCTTTAGGAAAATTTTTTTTTATAATTATTAATTTCTATGCATAAGCATTTATTTAATGCTTATGTTTTCATTGCAATCAAACCGGATAAGTTATTTTAAAGTTTGAGCAATATTCTAATGTTTGTTTGAGTCTCACATTTGATTAGGGATGCACCGAATACTCGGTATCTATTCGGTATTCGGCCTATTCGGCAATACTAACCTAATATTTGGTTAGGCCGAATATTAAACTATTCGGTTTGCCGAATATTCAGCTTGGCCGTCTGTTTGGCCGAATATCAAACCGTTCGCCCAAACCGAATACTTAAAAAACCTCTTTAAAATATTTTTTAAAACGTTACACAACTTCTACTTCTAACTGTCAATTAATAAAGATATTCAGAATAATTAGAATCTTTAAATAAAAAAGAATGATTTTATATTATTTATTTGTTGTTTTAAGAACGTCACTTAAAAAAATTAACCATTAATGACCCGTCATTTGCTCATGGGAATTATTAAATGTAGAAATGCAAGTTACTGAGCATTGTCTGGTAAATAATCAGTTTCTTGCTTTTTCGCAAACAGGTGTTTCTAAACAAAATGGAAGAAAATTTCAGGGGTAATAATAGGCATCAAAACAGGCATTTTTTGTCCAGTAAATCAGGATCGCAATTCAGTTATACAGTCAAAAATACAGTGTATCCTCAAGCCAAACTTTAATTTTCTTTTGTTACTTTAACAATAATGAAGGTATTGTAACTATATTGTCAACAGAGTTACTTTAATTTCTGTGAAATATGATAACATGACGAGAAGTGCTGGAAATAGCAACCATTCATATCTAAACAGCACTGAGCTAAACATTATTTTATAAAGAATGCATCTAACAATACTTATACTGTACCACTGGCCAAAATCCAGTCTCTTCAAAGGATATTATCACATTCTATACAAGCAAAATAATGTGATGCAAATTTCGCTAAAATATCTTCATTTTTATACAGTTATAAATGAAAATTCTGCTACGGTTTGTACACCTTTCATTTTTGATGAAAGAAGTGGAATGATATGTTGTTTCTTGTTCAATATAAGAGAATTCTTTTCATTTGTTTGAATTAATTGAAGAAGGTATGAAATGTAAATTTTGTTATCTAAAAATGTTTTAAACCATCCTCTTTTTAAATAATAACTCAAAACATACTATTTTTAGTACAATATTTACTTGTAAAAATACTCTTGTTTATCAAAATGGAAGTATCTGTGCTAAATATTATATAAAATTGCTTAAAATTTAACTTTTTAACGTTTAACACTGAGATATAAAAATATTTGGCCAGCCGAATAGATACTATTCGACTGGCCTAATATTCGGTATTCGGCCTAACAGTTACTATTCGGTTGGCCGAATATTCGGTATTCGGCCAAAATCACTATTCATTGCATCCCTGCATTTGATAGTTGATAAATTTTTTGAAACATCAAATTCCTTGGGGGGGCCCAGCCCCCCTCAAATGGCGACCCTGTTTAAAACTCTATAAAAGAAAATTTGATATAAAATCAATTTAATGCGTCTGTCTTTGTTTAGTCCGTTAGATTTTATATGTAATGCAAAATGCTTTACCATGTTAAGGAAGCACACTACATTTTAAGAAGTAAAATAACTTTTTAAACTGTTATTTTCTTAACTTTTTACAAATAACTAGTTTTATTCGTTGGAAGATGTTGAAGTGGAATTTTTTTCATACAAAATAATATCCTACATTTACAGATAAAACAAAAATATATTTGCTTTTATTATCTTACAAGTAAGAGGGGATTTTAAAAAAAAATGTACTAAGCATTGTATTAAAGCAGCTCCGCTGTACTGAAACTCCCCGATCGCGAAATCCCATGTTGCCCTATGGGAAAACTTGCAAGCGCGATCACCCTTTACCTAATATAATTATTAAAATACCGTTTTCACCATTAGAAAGTAGACGTCAGATGCCGATGATGTGCGTTTTAAAAATTATCTCCATAAATTTTAAGCATTTTTAAGAAGATGATAAAGTTTAATCAAATGGAAATTTCAAAGTTTATAAATATTTTTAAGTACTTAAAATTTGCGGAGATAATTTTTAAAAACGCACATCATCAGCATCTGACGTCTACTTTCTGATGGTGAAAACGGTATTTTTTATAATTATATTAGGTAATGAGTGTGAGTGATCGCGCTTCAAAGTTTTCCCATCGGCTAACATGGGATTTCTCGATCGGGGAGTTTCAAGGCTATTATTGTTGTCAGGCGAAGATACTCGTGAGCTAATGCTAAACCTATGGAAAGGTTATTTTCCAATATTTTAAAATATATATAGCGCGATCCCTGCATCAGCCTTTTTTTACTTTTTCTCTTTTGGTTATAGTTTTTATTTATTTTTTTTTTTTTTTTAAGATGTCATTTTCACTTTTGGAACCAGCTCCAAAATTGAAAGTAACCTTATAAAAGAAATCTGCGACCTAAATCGAAAAAGTAAAAAAGTGCAAATGTAGGAATAGAACTCAGTTAGCCAATGCAAAAAAAATTAAAAATATCGAAATGCAAATGAAATATTAGAAAATAATCTTCCGATAGGTTTAGCATTAGCTGGCTATTTGTCTTCGCCTGACAGGACAGGAGCCTTTAGTATTAATTAAGTATTTTACTATTAAGTAGTTTATTGCTTTAAGTATTTTGTACAGTCCTGGAAAAGGAATGAAGCACCATCCTTACTAACTGTGCCTCAAATCATCGTATAGTATAAAAATATGACAGGTACCAATTAGTAATAACGTCAACTATTTCATGCTATACTTAAATTTTATTTAGCAGATCATCTACACATAGAAATTGTACCAAACTTAAAACTTTTTCAATACCAGTGCTTAATTTTGACACCATATTTGGATTTTTTAATAAATTTTACTTTCGGATACCAAATGGAAAGTCATTCGGTCACATTATTTAGGAATTATAAAAGTTTGAATACATTTATTTTTAATTGTTGCAAAAAAGATTGCTTTGTGGGTAGTTTTTTTAGAATAACTAAAAACTATTTGCGGAATGAGCTGTAATTTTGGATTTGTATGTTTGAACCTTCTAATAATCGATTTCTCAAAAAAAAAAAAAAAAAAAAAAAAAATCATTGATTACAATTTATATTTTTCTCGGGAATGAATTTTGGAAAATATATAACCATATAGCATTGAAATTAATTTTCAAAAAAAAAAAAAAGTAGGAATTTTAATCTATGAATTTTTAGCAGAAATCCATTTCTAGAGGCTTCAAATATGCGAAACCAAAATTACAGCTCATTCCGCCTAGTTGTTTTTGAGTTACGCTTAAAAAATATATATCTGGATTCCTCCTTACATTGTGTTTTTCAATATAAAAAATAAATTTAACATTAGGGGTTTCAAATTCCGCATAAGTTTTAAACTACTGACTGAATGACTTACCGTTTCGTAACCGAAGAATCTAAATATGAAGTCAGAATTGTGTTAGTATTGAAAATTTTCAAACTTGGTATAATTTCTATATAAGGACGATCTTCTAAGCAAAATTTAAGCATTGCATAAATTAGTAGACGGTATTGCTAATAGATTGGTACGACTCACATTTTTATACGATGAGTTGCGGCAGAATTTAGGGGAAATTGGTGCCTTTTTTTTACAATTTCTTTCTTTCTGGACTGTACATTTCTAGTTCCTTGGTTTTGATGTCTCGGAAATCGCCCCCACCCCTCTCGTCGACCAACCTTAAATAAAGAAAATCTCTGTTTATGCCTATTTTATATCTTCTGAAAGCGGGCAGAAAACTTACTATTCAAACTTGTAGGTAAAATTTTCTCTTCTATGAATCGCCCCAAAATTTTAATTGTCAACAGAATAAGCAGTCAGAGCGGAATTAATATCCTTATTTGTATTTTCTGTATGGACAATCAAAGAGTAATAGGTATCTTTGTTTACATTTTCCGCAAGAACAGTGAAAGTGGGATTGGTATCCTTGTTTGTATTTTCTGTGTGTACAGGCAAAGTGAAAGTGACATCCTGTTTTGTATTTTTTGCTTGAACTGTCCAAGTGGAATTAACACCCTTGTATGTACTTTCTACATGAACAGTCAAAGTGGAATTGGCATCCTTTGCATTTTCTGCTTGATCAGTCAAAGTGGAATTGGTATCCTTGTTTGTATTTTCTGTGTGTACAGGCGAAGTGGAAATGACATACTTTTTTGTTTCACCTGTCTAAGTGGAATTAACACTCTTGTATGTATTTTCTACATGAACAGTCAAAGTGGAATTGACATCCTTGTTTGCATTTTCTGCTTGACCAGTCAAAGTGGAATTGGCACCCTTGTTTGCATTTTCTCCTTGAACAGTCAAAGTGGAATTTGCGTCTGTGTTTATGTTTTCTGAATGAATAATCAAATAAATATCTTTCTTTATATTTTCTGCGTGAACTGTCAAGGTGGAGGTGTCATCTTTTTTTTCATTTTTTGTAGGAACAGTCCATGTGGAATTTTCATCTTTGTTTGTATTTCCTGAAGGAACAATCAAAGTGGAATCGGTATCATTGGTTGTATTTCCTGAAAATTTACTCTTCTTTCTTACTAAATGTTGTGCCTTTCTGTTTGATGGTCGTTTCTTAACTTCATTAGCTCGTGTGATCACGTCTTTTAACTCAATATGAGAAATTTTCAACTTCGGATTATTAGGTTCCGTGGTTATCATTTTCTTATGATTTTGTAACATTTCTCTATACCGCTGTTCTTTGACTTCATACTCTTCAAGGCATCTGCCAAAAAAGTTGCTGGAATCAGGATATCCGAACAGACAAGATGTTGTAGAAGATACTGGAGAAAGTTCAGGACTCAATGAGGCTTTACGCTTATGTCTGTTACATTTCCTGAACTTTTTTGGCGACTTTTGTTCTGGATAATTTTCATCTTCTGAAGAAGTATCAGGCTCGGAAAGTGTTTCTCTAACGTCCTGCAAAAGTGAAAAGTACCTTAATCTTGTCCTTTCCGATAAAACAACATTTTTTGGTTTGAAAATGAACTGAGGCATTTTGGGAATATCATCTGGAGGTAAATCAGAAGCAGCTTCAATTATTTTTTTTCTTGAGATGAAAATATCCCGTAAAAGATTATTGGCATAGTCCCGTTGCTGATCTTTGTATTCTCTGAAGTTAGCTTTTTTTAATGCTGTGATTACTTCCGTAATACCAGGAGATAAAAGTCCATCGTACAATTTATTGAAAAACTGCCTCAGCGGGTTCCCAAATTTGAAATTTTCTCCATCAATCAATTTTTTCAGAGTTTCATCTTTCTCTTTTTCATCATTTTCAGGAAATGAAGGCAATAACTTCTTCAGTCTGTCTCTATGCTTGCTATTTAGCACAGTTTTCCAGGTTTCAGACCTGAGAACTTTTTTAAATACATTTTCTGCACAAGAGAAGCGCTCTGGTAACTGCATTTTAAAAAAATTACAAGCTTCGTTGAAATTATTTCTATCCGCGCAGTTACCTGTTTCGTCAAGACAATAATTACTATGAGAATGAATATTACCATCCATAAGAGAATTACTGGCTATGATGATCAATTATCACTATCATTGAACGACTCGATACAGCACTTATAATGAAGAAACTTCATACAATTCTTCTTGCTTCCGAACTTCTCTAAGCGGAAAATTTTAGTGGCGTCATCTCTCGGTTGTCACTGGAACTAAACGAATTTTCAGCGAGAAAATTTAATAACTATCTCGAAGAAAATACGTATATACTCGCGCATAAGTCGAGGAATTTCTGACAATTTTCGGTAAGCAAATTAGGGGGGGGGGGGGGGGGTCGACTTATACGCGAGTCAGTTAAAAAAGAAAAACCAAAAACTTTGAATACTGCAAAATTATGGCTTTTTATGTGTATGAATAAAAAAATAATGCATAAAATATACAAATAACAATGATTTATAATTTAAAAAAAATTCAATGATTTGTTTTTGTTTACTTACTACCTTTTCGCATTGGAAAGTGAAATCTTTGATTTGATTTTGTGCAAAATTGAAGTAAAAAGTTAGGGGGTCGACTTATATGCGGGTTTTTGATTTTTTTCCAGAATTTGCATTCGAAAGTTAGGGGGTCGACTTATACGCGAGTATATACGGTAAATAAAATCGGTAATCATTTTTAAAAATGCGAAACCGAATTCCATTACCCCCTCCCCCTTTTCTTAATCCAGTTTTTACTCTCTACCAGTGTTGGGCACGCTCGCAAAAAAAAAAAAAAAAAAAAAAAAAAAAAAAAAAAAAAACATTCAAACTCAAAATCAATTTTTCAAAAATGAGTCAAGTTCACGCTCAGATTCAAAATTTTTCAAACGAACTCGCTCAACTCAAACTCATCTATGAAAGTGAGCGAAGTTTACTAAAAGACTCTTTTTCTAATATATTAGAACTTTATCGTCCAAATTTACAAAATTTTGTGAACTAATCTTTTGGTTATTTGATGTAAGGGACTTCATGGGCCCGTCCCAGTTTTACTCCCCGACACTCTGTTCGAGCTTGGTTTGGGGATTACTTTTTTTTAGAGGTTCGGACCGAGAGGATCGACCGGGATTGGATTTACACTAGCCTCCCGTTTAACCGGCCTAAACGGGACTGAGGGTTAGCCGGTTAAGAGAAAAACCGGTTAAACCGGAGAAGTGAAAAAAAATTTAAAAAGTAACTGCTTATTTAATTAATGAAATGCGTAGGATGCATTTAGTTTTTCATTTGGGTAGTTTTAAAAAGTTCACATTTTCTATATTATGTGAAATGAATACTAGTTGTAATTAACTGAATTAAAAAAAAAGTATATCACTAATAACAAATAATGAACAATATTTAATACAAATTAAATTGTTGAAAATCTTTTCACATTCATTTAGAAGAAATTGAAATTATTCTACATTATGTAAATTTGCGTTAATTAACCATAAAGAAGTGAGAACCAAAATTTTCCTATCTGAATTTTGTCTGATGTTGGGAAAAAAATTCGGCCGGGTTAAAGCGGAGTTCCGGTTAAGAGGAGGCCGGTTAACAGGAAGGCTACTGTATTTTCAAAATACTGTTTCTACTGTATTTCTTACTATATATCCTGTTGTAAGCTATATTGATTTTTTAATGGATCTCTATTTGTATGTAAATATATGAATTATTATTAGTACCATTAATCCATTTACACGGCTTGGAGACTTAAAAATCCGAAAAATTCTATATCGAAAAGCCTTCTAAGACGGAGTCACATAGGAGAAAAAAAAAATCGTTATAGTTAAGTTCTTTTTTTTACCAGGCCTGTCGTCTCTTGCAAATGTATTATTTATTTTCAAACGGATTATTATATCCATTTTGCACCGATCAAGAAATTTTTTCCGTTTGAAACAGGATTTCATCGTACACACAGATACTTATAACAGGTTTTACAGTACTGTATCCCCCTCCCCCCCCGCTAAAAATATATGTATGCAGATTCTTCTTCTAAATTCTTTAAAGAGAATTTTAATCGTAGAATAATGGTAAATTAAAAATATATGTATTTTCGACAAAAATTGTTGACCCAAGGAGATTGTTCCACAGATTTTTGCACGAGTCAGACAGGAACGGGTTAATGATTTTCATACAAGCAAGGTTGTGACCGGGACAGAAAATTTCGGTCGGTGCAGACTTCTAGGAAAAATAAAGCACAGGCCCAGAAATAAGCCTGGATCGGCCCGGCCTGAGCCTCCAGAGAAAGCAAGACCCAGGCACGACCCAGAAAAACTGATGATCAGACTCGACCCGTCCCGAGTCCGTGTAGACCTATAAATGGCATTTGAATGGAAAAAACGTGTTCTTAAGGGCTGAAATTTTTTTGAATAAATTATAAAAAAAAAATTTAGTATCAGTTCTAAATTTCGTTCAAACTCACGGATTTTTTGAGCTTTCGTTCAACTCACGTTCATTTATCAAAAAGTGAGTCAAGTTCAATTCAACATTCATAGAAAGTGAGCTAAACTCGTGAGTTTTCGTTCAATGAGCGCGCTCACGTACAACACTGCTCTGTACCCAGGCAGCGATTTATTAACTCTTAAATTCGCTATTTTTTTTTTTTTAATTATTGAAGTCACACAGCATAAATCATTCTCTTACATCAGGTGGTGGAATAAAAACAAATACAAAATGTACGAGCATTAAAAAAAAAGTTTCATGTAATACACGGGAAGAAATCAAGTGCACAAAAGCTGGTCAGCTACACCATGCATTAAAAAATTAACTTTAAGATCCTGTGCACAAATCCTTTTGGTGCTCTCTCGCATTCTTTATGTACATTTCATTCCTTTTAGAAGGCATTTAAAAGTTTTTGAGGCGTCCTCTATGAGAGCTGGTCTCCGAGTCGCACGCCCTGAATGTTCTGCAGTAAACCGTAGTTCCTATCCAATATTTAAACTCGGAACTTCGAATATTTATCATCGAGTCCTTTTGTATGAATAGTATTCTATGTGTTTTTTCTTAAAGGTATGTTTCGCTAAGCATCAAATCATGCAGACATTTGCTTTGTACATCAATATGTTCCGTTTGGTTTGGATCAAAACGATTATTGAGAATGGAGCCATATTTCGCATTCATCAGCTTTCGTGTCGAGCCGGCATTTTTTGTAAGTGCGTTCGTAATTGTATAACACGTAGCGCATATAGTCGTCATTGGGTCCTCCTGTCTGTCTGTCCGTCCGCATATAACAGAGCAAAAACGGTCTGAAATTTTAAATATATAACTGTTGCAAAATTTTGTCGAGTCATTTCAAATTTTATGAAAATCGAATGTATAGTTTAATTACAAGGACAGTCAAAAGTTTTCCGTTACATGACGGTCAATGGGAAAAAAAATATTTCAAGTGTATTTTAATGATGTTACAGTTTCTCGAACAGAATGAAATTGATATACACTTATGAAGTGCACTAAAATATACATTCAGTACAATATGTGGTGCAAAAAATATTTATAAAACTAGTTATAGTACGAACGCACCCCATTTGCCACTTTTGACGGCCCCACCAGTGGCCGAGAGGTTCTGCTCTCGAAGCTGGTTGGCGGGAGGTGCTGGGTTCGATCCCAATCGCGCCCGTCGGCCTAATCGTTCGGAGTTTTCGTGGTTTTCTTCGAGCCGTGGATCTTCCATGCGTTAATACGGATTAGGTTCCCTTAGAAAGACCCATACCGGAGGGCACTTCCCCCGGGCCTATATCCCTCGTGTAGATAATTGGCCGTCAAAAATCAACCCAACCCAACCCACTTTTGACGTGCAATTTCCAACTTTTTAGGATTTTTTAGTTTAATTAATTACAGTGGAATATTTTATAAAATCTACTTTTTTTCATTATAGAACTTCAAAATTATGATTTTTTTTTATCGTATTTTTATTTCATTCTAAACCAGTGTTTTCCCAACCTTTTCCACATTGTTCCTCCCCAAACAAAGATCGTTTGCTATGGCGCCTCTGTTGCCCTCCTTGGCATACTCATTAAAGGTCAATTAACTAACATAAAGATTCTATTATCATAAGCAGGACAATTGCGTCATAAAATATAATAAATAAGATGTGTACGTTAAAAACACATGAACTTTCTGAATGGTACACATAAACAAGAACTTTTATATGAACTTGTACAAATAAAAATTAATGATAAAGCATATCGACATTTCGAACTGCTTCTGCAGTCGTCTTCAGGAGGTTAAGTATTATGTTGAAACGTTTAAAAGTCTAGAGACGAAAGCTATAAAAGCTTTTAAAAGGGATAAAGACTCGGCAGGAAGCTTTTGTTTCTAGACTTTGAAACATTTCAACATCATATTTATCCTGAAGGCGATTGCAGAAGCAGTTCGAAACGTCGGTATTATGCTTTATCATTAATATTTATTTGTACAAGTTCCAATAAAAGTTCTTGTTTGTGTGTACCATTGAGCAAGTTTATGTGTTCTTAACGCAGGGATTAATTTGCGCCGGAGCTCAGTTCGCGTACTTCTCTGTTTTTAGTAACTATTTAAATACTGGGCGGAATTAACCGGAGTTCATAAATACAGGGCTCTGTATTTATGGTCATAAATACAGGGAGCCCAGTGCAATAGCGCTACCGAAAAACCGAAGCCTAAATTACCCTTTCCTTCCCATCTCCAAGTTTTTGCATTCTTTTTTATCAAAATACTTACGTGTGACGTAATGTTTCGCACACATGGGAGATGGAGATAAAACGGACTCAAGTTTTATATCAATTTTTGGGCTTGGACTAACTCTAGCTCAATATGTTTCATATTCAAAATTTTATTTATCATGTATAGAAAAAAAAATTCCTTTTTCAAAATTACGTATTATATTCTATTTCAAATCCTTTTAATGCTATTTTGATCAGAATGAAGGGCAAAACAGAAATCGTGGTTTTCTATTCTTGTGATATTTGCTAATTTATGTCGGCGCCACTCAAGAGACTGAACCAGGGCTTAATTTCTGAAAAAAAAAGTACCGGAGCCCTAATATTCTGCTTTACCGGTACTAACAACTGCACCGTCCCTCCAATCTGTATATTTATATTTTGTACACTATTTGCAAAATTTAAAGCATTTTTTTTTCCTAGAAAAATAAAAATTTTAAATATATCTATCAGCATATACTTAGCTGTCAATTATTCCACTTTTTAGTTATCACTTCTTCCGAATAGTAATCTTTGCCTAATTATAATGTTAACTGCGATTTTTTGTTAATCCTACGATTAAATATGGTAAGTATTATGATTCGGAAATAGTGTTAACACAAAAAAGGGATAGTTCGCAGCTATGCATTTTTATGAAAAAATGAATGCAATTTACAGAAATTAATATTTATATGCTGAAGAATGGAACAATGTTTTTCAATTTCCTATAAAAGGTTTCCTATAAAATATCTTAAACTATAATCGATTACTTTCGCATAATAATCTTTTGTGGTGAGTCCCTGAAAATCAGATTAAATTAAAAATTTGATACCATTATCGGAAAGATTTGATGTTTTTATAGAAAAAGGTGAAACACTGCTCGATTGCTTTTTATCAGAATAATAATACATGTAAATTATATCTAATTACAAATGAAAGTGACTTCGTAAATGTGCAGAGCAGAGCCTTAGCATGGGCAGCGTTCATGATACAAAATAAATAGAAAAATCACAAACGTGATTTTTATACTCGTACGCAATAGAAGACAAAAAACCTCACACAAACAAAACCTCAAGCTGATGCTCGTTGGCTAAAAACAGAAAATATTCTTTTTAGATTAGATATCTAAATAATAATAATAATTAAAAAAACAACCAATTAAAAATTATCCTACTGTCACAAAAGAAAATTGAACTGAAAGCAAATTTATTGTTCAGTCCAGGGCTTAATTTGCGCCGGAGCCCACCGGAGCTCAGCTTCGGTACTTCTCTTTTTCCAGTAAGTATTTAGATATTGGTCAGAATTCACCGGAGCTCATAAATACAGGGCTCCGGAGCCCGTTGCAATAGCGTTTCCGAAAAACTGAAGTCTAAATTACCCTTTCCTTTTCCTCCCACCTCCAAGATTTTACTTTCTTTTCTATCAAAGCACTTATGTGTGACGTAATGTGTCGCACACGTAGGAAATGGAGATGAAACAGGCTCAATTTTTATAACAGTTGTTGTGCTTAGGCGGGCTCAAGCTATTTATTTTACTAAAGTAAAAAAAAAAAAAAAAAAAAAAAAAAAAGATGTTTTAAATTTTGAAAATAATGTATGAAATATTAATTTGCGCATTGGAGAGAAGGTGGTGTGGGATGCGGCGGGGGAGGGGAGCGCTACGGTTTTAGTATTTCAGAATATTAGGGCTCCGGTACTTTTTTTGTTAGAAATTAAGCCCTGGTTATCGCGAAACTCTAATAACGAGAAAAAAGAGTCGTCATAAGCGGAGTGTCGCGGTAACCGGAGTTGGAGAAAATCTGTTTATAAACAATGGTATTTTTAATTAATTTAAGACAATTTTAAATTCATAACTTTTCTTGCAGTTTTAAGCAATAAAACATTATTGTTAAGCGAAATAAACACAAAAACAAAATTGAAAAGAATAAAAATCAGATTTATGATGACTTGTTTTTTTATTGTTACATGAGATATTAATGAATTAATGCTTGCTTATCTCTAGATGTGCTTCGAAAGATTCTTTTTTCAATATTATACAATGGATTGTAATCATTGTTCGTTGTTTCAGAAATGGATGTTAGATAATTTCTGATCGTTTCAATGCAATGCAATGCTTCGGTTTTTGCCGGACGAAAAACGCCGCGTAACCACAAGAAAGCGCAGCCTGACCAGAGCAAAAAGACCGCGAGTAGACTGATACGTCTATCTGGAGCTTAAGGGAATCATTCATAGTGTGTGGGTTTGTTTATTCAGATAAAGAATTGAAGCAAAATGTCTCATTTATCTCAATGGGTGTTTTAGACACTTTTGTGAAAAGTTTGGCTAAGACTTTTCTTACCGCTTAATTTCCGTGCGTATAAGATTGATTATGAAAAATGGACTATTTTCCTGAACCGTCGGGATATCCGGAGTTAAAAATTATTCTACGACGTAAAATCCGGAGTTTATTTCTATTAAAATCCTATACAGAAAATCGGGACTTTGAAAAACAGACGTGATAAGCAGAGTGACGTGAAAACCGGGTGTCGGGATAACGAGGCCCGACTGTATATATAAACAACATCACTATCAAACAATAACGATTATTTATTTTTTCAAAAGAAAGAAAGAATTAAGTACCCTCCAAAATCCAAAACTGCCTAACATAAAAAACATGCTAAAACATACTTTTTTTTATGTTATTGCCCGACAAACAAATATTAATAATAATAATAATAATAACAATAATAATAATTCCAGGTCATACATATAAAAAGATTTAATGCTAGCATCATCAACTATTTTCTTTAATAATAATCAAAATATATCTTCTGATAAATTAAGTAGAAAGTTATCTAATTCAGGTTATTACAAATAAAAAAGGATGAATCATGCACAAAAAATGCCTAAATTGAATCTTTCTTATTTAACACTGTTTTTATTACGTTGGATGTTAAATTTTTTTCCATTTAATACTGTTTTTCCAATGTTATCAATAAATAACAATAAAATAAAGAGTTTGCATGACGGTCTGTAACTGACGTAAAGCTGTAATTAAAATGTATTATTGTTTGTGTCTGGAGATGTATGATTTCAACACTTCCAGAATACTGTGAATGTGTACACCTCAGAAATGTATATCAATTTCATTATTTTTGAGATAATGAAATAAAATACACCGCACACGAATCCCCCCCCCCCTCCCCATAGACCATGTTACAAGAGAAATCTTTAGAGCAGGGTTGGCGAACCTATGGCACGCGTGCCAGAGTTGGCACGTAATCTAATTTTTCTGGCGCGCGAAAAATTTTAATTTGTTATACATATAAAATCCGTTTTTTATTTGAATTATGACCAATAAAATTTTATTCCATACGGGGAGGCTATCACAAATAATGCAGTTATTTTTAACATGAAATAACACATCATAATAATTTTCTCTTCTGCGATGCTACGCAGCGTTTTCGACATTTGTTTTGCCTTTCTATATGAATTTAAAAAGCTGTAATTTTCAAATGAATTTCGTTTGACAGTCACTGCAATAAGATGGCAAAGGGATCCAATTTAGCTATGTGCATTTGTAAAAATAACAAAATATGAACCAGATATTACCATTCCCACCGAACCTTTCTTATCGATGAACCTTTCCTATCGAACGAACGGCATCAAAAATGTCATCAATATATTATTAGTATATTGTTTAATGCAACTTTGAAAATTATAACCGAGATAGTGCATTAATAATAAGTTAAAAATTAATGAAATAAAAACTCGCATTCCCCCCCCCCTTTTTTCAGTACATACCGCATAATTATTCGAATCTTATTTAGGAATTTAAAAAATCATTCATTTAATGGCTGATTCCAGTATACAGAAAAATCGCATTTTAATTTTTAATACTTTTTGATTGTTAGTTATTAATGCATAAAAGATGCAAACTGATTTTAAACCAGTGTTTTGTATAAACATCGTACTCTTCAAAATAATTTTTGTATAAGTTTGGCACGTTACATTGTTGATAGATATCGTTTGTGAATTTTCGGCACGCACACGCGAAAAGGTTCGCCAAGCCTGCTTTAGAGTATCCTTGTAAACGAGTTACAAGTGCTACACACTTCCAAAGCAAACATGCCATTGTAAACCTCAATAACATATATCAATTACATGTCAATCGAACATATATTTACGAGAGTTAGAGCACGGCCAGACGGCAGACAAACTGAAGTCATAAACACTTTTCATCTATGTGGGTAAGTATTAACCCTTTGCGGTTGCAGTGGCGCCAGCTTATATGGGCAAATGGGACGCGAGCTCACCCAATAATTTGATTTCTCCGCCCACCCAATTTCCATTAATTTATTTCGTTATTTATTTAATCGCTGAAATAAAATGTGGTTTCATTGAAGTTCTCAAAATAATTTTGTTTGAAAAATAGTAAGGACATCAATTAGACTTACAGAAGCACTGAAAGCCCCTTCAGCAGATGTAAAAAGAAATTTCTCAAAAACAAATTCCTTGCATATTTTGCCATCAGTTTTAATATCTTGATGACTAGATGAAGTTGACTAAAATGATATACTTTTTTTTGTTTAATTTTCAATAGTTGGCAATGTTTGTGTTATTTATAATAAATAATTTTGTATTTATAAGGTAGAACTTGTACGAATATAATTTAATGAATTATTTATTAAATTATAATTAAATTATTATAATTTTATATCTTACTTAGAGAAACCATAATTTTACTTCGAATTATCATCTTTAGTCATTTGCTTCTACCCTGCCCCTTTCTCCACACACGCGGACCGGGGGGGAAAAATTGTACGTTTTATTTTACTCAAACTTTTTTGAGCCCACCTAATATTTTTTTTAAAGTTGGCGCTACTGTGCGGTCGTATGTCTGCTCTCAGCCCAGCCACCACAGCTTTTTACTTTCCTCTTTCTAAGAAGAAAGTATTGTAATCGAGATTTTTTTCGACTTCCGGTTTTCGACGGATTTACACGTTTTAAAGGTCAGAGGTCAGAGGTACCGAAAAACATGTTTATACAAACTCTTTGTCTGTCCGTTCGTGTGTCCGTATGTGTGTATGTCCACTTAGTATCATCGAAAAGTGTATGAAGCTATGCATAGAATTGAACCAAATTTTTTGTGTATATTTTTGGTTATGGCCAGCAGCACTGCTGTAGTTGGGTGGGAATGCTGTTCCCAGAAATATTTGTTTTGTTACTGTAAATAATAATAATAATAATAAAATAATAAAATATGGCGTACGAGCGCAATTTTTTTTCTCAAGCGAAACGATAATTTATGCGAGTTTTAAAAAGGTCCGTTTCACTTATATTCAAAAGCCGTGTAGGACCATCCCTTAAATTTTTTTTGTCCAAAACCATATGTGAAACCTATGTATTGATCAGTAAGAAAATTAGCAGACGAGACAGCTTGTCGTAAACCATAGAGCACAGAAAACACCTCTCATCATCGTTCTTTTGGAAACTTCTCGGATAGATGATGTGCTAGAAAGTTATATATGGATTTATTTCTGTTATTTGAATTTATTTTGATTCATAATGAAAAATATTATAAAGAGATTGATTAAATATTGCTATTAGATAGATGGTATACAAATACAATACTATAAAAACAGGAATATAATAATTATAACTGTTAATTGAAAAAAAAAAAATCAGCTTTTGGCTAAATGTTTTAAATTGGATTTTGGCTTAGGGAAAATCCGGTAACATCAACATCTACTGTACTCTATGAAAAGATGAGTTCCCACAAATGTTTTTTTTTCCAACTACAGCACTGGCCAGCAGGTCCTCCTGAATTTGAAATATTCTGACGCAAGAGGACGCTGTAATAGCGATTTTTGTGCCGTTTTCATTATTGTACCATCGAAAGTGATTGAAGTTATGCATAGAACTGAACCAAATTTTATATATGTGTTTTTGGCCATGGCAAGCAGGGGTTCCTTGAATTTGAAAATATTCCGCCGGAAGGGGGTGCTGTAATGCAGATTCTTGAGATAGAGCTATTGCGTAAATCGTGAAAAATGCAGTATAGCAGCGCCACCTGTTGGTAGATTTACACCAAAACTTAATCAGCACCAATATTTATCAAGGTATACTTGAATCTGAAGTTTGATGAAATTTGGTTGAAATCCGTGATTAGTTTTTGAGATAGAGCTATTGCGAAAATCGGAGGGCTAATTCCAGCATAGCAGAGCCACGTATTGGGCAATTAACACCAAAACCGAATCAGCAACAACTTGTGTCAACGTCTAACTAAATTTGCAGTTAGATGAAACGTAGTGCAGTTGCGGAAATCGTGAAAAATACAGCCTAGCAGCGCCACCTGTTGATCGATAGGCACCAAAAACTAATCAGCACCAATTTATATCAGGGACTAACTGAATATAAATTTTTATAAAATTCCGTGCATTAGTTCTTGAGATAGAGCGTCCAGAGAGTTTGTGTCACTTGAAGACAGACAGACGGAAAGTTACAGACTCACAAACAGACATTTTGTAAAAATAGGTTTTTCGGGATATCTGACCCCTAAAATGTGTAAATCCGTCGAAAACCGGAAGTCGAAAATTTTCACGAATCTCACTTTTTTCTTGTAAAGATAGAACAAAGTAAAAATGTAGGTAAAATATTCCATTAAAAAAAAATAAAATATGAATGCGTAAAAATATAAATTACGTGGTTTTTTTTATTTACGAAGGTAGATTTTCAAAACACAAAATTACTTTTTGATTGTTTTCTTCGAAGTAGCAATTCTGTATTTCTCCGAAAAACGAATATATAAACTGTAAAAAAAAGAAAGAAAGAAAAAAGTTTCTCATTCTACGATATTATACAATAAATTCCTGCGAGTTATATTATCTTCCGGAAAGCGTTCCTTTATCTTTAGAAACCTCATATATTTTAGAGATTTGAGGAGACATTGATAAAAAATAAGCTTACATTTCATGCCACTAATTTTCGGAAATGTTTCCGAGTAGATTTAACCCTTCCCACTCCGTTGGCTCCGCTGCGGAGACATTCTTAGTCTTTGCAAAATTTGTTTTTGATACCAGTAATAAAGGAAAATAAAATTCACCTTATTTAATCAGAGCATTTTTGAAATTGTGTACTTGAAAGAAACTGTTTTTTAAAAAGTGGCACATCGTTGCACATTTAAGGGATACAATATTTTAGCACTTCTTTAAGTATTACAGGGACATAGATTAACATCCAAGATGGGGCACTCCCATAGAGCGTAATGGTAATGCGATTGCGATCGTAGCGTCTTTAGTGACAATGGGGAAGAAACTCCCCATCCTTGTAAAATTTTTATCATTGAGCATCTACCTTATTGTAATCTTTCTTTCTTTTGTGTTTCATGTTTACGTTTTCAATAGAATCTTGTCGCCCAGTGGCGTGGTCGGTAGCGACAGCTGCTGCCACGGCGGGGGCCCGGGTTCGAATCCTCGGGTAAGACATGGATGTATTTGTGAATGTCGCTTTGTAGTTATATAAATATGTAATGGAACAAGAAATAAAAATTGTTGTGACTTGTTGTTGTTTCTGTATATAATAAGGATCATTCGAGGCGAAAAGCCATAGTTGCTATAGGCCCCAAAGAAATCTCCACTACGGTGGAGAACCAAACCAAACCAATGGAATCTTACACCGATACATGAACATAGAATAGATATTCTATTTTATATATCTAATATCTATTCTATGTTCATGCACGGATATATGCTCTTTTTTTTTTTTTTAACATGATGAGTGAACGATATAAGAGCAACGAAAAACAGGGTAAAAATTTCGTCTTGAATGCTATATATGAAGTAAATATGATATAATTGGATTTAAAGCTACATAAAGTAATAGTGTAATATAAAAATATACGAAGTATTGCACTCTACAAATCCCAGAAAATTTCATAAATATTCTCATTCAGTAGCAAAATTTTTATAGCCGATGTTTTATTAATTTATGAAGTTTAACGTATTAAACAATCGTTAGAATAATCTTTTAAAATTTACGCATTTTCACTTTCTTACAGATAAAATAAAAGTATTCTTTTTAATGTAAATAACGTACAATCAATTCAATAATATTTATAGTATTAACATATAAGAAATAATAATAAAATTACAGATGGGGAAAAATTCATTTCGGCAAATTTTTAGAATTATATAAATCTAACAGTTAAAAATAAATAGAGACATGACACTCAATAAAGTTTTATTCGATATGAATAAATTAACACAATACCTGAATTTGATTTTTTACAATTTAATCTTATAAACTTACATATTTACGTTATTAACAGATTTTTCTAGGGTTTTTCTTTTATATTATTACTCTAATTATAATTTTGTAAGTTAAAGACGACAAAGAATACAAGTACGGTAAAAAAAAAAAAAAAAAAAAAAAGCAGCTAAATAAATAAAGGAAGCATGAATTGAATATCGTCTGACACCTGCTTCGTTTTAGGAAAGAATAGATATTCAAAGCATAGAGGGTAAACATATTTCTTCAACATATGTGAATTTCGGAGGCTTGTTAATTCTCCCCCCTTGTCGGTAGTGACGCTAGTATTGTTGCCATTACAGATTTTGCCATAAATGTCCCATCTAGGTCCTTAATCTATGTACAGGGATAGCCAATTTCCACCCTATATATTCTAGGTGCTATACTTATAGACAATGCCGACGAACTCGATTTCGACATCGCGGCAGATCGGTCATCAACGGATCATTTATGGGACCTGGACCCTATTCTTGTGACTTTTACGCAGGATCGGACTGGGCCAGGGCAAAGGGTGCAGACCTTGGATTTTTAGAGGGCGCAAAAATATTTAACGAATTCACGCCAATTTTACTTGCTTGTGTTGTATTTAGCTTGACAAGGTTTAACACATTCGTATAGCACCAAATATGGAAATGGCTTAAAATTATATCTCTGAGTCTAAATAGAAAGCTTCGCTATAGTCCCCGCGCATGTTTAAAGTTTCATAAAATCTATAGAATGTTACGCAATTTTCTAAAACGGATCATGCAATTTTTAAAAGTTCCAGCAAGTTGAACACAGATTAGCTTGTAGTAGATGACTGATATTAAGGCTATCGCTTTCTTATTTTATGCTTTTGTCAATAGATACCTCATAAGAGTCATGGGGGAAATGTTATCACCCCCTCCCAATCCTCCTGCAAATTGCAGTATAAAAAAGATACAGGTACCAATTGATTGGTAATAATGTCGAATATTAAATGCTACTTATAAATTTTGCTTTGGGGATTGTCTATATATTAAAAAATGCATGAAAGTTGATTTTTCAAATGGTAACATCCATTTTTGACACCCTATTTGAATCTTTACCAACGAAGAAAGAGTTATAGTTTAGATATTTTTCTTAACCCTTAATGCAGTTATAAAACAAACAGTGTTAGGAGTTTATCCATAAATTTCTAAAAATAAAATGAAAATCTCACAAGAAAAATACCAATTAGTCACCAGTAAAATTATACAGTAATTTTAAATTTATAATAAACTTACTTTACGTTAAAGAAAATCTTACAAAGTGTTTTTAGTACGTTTCTACGATTTTTTTTTCTGTGGCTCTTTTGGTAGAAGTAGACGGACCGCTTGCATTAGGAAAAGGTCTCTGTATCTCGAAAAATAATTTTTCAAATGAGCTGTAAACTTACACATCAACGTTTTTAACTATCGTGGTTTGTTGTATCCAAAAATTAATGTAGATCATGATTCATAATTTTTTAATATCGATTTATTAATAGTTTTAATAATTAAAAAAATATTTTTGAATAGAGAAAAAAGCCTGTAATATGTTTGAGTCTATTCAGTGTATCTCTTTAATAAATTAATAAAAAATCAATCAGATGACTTTTATGAAGATATAAATTAATGTTTCTCAAATGGGTTTAACTTTAGCATCCTCAAATTTACACTCTTCTAAATCTATCAAGATTTAAGATAATATGGATAAACAATACCATTTCCTGGCTGTTTGGATAAAAGAAACTCAAATAAGATATCAAAAATTGGTGTTACTGTTTGAAAATTCAAAGTTGGTACAGTTTTTTTAAATGTAGACGACTTCAGAAACATAATTTATAGTAGACATTATTCCCAGTCTATTGGTTCAAAAAAAATTTTTTTTAGATTATTTTTAGCGGAATAAGTAAGGAGTAACTACTTCCATTCCATTTATCACCACTGATGCACTGGAAGTTGGTAGAAAAACTAAGAAAGTTCTTTACGCTATGCGCCAAATAGAGTTGCTGTGGTGCTGCTAAGGGCTTCAACCTTTTTTTAAAAGTATATATTTTTTAACGTAATGATAATTGGTTATCAGTCAGTTAAAAATGAGATAAATTCAATTTCTGTTACAAATTGACAGCAATTATTTTTGCGAATCAGGTAGCTTGTAGGAAGAGGCATTTTGTATACTTAAAAAATGACTTTCTGTATCCATGAAATGCTGAATTGTTATTTCGCTATTAAAAGGATTCTACAAAAAAAAAAAAAGTGCACCAAAAAATTCGCTTTGTTAGTCTAAAACCACTAAAATAATTTACTAAATTTACTCTTCTCAGCACACTCTTCCCATGATTTCCAAAATTCTTATCATAATTAGAGATCAAGGAAAATATTTATATTTCAACAATTGAGAGAAATGTCCTAGGGATTGTATTCCTGGAAGGTGCAGGATCCTGTGGTCAAAGATTTTTTATTAAAAAAGTAACCTATCATAATTTCTCAATATAATCAGCGCTTTGTTAAATAATACATTTTTACACGATTAAATTATTTCTTATTTAAAATACATACTAGAATTTCTTAATAGTTATTTAACCACGGAAAGTCTGTCATTAAATAAAGCGAAGATTACTAACCGAAAATTATGTTGTAGATTTTGTGTATAAAAAAAACTCTGGCCCTTGAATTCTACACCTTGCAGAATTGTAATCCAGAAGCGTCATCAAGTTTGTATTCCTCGAAAAGTAAGATCATGTTTTCATCAACAACAAAAACCCCACAAAAAGTTTTTTGCCTTCTGATATTTATCTCTTTCTTTTCCCAAGTTATTTTCATAAAGCACGGTTTTAATTATAGTTGCATTCAGGTCCGGCTTTAAAGGGGGGGGGGGGGGGGGGCAAGGTACTAAAAGCTAAAGGACTGAAAATAAGCAAAATATTTGGTTAAAATCTAAAAGATATCGTTCAAAGAAGCGATGGAAAAATACAGCCCAGGGCACCGTGGCTACTAAAGCTTACCCTGGATGCTTCTCTCTCAATCGCATGCAAAGATGCGTAGTTTGGTTTTCGATCCTGAAGTTTCTTCAACGTATCTTTAATTTCTTTGTTATAATAAAAAATACTTCTTTTGTGAGCTGTCTGTCTGCTGACGTATGATTATTCCCTAAACGAATTCTCGAAAATTAGTACACTAGTCAGAATGCATATGTACAACGAGGGAAAAAATACTGGAGCGGCTTAGGCACTTAGGGGCGCAAAATTTTTCCTTGGACGAGGGCGCACAGGCTTTCGGCCGAGCCTGCTTTTACGTCACAAAAATAGGCTCCAATTAATGATCAACTAATGGCCGATCGGCCGCGACGTCGAAATCGAGCTCATCGGCATTGTCTATAGGTTTGGCACGGGTCTTTCCTGATCATATCAGAAGCAGTCCATTTTTGGCGTAACATGCAAAAAAAAGATCATACACTTTTGCATATCAGAGTAAAGAGTGTTTTTCCGGTTTGGATCTGATTTGCATCATTGTTCAGAAGGTTGCTATTATTAATAAAAATAAATATTTATATATTCATTACTTACGGAATGCGAACAACTTCATTTTGGGCGATGGGTATGGGTATAGGTATAGGTATAGGTAGTATGGTAGGCCGCTTGCCGAGAGCTCGGGCAAATGCAAGCGCTGTCAAGATCTTCTTCAGTTTGTAGTGATAAAACACATCCCCTCGCACTACCACCAGCAAAGTGGATAGCAGCAGCAGAGCATTGCTGCGCATTTTTGCAAGCCTGTTGGGAAAGAAATTTAATTAGATTAATTTATTTTAACTTTAGCATGATATTTTTCGACAATGTATTTTTTTGTCGTGAAGTAATTGTAAGTTCTTAAATTTTAGAAAATGCTGAAAAAGAATACGGGATTGTAAGGTTTCTGTCTCACACAGTATTTGAAAAACAACAACAAGAAATACTAATTTTAGTCCTCAGTGCGCATCGTATGGTCCCAGGGATTCCTTTGTCTGTACTTTAAAAAAATGATATGAACGATCATTTAATTGACTGTATATAAATTTAATCCTATTAATATACATATAAACCATATAAATTCCTTTTATAAAACTAAATAGATAATACAAACATAAAGAATATATTTTAAAATAATTATTATTATTACAATATAATAAATTGCATTTTCACTGGATAAGATGGGGGGTCCATCTTCCGGTCCCAGGCCCTTTTCAGGCCCATATGTCTACGCAAGGAACCACCCGTGAAGCAAGCCCCGCGGCGCGTCCCGAAGGTCGCCGCCAGACAAGCTCCAACAGAGCAGAACCCCACGCAAACTCCGGTCAGGCCGACGCACTGCCCAGCGCACGTCACGCCGGCTATTCCCAAGTTGGTGAACAATCGCTACGATAGTCCTCACCACCCAGCTAGAAAAACCAACTGGATAAGCAATAGGAGCAAAATTATAAGAATGGAGCAGATTTTTCAAAATTATAGAAATACTACATGTCAATTGTGCTTCTTTTGTGTTTAATAATTTTAATGAAGCGTTGTGGCATAAAGTTTGCAAAAGGCTTTAAACTTAGCTAAGTGACAAAACACGCCATGCTTCACAAATGATTGATTTTAATTCGGCTTTCGAAGTATTCTGGCCATTTGCAGGGCTCGGAATGTACCGGTGCAAACCGGAACGATGTTCCGGTTCGTGAAATTGTGACAGATATTGTTCCGGTTCATGAAAGTATGGAGAATATTGTTCCGGTTCGTGGAATTATTAAAAAATATTATTTCAGTTTCATACGTATAGCTTACTATGCTCTCTGTAAAGTTTTTTTCTAATTATTTAGAATCTTGAATGCATTTTTTTAAATTGGTTTTTCTATGGTTAAATATAAATTTGCTATGCAGTAAAGCCCCGAATATCCGATTAATAAGGAGCAAGCTCACCACGGATAAGCAAAAAAATCGTATAAAACGGATTTACACAAATCGTCACCGACTAAGGAGATGAAATATAAATTTTCACTTAATTCATTCATTTTTATGGTACTAGTAACATTCCTTTGATGTACATTTCCGTTACTTTTAAGAAATACGGGGAATGAAATTGTTTATTTGAAAATGACCTTGATAGTTTTTTTGTTACTTTCTTCTATCTTTACAAGAAGAAAGTATTGGATTCATGAAAATTTTCGAATTCCGGTTTTCGACGAATTTACACGTTTTAGGGGTCAGAGATTCCAAAAAACATGTTTTTACAAAATGTCTGTCTGTGACTCTGTGAGTCTGTCTGTCTGTCTGTCTGTGTGTATGTGACACAAATTTTGTGGGCGCTCTATCTCAAGAACTAATGCTCGGAATTTAATAAAAACTTATATTCAGTTAGTCCCTAATACAAATTGATGCTGATTAGTTTTTGGTTTAAATCGCTCAACAGGTGGCGCTGCTATGCTGAATTTTTCACGATTTTCGCAATAGCTCTATCTCAAGAACTAATGAACGGATTTTGATAAAACTTCAGTTTTAGTTAGTCCTTGATATGAATTGATGATGATTACGTTTTGGTGTAAATCGCCCAACAGGTGGCGCTGTTATGATGAATTTTGCAGGATTTACACGATTTCCCCAATAGCTCTATCTTAAGAACTAACGCACGGATTTTCATCAAACTTCATATTCAGTTAGTCCTTGATATGACTTGCTACTGATTATGTGTTGTGGTAAATCGCCCAACAGGTGGCGGTTCTGTGCTGCCTTTTTCACGATTGCCTCAATAGCTCTATCTATAGAACTAATGGACGAATTTTCATCTAACTTCAGATTTAGTTGTATAGTGACACAAGTTGTTGTTAATTAGTTTTTGGTGTTAAGCACCCAATAGGTGGCGCTGCTATGCAGGAATTTTCACGATTTTCGCTATAGCTCTATCTCAAAAACTAATGCACGGATTTTCTCCAAACTTCAGATTCAGTCAGACGTTGACATAAATTGTTGCTAATTAGGATTTGGTATAAATCACCCAATAGGTGGCGTTGTTAAGCAGCATTTTGCTGGATTTAGACGATTTCAGCGATAGTCAAATCTCAAGAACTAATGCATGGAATTTCCTATCTTTAGAATCCTCATGAGATGCATAGATTGCCATTTAATTTTGGCAGTGTGATAGCGAATTTTGAAGTATTAACATGTATGAGATAGAAGAAAGTTTTGGGATTGGTACATCCGACTAGTTTGTTGAATGTAATTTTGCGGCAGTTTTTTTTCTGCAGTATTATGCTACTGCATAGCTACCAATTTCAAGGATTTTTTTCTTACCTCTAAAATTTACCAGAAAATTTTGCCTAATTCAATCGCCGAAATCTAACAATTGTCAACGATTAAATATGGCAAAAGTTTGTATTCAATTTTTGAGGTAACAAAATTGTACACATTGGCAGCTATATAATTCTATTAGTGTCATGAAAATTGCAGGTGTAGCCTCTTCTTTCTGCTCAAAGTATTAAATAGTTTTTTCAATCGAACTTATACCTTTGGAAGGGATCATTTTCTTCTGATGGACTGTTGGCTTCCATTATTATGAAACAGCCATTATAAATGAAGTGTTAGGTGAAGATGAAAGACCAGTCGTAAAAGTTAGAACTATGATTTTCTGGTCAGAATGGGAATTCGTTTTGAAAAAAAAAATTATGGACATTTTTTTCCCATTCTGACCAGAAAATCAGAGTTCTAACATTTTACGGATGCTCTTTCATCTTCACTTAACACTTCATTTATAAAGGTTGTTTCATAATAAATGGAAGCCATCAGTCCATCAGAAGAAAAAAACTTGGTTAAAGCGGAAACTCGGTTAAGCGGGACTCGGATAATCGGGACTTTACTGTATTTTCCAAAAAAAAAAAAAAAAAAAAAAAAAAAAATAGTCGACAATAGTTTTGAAATAATGTTCCGGTTCGTGGATTTTTCCATTTCGAGCCCTGGCCATTTGACTATTTTTTCCGTAGATATTGCGCACTATAATACTGTGGTATAGGGAAGAACCCCATACCTTTTGGAATATAAAGATTATTAGTCGATATGTACATGGGGTACATCACCTTGCCGCAAGAAACCCAAAAGCTCCAATCCTGCGTTGGGACCACCTGAAATCATGTTAAGCCTGACAGAGAATAGCAGACTCGATAAAAGAATCAGTCCATTAGCACAACATGTGTTTATTGATGTTGATGTTCCATACATGTTACCAGCCATAATGCTGGTTAGCAATTTTAACCACAGGGAGGTGTCACTGTTACATCATACAAATTTTGTAGAATCTTCTGCCTCGAAAGCCGCGTATTACAGTTTTTGTTCATTTGGCATAACATCAGCTAAAACACGCCAAATTTTCACTAAATCATAAAAACAAGACACAATTTGGCGAAAATGAAAAATCCCAGTGAAATAAATCTGATGACATATAATTTATTACCTCATCAAATAATCGAACAACATTTTCAATAAATCATTAAATGATTTAGATTAAGAATAATAAAAACAGATTCTGTAACCAACTGACAAATTAAATTATACTTTTTGATTTATGAATTGGTTTTCATAAAAGGAGAATTACAAGTTATCCTATGATTAATGCATAACGTAATTTTGAATTGCACAAAGAAATGATACCAGTTGATTTATCCGGCGTGAGATTAATCTAAACAGATTACTTGAAATGCGTTACATCTGGAGCTACAAAATTAATATTATAGCATAAAGTAAATAAAAGCATAATATATCACCGGGAAATCAAATGCATTATTTTTTACCAACCAAGTAACGGTTTGCTAAATAATTTACAATCATTTCTCTGCCTTCCCTAAAGAATTAAAAATAAAATACAAAATGAAAGAATGTTTAATGATAGAAAATGGATTCTTTTTCAGAAGAAAATGAGTCACTGATGAAAAGCTATGAAGTTTAATAATTAATGTTTCGTACGGATTTTAAGACAAATATATGTGATCGGCATCACATATATCTCCGCCACAACTGGATTTTGAAAAAAAAAAAAAACCTGAAAGATAGGTGTGAAAAAGCCAAAATTGTGTCTCCTTTTTATTTACAGAACATAAATCACTACTGCCATAACATTAATCTATTTTAGGAATTTTAAACAATTAGCAAAACACATAATAAATGTTATCTCTATTGGTATTTCAAAGGAATACCGTATATCTGTTACTAACTTTTTATATTTGTATATGGTATTACTTTTGACAAATGGCAGATCATGAATGAAGTCATGTCTCAATAAACGCATGCATAATTCCAGCATGACAACTTGACAATGGGTACCACTTACATGTCTTAAATAATAAAAAAATGAGCTCAAAAATACAAAATTGGAATCAAAAATATTTTTCTCTTTATATATATATATATATATCTAAACGATGAGTGTGCACAAAAGATTCCATAAATATTTTAACTTGCAACATTTGCAAGAATAAAGGCAATACAAAATGATTGCATAACGATGGATTTTACCAACCGAAACTAGAGACATGATGTAAACATGATCACCTTACAAGAAAAATAGCAATCTGCCTTGTGCTGTATTGCCCATGTGACATGTAATACAAAATTACACAAGTTATAGACTACAAACCAAAATGAACTTCATACAATTAAACTTGCCTGTAAAATAACTATCTGATGTGTGTATCATGCAATTATCAAGAATGTAAAAATATCCAACCAAGATGACAAAATAATAAAAAAAAAATGGCTGGTGTATATAAGCTACAGTGGATGAAAAAAGAATCTACAAAATCACTTTTTTGTTATACCAAATTGTACACAAATGTGGCAATAATGAGATGAAATTTTATGAACATGACAAAAAGTAGAATTTAGAAGGTATGTGAACCTACTTGCCAAATGTAATATCAAATAAATACTGTTAAACGAAGAAGTAAGTACATTAAGCACTATGACAGTACAGAAAGCACGTGCGTAAAAAAAAAAAAAAATCGTTGACCGTAGAAAATTCTCTCTTGTAATTGTGTAAAAAAAAATGGAGTGCCTCTGTACACCATAAATTACCCAAAGACATTACTTAAGTGCAAAAATTTTTAAGTTCTTTAAAAATGTGAAAATGTATGGTGATATGTAAAAACTTCTAATGTTTCCTTGTACATATCCCTACAACTAGCGAAAAATTATGTTTGTGTGTAAACAAAATAATAATAATAATAATAACGAATGTATCTGTGTAATATTCGAAAGCATCTAAGAAATCTAAAACAAATATCGCTGAACTACTCCAACTTTTGATTACAACAAAATTATTTTTTTTATAAAATGCAACCACCAGCAAATTAGATTAAAAAAAAACCATGTAGTATTTATAGGTGTAGGATAATTTACATGACATGAATTTGAAATTGTATGCCATTAAAGACTTTTATTTAAGAAACCTGTATAATAAATGTCCAAATGCAACAATGCGTGCTCCAGAGTGTGACATGAAGTGTAACTGCGAATCAAATATTTAAAACTGTCAAAGAATATGAATCAAAACTATCAAAGAATATGAATCTTGTAAGATATCTCCCAAAAATTTATTGCCCACAATATGAATTAATCTAAAGTAACCAAAACTATGTATAAACAATATGGCATCATGTGTACAATTTAAAAAAACATGCCAGTAGTATAATTTGTAAATGAGAAAAAAAAACTCAACAGTGTGTGTGTAAACAAAAACCTCTGGCTACAAGAGAGTCAGAATTACCATGAAATACGTGTGAAAGTGAAAACAAAATTCCTTTGGCTACAAGAAAGTCAGAATTACCATGAAATACGTGTGAAAGTGAAAACAAAATCCTCTGACTACAAGAAAGTCAGAATTACCATGAAATACGTGTTAAAGTTAAAACAAAATCCTCTGACTACAAGAAAGTCAGAATTACCATGAACTATATGTGAAAGTGTAAACAAAATACTCTGACTACAAGAAAGTCAGAATTACCATGAACTATATGTGAAAGTGTAAACAAAATCCTCTGACTACAAGAAAGTCAGAATTACCATGAACTATATGTAAAAGTGTAAACAAAATCCTCTGACTACAAGAAAGTCAGAATTACCATGAACTATATGTGAAAATGTAAACAAAAAAAAAAATACTGTTGAATCTTTCATTAAAAAATGCCAAATACGATATAGAATCCAAAATAAATTAAATAACAGTTAAATATAATTTGAAATTACCATTTAATAAAAAGAATGCTGCATATCTAAATGAACAATCCAACACGCAGTACTTATGAATAACCATTGTAAATAACCTTTGTAAGAAGTAACTGCCTACTAAACTGCTCAAAAAGACAGGATCTGACGAATATTCACCAATGCTCAAATAAAACTTTAAAAGTTTATCACCATTGTAATTTAAGCAACAGCAAAATACCCAACAGACGCAACGAATCGTATAAATGGATCAAAATAAAAGTTACGTTACTTTTTAGGACAACAGCAGGGGCGCCATTTGAGGGGGGCTGGGGGGGGGCGTGCCCCCCCCCCCAAGGAATTTGATATTTCAGAAAATTTATCTCTCATTAGGGATGCACCGAAAAGTGATTTTGGCCGAATACCGAATATTCGGCCAACAGGTAAACTGAATACCGAATATTCGGCCTACAGGTAACCGAATACCGAATATTTGGGTATCCGAATACCGACTGTTAGGCTGAAATCAAAGTTTAAAGATATTAAAAAATTAAATTTTAAAACAATTTTTCAACAAGACCTTTTTACAAGTAAACTTTACACACACACACAATTTGCGGCACTTCTCATGATATCATACGTCACAGAAATCAAAGTAACTCTTTTGAAAATATAGTTAACGATATCTTCATTATCGTTAAAGTAACAAATGAAAATCTAAGTTTGACATGAAGTGAGATGAGATACACTGTATTCTTTATTTTGACTGATTAAGCGGTTTGCGATACTGGTTTCTTGGGCAAAAATGGTCTGTCTTGACATCTATTATCACATCTGAAAGTTTTCCCATTTTCTTTAGAAACACTCTTTTAGCGAAAAAGCAAAAGACAGATTATTTATAAGACATTGTTCAGAAACTTCCATTTGAGCATCATTTATTTCTATGAAAGTCATCATTAATGGTTATTTTTTTTAAGTGACACTATCAAACCGCAAACAAATAGTGTAACGGCATTCTGTTTTATTTAAATATGATTTTGTTTTCAATTATTCTGAATATCTTTAAAAATTGACAGTTTAAAGGTTTTTAAAAATATTTTTCAAAAGATATTTTTAAGTATTCGGTTTGGCCGAATAGTTCGATATTCAGCCAAGTCGAATGTTCGGCATAACGACTAGTTTGATATTCGGCCTAACCGATATCCGGTAGCATGGCCGAATACCGAATAGATATCGAATATTCGATGCATCCCTATATGTCATCACAGGTCAGACTCAATTTTTTTTTTTCATAAATTGCTCAAAAGCTAAAGTAACTTTTCAGATTTTATTACAATAAAAACACATGCAATAAATAAACACTTTATGCATGTAAACTAATAATTATCAAAAATATTTTCTACAGACTTTGCTATTCCAACATTCTCAAGGTGAACTGTTTCTTATTAATGCATATTTTGGCTAATTTTAAAAAGGTATCTCTTCTCTCTATTCTAAAAAAAAGTAACTACCGCTGTCACCGCCGCCGCCGGTTTTGATTTTTTTGTGACCGGAGGCCTTTTATCGTTAATATTAACAAAAATAATGCATACAAAAATATGAAAATCGGTAGTTTTATACAGAAATGTTTGATAAACACGCTGATGCAGACAGTTTTCAAATCGAAGAATTATTTTAAGAGTTATTTAATGCAAAAGTTGGACAAAATCGTTCCACTAAAAAAGTTTTATAGCAGCAAAAACTATACATGGCAGTGTAATCATTTTTAAATCATTTTATGCGTTAGAATTTGCCGGAGTGCAGATTGCATTAATTTTTTTATTTTGACTCATTTTTTCAGGTTTTATTTCTATTTTAAATTCAAATTTTCAGCATTTCTAGAGATATTTTTTACAGATTTCAGAAAATTGTACTAATTTAAACTGTTGCCAACTGCATAAAAAGTGCAAGCAATAATGTTTGCTTCAAATTAAAAATTTATTTACACGTGACTATTATAAACAGGAAAAATACTTACAAATTAGAATTAAATAATTACGTATAAAAAGCAGGAACTTATTAAAAATTACGTCATTAAAAAGTATACACGTGAATTTTAAAAGAGAAAGGATATTGTAAAATAATAAATTCATTAACATGCGTTAGAAGTCTTAGGAGAAATTACGTCATATTTACGTCACATTATAGTTATTACATAAAATGAACACAAAATAATATTGCAAAAAAGTTTAAATTTAGAAATTGCGCTAGACATTTATTTGATATTTTGAGAATTAATTTAAAATGTCTCATTTAAAAGAACTTTCTTTTCGCTTTGTTAAAAAATACAAAGACTCTCTTTACTTAATTCCTTTTATATTAGCTTATTTTGAAATGTTGTTACACGTGTATACGTCATCAAGTTATTTTTATTTCGACGTTTTATTTGTGTTTTTATTAATGTTGTACGAATTTATTTGTTCTTTCGTTATTTGAAATAAAAATTATATCAATTTGTATAATTTGGCGAGTGGTTTGGCGATTTATATAATTTGGCGAAATTGGTCGACAGGATAAGCAAGTAGTACCGCAGCGGATTTGGCGTTAAAATTCCCCAATCAAAGAGAAATGAATAGAAATTCGTTTATAGGGAGATCGCCACTGTTTTTTAAATTATAATTCAATCTTTCGAAATCTTTTTAAAGCCGATCAAATTAACGTGCATTTAGAGTCTGCGGTGTCTGGGCGGGGGTTGGCGAGCGTAGCTCGTAGGGGGCCGAGCCCCCTAGTGTGAGAAAAAATTCTATTTTTTGCTTTCCAGGCGTGTGCAAAATAGATCAAATGAAAACTCGTGCCCCTCAGGGCTAGAATTTTTTCTCTGAATTTCCCCTTTAGCCAGAAATTTACAGAGGATTTTTTTTTTTTTTTTTTTTTTTTTTTTTTTTTTTTAGAGGGTTAATTCAAGTTCTTAATTATTTGAATTTTTTATTTTGCATAATTAGTGTCACATTATATTTACTGCAGTCATTACAACGCTATCAAATCATTTGCTTTATTAAATCATATTATATACAGTATGTTCTTAATAATCTTCTCTGCCGAAACGAAAAAAAGAAACGTCAATCCGCCTCTATATGTGCCGCGGATCGGATCGTGTCGGTTTTGAGAAAAATCGGGTTGGGCAACCCAATGCAGACTCTACCTGAAACCAAATGTTTTGTAAATTTCTGAATTGTGTGGGATTTAGATCATAGTCTGAAGACATTCCTCTTTTATTAACCCCTTAACTGCCCAGTACGTATATGCGCATCTTTAGAAAATGCATGTATCTATTTAAGGGATGGCGAATTCCAATTATAGCGAGGCAATTTTCACCACCTGAGCCATAATATATAACAGTATAACATGTGCATTTTCTTACTGTTATTTCAGAAAACTAATATACACCTTCTATAATTTCAGAAATATGCGATTTTATGTAAGGCACTGGAGATCGCGCAATATTTCGTCGGCAGTTAAGGAGCTAAGGAAAATTTTTTGCTGACAAGAAATCACACGTGAAAATTTCTTATCCTTATGGATCACAAAATTTGCAAACTTCTTGACGTGTTGATCATGTTTGTGTGCTGATTATCTCGTGATCGATTGAATTTCACGATTTTTTTCCCCGACCGTTTGACGAAATTCGCAATTTTTTTCCGTGATCATTTCACGGAATTCAGAAATTTTTTCCGTGACCATTTGTCAAAATTGACGATATTTTTTTGTGACCAATTTACGAAATTCGCTATTTATATCTGAGATATTTTGACGAAATTCGTGATTATTTTCTATGATCATTTGTTGAAATTAATTTTTTTTCCCGCAGCTGACTGACTGACAAAATTTGCGATTGCTTTGTGCGACCGTTTGACGAAATTCTTGAATTTTTTGCGCGATTCTTTGACTAAATTCGTGATAATTATCTGAAACCTTTGATGAAATTCTCGTTTTTTTCCTTGATAGATATATTCGAAATGCACAATTTTTTTTTGCACGACTGATGGCAAATTTGATTTTTTTTTTCTGTGATCGAATGTTGAAATCTGCGATTTTTTTTTCCCGCAACCGATTAACAATAATCGCTGTTTGTTTCTACAATCTTTGCAATATTTTTCCACGGTCCTTTTAGGAAATTATATTGTTTCCGCGACTAATTTGCCAAACTGACTATTTTTTCAAAGTTCAATTGGCAAAATTTGCAACTTTTTACCGCGGTCGATTGGCGAAATGATTTCGCGTAGTTCCGCAAAAAAAAAAAGAAAAAAATACTGCAGTTTTCCACAAAAGTTGAAAAATATTCCTGGAAGAATCCCATGGTTTTGAAAGACGTTAAGTGGGCAAAATCCCACTTGTTCACTCACCCACCCCTCCAAGGACCTCTTGAAATGGCTCCCCACCCCTGCAGCAAAACCTGCAAAAAAGAAGTCGAAAGGTCAGGAAAAAAGCTCCATTTTAGACAAGTTTCCGTCTTAGCAAGTATAATTATATGTTTTTTTAAAATGGAAACGTGATATTTTTTCAGTTTCCGAAAGAATTCTTTTTTTGACAGGTTTCATTTTTACAAGTTTTGCAGTAAATGTAATGTGCCTATGCTCTTCAGAGGTTTACTATAGAAAAGATGTTTTAAAAGCCTTAGATATATTTGTAAAATGGAAACTGTCTATAACGGAATACTGTCTTAAACGGAAAACCTCAGTCAGTATCTTACAATTATACCTGCTATGACAAAAGCCTGCTTAAAACGGAATTTTGAATCGATTTTGTTCGGAGGGAAGATGATACTTCTCCCCCCCCCCCGAACCTCACTCTTGGCTATGCCACTGTCCTAAAAAAAACTTTGACCCCCCCCAAGAACATTCTGAAATGGCGCCCCTGGACAACAGAATATTAAATGACAAGAAAAGGAAAAAAAATAAATTGTAAAATTTCTACATGATAGAATAACTCCTTTCCTTTAAAAAAAGTAAAAAGTGAACTTTAAATTTAAATTGAAATGTTTTTATAATTGTAGCAAACAACCAAATGTTGCAAAAACTGTACCGAGGACCAATAACTAAACAATTGCACATGTAATGTATATATGTATGTGTAAAGCTTCATCTTAATGGCATGCAGCAAAAATTATACCTTTGTAAAAACCGTTGTAGCTGCTGCATGTAATCGAAGTTGTCGTGAGGGAGCGTTATCTGCAAACATCCATAAGTACTCCAAAAGAAAAAAAAACTTTGTATAAATAACCTTTGTATGACTGAAGCACCCATGAACATTAGCATTCACACTGCGTGTACAACGAAAGTGCAATTGATAATCATATAGACCTACAAAATACAGAACAGGTACACCAATTTATGACCCAAGAAAATGATGCACTAAAAACAATTTCTATTTACTAATGTAAACGCATTATTAAATTTAAAATTTAAGTATTGTATGAGAAAAAAAAACACAAACTGAGGAAAATGTCACCTTTAAAAAGCAAAACAAAACATTAGCTTTTTTTGTTTTTAATATAACAGTTTAAAATTATATAATCTGAAATAAATTAAAATGAATCGTCTAAAATTAAATGAACTGTTACATATCTATCAAAATTTATATTATGAGTTGATTAGATTAGCATTGAGTCAACCAGTGTATAACCAAAAATCCATGTAAATATAAAATGCATACCAAATTTACCACATTAAAAATAACTGAACATGCCATTACTGTAAAATAATAAGCATAAAAAAAAAAACTCTCTCAAATCTATTATTTTACCATCTAAAAGTCAAAAAGTAAAATGAAAGTCCAATTTATATTGCACATGAGAGATTTTCTTCCTCAAATAATTTTATGTGGGAGTTGTAATCATTAAACTACAATCAATTGTGCCTAATAGAATATCCAATAAAATTTTCTACAATGATAATGTAACAAATAAAAAAAAATTACCCTTGACTGGTAAACTTACTGGTACGTGTATCTAGTGTATGGATGAGATTTCAATAAAAAATTCAAAACCATTAAGGTCTGAATGAAGTCTGGGAAACCCAGAAAAAAAATTTAAATTAAAATATTACAAACTTAACTCGTCTAAAAAATGTATGTGCAGAGTAAAATTTCTATAGCAAATGAAGAAAATGGCCAGTTTTCTTTGCTCACCATAAAACATAATTTCAACCAGCTAACCATCCGCGGTAATAGTCAACTGGAAGAAGTTTCCTGCACAACGTGTAAAAATTAAATTAAAACTGATACGTTAATCATGAAGATTTAATACTAAAATATACGTATTAAATATACATGCACTAATAAATTTAAAAAGAACATAAAGTGTGTAAAAATGTAAAAAGCTACGTCAAATTGTGAATCATCACGTTTAAAAAGTGGTTGACTCCAGCTATGCAGATGAATATACATATAACAGTGTAATATGAGTTAAAAAATTTAAAACGTCCTTGCAATAATACCTTGAAAAGTATTAAATAAGAAACAAATGTCACACGGCAGTACACACAAAAATCTTACTTGATGTTTTAAAACCACCCTGCACTGTGAAATTTTTATCTGGAACTTGTCCCAGGAAGTCTGTCTCCCTCATAGATGCACTATTTTTTTTATTATTATTACTACTACAATTAGTTTTAAAACTGCATAAAAATATGAGAATATTTTCTTTATTCAAAACTTTATTACCTTCCTCAAGAAAAATTTACCTTTATTCTTTATGTTATATAATTTTATCTGGTGTGCAATGCACAAATTTATCTCTGTGTTACAGTAAAGGAACATAAAATTCAAATACATTATATCTGTTATTTAATTATAACTTTAAAAAAAAAATGCCTGTGGAAATGCATACATAACAATATCTTCTTTTTTTTTATACATTTAGGAAAATATTATACTTAAGATTTTAACACCCATTAATAAAATTTTAAAAGATTACATTTAAATCATTGAAATTTCCAAGTAATTCAGATGAAATCTAACATTGGATTGCTAAACTTAAAATAAAATATATTACATTTACAAACCATGAAGATGTAAATGAAAACGAAAGAAAAGCAAGGTAATTATTATTATTAGTAGTGTTATTAACTAAAAAAAAAAAAACCGTATGATTGAGATTTAACATTGCAATGCAGTCTACAAAAAATATATGCCTAGATCTTATTCTTTACTTAATGCTGAACAAAAAAAAAACTAACAAAATAATAATAAACTGTTTGCACTCATTCCTGAAAAACAAACAAACAAAAAAAAACTAATATCATCGACTCAAAGCTCCATATATTACATCTCTGGTGATTTAGTAATCAACAAAAAAAAAAAAAAAAATACACTTATCAACTGTAAATAGATAAAGGAACTTTAAAATATCTCTTTAGCATTAAAACATGAGAACATAATTTACCTCAGTATAACCGAAAAATTTCCTACTGTAATGATGACATTTTTTCTATAATCTGCTTTTTTTAAAGATAAAAAAACAAACAAAAATAACAAGAGACTGCATTAAATGATTGCGAGTGATTTGAAAATTGTTTATGTATCAGCTGTTAAGATGATGTCAACATTGAATAAACCGTAAACAACTTTCACTCGGTTATCCAATTATAATTGTAATGTTAAAAAAAAGAATTAGATTCTTTTATTATAAAATATAATATAGATAATAATTTAGATATCAAACCGCCTTATCTACATAAATATAAGCATGACAATGAATTTTATAGCTTTATATTGGAACTGAAATTATTTAAATTTAAAATCCAAGAAAAATATAAAATGTTAAAAGAAATGAATTTTTCGTCATGCTCATAAAAATATAAAAAAAATGTTACCAATTTCTGAGACACTGTGTGCCAGTTAAGTCCTATATTGATGAGTGAGCCATCGATAGGGTCCAACTAGATTCGCAGTCTACTATTCTAAAAAAATTGAACTTCATATCTTTAGATGGCACCGAACTTATATTCCAGGAGCGACATTTTTTTTTCGAGTCGATCTAATTCTAATAGCAGCAAACAGCATACGAAAATAGAACAGTATTTCCCGGTCAAGCACTCGGGGAAGGCAAAACAGATGAGGAAATGCAGGTTAACTATAGCATCCTATATCAACGAAGGGTCCAGGCAGCAATATGCAGTAGACAGCAATTTCATTAAATTCAAAAGATAGGGCGCGAGGAGGAGAACAACCATGGTGACACGGTGATGTTAACTGAAGAAACACGACATCTGTTGTAACAATAGCGTGCTAGTATCACAAGAGCCGGATTAGTAAATTTCAACTTTGACGTGTCATAAAGAAGCTTGCGAAAATAGTAGAACTAGGCGTGGAAATTCCAATGGCACAGACAACTGCAGTGAGAGAATGGGCTCGAAGAAACATTTAGACCAGCTTTTGTACATGTGTTCAGCATCACCTAGAGCAGACTGAAGAGCATGTAGTCTTGAAGAAATTCTTGGCAGTTGTTTGAATCCAGTTGTGCTATATATATTTTTTTTAATTTTCGGACACCTCCCTGCATTCATTTCTTTTTTAAACTGAGCTATTATCCATTAAAATAAGGCACCACTTATGTGGTATAGGGAAGAACACCATACCTTTTGGAATATAAAGATTATCAGCCGATATGTACATGGGGTACATCACCTTGCCGCGAGAAACCCAAAAGCTCCAATCCTGCGTTGGGACCACCTGAAATCATGTTAAGCCTGACAGAGAATAGCAGACTCGATAGAAGAATCAGTCCATTAGCACAACATGTGTTTATTGATGTTGATGTTCCATACATGTTACCAGCCATAATGCTGGCAATTACTAGCATATCCTCTGAAACATTGTGATTTAAAGTACAATTTAATGAACTTTGACCAAAGCGACTAATATCCTATGATAAATTCAAATGTGACTACCTCAATTTCCTTTAAACACGGGAATTATAGTGTTACTAGCCGCCCTTGGCGACCATTTTGGTCTCCCTTAAACATATGCTAAGCATTGTACCACATTAATTTTATACATAATTTAATTTACTTGCTCAATCCTTCGCCAAATCCAAAGATTCTGATACAAAAATCTTGAACTCGGCATTTTTATGTCAGCCGGGCGCAGGTGATAAATCGCCAAACATTGTTCCAGTCGTATTTTTTCGTAGTTCATTAATTTCATTTAAAATACAGTACTTTCACTCATTTCATTTAAAAGGCATAACTTATTTAAAATTGAAATATTTAAAATTTATGACTCTTTATTATTGCTTTTAAAAAAAGAAAAAAGTTATAAATAATACCATAAACCATGACATTTAATTTCAACATCAAAGCTTTGTTTTAATTTACCACGGGAAAAATTGTTTATGACAGTTGCATGAAATGGACTATTATAATACTGATGACATGATATTTAAAACATTTGGCGAAGGAAAAATATTTGGCGATTTATCACCTGCTCCCGGCTAATATTAAATTACCAAATTGGCCGCTTGGCATACAAAAAGTGAAGCGGTCAACCCGGAACTATTGATGACAGTCACATGACTTGGGCTTTTATTATATAGATTATAGTGTTTTTCAAAATGAACTAAAACCTAAGAAAATTTTAAAATGAAAGAAAATACAGGTGATAATAGGCTCCAAGATGTTATTTTTCCAAAAATAATTGACCCTCTTTCAAACTTTTTCTACACCAGTTTCCTTTAAATATGAGACACATATTATAGTGTTTTTCAAAATGAACTAAAACAGGAAATTTTTTAAATGAAAGGAAATACAAGTGATAGTGGACTCTAAAATGTTATTTTTCCAAAAAAATTGCCCCTCTTTTAAACTTTCTTCTGCATCAGTTTTCTTTAAACACGGGGCACATAGTATTTTTCAAAATGAACTAAAACTTTTGAAATGAAAAAAAAAATACATATATATAGGTGATAATGGACTCTAAGATGTTATTTTTCCCAAAACATTGAACCTCTTTCAAACAAAAACGTTCGTAAAAAGAAAAAAAATACATATTACATCTATTTTTAGCATCTCGTTCATCTGACGAAACCCTATTCTGCTCATTACTCTGTCTGTCTGCCTGTCCGTCACAGAGTTCGTTTTCAGAAACTGTATAAGGGAGAGACTTGAAATTTTGCATACTTATAGCTGAATACATCTGATCACATGACAAATTATAAAATTTTGAAAAGTCTTGTATTATTTTAATTAAGTGAATTAATTTAATGACATCCGACAATTTTTGTGATTTACATTTTAAAACATAACCTTAATTTCAGTCTTTTTCGCGCAGACTAGATAGCTCTGTGGTAAAGCGTCTGCCTGCTAATCCAAAGGTTCCCTGTTCGATACTCTTCGGAGTTTGAAGGGTTTTTTTAGCTAAAATTAAATCATATAATTAAATATGTTTTTCAGATATACAAACATATGCTGTTACAATTGTCTGAAAAGCATTTCTTGGATATTTTTAATTTGGTTGAAAGAATGCCTTCTAATTGTAATTATTTTAAAATAAAATTTAATGGTGCTTCCGTCTATGTTCTTATTGGAAAAGATTGAGCCTTTAATAATTATAAATTAACTATTTGGATTTATTAAAGGATAAAATGTTTTGAAAGGAATATTAAACGAAACCCTCTGTGCGTTCTTCTATCACAATTATCGACTTGTTTTTAATTAACTTCATTGGTAATAATAAAACACTGTAAAATATTCCATGCTTTGCTACTTGAATATCTAAAATTTTCTATTGTTTTGTACATCATTGCAAAATTACGTCGTTGTTATGAATATAATTGTTTTCAAAAATGAAAGATAACAATTTTAAAGTAATTAATCATAGGCGTAACCAGGGGGGGTGCCCTGGGTGCCCGGGCACCCCCCCCCCCGTTTCCGCAGACTCGAGCACAATTATTTTAAAAAATCGAAATCTACAAAAGAGAAAAGAAGAAGAAGTGAAAGCAGAGTTCAATTAGTTTAGTTCAGAAAACTAAACGGTTAAGTTTTGAAATGTGATAAAAAAAGAAACCCACATTCTTTTTTTTTTTTTTTTTAAGAAAATTATGCCGTTTATATTTTTTAAAATTAGAATATTTGCAAGAATCTGTATTAGTCATAGTAATTCAAAAAGGTGGATTTATAATCCCACTTTGACGTCCTTTGTCTGTGGTAGATGTTTTTAACGCCGTTCTTTCTATTGCATGTTTCTGCAATTTCATGAGAAATTAACGCAAGTTCTTGACGAGGATAGAAACTATTTGTCTTTTTGCTTTGGTAGTTTAAAGTTAAGAAAGAAGCAAAAAAAAAAAAAAAAAAAAAAAAAAAACATTAAAAGGGGATGCAAATGTGAAACGGTAATTCCAAATTTCGATTAGCCGGGGTAAAGGGGGGGGACACACATACCCTGCCTCTTTTGTAAATGTCAAATAATAGCACAGAAAATTCAAATTAATCTGCAGGTTGGTTGGTTGGTTGAATTTAGTGTTTCGTGGACATTTTTTGACATTCTTGAAAGGAATATGGTTGCAGTCTTTCAAGCCTATATAGTAATTTTTTTTCCTGAAAATTTGTATACGATTTTTAGAGTTTTTTCTCGTTTCGTGGCGTTCTTTTGAAAGTAGGAAAAGGAACCCCGTTTCAACCTTTTAGCCCAGTGCAGTAAATTCTGACAAATTCGCGATTTTATTCTGTGATCATTTCATGATATTTACAAATTTCCCCCAAAATCGTGTGACGAAATTCATGTCTTTCTACGCGATTTTTTAACAAAATCCGCACTTTTCGCCACTTACCTTTGACAAAATTCGTGTTTTTTACAGCTAACCTTTGACAAAATTCGTGTTTTTTACAGCTAACCTTTGACAAAATTCGTGTTTTTTACCACTATCCTTTGACGAAATTCGTGATGGACATAAATCAAGCTAAATAACTGTGCTAAAGATAATTTTTTCAGTTACATAAATAATACGTCGTTTCAACTCAGCCATAAATCTCTTCAAATGTATTTAACCTTGAAAATCCTTTGATAAAGATAATGACTTGTTGAGTGACTGCATTAAGACTCACAGACTACATTAAACTGATTTATTATTATTATTATGATATTATTCTTACAATTATTATTACTGATTTGTTATCTTATAATGTAAACATTTTTTCCATTCTGAACATGTAGTTAATCCAGAGAAGAGGCTCTCTCTCTTTTACAATTTAAACAATGTGAATTAAATAGCTTAAAGTGTTACCGCCGCTTATTCATTTGATATAATAGTCTACAATTTCTTTTGTCAAAGGAGGTTATATAGAGTGGTTGATTAAAAACTATGACAACTAACACATATTGGATTAAAACAAAGTGTGGATTTACACCGAAATGGATAAGTATCCTGAAGAAGGGTAAGTCCCAATTTACAAGTTATCACGTACTCACGCCTGTTTAACGGGATTCAAAATCCCAACAATTCGCATTTTTTACCGCAATATTTTGACGGAATTGACATTTCTTTAGCACGCAATCCTTCGATGAATTTCGCGTTTTCTTTCCACGATCTCTTGATGAAATTCGCTTTTTCTTTCCGTAATCTTTTGACGAAATTCGAACTTTCTTTCTGCGATCCGTTGACGAAATTTTCGTTTTTACCGCAATCCTTTGACGAAATTTATTTTCTGTTGCGACCGATTGACGAAACTGATATTTTTACAGGGAGATCATTTGTCGAAATTCGGGATAGTATTGCGCGACCGTTCGGAAATATTCTCGATATCTTTCCGTGCCAATTAACAAAATTCTCTACTCTTTTCCGCAACATTTTACGAAATTTTTAAAAAAAAATCGTCAATCCTTTATCGAAATTCGTAAATTTTTTGCGCAATCTTTAAACGAAATTGGCGATTACTTTCTGCACTTTTTTATTGAAATTCCCGATATTTTTCCACGATCGTTTGAAGAAATTCTCATTTTTTTCCGGGACAGATTCACGAATTGATTTTGAGAAATTCCATAAAAGAGATAAAAATCGCGGACCCAATTTAAAAAAAAATACTTACTGAAGAATCATATGTCTGTGAAAGAATTTGAAAGGGGAAATACTGCCCAGCATTTTTTATTATGAGAGACTTTCCTTTTCTGTGCACAAATCGCGCGATCCCGCGCGTTATTTCAAACCCTCTCCTTGAAAGAAAACTTCATTACTAGAGAAGTGGTTGGTTTTTTTTAAACGAACATAGAACTAAACAAATTTAGGATTTTGGGTGTGGGGGGTGGGGGGACTGCCTTCGGCAACGTACTCCCGAGCAAGCTACGACCTCTTCTGTCTCGAACAAGCGAATCTTGAATTATTGCGTTTTTTATTTCGAGCAAAATTAAATTTTCAGCTTTCTTATAAGAGCTGATTTGACATTATTCTAATTCGAATTTAATCACGGCAATTGCAAAAATTATCAGAGAGTTTTTCTGTTTCAAAAAATGTCAAAAAATCGCCTCAAAGCACGAAAATCCCCGCTAGAAAGTGCATTAAAAATTCGGAAAAGATTATAAAACCACAGAGAACGAAATTAACTAATTGGGTAAAAGATTTAAACCGGATTCGTTTTAGAAATGTCAAAAAAAAAAAAAAAAAAAAAAAAAAATCACCGCGAAATGCGAAAGAAACCCCTCTAAAGATAACATTAAAAAATTGTTAAAAATTGAAAAATTGTTATAAGAATCTCGAAAACACTTTATTGAAAAGAAGACAAAGTTTACTGGGTAAAATATTGAAATCGGATTCTTTTTTACTTATTTGAAAAAATTGCCGCAAAATGCAAAAAAATTCGTATAAAAAATTAATTGAAAAATTCCAGAAATTGTCTTCCATATGCATGAGTTCAGGCATACAGGTCCTGTCAAATCTTACGGCTGCAGGCTGCATTGTTTTTTCAGAGCTCAGCGCGCGCGTACACACACACAGAGACATACAAGCACCTATCTTTATTATTACAGTCGCATCATGATAGTATAATTTTTATCTTCTTGATAAAAATTTAGTCTATATTATCTTGACCTGCTTTACCTAATATATTCGACACGTTCTGGGGTAAAAAACCTGAATTACCGTAATTTCCGGCCTATAATCTGCGGATCAAACAATTAGGTTCAGACCCAGAAATCTTGTTTCATAAAACGTAACTTATCAAATCGCGATAAATATTTAACTTAAATAATGAAATAAAATTTTTGGGTCGAAACATGATTGTTTGAGCCGCGGATTATAGGCAGGAAATTACGCTATTAATGAATATTATAATTATTTATAATATTATAATAATTATTTATATAGACTGTCCTCCAAAATTTCTTGGGTCCCTCCGGTGATCCCTAAGAAGTCATGGAGTCACATTCTGAAAAAATTTCGTGCGCATGTACAGATGTACCGCATGTATTATCTGAGATTTATCATCCGGCAAAATTTCATCTACAAGACTTTGAGACTGATATAATTTTAGATCTCATGCAGTGTTCCCTTGTGCCTATAGAAGTTTCCAGCATGATTAAAGGCTTTTTTTAATCTTTATAAGAAGTTAGGGTGCCAAAAGGTTTTACAGTTGTGACCACACTTAGTCACTGTCTTATATCACTACTGCAAGGACATTTACGCATCTTTTTTTTTTTGCCATTAGATTTAGTTTTAATGTTTTGAACCCCTTCTCAACCCTCCTCACGCAAACAAAAATCGCGTTTGAGCTCTTTTTAAAAGAAATACCCCACAATTATATCTTCTAAGATGGAAAACTGTCTAAAACGGAAATTCGATCGGTTTTATGGGATTCGTTTTAGCAGGTTTTACTCTATAAGATATTGTTTGTATCCAACATGTTCAGGTTAAAAAGTCTGGGCACCCCCCCGTTCAAAAGGCTGGTTACGCCTATGTTAATTCTAAATAAAGAACGAAAAATTCTTTAACGTGAGCATTTTATCGCGAAGATGGTCACTGATTTTGATTTTTGGGGGTAAGTCCATTTTTGTAATTACTAGATATTTAACCCCTTGGGAACGAGCGACTGGTATTCGTGCCGCGTAAAGTGCTCAGAATCAGTGATTATTCTCACCAGTAAATTTTTAGTGCAAATTTTGCCTTATTTAATCCAAGCATTTTCCCGATTCAACGAGTCAAAAATTTCTGTTTAAAAAAAAACGGTGATAAAAGATTAAAAATTCTGTAAAAGACGCTCGTCCCGAAGAGATTAATGGTTTGCATTTGAATGGGTTTAAAAAAATTCGTAAGCAGTAATAGACTTATTTTATATATATATTTTCGTCTTGTTTTATTTAAATTTAATATGTGCGGTGTAAATAAATTGTTTATTGGCTTGGATAAATCCGCGTTGGTAGATATTCAGTAAAAATTTGAAACATACGTCAGGCATTGCATTTTTAGGTGTGTTTGTAATTATATAAGTGCATAGCATCTGTAGTCCTCGTCTGGTCCTTTCTTCCGTCTGTCTGAATAGATATGATTTCTTATAGGGAATGAAAATTATAATTTTAAGGGAAAAAATGTAATATTGTAAAATAATATCCATATTTAAATATTTGAAAACTGATAATATTTATAATAATGCCACAACTATACAATATTTTGTTTAATAAAATTGGCATCATTTATATACATATAAGACAATACATGTAGATAGGTTAAAATGGTTTACAATGGATAGTTTAAAATGGCTTTCAAACATCAGTGATATTGGTTATAGTTGCCGTTATTGTTGTTATTTTTTAAATGTACCTCTACTGGTAATTAAGTAAATGTAACAGAAAAACCATTTCAACAGAGACATAATATATTACAAACAATAGTGTTAAATTAAGCAAGAAAAGGTGCTGTCAAAATTCTTACACTGAAAGGCTAAAATTTAAAAGTTGTCTTTTTTTTTGTAATATGTTCATGTAAAGAGAAAATAACTTTCTTTTTTAGACACACCGTTAAACCGAATCGATAAACACTTTTCAACTATGTTGGGGAAGTGTTTTAAATGGGGTTTGCAGCTGATTTACATTAAATTTGCTGCTACTGATTTTTGAAAAATGTTTCCGAATTGTTTTTGTAATGTGCATTAATCAGTTTTCTAAAACCGGAATATCAGTTTTTGGATGCTATCTGTTCTCAAGTAAACATTTTCAGCTACGTAATTGAATGTATACATGCAGAAAGTAACCAAATAATTTTAATGTAAACTACTGTTAATTTATATCATGTTTATCTATAAAACATGTTTGTTAAACGTGAAAATATTTATTTGAGAATGAATAGCATCAGATAAACCTATATTCCGGTTTGCGGAAATGTTTCCGAAAATCTGTGGGCGCAAAAGAAACTTTGTTTTTATAAACTAGGGGGCTCTGCCCCCTACGAGCTACGCTCGCCAACCCCCGTTCAGGGACACCAAAATCCAAAAAGCACGCTAATTGCACGCATTTGATCGGCTTTAAAAATATTGAATTAAAATTAAAAAAAAAAAAAACAAAAAAAAAACAGTAGCGATCTCTCTGTAAACGGGTTTCCATTCGTTTTTCTTGGATTGGGGATTTTTAAGACCAAATCTGTTGCTGTTAAAAGATACAATGGCTATTTTCGTATTTAATTAAACACATTAGTTATTTGAAAATAAGCTAATGTAAAATGAATTAAGTAAACAGTGTCATTGTCTCCGGGTATTTTTTAGCAGCGCTATAAGATAGTTCTTTTAAATAATTCATTTTAAATGTATCGTTTCAAATCTGACGTAATTTACACCAAACTTTTATTTTTCTTATTAATATTCACGTAAAAATACTTTTGTTGTTAGAAGGAAATATTATTTGCGCTGTCTTCGAATTCACGATAATAGTTAAAAGATTATCTCAAAATATCTCGCGCAAATATATTTTTCAATTTAAATTGTTTTGCCATATTTTTTGGGCATTTTAAATATGACGTAAAATTCAAGTGTAAATATGGTTCTTATGACGTAATTTTCCTGCTTTTAACATGTAATTATTTAATTCTAATTTTAAAGTTTTTTTTTCTGTTTGTAATAGTCACGTGTAAATAAATTTTTAATTTGAAGAAATATTTTATATGATAATTTGTTTCGCTGTTTATACAATTGGCAACAGTTTAAATTAATGACATTTTCTAAAATTTGTAAAAAACATCTCTCGAAATACTGAAAATTTGAATTAAAAATAGAAATAAAACCTCAAAAAATGCGTCAAATAAGAAAAATAAATGCAATCTGCGCATTGGAAACTTATAACGTATAAAATAATCTAAAAATGATTAAATTCTCATGCATAGTTTTTGCTCAAATAAAACTTTTTTAATGGAACGACTTTGTCCAACTTTAGCATTAAATATCTCTTAAAATAATTCTTCGATTCAAAAACTGTCTGCATCAGCGTGTTTATCAAACATTTTACTATAATACCACCGATTTTCATATTTTTGTATGCAACAGTTTTTTTAATATTAACGATGAAAGGCCATGCTTAAGCATTCAAATTGGATGCGGATCAACCCGGAATATCTACGCAGATGTTCATTGGTCCATTTCCAAATCAAAACTTTTTTTTATATATAGAAGGATGTTTATTTAAATATCGATAATATATTGATTCTCAGATTTGTAAAGAGAAAGAGTGCTTTACGGGAGTTTGGGTAATTCGGAAGAGGTTATTCTATATTTCCGTTTGTGGTTATATTACGTTTTTCTAAATTAAGAAAATTTCTTTTTCTTTACTGCGAACTTCATAGAAGCCTGGAGTGCGTTCTGCTGCTCTGAATTTTACGACATTTAAAATACAGATAAGAGAAATAATGCACTAATCATATGTTAAATAAAAATTTTGTAGCACAGAAATTCACTAATAATGGAATGGTACGTTTTATAATGATTCTGATGTGACGTATAATATACTAATTTCCTCAGGTGGTCTTATAATTTCTTAACAGTCACCTGATTTACGCTTTAAAAAAATTAGAAGATTTTAATAAAATGTAACTTAGATTTTAATGTAGCAATTATAACAGAAAAGTTCTACGATCAATTTTAAATACAAACGCTAAAATTTTTGTTTTTATAAATGTTTTTTTAAATATCGATAATATATTGATTCTCAGGTTTATACAGAGAAAGAGTGCTTTACTGGACTTTGGGTAATTCGGAAGAGGTTATTCTATATTTCCGTTTGTGGTTATATTACATTTTTCTAAATCAAGAAAATTTCTTTTGCTTTACTGCTTTAATATGTGCAGCTATTGGAAGAAACCATTTGGCACTGTTTTTATTACTGCTATTTGTTATTATTATTATTATTTTCTTAAGGATCTGGTGAGATTGCTGCACGTGCACCTTGCTATAAGAAATGTGATTTTGAGATTACAACACGTTATTGAGAATGAAAGTACAGTGCGTTAAGAAATTATAAGACCACTAACGAATTGGTACATTTCTGAAGAAGACGCAATATGCAAATTTTTAGCGTGTGTATTTAAAATTGATCGTAGAACTTTTCTGTTATAATTGCTACATTAAAATTTAAGTTACATTTTATTAAAATCTTCTAATTTTTTCAAAACGTAAATAAGGTGACTGTTAAGGAATTATAAGACCACCTGAGGAAATTAGCATATTATACGTCACATCAGAATCATTATAAAACGTACACGTTTGTATATCGTGAAAGAATTCCCGAGAAGCAAAGGTGCAGGTTTAGATAGTGTTATTTACGATATATTTGAAGATGCCGCGGGATAAAGTCTGCGACCGAAGTAAGAAAAATTTGGTTTTATAAGGATGCTGGTAAATCTGAACGAGAAATAGCTCTGTTAATGAAGAGTTCAAAAACTGCCGTTCACAATGAAATGGTTAGAAAAAAGGATTCAAATAAAATTAAACGATCTGGAAGAAAAAGGATTTTGACAGCACGGGATGATCGACAAATATTTCGATTATCAACTCAAAAAGGTCTTTCAAGTCGGGAAAAATCAAATAGTAATGCAAAATGTATGAAACTGTTGAAAAAAACCGAAGTTTAAAGAAACATCATAAAGAAGAAAGACTGAAATAGGCTAAAAGTGTTATGTCATGGAACAAGAAATGGAAAAAAGTGATATTTTCAGATGAAAAAAAAATGTAATCTTGACGGTCCGGATGGTTATAAACACTATTGGCATGATTTGAGGAAGGAACCGAAACAATGCTTCATTCGACAAATGGTAGGAGGATCAGTAATGGTTTGGAGAGCTTTTAGTCATGATGGATTATGCAATTTAACCCGAATTTCGGGACGTATGAACTCTGCGCAATATCAGGCTATGTTATATGATCATTTGATATCGTTTGGACTTTTTTCAGGTGGTGCTAACTGGATGTTTCAGCAGGACAATGCTTCTTGCCATGTGTCTAAATCCACCCAGCAATAGTTTAAAAAAGAATAAACTCATGTTTTGTTATGGCCAAGTCGAAGTCAAGGTTTGAACCCTATGGAAAATCTTTGGGGCGTATTAAGTCGCAAAGTTTATGCTAATAATAAACAGTTTTTATCTGCCAATGAACAAGAAGCAGCCATTGTAAAAGAATGACACAATATTTCTGAATCTGTAGTTAATCACCTGGTCACTTCTATGAAAAACAGAGTGTTTGAGGTTATTAAGAAAAATGGAGGGCCAATATCGTATTAATGTACATATTATTTTTGTTTGTAGGCAAGTGGTCTTATAATTTGTTAACAGTGTATTTTTCAATAATTGCCTATATTTTTGTTAACATACTTATTTATTGCATTATTCAAAATTATTGCAAACTAATTTTAATAAATGTGTTGTATTTTGATATCTCATATGTTTAAACTATAATTAGAACCTTTATTTACTTCGTAATTTTCGAAATCAAAGTGGTCTTATAATTTCTTAACGCACTGTAGACATAAAAAGAGTTTATTTTAAGCATATTAAATATTTATGTGAATGCATAATTAAACACTAAAATGTATCAACTTCCTCAACACTTATTTGAATTTTACACGGCCACCTTTGGACGAATTTTGGAACGGAAAATTTTTATGTAATTAATAAATGACAATATATCGTTATCATTTTCGATCCAACCAAAATTTTCTCTTTTTATTTGTAACTTGGTATTTACATCAAAACAGTATATTTTTTTATAGTCTGTTGTCTATTTTTATGAAAATATGAAGTTATTATTAAACTCATTAATGATTATAAAATTATTTAATTCCAAAATATGGAATACCCCAAAGTTTCGAATTCCTATTCTTCATATGTGATACATAGTATATAATCCGCTCATGGAGAAACCATATGCGAAGTATGTTTGAAACGATACTTGTGTTTACTAGTAAACAAAAGAGGGAAAAAGTGTTATCCTCCTCTTTTGTTGATAGGAAGTTCTGTCTGCCCCCCCCCCCCCTCCTGCGGACACGTGCAAGACGACATTATTTACTGTTGAATGCATTATGTAACAACAAGCCATTATTAAATGCTTTTAAATAGTAATTATTTTTTTAAGTGTTATTTGATATAAAGCTCTTTTATATATAAAGTGATATTTTATTCACTTATCCTCGTTTGAATCACTAAAGTATGCGAAAAATAAATGTAATCTATTTGTATATCACTCCAATGAAAACAAACAAACAAAAAAAAATACCAAAAATCAAAAGAATTTTTAGTCATTGATAACTATATCATCAAGGGGGAAGGGGTGGGGGGCTCGAGGGTATGATATCGTAAGGGGGGGAGGGGGTCGAAAATTGACAAAAAGTTGATAACGTTATGTATGCACAGCCCCCAAACGCATCATTTGAGTTATGTGTAGTGCAAGGATGTTGGTTAGTGTAATCTCAAATTCCCTTGGCTAATTTTAAAATTATGGACGTGAAATGCAAAATGTCGTCAAATTCGTAACAGTAGCATTCACCCCACAGCCTTTTGGATTGGGTAACATATTTTTTGCTATCCCTGTATATACACTATATGGCCATTAATGACAGGCAACTTTCAATTTTAGACATTTTGTCGAATATTTAGAAATATACTTGACAGATTCTTCTGGAATTTCAGGATTAAAAAGAACAGGTATGACCTCATATTTAGAAATGTCGATTTGTTAAGGGGGGAAATTAGGGGGCCAACAAAAAATCAAAGAAAAAAAATATATACTTGGGATCACCCTGTAAAATAAAATGCACGAAATGATCTACCGCTGCCGAATATAAATAAACAGACATTGTGCAATATGTGTATTCTTTTGTGTAAGAATAGCACGTATATTAATAGAGATATAGCGATTTATTTAAAAAAATTAAAAAATTCTTGCATGTTTTTTGCTTATAGCATGCAGGGTTTTCAACCAAATTTAACTCCGGTTTCAGAAAAAGTGACAAAATATAGTAGAAACAATATAGTGCAATTGGAATATAAATATGTTAAATATTTTAGGAAATATGAGCAGTTGTATGAAATAATTTTTATCTGCGCATGCGCGAACGATAACAAGGATCACTTTACATAATTTAATAGTCAACTCTATGGAGCAACTTATTAAAAAAATCTAGTCCAATATCGTAAAAATTCAGAAAGATATCGGCGTTAAAGTGAGCAAATTTTTAGTTGTTCTCTAAAAGCAGCTGAATGATAAACTTTTTTAAATAAATCGCTATATTTCTATTAATATACATGCTATTCTTACACAAAAGAATACACATATTGCACAATGTCTGTTTATTTATATTCGGTAGCGATAGATCATTTCGTGCATTTTATTTTACAGGGTGACCCCAAGTACTTTTAAGTAAGTTTTTTCTTTGATTTTTTGTTGGGCCCCTAATTACCACACTTATCAAATCGACATTGCTAAATATGAGGTCATACCTGTTCTTTTCAATCCTGAAATTCCAGAAGAATCTGTCAAGTATATTTCTAAATATTCGACAAAATGTCTAAAATTGAAAGTTGCCGGTCATTAATGGCAATATAGTGTATATATTATAAAAAAAACAGTTCTTACCTTTTGCGTGAAGGGAAAGGTTAACGTCTCGACTACCTCATTTGGAAAAGCATGACTGCTTTTCAGAAGACTGGCTGAAATGGTGGGTCCGTTCTTAGACCCATCTCAGATCTGTCTCTTCCCGTCACAGGCGGACGGGCAAACGGGGCGACGGGATTCAGATCAGGATGCGCAAGGTCGATTCTCAAAAGAGCAAGAGGAAAGAAATCGGGAACAACATTCTAGTTTCTTTTCTGGATCTCGATCGAAATTGAAATGTTAGTTTAAAAGGGAGATTCCTTTCCGTTTCTTCCGATATCCAAAATCTCCACTGATAGGACTCGGATAGAAAAGCAAAAGATCAGTGAAGTAGAAATTTTTCCATGTCCCTTTCGAAATGCGGAATTTTCCCAAAAAAGGATTATCATTTTAGAATGAAAAATCGTGCTAAATGATTTACCGATAATCTGTCTAATGTAATATATTGTGTAATATGGATGAATGAATCCATAGATAATCCAAATACTTAATTTTGTATTGGATAAGGTTTTCCTTATGAATCCTTTAACTCCTTCGGGACGAGCGTCTTTTACAGAATTCTTAATCTTTTATCACCGGTTTTTTAAAACAGAAATTTTTGCCTCATTGAATCGGGAAAATGCTCGGATTAAATAAGGCAAACTTTACAATAAAAATTTATTGGTGAGAATAATCACTGATTCTGAGTACCTTACGCGGCACGAATACCAGTCGCTCGTCCCCAAGGGGTTAAAAGCATGAATGTTAAAAAGTAGTCTCTTCTATACGTCGGTTTTTCACGAGCCTGGTATTCCAAAAAAAAAAAAAAAACTAAATAATAAAATCAAAAATATTTAATTTAAAACGTCACATCCGGGGGGGGGGGGGGAGGTGGACGTAGCTGTTTACTACATCATGGGTTTTGGCTTTATAGACATCCCAATATTTATGTCAAATCGCAACGCCTTGTAAACGGCCTATCATATAAAACTAGAAAGATAGCCCGTCAAAAATGACGGAATATGAGATATAAAGATATATACAACACATGTGCAAGAATATGAGTTTTTCTTACTTATTCTGCAGTGATAGATGAAAACAACAGATTTTAAAAACGAGACTGATTTATGAAAAACTGTAATACAGTAGAAGACCAGTAATCCGCACAGCTTGGTTCCAAGTGTTGTTGGGATTACAAGTCATGTTTATATTATAAAATTAGACATATGGCTTCTTTATACTAAATAAATTGTATAAATATAGAAAAAAATGCGTATGTATACGAAAGGAAACAGCGAATAGGTTACCAGAAAATATATTGCCAATTTTCCTTCTTCGCCAAGTCCCCTAAAGTGGAAAAGCACCGATAATTTTACTTTTATATCCAACTATATAAAACGCGGTACTTTTCCAATATAGAGTCCATGGCGTACATTTTTAAAGTTTGTCATATTTTGGGCTTGAGAAGTCAGATTTTTTGCCAAATGATATAAACAGCTATGTTAACAAAATTAATGAACTTTTAAGTTTATATATATAATCTATAAATATTTTATTGTTTTTTTATGTAGAATTTACTTCAGTTTGTATACAAAAATAGTTAAATGGCTTCCTTATATTAAATAAATTGTATAAATATTGAAAAGTTACTTGTGTATATGAAACAGTAAATAAGTTTCTAGAAAATATGTTGCCAGACTTCATTTTCTCTATCGCGCCAAGGTCCCTATACTGTAAAGGTACCTAAAGCGCATTAAAATCAGGCAATTAAGAGCTCAGACAGTACAGCGCCGTCTATTGCCTGTTATGTTGTTAGTAATATCGGGATGAAGTTGTAAAGACGTGCATTTTCGTATACTACATTTTTAATTCTCACCTATAGATTTTGAAAAAAAAAAAACCCTTAAAAGCACATAGTTTAAATTAAATTGCGGTGACATCGATAATGAAATGTTAACGGTTTTAAATGGGAATTTCGCAGGTTGTTTGGTTTAAACCACGCTGGTTTAAACCGTGGCTTAAACCAAATGGTTTTTATAAAAAACCATGCTGGTTTTTTTTCATCTGTTTTTTTCTCTTTTTCCCTAATGTTTTCATTTATTTTACACATTATAGAAAAATGCAAGTTATGTAGAAGCTACAAGCAAAACTTCAGAAAAATGATGAATTAACAAACTTGTAAAGTGACAAACATTTTTTAGTTCAATCAAACTTTTCTTATAAGCTTTAAATCTACATGGCAGACTAGCTAATTTTTTTTTAATTAGCTGGGGGGGGGGGGGGGCAGGATGGATAAAAAAAGTACTTAGTTTTCTTTCTTCTTCTTCTTCAAGCCTTTTATTTTTAAAAATAGCCAAAATGGCAGATTTGAGCTAAAAATGCACTTTTACTACTTGGATGACTTGATTAAGTTAAGATTTACTAAGGATTACATTATGCCTCAGTCATTGATGACATAATCATAAGTAATTCTCTCCATTGGTTACTCTTTGTTCTGTATGCTAATGAATGATTGGCTGTGAGTTTTCTTTGTTGTATCATGGCTATTGGGTTTAGTAAGCCTTTGTTTTTCTTGCATTCCTACAGTGGGATTGGGGTTTTGCATTATGATTTTATTCTGTTACCACAGGGTTGGCATGGTTTAAATCAATTGGTTAACCAACTGTTTTTTTAGAAAAAATCTAATATAATATTTTTTCATTTTTGTAATTGTAATTTAAGTGTTTTAAATTATTGGATATAAATAATTTCTACTTTTAACCAGGGATGTAGTGGAGGGCGTACGATGCATACCTTCTGAATTTTTTTAAGAAGCTCCATATACCACCTGTTTCTCAAATAAAGCTATAGCGTATACCCTAACCATGAACGTTTAGGACTCTAGCGTATACCCTCTGCCTATAGCGTATACTCTCTGCATTTTTTACGACTACAATACTGCTTTTAACAGTCTTACCCCAGCAGTCACTGTGAGACATAATGAGTCTAGGTTAATTTGTATGCATGTAGAATGCAAATTGCATGTGTTGATGAACATATCTTATGCTCTAAAAGGAAAATTTAAAACATGTGAATTTAGAAAAGATAAAATAGACTAAAAATATCCAATATTTTGAATAAAATATTTTCCTTTGAGAAAACGCAGATTATTTATAATTAATAACATAAAATGACCTTTAAGATTTCAGTCAAGCTGTAAAAGAAAATTTTCTTGATTGGGCAGATTATCTTTTAAGATTGTTCTGAACTGCTCTACTCAACAAGCGGAAAACGCTTTGACACATTTACAAATTAATTTTTAACGGAAAGATATAAAATTGGAAGGCCTGACTATGGAAGCGATTTGGAATCGAACAGTGTTTTCCATTTTTGATAAGTAAATTACCTATTGAGTTATAGGCAATTTTGATCACGTGTCAAAGCTGTTTTTAACCTGCCTTGAGTGGTTATTCTTCTTTCATGTGGAAATTCGGTTCAAAACGCCCACTTTGACAATATTTTCTGAAAGATCTATTGCATTTGCAAAAATACGGAAAACACAGTTCCATTACATAGTATCTGAACAACAGCATCTGCTAATTTCATGCATTTCCGAACAAAAATAAATTTAAACTTATGTCATAAAGTTGCCCTTTCGAATTTCAGAACAGACTTAAGAATAAAAAAGAAACTCAAGATATGAAGTCGAATAAGAGGACTGTGCTAGCGAAGCACCTGTTTACTTTTAACTAAAATATGCAATAAGATATATTTAAATCTTCTGTTGCATAATCAAATCCACTATTTAAATCTGACAAAAAAATGGGGGGGGGGGGAATGAAGATACGGTTCGCGTGAGACATAACAGAAAAAAAGTCTCAAAAGTGCCTAAAAAAATATATTATTAATTTTTAGTTTAGACATTTAGAAGTAATACATATTATAACATAGCTTAGAAAAAAAAGCCTGTACATTAAGTCTGATGGCTGTTTAAATGTTTTAGTGGATGACGACTTTTATAAATCTATTTTCCATTTTAAGATCAATGTTTTCAGTAGTCTAAAAAGCTGGTAAATAAGTATTTCTGCTTATTTTACTGTTGCCCTTTTTTTTTTTTTTTTTTTTAAACCTGGCAGTTTCTGAGGAGAATTGTCAAAGGCAATACACAATACTTCCTGAAACGTGTAAAGACTCTACTGCTAAATTCAAATCATTCCAGGAATTCTTTATAAAAAAAGGTATTACTTTCAATAAAAGATAATAATTGTTCATGTAGTGTTCTAACAGAAAAATCAGATATCTCAGATTACAAATATTTCAAAGAAATTATTTTGAATAGCCATGGGAAAGTATATTATATTTATGAAATTACACCATATATTTATTTATAGTACTAAAAATCAAAAGATTGTTTATTAAGATTTTCAAGGTATCAATGTTTCACTATGTAGAGCATTTTATTCATGGAACATAAGACATAGCTTTTACTAAAAATGTTTAAATTTTAAAGGATTTCAATTTTCTACATAATTGATTGTAATTATCTAATTTAAATTATTTTTAAATTAAATTATATTACTTATATATCCAACAATGTTATTTTTATCAATAAATATACATGTATATGTAATAGGGAAATATACATAAAAAAAACCGGTTTAAACCAAAAAAACCGGGTGTTTTGGTTTTTTGAAAAAAACCCGTTTTTTTTACCAACCCTGGAATTTCGCCAAATTAGCTAGCTATCGCCAAGTTGGCTTCATATATAACAACTTATTTTTGTTACCAAATTTGGCGATATTTCTTCAAATTTGCCGATATTTCTCAAAGTTGGTCAACATTTGGAGCTACTGTGGTAACCCTACACTAGTAATTTTCAACAATTACTCATTACAATGAGGCGGTCCTACCGGAATTGTGAGGGACACACAGAGACTTGGATTTTATATAAATAGATTGCCACTGTGCAAATTTGTTCAAATTAGCAGTAGCTTGTCAAAGGCAAACTATAAGGGTGACCTAAATGAAAGTGAGAGTGTCCATAGAAAAATTTGCGTTTCAAGAAGCATAATGCTGCACATGCGGCAATAGAGGGCTCTAAATGTGACGATGACGAAGGTAAGCGGTGGAACCTGGTAGTTGGCTTCGAATCAGAGTAGAAACAAAGTAACTTGGACGTGTCATATCACGAATGGTTGCAAACATTTTCAGCGCGACCTATACCACTTTACAGCTGCCTAAAGGTGTTTGTTACTCGTTTGCATAATTTTGCCCGCTCTCATGTGGATACCGCATCCGCGTGAAAATATTTGTTGCAGCAATTTCAATGAGAAGCTCTGGACTTCCACCGTATACCTCTGACCACTCACCGTGTGATTGCCCTATTGAAGTACTCAAAAAAGCTCTTAAGGGGAGGCAATTGGCAAACAGTATTATGGTCCGGTTCGCCATTGACGAATGATTTAGAACCTAGCCCAGGAGGTTCTTCACTCGAGGTATTAAAACTTTCGTGGACCGCTGGGACGCCTGTTTCAACCTTCATAGCAACTATATCTAGCTATTATGTTCCGTATGTATTACTCTTTATTCTCTGTACAGAACACAGTGATACCATTTATCAAATCGATAGCAGTTCTACTCTCATTTGTCTAATACCTAAATAAGCTAAAGAAATGCAGATTTATGTAGATTTGCATTCCACATCACACTGTAAAAAAAACACGACATTTTTACAGTACAAAGTACTGTTCATCTCGCGCACAAACTCGATCACAGTGAATGTGCTGTATCTTTCTTTGATTTCCTGACTATATTAACATGGGAAATACAGTAGTTGCGTAAAATTAACAGCACAATATGCTGGCAATTTCGACGCCAGCAGTCTGTGCTGTAAAAAAATGCGTCGAAATTGACAGCACATCGTGCTGTTAATTTTACGCAACTACTGTATTTTCCATGTTAATATAGTCAGGAAACCAAGGAAAGATACAGCACATTCACTGTGATCGAGTTTGTTCTGGCAAATCTGCAGTGGTTTTTTTTACAGTGCATATGGTTTATTTTCGATTATAAAACTGTGTATTTGCTACAGAACCTCCAGTTTTTACAATTGAACGATGCCTTTAAATTTGAAATCGTAAAATGCTATTATCAATGCAGCAGTAAGAACATTGTGCACTAAACAATATCACATCTTAAGATGATTTAGGAAAGTACTAATGAATGCTCCCGGTGGGAAGAAAATGATTAAGAAATTTGAAGTTAGGTGCGTTATCTATCTGTACGGGGAAGGAAGCCTGTTCCTGTAAAATCCAAGAATCTGTTGCAGTGGCAGCGAAAGAAGCAACTATGGAAAGCACACAGAGAAGTTACAGCTACATGGCGCTTTACGTTAAATGGAAGTAGCATTCAGTACTGTGTAAAAATTAATTCATAAAAAGCTGTGTTACTATCCTTACAATATCTTGATAGCGCAAAAATTGACAGCTAAGTAGATGCCCACATAACATTAACATTATCAGTAAGTTTGATTTTTTTCTGACATTATCTTGCCGTGACAAATTTGAATTGAGAAATTCGCAGCAAATTTCCCACAAGGTATACCATCCCCTATTTGCATGAGTAGTTTGTAGTGAAACTGATGGCAAGATTGTCTTTAATTCACGAAAGTGACTAAAGCAAAAAATCCCTCTGTTGAGAAAATAGACAATCAGCACATACACAGAAATTGCAGAAATTTTATTCGGTTGGCACCACTTTTTCTAAATGCTATATTTATCAAGCACCAAAAAAGGCTCATATTGAAAAGTACAAATATTACCATAACTTGTTTATGGTGGTGAAAACGATGCATGCACTTTCTGACGGTGTGTTCGCATCAATAGACCTGATCAGGTCTATGGAGCCCTCCGAAGGGGTTAAACTTATAGTGTAGCAGTTGTAAACAGATAGTGGGGAGTGTAAAGATTACTACTTTGCAGTAAGTTTGCAGTATTTTTTATTACTTGTTTGCCGTTAATTTGGAATGAATTTGATACAGCATGAATTTAACTTGCACGACAAGTTAGCTGCAAGTTCAAAGTGTGGTGACTTTGGCGTTTACATTATCTTGCTGCAGTCTTGTTATGAACTTTCAGTCTTGTCATGCTGTGCTTGCTGCAACTTTGCAGGTTTTCAAAGCAAGAAAGCTGCAAATTTTCTGAAAATTAAAAATGCTGTCTGGGTGTGCTCAGCATTCTCATCCTACCGATCCTGCTCAAACGGAAGCTTTTTCACTGCAGTTCCTCGCACGAATGGAGATTGATAATGCTTGTCCCTGGAACGTCGTGTGGACGAAAAAGACCCAATTTCAAATAGACGGGATCGTCAACACATACAACTGCAGGATTTGGCACAAGGAATCCCTAGCATTGTCCATCAAAGTCCACTGCATTGAATCAAAATAATCATCTTGTGCGGCTTTACTGTCAGTTTCAGATTGGTATTTTTCTTCGAAGACAGTACCCAATCACACATTTCACAAAAGCACAATCACACCTGCTGTATAAGTGAATGTTTAACCTCAACATGAATTTCCGTTTGCAATTATTGCTTGAAAAATGCAATGTGATAAGACTTTTGTACGTGAAACTGTGGATAATCAAGATGGGCCATACTTCTTAAACTTTTGCGTCCATGCCTACTCTGATACGGCTTTTACCTGCTTGTATGAACTTCTAGTCTATGAAACATATAGCAACCCAGCACAACGTGATTTCAGTCCTCTTGCATCGAGAAAAGATTCAAGCAGTTGAAAGTTCCACCTGCCTTTCTAGTATTATCAGGTTTTGACTGTCATCCGTTACGAATCATTGTTACGAAACTCGTCGTGCCCGTCCGTCAGGAGCATGGCATTTTAAATAACACGATTTCTTTTTGCACGACGGGGTTACACGCCATATTGTTACATGTGTGAAACGGTTGCTTAGCAGCATTTTACAGACGACCGTTTTATTAGTGAACACTTTTTAGCACTTTCCAACAAAGTTGGAAAGTGTTTATGATTTCGGTTTGTCTGTCCGTCTGGCTGTCTGTCCGCGCTATAACTCTTCTAAATGTACTCGGATTGTCCTGAAATTTTTTGATGTTATTGATGCTCACCCTAGCATCATCCCTATTTCAAATGAAGTTTGTAGCATGTTTAATTTACAGGGACAGTCAAAAGTATTCAGTTACATTACGACCAATGGGAAAAAATCGTTTCAAATGAATTTTAAAGATGTTATACCCTTTCAAACATAATAAAATTGATATGCGTTTGCGAAGTGCACTAAAATACGCATTCTGTAGAATATGCGGTGCAAAGAATATTTATTCATTTACAGAGCCACACAAAAGATTTCCGTTACATAATGGCATAGGAAGGGCGGGGGGGATTGTTTGCGGTGTGCTTTAAATATGTTAAACTATTTCATATATAATGAAATTGATATACGTCGCTGAAGCTTACTATGAGTTATTTCATGTATAATGCGAAGTGCATAGCATTTACAGGGACACACAAAAGATTTCAGATAGTATATTCTATCAGAAGTACTGTACAGTGTACATTAGCGATTACGGCTGGAAATACATTTTTAATTGTGATATGCGCTTTTAAGTTTCAATATATTTATGCAGACTGTATAGCGTGTATAAACGCTATAGTTGATATACAGGGATACACAAAAGAATTCGTAAAGTTTACTGAGTATGAGCGTAAATTGCTTAAAGATGGTTTTTAAATGAGTTATCCATTTGTACGCTGAACTGCATTTAGTTTACTAAGAAATGTTTGTAGAATATAGATAAAATGATATACAGGGCCACGCAAAGAATTGGATACATGGCCGTCTATGGATGATAATTTCTGAAAATGTGACTTTAATAGTTTTAAGAGTGTTTTAGTTTGAATTAAATTTTAGCTAAATAGTAGTGTATAATAAAAATACTAGGTAAATTACAGGGCTGAACAAAAGTATTCAAGTATGTCACAATCTATTAGTATAAATTGTTGAAAGAGAAATTTCAACCTGTTATGCGTTTTGTTGCTAAACTAAATTTTTGCATTATAAATTATATAGATCAGCCTACGCATGCAATACAGAGCTGTTCAAAAGAATTGGAATAAATATGGACGGTAACTGCTGAAATCAGTTTTTCAGATGTTTTATCTGTTTTCTAAAATATTTACTTACTTATCTTATTTAAGTTATTTATCTAAATAACGAAGTTTTGTTAAAGATTTGAGGAAGTGTTGGAAAATGTTTCCTAATCCATGCTTGACGGAAAATTTTCTTTCTTGTTTCTGTTTCATGGCCATCTCGCTGACCAGGCCTAAACCCGTGTGATATTTGGCTTTTGATATATCTCAAAAGCATCTTTTATAATGACAATATCAGAAGTTCGCTAGAGTCAGAAGATATTCGACATTTTCGTAACATTCCAGCAGATATGCTTCGAGCTATTGTGCTATATTGCGTTTTAACCTAGTAGCAGAAAATGGCAGACAGTACATTGAACATATACCGCCCTGTCTGTTATATTAATACATGGAAACTATTCCAGAGAGAAACATTCGCCTTGTATACAATATTTCAAATGAAAATCAAATTTCAAAGTAATTGCTTCAGAGGCGCAAAGGCCAACATAGTGAAAAAGATTCCATGCCGGGACTCGAACCCGGGCCATCAGTATAGCGCATTGACGTTCTACCGACTAAACCACATGGAACGATACCCAGCCTGGAATATAATAGTGAGAAATTTTCCAGGCTGGGTATCGTTCCATGTGGTTTAGTCGGCAGAACGTCAGTGCGCTATACTGATGGCTCGGGCTCGAGTCCCGGCCTGGAATCTTTTTCACTATGTTGGCCTTTGCGCCTCTTAAGCAATTACTTTGAAATTTGATTTTCATTTGAAATACCGCCATGGCTGTTATTTGTAAAATCTGTAATGATGTCAATACCAGGAAAAAAAAGTCTTGATCTATAGATTAACCTTGAGGCCGAATATTACTGTTTGGAAATAGTGGTAATTATTCGTTTAAAAATATCCGTAAAATTAGCGACACTGTATCTGAACTATAAACGATAAGAAAGGAAGTAGACCAGAGCCGGCAGCACAGACATTCACTTCATCGAGTTCACGGATGAAATTCTAGGATTAGTTAAATCTTGATTCGCATATTAAAACAGAATCGGTCTGCCAAGTCATATCTTGGTGGAAAACATATGAAAACCTGATTTTAGCGGCTGACTCATAGGTTTACCATTGTGTTTTCCTGCTCCCAGTCCTCCATGTTTTCATACCTTTGGGTGCAAGAAAACACGATGGCAAACCTACGAGTCAGCCCCTAATATCGGGTTTTTAGGTGTTTTCCACCAAGATATGACTTTGCAGACCGATTGTGTTTTAATATGTGAATCAAGATTTAACTAATCCTAGAATTTCATCCGTGAACTCGATGAGGTGATTGTCTGTACTGCCGGCTCCAGGTCTAAAGGGGAGCCAAAGCCAAGTAATACATGTAGTGATCAAGTTCTAAAATATGCAATAGATATATTGTAATCTTTCAACTTTAAGAGGTATTGCACAAAAGTTATCAAAACAGTTGTTATTTATTAGAAAAGTTGTTAGGAACTACATACACACACAAAAATAAATATATAAACCTCTTATATTTCGAAGTTTTAAGGAGATGGACTTATTTATCGTTCTGTCTTTTCAAAGGGCTAAAAAAGTAGAAATGTGTTACTCGCAGTCAGTGTTCTCGCTGGTTTTTGACCAACATTAGCGATTTGGTGAATAAGAAATAAAAAACACTAGCCAAATTAACAGAAATGTTACCAAAATAGATTCGGCTTGAAACACTGAAAAATCTATTTTTAACTTTTTATTGTATCCTTTTTTTGCAATATGTTCTAAAATAACCCAAGTTTTTGTAATTACTTATACAATAGAAATTCGACTGTCCGCTACAGAAACTAATTAAAAATAAGTACTTTCTAAATTTCTTCTAAATGTGTAAGTGTTTCAGCCATTCTTTAACTATCTAAATAAAAATTAAATACTGCAATCTTTGATTTACCGTTGTGAAAATATACACTAAAAATGTCTATGAGATTTCGACTATTAACCGACTGAAAAAAATTGACAGGTCAGTGATACTTTGCATAAATTTAATAAATAGTACGGTAAATGGCTAATTTCAACACCGCATTCCAGAAAAAATATTCTTTATTTGGCGCATAATGTGAGTAATTTTGTTTGCGTTTTTACTGCCGCGACGCTGGAGCATAGTGATTAACTGACAATAAATACCTATCGCATAATCCTTTCTGTGTCTTTGCCTGTTGTTAAACTAAATTGGTATTGAGTCAGCATATCTGTAAATAGAGCAATGTAAATGACACGGTGCAATTGAACATATAAAGCGACATTAATCGTTCAGTAACGCGCCTAAGAATCTCGACTGTATTGGCACACCACACACACAAACACACAAACTGAGCACTCGCAATTTGCAGAATTTGACTGTTGGTTTACTCGCCAAATGAAGAATTTTGTCGCGATTTGGCGCAATGGCGAGCGGCAGCGAGAATACTGATTACTGTGCACGCTGAATATATAGAAAAGGACTCATACAATGTAGCAATTTCATAAATTTCACTCAATTATTTCTATGTGAGGGCAAAAACTTATCGATACACCCTTGTATAACTAAATAATAAGAATAAAAGTAAAAATAGTTTTATTAAACAAAAAAAAAAAAAAAAAAAAAAAAATCCAGTATTTAACTTGAAAATTACACTTAATTTTCTAGCTGCAATTCACGATGTTTCCAAAAAAAATTCCTTTACTGTACGTTCATTTGTTGTGGGCACTGAACCCAATAATGGAATATTTACTACTTTTTTGACGCATGGTAGAAAGCTTTAGCTAGTGAATTTATCGAACAAAATGTCAATTTCAAAGTTCTGTTTCTTTTTTAAGATAGGACAATAGGAAAGCGAAAAAAAGTATTATTTTAACTATCTTTTCAGAATTTCTAATTTGATTTCTCAACGTATAATAATAATTTTATGAATATAAAACTACTAGCAAACCCCGCGGCTTTGCTCGCGTAATATTTGAAGTACGTCAAGTGATATTTATATGTCTATTTTTTATTAAAAGGTACTAACTAAATTGTTATTTTATTGAAAGGCAATATTTTATTTTATTAAAAGGTACTTATTACTTTTAGGAATAATTAAAAAAAAATACTATTTAAAACACAGTTTGATTAAGCATCATTGTTACACTGCATAAGGCAGAAATGAGACTTAAATAAATAAAACGAGATAAAACTAAATAAATAATAATTTAGAAAATATTTTGAAACTTTTATGCTCAATTAATACGCTCATTTCAGTATTCATTTGAAGTTTTGAATTTTTCAGAAACCATCTTCTTACATCTTAAAATTAACCATCATGTCAAATTCCAAGTCCTACCACCTCTCTCAACATAAAGGTCTATGTTGAAATGGGAACTGTCACCATTAATTTGCCAACATTAATTTTGAAATTGGTTTGTTATTTCCTAATATTCCACAGAAACGTAATTTAGAAAGCTTTTAAAGGCCTTTTTTAGAGCGTTTGTTGTTCCTCTGAGCCCCAGGTGGTAGAATCATCGGCATAAAATATAGCTTGTGTAAGATCAGAGACTGTTACCATTGATTCGCAACTATTACTTTTATATTTTGGTTTATATTCCCTGAAACTGCGTAGAAATCGTAATTTAAGACTTTTTTAGAATGCTTTTCGCACTTCCCCTTCACTTCACCCCTTTTTAATTCGAATTTATTTTCGACAGTCCTTCGAGGGCATTTATATTTTATAAGTAACTACCATGCCATATTTAAAGTTTCTAGCCTTTTCAGTATCACAGAAATTGCAGTTTAGAAAGTTTTAGCTACTGCAACCCTCTGGTGGTAGTGGCACAGACATAAAATATAGCTTATGTTTGAGCAGGTTCTATCACCAACAATTTTTCATCATTATTTTTTTAATCGGATTGGTATTTGATAAGATTACATAAAAATTGTAATTTATAACGCTTTTCGCTCACTTCATCTTTTTAAATTTGAAATTTTCTTTCGACAGTTCTTAGAAAGCAGTTGCATCTTGTAAGTAAATACCATGCCATACTTCAAAGTGTTAGACCCTTCAGTTATGCAAAAAACGCAAATTAGAACATGTTTTGTTTTTGCAACCCTCAGATGGTAGTGACAGCAACATAAAATATAACCTATGTTATAGCAGGGACTGTCACCATTGATTTGCAACCATTACTTTTGAAATAGCTTTGAAATTTCCTGAGATTGAGTAGAAATCGCCATTTAGAACGTTTTTAGAACGCTTTTAGCGCATTTTCAGCCCTTTTTAAACTTCCAATTTTTTCGAAACTGTTCTTAAAGATCATTTATATGTAATAAATAGGTACCTTGCCTAATTTTAAGTTGCTAGCCCCTATACCGATCACAAAAATCGAAATTTGGAACGCTTTTTTGCTCCTGCAACGTCTAGGTGATAGTGATATCGACTTAAAATACCGTCTGTGTTAGAGCAGAGGCTGTCAGCATCAATTTCTTCCCATTATTTTTTAAATCAATTTGATTCTTCCTGAGATATTGGTGACAAATCGGCATTTAGAGCGTTTTTAGAATGCTTTTCGCTCATTTTGCTCCTGCATTTCCTCTGGGGTAGTGGAAACAGATATAAAATATAGCCTATCTTGTAGCAAGATCTGTCCCCATCATTTTTACACCATTATATTTGAAATCGGTTCAGTATTTCCTTAGATTGCTAGAAATCGCAATTTAGAACATTTTTTGGGTATTTTGACCCCCCCCCCCCTTTTAAATTTCGACTTTTTAGGAAATGTCCTTAGAGATCATTGATATCTATAACTAACTACTATTCTAAATTTCACGATTCAAGGCCCTTCCGTCACGCAAAAACCGCAATTTAGAACGTTTTTCTCCTGCATCCCCTTTGGTGTAGTGGCACCGACGTAAAACATAGCCTATGTTGGAGCAAGGGTTTTCACCATCATTTTGACGCCATTATTTTTTTTAATCGGTTTGGTATTTCCTGAGATTGTGTAGAAATCACCATTTAGAACGTTTTTTAGAACGCTTTTCGCGCATTTTCACCCCTTTTAAATTTCGAATTGTTTAAGAACTGTTCTTAGAAATTCTTTATATCTAATAAGTAGCTCATACTTCAAATTTCATATTTCTAGGCCCTTCAGTAACACATAAATCGCATTTTTAGAACGTTTTTTGCTCTTACACACCCTTTCGGGTAGTGGCACCGACATAAAACATAGCCTATCTTGGAGCAAACGTTGTCACTATCATTTTGAGACCAATATTTTTTAAATCGGTTTGGTATTTCTTGAGATTATGTAGAAACTACCATTTAGAACGTTTTTAGAACGCTTTTCGTGCATTTTCACCCCTTTTAAATTTCGAATTGTTTAAGAACTGTTCTTAGACATCATTTATATCTTATAAGTAACTAATATTCCAAATTTCATATTTCTAGGCCCTTCAGTAACGCAAAAAGCGCATTTTTAGAACGTTTTTTGCTCCTGCACCCCCTTTGGGGTAGTGGCACCGACATAAAATATAGCCTATGTTCTAAGTTGGACTAACACCATCATTTTGATACCATTACTTTTGAAATCGATTTGGTATTTCCTGAGATTATGTGCCCCACCAGTGGCCGAGAGGTTCTGCTCTCGAAGCTGGTAGACGGGAGGTGCTGGGTTCGATCCCAATCGCGCCCGTCGGCCTAATCGTTCGGAGTTTTCGTGGTTTTCTTCGATCCTTGGTTCTCCAAGCGTTAATACGGATTAGGTTCCCTTAGAAAGACCTCCACGGAAGGCACTCCCCCCCCCTTAGGGCCCCTATCCCACGTGCAGATAATTGGCCGACATAAATACAACCAACCAACCAACCAACCAACCTGAGATTATGTAGAAACTACCATTTAGAACGTTTTTTAGAACGCTTTTTGTGCATTTTCAACCCTTTTAAATTTCGAATTGTTTAAGAACTGTTCTTAGACATCATTTATATCTTATAAGTAACTAATATTCCAAATTTCATATTTCTAGGCCCTTCAGTAACGCAAAAAGCGCATTTTTAGAACGTTTTTTGCTCCTGCACCCCCTTTGGGGTAGTGGCACCGACATAAAATATAGCCTATGTTCTAAGTTGGACTAACACCATCATTTTGATACCATTACTTTTGAAATCGATTTGGTATTTCCTGAGATTATGTGCCCCACCAGTGGCCGAGAGGTTCTGCTCTCGAAGCTGGTAGACAGGAGGTGCTGGGTTCGATCCCAATCGCGCCCGTCGGCCTAATCGTTCGGAGTTTTCGTGGTTTTCTTCGATCCTTGGTTCTCCAAGCGTTAATACGGATTAGGTTCCCTTAGAAAGACCTCCACGGAAGGCACTCCCCCCCCTTAGGGCCCCTATCCCACGTGCAGATAATTGGCCGACATAAATACAACCAACCAACCAACCAACCAACCTGAGATTATGTAGAAACTACCATTTAGAACGTTTTTTAGAACGCTTTTTGTGCATTTTCAACCCTTTTAAATTTCGAATTGTTTAAGAACTGTTCTTAGACATCATTTATATCTTATAAGTAACTAATATTCCAAATTTCATATTTCTAGGCCCTTCAGTAACGCAAAAAGCGCATTTTTAGAACGTTTTTTGCTCCTGCACCCCCTTTGGGGTAGTGGCACCGACATAAAATATAGCCTATGTTCTAAGTTGGACTAACACCATCATTTTGATACCATTACTTTTGAAATCGATTTCGTATTTCCTGAGATTATGTAGAAACTACCATTTAGAACGTTTTTTAGAACGCTTTTCGCGCATTTTCACCCCTTTTAAATTTCGAATTGTTTAAGAACGGTTCTTAGAAATTCTTTATATCTTATAAGTAACTAATATTCCAAATTTCATATTTCTAGGCCCTTCAGTAACGCAAAAAGCGCATTTTTAGAACGTTTTTTGCTCCTGCACCCCCTTTGGGGTAGTGGCACCGACATAAAATATAGCCTATGTTCTAAGTTGGACTAACACCATCATTTTGATACCATTACTTTTGAAATCGGTTTGGTATTTCCTGAGATTATGTAGAAACTACCATTTAGAACGTTTTTTAGAACGCTTTTTGTGCATTTTCAACCCTTTTAAATTTCGAATTGTTTAAGAACTGTTCTTAGACATCATTTATATCTTATAAGTAACTAATATTCCAAATTTCATATTTCTAGGCCCTTCAGTAACGCAAAAAGCGCATTTTTAGAACGTTTTTTGCTCCTGCACCCCCTTTGGGGTAGTGGCACCGACGTAAAATATAGCCTATGTTCTAAGTTGGACTAACACCATCATTTTGATACCATTACTTTTGAAATCGATTTGGTATTTCCTGAGATTATGTAGCAACTACCATTTAGAACGTTTTTTAGAACGCTTTTTGTGCATTTTCAACCCTTTTAAATTTCGAATTGTTTAAGAACTGTTCTTAGACATCATTTATATCTTATAAGTAACTAATATTCCAAATTTCATATTTCTAGGCCCTTCAGTAACGCAAAAAGCGCATTTTTAGAACGTTTTTTGCTCCTGCACCCCCTTTGGGGTAGTGGCACCGACATAAAATATAGCCTATGTTCTAAGTTGGACTAACACCATCATTTTGATACCATTACTTTTGAAATCGATTTGGTATTTCCTGAGATTATGTAGCAACTACCATTTAGAAAGTTTTTTAGAACGCTTTTTGAGCATTTTCAACCCTTTTAAATTTCGAATTGTTTAAGAACTGTTCTTAGACATCATTTATATCTTATAAGTAACTAATATTCCAAATTTCATATTTCTAGGCCCTTCAGTAACGCAAAAAGCGCATTTTTAGAACGTTTTTTGCTCCTGCACCCCCTTTGGGGTAGTGGCACCGACATAAAATATAGCCTATGTTCTAAGTTGGACTAACACCATCATTTTGATACCATTACTTTTGAAATCGATTTGGTATTTCCTGAGATTATGTAGAAACTACCATTTAGAACGTTTTTTAGAACGCTTTTTGTGCATTTTCAACCCTTTTAAATTTCGAATTGTTTAAGAACTGTTCTTAGACATCATTTATATCTTATAAGTAACTAATATTCCAAATTTCATATTTCTAGGCCCTTCAGTAACGCAAAAATCGCATTTTTAGAACGTTTTTTGCTCCTGCACCCCCTTTGGGGTAGTGCCACCGACATAAGATATAGCCTATGTTCTAAGTTGGACTAACACCATCATTTTGATACCATTACTTTTGGAATCGGTTCGGTAGTTCCCGAGCTTACCTCCTACAAATAAACAATTTTTTCCTCTTTATAATAGGAGTATAGATTAATTAATTAAAGCGTATCTTAAAAAATATATATTGCATTCTTTATTTTTTATTTAAATTTTAAACTTTTTAATGTTTAAAACATTTCATTATTGCAGTTTCACAGCCAGTTGGCCTATTTTGGAGTGGTTTGGCGCATCCTTAAATCCATTGTTGTTGTAACTCGTATACAAACATAACCATAAATAACATTGTTCGATCACACATCTGTGACGGGATACCGAAAAAAGTGTTTTAAAATTAATTTATTATCTCAAAATGTTACAATACTGTAATGCTCTCGTAAACACACATGTGAACATCATTTTTAGGTGCGTAGGAAAATAATATTGTACCTTTTAATAATGATCTGGGATTACTTATTGAAGAATACACTATATGATTGGTCACTTGCGATTTTAGACGTTTTATTAAATATCTAGAAAAATCAATGAGGAATTAATCTAAAACTCGAGGTGTTTAAACAGCTTAATATAGGTCATATATTTCCGCGAAGATTTTTTTCCGAAACCCCATAGGGGACCGTCAACAAATTGAAAAAGAACGAATATCTTTTGGATAACCCTGTCAAAACTAATGAAGCAAAAGCGTCCAAACTGTAGATTATGATTAAATGGCTTATTGTAATGAATTGTGTTCATTTTTATGAGAATAGCATGTATACTCGTAGAGAAATTAAAGTTTTTATAAAAATAGTCCCAAATTTTGCCAAGTATTTTGCTTATAATTTGTAGAGTTCCTAATATAAAAAAAGGTTCTTTTCAGAAAATATGACAAACAACATTGTGCACTATACAATGCAATCAGAATTTAAAAAATAATAAAAATTGGATGAAAAATGAGCAGGTGTACTAAATAATGATGCACTGCGCAAGCCCGAATGTAATCAAAATATAATTTGCATAATGTGTTAGCTAAATGTATAGAGCAACTTTTATGAAAGTCTCAAAAACATAGTTTGTAAAGTCTGAAAAATATCGTTAATAGAATAAGCTCAAAATCCGTTATTCCCAAAAGGAAGCAAAAATATGAGGGGCTGTATCCAAATACAGTAGTACGTACAATATTGTGTATGCTATATTGGCACTAATCAATGGATATATGGATACAGACCCTCATCTTTTTGTTTCATTTTGGGAACAACGGATTTTGAGCTTATTCTATCGACTATAATTTTCAGAATTTTCAAGCTATGTTTTTGAGACTTTTACAAAAGTTGCTCTATACATTTAGCAGACACATTATGCACATTATATTTTGATTGCTTTCGGGCATGCGCAGTGAAACCTTATTTAGTAAACCTGTTCATTTTTCAATCAATTTTTACAGTATTTTAATTCCGATTACAGGGTATTGCGTACAATGTTGTTTGTCATATTTTTTGAAAAGAACTTTTTTTTATATTAAGAACTCTCTGCAAATTATAAGCAAAAAACTTGGCAAAATTTGAGACTGTTTTTATAAAAACCTGAATTTCTCTTCGAGTATATATGCTATCCTCATAAAAATGAACACAAATTATTAAAATAAGCCACTTTACCATAATCTACAGTTTCAACGCTTTTGCTACATTAGTTTTGGCAGGGTTATCCAAAAGATATTTGTTCTTTTTCAATTTGTTGGCGGTTCCTTATGGGGTTTCGGGAAAAAATCTTCACGGAAATATATGACCTGTACTATTCTATTTACACACCCTGGAGTTTCAGGGTAATTCCTCACGTATTTTTCCAGATATTTAAGAAAACGTCTAAAATCGCAAGTGACCTGTCATCTTTGGCCTATATAGTGTATACACTCTATGGCCAAAGGTAACCGGTCACTTGCGATTTTAGACATTTTGTTAAATATCTAGAAAAAGACATGAGGAATTAACCTGAAACTGCGGGCGTGTAAACAGTATAGTATAGGTCATATATTTCCGCGAAGATTTTTTCCCGAAACCCCATAGGGCGCCGTCAACAAATTGAAAAAGAACGAATATCTTTTGGATAACCCTGTAAAAATTAATGTAGCAAAATCGTTCAAACTCGATATTATTAATAAGTGGCTTATTGCAATACATTGTGTTCATTTTTATGAGGATAGCATGTATACTCGTAGAGAAATTAAGGTTTTTATAAAAACAGTCCCAAATTTCGCCAAGTTTTTTGCTTATAATTTGCAGAGTTCTTAATATAAAAAAAAAACTTATTTTCAGAAAATATGACAAACATCATTGTGCACAATACTCTGCAATCACAATTTTAAAAAATGATAAAAATTGGATGAAAAATGAGCAGGTTTACTAAAAAATGTTTCACTGCGCATGCGCGAAAGCAATCAAAATATAATATGCATAATGTATTAGCTAAATATATAGAGCAACTTTTGTGAAAGTCTCAAAATCATAGCTTGAAAATTCTGAAAATTATCGTCGATAGAATAAGCTCGAAATCCGTTGTTCCCAAAAAGAAGCAAAAATATGAGGGATTGTATAAAATATCTATTGATTAGTGTCAAGATAGCGTACACAATATATTGCACGTATATTTGGATACAACCCATCATCATTTTGCTTCCTTTTGGGAACAACGGATTTTGAGTTTATTCTATCGACGATAATTTTCAGAATTTTCAAGCTATGATTTTCAGACTTTCACAAAAGTTGCTCTGTATACTTAGCTAATACATTATGCACATTATATTCTGGTTGCATTCGCGCATGCGTAGTGAAGCATTTTTTAGTAAATTTGCTTATGTTTCATCCAATTTTTATTATTTTTTAATTATGATTGCATAGTATTGTGTACAATGTTGTTTGTCATATTTTCTGAAAAGAACTTTTCATTTATATTAAGAACTCTGCAAATTATAAGCAAAAAACTTTTGGGACTGTTTTTATAAAAACCTTAATTTCTCTACAAGTATACATGGTATTCTCATAAAAATGAACACAGTATATTACAATAAGCCACTTAATCATAATCTACAGTTTGAACGCTTTTGCTACAATAGTTTTTACAGGGTTATCCAAAAGGTATTCATTCTTTTTCAATTTGTTGACGGTCCTCTATGGGGTTTCGGGAAAAAATCTTCACGGAAATATATGACCTATACTATACTGTTTACATTTCTGTAGTTTAATTTTAATTCCTCATGTATTTTTCTAGATACTTTACAAAACGTCTAAAATCGCAAGTGACCGGTCACCTTTGGCCAAGTACGAACGCATCTCATTTGCCGCGTTTGACGTACGTATTTCCGACTTGTTAAATTCTAGCAGAAATTGAGTGAAAAATCGATTATAAAATTCCTTCTTAACATACAAAATCACGTTGAGTCAAATAAAAGAATGTAAATACAGAAAGTATTACACGCTGTTGCTTTTCTTTTTCACTATTTTCTCTGCTTGAATAATGCATTAAAAAAAAAAAAATCAGCTGGGAACCTAAATGTCATTACCACGGCCGCCTTACAGTAAAAGCAGTGTCACTGTCTCATAAAGTAGTACAGCCGACCGAACTTCTCTTTACTTTTGATCTTATTATGCCTAATGGACATTATTATTTTTTTCTTGATGCCACAATCTGTTAGGTAATGTTAAAATGTAACTGAGCGAAAACTCAGATAGCTGTTCCTCCATTTTGTTTCTTTGTAGGAGGAAGACGTAAAGATCTTGAATAATACAGGGTGGAGGGGTGTAGTGGAGGGTATACGGAGGTAAACGCCGTATACCACCTGGATTTTTTAAGTACCTCCGTATACCCTCTGTTTCTCAAATAAAGCTATAGCATATACTCTATGCATGATGCTCATGAATTTAGCGTATACCCTTTGTCTACAGCGTATACCCTCTGGGTTTTTTTACGACTACAACACTGACAGGGTGTTTCAAAACCTCTTGACCAATGTTGCAGTCCTAAAAAAAAAACAGAGGGTACACTCTAAAGGCAGAAGGTATACGCTAAAGTCCTTAAAAACATGCCTCGAGTATACGCTATAGCTTTATTTGAGAAACTGAGGGTATACGGAGCTTCTTAAAAGAAATCCAGAAGGTATACGGCGTATACCTCCGTATCCTCCCATCACCCCTGCACTTGACATTTTCCTGAAAAGTGCTTTTAATAAAGAACTTGTTTGTACAAATAAGAAGTACAAGGTATAATCAATGCATTTCAATGTAGTTGTTCCGTACTCTGTAAAAAAAAATCTATAATTCTACAGATGTAAAACTAAAATCTGTATGCTTACTACAATTTTATCTGTACACTGTACAAAAAAAGATGCAAATCTACAAAACTAGTTTTTTAAGGAAGTTAAGAAATAGGAAGTTAAGAAATCTGTAGCTTTACGAAAGAATCTACTAAAATTACAGTAAACTTACTAAAATTTTATCTATAACCCGGGGGACAGTTGTATAAAAAGTTCTAGGAATCCCAGTTTCCAAAGAAATTCTTAGTAACCTTACAGATTTTTTGATTTTCATTGCAAAAGTGTATCTGTTACATGAATTTTTGTTGTTGCCGTTACATAAAGAGTTTTAGGAATCCCAGTTTCCTAGAAAAAAATTACAAACTTAACAGGGTTTTTCTTTTTTACAGTGTAAGAAGCTCCTTTCTTGGGTGGCGCAAAAGACATCTGCAAGCATATGTGGCGTTATTTGTACTGCTGCATCAGTTATTCGTTGTTTTAGTTGTTCAATTGTGTCGATCTTTATTGCGTAAACCTTCGACTTCATGAACCCCCACACAAAAAAATATAAGAATTCCTCGATGAACAATTCTCCGATAGATGGATAGGTTGCGGTTCATATCCTTCTAACTGTTATCAGTGTCGGCATCGTTTCTTGTGGCCACGCGGTGTTTTTGATTTTTAATGACTTTAAAAGGAAAGGGACTGATGTCCTACGAAAGAGGAACCTTTCCTTCAAGTAGGATTGAGCTCCTTATCTCCTGACCCATTGTTGACTCCCTTCATTCTTTTGTGGATAAACCACAGAAGGGTTCTGAACAAAAGATTTCCACCAAAACTTTAGAAGGGTGGCAAAACAAGCGTCTGTGTGCAGCCTTAACACCACTAGTCTTTTTTGTGCGGTGGTTCATGAAATCGAAGGTGTACGCAGTAAAAAATCCACATAATTGAACAACTAAAACAACGAATAACTGATGCAGCAGCACAAATAACACCACATACGCTTGCAGATGTCTTTCACGCCACCCAAGAAAGGCGCAGCCTATGCTTAGACTTACAAGGCAACCACATTGAAATGCATTGATTATACGTTGTATTTCTTATTTGTACTGACACGTTCTTTGTGTATTCTTTTGTCGGGTATAGGGAAACAGTGCTTTTACCCCCGACTTATCTCGGGGCAAACGTTGAAGTGGTTAAAAGCACTTTTCATGGAAATGTCATGAGACTTTCGAAACACCCTGTACAGAGAGAATTGGGGAACACGGCAGAGTCCTGCACGGACCCCGATATTTTTGCCGCATTTTGTAAAACTTTTTTTGAGTAATAGAGTTCCCGCTATCTAAGACCTCACAGACTCCTATCAATAGCAACACATATGAATGGAAAATAATCCAGTTGATGTCATATCTCAATGACTGGACGCCAAGGATCTTTTAACTTGTAATCTTTGGTTTTGTGGTCGAAATCTTCGTGAATAAAATCGCCATGTAGATAAACGTCCGATAGATCCGGAAAATAATAATGACTAATGCAGCAGAACTCAAACCAGTCCAGGGCGTTAAATATCGCGATTAAGGCTGAAAATCCTTTGTATAATTGTTTGTTTACGTTTACTAATTGTTTATTTACGTTTACTAATTGTTTATTTTTTAATTAATTCGCATTCTTAGTTTTATTTTTTAGATTTATAGATAAATGTCGAAATGCTGAAGAGAAAAAATGTGTTTCCTTATCGATTGGTGAGTTAAAAAATGCTGAAGTTTTCCTTATCAAACAGGTACCGTATTCGTAGCGACCGAAAACTCGATTTTCTTTTCAGCCCAAATCAGAGTTTCACCGAAAACGAATTTTCGGCAAAAATGCTGCCGAAAATTCAACCGGACCGAAACTGTCTGTATTCAAAAAATCTCTTTCCTCTTTCGGAAATTGTCAACATGACTCATTGATTTGAGCTGTATCCAAATGAGACACTCTTTTCTCATTGATATGAACTTCACTGTTTATAATTATCAGTCCTAACTGACTCAAGACGGGAGTACAAATTATAAAGCAAGTCAGAGGCATCGCTATGGGGTATGGGGGGAGCAGAGGCGTCGCGATGGGGGGTTATGGGGAGTTGCCTCCCCTTCCAATATATGTCAACTTGGGAAATTTGAGCTTAGCGTTGGGAAATTCTGGATTTTTGAAAAACTTTTTCTTTTTTTTTTTAAATAAAAAGTTAAAAAAATAAGAACTTGTTATTGTTTTGCTGACTACCTTTCTGAGTTCTGTAACAGTAAACTAGTTACATTTTCAAAAGAAATACAAAAAACAGCCAAACTCAATTTCTCATTGTGTTTTTCTGTAGTACGAAAATATCATACAACTACCAGATCCGAATTTCCCTACATTTGTACATCAACAGTGTCTCTAATCTATTTTCTACAAAAATTTGTTCCTTTCTCAAAAATCTCAAAATATCATGAGGCTATTTTCATATGTAGTACGATTATGACTCGTATACAATAGAAGACAAAACTTTCATTAAATGAACCAATAATTATAATTTTTATGTTTTTAGTTTCAGTATTAGAATTTTTTTTACGTATAAGTATCATTATCCTTAAACACACGATGCACATATAATTTTAGTTGGAAAATAGAGCAATTTGCTCAAGTTGGGAAATTTTTTAATTCTCCCCCCCCCCCTCCCCCCTCCCGAAAAAATATTTGTAGCTACGCCCTCCAATATATGTGAACTTGAGAAATTTGAGCTTAGAGTTGGAAAATTATAGATTTTGAAAGACTTTTTCATTTTTTTAAATAATAGTAAAAAAAAAAAATGAAATTTTTATTCTTTTTCTAACTGCCTTTCTAAGTTCTGTAATATAGTTAAACAAGTTAAATTATCAAAAGAAGTACAAAAAGCAGCCAGACTCAGTTTGTCATTGTGTTTTTCTGTGCTACGAAAATATCATATCTACACCTGAATTTCCCTACAGTTGTCCATCAACAGTGTCTCTAATCTATTCCTTTTATTTCTACCAAATCTTGGTTCTTTTTTCAAAATAACATGGCGGTATTTTCATATGAAGTGCAATTATGATTCGTGCGTAATAGAAGATAAAAAATTTGCAAACCTTAAACTAATGCTGGTTTTCTCTAAATATATGCAATTTTTCTAGGTTTAAATCTTACATTTACTGTATTGTTTGAAATTGCTTCCTTAACTATTCATTTAGCAATTGGGTATCTTATTATTTTCATGCTCGATGATTCCAAGATAGGAAAATAGAAATTAATCTAGTTTTGATTTTAATTATTTAAATGAAAGCGGTGTACTTAAACTTTCATTAAACAAATCAATAATGATAATGTTTATGTTTTTAGTTTCAGTATTTTTCTTTGGAAATGATTTTTTTACGTATAAGTATCATTATCATAAACACACATTGACCCTATCATATCAGTTTGAAAATAAAGTAATTTGTTTCAAATTGGGAAATTTTTGAATTATAAGTTGGGAATTTTTTTAATCCCCCCCCCCCCTCCCCTCGAGCGCTTTTCGTGTGGTTATTTTAAAGGCTGCAGACTTAACAGTAATATAATTTTTTTAGGTTGAAACCGTTTCGGATACTCTTTGAGAAAGTTCTAGCATAACAGATGATCATTTACAAAAATCAGTATAAAAGATAAATTGAGGTATGCATACCTAAAACATTTTTTAATTAGATGAAATTCATATCCATTAGAAAATCATTCTGTGTCGTTGATGAATTAATTACTTTTATTTTATATGAAAAGGAAAAATTTTTGGTCAGAGGCACAGACCGCCAACTTGGGCCACACGTATAATTGATTACTATTTATAATACAGTGAAACCTCCCTGTGCGACCACATTCATTAAGCGACCACTTCCCTGAACGACCATTTTTTCATGGAACGAAATTTATTCCCATAGGCTCAATACCAATTTTACCTCCATTCAGAGACCATCCCAGTTGAACTCCCTCCATGAGCGACCCATTTCTTTGAAGAAAATGAAATAAATTCCGTTTTTCCCTGGTCGCTTGAAGAAGGTTTTATTCGAAAAAAAATTCCGGAAAGCGCATTATTCGTCAAACTTCTGAACTAAGTTTAGATTTTTTTTTTTATTCCGGTAACTTTTAAGTGTTTAAACCCCTTTGTGCCTTTTTAGGCAATGAATTTAACTCTGATGACAAATTAAGAATCACGGTCAACTCCCCTGCCCTATTCTGTCAGGAAACTATCAGAGAAATAGATAAATTAATGAAATCGTCTTTATTTGCTCCCGTCCAAAAAAAAAAAAAAAGAGAAAAATTGCATTTATTTACTGAACTTCGAAAGGGCTTGGAAATAAAAGTTATAAAAGATAAAACCGTAAAATCACAACAAACGTCAATGTATTCATTTTTTAAACTCTGCAGTAATTAATTTTTGTCTTGATACTTAAATTTTCATATTTTTTCCAAATGTGAGAAATAAATTTTAGTAACATTAAGTGTTACCTTTTTTTTTCAACCATTAAAATCTAGATTTAAACATGACCTCCAATAAGAGACCACCTCTCGGAGCGACCAATTCGTATTGGAACGGAATGTGGTCTCTTTAGGGAGGTTTTACTGTCTATATTAAATAAACACACATAATTAATTAATAAATACGTATATTTATGTATGTACTTCAAAAATTTATTTTGGACATTTTCGCTTTCGATCGAAAATAGGAAGATAAAATCTTGTTTCGGTCGACCCTTATTCGCCATTTGCCTAAGACATAAAACAATTGGAGAACCAGAGGAGCCTTCCAGGTAATTGAAAATTAATCCATATTTAGATTCTGAAGGCATTATCAGAGTAGGAGATGGTTTGATAGTTAATTTCGTAAATAAAATCGTATTTATTATTTTTTAAATTATTACACTCTGTTACAATTTATTTTCTACTTTTTAGTGTTTAAAATATTTCCATTTTTACCGTTTCACAGCCAGTTAGGCAATTTTAGCGAGCGTGGTTTGGCGCATCATTAATTCTATTATTTTTGTAAACTCATATACAGTTGTAATCATTAAAGAATATTAGGCGATTTATCTCCTACGGAAAATTCCTTAAAATTAATTTATTAATTTAAAATTAAGTTCTGATATTTTTACATGCTTTCTTTTAACTTACAACTAGCTGTTTAACCCGTTCTATGCAAGGGAGTTCATGAATTTAATTCTAAAACCAAAATTAAAAATAACTATTCAATTTAGTAAAATATTTTTCTACTACTGCGCATTTTTTAATGAAATTTATTTTATCATGTTACTATGGCAGCAGACGATAAAACGATATCTTTGGAATAAGGGAAAAATAGAATAAAAAGTTTTGTTGATGTTTGTGATAAAATGTTTGCCTTTGTTTTTTTAATGTAATAATTAAGCGCAATTAAATAATCTCTAATTATTTGTATGTGAGGTAAAAGAATTATCGTAATACTAGCTGAAGCTTTTTAGTATTGCAGCGTGGCGTATGTAATATGTATACCTCACATTGGTTAAAAAACTCGCGCGATTACGAGTTAAACATAAAAAAAGGATTTTATTGTGAATTTTTAATTGTTGACAGCTGTAACGAAAAATGTTTAAATTTGATAGGAAATTGCTGTTAAATTGCTAGTTTTTTATTAATTAAAAGTTAACTATAAATTATTTCGAATCCGGATTGCTTTAGTTGCTTCGGTCGTGTTTTAACATGTACATAACATTTCACAATTCTGGCTTCCAAACTGTGGATTTGTATAGCATTAGAGACAGACAGACAAATTTTCATTTTTATATATTAGATTATGTTTGCGTGTGGCAGTCAAATCTTGTTACTCATTTCCCCCCCCCCCCCACTTCCTGTTGACATAGTGCTTTGAAATTTGGAATATATATATATTCCTGGGGACAGGGCAATACATGAATTGGACTGATTTTTTAAAATTCGATTCCCTAAGGGGGCAACGGGGGGGGGGGCAAATTTACTTAATGGTTACGTTTGATTTCCTATGGAGAAAATAGCATCAGTTTCAGTATTTGTTGAAAAGTACTAATGACAGCGTTATCACAATAGCTTCAAATTTCACCCAACTTGCCAAAATATCATCAATTTTTGGCCAACTACGCGAAATATTGTCAATTTTGGCGACAAAAATAATTTGCCATATATGAAGCCAACTTAGCGATAGCTGGCTAATTTGGGTGAAATTCCCATAAAAGTCCATTAATCTTACAAGGAGAGGGCCAACCTTGTTAATCGCAGATTTTGATTATTTTAATATATGTTGTAGGGTAGAGACCCCTTAGTGTCATGTTCAACGGATTTTATCAAATGCTCCTTAGTTCTTGAAAAACCGGGGGGTCTAATATTAGTACACAACTTAAATACTTACTTTCCAACCAAAATGATCGGTTAGTCGTAGCTCCGTTGGCATGGCGTTTGCCGGCTGATCCGAGGCCCCGGGTTCGATACCTGAATGCGCTACATTTGTTTTTCTCTTTTTTTGTTTTATAAATATAGTTGTAATTATAATTTAATAATTTCAATTACAAATTTTAACATCATACATTAATTATACTGTTAACAAACTTAAATTTATCATTTCTTATTTGTAAACTATTATTTCTCATCCATTAAAGAGGTTTAAAAAAAATTGGATCTATTATTGAATGAAAAAAATTCCAAAATCGTGACAAATTCTGTTGTGGTGCCATCTAGTTATGATAAAATAAAAGAATATTCAAATAAAATAAAAATAAAAGAAGAAAGAAGAAAAGCGGAAAACAAAATAATTGAAAGCGCAAACACACTTATTACAATTTTAAAAATTTTTAATATGCAAAAAATCGGTTGTAATTTAATTCTGATGCTAATTTTTAATATAATTATGCTTGTTAGTTTAAAAACGGAATAATAGTATTATCGTATTGACTTCCTTTGTCAAAGCAATGCGTAAATGATGTTTCTTTAAAATCACGAATTGGCACAATTGCTCAATATCATTGCATCGATAAAGAATATACGAAATACATTTTAAAAATGATTTTAAAAAATATATATCAGTTTTATGATGTTTTATTACAACTATTTAGTTAAAAGTAAAAAATTAAATAGGTTAAAATTATAATTGATGTAAAATATTAAAAATTTTAATTGACAATGAGATTATTAAGTTATACTTACAAGTAAATTTATAAAACAAAAAATGAGAAAATCAAATGTAGCGCATACAGGTATCGAACCCGGGCCCTCGGATCAGCCGTCAAACGCCATGGCAACTGAGATACGACTAACCTACCATTGTGGTTCCAAAGTAAGTATTTAAGTTGTGTACTAATATTAGACCCCCCCCCCCCCCCGGTTTTTCAAGAACTAAGGAGCATTGGATAAAATCCGTTGAACCTGACACTAAGGGGCCTCTACCCTACAACATATATTAAAATAATCAAAATCTGTGATTAACAAGGTTGGCCCTCTCCTTGTTAGATAATCGGCCTCACTGCAATTTAATTTAAACTTCGTAGATTTAAAGTTTTTTTCATGACTTTTCTATTTTTTAGTGCATTTAAAAAAACATATATATTTTCTACATTTTTGTGTAATATATAATATAGGACGATAAAATACCCCAATAGGACTATATAAAAATTGAAAATGTGCGATGCTTATTAGAAGTTTAAAAAATTGCAGTAGAGTATTTAACAATACAATGATACATCTGCTTTGTTTTACGGCCAGCTTATACAACGGAACGTTATTTTTTGGAGGCAGCACTTTAATAGCTGGGAGAAAGAAATAGCATACCGGGAGCTAAAAAACATAAAATATGATAGAAAATGTCTAAAAAATTAAACTAAAAGTGAATTTAAGAGAAGAATTAAAGGTTTACACTGTTCAAAATATACCCGTCATATAGTCGAACGAAGCAAAAAAGCTAGATGTTAAAAAAAAGCTGCCTTTCCCCATAAAAAGAAGGTCAATTTCATTGCCATACATTTATAAATATAAGGATAAATTTAAGTTTAGCAAACTTTACATAGGTAAAGTAGTAAAATGAATATAATAAGGTATAATTTTTTATACGAAAGAAAAGACAAGTAAGTATTAGCCGAAGAGCGCGACTAATCTTCTAATACAGTAGTATAACGGGGTCTTTTACGTTTTGGAGGATTGAGAACATCATAGTCTGGGAGTACATAAACAAGTTCGTCAGGAACTTTGACAATTTGGCAGTAGAATTTTTTTGAGAGAAATTTAATACGATTAACAAGAGAATGCGTTTTAAGATAATTTCTGATGGTTGTAATTACGAAGGCATCTAGAGGATAATTCTGATTTGTTTGTTGTGAATCTGCGTTATCAATAAAAAGGAATATAATTTAGGAAATAAACTAGTTTTGAGTATATTAAATTACAAATACAGTGAAACCTCCCTGTGCGATCACTTCCATTAAGCGACCACCTCCCTGAACGATCATTTTTTCATGGAAAGAAATTTATTCCCATACGTTCAATACTAATTTTATCTCCGTTCAGAGACCATCCCAGTTGAACTTCCTCCATGAGCGGTCAATTTTTTTTTGAAGAAAATGAAACAAATTCCGTTTTTACTGGTCGCTTGAAGAAGGTTTCATTATAAAAATAATTCCGGAGAGCGTATTATTAATCAAACTTCTAAACTATGTTTAGATTTTTTAAATTCCGTTAACATAAGTGTTAACTTAACCCCTTTGTGGCTTTTTAGGCAATGAATTTAATTCTGATGACAAATTAAGAATGACAGTCAATAAACTCCCTTGCCCTATTTTGTCAGGAAACTCTCAAAGAAATACATAAATTAATCAAATTGCTATTATTTGTTCCCGGTCCAAAAGAAATTGCATTTATTTACTTAACTTCGAAAGGACTTGGAAATAACAGTTATAAAAGACAAAGCAAACGTTAATGTATTCATTTTTTAAACCCTGCAGTAATTAACTTATGTAATTCACTTTTGTTTTGATACTTAAATTTTTATATTTTTTCCTAATGCGAAAAATAAATTTTAGTAACATTAATTGTTACTTTTTTTCAACAATTAAAATCTAGATTTAAACATGACCTCCATTAAGAGACCACCTCTCGGAGCGGCCAATTTTCATTGGAACGGAACGTGGTCGCTTTAGGGAGGCTTTACTGTATATGCTTTTATATCATACACACCTGTTTAGTTTTCAAGACTATCGTCGAGGGAGTGAAAAACCGACTACAAAATCCCATCTTTACATATATGTACCAAGTTAAGTTAAACAAAAGTGTGCAAAAATAAATAGTTGGATGCGCAGAGCATACTATCCATAATATACACAAAACATATGCTTTTCATCTGTCTTTATTGCTTGGGGGCACGAACGAACCAAAATGTCTTTTCGGTCTTTTCGGTCTCCAGAAAAAACATTTCAAGCGAAAGGCAAAATAAAAGAAACACAATAAGTGAACATTTTTGATTTCCCACTTTTCCCTTTACGGACATTTGAGTATTTCGAGGCCAACTTCGTGCTGTCACGCACCGATGGAATTTTCCGTTCCGAATCAAACTGTTAATAATGAAAGAAGGAGAGAAAAAATAAATGTTTTGATTAGACATGATGGAGTTCCTCGCTAAATAGTAATTTTATGCACTTGGCCTACATACTAGAGATGAGTTGTTTGGTTTCTTTTTTCGAAGACCAAGCCCTCAAAATTTTGTGTCATGACAGCCCGATACCGAATATAAGGAGTAGAAAATTGTTAATGACATTTTAAAATTGTTATAACGTAGTTATATATTAACAAGGCTGTATATATTAACAGCCTATTTTTACAAGAAGAAAGTATTGGATTCATGAAAATTTTTGACTTCCGGTTTCTGACGGATTTAACGTTTTAAGGGTCAGAGATTCCAAAAAACATGTTTTTGCAAAATGTCTGTCTGTGAGACTGTCTGTATGTGACACAAATTTTGTGGGCGCTCTATCTCAAGAACTAACGCACGGAATTTAATAAAAATTTATATTCAGGTAGTCCCTGATATAGATTGGTGCTGATTAGTTTTTGGTGTAAATCGCCCAGCAGGTGGCGATGCTATGCTGAATTTTGCAAAATTTCAGCAATAGCTATATCTCAAGAACTACTGCACGGATTTTCCCCAAACTTCATATTCAGTTACTCCTTGATATGGGTTGGTGCTGTTTAAGTTTTGGTGTAAATCGCCCAACAGTTGGCGCTGCTATGCTACATTTTGCAGCATTTACACTATTTTCGCAGTAGCTCTATCTCAAGAACTAATACACACATTTTCATCAAACTTCGTATTTAGTTAGTCCTTGATATGAAATTATGCTGACTACGTGTTGGTGTAAATCTCCTAATAGGTGGCGCTGCTGTGCTGCATTTAGAACGATTTCCTCAATAGCTCTATCTCAAGAACTAATGCACGAATTTTCATCAAACTTCAGATTCAAGTGTACCTTAATTAATATTGCTGTTGATTATGTGTTGATGCAAATCGCTCTACAGGTGGCGCTGCTATGCTGCATTTGTCATGATTTGCGCAATAGCTCTAACTCAAGAACTAATGCACGAATTTTCCCCAAATTTCATATTCAGTTAGACGTTGACATAAGTTGATGAAGATTAGATTCTGGCGTAAATCACCCTATAAGTGGCGCTGCTATGCTGCATTTACACGATTTCAGCAATAGTCCTATCTCAAGAACTAATGCACGGAATTTCCTCTTTTTAGAATCCCTATGATGAGCATAGATTGCCATTTAATTTTGGCAAAGTGATAACGGATTTTGATTATTGACATGTATGAGATAGAAGAAAGTTTTGGGATTGGTACATCCGACTAGTTATAGTGTGTTTTCATTTGATTCATGTGTACAACACTTCGACTGTTTTTTTTTTTTTTTTTTTTTTTTTTTTTTTCTTTATGTTAAATTTTGAAATTGGTTTTTCAAAACATTCTGAAAATTCCGGGCAACGCCGGGTACTTTAGTTAGTAACATATATAAATTACATGTCAATCCCATTATATTTACGCAAGTTAGAGAGCGCGAATAGATAAACGGCCAGACAAGCAGAATTCATAAACTCTTTTCAACTTTTTTGGAAAGTGTTAAAAATCGAGACCGTCTCACGTGTAGAAAAAGTACTGCTGCTGTAACTAATTCTTTACTTTCAGTATCACTTATTACATTTTGTAAGCTGCCTCGTTAGTAAGGATAATCCAGGACTGATATGTTAGCGGATTTTTCTTCTAAAGAATGTCGCACGCTTCAGGGAAATGGTGTGAGTGATTCTGTATCCGCGGGTGAGTAGCTTAGAGATTAGTTTAGTAAACAATTCGATTGAATAAAAATAGAATAGAAAACTGGAAAGTCGTTACATCTATTTAATCCTGTTATAATAACCAGAGGTCAACCCGCGCTTCCCGGATTATACTGCCAAATGTACAGTCGTGGAAAAAAAAAAAGTAAACACCCCCTACTAACTCCTCAACAAATCATCATAGAAGAAAATTACTTTTACCGAACGATTGGAAATAAAGTCTACTTTTAAATGATGTATATAAAATTTTCTTAGGGGGTCATCTACATATTAAAACGAATCCTAACTTCATTTTTTTCAATAGCAATACCCAATTTTAACGAGATATTTCAAATCTTCGGTTCAAACTATGCCTAGACACCAAATTTCAAGTTATTTGAATGATAAGTTTTTGAATTATAAACATTTAAAATTTAGTGCTTCTAATGTTAAATTATATTTTCATATTTTTATTTATATCTCCCGAAATTATGCTCCTAATGTGCTAATTTTTTTTTGTGGTAATAATACTAATATACCCAAACATAAATAAGCTGAATTTGCAATTTTTATAATTTTATGATATGAATTATGAATTATGAAATTAATATTCGAAAAAATTATGAATTGCAACGTACAATTTTTTTGATGGATTTAGATTTATTAAGTCCTGCTTTATGGAAATTCAAAAATTTCACATTTTTCTTCCAAGTAGTTTTCAAATTATGCTTAAAAAACGGCAAAATGATGGTTTAAGGGGCCGTCTATGATGGAAGTGAGTAGACATTTTGAAATTTATTTTGCCGTACTGTAATCTAACACGCTTCATTGACTCCTTGAATGGCGCTTAAGGTGCCTTGATCAAGGAAGCGGCTCTCTCGGTTAACAATCTAGTACGGAACTTCAATTTGGATACAGCCCTTAAAATACACTCGTTTTAAAATAATTAATTTCTCGGAAACTTATGGTACGAATTGCATAAAAATTCGTTTTTAGGCTAATTGAAGGGTGTAGAGTTCATTTATGCTGTCAGAATTGGGTACTGCTATTGAAAAAAACAAAGTTATGGTTCGTTTTAATATGTAGGTGGCTCCCTAAGCAAATTTTATATACATCATTTAAAAGTAGACTTTATTTCCAATCGTTCGGTACCAGTAACTTTCTTCTACGATAATTTGTTAAGGTTTCCGAGAAATTAATTATTTTAAAACGAGCGCATTTGAAGAGCTGTATCCAAATTGAAGTTCCGTACTCGATTGTTAACCGAGAGAGTCCCCTTCTTGATCAAGGCACCTTAAGCGCCACTGAAGGAGTCAGTGAAGTCTGTTAGATTACTGGACAGCAGAATAAATTCCAAAATATATACTCACTTCTATCAAAGCCGGCCCCTTGAACCATCATTTTGCCGTTTTTTAAGCATAATTTGAAAACTACTTGGAAGAAAAATGTGAAATTTTGGATTTAAATAAAGAAGGACTTAATAAATCTAAATCCATCAAAAAAAAATTGTAGGTTGCAATTCATAATTTTTTCGAATATTAATTTCATAATTTATAATTCATATCATAAAATTATAAAAATTGCAAATTCAGCGTATTTATGTTTGGGTATATAAGTATTATTGCTACAAAAAAATTAGCACATTAGGAGCATAATTTCAAGAGATATAAATAAAAATATGAAAATGTAATTTAACATTAGAAGCACTAAATTTTGAATGTTTATAATTCAAAAACTTATCATTCAAATGACTTGAAATTCGGTATCTAGGCATTGTTTGAACCGAAGATTTGAAATATCCCGTTAAAATTGGGTATTGCCGTTGAAAAAAATGAAGTTTGGATTCGTTTTAATATGTAGATGGCCCCCTAAGAAAATTTTATATACATCATTTAAAAGTAGACGTTATTTCCAATCCTACGGTACCATTAACTTTCGTCTACGATAATTTGTTGAGGAGTTAGTTGGGGGTGTTTACTTTTTTTTTCCACGACTGTACTTGTACAAAACATAGGTAAAAAACATTTTTTTTTATTAAAAAATCCAATAGATTTTAAATATTTAATGTATATTTTTAGAGTGCCCACTAACAAGCCAAAAAGCACGTTTATATGAAAAATATTGTTTATATCTACCCTATATATCTACCCTATATATATAAAATCCTAATGAAACGAATTTATGAAACGAATATATGAAACGGCTGAAATGTAACGATTCTTTCAATCGACTGATTAAACAACTGATTATGTTTCACGGCGATTTCTCCTAAAATATGGAATACTTTGCGATGAAATTAACACCAAAAATCAATATTGATCCGCAGATTTCAAAACTGGTATTCGAATTTTTAAATTCGAATTAGTTTTCGAAATATTATTTTTTTTTCTAATTTTATATACATTTTTCTAATGATGGCAACTCAAATTTTAATCAAACAGATTTTTTTTTCAGATTTTAGAAAAGGTTACTATTTTAAAGTAATTTGGCGAGAAGTTTGGCCTCCCTTAAATGTATGCTAAGAAATGTATCATGTTACTTTTATTCATAATTCAATTTGTATTTCATTATCATTTTATTTAATACAAATAGAAACATTTAAAATAAATGGCTTTCACTTCTTTATTTTTTTAAACGAAATGTAAAGAAAAATATTAGGCACAGTTATCATATACGCACCGGGGTACCTAATTGGCTCCAAAATGGTATTATTTTGGTTGACATGGTAACCCGACTATTGTTGTTTATTTAATAATAAGTGTTTATTTACTTTATTTCCTTTTTTTAAATTACATAAATTGTTTTGTTCTATAGTTAATTATTTTTTTGGTTATTTTCCTTTAAAAATAAAAAATCATAGAACATAATTAAAAAATACGGTACTACTTAGTTATTCCATCGACCCATTTCGCCAAATTATATAAATCGCCAAACCACTCGCCAAATTATACAAATTGACATAATTTTCATTTTAAATAACGAAAGAACAAAGAAAATAGTATAACATTAATAAATATACAAATAAAACGTCGAAATAAAAATCACTTGATGACGTAAAGACGTGTAACTTGCTTAAAGTCAAATGAATGTGACATTTATCAACTATTATTGGCATTTAATCTTATAGTTTGGTGATAGATTTTTGTTCGACGAGGTAACTAAGTAGTACCAAAAATACATATGTAACTGGTATTCGTAAACGAGGATTTCGCCGAATTTTCGTAAAAAAAATCACGCCAAACCGTGTGCGTCTGGCATCTGGCTAAATATTAAATGATGTAACAAACGATGATATTTAATTTCGGTACAGATGTCATATTCTCCCCATATTGGCGCGATTTTTTTCGGTTGCCAATTTGGCGAAAACATCAACAGCATAAACAACATGATCCGGGTTACCACATCAAGCAAAATAACGAGACTTTGGCGCAAGTTAAGTACCTGTTGCCTATATGATATTGGCGACAGAAAAAAATCGCGCCAATAGGGGGCGAATATGACATCTGTTCCTTAATTTCAACTTCAAAGCAATGTTTTAATTTACCACTTGAAAAAAAAATGCTAACTGCCGAGTTGAAAAACAGTTATTGGCGAGATTTGCACCCGGCTAGCGTAACAGTACCAAGAATTCTTTGCGACAATGCTTTTATGTAGTATTATTCGAAAAAAAAATTGATTTTTTTAATCGAAATGGAAAACTTTCGGCACAGATGCCACATACGGTCCCATATTGGCGCTATTTTTTTCTGACGCCAATTTCATATACGCAACGGGTACTTAACTGGCGCCGTAGTATCGTTATTTTGCTTGATTTGATAAGCCGGATGTTGTTGTTTATGCTGTTGATCTTTTCCCCAAATTAGCATCGGAAAAAAATCGCGCCAATATGGGGACGTATATGATATCTGGGCCAAACTTTCATATGAAAAGCGAAGGGATCAGAGCGTATTTATTTATGGCAGTTACATGACTTGGACTATTATGATATAGATGAAATGATGGCGATAGAATAATATTTGGCGACTTATCACCTGTACCTGGCTAATATTAAAGCACCAAAATGGCACCAGGAATATAAAAATCAAAGTGGTTCGCCCGGAACTCTTGATGATAGTCACATGACTGAGGCTATTGTTATAGAAATTGTTTTAAAAAACCGGGAGACAAAGACTCTGTACACTTAATTCCTTTTATTTTTAGCTTATTTTCAAACGTTTAACCGATCCTCTTTAATCAAACACGAAAACAACCATTGGATGTCTTAACAGCAACTGATTCGGCCTTAAATTTTTTAAATCAAAGGAAATTGAATGGAAACCCGTTTACAGGGAGATCTGCACAGCTTTTTTCAGTATAATTCAATCTTCTATAATATTTTTTAAACCGATCAGATTAGCGTGTTTTTAGATTCTGCGGTGTCTGAACGGGGGTTGGCGAGCGTAGCTTGCAGGAAGCAGAGCCCTCTAGTATAAAATCCTAATGAAACGAATTTATGAAACGAATATATGAAACGGCTGAAATGTAACGATTCTTTCAATCGACTGATTAAACAACTGATTATCTTTCACGGCGATTTCTCCTAAAATATGAAATACTTTGCGATGAAATTAACACCAAAAATCAATATTGATCCGCAGATTTCAAAACTGGTATTAGGATTTTTAAATTCGAATTAGTTTTCGAAATATTAATTTTTTTCTAATTTTATATACATTTTTCTAATGATGGCAACTCAAATTTTAATCAAACAGATATTTTTTTTCTTCAGATTTTAGAAAAGGTTACTATTTTAAATTAATTTGGCGAGAAATTTGCCCCCCCCCCTTAAATGTATGCTAAGAAATGTATCATGTTACTTTTATTCATAATTCAATTTGTATTTCATTATCATTTTATTATTATCATTTTATTATCAAACAGAAACATTTAAAATAAATGCCTTTCACTTTATTTTTTTTTAAACGAAATGAAAAGAAAAATATTAGGCACAGATGTCATATACGCACCGGGGTACCTAATTGGCGCCAAAATGGCATTATTTTGGTTTACATGTTAACCCGGCTATTGTTGTTTATTTAATAATAAGTGTTTCTTTACTTTATTTTCTTTTTTTAAATTACATAAATTGTTTTGTTCTACAGTTAATTATTTTTTTTGTTTATTTTCTTTTTAAATATTTTTTATTATTTCTTATTTTTTAAAATAAAAAAATAATAGAAAATAATTAAAAAATACGTTACTACTTAGTTATTCCATCGACCCATTTCGCCAAATTATATAAATCGCCAAACCACTCGCCAAATTATACAAATTGACATAATTTTTATTTTAAATAAAGAAAGAACAAAGAAAATATTATAACATTAATAAATATACAAATAAAACATCGAAATAAAAATCACTTAATGACGTAAAGACGTGTAACTTGCTTAAAGTCAAGTGAATGTGACATTTATCAACCATTGTTGGCATTTAATCTTATAGTTTGGTGACAGATTTTTGTTCGACGGGATAACTAAGAAGTACCAAAAATACATATGTAACTGGTATTCGAAAACGAGGATTTCGCCAAATTTTCGTAAAAAGATCACGCCAAACTGGGTGCGTGTATGGCATCTGGCCAAATATTAAATGATGCAACAAACGATGACATTTAATTTCAACTTCAAAGCAATGTTTTAATTTACCACTCGAAAAAAAAAAAAAATGCTAACTGGCGAGTTGAAAAATAGTTATTGGCGAGATTTGCACCCGGCTAGCGTAACAGTACCAAGAATTCTTTGCGACAATGCTTTTATGTAGTATTATTCGAAAAAAAAAATGATTTTTTAAAAATCGAAATGGAAAACTTTCGGCACAGATGCCATATACGGTCCCATATTGGCGCTATTTTTTTCTGACGCCAATATCATAAAAGCAACGGGTACTTAACTGGCGCCATAGTATCGTTATTTTGCTTGATTTGATGAGCCGGATGTTGTTGTTTATGCTGTTGATCTTTTCCCCAAATTATCGTCGGAAAAAAATCGCGCCAATATGGGGCCGTATATGATATCTGGACCAAAGTTTCATATGAAAAGCGAAGGGATCAGAGCGTATTTATTTATGGCAGTTACATGACTTGGACTATAATAATATAGATGAAATGATGGCGATAGAATAATATTTGGCGACTTATCACCTGTACCTGGCTAATATTAAAGCACCAAAATGGCACCAGGAATATAAAAATCAAAGTGGTTCGCCCGGAACTCTTGACGATAGTCACATAACTTAGGTTATTGTTATAGAAATTGTTTTAAAATACCGGGAGACAAAGACTCTGTACACTTAATTCCTTTTATTTTAGCTTCTTTTCAAACGTTTAACTGATCCTCTTCAATCAAACACGAAAACAACCATTGGATGTCTTAACAGCAACTAATTTGGCCTTAAATTTTTTAAATCAAAAGAAATTGAATGGAAACCCGTTTACAGGGAGATCTGCACAGCTTTTTTCAGTATAATTCAATCTTCTATAATATTTTTTAAACCGATCAGATTAGCGTGTTTTTAGATTCTGCGGTGTCTGAACGGGGGTTGGCGAGCGTAGCTTGCAGGGGGCAGCGCCCCCTAGTATTCAAATAAAAGTTTTGAAATTTATTAAAATCGATATTTTCGTATTGGCCGCATGTCAGGGCAAAAGCCGGAGATGTCGTCAAAGGTTTCTTTACTTATAGCAATCTTATTGATTTTGATTATTTCAGGGTTTAAACATGTAGTTCGATTACATATCTGTTAAATTTGTGTTTCATTTATGTTATTTTATGTATTTATTTATTTATTTATGAAGTATTACTAATTTCAGGTGAAAATAATACTTAATTAATTAATTAAAAAACCAATTTGAAGAACAAATAAAAAAAAAATTATATCCTACATTGTTTGAGCTCGAAAAGGGACAGACATTAAGATATTTCATTCAATTCGTTCTACATTTAATGTTAAATTTTTGAAACAAATAAGTTAAACCAATTGAACATTAAAAAATAAAAATAAAAATCGTACAATATAATTCTTTAAAAACCCAAAAACTTAGATTGCGTTCAAATGAAATCGAAATAAATCTTAGACTCTTTCTATATTTAAGTCGTAAATATTTGTATTGCAGATTTTGTAATATGTTTATGACTATTGTACATAATGATAAGATACATGCAAAATACAAAACTTTAAAAATGTCTAAGATTTATTTCGGTTTCATTTGAACGGAATCTTAAGTTTTTAGTGTATTTAAAGTATTATGTTGTATGAATTTTATTTTTATTCTTTAATGTTCAATTCGTTTAACTTATTTGTTTAAAAAAAATTTAACATTAAATGTAGAACGAATTGAATGAAATATCTTAATATCTGTCCCTTCTCGGACTTAAACAATGTAGGAAATAAATTTTGTTTTTTTAATTTGTTTTTCAAATTAGGTTTTTGTTTAATATGACAAGTTTTTTAATAACTATTGCATTCAGATCAACACATTTCAAAATTAATGGAGGGTACCATCATCAGGCTTTGATTCATGCGGTATCGTATCACAATTTGTGATGCAATTTACCTATGTATAATTTAAAATGTTCCGCCAGTTCAGTAATGCAGGTTGCTGTACTTTGGGCAAAAAATTCCAATCTGAACGTAAAAATTTGTTTGAAAATGTCATTTTTATTTCCACTATGACTTCATATTCAACTTCTTTTTAATTCTTAAAAAAAAAAAAAAAAAAAAAAAAAAAAACTATTTCAGTTTAATTTTTTACTTGAATATCATTCAACTGAAAATAGGCAAATTATTATTACGGCTTTTGAATTATTTGCCACAATGAAGAAAAAAATTTTAAATTTTTGCGGAAAAATGTCCTGAATGATTCTCAATGAAAAAAGCGAAATTTGGAAATATTGAGAAAAATATTTGAATAATGTAAATAAGAATTAGCCCATGTTATTCTCTGGGTGATAATTCACCCATATGCAAAGGGTTCCGTTTGTTTCATCCGTTTTGAAACTGACGTCAGGCAAACATTTTCACACTTTAAATTTATAATATTATTAGAATTAGAAAAGAATAAAAAATGCGTGGCATTAGGGACAAAAAGGTGGGAAGAAAAGTAAAAAAAGTTATGAGCTCCATGGGCTTAATTTAACATTGAGAAGTGACACTGGAAATAAATAAGTATTGCTCTGCCACGCAATACTTAAATAATATTTAATCAGTATTTTTTAATAAAATAACATTCTCTTCTCTGAAAGATCCTATTTGTACTGAGAACAGGTGGGGCGTTTATTTTATTCCTTGTTTTTGTAATTTAGGTTATATTGGTGAAACTAAGAGGCTTTAAATTTCAGATTAAGCGAACAGCAGAAGTATATTTCAAATCAAGGAATTTCTAAATCTTTGATTGCCTCTTATTGTTGGGCTTCTAGTCACTGTTTCAATTTCTCCATGGTCAGAATTATTTCTTTTCCTGTCTCACCCAGTCACTTGGATTTTCATGAAGCATTTTTTATTTTTAAAATTTCGATAAACTTGTCAATGGTCTCTCATGATCTCCTTTTCTCTCTTCAGCTTGGAAATTACTTATATAATTCTTTCCCGGTCTTTTCTTGTGTATTTCCTGTTTACTAATTTATATCTAACAAAAATCCCTTTACTTATTTTGTTTTTCTTGTTTTTTCTCTTTTTATTATTTATTTATGTTCTATTTTACTTTTATTTATTTATTTTCATTTCACTTCATTTTCTTTTCTTTTCTTTTTATTTATTTATTTGTTTATTTTATTCTATTCATTTATTTACTTATTTTTTAATTTATATTTTTCTTTTATTTTTTTCTTTTCGTTACTCTTTTCTTTCATTTTGGCAACACTTTCCTTTTCTGCATGTGCTCCTCTGTGATTGGTGTTTTCCTTTCAGCTAGCGCCACCTGTCGCATTCTTCGTAAGTTATCCTCTCTGCACTTTCTGGGAATTTGTGACCTTGTCCGCTTTCGAATACGTGTTTATTTTGGCTGATGACGGGCTGTTAAAATTTCTAGCTCGAAACACATCTTGTGCGTTATTTTGTATTTTATGGTGATTTTAACAAATTTTAATTTTATAATTACTATTAATTTCGTTATGAAATATTAGCCGGAAACAAATGCGAGGGCATGACTAAACTTACTTGGGGGGGGGGGGGGTTGTCAAAAGTTCCATTCGGGGCTCTCGTGACATTTAGTAACCGTAATTTGTACTGATTTTGTGAAAAATGCCAGGTTTTAGGCTTTGAAATACCCCTTTAGAATTAGGGATCCGGGTCAGCTGCCCCGTTCACACTTGCGATAGTCAGAACCCGGCATATGCTGAGCAATTTATCTTGTTTTTAAGTACAAACGGGTTAATCTTCCGTAATCGAGCTGCACGGGGCAGAAATAGATTGTTTAAAAAAAATCATCCTTAAAAATTATTTTGAGAATCATAAAAAATCAGTAAGTTAACATCGAACGAATTCCATTTGAGAAGTTAATAAATTTCCGATAAGAGCAAAATTGATTGCTTTGAACGTTGCCACCTTCAATATAATGTCAGCGTTACTGATGGTCGTTAATCATGGTATGCTTTTGCTTTAAAACAGCAACATTTTGATAAAACAACATTTTCCAATCATTGTCGAATATTCATCTATTGTCTATTGTCATGCTAATAATGCGCAAAAAAAATATTGTCGCTAAAATTCAGTGAATCTTAATTTTTGCCATTTGGAAAGCTGCTTTTAATTCTTTTAAAATTGAAAGTAATTTTTCTAAAATAAATAAATAAATAATAAAATAAAATAAAATAAAATAAAATAATCGGGTCGGAAAGGGTTATGAACGGATATTACATGATAAGTTGGCGAACATAATATCCTCTGTGTATAAAAGAAATTGAGTCAGTCGCATTTAAAATTATTTTAGAAGCGTTAGTTGTTTTGGTTAAATTTCCTTAAAATTAACTTGGAATCATTTAATTTTTCAAAACTGTGACATTGATAATTATTATTATTTTTTTTTATTCTGTGTTTCTCTCTATTCTAAAAAAAAGTAACTACCGCTGTCACCGCCGCCGGTTTTGAATTTTTTGTGACCGGAGGTCTTTCTTCGTTAATATTAAGAAAAATAATGCATACAAAAATATGAAAATCGGTAGTGTTATACAGAAATGTTTGATAAATACGCTGATGCAGACAGTTTTCAGATCGAAGAATTATTTTAAGAGATATTTAATGCTAAAGTTGGACAAAATCGTTCCACTAAAAAAGTTTTATAGGAGCAAAAACTGTTCATAGGAATTTAATCATTTTTAGATCATTTTATGCGTTAGAATTTGCCGGAGTGCAGATTGCATTAATTTTTTTATTTTGACTAATTTTTTGAGGTTTTATTTCTATTTTAAATTCAGATTTTCAGCATTTCTAGAGATATTTTTAACAGATTTTAGAAAGTGATATTAATTTAAACTGTTGCCAACTGTATAAACAGCGGAAGCAATAATGTTTGCTTCAAAAAAAAAAAAATATTTATACGTGTAAATAAATTAAAAATTTATTTACACGTGACTATTATAAACAGAAAAAAACATTTGGAATTAGAATTAAATAATTATGTACAAAAAGCAGGAACTTATTAAAAATTATGTCATAAAAACTATAATTACACGTGAATTTTAAGAGAGAAAGGAATTTGTAAAGCAATAAATTTATTAACATGCGTTAGAAGTCTTAAATAGGAGAAATTACGTCATATTTACGTCACATTACAGTTATTACATAAAATGAACACAAAACAATATTGCAAAACGGTTTAAATTTAGAAATTGCGCTAGACATTTATTTGATATTTTAAGAGGATACTTTTCAGCTATTTTTGTTAGGAAAGCGCAAATAATATTTAATTTCTAACACAAGTATTTTCACGTGAATATTAAAAAGAGAAAGAATAGTTTGGTCAAAATTACGTCAGATTAAAAACGATTAATTTAAAATGTCTCATTTAAAAGAACTTTCTTTTCACTTTGTTAAAAAATACCAGGAGACTCTGTTTACTTAATTCCTTTTATATTAGCTTATTTTGAAATGTTGTTACACGTCTACGTCATCAAGTTATTTTTATTTCGACGTTTTATTTGTATTTTTAATGTTGTACTAATTTATTTGTTTTTTCGTTATTTAAAATAAAAATTATGTCAATTTGTATAATTTGGCGAGTGGTTTGGCGATTTATATAATTTGGCGAAATTGGTCGACGGGATAATCAAGCAGTACCGCAACGGATTTGGCGTTAAAATTCCCCAATCAAAAAGAAATGAATAGAAATACGCTTATAGAGAGATCGCCACTGTTTTTTAAATTACAATTCAATCTTTCGAAATCTTTTTAAAGCCGATCAAATTAGCGTGCATTTAGAGTCTACGGTGTCTGGACGGGGTTGGCGAGCGTAGCTCGTAGGGGGCCGAGCCCCCTAGTAAAAAAAAAAAAAAAAAAAAAATTAGCTAAAAGTCAGAAAAGAAATAAACAGTTTTCCGAAAGAATGTTACACGCTTCAGCGCATAGCCACGGGCGCGTAACTTGAAGATAATTTAGTAAATAAATTGCTGGAATAAAAATAGAATTCGTAATGACAGTTCAATATGAACATGTCTCTAATTATTCAGTCTTAATTTCTCTCCTTTTTTCTGTCTTAATTAGTATACAGAAAGTAAAGGTTAAATTGTCTAGATTTACTTTTTTTTTTTTTTTTTAAGAGGGAAACTAGGGTTATTTTAGTCTTTAATCTTGATATTATCCAGTGAATCGGTGGTATAGTGTTAATAAACGTAAAAAAGGGTGTTTTTTTTCCATTTCCTTTTTTTTTTTCTTAATTACACTGTTTTATAAGCATTCAATGTTTATCTTGAAATTACGCCTAATTCCATGACTGTTATTCCTGATTTTTCCGAAATCATTCCGTCATAATACAGTCTCAGAAATACTTTCCTCAATTCACGGAAATTTTCCTGGCAGCAGTGCTATCAGGATTTTTCCGTTAATAGGTCCAATATCAGTTTCTTTTTTTTTTTTCTCCGTTAGGGGCTGTGCATATATAACGTTATCATTTTACGGGGGGAGGGGGGTTCGTCTTTTGATATCGTTATCATTTTTGACCCAACCAAAATTTTCTCTTTGAATCAATGAAGTATGCGAAAAATACATGTATCCATATATCCATATATTTGTATATCACTCCAAGCAAAAGAAAAAAAAATTCAAAAATGAAAAGAATTTTTAGACATTGATAACGATATCATTACGGGGGGGGGGGGGAGAGTTCGAGGGATGATAACGTATGATACCGTAAGAGGGGTAGGGGGTCCAAAATGGCCAAAAAAGTGATAACGTTATATATGCACAGCTCCTTACAGGAGGTAAAATATGTTTCAATTGAAGAAAATGGGAATAAAATTAAAGTTGCTGACCTTGGAGTCGAACCAGCCACCTTAGTGTTACCAGTACTCTAACCACTCGGCTACATTCGTACTGTAGTGAAACAGTTTGAAGTAAATTTGTTTGCCTCAGATGGATATGGCTTTATTAATTTCTTTAAGAGGCTTTGAATTTTGAAGTTAATTTCGGGAGTATTTCATCTTTAATGAGAATGTGGCTGGGGTTTTAATACGGGATAAAAATATTTCACAGAAAATTAAAAAGAATTCACAGATAAAACATGTTGGAGTACGGAAATTATTTGTTAAAAAATGAGGAATAATTTACTGCAGTAGCACCAACTTATATAGGCCCATGGGTCGCGAGCTCATCCAATAATTTTATCTCTCCGCCCACTCAACTTCAATTGGTTTAAATTCGTAATTTATTTTTTTTATTTTTTTAATCGCTGAATTGAAATTTGGTTTTATTAACGTTCTCAAAATGTTCGAAAAATAGTAAGGACGTCATTTAGACTTACAGGAGCACTGAAAACCCCTTCAGCGGACGTATAGTTACATTTCTCACGAAAACAAATTTCCTGCCTATTTTGCCATCTGTTTTGATGTTTTGAATTGATAAAGCACTTAGGTGACTAAAATGTATGTTTTTTTTTTTATATTTAGTTTTTTGCACTTTCAATATAGTTAGCGATTCTAATATTATTCAGAATAAATATTAATGTGTTTATAAGGAAGAACTTATAAGAATTTCGTTGAATAAAATTATTTGTAAAATTATAATTAAATTATAATAATTTTAAAATTTTCTTAGAAAAAACATAATGCAATTTCTAATTATCATATTTAGTCATTCGCTCCTCCTCCCACTCTCTCTCCACACACATACGCGGTAAGGTAAAAAAATTATGGCACAGATGTCATATACGCGCCCCATATTGGCGCGATTTTTATCAGACATCAATTTGGCAAAAACATCAACAGCATAAACAACAACATCCGGGTTACTATATCAAGTAAAATAACGACACTTTGGCGCCAGTTAAGTACCCGTTGCGTATATGACATTGGCGTAAGAAAAAAATCGCGCCAATATGGGGGGGGGGGGGGGGCGTATATGACATCTGTGCCAAAATTATATGTATTATTTTACTCAAAACTTTTTGAGCTCACCCAATATTTTTGAAAAGTTGGCGCCACTGATTTAGTGTATCTCTCTATTCTAAAAAAAAGTAACTACCGCTGTCACCGCCGCCGCCGCCGCCGCCGGTTTTGAATTTTTTGTGACCGAAGGTCTTTCTTCGTTAATATTAAGAAAAATAATGCATACAAAAATATGAAAATCGGTAGTGTTATACAGAAATGTTTGATAAACACGCTGATGCAGACAGTTTTCAAATTGAAGAATTATTTTAAGAGATATTTAATGCTAAAGTTGGACAAAATCGTTCCACTAAAAAAGTTTTATAGTAGCAAAAACTATACATCGGAATTTAATAATTTTTAGTTCATTTTATACGTTATAATTTCACGGTATGCAGAATTGATTTATTTTTTTAATTTGACTCATTTTTCGAGGTTTTATATCTATTTTAAATTCAAATTTTCAGCATTTCGAGAGATATTTTTTACAGATTTTAGAAAGTGATATTAATTTAAACTGTTGCCAACTCTATAAAGAGCGGAAACAATAATGTTTGCTTAAAAAAAAAAAAAAAAAAAAAAAAAAAAATATTTATACGTGTAATAAATTAAAAATTTATTTACACGTGACTATTATAAACAGAACAAAAAACATTTGGAATTAGAATTAAATAATTATGTACAAAAAGCAGGAACTTATTAAAAATTACGTCATAAAAACTATAATTACACGTGAATTTTAAGAGAGAAAGGAATTTGTAAAATAATAAATTTATTAACATGCGTTGGAAGTCTTAAATAGGAGAAATTACGTCATATTTACCTCACATTACAGTTATTACATAAAATGAACACAAAATAATATTGCAAAACGGTTTAAATTTATAAATTGCACTAGACATTTATTTGATATTTTGAGAGGATACTTTTCAACTATTTTTCTTAGGAAAGCGCAAATAATATTTTATTCCTAACACAAGTATTTTCACATGAATATTAAAAAGAGAAAGAATAGTTTGGTCAAAATTACGTCAGATTAAAAACGATTAATTTAAAATGTCTCATTTAAAAGAACTTTCTTTTCGCTTTGTTAAAAAATACCGGGAGACAAAGATTCTGTTTACTTAATTCCTTTTATATTAGCTTATTTTGAAATGTTGTTACACGTGTCTACGTCATCAAGTTATTTTTATTTCGACGTTTTATTTGTATTTTTATTAATGTAATACTAATTTATTTGTTCTTTCGTTATTTAAAATAAAAATTATGTCAATTTGTATAATTTGGCGAGTGGTTTGGCGATTTATATAATTTGGCGAAATTAGTCGACGGGATAATCAAGTAGTACCGCAGCGGATTTGGCGTTAAAATTTCCCCAATCAAAGAGAAATGAATAGAAATCCGTTTATAGGGAGATCGCCACTGTTTTTTTCAATTCCTACTATTAGTTCACACTCTCCCTATATTTGTTTATTTATATATTTATTTATTTATATATTTATCTTGTTCAAATTTTCAATCTTTAATAAAATACTCATTATACATCCTATCAAGTTGAAATAATTTTTTTTTAACTTGTACTGGATGACAATTGATGTTAATACAGTTTTTTCAAATATTAATTAATTAATTAAATTTTAATTAATTAATTTTAGTTTTATATGGGAAACAAAATGGCGGCTATTGGTTATCGAAGGTCAATGAAAATATTTTCAATAAGGGGTTACCATAGGGACGACCCTGTTCTGTCGCCAAATACCGCCAAGTTTGTCGCCAACTTGGCGATATACCGCCAAATTTGGCGTCCAAAATAAGTCGCCAAAAGTGACGCCAACTTGGCGATATTTCTAATACTTCGCCAAATTCCCATAGAATTCCATTGTAAACCTACTTGCTTATAGAAAATCAACAAATTGAGATATTTTAATGCAACAAAAACTAATATTAGCTTAAGGGATTATATTAAATTTTTCTTTGGTGACCTAAGTAGGAATTGACTTTAAAAACAAAATTTTTATATTACTTGTTTAAATTATAATTCAATCTTTCGAAATCTTTTTAAAGCCGACCACATTAGCGTGCATTTAGAGTCTGCGGTGTCTGGACGGGGGTTGGCGAGCGTAGCTCGTAGGGGGCCGAGCCCCCTAGTATAGACGAAAAGATGTATTAACAGTGTATGTCAATTTGGAGTGGACACCCAGCGAGTGAATTTAATTTTTTTAAAAGTTATAATTTTTGCTCTGTTGCTTTTGTGAACGAGGGCAACAGGAAAGAAATACAGAGCTATTGAAACTATATCTTTTTAGGAATTCTAAATTGATTTCTCAACGTATAATCATAATTTAATTAATGTGAAAACTATTAATTCATTAAAGCGTACATTAAAAAATATATATTGAATTCGTTATTTTTTATTTATATCTTCTACTTTTAATAGTTAAAATATTTCATTGGTGCAGCTTCACAGTCAGTTGGTTTATTTCGGCATGCGTGGTTTAACGTTTATCATTAAATGCATTGTTGTTGTTGTAACTCGTATACAATTCTAACCATAAAGAATATTGGCGGTCTAAAGGAAAAAGTACCTTGCAATTAAATTATTATTTTATAATTAAGTCATAAAAATATTAAAATGTTGTATTATCATTGGAAACGCATCTTTGTAAAGAGTGATTTAGGGTTCCGTAGTTAAAAAGTAAAAATGGAACCAGAGGGGAGAAAGGCCGGATACGGAATTAATTAGGGGAAAGCTGGAAATTGTTTTAATCCATTTAGTTTAGGTCTAGAATGAATATACTAAGTTTTCCCCCTCGTAGTAGGTGAGCGTTAGAAAATATGTACAGATTTATAGTCGAAAAACAGGGTTTTTTTAATTACCATAACAATATCTCGAAAAAAGAAAAAAAAAAAAAAAAAAAAAAAAACTAACTCTATCAAAAACATTGTCAATACAAATGTTGTAGGGCTTAAAATTCTGAATAAAATGAGTACCCACATTTAAGATTTTTGTTGATTATTAAGTTTGCAATTGTACTTCAAAGTTTAGCCTAAATTGCTAATCAATAACTTGAAGCCAGAACAGACCCGGTTATCCGTTCACCGTGCTTCTAATTTTTATGTACATGTATTTTTTTTTTTATTATTGACGTGATTGACGTTTATTGAGTGAGGCATTTACGATGTTTTTGTAATTATTTTAGTTCAATATTGTGGATATTTTGAGAATTACGGTTTAACCTCTTGATTAAGGGCCCACTGGTAGGGGATGAAAAAACGGCCGAATTCGAAATTAATTTGGGGAAAGTTAAAAATTGTTTAAATCCTTTCGACATAGGTCAGAAATTAACAAAAATACATGTATATAAAAATTGGAAGCAGGGTGGACTGATAACTTGGTCTCTCCTGGCTTCAAACTGTTGAAGGGTAAAATTTTGAAATAGAATTGCGACCTTAATTATGAATAAAAATATTAATGTGGGCACTCATTTTATTAAGAATTTTAAGCTCTACAACAGTTGTACTGACAATGTTTTTGATAGAGTTAGCTGTTTTGAGATATTGTTAAGTTAACTTGGTCTCTCCTGGCTTCAAGCTCTTGATTAGTGATTAAGGCAAAATGTTCAAATAGAATTGCGATCTTAATTATGAACAAAAATATTAATGTGAGCACTCATTTTATTAAGAATTTTAAGCTCTACAACAATTGTACTGATAATGTTTTGATAGAGTTAGCTGTTTTGAGATATTGTTAAGGTAACTTGGTCTCACCTGGCTTCAAACTCTTGATTAGCAATTAAGGTAAAATTTTGAAATAGAATTGCGACCTTAATTATGAAAAAAAATATTAATGTGGCACTCATTTTATTAAGAATTTTAAGCTTTACAACAGTTGTACTGACAATGTTTTTCATAGAGTTAGCTGTTTTGAGATATTGTTAAGGTAACTCGGTCTCACCTGGCTTCAAACTCTTGATTAGTAATTAAGGTAAAATTTTGAAATAGATTTGCGACCTTAATTAGGAACAAAAATATTAATGTAGGCACTCATTTTATTAAGAATTTTAAGTTCTACAACATTTGTATGGACAATGTTTTTGATAGAGTTACCTGTTTTGAGATATTGTTAAGATAATTTTAAAAAAAGTGTTTTTTGGAAATAAATGTGTACATATTTTCTAACGTTTACTAAGTACGAGGAAGAAAACATAGTACGTTCATTTTAGACCTAAACTGAACGTATTAAAACAATCTTCAGTTTTCCCCTACTTAATTCTGAGTTCAACCCCCTGACCATGGGAATAAAACTTTGAAGCAGAATTGTGACCTTAATGTTCAACAAAAATATTAAGTGTAGGCACTCATTTTACTCAGAATTTTAAGCTCTACAACATGTGCATTGGCAATGTTTTTGATAGAGTTAGTTGTTTTGCGGAATTGTTATGGTATTTAAAAAAAAACGTGTTTTTTTACTATAAATCTATACATATTTCCTAACGCTCACCTAGTACGAGGGGGGAAACATAGCATATTAATTCTTGACCTAAACTGAAGGGATTAAAATAATTTCCAGCTTTCCCTTATTAATTCCGAATTCAACCCCCTAACCACTGGGCTAAAGATCACTCCTGTGTATTCATTAAAGTGAATATTTTTATAATATAACAGGATAATAGGATTTTTTTTAACAATTCAAATGATATTCCTTAAACTAAAAAAATTCGTTAAAGTGACATTAGTTGTGAGGAGATTCTACCGTACAACAATTTGTAACATCTCTTAAAAACTCTTAACAAGTAATTAAAATGAATTAGAACATGTTTCAATGTTACCAAATTTAATGGTAAATATATGGGTCTCTTCAAGCATTTTGTGAAGATAAAAATGCAGACCATATAACACTTTTGTTAAACATTTAAATTGGAATGGAACAATAAAACTCTTTTTGGCATAAAAGTGAAGATGTATAGTCTCATTGCATTTATAGAATTATATTAAAAGCACATATGTGACATAAAATTCACCTCTCTGATAAATTAAAAAATGGGAATAGTTATTCTTAAGACTGTGTTACGCTTCTATTAATTAAATAAAGTTCATTTTTAAATAATAAGAGATATATGTTTTATAACGTATGTTTGTGAGGAGAGGGGAGGGAATCGTGGTTTTACAGATGCTTCGGCGGGGCATGACCAATAAAAGGTTGGGAACCACTGACATACAGTAAAATCTCGTTACAACGAATATCTGAGAAGCACTGACAAATTTCGCTATGCCGAAAAATTCATTAAGTGGATATTTTTATAATGTAATAGCATTTTGTTTTAACAATCCAAATAATATTCCTTAAACTGAAAAATTCGTTAAAGTGACATTCGTTGTAACGAGATTATACTGTACAACAATTTATAACATCGCTTAACTATCAAAGCAGAAGGATTCTAATTTATAAAAGTACTTTTATTATTTACACTAAAATCTCGTTACAACGGTTACAACGAATATTTGGGGAGCACTGATAAATTTCACTATGCTGGAAAATTCATTAAAGTGAATATTTTTATAATGTAACAGGATAATAGGATTTTTTTAATAACCCACATAGTATTCCTTAAACTGAAAAAATTCGTTAAAGTGACATTCGTTGTAACAAGATTCTACTGTAAAACAATTTGTAACATCTTTTAACCATCAAAGCATCAGCATTCTAATTTATGAAAATGCTTTTATCTAAACTAACTAAAACTAAACTCTGTGGCTATACAATCCAAGAAGGATCTGGGCCGACAGTGCCCATCTCTGTTTTCTTGACCCTGGGCCCCGAGGTGCTATGCAGCATACGTCCCGGCCAGGTGGTCAACCTAACGCGAGACCCTCGGTGTTTAGTTCCCAAGCAAGCTTGGTACTCATTTTATCGACCCCAAAGGGATGAAAGGCTGAGTGAACCTTGCCCAGTCGGGAGTCGAACTCTCGACCCGCGGTGCAGCAGACAGGCGCGCTGACCACTACACCGCTGGGATTAATTCTTTTATCACTTACTGTAAAATCTCGTTACAACGAATATCTGGGGAGCACTAATAAATTTCGCTATGCTGAAAAATTCATTAAAGTGATTATTTTTATAATGTAATAGGATTTTTTTTTAACAATCCAAATAATATTCCTTAAACTGAAAAACTCGTTAAAGTGACATTCGTTGTAACAAGATTCTACTGTAAAATAATTTGTAACATCTTTTAACCATCAAAGCATCAGCATTCTAATTTATGAAAATGCTTTTATCAATTACTGTAAAATTCCGTTACAACGAATATCTGGGGAGCACTAATAAATTTCGCTATGCTGAAAAATTCATTAAAGTGATTATTTTTATAATGTAATAGGATTTTTTTTTAACAATCCAAATAATATTCCTTAAACTGAAAAATTCGTTAAAGTGACATTCGTTGTAACGAGATTATACTGTACAACAATTTGTAACATCGCTTAACTATCAAAGCAGAAGGATTCTAATTTATAAAAGTACTTCTATTATTTACACTAAAATCTCGTTACAACGGTTACAACGAATATTTGGGGAGCACTGATAAATTTCACTATGCTGGAAAATTCATTAAAGTGAATATTTTTATAATGTAACAGGATAATAGGATTTTTTTAATAATCCACATAATATTCCTTAAACTGAAAAATTCGTTAAAGTGACATTCGTTGTAACAAGATTCTACTGTAAAATAATTTGTAACATCTTTTAACCATCAAAGCATCAGCATTCTAATTTATGAAAATGCTTTTATCACTTACTGTAAAATTTCGTTACAACGAATATCTGGGGAGCACTAATAAATTTCGCTATGCTGAAAAATTCATTAAAGTGATTATTTTTATAATGTAATAGGATTTTTTTTTAACAATCCAAATAATATTCCTTAAACTGAAAAATTCGTTAAAGTGACATTCGTTGTAACGAGATTATACTGTACAACAATTTGTAACATCGCTTAACTATCAAAGCAGAAGGATTCTAATTTATAAAAGTACTTCTATTATTTACACTAAAATCTCGTTACAACGGTTACAACGAATATTTGGGGAGCACTGATAAATTTCACTATGCTGGAAAATTCATTAAAGTGAATATTTTTATAATGTAACAGGATAATAGGATTTTTTTAATAATCCACATAATATTCCTTAAACTGAAAAATTCGTTAAAGTGACATTCGTTGTAACAAGATTCTACTGTAAAACAATTTGTAACATCTTTTAACCATCAAAGCATCAGAATTCTAATTTATGAAAATGCTTTTTTCACTTACTGTAAAATCTCGTTACAACGAATATCTGGGGAGCACTAATAAATTTCGCTATGCTGAAAAATTCATTAAAGTGATTATTTTTATAATGTAATAGGATTTTTTTTAACAATCCAAATAATATTCCTTAAACTGAAAAACTCGTTAAAGTGACATTCGTTGTAACAAGATTCTACTGTAAAATAATTTGTAACATCTTTTAACCATCAAAGCATCAGCATTCTAATTTATGAAAATGCTTTTATCACTTACTGTAAAATTTCGTTACAACGAATATCTGGGGAGCACTAATAAATTTCGCTATGCTGAAAAATTCATTAAAGTGATTATTTTTATAATGTAATAGGATTTTTTTTAACAATCCAAATAATATTCCTTAAACTGAAAAATTCGTTAAAGTGACATTCGTTGTAACGAGATTATACTGTACAACAATTTGTAACATCGCTTAACTATCAAAGCAGAAGGATTCTAATTTATAAAAGTACTTTTATTATTTACACTAAAATCTCGTTACAACGGTTACAACGAATATCTGGGGAGCACTGATAAATTTCGCTATGCTGAAAAATTCATTAAAGTGATTATTTTTATAATGTAATAGGATTTTTTTTAATAATCCAAATAATATTCCTTAAACTGAAAAATTCGTTAAAGTGACATTCGTTGTAACAAGATTCTACTGTAAAACAATTTGTAACATCTTTTAACCATCAAAGCATCAGCATTCTAATTTATGAAAATGCTTTTATCACTTACTGTAAAATTTCGTTACAACGAATATCTGGGGAGCACTAATAAATTTCGCTATGCTGAAAAATTCATTAAAGTGATTATTTTTATAATGTAATAGGATTTTTTTTTAACAATCCAAATAATATTCCTTAAACTGAAAAATTCGTTAAAGTGACATTCGTTGTAACGAGATTATACTGTACAACAATTTGTAACATCGCTTAACTATCAAAGCAGAAGGATTCTAATTTATAAAAGTACTTTTATTATTTACACTAAAATCTCGTTACAACGGTTACAACGAATATCTGGGGAGCACTGATAAATTTCGCTATGCTGAAAAATTCATTAAAGTGATTATTTTTATAATGTAATAGGATTTTTTTTAATAATCCAAATAATATTCCTTAAACTGAAAAATTCGTTAAAGTGACATTCGTTGTAACAAGATTCTACTGTAAAACAATTTGTAACATCTTTTAACCATCAAAGCATCAGCATTCTAATTTATAAAAATGCTTTTATCACTTACTGTAAAATCTCGTTACAACGAATATCTGGGGAGCACTAATAAATTTCGCTATGCTGAAAAATTCATTAAAGTGATTATTTTTATAATGTAATAGGATTTTTTTTAACAATCCAAATAATATTCCTTAAACTGAAAAACTCGTTAAAGTGACATTCGTTGTAACAAGATTCTACTGTAAAATAATTTGTAACATCTTTTAACCATCAAAGCATCAGCATTCTAATTTATGAAAATGCTTTTATCACTTACTGTAAAATTTCGTTACAACGAATATCTGGGGAGCACTAATAAATTTCGCTATGCTGAAAAATTCATTAAAGTGATTATTTTTATAATGTAATAGGATTTTTTTTTAACAATCCAAATAATATTCCTTAAACTGAAAAATTCGTTAAAGTGACATTCGTTGTAACGAGATTATACGGTACAACAATTTGTAACATCGCTTAACTATCAAAGCAGAAGGATTCTAATTTATAAAAGTACTTTTATTATTTACACTAAAATCTCGTTACAACGGTTACAACGAATATCTGGGGAGCACTAATAAATTTCGCTATGCTGAAAAATTCATTAAAGTGATTATTTTTATAATGTAATAAATTTTTTTTTAACAATCCAAATAATATTCCTTAAACTGAAAAACTCGTTAAAGTGACATTCGTTGTAACAAGATTCTACTGTAAAATAATTTGTAACATCTTTTAACCATCAAAGCATCAGCATTCTAATTTATGAAAATGCTTTTATCTAAACTAACTAAAACTAAACTCTGTGGCTATACAATCCAAGAAGGATCTGGGCCGACAGTGCCCATCTCTGTTTTCTTGACCCTGGGCCCCGAGGTGCTATGCAGCATACGTCCCGGCCAGGTGGTCAACCTAACGCGAGACCCTCGGTGTTTAGTTCCCAAGCAAGCTCGGTACTCATTTTATCGACCCCAAAGGGATGAAAGGCTGAGTGAACCTTGCCCAGTCGGGAGTCGAACTCTCGACCCGCGGTGCAGCAGAGAGGCGCGCTGACCACTACACCGCTGGGATTAATTCTTTTATCACTTACTGTAAAATCTCGTTACAACGAATATCTGGGGAGCACTAATAAATTTCGCTATGCTGAAAAATTCATTAAAGTGATTATTTTTATAATGTAATAGGATTTTTTTTTAACAATCCAAATAATATTCCTTAAACTGAAAAACTCGTTAAAGTGACATTCGTTGTAACAAGATTCTACTGTAAAATAATTTGTAACATCTTTTAACCATCAAAGCATCAGCATTCTAATTTATGAAAATGCTTTTATCACTTACTGTAAAATTTCATTACAACGAATATCTGGGGAGCACTAATAAATTTCGCTATGCTGAAAAATTCATTAAAGTGATTATTTTTATAATGTAATAGGATTTTTTTTTAACAATCCAAATAATATTCCTTAAACTGAAAAATTCGTTAAAGTGACATTCGTTGTAACGAGATTATACTGTACAACAATTTGTAACATCGCTTAACTATCAAAGCAGAAGGATTCTAATTTATAAAAGTACTTCTATTATTTACACTAAAATCTCGTTACAACGGTTACAACGAATATTTGGGGAGCACTGATAAATTTCACTATGCTGGAAAATTCATTAAAGTGAATATTTTTATAATGTAACAGGATAATAGGATTTTTTTAATAATCCACATAATATTCCTTAAACTGAAAAATTCGTTAAAGTGACATTCGTTGTAACAAGATTCTACTGTAAAACAATTTGTAACATCTTTTAACCATCAAAGCATCAGAATTCTAATTTAGGAAAATGCTTTTTTCACTTACTGTAAAATCTCGTTACAACGAATATCTGGGGAGCACTAATAAATTTCGCTATGCTGAAAAATTCATTAAAGTGATTATTTTTATAATGTAATAGGATTTTTTTTAACAATCCAAATAATATTCCTTAAACTGAAAAATTCATTAAAGTGATTATTTTTATAATGTAATAGGATTTTTTTTTAACAATCCAAATAATATTCCTTAAACTGAAAAATTCGTTAAAGTGACATTCGTTGTAACGAGATTATACGGTACAACAATTTGTAACATCGCTTAACTATCAAAGCAGAAGGATTCTAATTTATAAAAGTACTTTTATTATTTACACTAAAATCTCGTTACAACGGTTACAACGAATATCTGGGGAGCACTAACAAATTTCGCTATGCTGAAAAATTCATTAAAGTGATTATTTTTATAATGTAATAGGATTTTTTTTAATAATCCAAATAATATTCTTTAAACTGAAAAATTCGTTAAAGTGACATTCGTTGTAACAAGATTCTACTGTAAAACAATTTGTAACATCTTTTAACCATCAAAGCATCAGCATTCTAATTTATAAAAATGCTTTTATCACTTACTGTAAAATTTCGTTACAACGAATATCTGGGGAGCACTAATAAATTTCGCTATGCTGAAAAATTCATTAAAGTGATTATTTTTATAATGTAATAGGATTTTTTTTAACAATCCAAATAATATTCCTTAAACTGAAAAACTCGTTAAAGTGACATTCGTTGTAACAAGATTCTACTGTAAAATAATTTGTAACATCTTTTAACCATCAAAGCATCAGCATTCTAATTTATGAAAATGCTTTTATCACTTACTGTAAAATTTCGTTACAACGAATATCTGGGGAGCACTAATAAATTTCGCTATGCTGAAAAATTCATTAAAGTGATTATTTTTATAATGTAATAGGATTTTTTTTTAACAATCCAAATAATATTCCTTAAACTGAAAAATTCATTAAAGTGATTATTTTTATAATGTAATAGGATTTTTTTTTAACAATCCAAATAATATTCCTTAAACTGAAAAATTCGTTAAAGTGACATTCGTTGTAACGAGATTATACGGTACAACAATTTGTAACATCGCTTAACTATCAAAGCAGAAGGATTCTAATTTATAAAAGTACTTTTATTATTTACACTAAAATCTCGTTACAACGGTTACAACGAATATCTGGGGAGCACTAACAAATTTCGCTATGCTGAAAAATTCATTAAAGTGATTATTTTTATAATGTAATAGGATTTTTTTTAATAATCCAAATAATATTCCTTAAACTGAAAAATTCGTTAAAGTGACATTCGTTGTAACAAGATTCTACTGTAAAACAATTTGTAACATCTTTTAACCATCAAAGCATCAGCATTCTAATTTATAAAAATGCTTTTATCACTTACTGTAAAATCTCGTTACAACGAATATCTGGGGAGCACTAATAAATTTCGCTATGCTGAAAAATTCATTAAAGTGATTATTTTTATAATGTAATAAAATTTTTTTTAACAATCCAAATAATATTCCTTAAACTGAAAAACTCGTTAAAGTGACATTCGTTGTAACGAGATTATACTGTACAACAATTTGTAACATCGCTTAACTATCAAAGCAGAAGGATTCTAATTTATAAAAGTACTTTTATTATTTACACTAAAATCTCGTTACAACGGTTACAACGAATATTTGGGGAGCACTGATAAATTTCACTATGCTGGAAAATTCATTAAAGTGAATATTTTTATAATGTAACAGGATAATAGGATTTTTTTAATAACCCACATAGTATTCCTTAAACTGAAAAAATTCGTTAAAGTGACATTCGTTGTAACAAGATTCTACTGTAAAACAATTTGTAACATCTTTTAACCATCAAAGCATCAGCATTCTAATTTATGAAAATGCTTTTTTCACTTACTGTAAAATCTCGTTACAACGAATATCTGGGGAGCACTAATAAATTTCGCTATGCTGAAAAATTCATTAAAGTGATTATTTTTATAATGTAATAGGATTTTTTTTTAACAATCCAAATAATATTCCTTAAACTGAAAAACTCGTTAAAGTGACATTCGTTGTAACAAGATTCTACTGTAAAATAATTTGTAACATCTTTTAACCATCAAAGCATCAGCATTCTAATTTATGAAAATGCTTTTATCACTTACTGTAAAATTTCGTTACAACGAATATCTGGGGAGCACTAATAAATTTCGCTATGCTGAAAAATTCATTAAAGTGATTATTTTTATAATGTAATAGGATTTTTTTTTAACAATCCAAATAATATTCCTTAAACTGAAAAATTCGTTAAAGTGACATTCGTTGTAACGAGATTATACTGTACAACAATTTGTAACATCGCTTAACTATCAAAGCAGAAGGATTCTAATTTATAAAAGTACTTTTATTATTTACACTAAAATCTCGTTACAACGGTTACAACGAATATTTGGGGAGCACTGATAAATTTCACTATGCTGGAAAATTCATTAAAGTGAATATTTTTATAATGTAACAGGATAATAGGATTTTTTTAATAACCCACATAGTATTCCTTAAACTGAAAAAATTCGTTAAAGTGACATTCGTTGTAACAAGATTCTACTGTAAAACAATTTGTAACATCTTTTAACCATCAAAGCATCAGCATTCTAATTTATGAAAATGCTTTTATCTAAACTAACTAAAACTAAACTCTGTGGCTATACAATCCAAGAAGGATCTGGGCCGACAGTGCCCATCTCTGTTTTCTTGACCCTGGGCCCCGAGGTGCTATGCAGCATACGTCCCGGCCAGGTGGTCAACCTAACGCGAGACACTCGGTGTTTAGTTCCCAAGCAAGCTCGGTACTCATTTTATCGACCCCAAAGGGATGAAAGGCTGAGTGAACCTTGCCCAGTCGGGAGTCGAACTCTCGACCCGCGGTGCAGCAGAGAGGCGCGCTGACCACTACACCGCTGGGATTAATTCTTTTATCACTTACTGTAAAATCTCGTTACAACGAATATCTGGGGAGCACTAATATATTTCGCTATGCTGAAAAATTCATTAAAGTGATTATTTTTATAATGTAATAGGATTTTTTTTTAACAATCCAAATAATATTCCTTAAACTGAAAAACTCGTTAAAGTGACATTCGTTGTAACAAGATTCTACTGTAAAATAATTTGTAACATCTTTTAACCATCAAAGCATCAGCATTCTAATTTATGAAAATGCTTTTATCACTTACTGTAAAATTTCATTACAACGAATATCTGGGGAGCACTAATAAATTTCGCTATGCTGAAAAATTCATTAAAGTGATTATTTTTATAATGTAATAGGATTTTTTTTTAACAATCCAAATAATATTCCTTAAACTGAAAAATTCGTTAAAGTGACATTCGTTGTAACGAGATTATACTGTACAACAATTTGTAACATCGCTTAACTATCAAAGCAGAAGGATTCTAATTTATAAAAGTACTTCTATTATTTACACTAAAATCTCGTTACAACGGTTACAACGAATATTTGGGGAGCACTGATAAATTTCACTATGCTGGAAAATTCATTAAAGTGAATATTTTTATAATGTAACAGGATGATAGGATTTTTTTAATAATCCACATAATATTCCTTAAACTGAAAAATTCGTTAAAGTGACATTCGTTGTAACAAGATTCTACTGTAAAACAATTTGTAACATCTTTTAACCATCAAAGCATCAGAATTCTAATTTAGGAAAATGCTTTTTTCACTTACTGTAAAATCTCGTTACAACGAATATCTGGGGAGCACTAATAAATTTCGCTATGCTGAAAAATTCATTAAAGTGATTATTTTTATAATGTAATAGGATTTTTTTTAACAATCCAAATAATATTCCTTAAACTGAAAAACTCGTTAAAGTGACATTCGTTGTAACAAGATTCTACTGTAAAATAATTTGTAACATCTTTTAACCATCAAAGCATCAGCATTCTAATTTATGAAAATGCTTTTATCACTTACTGTAAAATTTCGTTACAACGAATATCTGGGGAGCACTAATAAATTTCGCTATGCTGAAAAATTCATTAAAGTGATTATTTTTATAATGTAATAGGATTTTTTTTAACAATCCAAATAATATTCCTTAAACTGAAAAATTCGTTAAAGTGACATTCGTTGTAACGAGATTATACTGTACAACAATTTGTAACATCGCTTAACTATCAAAGCAGAAGGATTCTAATTTATAAAAGTACTTTTATTATTTACACTAAAATCTCGTTACAACGGTTACAACGAATATCTGGGGAGCACTGATAAATTTCGCTATGCTGAAAAATTCATTAAAGTGATTATTTTTATAATGTAATAGGATTTTTTTTAATAATCCAAATAATATTCCTTAAACTGAAAAATTCGTTAAAGTGACATTCGTTGTAACAAGATTCTACTGTAAAACAATTTGTAACATCTTTTAACCATCAAAGCATCAGCATTCTAATTTATAAAAATGCTTTTATCACTTACTGTAAAATCTCGTTACAACGAATATCTGGGGAGCATTAATAAATTTCGCTATGCTGAAAAATTCATTAAAGTGATTATTTTTATAATGTAATAGGATTTTTTTTAACAATCCAAATAATATTCCTTAAACTGAAAAACTCGTTAAAGTGACATTCGTTGTAACAAGATTCTACTGTAAAACAATTTGTAACATCTTTTAACCATCAAAGCATCAGCATTCTAATTTATAAAAATGCTTTTATCACTTACTGTAAAATCTCGTTACAACGAATATCTGGGGAGCACTAATAAATTTCGCTATGCTGAAAAATTCATTAAAGTGATTATTTTTATAATGTAATAGGATTTTTTTTTAACAATCCAAATAATATTCCTTAAACTGAAAAATTCGTTAAAGTGACATTCGTTGTAACGAGATTATACGGTACAACAATTTGTAACATCGCTTAACTATCAAAGCAGAAGGATTCTAATTTATAAAAGTACTTTTATTATTTACACTAAAATCTCGTTACAACGGTTACAACGAATATCTGGGGAGCACTAATAAATTTCGCTATGCTGAAAAATTCATTAAAGTGATTATTTTTATAATGTAATAGGATTTTTTTTAATAATCCAAATAATATTCCTTAAACTGAAAAATTCGTTAAAGTGACATTCGTTGTAACAAGATTCTACTGTAAAACAATTTGTAACATCTTTTAACCATCAAAGCATCAGCATTCTAATTTATAAAAATGCTTTTATCACTTACTGTAAAATCTCGTTACAACGAATATCTGGGGAGCACTAATAAATTTCGCTATGCTGAAAAATTCATTAAAGTGATTATTTTTATAATGTAATAAATTTTTTTTTAACAATCCAAATAATATTCCTTAAACTGAAAAACTCGTTAAAGTGACATTCGTTGTAACAAGATTCTACTGCAAAATAATTTGTAACATCTTTTAACCATCAAAGCATCAGCATTCTAATTTATGAAAATGCTTTTATCTAAACTAACTAAAACTAAACTCTGTGGCTATACAATCCAAGAAGGATCTGGGCCGACAGTGCCCATCTCTGTTTTCTTGACCCTGGGCCCCGAGGTGCTATGCAGCATACGTCCCGGCCAGGTGGTCAACCTAACGCGAGACCCTCGGTGTTTAGTTCCCAAGCAAGCTCGGTACTCATTTTATCGACCCCAAAGGGATGAAAGGCTGAGTGAACCTTGCCCAGTCGGGAGTCGAACTCTCGACCCGCGGTGCAGCAGAGAGGCGCGCTGACCACTACACCGCTGGGATTAATTCTTTTATCACTTACTGTAAAATCTCGTTACAACGAATATCTGGGGAGCACTAATAAATTTCGCTATGCTGAAAAATTCATTAAAGTGATTATTTTTATAATGTAATAGGATTTTTTTTTAACAATCCAAATAATATTCCTTAAACTGAAAAACTCGTTAAAGTGACATTCGTTGTAACAAGATTCTACTGTAAAATAATTTGTAACATCTTTTAACCATCAAAGCATCAGCATTCTAATTTATGAAAATGCTTTTATCACTTACTGTAAAATTTCATTACAACGAATATCTGGGGAGCACTAATAAATTTCGCTATGCTGAAAAATTCATTAAAGTGATTATTTTTATAATGTAATAGGATTTTTTTTTAACAATCCAAATAATATTCCTTAAACTGAAAAATTCGTTAAAGTGACATTCGTTGTAACGAGATTATACTGTACAACAATTTGTAACATCGCTTAACTATCAAAGCAGAAGGATTCTAATTTATAAAAGTACTTCTATTATTTACACTAAAATCTCGTTACAACGGTTACAACGAATATTTGGGGAGCACTGATAAATTTCACTATGCTGGAAAATTCATTAAAGTGAATATTTTTATAATGTAACAGGATAATAGGATTTTTTTAATAATCCACATAATATTACTTAAACTGAAAAATTCGTTAAAGTGACATTCGTTGTAACAAGATTCTACTGTAAAACAATTTGTAACATCTTTTAACCATCAAAGCATCAGAATTCTAATTTATGAAAATGCTTTTTTCACTTACTGTAAAATCTCGTTACAACGAATATCTGGGGAGCACTAATAAATTTCGCTATGCTGAAAAATTCATTAAAGTGATTATTTTTATAATGTAATAGGATTTTTTTTAACAATCCAAATAATATTCCTTAAACTGAAAAACTCGTTAAAGTGACATTCGTTGTAACAAGATTCTACTGTAAAATAATTTGTAACATCTTTTAACCATCAAAGCATCAGCATTCTAATTTATGAAAATGCTTTTATCACTTACTGTAAAATTTCGTTACAACGAATATCTGGGGAGCACTAATAAATTTCGCTATGCTGAAAAATTCATTAAAGTGATTATTTTTATAATGTAATAGGATTTTTTTTAACAATCCAAATAATATTCCTTAAACTGAAAAATTCGTTAAAGTGACATTCGTTGTAACGAGATTATACTGTACAACAATTTGTAACATCGCTTAACTATCAAAGCAGAAGGATTCTAATTTATAAAAGTACTTTTATTATTTACACTAAAATCTCGTTACAACGGTTACAACGAATATCTGGGGAGCACTGATAAATTTCGCTATGCTGAAAAATTCATTAAAGTGATTATTTTTATAATGTAATAGGATTTTTTTTAATAATCCAAATAATATTCCTTAAACTGAAAAATTCGTTAAAGTGACATTCGTTGTAACAAGATTCTACTGTAAAACAATTTGTAACATCTTTTAACCATCAAAGCATCAGCATTCTAATTTATGAAAATGCTTTTATCACTTACTGTAAAATTTCGTTACAACGAATATCTGGGGAGCACTAATAAATTTTGCTATGCTGAAAAATTCATTAAAGTGATTATTTTTATAATGTAATAGGATTTTTTTTTAACAATCCAAATAATATTCCTTAAACTGAAAAATTCGTTAAAGTGACATTCGTTGTAACGAGATTATACTGTACAACAATTTGTAACATCGCTTAACTATCAAAGCAGAAGGATTCTAATTTATAAAAGTACTTTTATTATTTACACTAAAATCTCGTTACAACGGTTACAACGAATATCTGGGGAGCACTGATAAATTTCGCTATGCTGAAAAATTCATTAAAGTGATTATTTTTATAATGTAATAGGATTTTTTTTAATAATCCAAATAATATTCCTTAAACTGAAAAATTCGTTAAAGTGACATTCGTTGTAACAAGATTCTACTGTAAAACAATTTGTAACATCTTTTAACCATCAAAGCATCAGCATTCTAATTTATAAAAATGCTTTTATCACTTACTGTAAAATCTCGTTACAACGAATATCTGGGGAGCACTAATAAATTTCGCTATGCTGAAAAATTCATTAAGGTGATTATTTTTATAATGTAATAGGATTTTTTTTAACAATCCAAATAATATTCCTTAAACTGAAAAACTCGTTAAAGTGACATTCGTTGTAACAAGATTCTACTGTAAAATAATTTGTAACATCTTTTAACCATCAAAGCATCAGCATTCTAATTTATGAAAATGCTTTTATCACTTACTGTAAAATTTCGTTACAACGAATATCTGGGGAGCACTAATAAATTTCGCTATGCTGAAAAATTCATTAAAGTGATTATTTTTATAATGTAATAGGATTTTTTTTTAACAATCCAAATAATATTCCTTAAACTGAAAAATTCGTTAAAGTGACATTCGTTGTAACGAGATTATACGGTACAACAATTTGTAACATCGCTTAACTATCAAAGCAGAAGGATTCTAATTTATAAAAGTACTTTTATTATTTACACTAAAATCTCGTTACAACGGTTACAACGAATATCTGGGGAGCACTAATAAATTTCGCTATGCTGAAAAATTCATTAAAGTGATTATTTTTATAATGTAATAGGATTTTTTTTAATAATCCAAATAATATTCCTTAAACTGAAAAATTCGTTAAAGTGACATTCGTTGTAACAAGATTCTACTGTAAAACAATTTGTAACATCTTTTAACCATCAAAGCATCAGCATTCTAATTTATAAAAATGCTTTTATCACTTACTGTAAAATCTCGTTACAACGAATATCTGGGGAGCACTAATAAATTTCGCTATGCTGAAAAATTCATTAAAGTGATTATTTTTATAATGTAATAAATTTTTTTTTAACAATCCAAATAATATTCCTTAAACTGAAAAACTCGTTAAAGTGACATTCGTTGTAACAAGATTCTACTGTAAAATAATTTGTAACATCTTTTAACCATCAAAGCATCAGCATTCTAATTTATGAAAATGCTTTTATCTAAACTAACTAAAACTAAACTCTGTGGCTATACAATCCAAGAAGGATCTGGGCCGACAGTGCCCATCTCTGTTTTCTTGACCCTGGGCCCCGAGGTGCTATGCAGCATACGTCCCGGCCAGGTGGTCAACCTAACGCGAGACACTCGGTGTTTAGTTCCCAAGCAAGCTCGGTACTCATTTTATCGACCCCAAAGGGATGAAAGGCTGAGTGAACCTTGCCCAGTCGGGAGTCGAACTCTCGACCCGCGGTGCAGCAGAGAGGCGCGCTGACCACTACACCGCTGGGATTAATTCTTTTATCACTTACTGTAAAATCTCGTTACAACGAATATCTGGGGAGCACTAATAAATTTCGCTATGCTGAAAAATTCATTAAAGTGATTATTTTTATAATGTAATAGGATTTTTTTTTAACAATCCAAATAATATTCCTTAAACTGAAAAACTCGTTAAAGTGACATTCGTTGTAACAAGATTCTACTGTAAAATAATTTGTAACATCTTTTAACCATCAAAGCATCAGCATTCTAATTTATGAAAATGCTTTTATCACTTACTGTAAAATTTCATTACAACGAATATCTGGGGAGCACTAATAAATTTCGCTATGCTGAAAAATTCATTAAAGTGATTATTTTTATAATGTAATAGGATTTTTTTTTAACAATCCAAATAATATTCCTTAAACTGAAAAATTCGTTAAAGTGACATTCGTTGTAACGAGATTATACTGTACAACAATTTGTAACATCGCTTAACTATCAAAGCAGAAGGATTCTAATTTATAAAAGTACTTCTATTATTTACACTAAAATCTCGTTACAACGGTTACAACGAATATTTGGGGAGCACTGATAAATTTCACTATGCTGGAAAATTCATTAAAGTGAATATTTTTATAATGTAACAGGATGATAGGATTTTTTTAATAATCCACATAATATTCCTTAAACTGAAAAATTCGTTAAAGTGACATTCGTTGTAACAAGATTCTACTGTAAAACAATTTGTAACATCTTTTAACCATCAAAGCATCAGAATTCTAATTTAGGAAAATGCTTTTTTCACTTACTGTAAAATCTCGTTACAACGAATATCTGGGGAGCACTAATAAATTTCGCTATGCTGAAAAATTCATTAAAGTGATTATTTTTATAATGTAATAGGATTTTTTTTAACAATCCAAATAATATTCCTTAAACTGAAAAACTCGTTAAAGTGACATTCGTTGTAACAAGATTCTACTGTAAAATAATTTGTAACATCTTTTAACCATCAAAGCATCAGCATTCTAATTTATGAAAATGCTTTTATCACTTACTGTAAAATTTCGTTACAACGAATATCTGGGGAGCACTAATAAATTTCGCTATGCTGAAAAATTCATTAAAGTGATTATTTTTATAATGTAATAGGATTTTTTTTAACAATCCAAATAATATTCCTTAAACTGAAAAATTCGTTAAAGTGACATTCGTTGTAACGAGATTATACTGTACAACAATTTGTAACATCGCTTAACTATCAAAGCAGAAGGATTCTAATTTATAAAAGTACTTTTATTATTTACACTAAAATCTCGTTACAACGGTTACAACGAATATCTGGGGAGCACTGATAAATTTCGCTATGCTGAAAAATTCATTAAAGTGATTATTTTTATAATGTAATAGGATTTTTTTTAATAATCCAAATAATATTCCTTAAACTGAAAAATTCGTTAAAGTGACATTCGTTGTAACAAGATTCTACTGTAAAACAATTTGTAACATCTTTTAACCATCAAAGCATCAGCATTCTAATTTATAAAAATGCTTTTATCACTTACTGTAAAATCTCGTTACAACGAATATCTGGGGAGCATTAATAAATTTCGCTATGCTGAAAAATTCATTAAAGTGATTATTTTTATAATGTAATAGGATTTTTTTTAACAATCCAAATAATATTCCTTAAACTGAAAAACTCGTTAAAGTGACATTCGTTGTAACAAGATTCTACTGTAAAACAATTTGTAACATCTTTTAACCATCAAAGCATCAGCATTCTAATTTATAAAAATGCTTTTATCACTTACTGTAAAATCTCGTTACAACGAATATCTGGGGAGCACTAATAAATTTCGCTATGCTGAAAAATTCATTAAAGTGATTATTTTTATAATGTAATAGGATTTTTTTTTAACAATCCAAATAATATTCCTTAAACTGAAAAATTCGTTAAAGTGACATTCGTTGTAACGAGATTATACGGTACAACAATTTGTAACATCGCTTAACTATCAAAGCAGAAGGATTCTAATTTATAAAAGTACTTTTATTATTTACACTAAAATCTCGTTACAACGGTTACAACGAATATCTGGGGAGCACTAATAAATTTCGCTATGCTGAAAAATTCATTAAAGTGATTATTTTTATAATGTAATAGGATTTTTTTTAATAATCCAAATAATATTCCTTAAACTGAAAAATTCGTTAAAGTGACATTCGTTGTAACAAGATTCTACTGTAAAACAATTTGTAACATCTTTTAACCATCAAAGCATCAGCATTCTAATTTATAAAAATGCTTTTATCACTTACTGTAAAATCTCGTTACAACGAATATCTGGGGAGCACTAATAAATTTCGCTATGCTGAAAAATTCATTAAAGTGATTATTTTTATAATGTAATAAATTTTTTTTTAACAATCCAAATAATATTCCTTAAACTGAAAAACTCGTTAAAGTGACATTCGTTGTAACAAGATTCTACTGCAAAATAATTTGTAACATCTTTTAACCATCAAAGCATCAGCATTCTAATTTATGAAAATGCTTTTATCTAAACTAACTAAAACTAAACTCTGTGGCTATACAATCCAAGAAGGATCTGGGCCGACAGTGCCCATCTCTGTTTTCTTGACCCTGGGCCCCGAGGTGCTATGCAGCATACGTCCCGGCCAGGTGGTCAACCTAACGCGAGACCCTCGGTGTTTAGTTCCCAAGCAAGCTCGGTACTCATTTTATCGACCCCAAAGGGATGAAAGGCTGAGTGAACCTTGCCCAGTCGGGAGTCGAACTCTCGACCCGCGGTGCAGCAGAGAGGCGCGCTGACCACTACACCGCTGGGATTAATTCTTTTATCACTTACTGTAAAATCTCGTTACAACGAATATCTGGGGAGCACTAATAAATTTCGCTATGCTGAAAAATTCATTAAAGTGATTATTTTTATAATGTAATAGGATTTTTTTTTAACAATCCAAATAATATTCCTTAAACTGAAAAACTCGTTAAAGTGACATTCGTTGTAACAAGATTCTACTGTAAAATAATTTGTAACATCTTTTAACCATCAAAGCATCAGCATTCTAATTTATGAAAATGCTTTTATCACTTACTGTAAAATTTCATTACAACGAATATCTGGGGAGCACTAATAAATTTCGCTATGCTGAAAAATTCATTAAAGTGATTATTTTTATAATGTAATAGGATTTTTTTTTAACAATCCAAATAATATTCCTTAAACTGAAAAATTCGTTAAAGTGACATTCGTTGTAACGAGATTATACTGTACAACAATTTGTAACATCGCTTAACTATCAAAGCAGAAGGATTCTAATTTATAAAAGTACTTCTATTATTTACACTAAAATCTCGTTACAACGGTTACAACGAATATTTGGGGAGCACTGATAAATTTCACTATGCTGGAAAATTCATTAAAGTGAATATTTTTATAATGTAACAGGATAATAGGATTTTTTTAATAATCCACATAATATTCCTTAAACTGAAAAATTCGTTAAAGTGACATTCGTTGTAACAAGATTCTACTGTAAAACAATTTGTAACATCTTTTAACCATCAAAGCATCAGAATTCTAATTTATGAAAATGCTTTTTTCACTTACTGTAAAATCTCGTTACAACGAATATCTGGGGAGCACTAATAAATTTCGCTATGCTGAAAAATTCATTAAAGTGATTATTTTTATAATGTAATAGGATTTTTTTTAACAATCCAAATAATATTCCTTAAACTGAAAAACTCGTTAAAGTGACATTCGTTGTAACAAGATTCTACTGTAAAATAATTTGTAACATCTTTTAACCATCAAAGCATCAGCATTCTAATTTATGAAAATGCTTTTATCACTTACTGTAAAATTTCGTTACAACGAATATCTGGGGAGCACTAATAGATTTCGCTATGCTGAAAAATTCATTAAAGTGATTATTTTTATAATGTAATAGGATTTTTTTTAACAATCCAAATAATATTCCTTAAACTGAAAAATTCGTTAAAGTGACATTCGTTGTAACGAGATTATACTGTACAACAATTTGTAACATCGCTTAACTATCAAAGCAGAAGGATTCTAATTTATAAAAGTACTTTTATTATTTACACTAAAATCTCGTTACAACGGTTACAACGAATATCTGGGGAGCACTGATAAATTTCGCTATGCTGAAAAATTCATTAAAGTGATTATTTTTATAATGTAATAGGATTTTTTTTAATAATCCAAATAATATTCCTTAAACTGAAAAATTCGTTAAAGTGACATTCGTTGTAACAAGATTCTACTGTAAAACAATTTGTAACATCTTTTAACCATCAAAGCATCAGCATTCTAATTTATGAAAATGCTTTTATCACTTACTGTAAAATTTCGTTACAACGAATATCTGGGGAGCACTAATAAATTTTGCTATGCTGAAAAATTCATTAAAGTGATTATTTTTATAATGTAATAGGATTTTTTTTTAACAATCCAAATAATATTCCTTAAACTGAAAAATTCGTTAAAGTGACATTCGTTGTAACGAGATTATACTGTACAACAATTTGTAACATCGCTTAACTATCAAAGCAGAAGGATTCTAATTTATAAAAGTACTTTTATTATTTACACTAAAATCTCGTTACAACGGTTACAACGAATATCTGGGGAGCACTGATAAATTTCGCTATGCTGAAAAATTCATTAAAGTGATTATTTTTATAATGTAATAGGATTTTTTTTAATAATCCAAATAATATTCCTTAAACTGAAAAATTCGTTAAAGTGACATTCGTTGTAACAAGATTCTACTGTAAAACAATTTGTAACATCTTTTAACCATCAAAGCATCAGCATTCTAATTTATAAAAATGCTTTTATCACTTACTGTAAAATCTCGTTACAACGAATATCTGGGGAGCACTAATAAATTTCGCTATGCTGAAAAATTCATTAAGGTGATTATTTTTATAATGTAATAGGATTTTTTTTAACAATCCAAATAATATTCCTTAAACTGAAAAACTCGTTAAAGTGACATTCGTTGTAACAAGATTCTACTGTAAAATAATTTGTAACATCTTTTAACCATCAAAGCATCAGCATTCTAATTTATGAAAATGCTTTTATCACTTACTGTAAAATTTCGTTACAACGAATATCTGGGGAGCACTAATAAATTTCGCTATGCTGAAAAATTCATTAAAGTGATTATTTTTATAATGTAATAGGATTTTTTTTTAACAATCCAAATAATATTCCTTAAACTGAAAAATTCGTTAAAGTGACATTCGTTGTAACGAGATTATACGGTACAACAATTTGTAACATCGCTTAACTATCAAAGCAGAAGGATTCTAATTTATAAAAGTACTTTTATTATTTACACTAAAATCTCGTTACAACGGTTACAACGAATATCTGGGGAGCACTAATAAATTTCGCTATGCTGAAAAATTCATTAAAGTGATTATTTTTATAATGTAATAGGATTTTTTTTAATAATCCAAATAATATTCCTTAAACTGAAAAATTCGTTAAAGTGACATTCGTTGTAACAAGATTCTACTGTAAAACAATTTGTAACATCTTTTAACCATCAAAGCATCAGCATTCTAATTTATAAAAATGCTTTTATCACTTACTGTAAAATCTCGTTACAACGAATATCTGGGGAGCACTAATAAATTTCGCTATGCTGAAAAATTCATTAAAGTGATTATTTTTATAATGTAATAAATTTTTTTTTAACAATCCAAATAATATTCCTTAAACTGAAAAACTCGTTAAAGTGACATTCGTTGTAACAAGATTCTACTGTAAAATAATTTGTAACATCTTTTAACCATCAAAGCATCAGCATTCTAATTTATGAAAATGCTTTTATCTAAACTAACTAAAACTAAACTCTGTGGCTATACAATCCAAGAAGGATCTGGGCCGACAGTGCCCATCTCTGTTTTCTTGACCCTGGGCCCCGAGGTGCTATGCAGCATACGTCCCGGCCAGGTGGTCAACCTAACGCGAGACACTCGGTGTTTAGTTCCCAAGCAAGCTCGGTACTCATTTTATCGACCCCAAAGGGATGAAAGGCTGAGTGAACCTTGCCCAGTCGGGAGTCGAACTCTCGACCCGCGGTGCAGCAGAGAGGCGCGCTGACCACTACACCGCTGGGATTAATTCTTTTATCACTTACTGTAAAATCTCGTTACAACGAATATCTGGGGAGCACTAATAAATTTCGCTATGCTGAAAAATTCATTAAAGTGATTATTTTTATAATGTAATAGGATTTTTTTTTAACAATCCAAATAATATTCCTTAAACTGAAAAACTCGTTAAAGTGACATTCGTTGTAACAAGATTCTACTGTAAAATAATTTGTAACATCTTTTAACCATCAAAGCATCAGCATTCTAATTTATGAAAATGCTTTTATCACTTACTGTAAAATTTCATTACAACGAATATCTGGGGAGCACTAATAAATTTCGCTATGCTGAAAAATTCATTAAAGTGATTATTTTTATAATGTAATAGGATTTTTTTTTAACAATCCAAATAATATTCCTTAAACTGAAAAATTCGTTAAAGTGACATTCGTTGTAACGAGATTATACTGTACAACAATTTGTAACATCGCTTAACTATCAAAGCAGAAGGATTCTAATTTATAAAAGTACTTCTATTATTTACACTAAAATCTCGTTACAACGGTTACAACGAATATTTGGGGAGCACTGATAAATTTCACTATGCTGGAAAATTCATTAAAGTGAATATTTTTATAATGTAACAGGATGATAGGATTTTTTTAATAATCCACATAATATTCCTTAAACTGAAAAATTCGTTAAAGTGACATTCGTTGTAACAAGATTCTACTGTAAAACAATTTGTAACATCTTTTAACCATCAAAGCATCAGAATTCTAATTTAGGAAAATGCTTTTTTCACTTACTGTAAAATCTCGTTACAACGAATATCTGGGGAGCACTAATAAATTTCGCTATGCTGAAAAATTCATTAAAGTGATTATTTTTATAATGTAATAGGATTTTTTTTAACAATCCAAATAATATTCCTTAAACTGAAAAACTCGTTAAAGTGACATTCGTTGTAACAAGATTCTACTGTAAAATAATTTGTAACATCTTTTAACCATCAAAGCATCAGCATTCTAATTTATGAAAATGCTTTTATCACTTACTGTAAAATTTCGTTACAACGAATATCTGGGGAGCACTAATAAATTTCGCTATGCTGAAAAATTCATTAAAGTGATTATTTTTATAATGTAATAGGATTTTTTTTAACAATCCAAATAATATTCCTTAAACTGAAAAATTCGTTAAAGTGACATTCGTTGTAACGAGATTATACTGTACAACAATTTGTAACATCGCTTAACTATCAAAGCAGAAGGATTCTAATTTATAAAAGTACTTTTATTATTTACACTAAAATCTCGTTACAACGGTTACAACGAATATCTGGGGAGCACTGATAAATTTCGCTATGCTGAAAAATTCATTAAAGTGATTATTTTTATAATGTAATAGGATTTTTTTTAATAATCCAAATAATATTCCTTAAACTGAAAAATTCGTTAAAGTGACATTCGTTGTAACAAGATTCTACTGTAAAACAATTTGTAACATCTTTTAACCATCAAAGCATCAGCATTCTAATTTATAAAAATGCTTTTATCACTTACTGTAAAATCTCGTTACAACGAATATCTGGGGAGCATTAATAAATTTCGCTATGCTGAAAAATTCATTAAAGTGATTATTTTTATAATGTAATAGGATTTTTTTTAACAATCCAAATAATATTCCTTAAACTGAAAAACTCGTTAAAGTGACATTCGTTGTAACAAGATTCTACTGTAAAACAATTTGTAACATCTTTTAACCATCAAAGCATCAGCATTCTAATTTATAAAAATGCTTTTATCACTTACTGTAAAATCTCGTTACAACGAATATCTGGGGAGCACTAATAAATTTCGCTATGCTGAAAAATTCATTAAAGTGATTATTTTTATAATGTAATAGGATTTTTTTTAACAATCCAAATAATATTCCTTAAACTGAAAAATTCGTTAAAGTGACATTCGTTGTAACGAGATTATACGGTACAACAATTTGTAACATCGCTTAACTATCAAAGCAGAAGGATTCTAATTTATAAAAGTACTTTTATTATTTACACTAAAATCTCGTTACAACGGTTACAACGAATATCTGGGGAGCACTAATAAATTTCGCTATGCTGAAAAATTCATTAAAGTGATTATTTTTATAATGTAATAGGATTTTTTTTAATAATCCAAATAATATTCCTTAAACTGAAAAATTCGTTAAAGTGACATTCGTTGTAACAAGATTCTACTGTAAAACAATTTGTAACATCTTTTAACCATCAAAGCATCAGCATTCTAATTTATAAAAATGCTTTTATCACTTACTGTAAAATCTCGTTACAACGAATATCTGGGGAGCACTAATAAATTTCGCTATGCTGAAAAATTCATTAAAGTGATTATTTTTATAATGTAATAAATTTTTTTTTAACAATCCAAATAATATTCCTTAAACTGAAAAACTCGTTAAAGTGACATTCGTTGTAACAAGATTCTACTGCAAAATAATTTGTAACATCTTTTAACCATCAAAGCATCAGCATTCTAATTTATGAAAATGCTTTTATCTAAACTAACTAAAACTAAACTCTGTGGCTATACAATCCAAGAAGGATCTGGGCCGACAGTGCCCATCTCTGTTTTCTTGACCCTGGGCCCCGAGGTGCTATGCAGCATACGTCCCGGCCAGGTGGTCAACCTAACGCGAGACCCTCGGTGTTTAGTTCCCAAGCAAGCTCGGTACTCATTTTATCGACCCCAAAGGGATGAAAGGCTGAGTGAACCTTGCCCAGTCGGGAGTCGAACTCTCGACCCGCGGTGCAGCAGAGAGGCGCGCTGACCACTACACCGCTGGGATTAATTCTTTTATCACTTACTGTAAAATCTCGTTACAACGAATATCTGGGGAGCACTAATAAATTTCGCTATGCTGAAAAATTCATTAAAGTGATTATTTTTATAATGTAATAGGATTTTTTTTTAACAATCCAAATAATATTCCTTAAACTGAAAAACTCGTTAAAGTGACATTCGTTGTAACAAGATTCTACTGTAAAATAATTTGTAACATCTTTTAACCATCAAAGCATCAGCATTCTAATTTATGAAAATGCTTTTATCACTTACTGTAAAATTTCATTACAACGAATATCTGGGGAGCACTAATAAATTTCGCTATGCTGAAAAATTCATTAAAGTGATTATTTTTATAATGTAATAGGATTTTTTTTTAACAATCCAAATAATATTCCTTAAACTGAAAAATTCGTTAAAGTGACATTCGTTGTAACGAGATTATACTGTACAACAATTTGTAACATCGCTTAACTATCAAAGCAGAAGGATTCTAATTTATAAAAGTACTTCTATTATTTACACTAAAATCTCGTTACAACGGTTACAACGAATATTTGGGGAGCACTGATAAATTTCACTATGCTGGAAAATTCATTAAAGTGAATATTTTTATAATGTAACAGGATAATAGGATTTTTTTAATAATCCACATAATATTCCTTAAACTGAAAAATTCGTTAAAGTGACATTCGTTGTAACAAGATTCTACTGTAAAACAATTTGTAACATCTTTTAACCATCAAAGCATCAGAATTCTAATTTAGGAAAATGCTTTTTTCACTTACTGTAAAATCTCGTTACAACGAATATCTGGGGAGCACTAATAAATTTCGCTATGCTGAAAAATTCATTAAAGTGATTATTTTTATAATGTAATAGGATTTTTTTTAACAATCCAAATAATATTCCTTAAACTGAAAAACTCGTTAAAGTGACATTCGTTGTAACAAGATTCTACTGTAAAATAATTTGTAACATCTTTTAACCATCAAAGCATCAGCATTCTAATTTATGAAAATGCTTTTATCACTTACTGTAAAATTTCGTTACAACGAATATCTGGGGAGCACTAATAAATTTCGCTATGCTGAAAAATTCATTAAAGTGATTATTTTTATAATGTAATAGGATTTTTTTTAACAATCCAAATAATATTCCTTAAACTGAAAAATTCGTTAAAGTGACATTCGTTGTAACGAGATTATACTGTACAACAATTTGTAACATCGCTTAACTATCAAAGCAGAAGGATTCTAATTTATAAAAGTACTTTTATTATTTACACTAAAATCTCGTTACAACGGTTACAACGAATATCTGGGGAGCACTGATAAATTTCGCTATGCTGAAAAATTCATTAAAGTGATTATTTTTATAATGTAATAGGATTTTTTTTAATAATCCAAATAATATTCCTTAAACTGAAAAATTCGTTAAAGTGACATTCGTTGTAACAAGATTCTACTGTAAAACAATTTGTAACATCTTTTAACCATCAAAGCATCAGCATTCTAATTTATAAAAATGCTTTTATCACTTACTGTAAAATCTCGTTACAACGAATATCTGGGGAGCATTAATAAATTTCGCTATGCTGAAAAATTCATTAAAGTGATTATTTTTATAATGTAATAGGATTTTTTTTAACAATCCAAATAATATTCCTTAAACTGAAAAACTCGTTAAAGTGACATTCGTTGTAACAAGATTCTACTGTAAAATAATTTGTAACATCTTTTAACCATCAAAGCATCAGCATTCTAATTTATGAAAATGCTTTTATCACTTACTGTAAAATTTCGTTACAACGAATATCGGGGGAGCACTAATAAATTTCGCTATGCTGAAAAATTCATTAAAGTGATTATTTTTATAATGTAATAGGATTTTTTTTTAACAATCCAAATAATATTCCTTAAACTGAAAAATTCATTAAAGTGATTATTTTTATAATGTAATAGGATTTTTTTTTAACAATCCAAATAATATTCCTTAAACTGAAAAATTCGTTAAAGTGACATTCGTTGTAACGAGATTATACGGTACAACAATTTGTAACATCGCTTAACTATCAAAGCAGAAGGATTCTAATTTATAAAAGTACTTTTATTATTTACACTAAAATCTCGTTACAACGGTTACAACGAATATCTGGGGAGCACTAATAAATTTCGCTATGCTGAAAAATTCATTAAAGTGATTATTTTTATAATGTAATAGGATTTTTTTTAATAATCCAAATAATATTCCTTAAACTGAAAAATTCGTTAAAGTGACATTCGTTGTAACAAGATTCTACTGTAAAACAATTTGTAACATCTTTTAACCATCAAAGCATCAGCATTCTAATTTATAAAAATGCTTTTATCACTTACTGTAAAATCTCGTTACAACGAATATCTGGGGAGCACTAATAAATTTCGCTATGCTGAAAAATTCATTAAAGTGATTATTTTTATAATGTAATAAAATTTTTTTTAACAATCCAAATAATATTCCTTAAACTGAAAAACTCGTTAAAGTGACATTCGTTGTAACAAGATTCTACTGTAAAATAATTTGTAACATCTTTTAACCATCAAAGCATCAGCATTCTAATTTATGAAAATGCTTTTATCACTTACTGTAAAATTTCGTTACAACGAATATCTGGGAAGCACTAATAAATTTCGCTATGCTGAAAAATTCATTAAAGTGATTATTTTTATAATGTAATAGGATTTTTTTTTAACAATCCAAATAATATTCCTTAAACTGAAAAATTCGTTAAAGTGACATTCGTTGTAACGAGATTATACTGTACAACAATTTGTAACATCGCTTAACTATCAAAGCAGAAGGATTCTAATTTATAAAAGTACTTCTATTATTTACACTAAAATCTCGTTACAACGGTTACAACGAATATTTGGGGAGCACTGATAAATTTCACTATGCTGGAAAATTCATTAAAGTGAATATTTTTATAATGTAACAGGATAATAGGATTTTTTTAATAATCCACATAATATTCCTTAAACTGAAAAATTCGTTAAAGTGACATTCGTTGTAACAAGATTCTACTGTAAAACAATTTGTAACATCTTTTAACCATCAAAGCATCAGCATTCTAATTTATGAAAATGCTTTTTTCACTTACTGTAAAATCTCGTTACAACGAATATCTGGGGAGCACTAATAAATTTCGCTATGCTGAAAAATTCATTAAAGTGATTATTTTTATAATGTAATAGGATTTTTTTTAACAATCCAAATAATATTCCTTAAACTGAAAAACTCGTTAAAGTGACATTCGTTGTAACAAGATTCTACTGTAAAATAATTTGTAACATCTTTTAACCATCAAAGCATCAGCATTCTAATTTATGAAAATGCTTTTATCACTTACTGTAAAATTTCGTTACAACGAATATCTGGGGAGCACTAATAAATTTCGCTATGCTGAAAAATTCATTAAAGTGATTATTTTTATAATGTAATAGGATTTTTTTTTAACAATCCAAATAATATTCCTTAAACTGAAAAATTCGTTAAAGTGACATTCGTTGTAACGAGATTATACTGTACAACAATTTGTAACATCGCTTAACTATCAAAGCAGAAGGATTCTAATTTATAAAAGTACTTTTATTATTTACACTAAAATCTCGTTACAACGGTTACAACGAATATCTGGGGAGCACTGATAAATTTCGCTATGCTGAAAAATTCATTAAAGTGATTATTTTTATAATGTAGTAGGATTTTTTTTAATAATCCAAATAATATTCCTTAAACTGAAAAATTCGTTAAAGTGACATTCGTTGTAACAAGATTCTACTGTAAAACAATTTGTAACATCTTTTAACCATCAAAGCATCAGCATTCTAATTTATAAAAATGCTTTTATCACTTACTGTAAAATCTCGTTACAACGAATATCAGGGGAGCACTAATAAATTTCGCTATGCTGAAAAATTCATTAAAGTGATTATTTTTATAATGTAATAGGATTTTTTTAACAATCCAAATAATATTCCTTAAACTGAAAAATTCGTTAAAGTGATATTCGTTGTAACGAGATCCTACTGGACAACAATTTGTAACATCGCTTAACCATCAAAGCATCAGCGTTCTAATAATTTATAAAAGTGCTTTTATCACTTACAGTAAAATTTCTTTACAACGAATATCTGGGGAGCACTGATAAATTTCGCTATGTTAAAAAATTCATTAAAAGGAATATTTTTATACTGTAATAGGACAATATGATTTTCTTTTAACAATTCAAATAATTTTTCCTTAAACTGAAAAATTCGTTAAAGTGACATTCGTTGTAACGAGATTCTATTGTAAAACAATTTGTAACATCTTTTAAGCATCAAAGCATCAGGATTCTTAATTTATAAAATTACTTTTATCATTTACACTAAAATCTCGTTACAGCGAATATATGTGGAGCACTGATAAAGTTCGCTATGCTGAAAAATTCATTGAAGTGAATATTTTTATAATATAATAGGAGAATATAATTTTTTTTTTAAACGAACCAAATAACATTCCTTAAGGAGACAGTTTACCTTACAATTGGTCAAAAAGTCGATTTTTCTTTTTAATATTAAATGAAAGCCTGTTTAATTGTGAATATTTTGACACCTCATTTTTTAGGTGCGTTCGTAATTATATAAATACGTAGCACCTATAGTCGTCGTTCAGTCCGTCTGTCCGTCCGTCCGCATGTAACAGAGCAAAAACTACCCAACCGAATGGGCTGAAATTTTAAATATATGATTGTTGCAAAATTTTGTCGAGCCATTTAAAATTTTATGAAAATCGGATGTATAGTTTAATTACAGGGACAGTCAAAAGTTTTTCTTTACATTACGACCAATGGGAAAAATTATTGCAAATGTATTTTAATGATGTTACAGACTTCCGAATGGTCTGAAATTTTAAATATATAATTGTTGCAATATTTTGTCGAGCCATTTCCTATTTTATGAAAATCGGATGTGTAATTTAATTACAGGGACAGTCAAAAGTTTTCCGTTACATTACGGGGAATGGGTAAAAATTATTGCAAGTGCATTTTAATGATGTTACAGACTATGCACTTATGAAGTGCAAACAAATATACATTCAGTACAATATGGGGTGCAGAAAATAATTATAAAACTAGTTATAGTACGAACGCACCTCAATTGCCACGTTTGACGAGCAATTTCCAACTTGTTTTAGGTGCGTTCGTAATTATATAAATACGTAGCACCTATAGTCGTCGTTCAGTCCGTCCGTCCGTCCGCATATAACAGAGCAAAAACTACCCAACCGAATGATCTGAAATTTTAAATATATGATTGTTGCAAAATTTTGTCGAGCCATTTCAAATTTGATGAAAATCGGATGCATGGTTTAATGACAGGGACAGTCAAAAGTTTTTCTTTACATTACGGCCAATGGGGAAAATTATTGCAAATGCCTTTTAATGATGTTACAGCCTTCCGAATGGTCTGAAATTTTAAATATATCATTCTTGTAAAATTTTGTCGAGCCATTTGAAATTTTATGAAAATCGGATGTATAGTTTAATTACAGGAACAGTCAAAAGTTTTTCTTTACATTACGGCCAATGGGGAAAATTATTGCAAGTGCATTTTAATGATGTTACAGACTTTCGAATGGTCTGAAATTTTAAATATATCATTGTTGTAAAATTTTGTAGAGCCATTTCAAATTTTATGAAAATCGGATGCATGGTTTAATTACAGGGACAGTCAAAAGTTTTTCTTTGCATTACGGCCAATGGGGAAAATTATTGCAAGTGCATTTTAATGATGTTACAGCCTTCCGAATGGTCTGAAATTTTAAATATATCATTGTTGTAAAATTTTGTCGAGCCATTTCAAATTTTGTGAAAATCGGATGTATAGTTTAATTACAGGGACAATCAAAAGTTTTTCTTTATATTACGGCCAATGGGGAAAATTATTGCAAGTGCATTTTAATGATGTTACAGCCTTCCGAATGGTCTGAAATTTTAAATATATGATTGTTGCAAAATTTTGTCGAGCCATTTCAAATTTTATGAAAATCGGATGTATAGTTTAATTACAAGGACAGTCAAAAGTTTTTCTTTACATTACGGCCAATGGGGAAAATTATTGCAAGTGCATTTTAATGATGTTACAGCCTTCCGAATGGTCTGAAATTTTAAATATATCATTGTTGTAAAATTTTGTCGAGCCATTTCAAATTTTATGAAAATCGGATGTATAGTTTAATTACAGGGACAATCAAAAGTTTTTCTTTACATTACGGACAATGAGAAAAATTATTGCAAGTGCATTTTAATGATGTTACAGCCTTCCGAATGGTCTGAAATTATAAATATATCATTGTTGTAAAATTTTGTCGAACCATTTCAAATTTTGTGAAAATCGGATGTATAGTTTAATTACAGGGACAATCAAAAGTTTTTCTTTACATTACGGCCAATGAGAAAAATTATTGCAGGTGCATTTTAATGATGTTACAGCATTCCGAAAGGTCTGAAATTTTAAATATATAATTGTTGCAAAATTTTGTCGAGCCATTTCAAATTTTATGAAAATCGGATGTATAGTTTAATTACAGGGACAGTCAAACTTTTTCCGCTTCATTAGGCGAAATGGGAAAAAAAATTATTGCAGTGCATTTTAATGATGTTACAGACTATGTACTTATGAAGTGCAAAAAAATATACATTCAGTACAATGTGGGGTGCAAAAAATAATTATAAAACTAGCTGTAGTACGAACGCACCTCATTTGCCACGTTTGACAAGCAATTTCCAACTTGTTATCCATACGGTAATTATATCGGAGATACTGAAAATTTTGTTAATAGATTCAGCCCAATTCCCCACACAAATGAAAACTTTAAATGGCTTTTTTTCCACGTTCATATTTTCTTCACTTTCCTGTTTTAAAAATGCTAATACTTTTTTTGTATTTGAGATAGAGATTTAAACTTTTTTGTACACGCTCTTTATTATACATGTGATAAATCTGCGAATGCAATTGAAGAGCTGAGTGGAAGAACATGTTAAGTAACAAAAATTACATTTCAAGAAATTTGAGGTGAAAGTTTTTGCTGTAAATTTTAATGATTTATTTTCTATTTGATACCATGTGCTGAGAATATTAACAGATATGGTACTAAACTCTATCAGAAAAACTTATTCATATTTAATTTTCAAATATTAAAAATTATTAATATTATTGACATTATTAAATATTAAAATATTAAATATTAATGAATAATGTCTTAAATCTTCAAGACTAAATAGAATCTTAGTATTTTAGCTTCACTATGTGATAGGATACCTCATAACGCTTTCATCCAAAAGATAAAAAATTTTTTGAAAATGTAGCATAGCATGTTCATCCACTCAGCTCTTCAATTAGCCTTCAGGTTTTTTGTTATTTTTTTTAAATAAAAGTATATGAAGATGTGTTAGATTTTATCGTTTTGCACTATATAAATCAGTAAAAAAATTATATTAAAAGTAATATTGGATGTATTTAAAAATCCATGCGCAGCCTTGCGTAATGCATATTTAAAAATCTTTGAAAAAAAATGGGCAAAAATATCAATTTTTAAAAGAGTTGTAGGGTTCTTAAAAAAATCAAATTTTAATGAACTTTATAAAAATTTTAATTAAATATACAGCTATTTTTTTTTTCAGAATGTGCTTTTATTTGAACATTGAAATCGAGTAAATTCGCCATTTGAACTTTATTTTTTAAAATAAGCAAAATTTTGAAAAGGTAAATTGTCCCTTTAAACTAAAAAAATTGTTAAATTCGTAAAAATATAACACGTAAACGTATAAGACATTCGTTGTAATGCGATCCTACTGTATAAAGCAATGATTTTAGATTTATACATGCGTGTCTACGCATAGGATATGATAGGGGATAGGGGGGGGGGATCAAACGACGTAGTGTAAAAATATAGATGGCAGCTGTTTATCCTAGAACTTGGAACTACCAAAAGAGCGTGACTGGCATCTGTCTAATAAAAAGCCCAGTTGGTCTGTTGAATCAGCGAGGGGCTGGAGTTAGAAATGGCCGATCAATATTCTAATAGCGTTACTTCATCCATTGTTTTCACTTTTCCATCAAAAAAGCGAACTTCCCGTGTTAATATCATCCAAAGAACGCTGAACTCGGATTGTACACGGAGTTTCAACGAAAGTGAGTCTATTCTTTTACCTTACCACTATACAGATATATTTGAAGTGTCTCACAGTGGAGTATTCGAAGGAAAATCCTGGGCAAAATTAGTTTTCATGTGTTTGACAGTTAAATTTATTACTCTCGGTTTACTATTAGTAAATATACTTAATTAATGTTATACATATACATATACAAGAATGTATTTTATTTAAAAAATAAATATAAAATACAAAGTTTACTTCACTTTTTACTGTTTATAAGAGAAAAATAATATTTGATAGAGATGTTTTACTTACAAATAATGTTTAATAAAATGTGGTTAATTATACTGTTTGTAAACTTTTAATTATTTTTATAAACGAATGTATTAATAGATATATTATTTGCATTTAGTATTTAGCAAAGTTGAGTCTCTAAAGTTGGGTTGTAGTATAGAGATTCTGTTTTTTGAGTGTTATTAATGGATTACCAAAACAATTTATATTTAAAAATGCCAACTATATGCGGAAGATATATATATTTTTTAATTGGTCTTGAAAACTATAAGCAATACGACTAGACCTCAAAAAAGGTCCGGAAAACCCCGGCACACTGTTAAAAAGCTATATATTTAAATCAATATACCTAAATTAGAGCTAAAAACGCTTAAAAATAACATAATTTTAATTTTTTTTATGATATTAAAAATAAAGCTATTAAGATCACCAATTCAGAAGCCCACAAAAAATATACATTTGAACATAATTAAACATAATAACAAAATTGAAACATAACTATGAACCACATCTTCTCGCAAAGAAACCTCCTCTTCAATTGAGTCTAGAAGCCGGTGGATACGACTCAGGATCCTGAAATATACATAGAACAATGCACCAGTTAGTCAGTTATTATAAATATGCGTTTTACAGTTCTTGAGCAAATTTTAACTCTTGCATTTTTTGCCAGGTTTTTGCGTCCAATACTCCACTGTGATGCAAAACGTGGTAACAGACTCAAAATTTGTCAACTTAATCAGATAAATTTTGGATAAGTGAAATTTATTTTTGCTATTAAAAGTCCAATTAACCTTTAACCCTTAAATGCCGGGTGTTGCTTTTCGGCAACATACCCAATTTAGGCTTCTAAAATACTATTAGAATAATATTGAAGCTATAATGCCTAATGTTGCCAATAAAATACATTCTGAAAATATTATTAAATCGATTTTCAACTTGTAGATGGCAACACTTGTGCTGTTTAAGAATAAAGATAGATTTATTTTTTCAATTGTTGCTACTTGCTCTTTTTGTTTTGTTTGGAAGCTTGCGAAATACCCGATTTTGTTTTGCAGTGAGGAGGTAAAATTTATTTCTTATTATAGTTCCTAAAATTCTTAAGTGTTTAATATTATTGAATTGTGTCAAGGAAAATTATTTTTTCAATTAAAGACCAGTATTTCCGATTATTAACAAACTGTTTTTAGCCGTAAACCATACTGAAGATTAAATATGATTTTTTAAAGTATTTTTCCCATGATTTATTTTAAAAATGAAAGACGAAAAACTTTATTACAATGATTTTTGAAAAATCAGGCATTTAAGGGTTAAGGTATCCGAACACCTTTAAAACGGAATTTTCGGTCAAAATATCGATTTTTCATTTTTGCAATAATATTAAAATTGAACCTTTTATCTATCAAAATATGCTTAAATTTTGTCTGTATCTAAAATAAAACCCAAGTTACAGCTGTTTAAAGTTACAGTTATTACAGATTTTGAATTGTGTTTAAAAGTTATTTTTAGCTTTTTCTCAAAATGAAGTTTTTCAGATTTTTACTATACGCAAAACATCCTAAAACAAAAAATTATGTATGAAATGCCTCGAAATTTTCTGTACTTCTTTTACAAATGTCTTTTGAGGGAATAGACTACACTCATGATAATATATTAAATAGTTTTATATTTATACTGGTATAAATGACAAACTTGAGACAAATTTTGCGAATTTTTCATTACATTAGTACTTTAACTGCCATATAATCTGAGATAGAAATGCGATTATAATGTGTGTAGTCCAAGTCCTAGAGAAAGTTATTCTGTTTATTATGCAATTTAGAAAATGTCAATACATTGTTTCATTTTTGAGTTATCACGTTTTGCGGAAATGTCAATTTTTGACATAATTTTGACAATTTTGACTATTTTTCTCTTAAAAAAATTATTTCTGGGTAGTTGCAAAAATTTTTATATTTTTTTCAAAGTTTTAAAGTAAATGTTCTTATAAAAATAGATAACAAGAGAAAATTTCAAAAATTCACTTCCGAAGGTGTGCGGATACTTTAACTGATGTCACAGAAATTGTCACATAACTAGTGTGAAGCGGTCTGTGAGACCGCTCCATCGAAAGATGAATAAAAGGCACGATTAACTCATAGGATGGTGTTTTTGTACTAAACTTTTTGTACAGGACTGTTATAATTAAAATTCACCTATTCAAAAGTCTCTGGTGATAGTACTAAAGTTCCAATCGGAACAAAATATCAGTAGTGTTTGTAGTTAAACTCAAAATTGCAAGTTAAACTATAAAAATTGAAAAAAGACACGGTCTGAGAGACCGGTAAGACCAGTTAAAGGTTAACTAAAATTAAAACTACCACACGAAAATTTTGCACATAAGTTAGGCGAAGGTTCGGTGTTAACAAATTATAATTTGTTAACAAATCAGCTGTTTTAGAAGAAGCAATCAGAATAGTTTTGGTTGTAGTTGTCTTTAAAAAACTTAAATATTGAATATATCAAAACTTGCATTTTGTAAGTTACTATGTTTTACATTCGGGCCCTTCATTTATTGAAATTTTTTTTTTATGAAGTAAAAATTAAAAAAATGTCCGTTAACCCATATTTTACTATCGTCCTGCCCTATTGATAAGTCAGCTCAGATGTATCGAATTTTCACAAGTGACATCGCATTTTTTACTAATGTTCCGCTACTAAAATATATTTTAATTTTGATAAGTGTCACTTGTAATCTTTTCGAGTCTTATTTTGCTAATTTAAATTTTCTGTAAAAATTTTGAAGTTGACTATTTTTTAATTATTTTATCTGATGTATAGATATTTTTAAATTAAAATAATTGTGCGAAAAAAATATGAAATTCTCTTCGAATTTAATAATGACAAATCTTATATATTATTCATACTTAAAACTGTGTATTGACTGAGTACTATCAGATTAAAGGTAGGCAGTTTATATTACTGGTTTATTGTACAGTTTATTGCATAGCCCTGCCGAGGAAAATGAATATTCCTACAAACTCTGCCGCAAAAAAAAAAAAAGGATGTAAAAAGTGGGGACGTTTCCAATCAATTAATTATAGCATTTACTAATTAATGCTATAAGGTAAATGCATTTATATTGGGCTACGTTCCTGTGGTGAGCCACTAATCTTTAAAGTTTAAAAACAAGTCCAAAATGCATTTCTGAAAAATGACTGAAAGAAGCCTGATTGACTAAACCCTTAAATGTTAACTTTCCATAAACTGTTTTGGATAATCGTTTGTTTTTTTTTTTCTGCTGGTACAGTCGTGGAAAAGAAAAAGTAAACACCCCCTACTAACTCCTCAACAAATTATCGTAGACGAAAGTTATTGGTACCGAACGATTGGAAATAAAGTCTACTTTTAAATGATGTATATAAAATTTGCTTAGGGGCCATTTACATATTAAAACAAACCCAAACTTCATTTTGTCAATAGCAATATCCAATTTTAACAAGATATTTCAAATCTTCGGTTCAAACTATGCCTAGAAACCAAATTTCAAGTCATTTGAATGATACGTTTTTGAATTATAAACATTCAAAATTGAGTGCTTCTAATGTTAAATTACATTTTCATATTTTTATAAATATCTCCTAAAATTATACTCCTAATTTGCTAATTTTCTGTGTAGCAATAACACTAAAATACCCAAACATAAATGCGTTGAATTTGCAATTTTTATAATTTTATGATATGAATTATGAAATTAATATTCGAAAAAATTATGAATTGCAACTGACAATTTTTTTGATGGATTTAGATTTTTCAAGTCCAGCTTTATATAAATCCAAAATTTCATATTTTTCTTCCAAGTAGTTTTCCCAATTATGCTTAAAAAACGGCAAAATGATGGTTTAAGGGGCCGTCTATGATAGAAGCGACTAGATATTTCGAAATTTCTTATGGTATCCTGTAATCTAGCAATCTTCAATAACTGCTTGAGTAGTGCTTAAGATGCCTTGATCAAGAAGGGGGCTCTCTCAGTCAACAATCGAGTACCGAACTTCAATTTGGATACAGCCCCTAAAATACCCTCGTTTTAAAATAATTAATTTCTCGGAAACGTATCGTACGAATTGCATAAAAATTTGTTTTTTAGGCTAAATGAAGGGTGTAGAGTTTATTTATGCTATCAGAATTGTGTACTGCTCTTGAAAAAAACAAAGTTACGGTTCGTTTTAATATGTAGGTTGCCGCCTAAAAAAATTTTATTTACATCATTTAAAAGTAGACTTTATTACCAATCGTGTGGTACCAGTAACTTTCTTTTACGATAATTTGTTGAGGAGTTAATAGGGGGTGTTTACTTTTCTTTTTTTTTTCCACGACTGTACATTTATTTTCTAGAGTGTCTTCAAAAACAGATCTTTCAGCAAATTCTTCGATATTTCATTAAGAGATAAGTTTTTATCTAAAATGTTGTTTCTTTAATATTGTGTATTATTTTGAATTAAACTGCTCTTGATATACTCTATTACACTGTAGATAATTTGTTAGATTATCCGAAAACTTAAAATATCATGCATCAGAAATTGACTAGGCCCATTTCTGGGGTATAGAGGAAGGTAACATTTTTTATTTTTCCTTTTTTCCGAAGAATATATTTTGAAACTTTGAATGTTTATTCTGATAGGGGAGACCGGGGGAATGGCGACACCTTAAGGGAATTTAAATTTTTTCACCTCAAAAAAAATGTTTATTTTTTAATAGTAAAAATTCTAAGGCTGAATCATCATCTTTAGTATCTGTATAAATTTCACCGTAATCATAATTGTAAAGTAAGCACACATAAAAAAAATTCTTTCAACCTCTGTACAGCGGCGGGATGAACCCCAGGATACTGGGGTAATTCCGCCACTGTATTGGGGTAATGACGCCACTCTTTAATAACCTAGTAAATACATAAAATGGATACTAGGAAACACATGATTTACTGAAAATATTTAGAAAGCAATAATTTAGCAGAATAATGAATAATTAAGATGTTTCTTAAGCTAGATTTGCCCCACCAGTGGCTGAGAGGTTCTGCTCTCGAGTTGGGTTGGGTTGATTGTTGACGGCCAATTATCTACACGAGGGATATAGGCCCTAGGGGGAGTGCCTTCCGTGGAGGTCTTTCTAAGGGAACCTAATCCGTATTAACGCATGGAAATCCACGGCTCGAAGAAAACCACGAAAACTCCGAACGATTAGGCCGACGGGCGCGATTGGGTTCGAACCCAGCACCTCCCGTCTACCAGCTTCGAGAGCAGAACCTCTCAGCCACTGGTGGGGCGTTCTGCTCTCGAAGCTGGTAGACGGGAGGTGCTGGGTTCGAACCCAATCGCGCCCGTCGGCCTAACCGTTTCGGAGTTTTCGTGGTTTTCTTCGAAACCTTGGATTTCCATGCGTAAATACGGGTTAGGTTCCCTTAGAAAGACCCCCACGAAGGGCACTCCCCCTAGGGCCTATATCCCAAGAGTAGATAATCGGCCGTCAAAAAATCAACCTTAAGCTAGATTTATTAATGTGCTAATCTTACAATTTAACTCAAATTTCAAAAGCCACCCCTTTGCCATGGTGGCGGCATTACCCCGAGAGGACAATATAGCGGAAATCCTCCAGCAAAGCCGAAAGAAGAACTGAATTTGTTCAACAAATTGCATCAAAATGTCGGCAAATGCATGTAGATTATGTGCAATATTATTTTAAGTACCTAATGATACAATAAAAGGTGTTTACCTCTACTCATTTGAAGCTCCAAAATAAGAAGCAACTAGACGAAAACTAATTTTTTCACTAAAAGGAACGAACGACTTTCAACATAATCACTTTCACTCTAGGCACTCTTTCTATTGCTGGCCTCTATAGTGCAGACGCATTCACTAGATCAAACTGCCATTAGTTTTTAAACTAAGCGGGATGGCGGCACAACCCTGAGTGGCGCCATTCCCCCGGGCTCCCCTACATGAAGGTTAGGAATAGGATAAATATATATATATATATATATCTTTCGGAATTCATTAACACTATAATAATTAGATAAATGTCCTTAAGTGACCCACTGCTGGTGCGTTTACCTTAGGTGAAGTTTCGATGTTAACAAATGAGCTATTTTAGAAGAAGCAATCTAAATAGTTTTGGTTGTAATTCTCTTTAAAAAGCCTAGTTATTGACTACAGTGAAACGTCCCTGTGCGACCACCTCCATTAAGCGACCACCCCCCTGAACGATATTTTTTTATGGAACGAAATTGATCCCCATAGGCTCAATACTAATTATACCTCTATTCATAGACCATCCCAGTTGAACTCCCTCCATGAACGACCCATTTCTTTGAAGAAAATGAAACAAATTCCGTTTTTTCGTGGTCGCTTGAAGAAGGTTTCATTATAAAAATAATTCTGGAGAGCGCATTATTCATCAAACTTCTAAACTAAGTTTAGAATTTTTATTTCTTCCCGTAAAATTTAAGTGTTTAAACCCCTTTTTGCCTTTTTAGCAATGACTGAATTTAACTTTGATGACAAATTAAGGATGGCTGTCAATAAACTCCCCTGCCCTATTCTGTCAAGAAACTCTCAAAGAAATATATAAATTAATGAAAGAGTCCTTATTTGTTCCTGTCCAAAAAAAATTACATTTATTTACTGAACTTTGAAAGGACTTGGAAATAAAAGTTATAAAAGATAAAACCGTAAAATCAAAGCAAAAGTCAATGTATTCATTTTTTAAATCTGCAGTAATTAACTTATATAATTAACTTTTGTTTTGATACTTAAATTTTCCTATATTTTTCCTAATGTGAAAAATAAATTTTAGTAACATTAATTGTTACCTTTTTTCAACAATTAAAATCTAGATTTAAACATGACCTCCATTAAGAGACTACCTCTCGGAGCGACTCATTTTTATTGGAACGGAACGTGGTCGCTTTAGGGAGGTTTTACTCTATACCAAAACTTGAATTTTATAAGTTACTATGTTTTACATTCGAGCCCTTCATTTATTGAAAAAGTTTGAAAAATATGTCCGTTAATACATATTTTACTGTCGTCCTTTTAATGAGACAGCTCAAATTTATCGAATTTTCACAAGTAAGATCGCATTTTTTATTAATGTTCCGCTACTAAAATAGTTTTTAATTTTGATAAGTGTCACTTGTAATCATTTTGAGTTTCATTTTGTTAATTTAAATTTTCTGTAAAATTTTGAAGTTGACTATTTTTTTTTTTAAATCTGATATAAATTTTTTATTTAAATAATCGTGCGAAAAAAATATCAAATTCTGTTCAAATTTAATCACAATAAATCTTATATATTGTTGCTAATTAAAACCGAATATTGCTGAGTAATTGCAAATTAAAGGTACACAGTTTATATTAATTTATTATACAGTTTATTGTATAGCCTTGAAGAAAATATTCCTACGAACTCTGTCACAAATCATCGTATAAGAATATGGATGGTACCAATCGATTAATTGTAACGTTTACTAATTAATGATATGTTTATTTTATTTTAATTTTTTGAAAGGGAGGAATGGCGGGAGCAGGGGCGCCATTTCAGAACTTTCTTGGGGGGGGGGGAGGCAAACATTTTTTAAGGGATGCTATATAGCTAAGGGTCGGATCCAGGGAGAGGGGGTCCACCACCCCCCCCCCCCCCCCGTATGAGAAACGTTTACTGAATTATGCTTACAATAACAGTAAAAACTTCCAATACGGAAACTCAGAACCAATGAAATATTTCGTTTCGGCAGGTTTTCGTCTTAGAAGGTGAAATTTTAATATATTGGATATGATTTTTTTTCTTTTTAGACAGGATTCTATTATAGACAGGTTTCATTTTTACAGGTATCCTCACTGACTGCTAAACCATCCCACTCGTATAGCTCTGAAAAGAGATGCATTAGAGTAAAACTTGTGAAAACGAAACATGCCTGCAACAGATTTCTTTCTAGAAGGGGAAAAAATCAAATTTCGTTGAAAAAACATCATACAATTATACTTGCTAGGACGGAAACCTGTTTAAATGGAGCTTTTTTCTAGTCCCTTTCGAAGCTTTACTTACAGGGGCGCCATTTCATGAGTTTCCTGACGAAGGACAAGGAAAATTTTTCTTTGAGGAACAGGGAATGTGGAAAATTGCACAACTTGCAGAACTGCACAAATCACGCAGAAAAAAAATCCCGCACAATAAAACATGCTCTACGTGATTTTGTCTCCATAATTTCTTTCACAAGCATGTGATTATTCCACAATTTTTTTTTTAATTTTCGTGAAAGTCCGCGATTTTTCTTTCTTTCAAAATCCGTAAAATCAATTCGTCAATGGGTCGCAGAAAAAAATCACGAATCTTGGAAATTTTGAAAAAAAAAGGTCTCAAAATGGTCGCTTAAAAAATCGTTAATTTATTCAAACGACCGTGGAAAATATTGCTAATTTCATCAGAGATCGCGACAAGAAATATAGATTTCGTCAAAGATTGCACAAACAGAAATCTTGAATTTCGTAAAAGGATTGCGAAAAAAATCGCGAATTTCGTAAAAGGATTGCGAAAAAAATCGCGAATTTCGTAAAAGGATTGCGAAAAAATCACAAATTTCGTAAAAGGATTGCGAAAAAAATCGCGAATTTCATCAAAAGTTTGCGCAAAAAATCACGAAAATTCAGTCGAACAATCGCGTAATAAAATCGAGGAGAAATTCGTCAAACGATCGCGTAATAAGGTCCAAAGTTTTGTCTAACTCTTCCGCAAAAAAATCACAAATATTATTAGTCGGTGGCAGAAACAAAATCACTAATTTCAATAAATAATAGTGATAAGGAACCGTGAATTTTGTCAAAAAAATCACGAAAACAAATGTCGAATTTCGTCAGTTGGTCGCGGAAAAATATTGCTAATTTCGGCAAGTGCTCGTGCGAAAAAAATTCATTTCGTATAACGCTTTCAGAAAAAAATCGTGAATTCCGTGAATCGATCGCGGAAAAAATCGCAAATTTCGTCAGATGATCGCGAATAAAAAATCATGAAATTCAATCAGTCATGAGATAATCAACCAACGAACGTCATGAATAGGTCACGAAATTTGTAAATTTTGTGATCTGTAAGTATAAGAAAATTTTCGTTAGTGATTTTCTGCAAGTGAAGGTAAGGTGTTAATTTTTTCGGATTGAGTTTTCACTATTATGAGATGGTTTCATGTTAATCCGATTTTTCAAAGAAATTCTGAACATTTTTTAGATAAAAAAACTACATATTTGAACATTAATGAATACTATGTATATATCTTCATTTTTCTACAGAAAAGGTAAAATTTATAATTAATATTCATATAAAAAGCACAAATAAATGCACAAGAATTACTTTCATGTGCATGCATATAATTTAAAATTATTTAAAATACATTAGAAAAACCCAGAACGTTTTCAGTCTTTACAAGACCGTCATCAGTGGGATTTAAATGTTATTATTTTCTTTGCGCTTATTCCAGAATTGGCTAGAAAAAAATTATTGGGATTGTTGTGTCAATGATTTTGTCGAGTTTTTCCATGATCAATTTGCACACAGCTGAGAATCAACTGATAAAAAAAAATCTCACGTGTATTTTTAAAATTAACCAAAGTACTCATTAAAGATATGTCTCACCTTGAGGTAGTTCGAATAGAAAGGCTTTAGGAAAAAATTTTGATAAATATTATTTTCTGTGCATAAGCATTTATTTAATGCATATGTTTTTTGCAATCAAATCTGATAAGTTATTTTAGAGTTTGAGCAATATTTTAATGTTTGTTTGTGTCTGACATTTGTTAGGGACGCACCGAATATTCGGTATCTATTCGGTATTCGGTCATACTACCGAATATTTGGTTAGGCCGAATATCAAACTATTCGGTTTGGCCGAATATCAAACTATTTGCCCAAACCGAATATTTAAAAAACCTCTTAAAAATATTTTTTAAAACGTTACACAACTTCTACTTTTAACTGTCAATTAATAAAGATATTCAGAATAATTAGAATCTTTAAATAAAAGATAATGATTTTATATTATTTATTTGTTGTTTTAAAAATGTCATTAAAAAAATTAACCATTAATGACATGCCATTTGTTCATGGGAATTATTAAATGTAGAAATGCAAGTTACTGAGCATTGTCTGGTAAATAATCCGTCTCTTGCTTTTTCGCAAACAGGGTGTTTCTGAACAAAATGGAAGAAAATTTCAGGGGTCATAATAAGCATCAAAGCAGGAAATTTTTTGTACTGTAAATGAGGATCGCAATTCATAACAATAATGAAGGTATTGTAACTATATTGCCAACAGAGTTACTTTAATTTCTGTGAAATATGGTAACACAACGCTGGAACACTAACAAGTGCTGGAAATTGGGAATTAAAACGGCCTATAGAGGCGCTGTTCGCAGCCTCCGGTACAGGAAAATTGTCCCTTTAATTTCCCTTTAACTAATGCTAAAGTGCCATTGAAATAATTCTTTATTGTAAATGCATTTGAATGTTTTAGACATTCAAATTCGGATAATTTTTACTTTGTTTGATAAGACAGAACACAAATGTCACAGGAAATGTGAAATTGTGCAAAGAAATAATCATTCTGAACAAATTTTAAAATACATGTCATGCAATGAGCTTGCACTTCACTATCCTGAAGCGAGAAGTTACATCTTTTCTCCACTAGATGGCGTATTCGAGCGTTTGAATCGCGAATAGCAACCATTTTCATATCTAAACAACACTGAGCTAGACATTATTTTATTAAGAATGCAGCTAACACTATTTATACTGTACCACTGGCCAAAATCCAATCTCTTCCAAGGATATCATCACATTCTATACAAACAAATTAATGCGATGCAAATTTCGCTAAAGTATCTTCATTTTTATACCGTTATAAATGAAAATTCTGCTACGGCTTGTACACCTTTCATTTTTGATGAAAGAAGTGGAATAATATGTTGCTTCTTGTTCAATATGAGAGAATTCTTTTCATTTGTTTGAATTCATTGAAGTCATGGAATTTAAATTTTGTTATTTATAATTTTTTTAAACCATCCTCTTCTTAAATAATAACTCAAAACATACTTTTTTTAGTACAAAATTTACTTATAAAAATAGTCTTGTTTGTCAAAATGGACGTATCTGTGCTAAATATTATAAAAAATTGTTTAAAATTTAACTTTTTAACGTTAAACACTGTGATATAAAAATATTTGGCCAGCTGAATATTCAGTATTCCACCGAATAGATACTATTCGGCTGGCCTAATATTCGGTATTCAGCCTAACAATTACTATTCGGCTGGCCGAATATTCGGTATTCGGTTTAACTGCAGGCCAAATATTCGGCATTCGGTATTCAGCCAAAATCACTATTCGATGCATCCCTACATTTGATGGTTGATAAATTTTCTGAAATATCAAATTCCTTGGGCATATTTGGAGTTTTAAGTAAATTCTACGTTCGGACACTAAACGGGAAGTTAACTTCCCGTATTATATTACCAAACATATTACCAAATACTACCATATATTACCAAATAATTACTTGGTCAAACAGTTTCGGAATTATGCAGCTATAAAGTTTGGAATAGTTATAAGCGGCCGGAACGAAATTCCCATTTGCAGTGATGGAACAGCATGGACTTCATTTTGGAGCAGCAAAAAGCCATTTTGGAGCAGCAAAAACGCTCATTTTGGAGCAGAAAATAACTAATTTGGAGCAGCAAAAATGCTCATTTTGGAGCAGAAAATAAATATTTTGGAGCATCAAAATGTCATTTTGGTATTCTTTGACGAAATTCGTGTTTTTTCTGCAATTCTTTGACGAAATTCGTGTTTTTTCTGCAATTCTTTGACGAAATTTGCGTGTTTTTTGCGATATTTTGACCAAATTTGCGTATTGTTCGCAATCTTTTGACAAAATTCGCGTATTTTTCTAGTCCAGGACCGAAACTAAGGGGGGGGGGATGTGCCCCGGGCGCCAGAACGAATGGGTGCCAAATGAAGGATTTTACCTTTGGAATGGATCCTTTTCTTCTGATGGACTGATGGCTTCCATTATTATGAAACAGCCATTATAAATGAAGTGTTAGGTGAAGATGAACGAGCAGTCGTAAAAAATTAGAACTTTGAAAAAAATTATGGCCATTTTCTTTTTTCACATTCTGACCAGAAAATCAGTGTTCTAACTTTTTACGACTGCTCTTTCATCTTCGCTTAACACTTAATTTATAATGGCCGTTTCATAATAATGGAAGGCATCAGTTCATCAGAAGAAATTAACTTCGTTAAAGCGGAAACTCGGTTAAGCGGGACTCGGATAATCGGGACTCTACTGTGTAGTTCATTATAAAAATGATCTTTAGTTTTGTTGGTATTCAGAGGGGAGATCATGACCTCGTGACCCCCCCCCCCCCCCTTGGATCCCAGATCGTAAATTACGTAGTTCGGTATTACATATTTTAAATTTTAAAATAAGTCAGCTATTAGAAAATTGGTAAAATTCTATTTTGTAAATATACTTTGCGGAAGAGAGCGCGCGGGGGGGCTAGTTTCAGCCCTGGTTATTCGGACCCTTTGTTGAAATCAGCATGTTTTTCCCTATCTTTTGACGAAATTAGCATGTTTTTAGAATTTGTTTGACAAAATTTTCGGTTTTTTGCGATCTTTTGATGAAATTTGCGGTTTTTTCCGCGGTCTTTTAACGAAATTCGTGTTTTTTCACAATTTTTTTTTATCCCGTTTTGTTCGTTTTTTTGACGAAATTAGCGATCCTTTGGCAAAATTCACGTTTTTTCGCGATCTTTTGACGAAATTCGAGTGTTTTTGCGAACTTTTGATGAAATTTGCGTTTTTTTTGTGATATTTTATCAAAAGCAGCGTTTTTTCACGACCTTTTGACCGTGTTTTGACAATGTCAGCTATCCTTTGGTAAAATTCACGTTTTTTTTTCGTGAACCTGTGACGAAATTCGCGTGTTTTTCGCGATCTTTTGATGAAATTGCGTTTTATTCACAATCTTTTAACGAAATTGCGTTTTTTAACGATCTTTTGACCACATTTTGTTCGCGTTTTTACGAAGTTGGCGCTCTTTTGAAAAAATTCACGTTTTTTTTCGCGATCTTTTGACGAAATTTTATACCTTTTGATGAAATTTGCGTTTTTTTCCCCTATCTTTTAAATAAATTAGCGTTTTTTCACTATCTTTTGATCGTGTTTTTTTCGTTTTTTGACGGAATTAGCGATCCTTTAGAAAATCCACGTTTTTCTAGCGATCCTTTAATGAAATTTGCGTGTTTTTCGCGATCTTTTGACGAAATTCGCGTGTTTTTCACCATCTTTTGACGAAATTCGCATGTTTTTTACGATCTTTAGACGAAATTTGCATGCTTTTTGCAATTTTTTGACAAAATTCGCGTGTTTTTCGCGATCTTTTGACAAAATTTGCGTGTTTTTCGCGTTCTTTTGACAAAATTTCCATTTTGTTCGCGATCTTCTGACGAAATTTGCGTTTTATTCGAGATTTTTTTAACGAAATCACGTTTTTTTCGTGATCTTTTGACCGTGTTTTGTTTGTTTTTTGACGAAATTAGCGATCCTTTGTTTAAATTCACATATTTTTCGAGATCATTTGACCAACATCGCGTGTTTTTCGCGACCTTTTGACCAACATCGCGTGTTTTTCGCGATCTTTTGACCAAATTCGCATGTTTTTCGCAATGTTTTGGCGAAATTCGGGTGGAAAATGATCGATTTAGCTCAAGAATTATTATCGAATTGGCGCAGCTCGGCGCAATTTTGTTGAAAAATGATCGTTTTGGCGCAGAAATGCGCAGCATTATTGATTTGGCGCAATTGGAGCAATTGCCGCAGCTGTTCCATCACTGCATTTGCATTTTATATATATCAAGTAAGATTTTTTTTTAAGTTTTAGTAGAATAAAGTTTTGATATCTCATTAAGGAAGAAGTTTAAAACAAATCTTACGACAAAGTTAAAAAACAATATTTTTCCAGTACTTTTCTAAAAAATTTAATTGAAAGACATCATAAATTTATGCGAAAAAATTTAATGAATCCTTTACATCAAACAACAAATCTTAAAAAAATTCTAATAATGATGCTATATAAGCTATTTTAGTACTCATTAAAATACGTGGCAGAGAAGAAAATCATTTTTATTCGTTTGCTGCCTTTTGGACTTGTTTTTTAAAGCTTTAGCATATAGGCATTTTGTTATCGTCTAAAAAGAGCGTTCAACGAAGAAAATATTTTTATGAAAATATTTTGCTTTAAGTCCTAGTTTTAAAATATAAAATATAGTTGGAGTAAATGAGTAATAATTTGGAAAAAAATTAAGGGAAAAGTGGGCATTTAGTTAAATGTATTCAGAAATAACTCAACCATGGCAATAAAAAGTAATCATTAATCGACAAATAAAACTTTTTAACATAAATATTAAATACAGAAAATTAAATTATGTGGTAAGTTGGAAAATTAATTTTTAACGGCAAATGCCTTTAATGCCGAAAAAGAGGTGGAAAAATTAGAGCAATGTAGAACCTAAACAGTGTAGAAGTTTAAGAGTATACATGAGGGGTTCACAACGATAGTAGACTAAGTGTAGAAAAAGCACTACGAATTAAAATAGAATGAGAGACTTCGCTGGAATTGACGACAGACGACGTAGCTACGTTTATTGTTTTAGTTGTATATAACACATTTCCAATAAACACACACAGCTAAATATAACGCGCAAAATATATACATATTTACATTTAAAGATAATTCCGTTTCGAAACATTCATTCTGAATATCTTATATATCAAAATAAAAGCATTTGCTTCTATGTTCCATTGTTACGACTCAAAAACCGTCAAACATCATTCTATCAACAAACCTGCCGTTGCCATTCGCAACAAAGTAAAAGTAGCTTCTGTGGGTTTCTTCTTCTCGCGACAACAGATCTGTAAACAGATACCATATATGAGAAAGTATGTGAAAACAGACTTGGTTCACTGTGGATAAAACAGATTTTATGCACCTGCTAAATGGACTACCTCATTTTTTTCAAAATGGACTTGGTCTACTATCGTTGTGAGCCCCTCATATACTAGTCACGTGAAGACATTCGCAAGCTAATTTTAAGCCAATGAAAACGGTCTTTTCAAATTTCCTCGTTTGCATTTCAATACTTTTAAATGTTTCTTTTTGCATAAGTCGAAGTCTAGCGTTGTATCTTTCTAATTTTCTTTTCGTCCGAAGCTGAAAATGTCCTCAGAATAAAACGGCAACAAAAATAATAACAAATAAATAAATTTAACTAATAAAAAAATCTCCAAATCCTTAAAATAATATGTCTAAATGATCACAAAACATTACATATTAAAATGCAATTTAACAAATTACAACGACCATTTGGAAAATGATTTTTTCAAAGACTAAAATTTAAGACATAAAAAATCGCACGGAGTTGATCATACATTACGTACGCCATGGATTACATTTTTCGGTAACGTAAATTTTTAAACTTCTACGGAGCTGGTCATTCATTGCGTACGCCATGGATTAAACATTAATATTGCTGGACCAATTTTAAATGAAATTTCATTCTTAAACTTCTAAACATCCCACAATATTACTTTTTACACCGTCGAATAGAGAAAAAAATGTACTTTTAAATGCAATTTGTTTGAAAGCTGTATCTCAATTTGTTTCTGAGTTATTAATTTTTTTTTGTAGTTTTTATTACTTTTTGTCATAGTGACAACAGAAGTATCCATCTCTGTTGAAATTAAAAAGAAAATACAGATTACTGTATAGACCAATCAGAAAACGAATAAAATGCGGATTCAACCAATAAAACGCTTCAGATATGTTTTTGATTTCCTACCCTGACAGAAGACAATAACCATTTTTCAAAAGGGTTAAAAATAAAAAAGTAGAAAGATACAACGCTAGACTTCGACTTATGCGAAAAGAATCATTTAAAAGCATTGAAATGCAAACGAGGAAATTTGCAAAGACCGCCTTGATTGGATTAACATTAGCTCTCGAATTTTGACACTGACTAGTGTAGACTCTCAATCTTTGTAATCAATTCTTCCAAAGGTTCAGCTCGCTTACTACGAGTGCTTTCAAACTCGCGATCCTATAAATACTATTTCACCACAATAAAATAGCTTTTGTAAGTTGCAAAATGACAGTTTGGAGTTACACAACTTTAGAATAATTTATTCGTTGATTATGATGACAACCATAACTAAAAAGTTATACTACCTTTCCTACTGTTATTATTAAATAAAGTGTTTTCTTCGCCATTTATGTCATTTTATTTCTCTGTAACGTAGCGAACTTTTCAAGGTGACAAGTCAACTATTGTGTTAGAATAGAACCTGGGTTGTACACTATATGGCCAAAGGTGACCGGCCACTTGCGATTTTTGACGTTTTCTTAAATATCTAGAAAAATACACGAGGAATTATCCTGAAACTCCAGGTGTGTAAACAGAATAGGACAGATCATATATTTCCGTGAAGATTTTTTTCCCGAAACCCCATAGGGGACCGTCAACAAATTGAAAAAGAACGAATATCTTTTGAACAACTTTGTCAAAACTGATGTAGCAAAAACGTTCAAACTGTAGATTATGATTAAGGGCCTTATTGTAATAAATTATGTTCATTTTTATGAGAATAGCATGTATATTCGTAGAGAAATTAAAGTTTTTATAAAAAGAGTCCCAAATTTTGCCAAGTTTTTTGCTAATTATTTGTAGGGTTCTTAATATAAATAAAGTTCTTTTCAGAAAATATGACAAATAACATTGTACACAATACCCTGCAATCAAAATGAAAAAATAATAAAAATTGTATGAAAAATGAGCAGTTTTACTAAATAAGGATTCATTGCGCATGCCCGAATGTAAACAAAATATAATTTGCATAATGTGTTAGCTAAATGTATACAGCAGGGTCGGCGAACCTTTTCGCATCCGTGTGCCAATTTTTCCCCAAAAATATTTTAAATGATCACGGCGTGCCAACAAATTTAGTGGATCGAAGCAGCAAAACCAATTAAAATACCGATTTTAGGATTTAAAATATATAAGTAACATTTTGTAGCATACTTAAATATGTTACAAAATCCTACTTCTCTTGTTACGTCTTAGATGCCAAATAATTCATATAAGCTCCGTATTCCAGTTTTTCCTTATGAGAATGCCAGCTGGATTGAAGACACATGACAACGGGTTTCTACTTTAGTTTTTCTTACTTTTCATGCCTATCCCCCCCCCCCCAAAAAAAGTAAATAAATGAATAAAATAAAAATAATAAAAATAAAAATAGCTATCAGAAAAAAAAATATATATATCAAAATGGTCTCTTAAAAAAAAAAAATCCTACTATGGAATTGAATTTGAAATTCTGTGGTCCATTTCACCACCGGAATTTTCGCTTATAGGTCTACTAATTCTCTCAATATATTTTTTCGACTCAATATTGGGATAGATTGGGATTTATAAAGTTGCATTTCAGTTTATTCAATCTGTATGACAATGACAAGCAACTTAATCTAGAAAAACTCAGCAAGTCTAAATTAAAAACAGTGCATTTTCATTATATGAAACGCTGGGGTGTTAAAGCGTGGCAACTGACATTAAAAAAAAATATTCTGATTGATTTTTTTTTCTTTTTTGTAAAATTATTTAACTGCATTGTAACAACTTTCTAGAAGTACAGAGATTTTACACAATATATATTAATTTAATAATTTTCACATCTGAATTTACAAAATGGAAACTATTTGCACATAAGTCCTACAATAAAGTGTATCGGGGGAAAATATTGCACATAAGTTAACAGAAGCTCCATTCTTAACAAATCAGCTGTTTAGCAGAAAACAATTATAATAGTTTTGTGTGTATTTTCTTCACAAAATTTGAAAATTGACTGTATTAAAAGTTCCATTTTGTTAATTATCTTGCTTTACACGGGAACTCTGCAATATCTTAATTTAGAACATGAGTCTATGCCGTGCCAAAAATAATCTCCCGCGTGCCACCTATGGCACGCGTGCCATAGGTTCGCCGTCCCTGGTATAGAGCAACTTTTGTGAAAATCTCAAAAATATAGTTTGAAAAGTCTCAAAATTATCGTTTATAGCATAAGCTCAAAATCCGTTATTCCCAAAAGGAAGCAAAAAGATAAGGGGCTGTATCAAAATACAGTAGTACGTGCAATATTGTGTATGCTGTACTGGCACTAATCAATGGATATATCGATTATGTTATGATAATGTTATTTGTCATATTTTCTGAAAAGAACTTTTTTTTTATATTAAGAACTCTACAAATTATAAGCAAAAAACTTGGCAAAGTTTGGGACTCTTTTTATAAAAACTTTAATTTCTCTACGAATATACATGCTATTCTCATAAAAATGAACATAATTTATTACAATAAGGCCCTTAATCATAATCTACAGCTTGAGCGCTTTTGCTACATAAGTTTTGACAAGGTTGTCCAAAAGATATTCGTTCTTTTTCATTTGTTGACGGTCCCCTATGGGGTTTCGGGAAAAAATCTTCACGGAAATATATGACCTTATTCTGTTTACATACCTGGAGTTTCAGGTTAATTCCCATGTATTTTTCTAAATACTTAAGAAAACGTCAAAAATCGCAAGTGGCCAGTCACCTTTGGCAATATAGTGTAGAATGTAAACAGAGTGACTCTCCTATTCCAGGTGACAAAATGAAGTGTTGTGTGGGTCTTGCGCTGTTGTCCAAAAAAATCTACATGATTCGATGAGATATCTCGTGCCAAATGACGAGTTCATGGGAGCTCGCAAGGGAGAACAATTTCCCCAACCTGAATTTTCAAATTTAATTAACAAAACTTTTTTTCTCTCTCATATTAAAAAAAGAACTTTTTCTGATATTTTTAAATAATTAAACACATAAAATGAAAAATGATTTTTTTATCAAAAGTCTCTGCTTCTCTTAATCCCTCCCTCCTCTACCACCATCAACACCATTCGTTTGAGATAATTTTTAGTTCTGTTTTTCATTTTATGTTCACGTGTTAAAAAATATTTTAAAGAAAGCATTACAATTCTTCATTTTGAAAAAAAAAGCCTACAGAAGCTTATTTTTAGGTAGCTTTCTTTACAAAAAGTCCTTCCGGCCAGTGCCGGGAGGAAGAGGTAGCTTTCATAATCCTTATTTAAAAAAAGCCAACTTATATCATGCAAACACACGAAGCTCAATTTAGTGGAAACCGAATATAGGAGAATCAATACTAATTTTTATCAATATAATGAATGAGAATTTCGCGAAATTAGTCAGCTTTATCCAAGCTGCTTTTCTTTAAAGTAACTTATATTTGGCTGCCAAATTCGGCAATTTCTTAAAGTGCCTGTCATTTTAATACAACATGGTGGATGAGGCTAAGCAGTGAACTTGGTCGAGACCTTAGTAATTGCTCTGCACATGCTCACTCACATCGGAATCGGTTAATATATAGGAGTGCTGTCGCATGCAAAAAATCAGATTTTTCAAAATGTCACCCACAATAGAAATTGAAACTGCTATATCTGAAAGGTAAAGACAAACAAAAAATGCTCCTGAATCCTTATATCAAGATCAAATACTTAAGAAAGAAACCTTTTTCAATTTCTAATTTTTTTGCACCTCACTTTAAATATATATATATTTTTTAATTTAATGGTCGCCATTTTGAAACAAGATGGCTGATGAATCTGGCCAGAGAATTTGGTCGAGGTGTTGATGTATACTATCCACATGCCTTCTTACATCGAAATAGGCGAATACGTGTGTTATCGCATGACAAATACAAGATCGTTTCAAAATGTTAGCCATGCTAGAAATTCAAAGTGCTATAAATCAACCATTTTTTAAGATATCAACAAAAGAACAAATTTTCAGAAACAAAAACTGCTCCGGAATCTTTGTATCAAGGCCAAACACATAAAAAAAAATCTTTTTCATTTTCCAATTTTTTAATACCTCATTTTGAATTTTAAATTTAATTTTTTTTAAATGACAACCCTTTTGAAACAAGATGGCGAATGAAGCTGGCCAACGAACTCGGTCGAGACATTGGTATGTACTATGTACAGACCAAGTTACATGCAAATAGGTTCATAAATATGCCTGTTATCGCGTGACAAAAATCAGGTCGTTTTAAAATGTCAGCCACAAGAGAAATTCAAAATGTTATTACTCAGCCATTTTTTTTTTAGATATAGACGAAAGAAAAACTGTTCCGGAATCTTTGTATTTTATCAAACACATACAAAAAAAAATCTTTTTCATTTTCCAATTTTTTGGTATCTCATTTAAATTTTTAATTTTTTTAAATGGCCGCCATTTTGAAACAAGATGGCGGATGAAGCTGGCCAACGAACTCGGTCGAGATATTTGTATGTACTATGTACACACCAAGGTACATCCAAATCGGTTCATAAATACGCCTGTTATTACGTGAGAAAAATCAGGACGTTTCAAAATGTCAGCCACGCTAGAAATTCAAAATGCTATAACTCAGCCATTTCTTAAGATATAGACGAAACAAAAACTGCTCCCGAATCTTTTTATCAAGGTCAAACACATAAGAAGAAAATATTTTTTCAATTTTCAATTTTTGGTACCACATTTCAAATTTAAATTTTTCTTAAAAATTTAAATGGCCGCCATTTTGAAACAAAATGGCGGATGAAGCTGGTCAACGAACTCGGTCGAGAGATTGGTATGTACTATGTACACACCGAATTACATCCAAATCGGTTCATAAATACGCCTTTTATCGCGTGACAAAATTCAGGACGTTTCAAAATGTCAGCCACGCTAGAAATTCAAAAGTCCTTCCGGCCAGTGCCGAGAGGAAGAGGTAGCTTTCATATTCCTTATTTTTAAAAAAGCAAGCTTATATTATTCAAACACACGAAGCTCAATTTAGTGGAAACCGATTATAGGAGATTCAATCCTAATCTTTATCAATATTAAATCATTATGAATGAGAATTTCGCGAAATTAGTCAACTTTATCCAAGCTGCTTTTATTTAAAGTAACTTATATTTGGTTGCCAAATTCGGCGATATCTTGAAGTTCCTGCCATTTTAAGACAACATGGTGGATGAGGCTAACGAGTGAACTTGGTCGAGACCTTAGTAATTCCTGTGCATATGCTCACTCACATCGGAATCGGTTGATATATACAAGTTTTCTTGCAGGCAAAAAATCAGATTTTTCAAAATGTCACCCACATTAGAAATTCAAACTGCTATATCTGAGCCATTTTCTAAGATAAAGACAAAACAAAAAATGCTCCGGAATCCTTATATCATGGTCAAATACTTAAGAAAGAAACCTTTTTCAATTTCTAATTCTTTTGCACCTTACTTTAAATATAATTTTTTATTTAATTTAATGGCCTCCGTTTTGAAACAAGATGGCTGATGAAGCTGGCCAGCGAACTTGGTCGAGACATTACGATATACTATCCACATGCCTTCTTACATCGAAATAGGTTAATGAATACGCGTGTTATCACGTGACAAATATCAGATCGTTTCAAAATGTCAGCCATGCTAGAAATTCAAAGTGCTATAATTCAACCATTTTTTAAGATATATACGAAACAAAAACTGCTCCGGAATCTTTGTATCAAGGTCAAACACATAAAAAAAATCTTTTTCATTTTTCAATTTTTTGATAATTCATTTTAAATTTAAAATTTAATTTTTTTTAAAAAATGGCAGCCCTTTTGAAACAAGATGGCGAATGAAGCTGACCAACGAACTCGGTCGAGACATTGGTATGTACTATGTACACACCAAGTTACATCCAAATCGGTTCATAAATACGCCTGTTATCGCGTGACAAAAATCAGGTTGTTTCAAAATGTCAGCCACAATAGAAATTCAAAATGCTATAACTCAGCCATTTTTTTAGATATAGAAGAAACAAAAACTGTTCCGGAATCTTTGTATTAAGGTAAAACACATACAAAAATAAATCTTTTTCATTTTCCAATTTTTTTGGTACCTCATTTTAAATTTTAAATTTTTAAAAATTTTTTAAATGGCCGCCATTTTGAAACAAGATGGCGGATGAAGCTGGAGAACGAACTCGGTCGAGAAATTGGTACGTATTATGTATACACCAAGGTACATCCAAATCGGTTCATAAATACGCCTGTTATCGCGTGACAAAAATCAGGTCGTTTCAAAATGTCAGCCCCGCTAGAAATTCAAAGTGCTATAAATCAGCCATTTTTTAAGATATAGACGAAACAAAAACTGCTCCAGAATCTTTGTATCAACGTCAAACACATATAAAAGAATATTTTTCAATTTTCAATTTTTTGGTACTACATTTCAAATTAAAAAATTTTTTAAAAAATTTAAATGGCCGCCATTTTGAAACAAGGTGGCGGATGAAGCTGGCCAACGAACTCGGTCGAGACATTGGTACGTATTATGTATACACCAAGGTACATCCAAATCGATTCATAAATACGCCTGTTATCGTGTGACAAAAATCAGGTCGTTTCAAGATATCAGTCAAGCTGGAAATTCAAAGTGCTATAACTCAGCTATTTTTTAAGATATAGCCAAAACAAAAAATTCTCCGGAATCTTTGTATAAAGGTCAAACACATAAGAAAAAAATATTTTTCAATTTTAAATTTTTTGGTACCACATTTCAAATTTTAAATTTTTTAAATTTTTTTAAATGGCCGCCATTTTGAAACAAGATGGCGGATGAAGCTGGCCAACGAACTCGGTCGAGATATTTGTATGTACTATGTACACACCGAGTTTCATCCAAATCGGTTCATAAATACGAGAGTTACAGTATGACAAAGATCAGATATATATATATATATATGGATATATATATATATATATATATATATATCAACTTTTGAACGGAGGGTGGTTTCGGGGTCTGGGGGTCATGATCGATGAAAATATACCAAAATTTTTTGAAATCGCTTTCCTCCGAACGGCTGCAATAGGTAGCTTTTTGTAATGAAAGCTACCTAAAATGCTATAACTCAGCCATTTTTTAAGATATAGACGAAACAAAAACTGCTCGGAAATCTTTGTATAAAGGTCAAATACATAAGAGAAAAATATTTTTCCATTTTCAATTTTTTGGTACCACATTTCAAATTTTAAATTTTTTAAAAAATTTTAAATGGCCGCCATGTTGAAACAAAATGGCCGATGAAGCTGGCCAACGAACTCGGTCGAGAGATTGCTATGTACTATGTACATACCGAATTACATCCAAATCGGTTCATAAATACGCCTTTTATCGCGTGACAAAATTCAGGACGTTTCAAAATGTCAGCCACGCTAGAAATTCAAAATGCTATAACTCAGCCATTTTTTAAGATATAGATGAAACAAAAACTGCTCCGGAATCTTTGTATAAAGGTCAAATACATAAGAAAAAAATATTTTTCCATTTTTAATTTTTTGTTACCACATTTCAAGTTTTAAATTTTTTTTAAAATTTTAAATGGCCGCCATTTTGAAACAAAGCGGCGGATGAAGCTGGCCAACGAACTCGGTTGAGACATTGGTATGTACTATGTACACACCGAATTACATCGAAATCGGTTCATAATTACGGGAGTTACAGTGTGACATAGGTCAGATATATATATATATATATATATATATATCAATTTTGAACGGAGGCTGGTTTCGGGGTCTGGAGGTCATGATCGATGAAAATATACCAAAATTTTTTGAAATCGCTTTCCTCCGAACGGCTGCAATAGGTAGCTTTTTTGTAAAGAAAGCTACCTAAAAAGCTACCTATTGCAGCCGTTCGGAGGAAAGCGATTTCAAAAAATTTTGGTATATTTTCATCGATCATGACCCCCAGACCCCGAAACCAGCCTCCGTTCAAAATTTATATATATATATATATATATATATATATATATATATATATATATATATATATATATATATATATATGACCTATGTCACACTGTAACTCCCGTAATTATGAACCGATTTCGATGTAATTCGGTGTGTACATAGTACATACCAATGTCTCGACCGAGTTCGTTGGCCAGCTTCATCCGCCGCTTTGTTTCAAAATGGCGGCCATTTAAAATTTTTAAAAAAATTTAAAACTTGAAATGTGGTAACAAAAAATTAAAAATGGAAAAATATTTTTTTCTTATGTATTTGACCTTTATACAAAGATTCCGGAGCAGTTTTTGTTTCATCTATATCTTAAAAAATGGCTGAGTTATAGCATTTTGAATTTCTAGCGTGGCTGACATTTTGAAACGTCCTGAATTTTGTCACGCGATAAAAGGCGTATTTATGAACCGATTTGGATGTAATTCGGTATGTACATAGTACATACCAATCTCTCGACCGAGTTCGTTGGCCAGCTTCATCCGCCATTTTGTTTCAAAATGGCGGCCATTTAAAATTTTTTAAAAAATTTAAAATTTGAAATGTGGTACCAAAAAATTGAAAATGGAAAAATATTTTTCTCTTATGTATTTGACCTTTATACAAAGATTTCCGAGCAGTTTTTGTTTCGTCTATATCTTAAAAAATGGCTGAGTTATAGCATTTTGAATTTCTAGCGTGGCTGACATTTTGAAACGTCCTGAATTTTGTCACGCGATAAAAGGCGTATTTATGAACCGATTTGGATGTAATTCGGTGTGTACATAGTACATACCAATCTCTCGACCGAGTTCGTTGACCAGATTCATCCGCCATTTTGTTTCAAAATGGCGGCCATTTAAAATTTTTAAAAAAATTTAAAATTTGAAATGTGGTACCAAAAAATTTAAAATGGAAAAATATTTTTCTCTTATGTATTTGACCTTTATACAAAGATTTCCGAGCAGTTTTTGTTTCGTCTATATCTTAAAAAATGGCTCAGTTATAGCATTTTGAATTTCTAGCGTGGCTGACATTTTGAAACGTCCTGAATTTTGTCACGCGATAAAAGGCGTATTTATGAACCGATTTGGATGTAATTCGGTGTGTACATAGTACATACCAATCTCTCGACCGAGTTCGTTGACCAGCTTCATCCGCCATTTTGTTTCAAAATGGCGGCCATTTAAATTTTTAAGAAAAATTTAAATTTGAAATGTGGTACCAAAAATTGAAAATTGAAAAAATATTTTCTTCTTATGTGTTTGACTTTCATAAAAAGATTCGGGAGCAGTTTTTGTTTCGTCTATATCTTAAGAAATGGCTGAGTTATAGCATTTTGAATTTCTAGCGTGGCTGACATTTTGAAACGTCCTGATTTTTCTCACGTAATAACAGGCGTATTTATGAACCGATTTGGATGTACCTTGGTGTGTACATAGTACATACAAATATCTCGACCGAGTTCGTTGGCCAGCTTCATCCGCCATCTTGTTTCAAAATGGCGGCCATTTAAAAAAATTAAAAATTTAAATGAGATACCAAAAAATTGGAAAATGAAAAAGATTTTTTTTGTATGTGTTTGATAAAATACAAAGATTCCGGAACAGTTTTTCTTTCGTCTATATCTAAAAAAAAAATGGCTGAGTAATAACATTTTGAATTTCTCTTGTGGCTGACATTTTAAAACGACCTGATTTTTGTCACGCGATAACAGGCGTATTTATGAACCTATTTGCATGTAACTTGGTCTGTACATAGTACATACCAATGTCTCGACCGAGTTCGTTGGCCAGCTTCATTCGCCATCTTGTTTCAAAAGGGTTGTCATTTAAAAAAAATTAAATTTAAAATTCAAAATGAGGTATTAAAAAATTGGAAAATGAAAAAGATTTTTTTTTATGTGTTTGGCCTTGATACAAAGATTCCGGAGCAGTTTTTGTTTCTGAAAATTTGTTCTTTTGTTGATATCTTAAAAAATGGTTGATTTATAGCACTTTGAATTTCTAGCATGGCTAACATTTTGAAACGATCTTGTATTTGTCATGCGATAACACACGTATTCGCCTATTTCGATGTAAGAAGGCATGTGGATAGTATACATCAACACCTCGACCAAATTCTCTGGCCAGATTCATCAGCCATCTTGTTTCAAAATGGCGACCATTAAATTAAAAAATATATATATATTTAAAGTGAGGTGCAAAAAAATTAGAAATTGAAAAAGGTTTCTTTCTTAAGTATTTGATCTTGATATAAGGATTCAGGAGCATTTTTTGTTTGTCTTTACCTTTCAGATATAGCAGTTTCAATTTCTATTGTGGGTGACATTTTGAAAAATCTGATTTTTTGCATGCGACAGCACTCCTATATATTAACCGATTCCGATGTGAGTGAGCATGTGCACAGCAATTACTAAGGTCTCGACCAAGTTCACTGCTTAGCCTCATCCACCATGTTGTATTAAAATGACAGGCACTTTAAGAAATTGCCGAATTTGGCAGCCAAATATAAGTTACTTTAAAGAAAAGCAGCTTGGATAAAGCTGACTAATTTCGCGAAATTCTCATTCATTATATTGATAAAAATTAGTATTGAATCTCCTATATTCGGTTTCCACTAAATTGAGCTTCGTGTGTTTGCATGATATAAGTTGGCTTTTTTAAAATAAGGATTATGAAAGCTACCTCTTCCTCCCGGCACTGGCCGGAAGGACTTTTTATTTTTTTATTTGTCTTATTTATTACATTTCTATTGTTTTTTTTATGTTAATATGTTTAGAAATTATCTTGCGCATGTGGTTCTGACAAAAAAAAAAATAGTTTGGTTTATTCATGTTTATATTCCTAATATTCACCATAAAACCAGTTGGAGTGCCAACCCCAAAACCTTCTTCTATCTCATACATTTTAATATTTCAATAAACGGTCAAATGCGAGTATTACTCGCGTACAGAGGGTTCCGTAGAATAAATATATGAATTTGTAATTGTATTATTAAAAAAATAATAAGTTGCTAAAAGAATATTAAGACTTTTTAAAAAAAACTGTACAACATAGGGTTAAGTATAACTGTATATGCTAGAAAAGTGTAAATGGATATACCATGAAAGTGCAAAGAGATATGGAACCTAAACAACATCAAATATAGCTAATCTATATAACTCATTTTTCAATTCCGACTATTAGTTCACACTTTCCCTATATTTATTTATTTATATCCTATCTTGTTCAAATTTTCAATCGTTAATAATATACTTATTATTCATCCTATCAAGTTGAAATAAATTTTTTAAAACTTGTACTGGATGACAATTGATGTTAATACAGTTTTTTCAAATATTAATTCATTAATTAAATTTTAATTAATTAATTTTAGTTTTACATGGGAGACAAAATGGCGGCCATTGGTTATTGAAGCATTTAATGCATCTTCATATCTATAAGGGGGGTTACCATAGGGAGGACCTAGTTCTGTCGCCAAATACCGCCAAGTTTGTCACCAACTTGGCGATATATAGCCAAATTTGGCGACCAAGGTGAGTCGCCAAAAGTGACGCCAACTTGGCGATATCTCTAATATTTCGCCAAATTACCATAGACTTCCATTGTAAACCTACTTGCTTATAGAAAATCAACAAATTGAGATATTTTAATGCAACAAAAACTAATATTAGCTTAAAGGAATATATTAAATTTTTCTTTGATGACCTAAGTAGGAATTGACTTTAAAAACAATATTTTTAGATTACTTGTTTAATATTATCCTAATCTGTTTAAGATGAAATTAATTCTGCTCTGACAATAAAAGCAGTGCATATTCAAACTTCATGTGGCATTTCATAAAACTAAATTCTTTCTTTCTACTGTGTAGCTAAAGCAAAACCTTTGTTCAAAGTTTAAATTTGGCATTGTGCTAAGCGCGCTTCGAAAGGAGGTCGCAAAGTTGCAACGCCGCCTTGGTCCGTGCCGCGTTCTTCCAGATAGGTTTTTAATTAACTTTAAAGTCACTCGAGGCGTATTGAGATCTCCACTCAATGCAAACTAGTCGCGAATCCCATAGTATTTATGTGAGTCATTCTAATTAAGGGGTCTCAGGACTCTTAAAGCTTCAAAGTTTTTGAGTGTTATTAATAGATTGCAAAAACAATTTATATTTAAAAATGTCAAGTATATGCGGAAGATATTTTTTTAGAAATTGGCCTTCAAGAAAATGAGTAATACGGTTATACTTCAAAAATGGTCCGGCAGACCGCGGCACATCTTTAAAAAACTATATATTTGAATCAATATACCTAAATTAAGAGCTAATTATAAAGTTTATTAGTAACAAGGTGAAATTTTCCTTCACAACACTAGTGTTGTTTAAGACAGTGTTTTGACTCTATTGATGAGTATACATTTGACAATAACTAAAACATTGTGTTATAATCTGACATTTTACGTCTCTGTTTGAAATAAATAATGCGAAAGAAAGAAATACGAACGTTACTCTGGGAACATTCCTCGTACTTTTCAAAAGACGACCGTTATTTTCGGAACATTCCTCGTACCTTTCAAAAGACGACCGTTATTTTCGGAACATTCCTCGTACCTTTAAAACTCCTGAACACTAAACTGTTCAATTTAAAGACATTATTTATAATATTGCATTAGATTTGAGAAATGGAACTCTAAGAAATATTTTTATAAGTGAAAGTTATTTCGAAAAAAACCTGGTTAACAAATTTCGAAAGTACTGTTCTATCGATAGTAATTTTATGCAAATCAACATCAAACCAATCCTTTATTATGATGCTTTCTGTTTAGCCTATCAAGTTTTAAAACTTTGTGCAGACTGTGATGTCAAACCATATAGTTCTCTTAATCCCTAAGAAACATTTATCATTAAATTATATAGCTATTTTTGATTTGGCTCTCATTTTTCTCTAAAAAGAATCCATTTTCTATCATAAAATATTCTTACTTTTAATATGTTTTCATTTTTCAGTCTGAATAACGTGCATCTCTCTATTCTAAAAAAAAGTAACTACCGCCGCCGCCGCCGCCGGTTTTGAATTTTTTGTGACCGGAGGTCTTTCTTCGTTAATATTAAGAAAAATATTGCATACAAAAATATGAAAATCGGTGGTATTATAGAGAAATGTTTGATAAACACGCTGATGCAGACAGTTTTCAAATCGAAGAATTATTTTAAGATATATTTAATGCTAAAGTTGGACAAAATCGTTCCATTAAAAAAGTTTTGTAGCAGCAAAAACTATACATGGTAGTGTAATCATTTTTAGATCATTTTATGCGTTAGAATTTGCCGGAGTGCAGATTGCATTATTATTTTTTTTTTACTCATTTTTTGAGGTTTTATTTCTATTTTAAATTCAAATTTTCAGCATTTTGAGAGATATATTTTACTTATTTCAGAAAATTGTACTAATTTAACCTGTTGCCAACTGTATAAAAAGCGCAAACAATAATGTTTGCTTCAAATTAAAAATTTATTTACATGTGACTATTGTAAACATAAAATATAAAAAAACAGGAACTCATTGAAAATTACGCCATAAAAACTTTATTAACACGTGAATTTTAAAAGAGAAAGAATATTGTAGAATAATAAATTCATTAACATGCGTTAGAAGTCTTAAATAGGAGAAATTACGTCACATTACACTTATTACGTAAAATGAACAAAAAATAATATCGCAAAACAGTTTAAATTTAAAAAATTGCGCGAGACATTTATTTGATATTTTTCAACTGTTTTTGTTAGGACAGCTTAAATATTTCATTTCATAACAAATGTATTTTCACGTGAATATTAAAAAGAGAAAGAAAAGTTTGGTAAAAATTACTTCAGATTATAAATGATATATTTAAAATGTCTTATTTAAAAAAAAAACTTTCTTTTCGCTTTGCTAAAAAATACCGGGAGACAAAGACTCTGTTTACTTAATCCATTTTATATTTTGAAATGTTTAACTAAAATTATTTAATCAAAGACGGAAGGACCCATTGTATCTTTTAACAGTAGCTGATTTGGCCAAATTCCCCAATCAAAGAGAAATGAATAGAAACTCGTTTATAGGGAGATCGCCTCTGTTTTTTAAGTTATAATTCAATCTTTCGAAATCTTTTTAAAGCCAATCAAATTAGCGTGCTTTTAGAGTCTGCGGTGTCTGAACGGGGGTTGGCGAGCGTAGCTCGTAGGGGGCTGAGCCCCCTAGTATTGCAAATTATTGCATTATGCTATAATTTATTTCATTTTTCGTAAATAATAAACATTTATTTTCCCTGTGAAATATTATTCATAGGCTATAATAATAATAATATTTAAATCTTTCATAAATAACGATTTCTTCCATTTACACTCTAGTATATTATGTCATAAATCAAAGTGATTTCATTTCCTATGTAATTTAAAATTTGTACGTTACGCATATATTCATAAGCAATGTTATTCTCTTTTCGCTCATAATAATTACTTTCGAGATAATTATGCAACATATCTATGTACTTAATGAAAATATATCTCTATTCTAAAAAAAAGTAACTTACGCTGTCGCCGCCGCCGCCTTTTTTAAATTTTTTGTGACCGGAGGTCTTTCTCCGTTAATATTAAGAAAAATATTGCATACAAAAATATCTCTATTCTTAAGAGCCATTATTTTGAAAATCAGACAAGTGCGATTGTTGTATTTTTTGTTTTGCTTGATATTTTTTTATGTTGAAGTAGATCACATTTAATGAATAATGTGCAATTTTGAAGCCTTGAAAAATTTTTCCCTTCCCTGTAGAAAATGTCAAAGTTCAAGGTTGTGACCGTCATTTTTCATGAAAAGTGAAATGCGAGAATATTTGCAGTACTAAAGCTTGGGAAAGCAACGACATCCCAAAATTCTTTTGTGATGAAATATTAATATAACACTACCTGCTTAGTAGACTGTATTCGTTTCCATGGGGCATTGTTATTTTACATTGTTATGTTGCCTCAAAATGCAATGAAAATGACGTTTTTGTGCGTTTTCCGCACGTATTTTCTTATGTAAGCAATAGTACCCCAAACTTTTTCTTATAGAATATCAAAGTCTACTACAAGGACAAGCTAAATAATATAAAACTTTACGGGAATATTGCTGCTGTTAGCAGGAATAGTCTGTTAAATATTCAAAAATTTCAAAATAGGCAGCATTTCAATTAGTCTTTTCTCAAAACAGCATCACGGTTCAATAAAACAAAATGTATCACGTAGTAGTTGGAAGTATGTACAAATACATGGAAAAGAAAAAAAAGTGGGGTCTCGTCATATTTTTATGAAAAAAAAATGTCAAAAGTCACAAAAAAGACTGCCATTTATCATACTTTTTCCCTATAAGAAAACGAAACATCCCGTTTCTCTTTCGGGTAGCTATGTTTTTTCCCTATGAGAAAATGGAATATCCCTTTTTCTTTCCCCTTCCTTGTTCTAAATGGAAAAAAGGGAAATTTAAATGGGATATTTTGACTGCGAATTTTTGTAAATGTTGTTATTTTTTTTAAAAAAAATATGACGAGGCCCCACTTTTTTTCCTTTTCCATGTGTTTGTACATACTTCTAACTACTACTTGATATATTTTGTTTTATTGAACCGTGATGCTGTTTTGAGAAAAGACTAATTGAAATGCTGCATATTTTGAAATTTTTGAATATTTAACAGACTATTCCTGCTAACAGCAGCAATATTCCGGTAAAGTTTTATATTATTTAACTTGTCCTAGTAGTAGACTTTGATATTCTATAAGAAAAAGTTTGGGGTACTATTGCTTAAATAAGAAAATACGTGCGGAAAACGGACAAAAACGTCATTTTCATTGCATTTTGAGGCAACATAACAATGTAAAATAACAATGCCCCATGGAAACGAATACAGTCTACTAAGCAGGTAGTGTTATATTAATATTTCATCACAAAAGAATTTTGGGATGTCGTTGCTTTCCCAAGCTTTAGCACTGCAAACATACTCGCATTTCACTTTTCATGAAAAATGACGGTCACAACCTTGAACTTTGACATTTTCTACAGGGAAGGGAAAATTTTTTCAAGGCTTCAAAATTGCACATTATTCATTAAATGTGATCTACTTTAACATAAAAAATATCAAGCAAAACAAAAAATACAACAATCGCACTTGTCTAATTTTCAAAATAATGGCTCTTAAAAAAAGTAACTTACGCTGTCACCGCCGCTGCCGGTTTTGAATTTTTTTGTGACCGGAGGTATTTCTCCGTTAATATTAAGAAAAATATTGCATATAAAAATATGAAAATCGGAGGGAATTATAGAGAAATACTTGATAAACACGCTGATGCAGGCAGTTTTCAGATCGAAGAATTATTTTAAGAGATATTTAATGCTAAGTTGGACAAAATCGTTCCATTAAAAAAGTTTTATAGGTGCAAAAACTATACATGGGAATTAATTCATTTTTAGATCATTTTATACGTTAGAATTTCTCGGTGTGCAGACTGCATTTATTTTTTTTTTAATTTGACTCATTTTTTGAGGTTTTATTTCTATTATAAATTCAAATTTTCAGCATTTCGAGAGATATTTTTTACTTATTTTACGAAATGGTATTAATTTAAACTGTTGCCAACTGTATAAATAGCACACATAATAATGTTTGCTTCAAATTAAAAATTTATTTACACGTGACTATTATTAACAGAAAAAAACTTTCAAATTAGAATTAAATAATTACGTGTGAAAAGCAGGAACTTATTGAAAATTACTTCATAAAAACTATATTTACACGTGAATTTTATAAGGATATTGTAAAATAGTAAATTCATTAACATGCGTTAGAAGTCTTAAATAGGAGAAATTACGCCACATTTACGTCACAATACACTTATTACGTAAAATGAACAAAAAATAATATTGCAAAACAGTTTAAATTTAAAAATTGCGCGAGACATTTATCCGATATTTTGAGGTGAACTTTTCTACTATTTTTGTTAGGACAGCGCAAATAATATTTCATTTCTAACAAAAGTATTTTCACGTGAATATTAAAAAGAGAACGAAAAGTTTGGTGAAAATTACGTCAGATTAAAAACGATACATTTAAAATATCTTATGTAAAAGAACTTTCTTTTCGCTTTGTTAAAAAATACCGGAAGACAAAGACTCTGTTTACTTAATTCATTTTATATTAGCTTATTTTGAAATGTTTAACTGATTTTATTTAATCAAAGACAAAACAGCCATTGTATCTTTTAACAGCAGCTGATTTTTCCTTAAAATTCCCCAAGCAAAGAGAAATGAATAGAATCCCGTTTACAGGGAGATCGCCACTGTTTTTTAAATTGTATAATTCAATCTTCCAAAATCTTTTTAAAGCAGATCAAATTAGCGTGCTTTTAGAGACTGCGGTGTCTGAACGGGGGTTGGCGAGCGTAGTTCGTAGGGGGCCGAGTCCCCTAGTTATATAAATAAAAAACTGTAATTTTTAATCGCCGTTATAAAGTAATGATCATTATTCAAAAAGAATAGTTTAACTGGACTCTGTTTACTGATTTCATTCTTTTTCCATTGCTTTTCCTAAGTGATAAAGATGATTTATTAATAAGTTATTACTTTAATTTTCTTCTAGGTTTTCTTTTTATGCAAAAAATGATGTTTATGATTTTTGCTAAAATTTTGGCGAACTTGGCTAGTTTTTGTGACAACTCAACAAAACTGAGATGCAGTATTGTTTTGTAGCAGATTTTCTCTAAGATTTGGGTTATGTAGAATTCGGCACCTCTCTGGCTCTCCTATCGGCTCAGTGTTGAATTCAGAGTGTGGCCCATGACATCCCCCCCCCCCCACAGAGCAATGAGATGTCTCCCCGGAAGATTTGAGATTTTGTGTTTTCAATAGTCAAAAGTGCAATCCCCCCCGAACTCTAGAATATCCCCTGGAGCCACAGAACCCCCCCCCCCCCCCCACCCCGGAGAAAAGTGTCTCAATTCACTTTGCTTTTATGCATTCCAAGCATTATGGCTAGGTTGTACCATGTAAATAATTGCCATCATTGAAAATCAAAAGTTACTTTATCTCGCTTGACCTTTTATTAATGTGCCTGCATCTTCTTTATGTCTCTACAGATTTTCATCAAGAATATTAAGTAATTGTATTCTCAAAGGAACGGATCTACTTCTAAGTCTAATTTCACCAGCGATAAACTCCCATAAAAAAAAACTTCGTCACACTGACAATATCATTTATCAACGCATTATGTACTATAATGATCATTGCCACTTCAGTTCAGAATCGAAAATTGTTAGTATCATAAACTTATTTGTGTTTACTAGGGGACTCAGCCCCGTGCTCGCTGACGCTCGCCAACCCCCGTGAGTTGCTACGCAGTTCACATTGGTATCGCTTCGCTCGCAGGTATTTGTGTCAGCTCTAGCCAGAATGAGTGCTAGCATAAATCATTATAATGTATTAAATTTACAAATATTTTTAATGTATAAAAAGAGTAATGGAAAACTTTGTTGAAAATGTAAATAAAAATGTATTAAAAAACCTTGGAAAGTGAATTAATTTAAAACCTTAGAGAAAACACAATAAAAAATATTTTTAGTTGGGTCACTATGCGATCCGAGCAAGCAACATATGAAATTTACAAATATTTTTAATGTATAAAAAGTCATGTAAAACTTTATCGAAAATGTAAATAAAAATGCATTTAGGTGGTGCTACCAATGGGTATAAAACATTTTAACATTATGAAATTTACAAATTTTTGAAATGAAAAATAATTCATAAAAAAGTAATTGAAAATTTTGTTGAAAATGCAAATATGATATGAAATGAATATCACAATGCTATAGCATTGTGAATGGATAGTACTTAAGCAAAAAAGCAGCAAAAAAGACGCCCGTCTGACATTGGTCTAAATTTAAATGGCATGTTAGTGTCAGATGGTGTCCTTCTCCTTTCATTTTGTCCATCGTATTGAAAACACCGGCTTAAATTCATTTAAAACTATAATAAGAAGCTATAAAATAATAAGATATAATATAATAAAAAGCTATCACGTTAACGAACTGTAAACAAAACGTTTTCGCCTGTGTCTTAATACAATCTTGAATCAATAAGCTGATTCGCTGAATTCCTCACGTCACCGTAAAACGGACCAATAGCAATTGTCATTCATGCATCACTCAAACGGTTTGTGTTAAAAGAGAGATTCTGTCTGGATTTTAATTTGCTGAATTGGTTGGGACATGTGACCGTAACTTAGCCACTGAGAATCGTAGCTGTGGGTGTTGCCAAATAGCAAGCTACAAATACAGCCTTTTTTTCGCGCTACGTAAGAGAAATATTAGTGTTTATTGTATCTTCTTCATCAGTAAATAATACTTACTACGTTGAACATTTTTAAAACATTGTATGAATTTGTTTTGAAGAATGTTGTTTTTGAAACAGTATAATTCCACTATATAGTTTTTGATGAAATAAAAATTTCTGTTTTCTTTTTTAGAGCCTCTCTGAAACATGATACAGTATGATCGTCTGTGAGGAAAACTGCACACTGCAGTCGTCAGCAATCATAGCTTGGAATGAGTCCGTTTTTGTCCTGGTGGCCAGCTGCACAACAACGGTTGCTGCTGCACTCAACATTGGCCTTTTTTCTTCCATAATCATTGGAGGCGTGGCTTCGAAGCATCCGATCACTTTACAGCTTTGTGCATGCGCGGTGATAGCATGCGCTGCTTTGTCGTGTCAAATCCACCGAGTATGGAACTTGCAGCAAAGTCAAGACATCGATTATACACCATGTCGAGCTTTGGGATTAGCAGCTTTGTTTTCCCACTGTGCTTTTGTGACATTACTCTTCATGGAGATCAGATTTTCCAATCGCCGTGCAATAATTCGACTACTCGTCATCATCTCATGGTGCGTGACTGCGATTGTCACTTTGGCTGCGGGTGTTAATTGTACACCATCTTCAACGATGTTGGTATTTTGCTTTTACGTTCTTCACATGCCTCTTATAGCTTTGATCATTGCTAACCAAATTCCACCACGCTCAATATCGCCCCTTGGACTGGCTCCTCTGAAACCAGTAGACATTCGTCGAATTGTCCCTCAGGTGCTGTTGTTCTTTGCCGGAACTATGCCGCAAGCGTTTATGACAGCTGTCGAGGCACTAGACTTAAAACCATTCCATACAGCTGATGCCTGGTGTTACTTGTTGACAACCCTGTTTGGTGTGTTTCGGCCACTGATCGATGCATTTATTCAACCAGAACTCGGGGATGTTATAACAGAACTCATTGCATTTATTTTTCGAAGAAAAAATTTCAATTCGATCTCACAAAATATAGATTTGCAATGAATTTTTTTTTTATTATTATTATTCAATTTCAGAATATATTTATGAGCTGTTCTCATTCTCCTAAGATCGCTGAAGTGATTTTGCTGAAGACCACAATGAAGGGAAAGAAATCAAAGCTGATCAACCTAATTCCAGCGAGGAAAAAAAGAACACAAATTTTATTTGGCAAAACATCTTCCGGTTTCGAAAGATTAAATTTTCGGTGATATCTGTGGTTAAAACAAATACTGATCAATGCAACTCATTTCAGTGTAAAATTATGAAAAACTTCCAGATTTGATAGTTCTATGGAACATTAAATCCAGTGAGATGATAAGTTCTATGTTTTAGTCCGGGAGGCAGCTAAACTTTTTAAAAGTGTTATCATACAAGCTAATTTACAAACATGTAACTGAACCTTAGAGGAGGAATTGAAAGTCTATGAACTGAACCAACTTAATCAGTCACGAAAACAATGGTTAACTGTCGCGACCGCAGTGGATGCGGTATCAGGAGCCGCAGCATAGCACAGTCAAAGCGAATTGAAAGGTATCTCGATTACAGATAATGGCAATCCTGGGGCCACATTCACAACGGTCGTGACAGCTGATGTCCATTACACTTTTTGATGAAGAAAAAATATTGTGGCTTGGCTAATACATATTTGCCTATTTTCGGCCATGTAACAGTAAACCAAACCAGATAATTTTTTTACAGAATTAAACAATCGATATCAACTATTTCATTATTGAAAAACTTGAAGAAATATGTAGAAGGTTTAAAAAAAAATTGAAATAGCTTATGATTTTGAGCAGATACTTAACATGCCATTTATTAAAGTATTTCATTGTATAACCATATTATTATTATTATTATTATTATTTTAAGTTTTTATTTATAACATGCTGAACTATGCATCAATTTTCATTTAAAAAATGCTGAACCTTTTATTATATAAAATAAAGTCGAAAAGGTTTTTATCTTTTTTAATAAACTAGAGGGACGAGCCACTACGAGCTATGCTCGCTAAGCCCTTTTCAGACAACGCAGACTGTAAAAACAGCCTAATCTGATAGGCTTTAAAAAGATTACGGAAGACAGAATTATTATTAAAAAACCAGTGGCGATCTCTCTGTAAACGGGTTTCCATTCATTTCGTTTTGATTGGATATTTTTAAGGCCGAATCAGCTTGCTGTTAAGAGATCCAATGGTTATTTTTGTCTTTGATTAAATAGGATCAGTTAAACATTTGAAAATAAGCTAATATAAAATGAATTCAGTAAACAGAGTCTTTGTCTCACGGCATTTTTTAACAACGCTATAAAAAAGTTGTTTTAAATAAGACATTTTAAACATATCGTTTTAAATCTGGCGTAATTTTCACGAAAGTTTTTCTCGTTTTAATATTCACTCGAAAATACTTTTGTTGTTAGAAAGGAAATATTATTTGCGCTGTTTTAGAATTCACAACGATAGTTAAAAAGATCATCTCAAAATATGAAATAAGTGTCTCGTGTAAATATATTTTAAAATTTAAACTGTTTTACAATATTATTATTTGGTCATTTTAAATAGGACGTAATTTCTCCTATTTACTGCTTTTAACGCATATTAATGAATTTATTATTTTAAAATTTCTTTTCTTTTCTTTTTTTTTTATATATATATATATATCTATCTATCTATCTATCTATATATATATATATGTCGTAGGCTAATTGAGAAATCCGGCTCTTTGCAAACAGCCTCGGCTCTTTGCAAAGAGCCGGTCTATTTGGAGAATCCATCTCCCTTTTTCCAATTAGCCTGATATTTTTCAGGCTTATTGCAAAGAGCCTAGAAAGCGTTAGGCTAATTGAAAAATGACCACTTATTATCCGATCAGGGTGATATTTGTAGCTCACAGGCTATCAAAGCCAGAGAGTTTATGTTCCCGAAGATTCTGTATGTACGTGTGTACGTACGTACGTACGTACGTATGTACGTAACGCAATAACTCTTGATAGAAATATCCGATTTGCTTCAAATTTTTTTTTCTAGGTTCATTCTGATGAGGTGCTTCCCTGATTAGTTTTTGGGGTTCATTGGTTAAGGATAAAGGGTGAAAATGGGGGCTAGCCCCCCCCCCCCCATAATTTATATAAATGGGTTTTTCATGCAGAAATATGCGATTTGCTATAAATTTGGTATACAGGTTAATTATGTTAAGCAGCTTCCCTGATTACATTTGGAAGATCATTATTATGTATAAAGGGGGGAAAGGGGGGCAATTGTCTCTCCCCTTAATTTAGATAAATGCGTTTTTCATGTAGAATTATTCGATTAGCTCAAATTTGGTATACTGGTTTATTATGTTAAGGAGATGGCTTGATTAGATTTGGAGGTTCGTTAGTTAAGTATAAAGGGAGGAAAGGGGGGCCACCCCCCCTTAATTTAGGTAAATGGGTTTTTAATGCAAAATTATTCGATTTGCTCCAAATTTGGTATACCGGTTTATTATGTTAAGAAGCTTCCCTGATTAGATTTGGAGGTTCATTAGTTAAGTATAAAGGGGCGAAAGGGGGCTAGACCCCCCACCCTTAGTTTAGATAAATGGGTTTTTCATGCAGAGTTATTCGATTTGCTCCAAATTTCGTATACCGGTTTATTATATTAAAGGTCTTCCCTGATTAGATTTGGAGGTTCATTAGTTAAGTATAAAGGGAGGAAAGGGGGGGCTAGACTCCCCCCCCTTAATTTAGATAAATGGGTTTTTCATGCAGAGTTATTCGATTTGCTCAAAATTTCGTATACCGGTTTATTATGTTAAGGAGCTGCCTTGATTGGATTTGGAGATTTATTGGTTAAGTATAAAGGAGGGATAGAGGCTAGTGTCCTCTTAATTTAGATAAATGGGTTTTTCATACAGTATTATTCGATTTGCTTCAAATTTGATATACCAGTTTATTACGATATGGCTTCCTTCATTTGATTTGGAGTTTAGTGAAATGGTTTTTTCATGCAGAATTATATGATTTGCTTCAAATTTGGTATACCAGTTTATTATGTTAAGTAGCTTCCCTGATTAGATTTGGAGGTTCTTTGGTTAAATAGAAAGGGGGGCAACGGGGACTAATCCCTTCATTATTTTTCGAGGGGCATTATTCTTTGAAATAAGAGTATAATATACAATTAGTGTGAATAGCCTGTGAACTCAATGCTATCAGTTTAACTGGGCAATTTTCTTTTTATTAGGTTTATTAATGCATGACCCTACCCAAACCCGAAAAATAAATTACAACAGACCGTACACCGATCCGAGCAAGACAAAATAATTTCAGTCTACATGCAACCCGACCCGAACCTGAGAGTTCCATTTGAAAAAACCCGAAATCCCGAACCAAATCTGATAACCGACAAAAATATTCCAAAGATCCATAACCGGATCCGAACAAGACAAATTAGTTTCCGTGGACACGCAACGCTACCAGAACCTAAAAATTCCATTCGAAGTCAACCTGAAACCCGTCCCGAACCAAATCTTAACCGACAAAAATATTCCAAAAAACTATAACCCGATGTAAGCCAGACAAAATAATCTCCGTCCCCCGCAACCCGATCCGAACCTGAAAGTTCTAATTGAACTCAATCCGAAACCTGCTTGTGGTCGGTTTTCGGGTTGACTTCAAATGGGAACCTTCAAGTTCGGATCCGGTTGAAAAAAAAATTAAAGTAAATTAGATAATTCTGCATGAAAACCCATTTATCTAATTTAAGGGAGGGGCAATTGCCCCCCCTTTCACCCCTTTTATACTTAACCAATGAACCTCCAAATCAAATGAAGGAAGCCATATCGTAATAAACTGGTATATCAAATTTGAAGCAAATTGAATAATTTGGTATGAAAAACCCATTTATCTAAATTAAGGGGACACTAGCCCCTGTCCCTCCTTTATACTTAACCAATAAACCTCCAAATCTAATCACGGCAGCTCCTTAACATAATAAACCGGTATACGAAATTCGGCAAATATAATTCGGCCGTATATCGGCAAATCGAATAACTCTGCATGAAAAACCCATTTATCTAAATTAAAGAAGGGAGGTCTAGCCCTCCTTTCCTCCCTTTATACTTAACTAATGAACCTCCAAATCTAATCAGGGATACTCCTTAACATAATAAACCGATATACGAAATTTGGAGCAGATCGAATAACTCTGCATGAAAAACCTATTTACCTAAATTAAGGGGGGGGGGGGTCTAGCTCTCCTTTCCTCCCTTTATACTTAACTAATGAACCTCCAAATCTAATCAGGGAAGCTCCTTAACATAATAAACCGGTATACGAAATTTGGAGTAGATCGAATAATTTTGCATTAAAAACCCATTTACCTAAATTAAGGGGGGGGGGGGTAGCCCCCCTTTCCTCCCTTTATACTTAACTAATGAACTTCCAAATCTAACCAGGGAAGCTCCTTAAAATAATAAACCGGTATACCAAATTTGGAGCAAATCGAATAATTTTGCATTAAAAACCTATTTATCTAAATTAAGGGGGGAGACCCCCTTTCCTCCCTTTATACTTAACTAATGAACCTACAAATCGAATCAAGCCATCTTGTAAACATAATAAACCAGTATACCAAATTTGAGCTAATCGAATAATTCTACATGAAAAACGCTTTATCTAAATTAAGGGGAGAGGCAATTGCACCCCTTTCCCCCCTTTATACATAATAATGATCTTCCAAATGTAATCAGGGAAGCTGCTTAACATAATTAACCGGTATACCAAATTTATTGCAAATGGCATATTTCTGCATGAAAAACCCATTTATCTAAATTACGGGGGGGGGGGATAGCCCACCCTTTCCTCCCTTTATATGTAACTAATGAACCTCCAAATCTAATCAAGGCAGCTCCTTAACTTAATAAACCGGTACACCAAATTTGGAGCAAATCGAATATTTCATCATGAAAAACGCATTTATCTAAATTAAGTGGTGTATCCCCCCCCCCTCCTTTCCCCCCTTTATACTTAAATAATGAGCTTCCAAATCTAATCAGGGAAGCTCTTTAACACAATAAACCGGTATACCAAATTTGGAGCAAATCGAATATTTCTGCATGAAAAACCCATTTATATAAATTAAGGGGGGGGGGACTAGCCCCTCTGTTCCCCCTTTATCCTTAACCAATGAACCCCAAAAACTAATCAGGGAAGCACCTTATCAGAATGAACCGAGAAAATTTTTTTGAAGCAAATCGGATATTTCTATCAAGAGTTATCGCGTTACGTACATACGTACGTACGTACGTACACACGTACATACAGAATCTTCGGGAACATAAGCTCTCTGGCTTTGATAGCCTGTGAGCTAAAAATATCACCCTGATCGGATAATAAGTGGTCATTTTTCAATTAGCCTAACGCTTTCTAGGCTCTTTGCAATAAGCCTGAAAAATATCAGGCTAATTGGAAAAAGGGAGATGGATTCTCCAATTAGCCCGGCTCTTTGCAAAGAGCCTAGGCTGTTTGCAAAGAGCCGGATTTCTCAATTAGCCTACGACATATATATATATATATATATATATTGAGAAATCCAAATTCACATAATTTATTACACGAAAAAACATCTAACAAACTGTAACTAAAACAATAATTAACAAAACCAAGAGTAACTAAGAAAAAACTAAACATGAAGACAAGTGGTCAAGGCTTATGACTTGTACTGCGGGGTTAAACATGTTTTACGTGCACAACATTCCCCCTCACTTGCCGAGACCAAACAAATAGAAATTGAAAGAAATGAAAACCACAAACTAACCCGAAAGCCGTCAAATGAAGTCTGTGAATATCCTCACCGCTAAGCTATTTTCGATAGGAATCACGTATCGATAAATCACCATCATCGAACAATTCCAATATTTTATTTCGATAGCTTTTTTTCTTGATAAAATTGAAAGTTAAATCATTCAGAAAATGTATTGGGTAATTTTGTTTACTGGCGTTTATGTAAAGGTTATAAATTTCACCAACCAATTTATCAACATTTGAACACAAATTTGCAATACGATTTAAACCATTTAAATATATATTTCTAAAAATTGAAACATGCACGTTACTATTAAAGTTTAATATTTTTATTGTATCAAAATCAAAATAATTTCTTTTATCATAAATACTATATACTAAAATTCCTTTTATAATCTCCAAATTAACGTCCAAGTAGTTGACACTGCCCTGATCATCCGAAGCACTCTTTAAATTCAAAGTGTCTGGATAACATTTAAATTGATAAATTTCTTTATTGTTATTCAGCTCAACCACCAAAACATCATCTATATATCTGTATATCTTTAAGTCTTTTTCCAACAATAAACCGGCTTCATATGTAAACAGATAAATATCTGCAAGGATGGAGCTACAACTCCCCCCCATTGGAATACCTCTCACTTGTTTATATATTTGTTTCCCTTCATACAGATAATTTTCGTAAACAACAAATTGAAATAAATCGGTGAATATTTCAATACTGATATCTTTCTCTTTAGATTTCTTGAAAAAATCCATAACTCTGTACTTCAAATCATCTAAATTTATGCTATTATACAAATCCTCGAAATCGTATGTATATAATCCTGTAATTTTTTTCAGCTTTTTTAAACTTTTTATAAGTTCATAGCTATTTTTTATTACTATCGAAGAATATTCATTTATAACCTGATCGAAAATCTTTTGTAATATATTCAGCAATTTTTTATTTACACATTCCAGGTAAGAACCAAACCCACAAGTTACAGTTCTAAAAGTAATTGGGTTTTTATGGAATTTTGGAATCATTACAAGATAAGGAAATTCCACACTATTTTGCTTTGATTTTATTTTTTTATAAAACGCCTTCACTCTGTTTACAATAACTTGTTTAGTAGTTTTTAGTAGTTGATAATTTCCCTCATTATTGTAGGTTTCCCTTAGAATATCTCCGTATAATTTTTTACATATTATAGCATAGTTGGTGTTAGCTTTATCCACATACGTAATGATAAAATCATCCTGTAGATTTTTTACTGATTTAATCAAATCTTTGTAAGATTCTCCCGAGACACCCTCAAAATCTTTTTGGTAAAAGCCTTGAAATTCTTTTAAAATATAGTGCCTCCATTCCTCAAAAACGCTTTTTGGTAAACCATATTTATATATTAATTTTTGAATGAAGATATCTATATTATTTGACAAACGTTTTATAGCTAACCCTCTACTCACAACTCTCCTCAATCTGTATTTTGTACCATATCTCATGTAATTTCTGAGATTTGTGTCTGCCACTATAGTAAGATCCCCGGTAAGAATATGTCCGTAATTTGAATTAACGTATTTATTATATTCAACTTTATTACATTGACAAATACTGTTCTCAATACAACTCTGTAAATTCCTAGAGTAACTGTTGTAGTTAAAAATAACTCTGCCTAATGGTTTATCGTATTTGTAAGCTTTAATAATATGTATGTTTTTATCCGGCAGGTATTCATTATACTTATTTAAAATTCCCTTAAAATTAGCACCCCTAAAATGGTGCCCCATGTAATCCAATACACAATAAATCTTATTCTCTATATTAACTTTGTTGTTTTTCAACTCAATGTAACCATTAAGTTTCTGCTTACCTATTCTGAATCTCAACAGATCAAACCCTATATCTATATTTCCGTTACCTTTATGTTCATATAATTCTCTCAATAAATCGGGAATTAACTTCTTTTTCACATTGAAAATTATGTATTTTATTGTTTTAACAATATTGCCGGAATTAATATTGACAATAGCATTTTTAATATCCTTACTACAAATTAGATCATTAACCTTGACATCCTGTTTATTATGTAACTCACACTCACAACTCAAATCGTGATTAATTTTTTCATAGACTGACTCTTTCAATATTGTATTTCTAAAATTCTTCAAAACATTAATTTGATCAAACATAACATTTAAACCATAAGGGTACACTGTACCGTATTTAGCCATCATATTCCTTTCACATATTAGTCTTTCAGCCTTGTTTGCAACTATATGCAAAATCGATATTTCAATATTATCAATTCCATGTTTTGCAAAATGTACTATTTCCATCTCCTGTTCTTCCCTCGCACTCGTTATCTTTCTTATATCTTTTTTGTGGTTGTTAAATCTTATATTAAAAGGACTAGACGTTTGTCCTATGTAAGACATGTTACAAATTTTACATTTTAATCTATACACACAGTTAAATACCTTACAAAAGTTTACACAATTTTCATCCACGGCATTACAGTTATCCTTTTCAGCATGGATGCAGACTTTACATCTTTTATCTTTGCACTTCTTAAATTTTAAATAATTTTTCCCCCTCTCATTTCTCATACTTTTATTGTAAAAATATCTAGTTTTATATTTCTTCTCTACCATACTGGTTTTCTCTACCTTCTCCTTTATATCTGAAATTTTACTGTTGTAAACATATCTAGTTTTATATCTAGTACTACCACTCACTGTTGAATCCATAACATTTTTATAACAATTAAAATTACTGTTTTTACTGTAGTTTCCATACATTTTATAATTTTTATTCAACTTTTTAATTTTTTCATAAATTACATGATCCCGGCTCTCCCCCTCATATCTGAAAGTATCTCTACTCTCTCCAGTCTGTTCATCCACTTTATTATCCTAACCATGGTAACTTTTTGTCGATCCACTTCCTACCATGTAATCAGAAGCCGACCGGGCACTATGGTCATTTTTCAATTCCCATATCTTGCCGGTATCGTAATCATAACCAGTTTTACTATTCATAACTCAAAAAAATGTTTTGTGTAGACAAACGGTACACAAAGTTATTAACTTCAAAATATTACCATATCAAAACTAGTACGCCAACTACTACTCCAAGTTCAATAACCACATAATTTCCAACAAAATCAAGCACTTATCGGACATATAAAAGCCATTAATCACTGAAGATTATCACTGAATATCAGATCACTGAATATATATATATATATATATATATATATTCAAGTGAAAATACTTTTGCTGCTAGAAAGGAAATATTTTTGTTTTCGTTGCCTTAGGGATTGTCAACAATAGTTTAAAAGGTCGTCTAGAAATGTGAAATAAATTTCTCGTGTAAATATATTTTTTAATTTAAACTGTTTGGCAATATTATTATTTGATCATTTTAAATATGACGTAATATCCCCCCATTTACGGCTTTTAAAGCATATTAATGAAGTTATTATTTAAAAACTTTCTTTCTCTTTTAAAATTCACGCGTAAAAATAGTTTTTATGACGTAATTTTCAATATTTTCCTACTTTTAATATGCAATGATTTAATTCCAATTTGAGAGTTTTTTTTTCAGTTTATAATAGTGACACATAAATATTTTTTTTAATTTGAAGGAAATATTATTCTTTCCGCTGTTTTTACAATTGGCAACAATTTAAAGTAATAGCCTTTTCTAAAATATGTAAAAAATATCTTTCGAAATGCTAAAAATTGGAATTTAAAAAGGAAATAAACCCTCAAAAATTGAATCAAATTAAAAAAATAAGTGCAGTCTGCACAGTGGAAGCTTCTAATGTATATTCTTAGAAAAAATGATTAATTTCCTATGTATAGTTTTTGCTCTTATAAAACTTTTTAATGGAACGATTTTGACCAAGTTTAACATTAAATATCTCTTAAAATAATAATTTGATTTAAAAACTGTCTGCATCAGCGTGTTTATCAAACATTTCTCTGTAATACTACAAATTTTCATATTTTTGTATGAAGTAGTTTTCTCAATATTAACGAAGAAAATACCCCCGGTCACAAACAATTCATTTACTGCGGCGGTAACAGCGTTAGTTACTTTTTTTAGAATAAAGATATTAAAATATATGAAGGAAACGAACGAATAATGAAATTAAGATGGTTTGCAAAAATATCCCCCGCTTAGTAATTCAAGATTTTCGGACACATTTTTTGACTCGTTTTTGAACATAAAAGCATGATACTCGTAAACATGATTATTGAAGTGATTTGTAATCGAACAGTTTTCTTCCTTTTAACTTAAAAATAACTTATAATTTAAAAAGTCAAAGTCCTTTAAAAGTTAAATTATTTTTTTATGTCAAATTTTTATTTTATTTTATTTATTTATTTTTTATTTAGCCGGTCGGAATTTTTTTTAAATTATTTTTTTGGTTGCAGAACTTGTTTTCGCATGCTCTAAACAGTATAAATACCAAAACTCTTTAAATCATTCCAAATAGTTTAGCTCATAGTACCTTTACACACGTGCACTTTAATTATGGCCACCCTGTGTGTATATATAAGGGTGTCCACTCTCAACGGTGCCCGATGACTAATTTCTAAAATGTTAGTCATAGACATATAGTTCCAATTATAACTAGTCGGATGTACCAATCCCAAAACTTTCTTCTATCTCATACATGTCAATACTTCAAAATTCGTTATCACTTTGCCAAAATTAAATGGCAATCTATGCTCATCATAAGGATTCTAAAAAGATGTAATTCCGTGCATTAGTTCTTGAGATATGACTGTCGTTGAAATTGTAAATCCAGCAAAATGCAGCATAGCAGCGACACTTATAGGGTGATTTACACCAGAACCTAATCATCATCGACTTATGTCAACGTCTAACTGAATATGAAATTTGGGGGAAAATTCGTGCATTAGTTCTTGAGATAGAACTATTGCGCAAATCATGACAAATGCAGCATAGCAGCGCCACCTGTTGAGCGATTTGCACCAACACATAATCAGCAGCAATATTAATCAAGGTATACTTGAATCTGAAGTTTGATGAAAATTCGTGCGTTAGTTCTTGAGATAGAGCTATTGAGGAAATTTTTCTAAATGCAGCACAGCAGCGCCACCTATAGGGCGATTTACACTAACACATAGTCAGCATAATTTCATAACAAGGACTAACTAAATCCGAAGTTTGATGAAAATGTGTGTATTAGTTCTTGAGATAGAGCTGCTGCAAAAATAGTGTAAATCCTGCAAAATGCAGCATAGCAGCGCCACCTATTGGGTTATTTACACCAAAACGTAAACAACACCAACTCATATCAAGGAGTAACTGAATTTAAAGTTTTATAAAAATCCGTGCAGTAGTTCTTGAGATAGAGCTATTTAGGAAATCCTGCAAAATACAGCACAGCACCGCCACCTGCTGGGCGATTTACACCAAAAACTAATCAGCACCAATCTATAACAGGGACTACCTGTATATAAATTTTTATTAAATTCCGTACATTAGTTCTTGATATAGAGCGCCCACAAAATTTGTGTCACATACATACAGACAGACAGACTCACAAACAGATATTTTGTAAAAACTTTTTTTTTGGAATCTCTGACACCTAAAACGTGTAAATCCGTCAAAAACTGGAAGTCGAAAATTTTCATGAATCCAATACTTTCTTCTTGTAAAGATAGAAGAAAGTAAAAATGTTTTAAATGGGGTAAACATTTATTTAAAAAGTCGTTTTGATCAATAAAAATATTTCTTAAAAAGTTACGAAATTTAAATTTTTATTCGGTCCTCCCGTCCTATAAGTGATATTTGGTAAAAATTTTCTATTACGCTAACAACTAAGACAAAAAAAAAAAAAAAAAAAAAAAAAAAAAAAAGGCCCATTTATCTAACACTAAAATTGACCGAATTATGAAACTTTGAATTGCATGGCTTATACCAATTTTCTGCATCCGAACACAGATGAGTTGGGCCATGCGTCGAGGGATCGTACACAAAGCAATTAAAGTATCGAAAGGATCTATTTCGCGTATACATTTCTACAGTGCAGCCGAAGGGAGTCACTTCGAACAAGTTTTAAGACAACATTAATTACGTTTTAGATCAGATAATTTAATAGCATTTTAAAATATGCCCCATTTTGTAAAGAATTTCAACTGTTGCTTTTCATCATTTCATTTAACAAAAATTCTGTTTTTTTTTAAACTTATATTTTCAGTGCAAGTTATACTGTATTTTTCTTTAATATGTCAGAATGAATATAAGTTACAAATTTATATTGTAATGTTACTTTTACTCTCAACTATTGTTTTTGTGTGTCTGCGATTTGTGGAGTGACTCTTTACTTCGCAGCAAAAAAGATGCTTCAACTTTTAAACAGCTATTACTCGGTCAGTTTTAATCGTAGAAGAATTGTACTTTTTGAGTCTAACGTTGCCTCATCAATTTTATTATTAATTAATAGCGCTTTTTATGCACGAAATACACAGCGAAAAAAAAGGCGTTTAAATATTGTTATTTATAAACCAAGAAATAAAAATGTGATTTTAATAATGGTCTTGTACTGTCTTTGCATTATCCCTCTATTTCGGTTATCCGCCACCCCGTCAGTTTCGTGAGAGACGGATAATTGGAAGTTTACTGTATATTTGTTTTATTTTGAGGTAACGCTTTTTGCTCACAACACCATTTTACCTTAAGTTTCTCTTTATTTTCTCTTTTCATATAAACTTCAGTAAAATCAATTACTTAAAAAAATAAAATGTTAGAAAATTATGCAAACTCTTATATGCCTAAAATAATTTTTACAATTTTAATTACTGTTACAATTTTTGTCGATATATAGCCACTTAAGATAATAATTAGTGAAAATCCACATTAAAACATAACACTGGTCAACAAATTTGAACTTTTGCTCTGTCCTAAAACAGAAATTAGTTGTTTTTTATGCGGTTTTTTGTGCTGATTCCGAATCTAGCTTTAGATTTACTCCAGCACGTCAAGTTTGAGAGATATTTACATATTTCAATTTATGCAAATTTAGTAAATTTTATACAATTATTTGCAAATTTAAGGTATAAAGCAATATCAGACAGGGTTTTTTGTTTTATGTTGTGATTACTACCTAATTTACTTCACAAAAACGTTGTTTCTGAGATTATACTGACAAGTGACTGTGAAATATTGTACCTAATTTGCATATTTTTCATGTTTTTCTAATAATGTTTCTTGACGTTCAAATATTTCTGCCGCACGAGTACGGTAATATGTTTCTAAACCAGTTTTTTGAGCTGATTTCAAACCTTGTATCTGTTTTCTTCTATCACGTCTAGTTTTTGAAAAAAGTGAAATTTTAGTTTTTGGTCAAAAAAGCCAGAAATAGCTTTTTATGATACTTTGTATGATAAACTTCAACTAGTTAGGATAGATTCTACTACTTATTTTTCTTTCGATTATATAAATAGTTGTTTATGTCCCTGATAGGACTCTGACGCTGTTCACCCTCTTGACAATGAGGTACACACCCTTAAAAAGCATCTAATATCAAACTTGTGTTAATGCAGTACAAAAGTAGAAATTCATTTGACTCAAAAACTAGACGCGATATAAAAAAACAGAGTGCAGATTTCAAATAAGCATAAAAATCTAGTCAAGAAAAACATTACGTCAATTCTGTGGCAACTACTTTAAAGTTGATAGTGATGTAAACATTACACCATTGAAAAATATGCAAATTAGGCTTAATAACTGATAAATAAATGTTAAGAATATGCAAATCGTGACAATTATCTGAAGCAAATAGTCAAGTAGTCATTACCTAGAAAACGTAATTAGATGTGACATATATTGTATCTAAAATTTGCATAAAAAAGCTTAAATTTGCATAAATTTAAATATGCAAATTTCTCAAAACCTGGACCACCTAGAGATAAACGAAAAGCATATTCGGAATCAGCGCCAAAAACTGATCTAGAATCAACTAATTTTAGTTCTGTTCTAGGACAAAACCACTCTTGTACAGTGTAATTGGAAGTTTACTGTATATTGGTTTTTATTTTGAGGATGAAGTTTCATAGAAATATGCATTGAATTTTCAGTCAGAATCGGAATTAGTATGACCAGTTCCTGTAGCTAAAAACAGGTCTTGCAATCGTTTTCGCAGATTTTCCAGAAATTTTAAATCTTTGTCTTCACTTGCGCCCCTTGTCGTAACTGAAGTGTAGTAGTTCTTTTCTACTGATTCTAGCAGTTCTATTAAGCCAGCAATATTGTCGGTAAAAGCAAGCGTTATTTCCCTAAATTTTTTCTCCTTTCGGCGATGCACGTGGATTAAAAAGTTGATCAAAGATTCGGGATTGTCAGTAGTTTTTGCTATTGCCTCCTGTATGCCTCCGCTAAGGCTTAAACTTCTTTGTGGTGGATTGCTTGCTTCAAATCCTGGTCGTTTTTCTGAAATGAAACAAAAGGAAAATAATGATTTAAGTATCTATCACGGCGTTTTTTTTTTAAATCATATTTTAGTACACCATATAGCTAACAAAACACTTTAAAGAAATAATTTTCGGATCCAAGGTTTAAAAAAATACAGTAAAACACAAATTATACGAACTCCGGACATCAGGATTAATATCAGGAAAAAACATTATCTTTAAAAAAAAAATAAATAAATAAATCCTTAATGTGTGTATTCGTTCGTAAAAATATGATTTTCTTTAAATTTTGGTACTTTTCCGTTACCACGGCGCCGCGTCAGCCAAAAATGACTTTTCCGTTTGCGCGGTACGCGGCTTTAACGAGTTTCCTGCATTTTAGAAATTTCTGCACAGCAAGTTTGCTGCATCCAGTGATTTATTTTATTTTTATTTTTTTTTTTTGGGGGGGGGGGGCGTGTCATGGCCATGCAGCGTTCATGCATGCATTATACTCCTTTTCACTAACATAGGCGCATGACCTTCATACTCACCTCCGCCAATTGACATGAAAATCGCATATGGTACCGTCTCTTCTACGCTGCGTTATCGCAGAAACATGGTCGCAACTCGTAAAGGTCAATGAAAGGCATAAGCAGGGTTCTCGCTGCCTTTTTGCGAAGCAATTTGGCTAATCAGAAGTAAAAAAAACATTCGCCAAATGAAAAAAAAAATAGCAAAATAAATTCGTTGTGAAACATTGAAAATTAGATCTTTAACCCCTTAATGTATACCCTTTTTAGTTAGTGAAAAGGAGTATAGTGACCACGGGATTAACGATTTTTGTGCAGTTTAGAAATTAATTGCTGCACAACGAGTTTGCTGCATCCAGAGATTTTTTTTTTTGGTGGTGTGTGGTGTGTGTGTGTGGGGGGGGGGGGGGGCGCTCATAGGCGTGCAGTGTTCTACATGCATTAATGACCGCGGCATTACCGAATTTTGTGCAATGTAGAAATTGCTGCACAACAAATTTGTTGTATCCAGTGATTTTTTTTTATTTTTTTTGTCGTTGTTTAGCGCTGCGATAACGGAAAAGTCACGAGATTTTTATATAAATGAACGTTAAAATTTACATTTCATTGGAATTTTTCGTTCTGTATTTGGACAGTTCGCCAATATCAGATATACTGCATTTTTCTATTTTGATATTCTAATAAAAATGGAAGAGGACAATTCAAATATACACAAAATTTCCCACTGCACGCAAAAAATTAACTCTGTTGGAAGTGTTCATTTAACACTTCTAATTGCTTTTAAGTTCTTTTTTATATATTTTTTTATTGTTAATAGTAAAAGAGATTTTATTTCCAGAGTGCATTGGGAATACCTTTTTAGCAATTTCCAACATTGTTGAAAAGTGCTTATGCATTCATTTTGTGTGTCTGAATGCAGAAGCTGCATGTCTGTCGAAATGCATGAATGTCTGTCTATCGGTCTGACCGTCTGTCCGTGCTCTAACTCGCGTAAATATACTCGGATTGTCATGTAATTGATATACGTTATTGAAGTTTATCATAGCATGTTCAGTATTGAAAATAAAGTCTGTAGCATTTATTGTTCATTTACAGGGACACTCAAAGGAATGCCGTTATTTTTTATGGAGAAAAACAATTCCCGAGTATTTTAATTATGTCTACTTCAAACATATTGAAATCGATATACATAACTGAAATTCACTATAAGACGCTTACTGTGGAATATGTGTGTGTCTATCACTTATGGTTCACCTACAGAGGTACTAGAGGTGGGCATTATTTAACATAACACTTAAAAAAACACTGTTATTGCTTTAAAGTTTGTTTTTTAGTAACATAACATCTTTTTTCCTAGCTTTTAATGACCTTCTAAGAAAAAGCGAAAAAAAATCCACTATTACAAAAGAGTCGAGTAAATCCTACTTTAACTTAAAAAACAAAACCCAAAAACGTTCAATTGCATCCTATGTATGAAAAAGGAAAGCCAACACGTATCGTTCAACCACTTCCTATGTATGAAAAAAAAAAGCCAACAAATGTTTTCATTTCATTCATTACTCAATCATTTTTCATTCCGGCTAACAATAATAGAGATGTCCAAGCAGAATCCATCAGCTCAGAAGCTTAAAGCAAACTCTCCTGCTCATTCTGTTGTTAGGAATAAAAATTATCTATCAGTTGTAATTATCTGTCAGTATCAAATATTCTATACCAACTGTTAAATGCTCAAATATTATGTTCGCTTACCATGAGATCTGTAGTCCTTTCAGTGTCGAATGCGTAAAAAAGTTTAATCACCTCTCTGAGAGATTACAGTTACTTGTAATACATAGCTATGAAGCAGTTATATTATTCAAAAAATATATTATTGCTTTGAATATATTGTTTATCTAGATTGGTAATATTAGAATCTGAGAATTTTACGTTATCGAGAAGGGAAGTTAGATTTGTAAGTTAGATTCGCGCATGCTTTGGTGGCTGGGGATATTTTGAGGTAAGTTTAAGTTAGTATCGCGCTTGCTTTGGTGGCTGGGGATATTTTAAGGTGAGGTAAAGTATTTTTTCGATTGCGTGTTGAAGGATATGTCTGTTGAGGCTACGTACGGGTGCGGTAAAGCTATTTATTTATTTATTTATTGTACTTTTTGTCATAACTATGACAGCTAAAAAACTTTTTTCTTGGAATTAATTTTATTAAGGCAATAACATTCTTATTTTATAGGAACATTTGTAAAATTTTAAAAATGCTTTAATCAATTTGGAAAAAATAATAATCACTGTTGTCAAATATGAAAATGACTACGTTTTAAAAACTATTTCTTCATATAAGTGGAAATATCATAATAATGGAATATTTTAATTTACAAATTTTGTCTTAAACCTAATTGTAAATTATTTTTTTATATCCCATAATGTTATTGGATGTTGTTAAAAGGTAGGTCAAAATACACAGTTGATCGCATCGCACTATTATTCGATAAGTGACACACATGAAAAAGTGAAATGTTTCAGATAAAACGAAAAATACTTTTAAATGTGAAAACAAAAATGCTTGGGAATGCATAGAGTAAACATTTATTTTAGTATGAGCAATTGTCTTAATTTAATATATCTCTCACCCACAAGAAAAGTGACCCATCTCGACAAAAGTAAATTTCAACAGGAAAGGCAAAATAAAATTTGCATGATTTTACTTTAACATGAAATTATAGCACTTAGCTCTGTATGCTGGAATGAAAACTTGGATAAAAGTATAAAAACCTTAAAAATAAAGACGAAGGATGAGGTTTGGAGGATTGGGTAATTTTACCTCCCCACACAATCCACCCCTCTTTTATGGTCATAAATGGACATATGGCGTAATAAAGTGATTTTGCGCATAGGTACATTTATGAAAGACGCACTTATAACAGACCTGTCAGTGGGAAAAAACGCAAAATGAATATTTGCAAGACGTATCTCTATTCCTGCGGGTGAGCGATATGTAAATAGTGAGACTAAATAATATTGTAAGCAATATATATATATATATATATATATGATTACTCTAATTTTGTCTTTTTTATAGATATTTAAACATCCTTTTTTAATGTCAAATGGGTGTATGTTTGTAACCACTTATATTAAGGAACGCTCAATATATATATACAGAGAGAGAGAGAGTTGTGCATTTTAGGAATAAGTGTGAGATCTATCGAATAATCCAATTGTTAGGCATATTAATTTATAATAGTGATAAATTTACTTGAATATATGAATTTTCACCTTAAAAAATTGAGAATTATTCTAGACATTCAATGACATTTGAATTGGGGACATCTTAAATCCTAGAGTTTTGAATGCTAGAAGCTATTAAGAAGAAAATTTTTTTGTACTGTTCCTTTATGTAGTACAGATATCTTCAGAGTTAGGTTGGGTGGGAATAAGAAAGTAGGATGCTGTAATTATAAAAGAAGAATGATGTTGGATATAGACTCTAACGTTAAACTTTTAAAATAAATATATAATTATATTTAGTGTGTCTTTGCCCACTGCTGAAGTTCGAAAACTTGTTTTGATTTTTTTTGTAAATTTTAACTCTACGTTTTAAATGTGATCATTTTTCAGACATTAATATTTCAAAGAAACAAAATGTTACCCAAAAGTTCATGTTACGTGGCGTGTATAAAGCTATAATAGACCATATATTGGACTGGGATACACAAAAGAATTCATAAGCATTACGGAGTATGAGCGTGAATTACTTAAAGGTGATTTTTAATTGAGTTATGCATTTTCAGGCTGAACTATATTAAATATATTAAGCGATGTTTATAGAATATAAATAAAATCATATACAGAGCCACGCAAGTAACTTAATACATAGCATACGATGGATGATAATTTCTGGAAGTGTGATTTTAGTAGTTCTAAGTGTTTTTTAGCCTGAATTAAATTTTAGCTTAATATCTGGAGCTATAGGTAAGTAGCTATAGGTAATATAGAGGGCTGTGCAAAAGAATTAAAGTATGTTTTCCTTTACTGATAGAAATTGCTGAAGGTGAATTTTCAACCTATTATTGCGTTTTCTTACTACACTAAATTTTAGTATATTACATTACATTGAGAACTCATACAAATCTTCGGATCAAATACAGGGCTGCACAAAAGAATCTGAGTACTTTTCCTGCTATGGGCGGAAATTGTTGAAATTTGTTTTTCAAATGTGTTATACATTTTTTTAAATGTTTACTTGGGTATTATACAGGGCTAGCACAAATGAATGACCGGATTTCAAAAATTTATATTTTTATAAATATATATTTTTAAAATGGTTTATTCAGGATGGCTCAGTTGGTAGAGCATTGGCGGCTTCAGCCAAGACGTCCCTGGTTCGGATCCTGTCTCGAACTTTTTTCACAAACTTAAAAATTTTCAACTGTTATAATATAAAACTAATTACAGTATAGCGCCGATTATCAGAACTCCAATTAACCGAACTTCCAATTATCCGAACTGCCTATTTCTCTCTTTTTTTTTTTTTTTTTTTTTTTTTTTTAACCGAACTTCCAGTTATACGAAAAACTTATTTCTCCCAATTATTTTTTTTTTTTTAACGAACTCCCAATTATTCATTGGCTTGGAATAAAATTTTAAATAAAGAAAAAACTGATAGTGGATCAGAAAATGAGGAATGTAAATCAATAAAGGAGATGGGAAGAATCGTAAGCTATGAAGAAAAAGAAATTAACGAGTGCTTAAATAGTGAAGTACATGACCCTGGATATCAGATATTAAATGATGATGAGATTGTAGATGAGATTCATGATGAAAAAAAATTGAAGAAAATGAAAACGAATGCTTTGAAAATAACCCAGGTCCATCAGATAATGAAGCCTTTGAATGTTTGGAAACAGCTATGAAATGGCTTGAACGGCAGAGGAACGTTTATCCTATTCTACTAACGTATTTAAGAAGAATTAGAGACATGGCAGCGTTGAAAAGAATGTCTTCGTTGAAGCAAGCAACAATGCAAGAAATGTTGAAGCAAGCAAAAAGCTTTTTGCTTAAATTATAATCTCTGAAGTTCAGAAAATGATAAAAAGAGAAATTTTTTTTATGATAAAATGTAGATTAAAGAAAAATTGAAATGACAAAAAAAAAAAAAAAAAACAAGTTTTAAACATGTCACCACTAACTGGTGCTGCCAGTCCTAAGCTTAGATGACATGTGAAGTTTTTAGTATAGTCAGAAACATCCATTAAATTGTCTGTCCATTTATCCGAACTTTTGCTTATCCGAAATTGGGTCAGTCTCGACTTGTTCGGATAATCGGCGCTCTACTGTATTGATAAGAGCGTTTTTTTTTTATATATTACTCGTCATTTTTTTATTTATAATTTATTTCCTACTTTTAAGTCTTTAAAATGTTTATATTATTGCAGTTTCGCAGCCATTTTGGAATATTTTTGCGAGCTTTTATGGGCGTTATAATTAAATTCATTGTTGTTTCAACTCGTATACAATTGTATGTGTAACAAAGAATATTGATCACACGGCAGGCTAACTGAAAAATGTCTTAAAATTAATGTATTCATTTATAATTAAACTGCAAAATATTAAAATGTTGTAATACCATCGGGAACACACCTTTATACATAATTTTCGTAATTCTAGCATTTCAGGAAATGGGTTAAATTTGCAATTTTCCATTGTTACATACAAAAACCAGGTTGAGTTAAGGCTGTTCTCAAGTCCACAGGGGCAACTTTATGACACAAGTTTTAATTCATGCAAATTTAGAAATGCATGAAATTGGCAGGTGTTATTATTCAGAAACTTTGTAATCGAAAGACTTTTTCTTTTTTCTTTCTTTTTTTTTTTTTTTGGTAAACATAAAAGGGCTTTCAGAAAATACCGTTAAAGTTGGCTATTTAAAAAGAATTTCGGGACGAAAGAAGAAAAATCAGCCAAAGAGTGGCGAAAAACCGGTTGTCATTTTATCCAAAATCGCTTACAACTCGATAAGCAATTTATTTATCAAACAAGTTGGAAATTGCTCGTCAAACGTGGCAAATGAGGTACGTTCGTACTATATCTAGTTTTATAAATATTTTTTTGCACCGCATATTGTAATGAATGTATATTTTAATGCACTTCATAAGTGCATATCCATTTCATTCTGTTCGAAAGGCTGTAACATCATTAAAATGCACATGAAATAATTTTTTTCCATTGGCCTTAATGTAACGGGAAACTTTTGACTGTCCCTGCAATTAAACTATACTTCCGATTTTTATAAAAATAGAAACGACTCGAGAAAATTTTGCAACAATTATATATTTAAAATTTGAGACCATTCGGAAGGCTGTAACATCATTAAAATGCACTTGCAATAATTTTTTTTCCTATTGACCGTAATGTAACGGAAAACTTTTGACTGTCCCTGTCATTAAACTATGCGTCCGATTTTCATAAAATTTGAAATAACTCGACAAAATTTTGTAACAATTATATACTTAAAATTTCAGACCATTCGGTTGGGTAGTTTTTGCTCTGTTATATGCGGACGGACAGACAGACGGACGGATTGAACGATGACTATAGGTGCTACGTATTTATATAATTACGAACGTACCTAAAGACGGAAAACTCATTTCGATTCCAAATCGCTTCAATAGTCAGCCCTGCTAATTTTTTGCCTTTATGTATAAAAATGAGTTAGTAAATGTGTGAGAAAGTTTCGCGCTTGTTGCGTAGTGAACTTGAGAACAAACAGCCTTAAATAAAATAGAGTAAAGAGAGTGAAAGAACTGTACAAAATTAAAGAGACCTACCGGTATCTCCAAGTGTTTTGTCCATCACATTTTGATGTGGTTCAGGCTTCAAAGCACGAGAATGTAAAACCTCTGAGGTGTAATTGCAATGAGGACCGGCGCCTTGGTAATTGACAATAGAAATTGTTTTTGCACTAGCACTTTGTATATGAAACTGTCCTAAATTTTGTTCATTTGAATCAGGTGGAAGATACCTATCATCTTGACTTTCGCGGTATGTACCAGGAAAAGACTGAGAAAACTCTGTGCAGTCGCATGACTTGTGACCATTTTGCCGACAGAATCGACAGAAAAAGGAGACTTTAAAAGTAGCCCGTTCAGACCACGGTATTTCTCTCAAGGGATAAACATATAATATTTCAGGAATTTTCGAAATGATTCGATAGTCACCATCATTGATAAATGATACATATGTGCCGAGTTCTGCCTTTTCTCCAGTTCGATACAAATCGACCACATCTTCATACCCATTAGCTTTCAAAAGAGCCCGCATTTTTCCGACAGGAGCTGAAATGCCGTGAACTGTCAAACTTGTTGCGGATAAGGAAATTTTAAAATATCGGGCTCTTATCACAATTGCACGAGTACGAGCATATTTTTCAGCCTGGTGTTGTTCACGGAAATAAATATGAAGTCCATTGCCATCGTAAAAGTAATGATAGATACACTCAGACGGATAGTGGTGCCTAGCTTCCTCAGCATATTCGAAAGGAAGCTGGTATATGAATATGCCATTTTTCCGGAATCGATTTATTTCGTATTCGTCGGTCATTTCAGATGATTGAACAATTTATGCAAGACTTTAAATAATTCGATACAAAGCACGGCATTTTCTGAAAAGAAAAAAAAAGTATATTATGAAAATGGAGTATAATAGCATATTGGATAAGTCAAATTTCTCAAAAGTTTATTATAAATTTGTATATAAAAGAAATACTACAATTTAGATAAAGAAAGAGATAGGTGAATTTTTTAAATCATTACAGTCATAAAATTAGAGTTTTAAGGGGTCTCATATATTTTTAAATCTCGGTCGCCAGTGCAAAAGTGGTGTAATTTTAAGTTCTCAGAACTTTCTAAAAACTTATTGAAATTACATAAATCCTGTTATATATTTAAGGCTTTATAAAATGAAAAAATAAACACTTAAATTATAATATTATAAAAAATACCGTTCGGTTAATATTGCAAATATTTTTTTCACAGGGTATGTCACAATCCGCACGATAACTTAACTCAGAATAGATATATGAACATAAAATTTATTTAAAACAACCTCTAACCTATATTTTATAGAATGAATTAATATTATTGTGATTAATAAATACTTTCATTATTTTGAAATCATTATTATTATTTTTTTTTTGTCAAATTTAATTTTATTTTTAAAAGTTTCTGTCAAAGAATTTATCTATCGTTAATTAATTCTATAAAGTATAGTTTAAAGTTCATTTTAACATAAGTTTTATGTTGATATATCTGTTCTAAGTTAAGCTATCATGCCGATTGTGACATACTATGTGAAAAAAGTTTACAATATTAACGGAACGGTATTTTTATTATGCTATATTAAAAGGGTTTATTTTTATATTTTATAAATCCTGAAACATGTCTTAAACATATTATTAAGTTTTATGTAATTTCATATTAATATTATTGAGATAAGTAAATATTTTCATTATTTTGAAATCATTAATTCTTTTGCAATTTTTTTTTCAAATTTAATTGTATTTTAAAAAGTTTCTGTCTAAGAATCTATCTATCGTTAATTAATTCTATAAAGTATAGTTTAATAAGTTTGTTTTAACATAAGTTTTATGTTGATATATCTATTCTAAGTTAAGTTACCATACGGATTGTGACATACTATGTGAAAATTTTTTGTAATATATATAAGGAACGGTATTTTTATTATGCTATATTAAAAGTGTTTTTTTTTTTTTATATTTCATAAATCCTGAAATATGTCTTAAATATACAGGGTGAACCAAAAGTCTTACCCTAATTATAAATATTTATTGTGCTCAAACTATTATAATTAGACATATGTTTGTTTGGAGTTCGGATACATTATAAGTACTGATTTATATATATATATATATGTTTCTATTCTGTTTTCATTTTTAATCAATTCACTTGATTTTAATGGTTGTTTGGGCACAGGGGAAAATAACTTTTAGCTTTAGCTTATTTTTCTCACAGAAAACAACCATTTTGCTTATATCATTGAATTCTGTGCGTTTGACAACGTAATTCAATATATAAACATTTCCATTATTTGTCGGTGTCCAGTGGCGTACCCAGGATTTTATTTCGGGGGGGGGGGGTGACTTAAATTTCCGTAATGTTCTAAATCTTACGAAACACGTTGAATTGTGTTATAAACAGAAATCATTTTTGCCAATAAGGCCATAGCCAGGGGGGGGGGGGAAGAGGAGGGGCAGGGGTGACTTTGTTCCGAATTTTCCGAAAATTTGAAAAAAAATTTCTAGTCCAAAAATTTGGACTTAAAATAAATAGCGATTTTTGACATGGTCGCCGAAAAAAACAATTTCATCAATCGTTCGCAGAAAAAAAATCTCCAATTTTTTTAAAGGATTCGAAAAGGAAAAAACCGAAATTTTCTCATAGGGCCACGGATAAAATGCGAAGTTTGTCAAAGTATTGCGAAAAAACAGTCAAATTTCGTCAAATGCTCGCGGAGGAAACGCTAATTTCGTCAAATGGGCACAGAAAAATCTCGAATTTCGTCATAAGGCCTCAGAAAAAACGCGAATTACATCAAACATTTGCGGGAAAAATACGAATTTCGAAAAAAGATCGCTAAAAACACGCATATCGTCAAAGGGCTGCGGAAAAAAAAAGCTAATTTCGTAAAGGATCGCAAAAAAAGCTAATTTCGTGAAAGGGACATGGGAAAACGTGAATTTTGTCATAAGGGCGCAGAAAAGCGCAAATTTCATCAAAAAGAGGAGAAAAAACACTAATTTTGTGAAAAAGCCGCAGAAAAACGCAAATTTCAACAAAGGATTGCGAAAAAACGCGAATTTCGTCATACGGTCACCGAAAAAGCGCGAATTCCATCAAATGACCACAGAAAATACGCGAATATCGTCAAGGGGCCTTAAAAAAAACGCAAATTTCAATAAAGGATTGCTAAAAAACACTCATTTCGTCACAGGGAAGCGGAAAAAACGCGAATTTCGTCAAAAGGCCGCAGAAAACCGCAAATTTCACCAAAAGGACGAGAAAAAAGCAAATTTCGTCGAAAAGCCGTGGAAAAAACACAAATTTCGACGAAGGATTGCCTAAAAAATGCAAATTTCGGCAAATGACCACAGAAAAAATGCGAATTTCGTCAAAAGGCCGCAGAAAAAAACGGAAATTTCAACAAAGGATCGCTAAAAAAACATGCATTCTGTCAAAGGGCAGCGGAAAAACGCGAATTTCGTTAAAGGATCGCAAAAAAAAGAAAAAGTGTCACAAAGAAGGGCGACAGAAAAACGGGAATTTTGTCAAAAGGCTACGTAAAAAGCGAATTTCGTCAAAAGATCTCGAAAAAAACGCGAATTTCGAAAAAAAGATCGCTTAAACACGTATTCCGTCAAAGAGCTGCGACAAAAAAGCTAATTTCGTAAAAGATCGCAAAAAAACGCGAATTTCATCAAAAAGACGAAAAAAAACCGCGAATTTCGTCAAAAATCCAAAGAAAAAATGCAAATTTCAACGAAGGATTGCGTAAAAAAACGCGAATTTAGGAAAATGGGAAAAAACGCGAATTTCGTCAAAAGGCCACAGAAAAAACGCAAATTTCGACAAAGGGTCGCTAAAAAGCACGCATTCCTTCAAAAGAGAGTGGGAAAACGCAAATTTCGTCAAAAGGACACAGAAAAAAACGTGAATTTCGTCAAAAGGCCGCAGAAAAACGAAAATTTCATCAAAAAGAGGAAAAAAAAGTGCAAATTTCATATAAAAGCCATGGACAAAACGCAAATTTCGACGAAAGATTGCATAAAAAACGCGAATTTCGGCAAATGACCACAGAAAAAACGTGAATTTAGTCAAATGGCCCCCAGAAAAAACGCAAATTTCGACAAAGGATCGCTAAGAACACACGCATTCCATCAAAGGGAAGTGGAAAAAACACGAATTTCGCTAAATGATCGCAAAAAGAAGAAAAAGCAGGGTCACAAAGAAGAGCCACAGAAAAACGTGTTCGTCAAAAGGCTGCGGAAAAAAGCAAATTTCGACAAAGGATCTCGAAAAAACGCAAATTTCGTCAAAGGGCCGCAGAAAAAATGCGAATTTCATCAAAAGGTAGCGGAAAAACGCGAATTTCGAAAAAAGATCGCTTAACTCACGCATTTCGTCAAAGGGCTGTGAAAAAAAGCTTATTTCGTAAAGGAGCGTAAGAAAACGCGAATTTCATCAAAAAGACGAGAAAAAAAAACTGAAATTTCGTCAAAAATCCGCGGAAAAAACGCAAATTTCGACGAAGGATTGCGTAAAAAAAATGCGCATTTCTGCAACTGACCTCGGAAAAAACGCGAATTTCGACCAAGGGCCGCGGAAAAAACACAAATTTCGACAAAGCATCATTAAAAAACCACTCATTCCGTCAAAGGGAAGCGGAAAAAACGCGAATTTCGTTAAAGATCGCAAAAAAAAGAAAACGCAGGGTCACAAAGAAGGGCCACAGTAAAACGTGAATTTCGTTAAAAGACTGCGAAAAAAAGCGAATTTCGTCAAACAGCCGCGAAAAAAAAGCTACTTTCGTCAAAGAAAATGCGAATTTCGTCAAAGAGCCATAGAAAAAAGCGAATTTCATCAAAAAGACGAGAAAAAAAATCTAATTTCATCAAAAAAGCTGCGGAAAAAAAGCAAATTTCAACGAAGGATTTCGTAAAATAAAACGTGAATTTCAGCAAAAATCTGCGAAAAAACTTGAGTTTCATCAAAAACCCGTCGAAAAAACGCGGATAAAACCTAAATTTCGACAGGATCACGAAAAAAACGCAAATTTTGACGAAGGCGTGCGTAAAAAAAACGCGAATTTCTTCAAAGACTGCGGGAAAAACACAAATTTCGTCAAAAAAAACGTGGAAAAAACACAATTTTTTTGCATGGAGATTCGACTGAAAAATGAAAATTAACAAGCTACATTTAAGTACTTAAGTACAGTCAACTCTTCCGCACCGGATTTTCGATTTAACCGAAATCGACTTGTGATTAGCTGTAGTGTTACTGTACATTAATATTCTTCCGCATTGACAATCTTGGCACCCGCCGACTGTGAGCGAAATTAAAAAACTCCTTAAATTAAACTACTTTTAGATTTGTCGAATTTACTTGTAGGTCTCTTGAACTGACCATATACGTTTTCATTTATCCAATAAAACAGGCATGGAGCAATTTTTCAGTCATTTGAAAATTGATTTTGTGGTTTCAAGTAAATTTGGTCGCAGGACTGAGGAGGATATTGGATTAACAAGAGAAACAAATTCGTGGCATGCCAGAAAATAAAACAAATTTATCTGAAAAAGAAGGAATATCAGCCCTTTTTTCATTTCACTGCGATCTCTTCGGAGGTGGAATGGAGCTGTAACCTCATAACCCCCGTCACCATCGACTTCTTTGGGTGTATGCTGGGGCATCACTGTGCCCTAGTATATGGGACTAACCAGAATAGCTGCGTCGTAGAAAAAAAATAAATTTTATCTCAAAAGAACGAAAAAAAAGGGATTTTTTTCATTTTTGATTACTTTGAAAGGGCCCTATAACTCCATCAGCCCCCTTCCCCTCATTAGGTATACTGTGGTGTAACTATGAGCTGATGTGAGACTAGCCAGAAAGTCTAGTTCCTTGTATTGCTGAAAACGATTGCATTACAAATTTATCTCAAACAAAAAGAAAAAAAAAACAGCACTTTTTTCATTTCATTTTCAACTATTTTGGGAGAGATCTGTAACCCCATCACCCCCTTTCTTCTTCTTTGTGTGTAATGTGGCGTCACTGTGCACTAATATGGAACTAAACAGAAGAGTGTGGCTAATCTGTTGAATGATAGGAGAAAAAAAATGCAAATTTATATCAAACAGAAAGAAAAAAAGCAATTTTTTTCGGCTATTTTGGCAGGAGGGGGCTGTAAGCCCATCAGCCGCCTCCCCTTCTTTCGGTAAGCTGTGATGTCAATGTGGACTAAATATGGATTTAACGAAAATGGCTATTTCGCTGTATGGCGGAAGAAAATTTATAAATTTATCTCAAACAAGAAGAAAAAAATCAGCCTTTTTTTTTTCATTTCATTTTAGATTATTTAGGAAGGGGGCACCCCATTAGCCCCTTTCACCTCTTTGGGTATAATGTGGTGCAACTGTGTACTAGTATGGAACTAAAGAAAAGAGAGCGGCTAGTCTGTTGAATGATAGGGGGGAAATACAAATTTATCTCAAACAAAAAGAAAAATATCAGCACTTTTTCATTTCATGTTTGACTTTTTGGGGAGAGGGCTGTAACCCCATTAGCCCCCTTCTATATTTTTGGGTATAAAGTGGTGTCACTGTACACTAATATGGAACTACAGTGAAGGGAGCGGCTAGTCTGTTGAATGATAGGGGAGAAAATGCAAATTTATCTCAAGCAGACAGAAAAAAATCAGCGCTATTTTTTCATTTCATTTTCTACTATTTGGAGAGGAGGGGGGCTGTAATTCCAACAACCCCCTCCCCATCTTTGGGTATGATGTGATGTCAATGTGGACTAATATGGAGTTAACGAGAATGGCTATTTTGCTGTATGACAGAAGAAAAAAATACAGATTTATCTTTAAAAAGTAAGGAAAACCATTTTTTTCATTTAATTTTTCGACTATTTCTGGTTTTTTTGGGGGGGGGGGGCAGTAACCCCGTCAGCCCCCTTTCTCTTCTTTGGTGTCAATATGGACTACTATGGAACTATATGGTGAAGGAAGCGTATAGTCTGTTGAACGATGGGGGATAAAATGCAAATTTATCTTAACAAGCAGAAAAAATTCAGCACGACATTTCGAGAGGAGGGGGATGAAATTCCATCAGCCCCCTCCCCATCTTTTGGTATGCTGTGATGTCAATGTGGACTAATATGGTGTTAACGAGAATGTCTATTTTGCTATATGACAGAAGAAAAAATTACAGATTTCTCTTAAAAAAGTAAGGAAAAATTACTTTTTCATTTAATTTTTCGGCTATTCCGGGTGGAGGGGGGGGGGGTGTAACCCCTTCTGCCCCCTTTCTAGTCTTTGTTGTCAATGTGGACTAATATGGGACTAATGAGAATGGCTAGTCCGCTGTATGATTGAAAAAAATTAAAACTTTCCAAAAAAGAAAGAGGAAAAAGCAGCACTTTTTCATATCACTTTCGAAAATTTCGGGGGGGGGGGGGGCTGTAGCCCCATCACCCCCCCCCCTTGGGTACGCCCATGTCGGTGTCCACTTTCTTATTTTTCTTCCATAATAATTCTTATAATAAATTAAAAAAAAAATTTTATACTTACAGCTTTAATTCATAATATTACGGTTTTTGATGGTGGTAGGTTATGTTTAATTAATGGTTATATATATATATATATATATATATATATATTTTATAAGACCACGGACCTCAGTAAATTCCAACATGTGCCCTCTGGGTAGTTCGGAGAACGTCTAAGCGGTATTCTTGTCCCCGCCAAGTGTTCTTAACATGTCTTCTGTTACAGTACACACAGTAGCTTTAGCAGCAGATATTTGAAGTTCACGAGTGGATCGAGTAGGACTCCGCTAAAACGATTGCCGAACGCGTTCAACAATTGCTTCACTCACACTAGGCCTGCCACTTCTGGGCAGATCAGCAACGCTGCCTCTTTCTTTAATCCTGTCATACCATCGCTTTATTGATTTTGCATCCATAACAACCTCGAAATGTTCGCAGAACATTAATGGGCGATTTCGTTTCGTGAAACCAAAGCACACATTGAGTTTTCTCTTGAATGGACGCCATTTGGGTCGAAAATATCTTCCTTACAAAGTCCTCCTTCCCTGAGTCGCTGCATTGGAGCAATCGTGCCATTTATTGCACACACAAAAAAACTTCTTAAACTGACCTATCTAATGATACAACAAGTTACGTTATTATGCAAACAGTTAATTTGTAATGGATTATTATAATCAGGGCAAGACTTTTGGTTCACCCTGTATTATTAAGTTTTATGTAATTTCAATAAGCATTTAAAAAGTTATGAGAACTCGAAACCACATCACTTTTGCACTGACGACGAAGATTTCTAAAGATAATAGACCCCTTTAAAAAAAATGAAATTATGGTATTTTTATATGTTATGTGATATCGCGAAATAGTCATCGAAATATCATAATCGTTCAATTAAGGCTGCTAGTCACTCAGCTTCCAAAGTCTCCTCACCAATGTCTATGGGGATGGGATACATTCGTATATTTAAAATATCTCTTCGGGAAATTAATGTTTTTAATTGCTTTTTTTTCTTTGTATTCTCCTTAACCCTTTGAGGGACGGTGGGATATATTTTATCCCACCTACGATTAATGAAGATTTACACCAGAAAAATTTTATGAAATTTTACTTTTCTAACTTTGGTGGAAGAAAGTCGTAAAATTGCTTTTCCTTGTTCTGAAATAATTTTTTTCTAAATTTCCGGTGGGAATTCAGCATTACGCAAACGCAATTGCTTGCCTCTCAAGGGGTTAAAATATATCTCTTTTCTCCTCAGTTCTCAAAATATTTCTAAAATTTATGCTATTTCTAAAATCTATGCTTAATTTAATATTTTGTGTATTAAAAGTTGAAGAATTGCGACTAAGATTTTAACACTTCCTATAAAATTAAGCATACATTTTAGAAATATTTTGACAACTAAGGAAAAAAAAAAAACACATCTAAGCAAACGTGAATAAATAACAGCTTGATTATTTCTTATAAAAAGGGGATAAGACAAATATTTGTAACTTTTTATTTTTCCACGGATACCCCAGGTGAGGGTCATCAACTTTTCTATTATCACGGACGTCATTTGCATTTTTTAACCATCTCCGCAGGTGCACCCATGCACCCATGCATATTTATTTATATGTAAAAAAAAAAAAAAAAAATCACCCCGTACATTTTAACCGCCTAAACTGTCCCAGAGAAACACTAAAATAAACTATTATTTTAACACAATCAAACTGATTCGTAAAGTTATCATACGAGTTGAATATTTCCAACTGAGCGAAAAAATGTCCAGGCTGGGAATCGAACCCAGATCCTTGGCTTACAAGGCCAATGCTTTTCCATTTAAGCTAACTGGGCCGACAACCAGGCAGCATATTTCGCTTAGAAAACCTTATTGGTTATAACATCTGGTCTGTCATGTAGACAGCTCAACAGAATAAACCGCAGGTAAAGGAACTCCATATAAACGATGGATACGTAGATGAACTATTGATAAATTATTGAAACTATTGAACTATTGATGAATAGTTCATCTACGTATCCATCGTTTATATGGAGTTCCTTTACCTGCGGTTTATTCTGTTGAGCTGTCTACATGACAGACCAGATGTTATAACCAATAAGGTTTTCTGAGCGAAATATGCTGGCTGGTTGTCGGCCCAGTTAGCTTAAATGGAAAAGCATTGGCCTTGTAAGCCAAGGATCTGGGTTCGATTCCCAGCCTGGGCATTTTTTCGCTCAGTTGGAAATATTCAATTCGTATGAAAACACTAAAATAGCCATTCGATTAGGAAATGTGCTTTAATGGAATTTGTGTGGAAAAGCAAAAAGCTTAGGAAATCATAATGAAATTCTAACATAATTCTCCATGATGAAATTCTGACAAACTTTGAATTTTTCAATACGAACACCATGTTTTGACATCCCGCGAGGAAAGTGACACATCGCGACAAAAGTAAATTTTACAGAAGAGGCAAAAGAAAATTTGCATGATTTTACACTAACATGTAATTATAGCACTTAGCTCTGCATGCAGGAATAAAAATGTGTATACAAATGTAAAACCGTAAAAATGAAGACGTAGGATGAGGTTTGGAGGATAGGGTCATTTTACCTCTCCAAACAATCCACCCCTCTTCTGAGGTCACAAATAGACATATAGCGTAATAAAACCATTTTCAGTATAACTACACTTATGAAACTGTTTGTGTGGCAAGACACACCCATAACAGACCTATTAGTGGAATAAAACGCAAAATGAATTTTTGCGAGATGTGTCACTTTTCTGGCGGGTGAGCGATATTTGGACTCTTCCATCTTCGGATACCAAACGGGAAGTCATTTGACCAAACAGTTTAACCCTTTATGCCCCGACGGTACTTTAAAGTACCAGTTTTCTATCCCAGTTAAAACACACTTATTGAATGTATTCGCAATAGTACTTTTAGGAACCAACACTAACAAGGAAGGTCTCCTTATTGGGCATACTCAGAATATTTTGAAAAAAAAAATACTAATTAAACTACTTAGGTACGTAATAAAGGATCAGTCAAATTTAGCAGCGGAATTACAGTAGAAAGTCTGTAAAAAAAATAGAATACTTTTGAGTATTTGGCGCGAAAAGACGAAAGCGTCACGCGATTTGGCGATCAGTACTTTTCCTCGCCAAAAGCAAACGATTTTAATGCATCTGAAAATTGTTTGTTGATTGATTTTTAGAATGCGTATAAATAGTATTTAATGAATTTAAACTTAAACAATAAGAGACTTTAATACATAATTTTGTTTTGTATTATATATTTATGTTGCTTGTTGCTGCAGTTATTTAATTTTATCACTGTAAAAATAATTTCATATACTATAAAAGATATTTTCATATTGAAAAATATATTTTCATATATTTAAGCGTATTTCAAAATAAAGGTCAGATGAAGAATGCTGTAGTTATATATTTCAATATCGGAGAAGTTTTTGTTTCCATAGCAAGAAAATTGAATCGACACTACTCAATTGGACTTAATTTTGGGATTGAAACAATTTTAATTAATCAAAGTTTTGTTTTAATTCATAAAATTTCATAGTTAGCTTTCGTTATAAATATATACATATATGACAAAACTATAGTTAAAACAAACTAAAGCTCACAAAACTAAAGTTATTTACATTAAATTTATCTAAAGAAGTTCGATAGAAACATTTTTACCTTAGAGAGTATTTGACATAAAAAAGTATTTTTTGAAATTTTATTCCATCGCCAACCGGTGATAAATCGCCAAATAACGAAATTATTATTTTTTTTTACGGACACTCTATCAAGTTTCCGCCGTAATTTTTTTATAAACATATCTATCCTCATGAGAAGAACATTCTATAATTTATTCAGATTTTTCGGAGTATGCCCGTATGGAGACCTTCCTTGTAAGTATTTCCCTTTGCCATCATTCTGAAAATTGTTCACGAAGCTATTTTGGCGTGTGGGTTTGTCAATTTTGCTTCCATTTACAAGTCTGACATGGTATCCCTAACTTTTATTTAACTAAAATTTTAAAGGTAACGCTATCATATTTTTTTCTTGTTTTAAGTAAATCACTTGACAATATGTTATGCTAACAAAAAATTAATTTTCAGTTTGTTTACTTTACGAAGCATTTTTCAAAGCGATACTTTTGAGTACCGTCGGGACTAACTTGAAAAGGATTTTTACTAAGATTTTTAGCGTTTGAAAACATATGGTGCATAAAAATGTATATTTTTACTAGGGATGCGTGGGTGCCAGACAGGTAGATTTTGATACAATGAAGGGGAAGATATTGCATGATTTATGTATGACATTGATGAATAATAAAGCAAAAAATATGTTATTTTTATCTGTAGAAAAAATATTGTATTTTTATAAAACAAAATGGGAAAAAAATACAAATTAGAAAAAAAAATCTAAAAATATCTTTTAGCATTTTTATGAATCCTTTGATTTTCTGTAACTAAAAGTTTGAAAATTTCTTTCAGATATGCTTTCTATCGGACGATAGTGTTACAACTATCGAATATTCTTCTGACGGCCGAATGCACATTGATGATGCACCAACAGCATCAACATCAAGTCATATATACATCAAGTCATATATACTATAGATATATGCACGATAAATTAAGAAAAAAATGGATATAGTTTTTTTGTTTTCTAAGTCTCGATTTTTGTCCAAGCGTTATGGCCAAATGGTACTTTCAAGTACCACATCAAGCAGGGGTGTAGCAACAAAATTTTTTTCGGGGGGCAGAGTTCAAAATTTTCTCAACTTATAATTCAAAAATTTCCCAACGTGAAACAAATTGCTCCATTTTCCAACTAAAATTATCTGTTCAATATGTGTTTAATGATAATGGATACTTATACGCAAAGAAAAAAAAAAACCTTCCAAAGAAAAATTTTGAATCTAAAAACATAAAAATTATAATTATTGGTTCATTACCCGGCTGCCAAGAAGGGTTATGTGTTTCACGCGTATCTGGATATGTGAATTTCTTTATACCCTCCAAACATCCCAACGGCTGGACGGATTTTAATGAATGGGGTCTCTATCGATTCGTCTTAACCGTCCGATTGTTATAGGCTAGCTGTTTTTTTTATAAATTCAAAATGGCGGCCGTAAAATACAAATGGTGGTAGAGATGAAAAAAAATTTTACGCACCCTATTGAGTGACCTATCATTGGATAGGTCTTTCAAAATGAAGACGATGTTTCATTGACTATTTTACAGTCAGCAGCTCCGTTTAAATATGACACAACCTGGATTTTGTATAGGTAGGATCTCTAGCTTTACTGCAACTCTTAACTATCATAGACATCTATAGGCCTCATCAAAACAGTGTTTATAGATAGGAACTAACAATTAAACACAACTTCAAAGTCATCAATACAAGTAAATAAAAAAGTAGGTAACTAATATAAAAAAAATAGTTTCACATTGATGATAAATAATTAGTTAGTTCGCTTTTTACGCAGTCGGGTTTTTTGATTTTTTAAATTTAATCGTTTTTTAATGCAAGTTTTTGTCTTCAATTGTGCACGAGTCATAATCGTACTTCATAGGAAAATAGCCTCATATTTTTTAGATTTTTGAGAAAGGAACAAAGTTTTGGAGGAAATGTATTAGAGACACTGTTGATGGACAACAGTAAAGAAATTCAGGTCTGGTAGATGTATGATATTCTCAGGGGCGGACTGGCCCATCCCGCTAGCCCGCGATCGCGGGGTGGGCCAAACGGTATAGTGGGCCAAAAAATAATTATTTCTTTGAGTTTTTTTCTTTTTAATTAAACTAAAAAAAATATGAAACCAATTTTCTTTTCCCTTTTTTTGCCATGAAGCGTTTTCCTTTTTGATCGGGGAAGTCTCAATTTCTCCTTTCACTCTCCCATCAGCAATTTTTGGAAGATTTGTGCAAAAATTACTCATTTTGTATAGAAGCCGAGAGATAGGGGGTAAAATAGAAAGCACAAATGGTCAGTGAAGGGTGGGAAATTGTTTGGTGGGATGGGTCTTTCTGCGGACATTTGAGTAGTAAAAAAAAATAGGCAATGATTAAGCTCCAGATAGACGTATCATTCTACACGCGGTCTCATTGTTTTGGTCAGGCGGCTCTTTTTTGTGGTCACGCGGTGTTTTTCATCTTTAACGGCTTTAAAAGGAAACTGAAGAACATCCTGCAACAGGGACACCTTTCCTTCATGTTGATCTAATCTTCTTTTTCTCCTGACCCATTGTTGAATATGACCCCCCTTTTGTGAATAAACCACAGAAGGGTAGAAAAGATTAGTTTTCCGAGAAAAGTGTTGAATAATGGCTGTTGCAGCAATAATCTCTAAGTAGTGAGCTCTCAGCCGCTTACAGCAAAGAAACGAGCGATTCATAACTTATTAAAGATGATGAGAGTCGCTGTAAAGTTAATAAGAAATGTAAAAAATGCCTAGCTTGTGCATTAGAATTATTGTGCGAGTTGAATGCCTATGGTCCTATTTATCTAACCTTGTACATAGCTTATAAGTCAACTTTATTATGCACTCACCTTGTTTTGTGAATGAGTGTTCTCAACACTTAAAAATATAAAGAACTGCTTGCGTTCATCTCTAGGACAAGAGTTGTTAGATGATTTTATCCTATTCAGTGTTGAATGAGCTTTTGATTACGATTATGATAAGATAATACATGGAGTTGCCTCAAGTTCAAAAGAATTGTCCAGATATGTGACATTTTAATTAGTTAGAAGTGAGGGTATAAAACAGACTATTAAATTTTTAGGTATTATATTGATATTTTAAACAAAAAATAATCAATGTTCAAAGTGTATATATGTTGATAGTTTCAAATAACAAAATAAAATGTACAAATGAATATACTAATACACCAAATAAAAAAAATTATCAATGTACGTGTGTCAATTTTAATAGTACTCACTCTTTCCGGTCAATACTAACACTTTCCAGTATAAAATTTACAATGTAGTGTATAGATAAGTCTAAGTTTGTTTGTTTGTTTTTTTTTTGACGGCATAGTGGTTAGCATGTTAGCCTTCTACGCAAAGAGGCCCGAGTCCTAATTCCTGGTGAGGGATGGGTATTTCTTACAAGGAAGGTCTCCATACAGGGCATACTCAGAATATGTTGAAAAAAATGCTAGTGAAACTACTCATGTATGTAATAAGGGATCAGTCAAATTTAACGGCGGAATTTCAGCAGAAAGTCTGTAAAAAAATAAATACTTTCGAATATTTGGCGCGAAAATACGAAAGTGACACGCAATTTGGCGAGCAGGATTTTTCCTAGCCAAAAGCAAACGATTTTAATGCATCTGAAAATTTATTAATTGTTTTTTAGAATGCACGGTTTTTAAGGAATTCAAACTTAATCAATTAAAGAGGTTATTATATTTTTTTATATTACATATATATGTTGCTTGTTGCTGTAGTTATTTAATTTCATCACTGTAAAAATATTTTCTATGCTTTGCAAGTTGAAAATATCTATTTTAAGTTATAGTCAGCTGACATTTGATTTAACATTTCCATATTGAAGACGAAGTCGTTTCCATAGCAACAAAATCAAGTCGACAGTGTTCTATCTGCCTTATTTTTGAGCTTGAAATAATTTAAATCAATTTAAATTTTGTTTTAAATCGTAAAATATGATATTTAAATTTTATTATAAATATATATCACAAACAATAGTTAAAACAAACTAAAAATGACAAAACTATTGTTAAAACAAATTAAAAGTGACAAAACTAAGGTTATTTAAATTAAACTTGTATACACAAATTCAACATAAAAAGTTTTTCCTACATAAAACCGTATTTTTTTTCATCACCAACCGGTGATAAATCGCCAAATAAACGAAAATTTCGTTATTTTTTTACGGACGCTGTATCGGGGTTTCGCCAAAACTTTTTTTTATAAATATATATATCCATATGAGAAGAACATTCTGTAATTTTTTTCAGATTTTTCTGAGTATGCCCGTATGGAGACCTTCCTTGTTAGTGTTGTCAATGTGCATAGCTATGCCCTATTCTCTTTGGGAATTTCTTCACAAGTAGTCATCATCTATTCTAACGATATCGTTGGCCGAGGCTGACAGTGCAATTGAACCGCCACCGCACCAAAAATATTCTTCTTTTAATACAAAGAATAAAAATATCTGAACAGAATTCCCATCAGAAATTTAAAATGTTTTTATTTATTACGTGTATACCTTTTAATTGTTTAAAGTTTACATATTCAAAAAATAAATGAAAATTAGGTAAGTCCCCCCCCGCCCCCCCCCACACACACACGCATACATACACAAGATTTTTTTTCACTATCAAATTACTACCAATTGAAAATAAACGATTGCAAAAATGCCAACATGTCTCGAATCGGAATTAAGTGATCCTCATAGAGTTAGACTAAAGAGTCGTGTTGATAGTCAGTATTCAAACATTTTAACAACAGGGTTGTCGATTAGTGGGCCAATTCGTATCTCTAGCGGGGTGGGCCAAACTATGCCAGTCCGCCCCTGGATATTCTCGTAGCACAGAGAAACATAATGAGAAATTGAGTCTGGCTGCTTTTTGTATTTCTTTTGAAAGTTTAACTATTTTACTGTTACAGAACTCAGAAAGGTAATCAGAAAAATAATAAAAAATTCTTTTTTTTTACTTAAAAAAAATGAAAAAGAAAATGTGTTTCAAAAATCTATAATTTCCCAACTCACAGCTCAAATTTCCCAAGTTCACATATATTGGGTGGGGAGGGGGGGCTCCCCTCCATAAACCCCCATCGCGATGCCTCTGATCATCAAGTAATTAGCCGTAATTAACAAAAAAAATCAAATCTTTTATTTTTATCAACCGAGCGAAAAAATGCCCAAGCCGGGAATCGCTCAGTTGGAAATATTCAATTCGTTTGATAAATTTTCCAATCAGTTTGATTGTGTTAAAATAATACTTTTATTTTTAGTGCATATATTTTCTAATGCATCACAGCAATACAAGGAAAAAAAGTTTCGAGGAGATTCATAATTTGGGACATAAAAGGTTAAGATGTATACAGGCTTAAAATTTCAAACTTCTAATGCTAAATTCATTTTTAATCGCTGCAAAACAGATTGCAAAGAGGGTAGTTTTTGAAACATAACTCAAACAGTAATTAGATAAAAATTGAACAGGTTTTGAAATCTTAGTCTTCTTTAGCATGTAAATGAAGTCTGGCAATAACCTTTATTCATTCAATTCCTACTATTAGTTCACACTCTCCCTATATTTATTTATTTATTTATATATCTTGTTCAAATTTTCAATCGTTAATAAAATACTTATTATTCATCTTATCAAGTTGAAATAAATTTTTTAAAACTTGTACTGGATGACAATTGATGTTAATACAGTTCTTTCAAATATTAATTCATTAATTAAATTTTAATTCATTAATTTTAGTTTTTACGTGGGAGACAAAATGGCGGCCATTGGTTATTGAAGCACTTAATGCATCTTCATATCTATAAGGGGTTACCATAGGGGGAACCCTGTTCTGTCCCCAAATACCGCCAAATTTGGCGACCAAAATGAGTCTCCAAAAGTGACGCCAACTTGACGATATCTCTAATACTTCGCCAAATTCCCAAAGACCTCCATTGTGAACCAATAGAAAATCAACAAATTGAGATATTTTAATGCAACAAAAACTAGTATTAGCTTAAGGGATTATATTAAATTTTTCTTTGATGACCTAAGTAGGAATTGACTTTAAAAACAAAATTTTTATATTACTTGTTTTTATTATTATTTCTTTGAAGAATATGGCCTTAAATTTAATTTATCACCTAATTTAAAACAAATTTAATTTAGAGTTTTCTCAGGAAACAATGTAAGGCTTTTTGATGGATTTCCCATTGAAGTTAAAGAACATTAAGAAATTAAAAATTTAACTGTAGTTAAAAACTACTACAATGCGTATAATAGAAGTATTAAAAATGTAATTTAAGAAAAAATTCAATAATATATAATTATAAAAAAAAAATTAAAAAAAATTAAAATGAAGACAATTGTAATATATTTTCCGAATTAATAATTTGCCGTGAAATAATTTAAAAATCAAGACCAGATTCTACAAATAAAATTCTTTCTAGAAGCTAGAGGAAATTCATCAGAAGAAAACAGTATAGTCCTTTGAAATATCTTAAATTGAAGTAGATGAACTTGAAGCATTACATAGGAATATAAGTGGTACCTTAATCCTTATAAAGATTTTTTCGTTCAGAGAAGGAATGATACAAAAATCATAGCCGTAAATTTTTGTTTTAGTTTCTTGGCAAACTATATTTGGCGAAAGAGCATGAATCATCAGATATCTATGTATAATAAAATCCGAGAGCAGGAAAGTGTTTCTAACAATGCCGGTGCGAAACACTCTGGTCTGCGAATCGACCATAGCTAAACGTCATGTTAGGCTTAATGAAAAACATATGCTAACATATGACAGATAAATGATAATTTCTTCTACTTGAAATCACGTCTGTTCAGCATATTTTCACATAAAACATGTGTATCACATCCATTTATAATGTATTAAGTTCTAAATTAAAATTAAGCTATTATAAACATAGAAATCAGATCTAAACAAACGATATTGTTGCCATTCAGATTTAAATTCCAGCAAATCTACAAACAAATGAATGACTCTTTGAACGCTTCATTAAAAAAAATACAGGTTAACGACGATGCTGCTCTTGAAATATTTGTAAAAGTATATTAAAACCTTTAAATATTTTTTTTTTCTTAACCTTCAAAAACTATCCAATTAAGTTCTAAATTTAAGGGCCAAATCAACAACAACAAGTTCTAAATTAAAAATAACGGCTAACTATCGCTATTTGATGGAAGAAAGATATAACTTTCGGTTCAGGAAAGTACCGTGCAAGCACATTGCATTACATGTATTTTTAATTTGTTCAGAATGATTATTTTTTTGCACAATTTCAGATTTTCTTTGTGTTCTATCTTATATGACAAAGTAAAAATTATCCAGATTTTAATATCTAAAACTTTCAAATGCATTTACAATAAAGAATTATTTCAATGGTACTTTAGTATTAGTTAAATGGAAATTAAAGGGACCCCATAGCAGAAACTGTCGAGCATGGCTGCAGTGCTGCAGATTATTTTACACCTTACAGATTAATCTGCCAGCTTAAAAATAAATATTAGGCTTAAAAAATTCACTTAAAATTTACTTTGTTTTAATGTTTCTTATAGATTTTCTTTGTAAATGCAATTTTTTACTTATTTTATGGGTTACTATATAAGTATTTATGATAGTAGCTTGATTCTGCATTGTTGGGTCGCTGATCAATTTTGGTTTGCTGCAGATGGGTTCGAAAATTCTGCTACTGGGTAAAGGGACAAATTTATTTGTACCGAAGGCTACGAGCAGCGCCTCTGTAGGCCGTTTTAATTACCAATAGATCAGTAGCTTATGTTTCTTGCTAATTGTTTTGGCGTAATCTATCAGCAATTATTATAAATAAAGAAACTTTCTGTTGTAATCGTATTTTAGGGTTCCGTACTTAAAAAGTAAAAACGGAACCATTATAAGATCACTCCTGTGTCTGTCTGTCCGTCTGTTACAGCCCTTTTACTCGTAAACTATGGAACGTGGAAAGTTCAAATTGGGGGAAGTAATAAGGACTATTGACCCAGATAATTACAGATTAATAAATATTCATAAATATATTTAGGAAAAATGTGTAGAGGGGCTAATTAAGTTACTTGAAAAAAAAAAATCTTTACTTTGTATATTATATGGGGTATCGTGTGAAAGCCAAAGCGATATAGGTAAGCGTCTTATCTTAAATGGGAGAGGTAACCGCAAGATTAAAGGCGAGGTCACATCAATCAAGGTCGCACGCCACGTAGCGAACGGAGTGAACAACAGAAAGATGCCTAACTGTTTTCTTCTTTATGGATAATCTATTAATTGCACATCTATGAAATAACTGCGCAAGCGCCAACATCGTGTTTTCATTTGTTTGTAGCATTTATATTCTGACAGTAATAGAATGTTCTATTAATTTTTATTCGTGTTTTTTGACTTGTTTATTATAGTTAATTATTTAAATAAAAACAGTTCTTTTTTAGAACTAATATTATTTGTTAAAATGGCAAAATGTTGGCAATCGAATAACTCTAGTTTTCGAAATTGTAAGAAAATTCTTTTTCTTATAGAATTCATATGTAAATCATATGTATCAAAGAGCAAAACAAGTTAGTTACGTATTTTAACTTTAATTTATTAAAAAAAAATAAAATATTATTTGATATATATTATAAAATGTTGTTGATTTAAATACGCTCGATTTTAATTATTTTCTTTTAATGAAATGAAAAATGACGCATAAAAATTAGTAAGTAGTTAATGTGTAAAGATTGAGTTTTGTAGTCTTATTTTTTACTCAATTCTTGATGTGCTAAAGTAATAAAAAATGATATACACGCTTCTATTCCAGATAAAAATAGAATGTTTATCAAGGTTTAGAATATTTATAGAATTTAATAATAAATAAAATATTCAATTTTAAGTCCTTTTCTTCGTTTATAAAGCGCAGACGATACATCAAAAACTTATTCCAATATTCTTTTGATCGTATTGTATTCATGTTATTTAAATTACAAATAGTTCATTTATTTAATTTAAAATTCATTTTATTTTATATTCAGAATCACTTTAATTTAAAATGCATGCATTAAATGTTGTACTATTAAACGAGCAAGTATTGTTAATTTAGTATTTGTTTAAATATCTTGCGAGTCCAGACAATAACTGCAAAAATTTTCCTAAAATCGCCAGATTAGATTTTTTTTTCCCTTCTTGAAGCAGACAAAGCCATTTAGAGAATCTCTGTTAAAAATTCTATTACGAATTTCAGATTGTTACTTACTCACAGAAGATTAATCTTGTTTGCCAGATATATTGCAAAATATTTTTGTTACAGCTTGTTTTGATAAAAATATGTGTATTTTAAAAAAAGTCGCAATGTCATTTTAGTTTAAGGGCTAAAGGCAGTAATGCTTTCGTAGCATTAGTGCTTTTTTCCCGAAATAAAAATGATATTGCGATTTTTTTTTTTTAAATGCGCATAATTTTATCAAAACAAACTGTAATAAAAATATTTTACAATAAAACTGGGAAACAAGATTCATCTTCCATAAGTGAGTAAAGAATCAGAAAATATGCGCAAGAGATGCGCAGATAGTAGATATTCTGTCATGTATGACGTCATACTGAAAACCCGCGTATTTGCATTATTCCCTCCGCCCACCAGATGGCGCAGCTGTGTCAATATACTCCAGATTCCAGTATTGACATTGTACGCTTACTTATATCGCTCTGTGTGAAAGCTTTCGTAACGCAGAACTCAAAAATATATTTCATTTAATTTTAGGTATTATATTTTGAAAGTTAGGTCGAAAATGTAGTGCAAAAATATGTTCCCCCCATCTAATTCCGAATCTACTGAAACTAAAATTATGAAAAAATTCAATCACATAGTTTTTGAAAAAATCACATTTTTCTGTTACACAAAAATTTCGATTTAAGGGCATTCAGCAAAAGTGTTGAGCAGCGCTGGATGTACCTATCGTAGCAGAAGTATAAAAGCATTGTTGATCATGAATTTCGGAAAAAATCGTTGGTAATTAGCCGAGATATTAATCCTTAAAGATACGGACGGTTTGGACATACATAATGACAGGGGCGGCGTACTCCATGTACCATCGGCTTTTAAAGCCCACATAACTTTTAATGATATTTGTGTAATGTAATGCCCAGTAGCAGTATAAAAGCAATAAACGTCAAATTGTTAAAAACAGACTAATTTAATTAGAACTAATCATATAAGTACTGTGAGATTCGCAACGAGTTTTTATTGAGTGGCTCTCTCAATACACCTATCGTGTCTTTAAAGGTTAACTAAAAACCTACATGGAAACCTACATGGGACGTTTTTCCGAAGCGCGCTTAGCACAATGCTAAGTTTAAATTTTGAACAAGGGTTTTGCTTTAGGTACACTGTAAAAAGAAAAGATTATTACTATGCTGAATTTAGGTTTATGAAATACCAAATGAAGTTTAAATATGCACTACTTTTATTGTCAGTAACGAATTAAGTTCATTTTAAACAGATTAGGGTAAGATTAAAAAAAGAGTTATACAGAATAGCTATATTTGATATTATTTAGGTTCCATATCTCTTTGAACTTTCATGGTATATCTATTTTTACTTTTTTTAGTATATACAGCTATACCCCACCCAACGTAGTATAGTTTTTACAAAGTCTTATTATTCTTTTAACAACGGTTATTTTAATAATACGCTTATTAATTCATATATTATTGTACGGAACCCTCTGTGAGCGAGTAATACTCGCACTTGACCCTTTATTTTAATGCATTTTATCAGATTTGTAGACATTGCAAATAAAATGAATATTTCTTATCGATACAACATATTTTAATTATCTTGCAGATAAAATTATGAATTTTAACATAGTTTGTAGCAAAAAAAAAAAAAAAAGTCACGGTAAACAGCAAATTTTTGATGTAGAGGCAACCTAAACAAGCATTTTCGTCATAGAATGCGTAGCTGGAAAGGACGCGTTTAAGCGCCGGTCACTAAACTGTAGTTTACATAATTACTTTGTTCTAATCATCAAAAATCAAAGGATAATTCGTTTTGATTAATAAAATGCATGAGACATCCCTTTTTTTTAAGTCAGAAAAATATTTTTAAAAATATTGTTTTGAAGATTTATCATTCAAATTCCGTCATTTTTGACGTGTGTTATATACTAGTCCGTTAATAAATGCATATGGATAATTTTGAACTTAATGAAAACCTTCATAATTTAGAATGACTAAACTTCAGCCAAATAATCCGTTGCTCAAAAATTTCAATAACCCCATGGGAAGGAAAATCTAGACAAAATAATACAAAGAAACTGACGCTTCGTTTGTTATGGATCCCAGAGACATTGTTGCATAAAGAAAATATATAATGAACGTTAACCCTTTATCTACTGACGGTATTTGTGAGTATCATTAAAATAATTTGTTATAAAATTCCTTTAATGCATCGTTTAGTTGTAATACAGTTTAGAATGAGTTATAGATACGTTACTTTATCTTGTTCCAAAAGCATTATTGGTTACACAAAACAAAAATATTTTTAAAAGGATGATTCCTTTTGCCTTTGCATCTTTTTAGCTTTCTTGGCGTTGAAAAGGAAGGGGGGGGGGGGGATTTTTCAATTCGGAAATATTTCAATTGTAAGAATATTATATTTGTACATTTCCGAATGCTACAAAATACTAAGAAAAATATTTAAAATAAAAGATTTCAGTGGGGTTATAAACATTGCACAAAATCCCTATAAATTCAAATTTAATGAATCCTTCTAAATCCTTCAAAGTTTCTAAAATCCTTCCAAAATGTATTAAATGTTTATGTAAATCTTCTAATGTAGTTTAAACAATTCACGAAAAATGCTTTAGAAGATAAAATTTTCATGAATTCATAATTCAGTACATAAAGGGTTAAAGGAGCAAAGTTTGGTCGGTAGCTGGGATATTTTTTTTATTTATTTATTTATTTATTTTTTTTATCTGACTTCGCCGATTGAATTCATGTGGTGACTAAACGTGAGACTTTGCATGGAAGACTTTAACCGCAGAAACGTTTAGTTATACCTGTTATTTTTTTATAATAGGAAAAAGAGGATTTCAATAAAATTTGGTATAACTTTAATCAATGAATGATAGAAAGGGATAGTTAAAAAACTAAAACAGCTAATTTAAAATTATATGTGATTTCCACATCACAACAATTAAACGTTAAAAAGAAATATTCCATTAGTTTCTAGGCAAGGCGAAAAAGCCTAAGCCCAGACCCTTTCTTAATAAAAAGGGGGGGGGGGGGACACTCTTCAGTGACCATACATTAAATTTAAAATATAAAAGTTACAGAAGCAACATATTAATAATAATGCATTTTCTCGCAACAATTATTATCTTTATTATTTTAAATATGCTTTAGAAATTCCGGTTTTTAACTGATTATTCTTATTATGCTGATATAAACCGAGCCTTTTATTCATTTCAGTTTGAATGCATTTAACCTTCAGATTTATCAACTACATTTCCTATTTGTATTATTATCACCCAAGTGAATTTTTATTCTATTTTTTAAATAAATATAAAAAAAAAGAAAACGATTCATTGTTTATTGATTCAAGTATGCAATATATAAGATTTTATTCCGAACTTTGTTTTCCTATATCTGAATTACGAATTTATTTCGCAATAGTTTAAATGCATGTAGTCAGTGTTGAATTCAGACACGCTTCACCGGGGGGGGGGTTCTGAGGCTCCGTGGGGGGGGACACATTATAGAGTAGAGTACCAGGGGGGGGGTACTTTTCCACCATTGAAAACACAAAATCTCAAATCTTCCGGGGGGGACATATTGCTCCGGGGGAAATGTCCCCCCACCCCGGGCCATCCCCTGTATTCAGCACTGCATGTAGTAATAGAAATGATTCTGTACATCGAGTTGGATGCATTAATCTTATTTTAATTGTGTATGTTTATATGTATGTTTAATTGTGTACATTTTAGGATACTGGTTGGTAATATTTGTTCCAGTGTATAAATATTCTCTTATATCAACAGCTTCATCACCAGATCATCAACAGTTTTTATAGATGCTTTTATCAAACAATAAAATAGACGCAAGAAGTTATGTAGATATGTAGGGGGTCCCTTGTTATACTGGTCTCCAATCTGTAAAAGTAACTCATAGGAAGTTACGCTAAATTTATGCTAATCATACAGTAGTCAACAATAGCAGTTATTCCTGGCGTTAGTTTTAGATTTTTTTTTTTTGGAGGTGGGGGGGGGGGGATGGCCAGATTTTCCATTGAAACAATATTCCACAATGGCGGATCTAAAGGGGTGGCTGTGGGCAATCGTCCCCACTTGGGCTAATAAAGGGTCTGTAAAACGAAATTAGACGTCCACACGGAAAAGGACTTGGATCGAAGCTCAAACCCGGCGCGGCGCGGCCCGCCCCGGACCGTTTCAGTTTTAATTCACGGTACTCGGACTGAGTCATGTGTTCACTCTTTCAGAGTCGGGTCGGGTCCGAGACTTATTTTTTCTGTAGGACCAAGCCAGACTTCTTCTTTAAAGTCGAGCCTGGCCTGGACTTCGTTCTTCCTAGAAGTCTGCACGAGCCAAAATTTTCAGGCCCGGGTTCCACCCCTTATAAAAGCTAAACGTTCGGTCCGGCTTCGACCCATCTCGCATGAAAACCATTCTTGGACCGGATCGTACAGACCTGTAAATACCACCCCCCCCCCCCCCCCCAAAAAAAAAAAAAATCCACGTTGGGTTGGCATCTTATTTATTTTCGTAAAAAATATAGGGGTGTTGTACATTTGTTTAGCGAAATCTTTAGGAATTCAATTACGTTTAATAAATTACAGAGATATAGTCTTTAAAATCCAGGTTTTTTTTTTCCTTGTAGACCTTTAAAATTAGAATTTTATTTTATTATCTGTATCTGTCATTCTAAACTAAGTCGATTTTCTTACTGAATCCTCATTTGAATGTAATTGTCTAAATCAAATTTTTTCATCAGTGCTTATGTACATATTTTCCTAAATAGTCATTAATATTGTTATTTTTAAGTCATTAGTTTCGAGCATAACCTGAAAATAAAATATGTGCATAAGGGAGCTTAAAGAATAACTTTAATTGAAGGATAATGTTGCTTCAGAAATATCGCATATGTTTTGTAGAAATTCAAAATTCGTGACTTACACCATTTACCCATGCCTCTGAGCGACGAGTTTTTGACTCATTTTGAATGCAAGATAGGGATCATTCACAAATTGTATATTATTAAAAGTCGATTAAGACAGTGCTTCTCCTTTGGACATAAAATAGCAGCGTTAGATTTTACATTTTACCTGCTTTCAAAATATGTTGGAGGTCTGCACGGGTTGAAATATCCAGGCCCGGTCCCGAGCCGACTTATAGAAAAAAATTTCGACCCAGCTTGGAAAAAAGTTAAATTCTTAGCCCGAGACCGGCCCGGCCTAACAGACTTTCTACAAAACGTAGTTTTTTACGTCGATATGGTTAAACATTGTTTCGTATGGAGGAGTTCTGACCAAAAATACATATTATAGATTTTCTTTTTTCATGTTTATAATCTTCATTTTTAAAGAAGCGCCAAATGCTGTGATATTTATTTTTTTTTAATGAATCTCTATTTGTATGTAAATGTTTCACTTATCATTTAATATCGTTAATCCATATTCCATGTATTGGAGACTTTGAAAAATACTATACGGTAAAATCTGCTAAGACAGAATCACATAGGGAAAAAAAAAATGCGTTATAGACAAGTTCTCTTCTTAGGAGGTGTAAATGCAGTCTATTCTTGTCTTAGGTATTATTATATTTATTTTGCATGGATCAACACATTTTTCAGTTTAAGTCAGGATTCCGCCATAGGCAGGTCCTTTTTCACTGATTTTATTATAGTTTAATTTTTTTGCCTTTAACTCTACTATCCTTTAAAAAATGAATTTTAAAGTTTAATGGCAGTTTAAAAATATACGCATTTTTTGTAAAAAATTTTGGACTGAGCCAAATTTTATACATTTTTGCACGGATCAGATCAATGAGAGACACTGATTTTAATGCGGATTGGATCGAGACCGGGACTGAAAATTTCGTCCCGTGCAGACTTAGGAAGAAGGAAACCAGTCCTAGTTCGGTATGAAAAAATACGTTAGGGCCGGCCCGGCCGAGCCTTCAGAAAAAAGTAAGGCCCGGGCCTGGTCCGACCCCAAAATACAGACTTTTTTAACGACCTCGCCGGGACGATATAAACCTGAAGTTGTGAAGGCTAAAATTATGAAAAAACTCTTAATCGGCATGTTAGCAAAGCTATAAAAACTGTTTTAGATCAACTGACAGACATTTAAATATTACAGAAAGAAGGTGGAAAGGGCAAAAGTTAAACTGAATCGGAAGTTTAAGCTACAGGAAGGAGTTACTTACTCACCTGCAATTTAAAAAAAAAAAACATTTAAACATTTTATTAGAAGCCAATCTTTGTCTAATCTTTAGATGCCAATCTTTAAATGCGTTTTTCTGCACGATGTGTTTTATTTCACCATTTCTAGTCTTTAAATTAGTATAAGTCAAGAATTGTTAAAGAAAAACGGTCCAAACTTGGACCATGTCTTTTCTGATTATTTTACATTCATTTTGTTTAGGCAAATTTGAAAAAATAGTTACTTTTGAAAATATGATTTTTTTAAAAAAATAAGTTACATCATTTTTTAAATTAATATTTAAAAAAATCTTTAAAAAATAAATAAATTATAATTTTCTCTTTAAGGGGACGGTGAACGTTTGAAAAAAATTCTTTAAATTTTCATAACAGAGATTTGAAATTTTGTGCAAATATACATTGCACCATAAGCATATGGAACACCTTAAAAGAAATTTCCAATCTTGTTATAATTTTAAGAAGATCTTTTAAAAAATTTAAAATTTTAAAACGAAATTTTAAAATGCTTCTTGCGTCTTAATTTTTCAGATATTTCCTCGATTTTGGATTTTAATCGCATAAAACTCTATTACAAACAAATCTGTGTATCGATTTTTTAATCCCTTAAATAGTTTTTTTTTTTTTTTTTTTTTTTTTTAGAGATATTTTTATGAATTCCTTATCGATTTTCATCAAAATTCTGCCTTATGAAAAGTTAAAAATTAAATTTAATTGTCTTAATGAAGTCGAATTTTAAAATGCATATACAATTTCTTTTTAAGCAATATCAGGATTCTTCCTTATCAGTTTCATGAATTTTGATCAAAAATTAAATAGCAAGGACCATTTCAAAAATTTAAAAAAAGCTGGAACATCAGTATTAAGAAAAACAGATTTAAAGTATATTAAAAGGCCGAAAAACTGTTAGTGAACAAAATTAAAACTCTTTTAACTTAGCGTAAAATAATCACATCCGCATGCAGTTTTCCACGAATGCCGTGGTACAAGTTGGATAATAATAATACACACAAAAAGAATTGTAGATTTTTGTTCCAATAAAGGTCCACGGTCCTCTTAATTAAATGAAAAAAATTTAAAAATTTGAAAATTGACAAATAATGTTTCGAGTTATAAGGATTTTAAAATTACCCCACTTAAAAAAAATATATAATAATAATCATTTAAAATTTTTTTTAACTTTATGAGAAATTTTAGGATGTTATTTTGTTTGCAAATTACACGGTTAACCATCACAAAAAAGAAAAAAAAATCAAAATTCTAACTCAATAAATATATTTTTTACATGTTTCCTGGAACTCTTAAAGTAACATTGTTCCTTGAATGACACGCATTTCAATTTGTGTCTAATCCCTTAAAAACTGACGAATTATGTAAACGGGCATACCTCTGTGAGTTTCGCAGATATGAAGATGAAATTTTTTGTTTAATTCAGGAATTGATAAGGAAATTTTTCCTAATTGGAAATTGTACCCTACAGGGGCCGTATAAAAATGCTGTTTTCGTACTTTCTCAAATAGACCGCCCGTGGAGTTGCAACATATTTCATCAAATTTTGCACCTTTTTTATGAAACTTTGCAATTGGAAGTATGTGTTTAGAGGCAATATTTAAGGAAATAGCCTATTGTTTCGATCCTTATAAATCACCATGTATGTACAGTACACTGTACAGTCGTGAAAAAAAAAAAAGTAAACACCCCTACTAACTCCTCAACAAATTATCGTAGAAGAAAGTTACTGGTGCCAAACGATTCGAAATAACGTCTACTTTTAAATGATGTATATAAAATTTGCTTAGGGGTCATCTACATATTAAAACGAACCATAATTTTGTTTTTTTTTCAATAGCAGTACACAATTCTGACAGCATAAATGAACTCTACACCCTTTAATTAGTCTAGAAACAAATTTTTATGCAATTCGTACCCTAAGTTTCTGAGAAATTAATTATTTTATAACGAGCATATTTTAAGGGCTGTATCCAAATTGAAGTTCGGTACTCGATTGTTAACCGAGTACTTCCTTCTTGATCAAGGCACCTTAAGCAGTCAATTAAGCCTGTTAGATTGCAGGATAGCATAAGAAATTTCAAAATATTTAGTCACTTCTATCATAGACGACCCCTTAAACCATCATTTTGCCGTTTTTTAAGCATAATTTGAAAACTACTTGGAAGGAAAATAAGAAATTTTGGATTTCCATAAAGCAGGACTTAATAAATCTGAATCCATCAAAAAAATTGTAGGTTGCAGTTCATAATTTTTTCGAATATTAATTTCGTGATTCATAATTCATATCAAAAAATTATAAAAATTGCAAATTCAACGTATTTATGTTTGAGTATAATAGTATTATTGCTATACAAAAAATTAGGGCATTAGGATCATAATTTCAGAAGTTATAAATAAAAATATGAAAATGTAATTTAACATTACAAGCACTCAATTTTGAATGTTTATAATTCAAAAACTTAGCATTCAAATGACTTAAAATTTGGTGTCTAGGCATCGTTTGAACCAAAGATTTGAAATATCTCATTAAAATTGGGTATTGCTATTGAAAAAAATGAAGTTTGTATTCGTTTTAATTTGTAGATGGCCCCCTAAGCAAATTTTATATACGTCATTTAAAAGTAGACTTTATATCCAATCGTTCGGTACCGGTAATTTTTGTCTACGATAATTTGTTGAGGGGTTAGTAGGGGGTATTTACTTTCTTTTTTTTTCCACGACTGTACAAAATGGGTAAAGGCTGCTCTCAAATCCAGACTAGCTACTTTAATGGAAGGAAATGCCTCCTCGTCGGGCATCACTCTAACCCCAATGTTTTGTAAAACTGAGTTAAGGCTGCTCGTCATTCCCTTCGGTAATGTTAAGTCTATGGTCATTTGATGCATACTTATATTTAAAATATCTCCTCGGGAAATTAATGTTTTTAACTTCTTTTTTCTGTACACTCTTCTTAAAAGATGGCTCTATTTTTCTTAGTAATCAAAATATTTCTAAAATCTATGCTTAATTTTATATGAAGTGTTAAAATTTTACTCCCAGTTCTTCCGCTTTTAACACATAAAATATTAAATTAAACTTATATTTTAGAAATATTTTGACAACTGAGAAAAAAAGAGATATCCTTTAAGAAAGGCACGCTGAAAACAGAAATAAAAAATATTAATTTGCTGAGGAGATATTTTAAAACAAGTGGGTAAGTGTGATCACAGATCGCACAGAGGGTTTCGTTTAATATTCCTTTCAAAACACTTTATCCTTTTTGAAAAATCTGTTAGTTCCACATTTAGCAACCAGGGGAGCACTCTATTCTAAACAAACCTCTATCCGAACGAAACTCCGTTTTACATACTATCCGTAGATATATTAGTCGAGGGGATTGGTCCCATAGCACCCGAGATAAGTAGACGCCACTGGCGGTAGAGTTAGTAGAAAGTTAGAAAAGTGCTCCCCAGGTAAAAAGGGCGGAGGTTAGAAAAATTGCTTAAAATACACAAGTTAGAGCCCGGAGGAATAAATAATATAAGACTTTTTGAAAATTTTATGATTTGTCGTGTGGTCTGAGGTATTCAGCTATACATATGCAAAAATTCATGTTTCCAACTTAATTAGGGACTCTCTTAGAAAGAATTGCTTTATGTGGTAGCTCAAAGGGTTAAAAGTAAGACTTTCTCATGATTTTATGATTTGTCGCCTGGCCTCAGGTGTTCTGCTATAAGTATGCAAAATTTCAAATCTCCAATTTAATAAGGGGCTCAGTTAGAAAAATTTGCTTAAAATACGCATGTGGGAGCCCAAAGGGTTAAATTTACGACTTCTTCAAAATTTTATGATTTGTCGCATGATGGTGTTCAGCTATAAGTTTGCAAAATTTCACCCCTCCAACCCAAATAGTGTCTCACTTAGAAAGAATTGTTTAAAATACACATGTGGGAGCCGAAAAGGTTAAATGTAAGACTTTTTAAAAATTTTATGATTTGTCGTTTAATTTGAGGTACTCAACTATAAGTATGTAAAATTTCACGCCTCCAACCTAATTATGGGCTCACTTAGAAAGAATTGTTTAAAGTACACATGTGGGAGGCCAAAGGGTTAAATGTACGACTTTTTCAAAATTTTATGATTTGTCATTTGATGTGAGGTGTTCAGCTTTAAGTATGTAAAATTTCACGCCTCCAACCTAATTAGGGGCTCACTTAGAAAGGATTATTTAAAATACACATATGAGACCCCAAAGGGTTAAATTTACAACTTTTTCAAAATTTTATGATTTGTCGTTTGATGTGAGGTGTTCAGCTATAAGTATGCAAAATTTCACGCCACCAACCTAATTAGAGGCTCACATAGAAAATATTGTTTAAAATACACATGTGGGAGTCCAAAGGGCTAAATGTGAGAGTTTTTCAAAATTTTATGATTTGTCGTTTGATCTGAGGTGCCCAGCTATAAGTACGCAAAATTTCACGCCTCCAACCTAATTAGGGGCTCACTTAGAAAGAATTGTTTAAAATACACATGTGGGAGCCCAAAGGATTAAATGTACGACTTTTTCAAAATTTTATGATTTGTCGTATGATGTGTGGTGGTCAGCTATAAGTATGCAAAATTTCAAATCTCCAACATGTATAGTTTCTGAGAACGGGGTCTGTGACGGACAGACAGACAGAGGAGCGAGACGAATAGGGTTTCGTCAGATGAACGAAACCCTAAAAATGAATGCATCAAACGCCCATACACTTAACATTATCGAGGGAAATTCGGAAACTGAGTGACGAGTATCCTTAACCCGCCAGCACACGCGTTGGGATAAAATCTGTCCCAATCACATTTTTTCTTTAAAAAAAAAAGGCATGAATTTTTTGAGGACGCTTTTTACCTGTCTCGTACCCTTCAAGGTCAAAGTCGAGAAGGTGTAGGTGAAGCGATGTCTTTTCTTTGTTCGGTAGGAAGGGAGAAATACACCTCTTGGCCTCGGTCAGCGCTAAATCGCACAACGATTAGGTATAAACAAACTGAAGGCTCCTCCTACTCTAGAAACAGTCGCCATCTACTGGCTAATCCTCTAAAAATAACATCTAGAAGGGTTATTTAAATTAATTTTATTTTTCTGAGACTTTTTTCTTTGTTCTTTCTGTGACTAAAAAAAATAATAAATAAATAAAATGAGAGGTTGGGGGGGGGGGGGGGGGAGGGATATATTTTAATCCCAAATATTTAATTTGTATGCTTTAACATTGAAGTTATATTAATATATATATGTGTGTATCTTGACTTAGGACTAGCATCTGTTAATAATAGCATGTTTTATTTATTTGTTATTTATTTCTTTTATTTTTTTACTTTAAAGAAAATTTATTTGACATTTATTTCGCATTTTCACATTTCGTTGACCCTCATAGACTTCTCATATAACTGGACTCAGAAATAGCAACCCTTTCTTGACGCCGGGATCAATACCCACCGTCACGTGATGGTGGGCAGAGAAAACGCGCCAAACCGGTTTTTCTCCTCTGGTTCCTGCTGAAACTTTCTTGCGTCGGGCGTTTCTCTCGCATAAATCAAATCCGACAGTTGCCAATAATGTGATCACCGCCAAAAAAGACAACCTTTTGGCGATGAAAGCAGAAACATGTATGCCTCAAGTTCTGACCGAAATAACAATGGGATTCGGCCTCTACTTCTTATCTTTACTCTGAGTTGACCCTTGGCCTCTTGGGAGCATTTTTGCCGATCCCAATCGTTATAGTAAAAATAAGAAACTGCGCATGCGTGGGGACTGGGATTGAAATTCACTCACTAGAAAACTTGTACAGGATTACCAAGGTTGCTATATGTCATCATGCTAAATTGGCAATTACTTTTTGGCGTTCGAAAATGTCATAGATATAGGAACGAGTATATTCCTTATTTCAAGGAATATATTTCAATTTCTTATTATTGGGAAACGGTGATACAGTGTAGAGCTTATGTAAACTTATTTGATTTTATATTTATAATGAATTTACCTGAACAATATACGTATATTCCTGTCAAAAATGATAAAAATATTTTCTTAAACAGTTTTGACTCTTTTTCTGCTGCAATCAACTTTAATGCGATTTATAAATAAACTAGAAAGGTAGCCCGTCAAAAATGACGGAAATTTAGATATAAGGATATATACAACTCATGTGCAAGAATATGAGTTTTCTCGCTTGTTCCGCAGTGATAGATGAAAATAACACATTTTAAGAACGAAACACATTTATGAAAAACTGTGTACAGTAATCTGCACAGTTTGGTTCCAAGTGTTATGCAGATTTGAGGCTTTTTGCGGTCATGTCTATTCAATCTTTGTTTACATTTTTTTAAATTCATATATTGGACAATTTAGATTGTTGAGCCTTAAAAATAAATAAATAACACACTTGAAGTAAGGTTAAAAACTATTAAATTATCGTATACGATTTCATGAAATGGTATTATATGGTATTATATGCGTGTGCTTCACGATCTTGGTTACGACGTTGGCGAAATTGGCTGCAACTTGTCATAACCCTAATAGTGTGGGCCGCTATAACAAAAAAGTAACCAGTTTTTAGTAAAATTTCTGATATAAAGTAGCTTTCAAAAACTTGTGTAAAATTGCAGGCCGTTCTCGTGTTATGTCAGTCCTGGGAATAATATTTCTAACACTGAAGATTTTCCATGTATATATGGAATTTAGAAAAGCTTCTCCAAAAGAAAGGTCCTGAAATGACATTGTAATTCCTCTAACTTCAAAGTTTAATCGGGCCCTGGATGTTGAGTACTGAAATCTAATAAATACAGTTATTTGTTATTTTTTAGTATTAAGAAAGAAAATTATTTAAAATTTTCAAATCATGCATTTATGATTTTTTTCCGTCTTTAATAACTAAATAATGAAAAAAAAGGCTTTTGTTCTGAGCTCATAAATATGACAATAAAATAATGTAACTAAGAGACATTGCAAAATTAAATCTTTGTGATTACAAGCCATAAACAAACGATACCGCCACCATTTTACCTACTATGACGTCATTAGAATATTGCCCATTGATTGTTGGAGAACTTACTTTGTGAATGATTACCTCCATGATTTAATATTTTTGACGTTTCACGATGAATGAATCACTTGTGTTTGTTTAGGTTTATGGAATGAGATATTAAGCTGTGAAACTAATTTCAATTGAAGTTATCCAAGGATATATGTATTTTTAATCGAAATTAAAAACAATGCTTTGATAAAAAGTTTTGAAAAAAAGTTTTTGAAAAAAAGTTTTAGTTTGTATAACTTGTTATTTCTGTTAATTATTTATTTAAGTACTTTTCCATTATAGCGCATTTTTAAAAAAAGCTTGGCGCGATTCGGGCATCAGAAAGTGAGATATGTTGCGAAAATATATAAACAGCTATGAAAACAAATCTAATGAACTTTTATCTTTGGCACAGATGTCATATTCGCCCCATATTGGCGCGATTTTTTTCGGTTGCCAATTTGGCGAAAACATCAACAGCATAAACAACATAATCCGGGTTACCACAAGCAAAATAACGACACTTTGGCGCCAGTTAAGTACCCGTTGCGTATATAACATTGGCGTCAGAAAAAAATCGCGCCAATATGGGGCGAATATGACATCTGTACCTTATCTTTGTTTATATATGCACTTATATGCATAAAAAATCGTTTCTAAATATATATAATTTTTTTATATACAAATTACGGCACAGATTTCAGATATGAACCGGGATACCTAACTGGCGCCAAAATGGTGTTATTTTGCCTGCTATGGTAACCCGGCTATTGTTTTTTATTTATTAATAAATTGTTTATTTACTTTTATTTTCTGTTTTTTAATTATATAAACTGCTTTGTTCTATAGTTATTATTCAAACTTTTATTTGTTTATAGTTATTTCCTTTCAAAATGATAGCAAATAATTGAAAAATATATAAGTAACTGGTATTCGAAGGCGAGATTTCTGCCAAATTGGCGTCATAGAAAAATCACGCCAACCCCCATGCGTATATGACATCTGTGCAAAAATTGGAACAGATGTCATATTCGCCCCATATTGGCGCGATTTTTTTCGGTTGCCAATTTGGCGAAAACATCAACAGCATAAACAACATAATCCGGGTTACCACATCAAGCCCTTGGGCGCAAGTTAAGTACCCGTTGCCTATATGATATTGGCGACAGAAAAAAATCGCGCCAATATGGGGCGAATATGACATCTGTACCCAAAAATTACCTCTGTTTCTTTATAAAATGGGTAAATAGCTTTTTTTATATTAAATTGTCGGCACAAATGTCATATACGCCCATATTGGCGCGATTTTTTTTTTTTTTTTTTTTTGACGCCGATGTCATATACGCACCGGGTACTTCTGGCGCCAAAGTGTCGTTATTTTGCTTGTAATGGTAACCCGAATGTTGTTTATGCTGTTGATGTTTTCGCCAAATTGGCGTCGGAAAAAAATCGCGCCAATATTTTTATGACATCTAGTATATGACATCTGTGCCAAATTGTATACATATAGAAAAAATTGCTTGTGAGTATGAAGCAGTAAATAGGTTGTCAGAAAATACGTTGGCAAACTTCTTTCTCGCCAAGAAACTTTTCTCCGAAATATTGTGCATAAGCAATGATTGCTAGAAATGCATTTTTAATTATGATATGCGCTTTTATGTTTCACTACATTTATGCATACTATACTATGTGTATAAATGCTACAGTTCATATGCAGGGCTACACAAAAGAATTCGTAAGGGTTACTGAGTATGAGGGTAAATTGCTTAAAGGTGGTTTTTAAAGGAGTTATGCATTTTTACGCTGAACTGCATTTAGTTTCCTAAGAAATGTTTGTGGAATATAGATAAAATGATATACATGATCACGCAAAGAATTGGATACATAACCGTCTATGGATGATAATATCTGGAAATGTGATTTCAGTAGTTTTAGAAGTAGTTTAAATTAAATTTTAGCTAAATAGTGGCATGTAATAACGGCACTATTGGCTATGGACGGTAACTGCTGAAATCAATTTTTAAATTTTTTTATGCGTTTTCTAAAATGTTTACTTAGTTATCTTGGTACTTCTTAGTTATCCCGTCGACCAAATTACTGTCGCCAAATTGTAAAATTAATTGCCAATAATGGTTGCCATTAATTAATTAAATGCCAATAATGGCCAATAAAACCATTAATTCGACGTTTTATTTGTATTTTTATTAATGTTTTACTATTGATTTGGCGATTTATATAATTTGGCGAAATTGGTCGACGGGATATGTAAGAAGTAACGTTATCTTATTTACCTTATTTCCCTAAATAACGAAGTTTTTTTTAAAGCGTTCAGGATGTGTTGGAAAGTGTTTCATATTCTATGCTTAACGCATGATTTTTCTTTCTTCTTTAGTCTTATTTTGAATTTATTTTATTCTTAATTATATTGCTTATACTGCTTTATAGAAACTTATAGAAACCTTATAGAAACTTTGCCACAGTTGTCATATACGTTATCATATATTGGCGCGATTTTTTTCCGACGCCAATTTGGCGAAAACATCAACAGCATAAACAACAACATCCGGATTACCATATCAAGCAAAATTACGACACTTTGGCGCCAGTTAAGTACCCGTTGTGTATATGACATTGGCGTCAGAAAAAAATCGCGCCAATATATGATAAGCCAGTATATACGCATATATACGCCAGTATATGACATCTGTGCCGAAACTTTAATATCTAATGTTTAAACTCTTCGCTTGCATATAGTACAAACTATAACACGGATAGCGCAAAATAATAGACAGTTTGGTACTTTTCCACTGTAGGGGCTTTGGCATTTTTTAAAAAAAGCTTGGTGTAATTTGGGTATCAGAAAGTGAGATTTGGGTACTTTTCCGTCATGCGGACACCATTGTCGCCAAGCGTAATAGTTGACGCAAAATCGTGAATTGAAGCATTTGAAAAATAAAAGAAAAACCATTGTCGATACTAAAGTGAGCATTTAAAAAAATATAACATTTGAAAATTCCAGACTTTTACGAACTATTTCATCAAATCACAAATATATACTTAAAATAAGTGAACAAATAACTGCTATAAAATAAAGCAATAAAATAAAACTCATGTTAAACTCCTGGCATAAAATTACAAATATCTTTTAGCATTTTGAAATAATTGGCGCATTAGCATACATTTTGGCATGGTGTCCGTATAACGGAAAAATATCAAGATTTGTTGTCAAATCATATAAACAGCTATTAAAACAAATTTGATGAGCGTTTTTGTTTGTTTTATATGTATATTATTGATGTTTTTATGTACAAATTACATCTGTTTCTGTATAAAATTAGAGAAACGGCTTTTTTATGTTAAATAAATCGTATAAATATCGAAAAAAAAATGCGTGTGTATATAAAATGAAACAGTGAATAGGTTCCCGGAAAATATGTTACCAAATTCCCTTTTTCGCCAAGGCACCTATGCTGGAAAAGTACCTAAAGCACATTAAAATCGCACAGTTAGGAGCTCACACAGTACACCGTTGTCTGTTGGCGGTTATTTTATTAGTAGCATCGGGAGGAAGATGTAAAGATGTACTTTAAATTCTCACCCATAGATTTCGAAAAAATATCTTAAAAGAGTGGAGTTTAAATTAAATTTCGGTGACCTCCATTATGAAAGATTAATGGTTTTAAATGGGAATTTCGCCAAATTAGCCAGCTATCGCCAAGTTGGCTAACATTTGGCGCTACTGTGGTAACCCTGCATTAATATTTTTCAACAATTACTCATTTCAATGAGGCGGTCCTACCGGAATAGTGAGGGACACACAGACTTGGATTTTATATAAACTAGGGGATCGTACCCGGGCTTCCCGGGTTAAAGAATATAGGTGAAAATATTTTTTTTTTATTGAAAACTAATAATTTTTTATGTGCAGTAAATTTTTTAGATTGACCACTTACATTAAAAAAGCATTTTTCATATGGAAAATACGAATTATACAATCAAATAAATTTTTGAAATTTATCAAAAGCTATATTTTCTTATTAGCCGCATGCTAAGATTTTTTCCAAGATTTTGCTACTTATGGCATCCGTTTATATTCTGATAATTTCAGAGCTTATACATGTCTGGTAAATTAGTGTTTTACTTGAATTTATTTATTTATTCATAGTGAAGTTTTTTTTAATGGATATTAGCCGTAAGAAAATGATGACCTCTTTATTTTGTTTTAAGGAAAAACGGATTAATCTTTCGTAATCGAGCTTCGCGCGATATAGGGAAATTAAAAAATATTTCATGCTTTAAAACTGTTTTTAAAACTGTAGACAATCAGTAAACTGAGATGAACTTTGCAAACAAATTCCATTTGAAAAAAAAAAAAAATCCTATTTGGGTTCCTACAATCCTACTAGAATTTAAATTGCACGATTACAAATATGTTAGATTTGTGTTTTTTCAAAATTATCATTTTATTTGTGTATAAAAGAAGTATTAATTTTGTTAATTTGTATTTCACAAATGTGTTAGATTGGTGGTTTTTTTTTAATATTATTCTTTTATTTGTTTATAAAGGAAGTATTAATTTCGTTATGCAAAAATAGTCAGAAACAAATGCTAAAAAATGTTTGTTGCTTTATATGCAAAATGTTTATTATTATTATGTATTAAAACCGGCACGTGATAAGATAAACTTAAAAAAAAAATCATGCTTAAAAATTATTTTAGAAAATATGATACATCAGTCAATGAATACAGTTTTTAATCAAATTGCATTTGAAAGTAATTTTTTTCCCTATGCGACGAAAATTGAAAATGTACGATGGTCAGATGATTAAAAAATTGCAGTAGCGAAAATTTCAAGACCGAAATTTGATCGTGAAGTTTTGTCATTCACAATGTTGCCATTCGCAAAATGACGTCAGAGTTACGCACAGATAAGTTTTTTCTTCATAATACTGTATCAGTAAAATATAATAAAGATCAGTCATTAGGATGTGATTATCGAGGCTCTTATGCTTGGATTTCCGGAATGAAAACAGCAATTTTCACCTTCTCAAAATTTGCATACGCACTTCTCATATCCATATTGATCATTTAAAAAAAAAAATGTATTTTGTTTGATCATTTGAAAATCATTTTAACTCAAAACTTGAAGTCACGATTGTCCGCAACATCTTTTATGTGAACAGACGCAGTCTTACTTGAGATTCCAATCTCAATTCCGTAGCTAAGAGTTATTAGCCTAAGATTTTTCTGCTTACGGCATCCTTTTATTTTCTGATAATTTCAGAGCTTTAAGCGCGTAGTTCAATTACGTGTCTGTTAAATTTGTGTTTTATTTATATTATTTTATTTATTTAATCACAAAGGAAATTTTATTTTTGTTTATGGAATATTAGTTGTAAGAAAATGAACTCTTTATGTTATTTTAAGGGCAAACGGATTAATCTTCCTTAATCGAGTTCCACGCGATAGAGATAAATTTAAAAATTAACCTGTCATATCCGCAATCACTCTTTTAAAAAATTGGTATTTTAATTTGATCATTTTAAAATCATTTTAATTCAAAACGTGAAGTCACGATTGACAGCAAAATCTTTCCAGGTGAACAGTCCAACTCTTAACTCGAGATTCTAATCTCAGTACCAAAGAGTAAAAATTGACTTAATTTATGTTTTTTTTACGCATTTGTGTAAAAAGTTTAGTTTTATCTAAAAAAATCATCGTTTCTTTTAAATATGACGTCATTTTCACTTACTTAAGCATTTCACCTATAGTGTCTGAAACTTAGTACACATACACATACAGAAGGAAAATAAATTCGGAAACTTTATGAGGAAAATGAGTGTTTTCAAAAGCAGTATGTAATTTTCCGTTCAAAATATTATGTCGCTAATGGGATTTTGCGCCATTAAACCCTATACAACAATTTTTATCAACATTTTTTAATTTTCATGAGAATAAGGATAAATAAACCTCATTATTTTTCTCTTCTCTGCAATCATGAAAGCTATATTATTACCATCATTTTAAAGAAGTTTCATAGAGTACTTTTCAAATTAAAATATAATAATGGGATATTAAAAGAAACAGCTAGTGCAGGCACATATACAAATGAACAGCTTTCAGTTTAAAAAAATATATATAGTCAAGTTGGTTCAGCAGAAAGATCAGGGCAGATGACTAAAAAACATTCTTGTGTATTAAATATATAGATTATATAAAATTATGAAAAATTAAATTAAGCAAATTATGTTATTTTGATAAAATTAAAGTAACGTGTCTTAAAGAATAGCAATAAAATTTTATTAGTCAAGAGAATTTTGGACAAAAACTTGGGGAACCTGATATTATTTTAAACCTCTAATTATTGCCAAGATCTTCTGTGATTGCTTGTCTAACTCGGCAAAGCGAATACACCCAAGAGAGAATCATCGAGTTCTGTAATATAAATTGCTATTTTTCTGGCAAAGAGCATGCTCACTGCATGTTACTGCTCTTCCATAAAGTCACTCTAAACGTTTGTAAAACATTACGTTTTATCGGTGTGTGATTTCGATTAAGTTATTTTCAAAAGATAAAGCATTTTCACCTGTGAAGAATTTCAAAGCAGCTGGGGGGAAAATGACGCACTTCTACAAAACATATTTTAGTTCTAAGAATTAAAATACACTCTTTTTTTTTAATAAAATGACGTCAATTGCATCCGCTAAAGCATCCCACTTTTACGACCCCGTCTAAAACAACATCTATAGAACGGTATGCAAATGACATCATTATCTCGGAATAATACATAAACCCAGCAGAAAGCAATGACGTCATTTAGGAAGCTAGGCAAAACAATCTCGGGTATCTAATGATTTATATATGACATAATTTTTTTGTTTATAATAGCTCCATGTTTTATCAGATGTCATTCATTTATATTTTTTCAAAATTCGGAAAATGTAATTACACACGGATTGATAAAATTGCATTCTTTCAGATTTTTTATACGAATTAAGTAAATGCGAAGAAAATAAGTCACAAATATTCTTTAAAATGTATTTTTGTAAAGAGAAAGTGTTGTATCGTTTGTAAAGTTAAATTGGAATGAACTAAAAATCCTTTAATCTAATATATAAAGTTGAAAAATTGTCTGTCTGTCTGTAATGCTATACAAATCCACAGTTTAGAAGCCAGGATTGTGAAATGTTATGTACATGTGTGTTAAAACATGGCCGAGGCAACTAAAGCAATCCGGAATCGAAATAATTTATTGTTAACTTTTAATTAATAAAAAACCCCCACCAATTTTTCAGCAATTTCCTATCAAATTTAAACATTTTTCGTTATAGCTGCCAACAATTCGTTATAGCTGCCAACAGCTGCCAACAATTAAAAATTCACAATAAAATTCTTACCCCAACAATTACCTTTCTATTGCAAGACACATTGCATATTACGTACGCCACGCTGAAAAAAAGCTACTAAAAAGCTGTAGCGGGTATTACAATAATTCTTTTACCTCGCATGCAAATAATTAGAGATATGCATATTACGTACGCCACGCTGATTAAATTTCATTAAAAAAAAGGCACAGTATGGGAAAAATATTTCACTAAATCGAATATTTATTTTTAATTTTGGTTTTAGAAGTAAATTCGTGAACTCCCGTGCATAAAACGGGTTAAGCAGCTAGTTGATAAATAAAAACGAAATAAAGCCAAAAGTTATCGGGTTTTATAACAAACGATATTCTTAACATAGCACGGATTTAATTTCAATTTTTTTTTTCAGTTTTTATGAAAAAATGGCAACAAAAAGATACAGTAATCTATTATTTTATTATTTTCCCTTTACTTTCAAAGAAATGAAGTACTTCAGTTGCCACGATTACAAAAACAGTAATAAAAACTACAAAAAAATTAATATCTTAAAATTAAATTGAGATACTGCTTTCAAACAATTTGCATTTAAAAGAGCATTTTTTCCTTATACGATGGTGTAAAAATTTAAAATGTGCGATGTTTAGAAGTTTAAAAATTTGCAGTAGAGAAAATTGCAAAATCAAAATTTTATTTCAAATTTCAAAGTGTTGCCATTCGCAAAATGACGTATGCGTTACGCACAGATATGTTTGTCCTTTATAATATAGATAGATAGATTGAAAAAATTGTCTTATTTTTGAAATGGCGTACTGCGTTTGATATTGAGTGTATAAAAAGTTGTAAATATGAAAGTTGTAGAGAATTTTATCCCCTTTAATATTGTAATTGACAAATAATATGCTACGGACACGGGTTTCGAGATATTTTTTAAAAAAATCAAAAAAGGTTCCAAAATTTTGTTGTTTTTTTGGCCACAGAAAATTTAGCCTTAAGAAATTTTGTTAGAAAACTTTGTTTTTCCATGTTGGCATCATTATAAACAATTTAAAAAAAAAATCTTTTACCTAACCTTTTGCAAGGTAAAATGCACATTTCCCCTGGACTATTCAGCCGATACAGATTTTTGTACTGGAAAAGGAATAAGTATTATTCAAGGCTATAAGTGTTATTCAAAAAGTAACAATTTTCATTTGTCATGTGAAATTTTGTTCGTTTTTCTATCAAGCATTAGAGCATCAGAAGTGTTAAATACAAACTCTGATAAAGCGCCTGTCAGCACCGTAAAGTGCTTGGTTTCCTGGTGCAGGACACCACCTACAACAACCTGGTTGCCGTTCTATCAGCACGCACCTGCAAAATTAATTTTTCTGGAATTGTGTCACTTTCTTCCCGACAGGCCCCGATCATGACTAATTGGGGCCCTCGGCAAAGATAATTTAGGGGGCCCCATTTGAATTGTTGCAACATTTTTCAAATAGAACTGAAGGTCAGTCATGTGTGATGTATAAACAATATTTTCGGACCTTGGATTTTAAATAGAAGAAAATTCTTAGCTCTGTCAATTCTAAATAATTAAGTTCTACCTTAATTAATAAAAGTGCTTTTTTTTCTTAGTACAGAACAAAACACGTTTATATAGTTTAGCAACTTGTTATATTAGTTTAAGATGAATTTAATAACTTCTACTAATGGAAGAGTGTCAAATACACTAACATGTAAATATGAATAAATCACTTGTTACTTTCTTTTACATCTTTTTAAGTTGTACTACATAAGTTGTTGTACATAATATTAAATAAAATACATTCTACTTCATAAGTAGAAAGTGTTTTTTCAATAAATCTAAAAAGATGGGTTTGTTTTTAATGTTTCACTCAAAGTTAAAAGAAATAACTTTGAATACGGAAGAAAATTTATCTCATGACAATTAGAACTGATTATTTTCAACCACTAAAGTTTAGATATGATTTAAGTTCATTGCTAATACAATCTATTAAAATCAAAATATTATTTCTTATTTAACAGCTTTATAGAAGTTAGCTTTGCAAAAGCATTGAGGTCTGCGAGATCAAAAGGAAATTTATTTTTCAGAATGTTTAGTAGAACCTTTTAAAGACGAAATTTGTATTTGAAAATTTTCAGAGTTGGAATTGAAAAAAAAAAAAAAAAAATTTATAAATTAATGTAGGGATTTGAGGGCCCTTTGAGGTCCGGGGCCCCTGGGCAAAGTCCCGATTTGCCCATGAGATAATAAGAGCCTGCTTGTCGATGAGTGATAGGGATCTCCTGTCCTATCTAGAGAACGCTTAATTGTCCAACTTCAAAATATTCTGAAGGAAATTTTATCGAATTAAGGGGGTTCCGCCGTGTGATGGGTTCGCTTTGAACAGCGCACGAGTGGCGTTGTGAAAAATGCCCGAATGGAAGCAAGAGCAGAGCAATCCGCATTCAAATACCTCCAAGAGGAAGAAGGAATGCTCTATGGAACAGAGGCATAGCTGGGATTTTCATTTCGTTTAAACCGTACTTGAATCTTTAAACGAGTTTTTATCAAAACGTTGTTTTTCAAACTTTCCTCCATCATATCTTGAGAACGGTTTGACCGATTCACTTGAAATTTATATAGACTCCGCACATGTAAACGCACGGAGAGAATTGGGATCATCCGAAAATTCCGAATATTTCTATTTTTTTTTTTTTTCGTAACGAAAAAAAAATGAAATTTGAAATTTTTCTTTTAGAAGTCTGCCAAAAACCCAATTTTCAATATTTTCAAATGATTCTAGTTCATTCGATGCATTTAGGCTTACAGATTAAAACGCCGTTTTTTTTTTTTTTTTTTTTTTTCTTTCAGATGAGTCATTCAGCCGAAATCGTGAAGGAAGTGAGCGTCCATTTTTCTTTTGGACGCAGGTGTCTTCAGAGTGGTGTAACTTACGTTCTAATGAAGATTTTTGCTTGAAATTTGTTTTACTTATTCTTTAAATATCAATAAATGTATAATAAAAAACTCAAAGTTCTATTTTTTCATTTGTCGTTAAAAAAAAAAAAAAAAAAAAAAAAAAAAATCCCCAAAAATGCTTAAAATACAGGCCGTTACACGGGGGAACCCCCTTAAATATTAATCAGATACACTAAAAGAGAAAACTGTATTCATATCGAATATATTGATCTCAAAAACAACTATTACAACAACAACAACAACAACAACAACAATAATAATAATAATAAAACCTTACCTTATATATATTTTAATACACTTTTATTCAGAGTCCGTTGAAGACATTAATTCATTATCAGTAATTAATTTCTAACTGTTTCATTAACCTTATAAATAAAAACAACAACAACAACTAAATTATAAATGTACGAAAACAAAATTAAAACTTCTTACTGTATTTTTATATGGCAAAATAATCCATGCTTCCTCTAACATTCATATTTCTCATACATATACAAATACGAATTTTCTCCATATATAATGTACACATAATCCCATAACATCATTATATCTAACAGCTAGGACAGATTTTCCTTCCATTTAAAATAATTATACATTTCTGAGTTGAACTTCTGGCCCATCAATAGTATTCTTGATGCCAAATAATGCTTTCAAATGACATCGCAATCAAGTTCGACAAAAAAAATTTAATTATGATTAACACTGGTACCTACGGTCACACGCATTCAATTCGATTTATCAAACTTCCAACATGCCTCTTTCCAGCACAGGAAATGATTTCAATCATTTTACAGATCTATCTATCTCTCTCACTTATCTGTACGATTAAAGTTCACTTTACTCAAAAGTTTACTGATAAAAATTTAAGTTACTTTCAAATCGGTAATTTTAGAGTATCATATATTATGTGTGTGTGTGTATAGTAGAGTGCCGTTTATCCGGACCGGTCGGGACCGAGACTAATCCGGTTAATGAAAAAATCTGGATAATTGGACAACTTTAAAAAATGGCTATGGCAATATTTTTTAGGTAATTGCCCTTCACACTTTTTCCAGGCTGAGGATTGGCAGTTGTAATAGTGCACATTTTAGCATATTACAAATGATGTCTTTAGAAGTTTTTTTTACTTTTTTAAAATTTTATTTTCTAGAAAATTAATAAAAAGTTATACATAGAAGTACACTACATGTATATGTACATTCACATTCACTGTATAGTACATACATTAAAAATAATCATTGCGATAAGGGAAAAGAAATCTTTGATTAGTCTTCTGCTTCATGGAGGACATTCTTTTTTTCTACAGCCATATGGGGGGGGGGGGACGTGTCCCTCTTTCCGAGGCACTAAGAGAAGACAAGAAGCAAATTTTCGACCCCCTTCAGAGAATTTGAAGATAAAGAGGGATTTTCGTGGGGGGGGGGAAATATGCTTTGGGCTCTCACGCGTTAGAAGTGAAACTTCTTTGGTTTTAGAAACAGTTGATATTATACATTGGCATTTGTTGACGATCTAGACACACGGCAGTGTGTCAGCCAAGTTCGTCTGGCATACTAGTGCATTGTCTAGCATACTGGCATACTAGTATATTACAAGTACCAGTTCGAGCTGTTTTCGCCAAATTTCGATACTCTACTACTGAAAATCTATTTGACCTACGTACTTATAATACGGAGTACGTAGTAAGGCCCCCCTAAATACCCAGAATCCAAAATTTTATAAATAAAGATTAATTATTTTCCGAGATAAGGACATTTGAAAATGTCTGAAAATCGATAATTTTATCACTGACTGACTCACTCATCAAAAAGATTGTGTATATCTACGTCACCTACAAACTTCAAATTTAGTGCGAAGTTCGCTTACACTATAAAACTAAGGAATCGAAAAAAAAATTGTGAAAATCGATTAATTACCCACTTCAGGGTGACCATTTTTACTTTGATATTATGTCTATTAGGCGAAATTTTAATTCGCCAAAAAAGCGCCAAATGTTGAATCCGGCCTGACCATGTAGCAAAATCACCTGAATATCAGCCATTTTCCGTTAATTTCAGAGAGTTAATTTTTTGAATAATACTGCATAAAATTTACCTTTTTATACGCATTGTGGAAAAACAAAAACATCTTGAGAGATTACATATGTCGAAATACGCATATATTTCGAGACATCCGTAGTTGAAATTAGTCTATTCCCAGAATTAAAAATGTAAACAAAAGGAGAGTCATTCTTATGATTCAAATAAATATTGGTCATGGATGTGTGGCTACCATGGGTCTAGGCACTCTAGCTGTGGACAACCTTGCAGTGCCTCGCACCCCCAATGTCAGTGTTACAGGTACTCTATAGATTGCCACTGAGTATAAAGGTAGTCTATCGATAACCGCTGAGTATAAAGGTACTACTGATTGCCGCTGAGTATAAAGCCAATGGAACGGGAGCCGGCATCACAGACAATCACCTCATCGAGTTCACGGCTGAAATTCAAGAATTAGTTAAAACTCGATTCGCATATTAAAACGCAATCGATCTGCTAAGTCTTGGTGAAAACCCCCTAAAATCGGATTTTAACGGTTTACTCGTAGGTTTACCATTGTGTTTTACTGCTTCCAATCCTCCATGTTTTCATACTTTTGGGTGCAAGAAAGCACAATGGCAAACCTAAGAGTCAACCGCTAAAATCGGGTTTCCGGATCTTTCCACCAAGATATGACTTGGCAGACCGATTGCGTTTTAATATGCGAATCGAGTTTTAACTAATTCTGGAATTTCATCCGTGAACTCGATGAGGTGATTGTCTGTGCTGCCAGCTCCCTGTCCATAATGCTTGCAGGGAACTATCAAGTATGATTTCGATGTCGTTCGATACCGACACGAATTTTCAAACTGTTGGATACGGAGGCTTTTAAGATTCAAATTCTTGCTATGCTGTAGTTTCAGTGGGCGAATTCAAATTTGAATAAATGCTGCCTGTTTACTTTGAAGTTTATATGCTGTGTGTAAAAAAAAATGTGAATTATTAGTATAAAAAATTACTGGCAGACGAATGCTACATTTCACGAACCATTTTGAGTTGTTTTCGCCAATTTTCTAATGAAAATCTATTTGACCTACGAGATTGTACACACCTGTACTGTTTTATTGACAGTCCAAAAGTTAAAAAAATAAATAAAGAAATGTTTTGAAATCTTGACTTGTGTAAATATTATGCCGTGTGTCTAGATTAATATGATTGTTGTTGTTTCAGAAAAGAAATAATAAAAAATTTGAATCAATATATTTCGTTTCAAAACATACATTTAATATAGCAGTATCTAGTTATATAAAATCCAAGTCTCCGTGTGTCCCTCACAATTCTGGTTGGACCGCCTCATTGTAATGAATAATTGTTGAAAAATACTAATGGCAGGTTACCACAATAACGCCAGATTTTGACCAACTTGTCCAAATATCTCTAAATCTGACGATAAAAATAAGTTGTCATATATGAAGCCAACTTGGTGATAGATGGCTAATTTGGCGAAATTCCCATTGAAAATCATTATTTTTCCATAGTCGAGCTCACCGAAATTTAATTTAAACTCCGCGCATTTAAGGTCTTTTTTTCAAAATCTACGGGCCAGAATTTAAAGTGTAATATACGAAAATGTATGCCAAATATTTTGTTTTAGGAAATTTAAATTAAATTGAATGTTAAAGGTATATATAAATATTATACAGACATGCATACAATAAATACAATAAAGCCAACTGGAGTGAAAATTAGCCAGAGTCAGGAATTGAACCCAGGACCACAACGTACCAGACTGTTGCTCTAACCACTGAGCTACTCCGGCCGAAACCTGGGTCTGCAATTTTTCACTAATAAACTATGCTGGGAAAGTCACCAGCCATCTATTAGACAGGCTTGGATGACCGGACAACGACGAATAGATTTACTATTACATCGATCTACGATATATAATAAAACACACAATTATCAAATTAAATGCTGCCTGGTAAATAAACCGCTTTGAAAATCGCTTGTAAACATATTAAAAACCATTAAGTAAAGTGCCTAAGAATATTGTAACTGTACAAAAAATAATGATATCTAACAAAAACATGACTGTGAAAAAAGGGAGCGAAGTTCCGTAAAAAAAAAATCTGCCAAGAAAAGAAGCGATATCTAAGTGGGTGCCAAGTTCAAATAAAATTCACTCAAACTTACTTACTTAAGTATTAAAGCATTGTTTAAATTATTTAAAAATAAAAATTTTTGATAGCATATTAATAATAAATATAGAAATTGGCAAGTTTTTGATAAATGCTATGCTTATCATTTTCATGTCTTTATAAAATGATGATGTTAATATTAATAACAATGTCGTTATAAAAAATTTAATATAGTTAATATTATAAACAAATGACTCATGTTAAAGATTTGATAAACCAATAAACACACAGATACACTCCCACTCACCTTTGGCTATCACTCTAACGACTCCGCCCCCACCCGCAAACCTCAATGCAAACAGACTAAAAGGCCTGACAAAGAGGCAGAAATTTACACTTGTTCTTGGTCATCACTCTAGAGACTGCAACTGCACCCCTTTAAAGAGACTCAATACATTCAAATTAAGGCTTCCAAACATGAAATAACAAGTTTTGTAATATCATTAATAAAAATAAATGACTTGTAGGCAAAAACTTGCCAAGTTCTAGATTTATTATTAATATGCTATCATTAATTTTTATTTTTAAACAATTTAAACAATGCTTTAATACTTAAGTAGGTAAGTTTGAGTGAATTTTATTTGAACTTGGCATACACTTAGATATCACTTCTTTTCTTAGCAGATTTTATTTTTTCTTACGGAACTTGGCTCCCTTTTTTCACAGTCATGTTTTTGTTAGATTTTATTATTTCAGGAGTAGGAAATATTTGTTTAACGGTTAACTTTCGTGACATCCAGCTGAATTTACCCTATCACGCCTAAAGAAGTTTTACTTAAATTTTTTTGGAGAAGGCCGGAAGAAAAAGTATGGTCCTTGATCGATCCGGTTAATTGAACAATCCAGTTAATCGGCGTCCGGATAATCGGCTGTCTACTGAATTTCAATTTGAATTGTGGCTGATAGCATGGGCGCCGGTAAGGGTCATTGCCCCTCTCTAGATTTTAAAGTACTCCAATGAAAATTATTCAATTAAACAATGAAATTTATTCATCTCAAATTATTTAAAGCAAGTAAACACTAAGAAGAGGGAGAACCAAGGATTTTTCGTAAAGGGAAGCTCTGTCCCTTCTCCCCCCCCCTCCCCTCCCTAACCTCCGAACTCTCCGTGGAAGATAGTTTCTAGTTATGCTTTTATTTATCTATGTGTTTAACAATTATATTAGGTTAGTTTAGGGCGAGGCATCTTTGTCAAAAAAATAAAATTAATTGTATAATTCTCTATTTTCAAAGAAGTGATTAAAAGATTACTTTTGAAGGTTTAATAATACTGATTTATTTCATTTTTGCATTGCTATTTTTGTTGATCTGCTTAAAAATCGTCAATAACAAAAATTCTTAGTTTAGCTTATTTTATGTTTATATTTTCCAATTTCAAAAGATAACTAGTATGTTGTGGCCATTACAAAACTTTCTTCTATCTCATACATGTCAATACTTCAAAATTCACTATCACAGTGCCAAATTAAATAGCAATCTGTGCCCATCATGAGAATACTAAAAAAGATGAAATTCCGTGCATTAGTTCTCGAGGTATGACTGTCGCTGAAATTGTGTAAATCCAGCAAAAGGCAGCGTAGCAGCGCCACCTATTGGGTTATTTACACCAGAACCTAATTATCATCAACTTATGTCAACGTCTAACTGAATATGAAGTTTGGGGAAAATTCGTGCATTAGTTCTTGAGATAAAGCTATTGCGCAAATTATGACAAATGAAGCATAGCAGCGCCACCTGTTGAGCGATCTACACCAACACATAATCAGTAGCGATATTAATCAAGCTATTCTTAAATCTGAAGTTCGATGAAAATTCGTGCATTAGTTCTTGAGATAGAGCTATTGCGGAAATAGTGCAAAATGCAGCATAGCAGCGCCACCTACTGGGAGATTTACACCAACACATAGTCAGCATCCTTTCATATCAAAGAGTAACTTAATCTGAAATTTGACGAAAATATGTCCATTAGTTCTTGAGATAGAGCTATTGCAGAAATCGTGTAAATCCTGCAAAATGTAGCATTGCAGCGCCACTTGTTGGGCGATTTACACCAAAACGTAAACAGCACCCATTCATGTCAAGGACTAACGTAATCTGAAGCTTTATACAAATCCGTGCATTAGTTCTTGAGATACAGCTATTGCGGAAATCGGAAAAAATGCAACATAGCAGCGCCACCTGTTGAGCGATTTACACCAAAAACTAATCAGCACCAATTTATATCAGGGACTACCTGAATATAAATTTTTATTAAATTCCGTTCATTAGTTCTTGAGATAGAGCGCCCACAAAATTTGTGTCACACACAGACGGACAGACAGACAGACATACTCACAGACAGACATTTTGTAAAAACATGTTTTTCGGGTTCTCTGACTCCTAAAACGTGTAAATCCGTCGAAAACCGGAATTCAAAAATTTTCATGAATCCAATACTTTCTTGTAAAAATAGAAGAAAGTAAAAATAAAAATAGTGTCCTTGACAGTAGGCTACTGCACTTTAAGAAATGAGAAATGTTTCTTAAGCTGGGAAAACATAATATAAGGGCTATGCATATATTACGTTATCAATTTAGGGGGGAAGGGGGAGAGGGGGGTCGCTTTTTGATATCGTTATTATTTATGATCAAACTAAACTTTTCTTTTTTCAGTACATCCAAACAGTATGTCACCTTTTTTATTAATATTATTTTTATAAGTTTTTTTTTTTTTTTTATGAAAATATAAAGCTATTATTAACCCGCTCAGGACCAGCACCTTTTACACGAATTTTATTCGTTTGGCACCACTTTTTGTTAATTATTTGACTTAACTTTATAAATCACGAGAATGTCGTAATTAAATAAAATAAATTTTCTTTTTCTTTTTTACTGGTATCAAAATCAAGCGCTGCAAGCATTTTTTGAGGGTGCATATATATGCACCTATGGTTCCGAACGGGTTAAAGCATTAATTGTTTATAAAATTATTTCATACCAGAGTTTGGAATACCGCAACATTTGGCACTCTTGTTCTTCGATCATTTGCGCGATAATTCGCTGTTAGAGAAATCAGGCGCTTAATATGTAGAAAATGATACTTGTGTTTACCAGTAAAGAAAGACAAAAAATGTTGTCCACTGTTTTGTTGATAAGTTCTGCTTTTAACCTTCCGGGGCAGGGGGCAAGTGAAAAAAGACATTACTTTTGAAAGCATTATGTAACGATGAGTTATTATTAAATACTTTTAAATAGAAACTAAATCTTTTAGAGCTTATTTGCTATATATTTTTTTTTCATGTATTGATACGTTATTGACTTTTTGAATACATAAAGTATGCGACTAATAAATGTATAATCATATATGTATATCACTGCAAGTGTATAAAAAGAAAGAAAAATAATCTAAATATCAAATATTTTTTAGAAATTGATAACGATATCATCGGGTGGGGGGGGGGGTGGGGGTGGTAGGGGTTCGAAGAATATGATAACGTATGATATCGTAAGGGGGGAGGAGTTCCAAAATTAGCGAAATGATGATAACGTTATACAGTGAAACCTCCCTGTGCGACCACCTCCATTCAGAGACCATCCCAGTTGAACTCCCTCCATGAGCGACCAATTTTTTTGAAGAAAATGAAACAAATTCCGTTTTTTCCTGGTCGCTTGAAGAAGGTTTTATTAGAAAAATAATTCCGGAAAGCGCGTTATTCATCAAACTTCTAAACTAAGTTTAGAAATTTTTTTTTATTCCGGTAACTTTTAAGTGTTTAAACCCCTTTGTGCCTTTTTAGGCAATGAATTTAACAGTGATAACAAATTAAGAATGGCTGTCAATAAACTGCCCTGCTCTATTCTGTCAGGAAACTCTCAAAGAAATAAATAAATTAATGAAATCGTCATTATTTCTTCCCGTCATACCCCCCCCCCCCCCCAGAAAAAAAAATTGCATTTATTTACTGAACTTCGAAAGGACTTGGAAATAAAAGTTATAAAAAGATAAAACCGTAAGATCAAAGCAAACGTCAATGTGTTCATTTTTTAAACTCTGCAGTAATTAACTTTTGTTTTGATACTTAAATTTTCATATTCTTTTACCTAATGTGAAAAATAAATTTTAGTAACATTAATTATTACCTTTTTCCAACAAGTAAAATCCAGATTTAAACATGACCTCCATTAAGAGACCACCTCTCGGAGCGACCAATTTTTATTGGAACGGAACGTGGTCACTTTAGGGAGGTTTTACTGTATATATGTATAGCCCCTAACCGGCTCAAGCATGTCACTTCCAGACCTGACTATATTAAAGCGAACTGTCTTCGAAAGGTGTGTAAAATATTTTAATAATTGAATTATCGGGTAATAACCAACTGATATCACGTGACGGTAGGTTTTTCTCCTTTCCCTGGCTGTCGCGTCCGGTAATTCGGCTCAAATTGAAAAAATGCCAACTTTGACAGTATTTTTTGAAAGATCTGCCTCTACCAAAAAATGGAAAATACCATTCGATTGTGTAGTCATAATTTCTGGATAAGAACACTTGCCAGCAGTGTTGAATTCAGACACTTTTCTCCGGGAGGGATTTCTGTGGCCCCGGGGAGGGGAGTTCATTATGGAGTTCCGGGGGGAAATTGCACTTTTCGACCATTGAAAACACAAAATCTCAAATCTTCCGGAAGGTGTGCATTAGGGTGGAGCGCTCGCCTATGGGGAAAAAAAAATTTCTTCAAATCAAAATTGGCCGGTGTGGGAAAGATGCTCTATGAGATCCTCATTCTGAATATGAAATATCTTTGAAAAATATTAATATTAAATACTGCCCCAAGGTCATTAAATATTGAGAAAAAACGTAAAAACGCTCGGCTATGGAATTTTTTTTTTTTTTTTTTTTTTTTTTTTTTTTTCAAATCAAAATGAGGCGGTGTGGGAAAGTTGCTCAATCATATCCTAATTCTGAATAAAAAATATCTTTGAAAAATATTAATATTAAATACTGCCCCAAGGTCATTGAATATTGAGAAAAAACGTAAAAGTTGTGCATTTTCCTATTTTTTTCCTCAAATATACAAATTATTTTATTAATTTAATTTAAAAGGATGATCATCGAATTATCATTGCTGTTATTATAAATTTTTAGTAAAATTATGTAATATTTATATCAAATTCGCTTTTATTATGCTTACTCAACGACTATACTTTTTTTAATATATGAAATTTGGGTAATTGTAATTGTTTTATATTTTTTACTTAACCAGTGTAAAAAATATAATTTGAAATTATTCTTAATGAACTATAGTAATAAGATAAAAATAATTTACTATTGCAATTTACAAGCAACGAAGTTACCATTTTATAGTAGTCCATACTGTTTTTTGGTTTTAAAAACTGCCTTTTTTTTCCGAGACTCCAGACAAGTTTTAATGAACTCAACGCGTCTCAAAGGACCACAAACAGCAGAAGAAGCCTCCGTAACAAGTTTCACACATATTTCAGTGGCTTGATTGTGACAAGGGAATAGTTTAATCTTAGGTAAGATGTCTTCATCTATTGCCTTTGGATTTAGGATACAATTTGTAAGAATATTATGGTCTAAGAACTTAGTTAATGGTGGTTGTATCACGGTCACTTCAGCCCAATTTATAGAATCTATATAGACTTTGGCTTCCAAATTTATCCGTATGTAAAGAATTTCTTGACTTTCGAGATTTTATTGTTCTGCGTAGTGCCAAAGCTCTTACATAGTATGTAAATGTGTTGGCACTACGCATAATAATCTTGAAAGTGAAGACATTCTTTAGGTACGTTCAAATTACCCGAGATCACGTATGTAAAGAATTTTTTGACTTTCGAGATTTTATTGTTCTGCGCAGTACCACACTTATATAGTATGAATGAGAATAATAATGCTATGCAGAATAATAAAAGTTTCACGAAAACAAACGATCAAGTTACCTGAGAGACCAAAGACTATATCGATTTCATAAATTAGGCTGAAGTGACCGTGACATAACCACCATTAACTAAGTTCTTAGATCATAACATTCTTACAAAGTGTATCCTAAATCCAAAGGTAATAGATGAAGACATCTTACCTAAGATTAAACTATTCCCTTGACACAATCAAGCCACTGAAAGATGTGTGAGACTTGTTACGGAGGCTTCTTCTGCTGTTTGTGGTCCTTTGAGACGCCATGGATTCATTGAAACGTCTGGAGTCTCGTAAAAAAATGCCAGTTTTTGAAACCAAAAAACAGTATGGACTACTATAAAATGGTAACTTCACTGCTTATAAATAAAACAGTAAATTATTTTTACCTTATTACTATAGTTCTTTAAGAATAATTTCAAATTATATTTTCTTACACAGGTTAAGTAAAATATGTAAAACATTTACAATTATCCAAATTTCATATATTTAAAAAATATATAGTCGTTGAGTTAGTATAATAATCGCGAATTTGATATAAATATTACATAATTTTACTATAAATATATAATAATTATAATAATAATTCGATGATCATCCTTTTAAATTAAGTTTATAAAATAGTTTGAATATTTGAGGGAAAAAAAATGGGAAAATGCACAATTTTTACGTTTTTTCTCAATATTCAATGACCATGGGGCAGTATTTAATATTAATATTTTTAAAAGATATTTTTTATTCAGAATGAGGATATGATAGAGCAACTTTCCCGCACCGCCCCATTTTGATTAGGAAAAGAATTTTTTTTTCCCCACAGACGAGCGCTTTTACGTGTTTTCTCAATATTCAATGACCTTGGGGCAGTATTTAATATTAATATTTTTCAAAAATATTTTATATTCAGAATGAGGATCTGATAGAGCACCTTTCCCACCCCGGCCAATTTTGATTTGAAGGAAAAAAAAAATTCGCTCCACCCTAGTGTGCATCTCATTGCTCCGGGGGGAAATGTCCCCCCGGGCAACCCCCGAAATTCAACACTGCTTGCCAGTATCATGTGCGTTTCCGGAAAAAAAACAGAAATGTGTTGGCAAAAAAGCCGCCTCTGCTTTGCACAGTAGTAACGCGCGCTAATATTTAGATAAATAAATCATCTGGAAATCTGGCCTTTGATAATAAATCATTAAATATAATGATATAGGTAAATTGCTTACCTTGTTTCTTCTGCAGCAATCCTCATATACAGCTTGGCCGGGAATAATCCAAATTTGGCTGCGTATTCAAAAGTGATAAATAGCTACTAAACTGTGGAGAAAATATTTCGTGATTAATTAAATTCAATAACACACGAAGAGAAACTGATGAGGCTTCTGTGATTATTATACTACGTTTAAAATGTATTTTAACATAATATTACGTGTATTTAATGATACAAAATTTTGCTGCGTCTTACGGCAGCTTTTTCTTATATTTTCTTTCATGTTTTAGGTACAACAGCTAACAATACAACTGAACTAAATAATAATAAAGTTTTTTTAGAGTCATTTTGAGTTCTTTTTTTATGATGACGTCAAACTCTTGCTTCATGCGTGGGATAACATAAACATATTTTATTGATGGCTGTAATTGTTCTATTCGATGAGCAGAATTTAGGAAATGTAGAAAGTTTGATGATTACACAATGATTGATTGCTGCTTAATTTATTTTTATAAGGATTGGAGAGTTTGCGTCCTTGAAGATTACGACTTGGGTTTCCTGTTTCGAAATCAATTAATAATATCTGAGAGAGGTTATAAATCCATCACCCTTCCTTAACCATCTCAGATGCATCATGTAGTAGTTGCATGGATTCTCGGTGTTTGAGAAATTGAGGTTTGGCCAATGGTTTGGTCAAACAATCAGCTATCATGTCTTGTGTCGGACAATAACGAAGATCTAGTATACCGTTTTCTTTCATCTCTTTTATCGCATGATAGCGCACATCTATATGCTTTGTGCGCTTTGAGAATTTTTCATTCTCCACCATTTTAATACAGCTCTGATTGCCTTCGTACAGCACCACTGGTAATTTTTGCTTTAGCTCTAAGTCGGACAATAGTTTGATTAACCAGGCAATTTCCTGCCCTGCACTAGCTGCTGAAACAAATTCAGCTTCCGCAGATGAGTAGGCAATGCAGTTTTGCTTTTTGATGTACCACTGTATGGGACTATTTCCCAGCATGAAAATGTTACCGCTTGTCGATTTTCTCGTTTTTGTGTCCCCTGCCCAGTCAGCATCGGAAAATCCGATAAGTTTTGGTTCGTGATTCGTGTTTAATGTCAGATTAATATTTTTTGTAATGTTCAAGTAATTTATAATCCGTTTCACAGCGTTCCAGTCTTTTAAACGAGGACTTTCGCACCTTCTACTGAGGATGTTCACTGCGGCTGATATATCTGGGCGTGTAGTGGTTCCTATATATAGCAGTGATCCGGTCGCTTGTCTGAATTTTGTGTTATTGGGCATTAAATTTTCTTCATCTTCTAATTTGTGAAAACCAGCATCCATGGGAGTGCTTACTGGTTTCGCGTTTTCTAAATTAAATTTCCTTGCGAGTTCTTCTATTTTTAATCTTTGATTCAATTTGTACCCGTTTTCTGTTTTTCTTATTTCCATCCCTAAATAGTGGGATACCTCCCCAAGATCCTTTAACTTGTATTCTTGCTTTAAAGATTTTATTATACCTCCAATTGTTTCATTTTCACCGCCTATCAAAATATCGTCGACGTAAACTATTATATAAGTAGAAATGTTGTTTTCTTTTCGTGTGTATAGGCACGAGTCCACGGTGCTTTGTTGGAAGTTTAGTTTTCTTAAAGATTGTTCGATTCTTTTATTCCAAGTTCTGGCTGCCTGTTTGAGTCCTTAGATTGACTTTTTTAGTTTGCAGACTTTATTCTCTGGATTTTTCTCAATGTAGTCCTCCGATTGTTTCATGTACACTTCATCTTCTAGCTCACCATATGAGAAAGGCTGTGTCGATGTCAATGTGTCTGACGTTTAATTTCTTATGTGCGGCTGCTGCCAAAAATGTCCTGACGGTTGTTTGTGACACAACGGGGGCGAAAGTCTCGTCATAGTTTTCTTCATATTTTTGACTAAACCCTTTGGCTACCAAACGTGCTTTGTACTTTTGAGTGTTTCCATAACTGTCTAATTTCTTTTTGAATGTCCATTTGCAACCTATAACCTTTTTGTTAGGTGGAGGATCCACTAATTCCCATGTGTTGTGTTTTCTTAGCGAATTGATTTCCGCTTGTGTGGCTTTAAGCCAATTTCCTTTTTCTGTGGGATTATTTATTTCCAGTATTTCATTCCAACTAGTAGGTTCTATCATATGATTATTTTTTACATAACAGACATATCTGTCTGGTGGTACCCCCCCGTTCGATCTTTCAGATCTTCTTGGTTCATTGGTCGGTTGTTTGGACGCGGTTGGTTCTTCGGTTGTGTTGTTTATCTCTGTTTCAATGTAATTTTTGTCGTCATATGAGTTTTCTGTTTCTTTACTTTCTTTTAGGTTAATTTTGCTATTTTCTATAAATTTCACTGTTCTGCCAATTACAATTTTGTTTTCTTTAGTGTATATGCGATATCCTTTTGAGTTGTTGTCGTATCCTACAAAAATCCCTTCCTGAGCCCTATCGTCCAATTTTCCTCGATGTTGTTTATTTACGTATACGTAAGCTTTGCACCCGAATGTTCGCAAATAGTGTAAATTCGGTTTGCGATTAAATCATAGCTCAAATGGGGTTTTATTTGTTGCTCTTGTTGATAAGCGATTTTGTAAATGATTCGCGGTGTTAATTGCTTCTCCCCAAAATCTTTGTGGTAGATCCGCTTCTCTGAGTAGGCTTCTAGTCGTGTCTAATAGCGACCTATTTTTTCTTTCCGCAATGCCATTTTGGCTCGGACAATACGGCACGGTTAATTGATGTTTAATGCCCGTTTTACTTACCCATCTTACGTAGTATAGGGTAAGTCTTGTAATCGTTTTAAAATTCGAAAAAAATTTTTGACGGATTTACACGTTTTAGACACCGGAGATTCCGAAAAACATATTTTTAGAAAAAAAAATTGTCCGTCCGTCTGTATGTCTGTAAATCGCTGTATCTCCCGAATAAATTGAGATAGAGACTTGAAATTCGTTGTGTACTTAGGGAGTAATAATGGAAAGAAGCCTATTGAATATCAGTAACCTCGATTAATTGGAACTATTTTTTTCGGACTCTTGAAATATTCGTTCTGATAAAAGGTATACAAAAATTTTCGAAATTGTTTATTTGAAGGAGTGAATATAAAAGACAATACAAAACCATAAATTTTGCATCATGAATGAACTCGATCGAATAATTAGTTGCCGAGATATTTGTAATTTTTTTTTCACACTCTTCGATTTTTCATGACCCTGTATTTCATTCAAATTCCAATTCAAAGATATATTTTAATTGCAAATGAGACGCTTAATCCGACGCAGTAAACTGTTAGTTAATAGGATTGTAATTTTTCGAGTTATAATTAGAAAAAAAATTGTCCGTCCTTCTGTATGTCTGTGTGTCTGTAATCGCTCTATCTCCCGAACTAATTGAGATAGAGACTTGAAATTCGGTGTGTACTTAGGGAGTAATAATGGAAAGAAGCCTATTGAATATCAGTAACCTCGATTAACCGGAACTATTTTTTTCGGGCTCTTGAAATATTCGTTCTGATAAGAGGTATACAAAAATTTTCAAAATTGTTTATTTGAAGGAGTGGATATAAAAGACAACAAAAAAACATAAATTTTGCATCATGAATAAACTAGATCGGATGATTAGTTGCCGAGATATTTGTAATTCTATTTTTCACACTCTTCGATTTTTCATGACCCTGTACTTCATTCAAATTTCAATTCAAAGATATATTTTAATTGGAAATGAGACGCTTAATCCGACGCAGTAAACTGTTAGTTGATAGGATTATAATTTTTCGAGTTATAAGGATGTTTCTTTTACGCAATTCGGTATTACTCGATTATCCCGCCAACCAAAAAACTATCGCCAAACTATAAGATTAAATAAAAATAGCAAATAAAGCCTTTGTGCAACAAAGCCTTAGTGCTTTTCATATATTATTTGTGCATTTTAAACGTTGGTTTTTCTGCTTTTTTTTTATAAGATTAAATGCCAATAATGGCTTATCGTAAATGTCAAGTATTTAATGCATCTTCATACCTATAACGGGTGTTACCATAAAAAGGACCCTGTTCTGTCACCAAACACCGCCAAGTTTGTCGCCAACTTGGCGGTATATCGCCAAATTTGGCGGTCAAAATGAGTCGCCAAAAATGACGCCAAATTGGCGGTATCTCTAATATTTCGCCATTCCTATAGACTTCCATTGTAAACCAATAGCGTTTACTTGCTTACAGAAAATCAACAAATTGAGATATTTTAATGCAACAAAAAGTAATATTAGCTTAAGGGGTTATATTAATTATATTTAAGGAAGTCCAAATAAATTAAATTATGAATAAAAGTAACATGGTACAATGCTTAGCAAATATCACATGTTTTATTTTCATATTTTATATTATCTATATCCATGATGGGTAAGTATTACGGTGGCCCCCACCGACTAGTTTCTTAGGTAATCCTCTATCCCTCTATTTATGTACTCTCCCCCGTTATCAGATCTTATTGCTTTTGGATATTTCCCGAACTGGTTTCGAACCATAGCTATGTAGTCGATTAATTCATCTTGTACTTCATCTTTATGTTTTAATAAGTATATTACAGTAAATCTAGAGTAGTCGTCAATGAAAGTCACAAACATTGTTTTACCACCTATTGTGGGGGTTCCTATCACTGTGCATACGTCCGTGTGCACTAGATCGAGTACTCTACCTGTTTTGTTTCTATACACTGTTTTGGGATAGGGAGCATCGCTCGTTTTTGTTTGTATGCACGTTTCGCATGTTGTTCCATGATTGTAATTATTTAGTTTTATGCCATAGGCTGAATCGTCTTTAACCATTTCCTTTATGGAATTATAATTTGTATGCCCTAGGCGTTTGTGCCAAAGTTCCAGGCAATCTTTATTTTTGCATTCGTGCACCATGTTTACTATATTCCTTTCTGCATTTTCTAATAATTCAACTTCGTATAGGTTATTCTTCATTTTTGCCTCCAAATAGATTTTCCCATTTCGGGACAGCGTGCATTTATCTTTATCAAATAATAATTTATACACATTCTTTGTCGATTTACTGACTGAAATTAAATTAGATTCTAGCTCAGGTACATATAACACTTCTTTCAACGTAATTTTATTTATGCCTCCATCGGATGTTTTTGTCGTGAATGTCGTTTCTTCGGTACCTAGCGAGTTTAGAGTTTTGCCGTTGGCAATTATGACAGTTGTTTTTTCTGTGTCATTTAATTTAGTAAACTCATCTTTATTGTTTAGGATATGTGAAGATGAACCAGAATCAATAATCCAGGTTTGTTTTCCTGCTTTGTCTATTAGAAAGGCTGCGTCGCAGCTTTGATCTGGTTTTGTTTCCCTTTAATCAAAGGGAGTAGAACAGTTATTCTTGCCGCGTTTCTACCATATAAAATTAGAATAAATTGTATTATTTATTTACTTTTACTTTAGTCTCTTCCTGACAAACAAATAATATATAATCTTGTACAATTTTTCTTCCATTTTTTTCAAAATTTATCTTTTATTTCAAAATGTTTGTTTTAGAATTTAAGTAAATTTCATTCATTTGTTTTAATTCACAGAAGAAGACACGAGATTTAAAATTTCATTAATTAAACAAGTTTTACAACTATATCCTCTTCTTAAGGGGACCAGGTAAGCGAAATTTGGGAAAAAAATCGATTTTTACTTTTTTATATCATTAAATAGTTTAAACTTTTATCTTTCCAACGATGTGTCACACATGTTTATTTATAAAAAAAAAGTAAGTGTTGGAATTATTCATTTTTTGTAAGAGTACTTCACGGCTTAATGACCATTTAAATCTTTAAGGGACTTTTCTCAAAAACTTGGATTTTTCATGTTTGTGTTCCTTTTTTTCAATATCTATTAAACTTAATTCTTATTCATGCTTATATTATGTTATACTGTATACTTTAACGCAGGGATTTAATGATTTGTTGAGAATTATTTATTTTAGGCAGTGATTCTTACCAAAAATGCTAATTTAAAAATGACTTTCAATAAATAATTAATATTTAATTTTCAGTTTCACTTAGAAATGAAATGGCCCGTTAAAATACGTAAATCATGTTATTCTAACTACTCTAAAAAATCTAGACCTCTATTTTTCACCATTTCTGAGAAAAAGGTACATAAAGTTGGTGAATTTAACATGGCGGAGATAGGGCTTTCCCGGTCCCCTTAAATAACTCAAAGCAGATTTTTTTTTCAGCATAAGTTTACTTAAAAAAAGATCTTGTTTATAAAAATAATAGTTTCTGTTTTGAATATTATGTAAAATTGTTTTAAAATTTAACATTTTAATGCCTTTAAACTTTGAAATATAAAAGTATTCGATAAGCTGAATATTCGGTATTCGGTTCGCCTGTAGGCCGAATATTTGGTATTCGGTATTCGGCCAAAATCACTATTCGGTGCATCCCTATCCTAGACAAGATAAGTCACAGGTATTTTCCATTCTCCTGTGATTATATCATCATTTAATATAGTCGCTATTTTAAGATTATGAGGAATTTTTCCAAACTTCTTTACCTGTATAAGTATAGAGATCAAAATTTTATTTTTATCTTCACAGCAGGTAAAAGATCCTCGTCGTCTTTTAAATGAACTTTACCATACACTCTAAAAAAAGAAAAATATTTCGTGATCTACGAAAATTAATATAACCTCGAACCTAAATGCACAATACCCACGTTCAAGTATCCCAGAATTTCGGAAAACGTCCTTTATCATTAGAAACCTCAGGAACCATACTATTTTCGTGATTTAAAGAAGCATTTGTGCAAACGAAGTTTCTTTTGCTGTTAGTGATTTTCGGAAACATTTCGTTTTTTTACAGTGTTATTAAACAGTTTTCTCAAACCGGAGTATCAGTTTTTTAGGATGCTATTGATTCTTAATGCAACATTTTCAGCTGCGTCATTGAGTGTATTGCATGCAAGAGTAACAGAATAATATTAATTTTAATGCTAATGATAATGCGGTACGTTGATCTTGTTTGTCTCTAAAACATCCTTGTTGAAAATGAGAATGGATTGCGTTTGAAAAACCCATATTCTGGTTTGGGAAAATTGATTAATACACTCTAAAATCTATCCTCCATAACAACCAATCAGTTAAAGCGAAGCTTTATAGCTAATCATAGTGAGTGGTAGTGGTTCTATCTAGCCGAAGAAAGTTAAAACTCACTGACAAGGAAGGTCTCCATACGGACATACTCAGAAAAATCAGAAAAAAATACAGAATGTTCTTCTCCCATGGGTATATATGTTTATAAAAAAAATTTTGGCGGAACCTCGGTAGAACATCCGTAAAAAAATAATGAAAATTTCGCTTATTTGTCGACTTATCACCGTTTGGCGAAGAAATTAAATTAAAAAAAAATACACTTGTCAAATACTCTTTAAGGAAAAAATATTTTATGTTGAATTTGTTTAAATAAGTTTAATTTAAATAACTTTAGCTTTGTCATTTTTAGTTTGTTTTAACTATAGTTTTGTCATATATATTTATATGTACTTATAACGAATTTTAACTATCATATTTTACGATTTAGAACAAAATTTAAATAGATTAAAATTGTTCCAAACTCAAAAATATGCCCTATCGAGTACAGCACTGTTGATTGAACTTTGTTGCTATGGAAACAACTTCTTCGGTATGGAAATGTAATACGGCAGCATTATTCATCTGGCGCTAAAAGTTATTTTTATAACCGATAAAGCCGTTTAAATTTTTAAAAAATTGTGGATTGGAGAATAAAACAATGGCAAAATTTCGTTCAAATCGGCAACAAGCAACAATTATAATACAAAATATAATAATAATAATTGTTATAAATTCTTTCATGGTTTACGTTTAAATTCATTAAAATCGTTTGCTTTTGGCGAGGAAAAATGCTGCTCGCCAAATTGCGTGCCGCTTTCGCCTTTTCACGCCAATTATTCGAAAGTATTTTATTTTTTTACAGAATTTCTACTGTAATTCCGCCGCTAATTTTAACTGATCCTTTATTACATACATGAGTACTTTCACTAGCATTTTTTTCAACGTATTCTGAGTATGCCCAGTATGGAGACCTTCCTTGTGAGAGAGTTTTTGGAACTAGTTCGGTGGACAAAGATATCTAAAATATCCGATCTGAACAGGGTATTCAAAGCTGACTTTACAATGGCTTGGAAGCGAAAAAGTCACGTGATCCAGATAGACGGTTGAACGCGCGCAATCCGACTGTAGTTGCTACTTGCTAGTATCTCGCTATGCTGTTGTGTGCTATAGCCGGCTGTCTCTGTTTATACATCTGTGTGTAGATGTGATAAAATTTTGAAAATTTTTATTTTAAATGCTATTGAGACGTGCTCTTAAACCGCTGATCACGGATTACATCGTGTACGGTGAAATTTTTAGCGCAGTAATTATTTTACTGCCAAAAAGAGCTCATCAGTTTAGGCCTAACTGTTGTTGCATTATCCGAGGAAGTAATGTGAGTTCATATATAATTATATTTCTCTTTTTATTTTATATGTATGTTTAAAATGTGTTTTTATAAGCACTTATAATTGAAGTGTGATGTATATATATTTTTCATTAATACAGTACTGCGATATCTAGAAATAGGTGCTCAAAAAAAAGTTTAGTATTGTTCTCAGTGTATAATCAGTAAGTGTAACTCTTCTTTATGTATTATGGAGAATAGTACTCATTTTGTAAGATATAATAACAGTGAATCAAAGATCAATATCTTCTCCCCCCCCCCCCTCTTTAAAAATTTAAGTACTCTTTTTCAAGTATCTCATTTTTTGAAAATACTCTCTCTTTCCAGCTCTAGGTTATGAAGTGGTCTTTCTGTGAGAGTAGCTCTCAATTTTTATATAAACAAAAGTATTTATTTTTAAACAGCAAAATTATTCAGTTTAATGTATGTACATTTGTTTTAAACAATGAAAATGATAATACTAAGTACTGGTTATTTAATTGTAGTACACATTTGATTAACTTCATTTTAATTTAGCAATTATAGATTGCTCTGATTAATTTTATAATTTCTTGTATAAACACTTTCAGATACTGGTATAAATGAAAATACTTATTGAAAAACAGAACATTTTAATATTGTTATTATCCAAAAATGTACAATTAAAATAACTTTCCAAATCCCAAATGAATTTCAAATATTAACTTAATGTATAAACCAATGCAATTATTGAAGATGTCATCTTTCTGCGGTCAAGGGACTGAGTCAAGAAGGATCATTTTGAATTTTTATGACAGCTGGGTGCACTTGCGAGGCAGGATTTTTTTTAATTTTCTGTCTGTGAGTGCAACTTGCTAGTCAGTTTATACTGGATGTTCCCACAAGAATATATTTCGAACTTGTTGTCAAAGTCGTACTTGTTTACCACACTACGGTGGCTGATGATCTGGTTTCAATTACAGTTTGTTAATATTATGTTCATTTGGGGTTTGAAAGTTACTTTACCTGTGCACTTTTGGATAACAGTTCTATTAAAAAGTTCTTTATTTTTATTTAGTGTATTTTTATTACAAATGCAATAAGAATTCTAAAATTTGTAGCAACTAAATTAAAATGAAGTGATTCATATGAGTTAAATATTTTCAATGTTTAATAAAGAAACAAAGCACATGTTGTGAATACCATAAGAAAGATTTTTTTTTTTTAAATGTTTTCTAACTATTGCTAAATAGCAAATTTTCTGTATGAAGTTAGTCTCCCTACATTAAAAGTTTTATTGATTCGCCTCCCCCCCCCCTTTTTTAAAATCCTAATTCATGTTTTATTATAGCAAGTGAAAACATCAATTTTAGTATTGTTGCTGTTTTTAACCCCTTGAAGGGCGGTAAAGCAGTGATGGCATCAACCCAATGAAAATTTCACTTTAATGAAGTATGCGAAAATATACTTGTTTATAAATAAATTTTCTTGTGAATACTGGTGTCATTCAACTATTTCAACATTTTATGAATACAAATACCTTGCCCCTGAAAGGGTTAAGTTATGTATTTTTATTATTAGGTATCCTACTTTTTTAAATCTAGGTATGCTTTAGAAAAAGAATTGCTTCTTTGGCAAGTTTTACTCAATAACACAATATCTAGATTGAATTATTTTAAATATTTTCCACTTTAACAATACCGGTTAATAATTAAATACTTCAATATTTATTGATAATACAATTCTAATCCCCTTTTTTTATGTGCATATAACAATATATTGAAATATGTTCAATATTTTTCCATATGATATTTCATGTTTGTTATTTTTAATTGGAAGATGATTTATTGAATTTTATAAATATTTTTAAAATCAAAGTAAACGTATAAAGCATGGAAAATTCATTTAAATATTGACAAAGTTTTAATTTTTTACTTCTAAATATATACTTAAAAAGATATTAGCTGAAAGACCAACTTTCAGTTAATATTTTCATGTAAAAGAAATTAATTTTTTCCTATAAACTGTTTCAATTCATAGATTAATAGCTCCCAGTTTAGCACATATTTAGTTTATTTTTACAATCATTATCAAGAGTCCACGTTTTATTAACCCTTTTCTTCAAACAACTATTGCTGAAAATAGTCTGAATTCTTTTGAATAATTTTAAATTAAAAAAAATGCCTTGTTTGTTTTTATCTGCTAATTTTCATGTTAAAAAATATTTAAGTAATTCTTTATTGCTTTTCATGTTTTGAAATGAAATGTATTTTCATAATGAATTACTTTTCACAACTTAATTGATAGTTACAAGTTGTTTATATATTTATAAGAAAAAAAAATATTTATGGATTTTCATTGAATTTTGACTGCAAGAAAATATTCTTATTTTTATTTTTCTTCCTTGCCACCGCCCCCCTCCCTTCATTTCCCAAGTTTGTAGGGACAAGAGTGGATGCTGCAAATATGAGACGAAATGTCCAATCCTATCTAAGGCTGTTTAAACATTTTTTTTATATTATATCATATAAAATTGAAATTAAGAGGATTTTAAATAATTATTTAAATAATTCAGATCATTTAAATGTTTTATGAATACTCAAAATTTGCTATTGTTCAAATATTCAAAACATATTGTAATTTCAAAATGTATAAGGTGTATTACTATTTTCTGAAAGATATATTTCAAAATAATATTTATTATACATGTCATAGGCTGATTGAGAAATTCGACTTTTGCAAAGAGCCTAGTTTGTTTGCGAAGAAACAGGTTAATTGTGAATGGGAAATCATACTTGATTACACTGGTTGGCAACAAAATCCTCTCTGTAAAAATAATAGTTGATTCTTACTAGATTTCACTCTGGTAAATAAAAATATAGTAACGAAACTACTGTATCGCAAACAATTTTTTTGGTAGGAGGGTTTGCTTTTAAAATTAAGGTATTTTATATCTTGCAAAAATGTAAGTGGAAATTTTAAACCTTAAAATGTAGATAATAATATGTAAATTACCTGTAAATAAATGTATAAATATGATTACCCAAGTTACAGCGGCATAAGGAATGAAAATATATTAGTGGATAGCAAATAGTAAATTCAGACACAAAAGGGGGGGGGGACATAAAAAGAAAAATACACTATACAAATATCAACAAATTAAATTTCCATGATATATTTTATCAATTTCATATCTAAGACAGTGAAAACACTTCTTCCATGATTTCAATGATATCTGCTTCATAATAAATACGTATATAAAAACTATATTTCAAGTTGAACGACAGATTCACCTTAATAAAATAAATGAGAAACATGAACATCAAATTCACAATATATATTTTTACTTAATAGGTGCTAAAATACAAATGTTAAAAAAATTCTAAAAACAATCAAGATGTTAAAACATTGGAGTCATGACTCCAATGTTCCTCATTTATCTTCTTCATGTTAGAAGAAACTGCAATTCTATGTTAGGTAAATAGTCTAAATATTTATTTTGTTAAAAATACTCCAAATATTGATCATATTATTGAATCAATACCTCTGTCAATAAACATATGGGAACTATAATTTGCAGGTCTAAGCAACAAAATATAAAACAAACTTCTGAATTCTTTAGGAGAAATAACTCTCCGCTGAAAAATCTATTTGATTTAATACAATTGATTTAAATAAAACAACCCTGGATAGACATTTTAGCTTTTGTGCAACCAAGTTCTGAAAAGTTTTTTTTTTTCCCTTTGTGGCTGATTTGTGATGAGATGTATTTTGAAATACCAGATTCCTTAGAGGAGAACTCCCCCTCCCCCCCCACAACTGTAACTTCTCCCAAATGGAACCTTTGGGGGGGGGAAGTAAATTGCCTCTCCCTAAATTAAAAAAAATAATAATAAACTTTTTTTTTTTCTCTGGGGATTTAAAAAGAAAAATTAAATCTTATTATTTCTGAGTGATTTAAAATTATTAAACACTAACAGAAAATATAATTAAGAAGTTTTCGTCGAAAAGGAGTGACTGCCCCCCCCCCCGGCGGAAGTTACTTTAATTATGTTTATGAAAGTATTTATATTGTAATAAATATCGCATGCGCCGCCGAGCTAATTTTCAACGAAAGCAATGCTTCGACCATCGACTTTTTCGTCTATCTGGGTCACGTGACCTTCTAGTTTCGATTTCGCTTCCGGGCCATAGTAACGTCGGCTATGAGGGTATTAGACTGGGATTGCGGTACCCATAGACTTCTCATATAACTGGACTCAGAAATAGAAACACTTTCTTGACGCCGGGATCACTACCACCGTCACGTGATGGTGGGCAGAGAAAACGCGCCAAACCGGTTTTTCTCCTCTGGTTCCCGCTGAAACTTTCTTGCGTCGGGCGTTTCTCTCGCATAAATCAAATCAGTTGCCAATAAGGTGATCACCGCCAAAAAAGAGAACCTTTTGGCGATGAAAGCGGAAACATGTGTGCCTCAAGTTCTGACCGAAATAACAATGGGATTCGGCCTCTACTTCTTATCTTTACTCTGAGGCGGTACCTAACTCAAGATGAACTTACAGACTTACGGTGTAAACAAAGCGTAAACGGTATTGCAGTGCCTCGTGACCTTACGACAGCTTGAAAGCAGTCATAATGCTATGTTCACCCTGGATACCTTAAGATATCTTAGGCCGCCGAACTCTCTGAGAGAGTTCCACAAACTCTCTTAGTAAGTTTCGACTTACTTCGGCTAGATACAGGAACGACCACTCACTCTCGTTGGTTATGAAGCTTCGCTTTTACTGATTGGCTGTTGCGGCCGTTTTTATTTTAAGCGCATGCGCATACTTTACTTTTATTCAGATCACAGGCACAGTGACACTACTGAGATATCTTAGGTAAGTTTTTCGATGTAAACAGGTATCTAATTCCGGTAGGTTACCACTTCAAAACTGGTGGTCTAAGATATCTTAAGTTTCTAGTGTAAACAGGGTATTAGTTTAAGTGCAGGTGGATGCGCATGCAACCACTATAAATGTAACAGCGGCCTCTTAAGGTGCGTTTTCACTGGTCTACCCAAGGTCTAACTTATCTAACTTTTTACCTAAGCACAAGATTTTAGGTCGTTAGAACGCGATTTTGTAGGTTTGATTCGTGATCAATCCTAAGCACGGCTTACCCAAGCGCAGCCAATTAAAATTGAGTATTTTGATAATAATGGCGGTGTTGTCAATTTTCTAAGTGATGATTTTTTTTAATTATTCTGTTTTTACGTCAAAGAATAATCTATTTTTTGTGATTGAAGCAAAATGGTAAATTTTATTAACATGTTGGATAAATATCCTCTTTTATTATTGTCTTTTAATTTAATAAATTGTAGGTAATCCATATGGATTGTATATGGATAAATATCGCTATTTTTTCTAATCATTCAGATGCATTTTATTAATATTAGAATACTAATTATATAGCTCGTTTAAGGATTTTGTTTCAGATATAAGGACGAAGATATGTCCAGTTCTCAAAATCATTTTATTTTTATTGAGCGTTAATGGACTTTACCCATGTGACGTCAGCCGCGGGTAAGCAGAAGAAAAACACCAATAGGCGTGGAGAACATTTTAACACTGCTCCCCATTCGTCCAATAAACAGTCTTTTTCGGAGGGTTTTCCCCCGCAGAGGAGTGGTTGTTGCCATTCGTGGGTAAAGTCCATAGTATACAAAGAATAAAAGTGATTTTTAAGAATATTTGTTTCTTAGAATGAATTGCTTCATTGATTATATTAGGTTACTTGATAGGGTATTTCTGATCAATTTAGATTTAAATTTCCCTTTACTCACTTAAAATAATTGTAAGTGTTAAGAAGGATATTGTTTACTGTAACCCATTGTTATTTAAATGGAAAATTAGTTACAGGCAAACTTCAATCTTCAAGTACTTGATTACGCATGTTTAAGCGAGCATGTAAACAAAGTTTCTATAAAATAAACAAGCCATTGTATTTTCCTGTTCTCCTTTAAGCAAGAAAGATGCGATTGCTCTTTACTCCTTTTCAGATACTTACTTGTGAACTTTGTCATGCAAAGAAAACACTGCTGATCTACTTATTTATTTTATTTTTAATACATTTCACCTGCAGATGTGTTATCTTTCTTTTTGTTGTTAAAATTAATGCTGAAACTTTTATGCAGATTTATAACTTTGTATGAAGTTTAAATCAATTGAGAGATATTCAAACCATGTGTAGCTTTTCTATGTGCCCATTTCGAAGAATTTGTACACATTACCATTCCAATTCGATAGGCAGTTGTAAACGCCTATTCAATGCATTTTAAATTAAATCATACCAAAATAATAGGAGATTCTCTATTTGAAATATTTACTATTTATAAAATTTTGTTTAAATTGTTATTTAAGTGCATTTCTTTTACAAGTATAGCTATGGATTTATCTTACAGCATAGATCATCAGTTTAAATGTACCTGTTTATCTATTAAAGTAAAAAAAATATTTATTCATTTATTTATTTTTTCAAAAAGCATTATTATTCTTACTATTTTTGAAAATGGAATTCATTATCAAAAAATAAAATGCTCTCTGTGGAAGATTCTTTGATTTGAGTCTATATGTTTGAGTGTATATTAAAGTTTTAGACAAATCATGAATTCATGATATATATAAATTCAGTGGTCAAAATAGTATGGTAGAAGCAATGAAACTATAGTAGGCCCTAGTTTTGTCATTGTTTGTTGTGTAATATGTTATTTTTTGGAAAATATAATTTTACGAGTAATGTAATTAAAAAAACCAGTTTGTAAAGGAGCATCAATATTATTTTTGACGTTACATCCAGAAATTTTATATATCAATCAATAAGAAGTATACCAGTGGAGGTAAGCGTCTGGCGGATCAGTTGGTGCCAGGATAGAGATAGATCTTCAAATTTGAATGCTTTCAGAAAATCACAGGTGTGTAGTTTTATTGTATAATAAGTGACTACCATTAGTGATCGTCTGCAAGCAACTGGTATTTGTCTCGTGCCCTTGGAGCTTGGACTGTATGCTACTTTTATATGGATTGTGGATTCATCTTTGCATCAGAAGATTTTAAAAAATCTGCGAGTATGGCAGGACTCCCACTTCTATGTCAAAAGAGGAGACAATAAAGTAAGTTTATTAAAGTAACATCAAAAATAATATTTGTGCTCCCTACAAACTAGTTTGTTTTTTTAATTACATTACTCATTAAATTACATTTTCCAAAAATAACATGCTACACTACAAACTATGAGAATACAATAAGAAAAGTAAGAACAAAAATTATTTAGCTGAAAATATTTTTAAATACCCATAAGTAAAATTGTAAATATAATGTGAAATAAACATTTATATGTTTCAGTCTGGGGCATAAATAAAATCTGCCGCTAAGTAAAAAAAAAGTATGGGCCAGGCTTACGTATATCCCCATCTTGTTTGTTACCAGGGCAATTTTTTCTTCTATTTTATTTTATTTTATAAGATGAAAAAAAAGGGGGGTTGGGGAGATATGTTTTTAGATAATAAAAAATTTTAGAGTTTTCTTTTTTAAAGTAAAAAAGTGTACTTAAAAGATGCAAAAAGGGTTTGTTGTTTATATTCATATGAGACTAAGTGTTTTTGAAAGTAAAATGAAAAAAAAAATAAAAGCATTTTTAAAAGATTAAAGAGTTTGTTGTTTTAAGACGACAAAGTGGTTTTTTTCCCTTATGTTAATTATATTTATTGTCATCAGAGCAGTTACATGATACAGTTGGTATGATTTAAAATTGAGTAGTATCGACCGAAACTGAAACTTGTTAAATTTTGACTCTTCGATTGCTTTTTATCTTATTGTTTTGTTAATAATTATGAATGCAGAAAAAAAATAAAAGAGAAGTCTTTGTGTATCTTTAGGAAAATTTTAAAAATTAGATTGAAAACAGTGATTTATAAAGCATGTAACGTGCAAAAGAAAAAAAAATCTAAATAAACAAACTGTCAACAACAACACTGAAACAACATTCCATACTTAAATAAACTGTCACATTGTATTAACCTAAATAAACAAACCGCCCGTTGCAAATAATGTTTAAAAATTAATGATAAGATAATCTTTCAAAAGTTACAATTATGACAGAAACATTTTTATAATAAGAGATGGGTCTTTTATGTGTATAATAAACTTAATCTTTTGTAGAAAGATTTTAATGTCCACCAGAACAATTTTAAGTATGTGCAGGTAGGACAAATTTCTGCAACTTTTAAAGGATTAATATAACTGTTTTTGTATTTAAATGTAGTTTTGTTAGTCTTCTGACAGTTGATGGAATTTAGACCTAATTTAAGTAGAAGCATGTGTAATTTTATGAATCATTGCTTAGGGGTAAAATTCTTTTATGAGATTTTTCTTAATGTTACAAACAATATGGCACAGATGTCATATATGCCCCATATTGGCGCGATTTTTTTCTAACGCCAATGTCATTATACGCAACGAGTGCAGTGCATATTGGCACCAAGGTGTCATTATTTTGCTTGATATCGTAACCCGGATGTTACTGTTTATGCTGTTGATGTTTTCGCCAAATTGGCGTCGGAAAACAATCGTGCCAATATGGGGCGTATATGACATCTGTGCCGTTACAAATTATATACTATTTTAATAAATATATATAATCAGCTATTTTCAGTTCCCATATTTGATTTTGAGTAGTACTTTAGTAAAAAATCAGCATTTACCATTTGAATAAAATATTTATTTATTTTTGTATTATATTTTGCCTTTCATTTTTTTAAAATATTAATATGTTTAGAGTGCTTTTAATTTTTTAAATATAATTATGCTTGAGATATTTTGATTTAAAATGTTGAGGCTTGCCTTTTGTGAATCTATATTACTACTTTATCCTAAAACTTGATGAAAATTTAGTGTAAACAAAAGAACTGTTTTGCAGTATTGTTATTAAAATACCATACAATAAACTTATTCTAATAAGCATTTTTTCATAATTAGCATTCTGTAATAAATATCTAGATGGTACAGTAGCATAACTATTTCGGTTTTTGTCTAATGATTTCAAACAAGTATACTTAAATTTCTTAGCTAGTTGGTTATTCATTTGTAAATAATATTGGATTTTCAAAAATTAATTTCTATATGTGTATGCATGCAGACTTGTATAAAACCAAAAACTTTCTGCGCACATAAATATTGGGTCAAAAACTTTCTGCAAATTAGTTTAATGTTTAATAAAATAACGTGTTATATTACTTTGACGGTATGAATTAAAAACAGTAGTTTTAAAATAATTACGATTTAAATTAAATATTAATTACAGAATAACTATGTTGGCTACAAAAAATATAAAGCTAAAAATCCATGATAAGTAGCGGTGATTCTGTTCCGAATTTTCCTAAAAATTAAGGCAGTCATTTCCGAAAATTAAAAAAAAATCGGTCATAAATCCGAAAACTCGGACATTAAAATACATCACGAATTTCGACAAATGGTCGCCGAAAAAAATCAATTTCGTCAATCGTTTGAAGAGAAATTGCCAATTTCGTCAAAGGGTCCGCACATTTCATCAGAAGATCGCAAAATAACACAAATTTTGTTAAAGGATCTCGAAAAAACGCGAATTTAGTCCAGGGATTACGAAAAAATGTGAATTTCGTCAAAGAATCACGGAAAAAAACGTAAATTTCGTCAAAAGATCGCGAAAAAACGGCAATTTCGTCAAAAAATCGCGAAAAAACGGCAATTTCGTCAAAAAATCGTGAAAAACCCGGCAAATTTCGTCAAAAGATCGCGAAGAAAACGGCAAATTTGTCAAAAGATCCTCCCCCCACCCCCTCTGTGTTGTAATCTTTCAGAAAATTTGCTGTGAATTTCAGAATTTTATTTTTACCCAGAATCACCCTTGATGATAAGAAGGGATGAATTCTTATCAGTTATTTTATCAATGCATTTAGAAACAGTCCAATCCTTAATATTGTGACCTCTTCTCACAAAATGCCAGTCACTCTGGTCACAGAAATAACAATCGCATTTTGTTAGTAGATGTCCATTCACAGGTATCATCATTAAAGAGACCGATGAGTTTTTATTGCTGTCCTTTGAAGAAATTCTCGTTTTTCCCGAGATCATTTGGCGAAATTTCCCTTTTCCCGTGATTTTTTGACGAAATTTGCATTTTTTTCGCGATCCTTTGGCAAAATGTGCTTTTTTTCTCCTATCTTTTGAAGAAATTCGTGTTTTTTTTTCGCTATTCTTTTATGAAATTTTCGTTTTTTTCGCGATCCTTTAACGAAATGTGCACTTTTTCCGCGACCCTTTTACGAAATTCGTGTTTCTTTCACGATCTTTGACGAAATTAGTTTTTTTCCGCAATTCTTTTACGGAATTTGCGTCTTTTTTCACGATCCTTTGACAAAATTCGCGTTTTTTCCGCTATGCTTTTACGAAATTAGTTTTTCTCCTGCGATTCTTTGACAAAATTTTTTTCCCACGATTCTTTAAAGAAATTCGCTTTTTTCCAGGGTCCTTTGATGAAATCCGCACGTTTTTTCCGCGATGCTTTGACAAAATTGGTTATTTTTTCTGCGAACAATTGACGGAATTGGTTTATTTTCGGCGACCATTTGTTGAAATCCGCAATATAATCCAGTGGTTTTTTTGTGTCTGAATTTTCGGACTGATGGACGATTTTTTCAAATTTTCGGAAAATTCGGAACAGAATCACCCAGGACAAACACATAAATCGTACATTTTTAATTTTTCGGTAGTTAAAAAAAAAAAAATACAAGAACAAAAATTACGTTTTTTTTTTCTAAGAAAATTTCCACAAAATTCCGAATTTTGCGGAAAATTTTCCGTGTGCGTGTGTGCGTCTATATTATGCAACTCTGTATGCATGTATTAGATTCTTTTCTCTCTTCTAATTTGCTAGTTGCTTTAGCTGCTACAGTTGATGATATTTTTGCATAAGAAATTTGTTTAAATGAATTGTATTTGATTAAAAGTGTATAAATAATATTTTTGTGTTCTTGTGGTATTCACTTTAAATATGCGTTGATAGATATGGCTGCAATGATAAAATTTGGGGTATAAAATTTCTCTTTTTTTAACAAACGTTTAAAACTGTGTTTAGTTATCTTTGTCAGTTTAAATAAATGTCTTTTCCTGAATAAACAATTCCATGTATATTGTAATTCGATTATTGAACTTTTCACATCTATTTTTAACTGTCCCACCAGATGGGGCACCTTAGGACAAAGCACAAGTTCAATAAATATATTTTTTAATTTTCTTATAATGGATATATTATCAAAAGCTATTTAATACTGTAGGCAAAGGTTAAAAGGTTTCTTTAGATTGGATATCCTCTTCATCGTTTAGATAATGAGTAACTATTCTGTGCATAAAAAGTACGACATGTGACTACTTTTATTAAAACTTAGTGTGCCAACTGAAAGATTAACTTGTACATAAAAGCAGGGCCTTTATTTCTGAAAAAATGTTTAGTTAACATTCAGTTTGACACAATAACATCCTTTTAGAAGTCTGTCTTTGGGTAGCTTTGGTCCTGAGTACTATTTTAAAGATTTAAAAAAAAAAAAAAAAAAAAAAAAAGATCAAAATTTTTAATATTTTACTCTATAGCGGCAACCAAGATAATTGCTAAGTTATCTCATATATACAACCAGTGATGTAGTCGTAAACAAACCAGGGGGTATACGTTCAAGGCAGAGAGTATACGCTATAGTATTTTTGAGAAGCAAAGGGTATACGGTATTCCTTAAAAAAATCCAGAAGGTATGCAGTGTATACCTTCCACTACAACCCTGTTTACAATTGTAAAATCTTATTTATGTTTTATGATATTTACATTTAAAATGTAAATATAAGCTTGGCAAACTCGTAACTACAACCTTGGTGTTTTTGTGAGGGCCGCTATAATGAGGAAATACCTTTTATTTTTATTTTCCTTTATATTCACAAAATGTTTAGGAGACCATACATACAATATATGTATATATATAGTTGTGTATGTATATATATATGTATGTATATTTATATGTATATATAACACTGGCGCCCGGCTAACCGAAAAGTACCAAAATAAGTATAGGCTGTGTATGCGAATACTGTGCGTAACTTTAGGAATGAAGACGATTAGGTTTCTTTTTCACATTTTTTATAACACACAGCACACAAATGTTACAAACAATCACGAACACTGAAGAACATAGAATGATGAAGTGACGTTGGGGTAATAACCCGCTGTTAGAACAAGTGACGTTCATAAAACATATTTTTGGGGAATACTCCCGCTATAAGAAACAGAATAATTGGGGATAAGACCCGCTATAACATAATGTGCCACAATGGCAGCTCAAGAACAACATACTCTATACTTGGGGATAAGACCCGCTAGAATACACAACGTGCCGCAATGGCAGCTAAAGAACAACTCAACTGGGTCACATGACCGCAAAGCTGCGGAGCTCGTTCGGCATGCGCACAAGGTTCGAACATGCCGCCCCGCGTTGCAATGTGCGTAGCACATTCAAAATATTAAAAATACACTATAAATACAAGAACTAAGTAAAATACCAATACCATAAAATAATATTACAATAAAAATAGAATAATAATAAGTTGCAATAACAAGGACTATACAATACAATAAAATTAAATTCTTTGTTACAAAATTAAGCTATTTTCTAAAAATAGTTCGATATATTCTTAAGAAAAGTTGAATGTAAAATAACATGTAAATCATAGGTGCACTTTAAAATAAGTAGACAATGAGAAAAGGCATGTACGTTAGGTTTCATTAATGGGCAAGACACACAATCTAGATATGGATCTAAGAAAGATATTTGAGGCTGTTTTAACCTTTGCAACCCTAACATTACCATCCTTTCCTGGTATAACCTCTAAGATTCGTCCTAGCATCCACTTACAGGGAGGTAAATTGTCCTCCTTTATGACTACCATCGCCCCTGGTTTGATGTTTTCCCCTTTTACCTGCCATTTTGAACGATTTTGGAGATGACTCAAGTAATTTAATTGCCAATTTCTCCAAATTAATTGGACGAATTTAGTGATTCTCTGCCACCTAGATAATCTCGATTCTGTGATATCAATCAACTGAGGTTCTGGAATGGCATCGATAGACCGACCAATTAGGAAATGGCCTGGTGTCAATGCATTAAAATCATTTATATCGGTCGATAACGGAGTTATGGGACGCGAATTTAGTACCCCTTCGATTTGGGTGGTGACTGTTTGGAATTCTTCCATAGTCAATCTAGCACCTTTTAATGTTCGTTTAAGATAATACTTGAAAGATTTTACACCAGCCTCCCATAAACCACCGAAGTTGGGCGATCTAGGAGGAATGAACTTCCATTCAATAGCTTCTGAAGTAAGGTAATTAGCTAATTTTTCATCCGGTCTACGAACTAACTCATGAAGTTTGTGCAATTCTGATTTAGCACCCCTAAAATTCGTAGCAGTGTCTGTCATAATAGAAGCGCATTTTCCTCGCCTTGAAACAAAGCGTTTAAGCGCGGCGATAAACGCATCAGAAGTTAGATCCGTTACTATAGACCAATTCGTTAGATGGCAACGAGTCACGTGATGTCCATATTTTTCCATGTTTTTGACGTCATCACCACTAATGGGGCGGGAGATTTGGTGATTTTCTTGGCGATTTTCTGGCAACCTCGTATACTTTTGTTGACACGCTAAAATTGTAAACAAGAAGCTATTAACCAGGATAATAACTTATAAAAACATTATATAAGATAATATATTTAAGAATATTAATAAAATCAGTGTTACAGATTATCACCTAAATATTTATTAAATATACAGTGGATAAAAAGGTTCCATTAGCAGCTATAATCATATAATAAAAAAATGATTTTTCACTCAAGATTATTTATTATGAAGTAAATGAAAATTTGTAGTTACAAAAAATATAACGATTGATTGACATATTGTGAACGGAAACTTCCATATTTATTAAAGGTTTCAATCGTAACGCCTATTGTATATATGTATTATATATATATATATATATATAACCGTATTTTAATATACTAGGCTGTAATGTCAAACCAGGATTCATTTTTTTTTTTAATAATAATAAAAGCATGACGCACAGAAATTGTATTTAAATTTCTTGTTATTTCTTTATTTTACTGTATTAGAATTTATCAAATTACAAAACTAATTAAATACTAATGTAAAATCAATACTTAAAATAAATGATATAATTAAAAAAATTGAGCATATATTAATATTCATTAGCAATATTCACAAGTCATAAAATGTCAGCTTTTTAGCTTTTCCTTTACAGCACTCATCACTGCTCTAAAAAATTAAGCATTCTTTTAATATTAATTAACATTGATAAATTGAATGTGTGCTGTAGATGTTTCTTAAAATAAATCTGATGGCACATTTGAAACTCTGAAAAATGTTTTGAAAGTTTTTACAGATTATGTTTGTTGTGTTTTCACAGATTTATTTTACTTTAAAGTTCATTATTAATTGTTAAGTTAATAGAAAACTAATGTACTAAAACTTGTTAAGACAAAATCGCTAGAGATGAAGGAAAATTTTCATTTTAGATAGATTTCACTCAGCAAATATAATTATATGGTATTTCTTTCACCAGAGCCATGAAATTTTTGTATGTAATGAAAAGACTGTCTTTACCAAAATCCTGCACTAATGAAAGAATATCACAAACCCCAACGAAAATAATACCATAACATTAAACATATTAATAATTAATATCTGTCTAAAGCAGAACTTTTACTTTACCCTTCGGATACTGGAATGTCCAGCTGTCGTGAACTTTTCTTCTAATAAACCCCCTTTCCTTCCTCTTGCAAAGCAAAACTGCTCATAGAGTGCTCACTCAGTGAAATTACTGGTCTCTAACTAGAGAAATCTCAAATCAAGGAATAGAACTTTTGTAGAATGGGTCTCCTAATACACAATAAAAACACTGGAGAGAAAGATTTTTTCTTTATTTATTTTTTTTTTTTTTTCAGTACCAGACTCTATAAACTCGGCCCCTAAAATAGAGGCTGTATCCGACTCGACCAGACAAAATGAATCCTAACTTTGAAATCGGCCGGGTAAGCAGAATTAGTACAGTTTTTTTGCTGAGCCAGATTGGGAGATAAACAAAATAAACGGTCCTGACCAATATAACAAATTAAGTGGGACGACTTCCGCAACATAAATATTGGGCCATTTTGCTCACGCAAAAACACCGGCTCGTTAATGTAAATCCTAAGAAAGATATTTTTTTAAAAATATGTCGTTCGTATTCCATTATTTTTAAATGATCTTTTTTGCATTGGATAGCTGAGGTTGGTCTCTACAAAAAGTCATTTTTACTTTTTCGATTGTGTTTATAGGTTTTTTTTTTACTAGAATACTTTCACTTACGAAACTGATTCTGAAAATCAAAGTATACTACGAAGCAGAGTCAGATAATATAGACGAACACGCGAACGCTGTTCGCAGAAAATTTTCAAAGTTTGCAGATAGTTTTGATGATTGTTTTTTTTTAAACAAATTTCTTTATAATAAAAAAAAAATTATCAAGACCCTGAGCTGAGAATCGGTGTGATGCTCGTTGCAGACTCTTGAGAAGGTTTGCAGACTATTTTTCAACTGGAAAAAAAAAATACTTTTGAAAATTCTTAAGGAATTGTCAATATTAAGGAATGGTTTGTCTCAAAAACAGTAGATAAACTTTTGAGTAAGAGTTCATCTCTTCCATTCATGGACTAATAACTTTTTTTTATTTTAACATTCATTTATTCATATTTCAGTTATTTTATATAGATTAATAAAATAACAGTTTTGTTGAACAATCATAAATTGATATGTTATATAAGTTAATGATTAAAATATTTCACATTTTAATAAATATATTTTTTAAATTTTTCATTAGTTTTTCTTTCATTCATTAGTTGTCTGTATTAAGCATACCATTCAATTCTACATTTATTGACTAAGTTTTAATAATGCTTGTAAATTAATATTTTTCTTTTAGTGGTGTTGCTTAGTGGCACTCCACTCGCATATAATTTTTCCTTTTTGCTGTCAGCGGCGATTTAGAACTCGGGTGGGGCGCAGTATTTTTTTGCAGAAAATTTTTAAGAAATTATTTGAGTTCGCAGGCAGTTTTACATTTTATCTAAGTCTGCTACGAAAAAACATCTGTAAACAAAATCGAAAAAGGGTCGAGTTCGACCTCAGCTATTCGACGCAAAAAAAAAAAAAAAATCATTTAAGCATATTGAAATTCTTCCATAGGATTAACATTAGCGAACAGCCGTTTACCCTTGAGTGAAGTATCTGATCCATAGGGGGGAAAAAATTGGCCTGGCCCGTACAAAAAATAAATAAATTAATTAATTAATGGCCCGGCATAAAAGCTAAAAGTTTGGCCTGGCCCAGAAGACATTTAAAATCTCAGCCCGACCCGACTGAATTTCTTCAAAACATTGATTTTTATGCTGATATGGTTAAAAATTGTTTCGTATGAAGAGTTCTCAACAAAAATACTTATTTTTTTTTTATGTTTATAACCTTTATTTTTAAAGAAGCACCTAATAAAATCACTCAAGTACTCATTTATAACTAATAAACAAATATAATTTTGTTTGAGAAAAACTGTATTTTTTGTTAGTTAGGCACAGTTGATAAATTGACAAATAGTGTTCTCGTCACAATCATTTGTACTGCATTCATTTCATTTAAAATATAAATCTTTCACTTATTTTATTCAAAAATAAACGATCAAGTGCGAGTACTACTCGCGCTCAGAGGATTCTGTTCAATAAATCTATGAATTATTAATTCTATTATTAAAAAAAATCATTATGAAAAGAAAAATAAAGCTTTGTAAAAAACTATACAACATAGGGTTTGGTATAGCTGTATATATACTAGAAAAGTATGAATGGGTATACTGTAAATGTTCAAAGAGATGTGAAGCCTAAATTCTATCAAATGTTTCTATTTTGTATAACAGTTATTTAAATAAAATAAAATTTGCTTTTTCTTTTTGTGTGTAAAAATTACCTTAAACGGGTGTCCAGGAGGGCAGAGACTATTTTTCTTTTTGATTTAAGTGTTCAACAATTACTTTAAACGGGGGTTCTTTTTACTTTTGTATGTTTGCAGCGATATAAAGATAGGATTTTACATTTAAATAACTTTATATCTATTAACATCGAAAAGAGATAGTTGCTATTTAAAAGGTATGGCTATTTTGATGCAAAGAAAAAAAAATAAATAACAGAAAAATATATTGTCTGGATAAATAAATAACAATTTCACAAAACAATACCCTTTTCCCCAGAAATATCTTATGACAACCAAGTGTCAGACTTCTCCCCCAACCTAAAATGATTATATATGCACAGCCCTTATATCAAGTTATATCATGCAAATCAGCCAAAAAATGTAGATTTGTATAAACATTGCAGCAGCAAAAGGGGGTTGAATTTCAAAATTAAAATTTCTCCCAGAGTATTTTAAAAAGTGATAAGATGTATTAAAAATACCTTATGTTATGATAAAAATATGTAAAAACCAATGTAAAGAAAAGCATACGTAGCACAAAACGTTTATCATTTGTTTCAAGGCTTTATAAAAGGAATCTTTATTTCAACACAAATTTAATGAAAGAAAAAGTTAAGAGCAATATGGCTAATGTGAGGAGTAATTATCAGTGTGTTATTAATGTGGGTACTACTTGATTATCCCGTCGACCAATTTCACCAAATTATACAAATTTACATAATTTTATTTTAAATAACGAAAGAAAAAATAAATTAGTAAAACATTAATAAAAAACAAAAAAAAGTAGAATTAAAAATCACTTGATGACATAACAAACACTTGTATCATGTTTAATGTCCAGTGAATATGACATTTACGATCATTCATTATTGGCATTTAATCTTATAGTTTGATGATAATTTTTTGGTGGACGGGATAATCAAATGGTACCTTAATGTGCACGGGGTTGTACATGTATAACGTTAGCAATATTTAGGTAATTTTAGCCCCTCCCCCCTCACTTACAGTATCATATGTTATCATTCCTCACCCCCACCCCGCCTCCATAATGACATCATTATCAATGTTTAAAAATCCTTTTTATTTTTATATGTTACTACTCTATTGTTCTTTCCCACTATCTTTTTTTTTTTTTTTGAAGATTACAGCGGCTTTTCTATGAAGCCTTTAAACACATTAATGCTAAACTTATTTTGTTTGTTTCTGCTTTTAGTCCAGTGGTTAGGAGGTTGAATTCGGAATTAATTAGAGGAAGGCTGGAAATTATTTTAGTCCCTTCAGTTTAGGTCTAGAATGAATGTGCTATGTTTTCCCCCTCATACTAGGTGAGCGTTAGGAAATATGTATAGATTTACAGTCAAAAAACACATTTTTTTACATATCATAACAGTATCTCCAAACAACTAACTCTGTCAAAAACATTGTCAATACAAATGTTGTACAGCTTAAAATTCTGAGTAAAATGAGTACCTACACTTAATATTTTTGTTGAACATTAAGGTCCCAATTCCAGGTTTTAGACCTGTGGTCAGGGGGTTGAACTCAGAATTAAATAGGAGAAAACTGGAAATTATTTTAATCCCTTCAGTTTAGGTCTAGTACTATGTTTTCTTCCTCGTACTTGGGTGAATGTTAGAAAATATGCACATATTTATTTTCGAAATAGCCCACATTGGTTTTTATTTGCCAGATATTGTATCATGCAAGGAGTAACAATTCTCCAAAACCCCTTCCAAATAAGTATATTGGCTTCATCACTGGTATAAGGAATATACACACAAATAATAATTATGAAAAATTAGGCATAGATTATAAAATTCTCACCAACAATAGCTGATAAGAACTTTTATTTTTTTCATACAATGAAATGAAATATATTAATGAGCCATTTAAAAAAACATAACTGAGTAAAAATCCATTTTCAGCACTTGTTGGTCCCATAACACTTTTTGATGCATTATATTTATTGAATTTTGCATTTAAATAGCACACAATGGACCTCATTAACATTGAATAATTACATGGCAATCCCAGTATATTTATGAGTTAGAAAGTGGAAAAATAGACAAATCAAAACTATTCAACTTACTGAATAAACACTTTTCAACCATGTTGAAAGTGTTAAAAATGAGAATATTTTCTCATTGTTTTATATCTTAGCCATTTTGTTATTAAAACTAAATAGATAATTAAACCTATTTCTTACATGATAAACAAAGCAAAAATATAATTGCTTGAGTGATTGAAATACCATTTATAATAAAATCATATAGTCAAATGAAAACAACAAATTTTTAATAAATTTCTTTTATTTGACAGTACAAGTTACAGAAACAAAATAAAACTTCTTTATATTATAAATATTATTACATAATAAAATTTATTATTGAATATAATGATTACTACGTATAATAAATAAAATAACATTGACACAATACTTTGCAGAAAACTTTATTGATCTGCAGAAACAGATATTTATATTTTAATTTAAAAGAAAGATAAAGCATTTGTAAAAATTGAGTAAAAATAGACGGTACTTTTCTGTTATATGGACACCATTGTTGCCAAGCATAATAGTTGACACAAAATGAAAATCACGTAAATTGAAACATTTGAAAAATAAAAGAAAAAACATTGTCAATAGTAAAGTGAGCTTTTTTAAAAATATAACATTTGAAAATTACAGACTTTTAAGAACTATTTTATTAAATCACCTATATATACTTAAAATAAATGAACAAATAACTGTTATACAATAAAGTAATAAAATAAAACTCATATTAAACTACTGGTATAAAATTAAAAATATCTTTTAGCATTGCAGTAAACATTTCATTGATCAAAGATCAGGATAGAAATAATAGGCACATTAAGTACCAAATAGACTGTATAACTAGCGAAATTGTGAACTATTAAGACAGGTTTTATTTTATAAAGAAGTGGGATAATCAATTAATAATTTTCAGTTCGTATAATAATTAAAAAGTAATAAATAGTACATCAAAATTAAAAAGCATGTTTCTTGACATACTTAAACAAAAAAAAAAGGAAAGAAAGAAAATTTCAGTTGATCAATTGAAATAAACAATAATTGGTAAATAATATTTAGTGAGACAAAATGAAATAAGCCTCATTCAAACTGCTAAGAATATCAGCAGATTTGAAGACATCAGAAATGCAAGTGATTTACACTCCTGTTCTATTAAAAAGAAAACCTTTATGGTTTACACATCAAAATTTCTAAAAACATTACAATAATACATTTAGAATACTGTATTCACTACTCATAAATAAGAGAAACTTACTGTGTGGGCAGAATATAGGCAAGACAAAATAGCTTTGGACTATTGGTGCTAAATATTTATATAATTAGAAACACATCTAAACAGAGCTTAAAATTATTCAGTATCTGTATTTACTCAAGTAAGATGGAGTGATGAAATCAGAAAAGTAGCCGGTGTAAATTGGATGACTAATGCACTACACAGGAAAGAGGAAACATTAGAAAAATCTGGGGGAGACCTACATCCAGCAGTGGATTGAAAATGGTTGTTGTTGTTGATGATGATATCTCATTATGTCGCATGCCAAGAGATAACAAAAAAGTATTATATACAGTCGAACCTCATTATGCTGACACTCTAAGGACCAGAACAAAGTGTCGTCATAAGCGGGGTGTCGCCGTAACCTGAGTTTGAGAAAAATGTTTATAAAAAGCTGTATTTTTAAGTAATTTAAGACCATTTGAAATTCATAATTGGTCTTGCAGTTTTAAGCAATAAAACATTATTATTAAACAAAATAAAAACAAAATTGAAAAGAATAAAAATCATATTTATGCTGACTTGTTTTTTTATTGTTACATGAAATATTAATGAATTAAGGTTTGCTTATCCTTAGATGTGCATCCTACAATTCTTTTTTCAATATTATACAATGAATTGTAATCAATATTTGTTGTTTCAGAAATGGATGTTAGATAATTTCTGATCGTTTCAATGCAATGCAATTCTTCGGTTTTAGTCTGATGAAAAATGCCTTGTAACCAAAAGAAAGCGCTACCTGACCAGAACAAAAAGACCGTGAGTAGACTGATACGTCTATCTGGAGCTTAAGTGGGTCATTCATTCAGATAAAGGATTGAAGTAAAATTTCTAATTTGTCTCAATGGGTATTTTAGACACTTTTGTGAAAAGTTTGGTTAAGATATTTCTTACCGCTTAATTTCCGTGCTTATAAGATGGATTATGAAAAATGGACAATTTTTCAAAACCGTCGGGATATCTGGAGTTGAACATTATACAACGACGTAAAATCCGGAGTTTATTTACATTAAAATCATATACAGAAAATCAGGACTTTGAAAAACTGATGTAATAAGCGGAGTGACGTGAAAACCGGGTGTCGGGATAACGAGGTCCGACTGTATTTGAAAGTGTAATATAACCTGAAGACATTTTTTTAAAAATAAGAAGAAAGATAGAAGTAAATGTCTTACATTTGCCTCCAGAACATTGTTTAAATGCATGTTGCAACTTTTTAAAGCAAAATTAAGAACAGACTCATTTATTGTAATCAGAAAATTATTATAAAGTACAAATAAACAGTAAAAATTACAAAGAAGTACAAATAAAAAGGAAAAATTATTTAAAAGTATTAACGGGTACAACTTACTTTTTTTTCAGGCAGGGGAGAGATCATGAATAAAAAGAGGGCTACATCTGAATAAACAATGTAATGCAAATAAGAAAATCATAAGTGAGGCTAGTTTTCATGTTAAAATGACTATGAGTCGACTCACAATAAGAGCCTATGATAGTAGTAACGGGTGAACACAAACTAAATGTTAAACCAATGGCAGTGTTCTTTTCAAAATTCTTATCTGCATTTCGATACTTTGAATTTTTTTTTTTTAGGCCTAGGTTACCTGAGGCTAATATCTAATTAAATATCTTTACTTTTTTTTTTTATGTGCAGTTTTTTTTTCTCTGAGGGCACTTTTAATTTTGGAACAGGATCTGAAACTGAAATTTTCCTCTGAAAAACTGCACCTAAAATAAAGAGTAAAAAGATACCAAATTAGACATTGACCTCAAATATCCCATGCAAAACAAAAATCATTTTAAAATATTGAAATGTAAACAAGAAATTTATAAAGAAAGTTGCCATTGGTTTAATATTAGTTTGCGAGCATCGTTGCATAACTAGCATCATTCGCATTGCATCCATTTAATTTTAAATATAAGTCATTCACTCATTTCATTTAAAATACATGTTGCATACATTTAAAATATATATGCCTTTCACCCATTTCAATTAAAACACAGAGAAAAAGAAATACCATAAAATTATCATCAAAATATTGTTTCTAATTTAGTAAAAAAAAGCTGTTATTGGCAAGATTTGTGTATGACTAACATAAAAGTACCAAAAATACTTTAAAGTTGTTAATAAGCATTAAATAGTTTAGCCAGCATGAGTATAATAGTCATTGTAGAATAATTTAAATTGAAAAAATATGAGAATATGCTTTCCACAAATGGAAGGCTTGAATAAAATGCAATTATTTATAAAGTTTTTTTTTTTTTTTTTAAGGAGTAGGAAGAATACATGATAATGATAATACAGCTGATGTGCAATATGTGTTACAAATAAGAATCATTATTTTCTATGCTGAACTTAGCTTATAAACTGTGTACTAATTACAACTTAAGAAAATAACCAAACTATATGAATATCTGTGGCAACTATGGTCGCTTAAATTTTTCAACACACTTTCGAACTAAATTCCGATTCAATAGCTATTAGCATTAACATCTCAAAATTAATCTTCTGAGCTAAAAAAAACGTCATGTGATATACTTAAAATTTCTTAGTTAATTCATATATTTAAAATAAAGTATGAAGTTACCCTTTACTTGCAAAATATATTATAGGGAAATATAAATTCAGTAAGCTAAATCTAAAAGCATGGCTTCCAATTTCATTGAATTTTTCTGTAACGAATTTTAAAGAATTCAGTGATGCAAAAATTTAGAAGACTCTTTTCAAACTATAGCCTTTTATGGCACTGGATATCATTGGTGCACACACGAGAGAGCTGAAACCCCTCCCAGACTAGACATTTAATTTTTTTTTTAATTATGAAAGAGTTACTATTATTTTTTAATAGGTCCTTAAAAAATCAGAATTTTTGAAAAGATATTCATTTTGTCACACAATTTTTTTTCTCTTTTATTTATTATGAAATTCAAAATATTAGCATGTTTAAAATTTACTTAAAAATTTTAGGTACTTCTTAATTATCCCGTCGACCAATTTCGCCAAACCACTTGCCAAAATTATACACATTGACATAATTTTTATTTTAAATAACGAAAGAACAAATAAATTAGTAAAACATTAATAAAAATACAAATAAAGCATTGAATGAATGGTTTTAATGGCCATTATTGACATTTAATCTTACAATTTGACGACAGTAATTTGGTCGACGGGATAACTAAGAAGTACCAAATTTAATACCCCATGCAACTTATTGCTATCTTTAACCTTCATAATATTTTGATAATTAATAATAAAACTTTAAATTGTTTGATTGCAAACACAATGTAAAACTATTCAGGTGCAGAAACACACCAAAAAATCACAAAAACTAAGATATATTTTAGTACAGTTATTTTATTATGTAATATCTTAAAAGCATTCAGAATTAGCCCCACCAAAACTTTCCAGAGCTTTATCTGACTCTGCTCAAGTCAGCAGAAAAAATTTACAAGAAGAGATTAATTGCAGCTCCTCTCTAATATGATGCTCATATACTTAATTAAAGGTCAAAACTGGGAAATTTCATTACTGGCCAGTGGCCAGTAGTACCAGTTTTATAAGTGGCCACTTTCTTTAAACTAGCGGCCACTTTATTTAAAAATACTAAACAGTAAACTTTTGTTAAAATTTTTATTAGTATTAATCTAAAATTGAATAGCACAAATAAATATGCTAATATAAACATACTGCAACCAGAAAAAATAGAATAACATGATGAAATGCAAAAAAATTTTACTTTCTCCTTGTAGGAAAGTGGCCATAATGTGGCCGATGACAGCCGATTTTTTAATAGCCACTTTTTCTCATTCACTGGCCCTGTGGCCAGTAGCTAGTGCTAATTTTGACCTTGACACTTAATGTTTTTATAAAATATAGCTTGCTTATACATAGCTACATGCTTTAAAAAAAAAAAAAAAAAAAGATCATTTAACACAATTTTATAAATCTGAAAGCTAATACGAAAGAAACCTTGGTTAAAAAATTAATTATAATTATTGTGTTACAAATTGACATAGCTTTAAGTGATTCTCTAAGATGCAGATCCATTTTATGGGAAAAATGACTTTATATAAAACAACATGACTTTATGTAAAACAACATTTATAAATATACAATGTAATGTTTAAAAAAGTAACTTACTTACAAGCATCATACTTACAAGTACCTATTACTGAAAACTCATATCATCAAAAACAAGCATGAAAAAGTCCCTTAACAGGATATTTACAAAAGTGAAAGCGGGGTCAACAGGTAGTAATCAACAAGCATACACATAATTCTTGAAAAAGTCCCATTGAAAACATTCTATAATTTAAATAAATAAATTATAAGAATCATAATAAACTGATTAAAACAACATAAACAATGTAGAATGCATTTTAAAATTCCCTTTGCCTAGGGAACAAAAAATGTATTAAAAAATTACATACTTACAGTCAGTCATAATAAGTTAATACTTACTGGTTGAGTAAACATTTACGACTGTTCCTGATTGACGAGTTTCAAAAATAGCACATAATTGAAGGGCATTGGAAAAAATTCCACTTTCTTGCAGAAGACCACAAATGGTAGTCGCTTATTATACAGAACTACACACCTGTGTTCCCCTGAGAGCAAAAAACATCGTAAAATGTGCATCTATCTTGACACCAGAAGATTCTCCAGACACTCTGTATTAAAACTTTTATGGATTTTGAAAGTTTTTCAAACTCATTCTGAAAAAAAAAATTATGAATTTTTCCAATTTAAGCCACCCTTGGTCTGGAAAAAGGCGGGGAGGGGTGAAAAAAATTCATATTCTAGATTTTACAGTTTTAATTATACTACTACTGAACAATTATTAAAGAGAATTTCAGAAAAATAGCATCTCAAATTTTTAAAAAGAATAGTAAGGGGTTTATTAATAGTACCTAATAATAACTAATAGTAAAAACTGTTTATTTTAAAAACAGGTTTGTTCATTTTAACACAAGTTAAATTTTATATCTCATCATTTTTTTTTTGGGGGGGGGGGGGGGAGGATTACACATTTATTTATTTAATGTCTTATTATTTAATAACATCTGCATTTCTAATTAAATAACTCACGGTTAATTTTAGAATCATCAAATTGATACATTTCCCATCAATAAAATCAACTTTGACTGTAAGAAATAAAATTTAATACTCACTTTTTTCCGATGAAGAAAGATTTAAAAGCAAATTTAGAGCAAAACTATTATTTTATACAGATGAAACATTATTTGAGGCCCCTAACAAGACTCCAATACGCACAGGGCCCCGGGCAACCACCCTTTTTGCCTGACGAATGTGCCAACCCTAACAGTAAATATAATTGACTTACTACAACGCATTTTCAGGGAAACATTTTAATAAAAAATTAAGATTGATAGCTATACATTATACAGCAAAGGAAAGTTTAATATAGAACTTAAAGCCATGGTTACATTTTTAAAATGGAAATTAACAATTTTCTTCTGTTTACTGCTGTACCCTGCAGTTTTATAAAGGCTATGTAAAATTCCACCAGCCTTTTTAGAAAAACTACTCACTGCTGGTAAGCACACTGAAAAAGTTCCTAAATCTGATCAAAGTGAGAGTTTTAGTAATGAATTTTTCCATCAATTTTACATTGCAATGAAAATTATAAAATCAAACACATTAAAAAATTGTTTTATTTATTTTTAGCCTTAATATTTTATTTAAGTTAGCATAACACGAAAGCTAAATAATAGTTCAGTGTACAGAGAAGGATTGAACACATTAAATTTTTTCAAGAATAAAAAACTGGTCAAACTATTAAGAGTTGTAGTTTCTTTCACACCATTTTACTGGCAAGAGATCATAAAAAAAATTTAAGAGGGAAAAATCTCAAACAATTATTCAAAAAAGCACAAGGAATATTTATAAAACTAAAAACAATGCGGGAATTTGAAGATACGGAGAAAATTTATCAATTTTACATAATACGAAACGGTCCATAGTGTTCTAATTTTTTTTTATGGTGATCTTCAAAAAAGTGTTCCACTTTAATGTGTAACACATGATAAATTAATGACAATTGTCGTCATTTAAGCACAACAGCAATTTAGTATCTTCATAACACATTAAATACTAACAAAAAGATTAAAACAAACCAGAAATAAAATGATCTTTGCACATCCAGAAATTTTTTCTTTTTGATTCTGTTAAAGCATCTATTTTCAAGGCAGCCAACCACTTTGAATGTCTGTTATACGTTATTTCATAGTGACTTTTTCTAATCCCAGGAAAAGCAAAAAAAAAAACATTATTTTCAGTATTATTATTACACCCAACAACTTTACAATACCTTACTATTGTTATCCGATTATTTACCATACTTATCCGAATTTCATAACTCTTGAATAGTCTTCCACATCTGCCTTCAAAGGAGTCGAGAAACACGATATTTATGACAATATAACAATGACATGACAAGACAATTTTAAGCCTGCGTAAAATGTGGATAAATTATAGCACACTTGGCAATGACATCAAGTGAGATAAAGAAGCCAATATGGTAAACAGAAATACACTAAAAAGATGCTCACAAGATGGGCAGTAGATTGCGCAGATAGGAGATTTTGGTGTCCATGTTTTTGACGTCATACCAAAATGCCCTATTTCTAAATGAATAGCCTTTGTTACTAAGCAAACGAAAATCGCGACATAAACCTTATGAAAAATTCCTTTTCTTTGATTTTTATATTTAATCTCAAAAGGGTCGCAAAAATCGGCTCTTGTATGGTTAAACGTAAAGTTTGGAGTTACTCTTTTTGATGGGAGGTCACCCATGATTTGTTTAGCAGTAACTGGGTTGTTCCTAAAACAGACAACGCAATCATGCACTACTTTTCGCGCTAAATTTTTTCCACTTACGGGCCAAAACCGCATACGTACGTAATGGATTAAAGTTTGGGGACCAATATGAAAATACTTCCTGTGAAAATGCTCAAATATGAGTTTTGTGAGCTTTTGGCCCTTCGGCAAAATGATTTGATGCTTCTTATCAAAGTTTAAATCGGAATTTTCCAACCTACCGCCAACTCTTAAGATATTATCTTGATCCAAAAAGGGGGATAAACATTTAATTTTACTGGAAGGGGGAACCCTTGATTCCCGTTTTAAACCCTTAATCTCTTCCTGAAATTCTGCATTTTGTACTAATCTAATTAGAGAAACTTCTGAATTTTTTATTTCTGGGGTTGTGAGGCTGCCTCTGCGCCGGTCTGCTAACTTACATTTGCAATTGTGAAAAAACCTATAAACATATGCCAGTATGCGAAGAATACTATAGTATTTACCACTTATGTTGAGAAAAAAATTTACTTCTTCAGGATTCCTGAAAAGAGAAAGAGAAATATTAGAATTGAAATCATTACAGTTATTTTTATATTTTGATTTAGTCTCTGGAATGTAATCTGTTTCTGGCACAGAAATAGTTTCTTGCTCAGTCACTAAGTCATCAGCTGCTAGGAAGTTTGGTCCCCTAAACCACATTGGATTCTCTAGAAGGGAATTAACACTCGCACCTCTGGTCAAGAGATCGGCAGGGTTGTCCTTGCTGGAGCAGTGATACCAAGAGTTCGAATCTGAAAGTGCATTAATCTCTATGACACGGTTAGCCACAAACTGCTTCCATCGCTTTGATGATCCTTTGATCCAGAATAAGGTTATTTTGGAATCCGTCCAATAGTACACTTTCGATGTGATTTTTTGATCTAGGATGGGTTTTACTTTATTGGTCAGTCTTGCACTTAGTAAGGCTCCGAGAAGTTCTAGCCAAGGCAGAGTTATCTCCTTTATCGGTGCAACACGACTCTTTGAAGTCACGAGATTGACTTCCACACCACTCTCTCTTTTTATTCTAAGATAAATTGCAGATCCATACGCTATTTTACTAGCATCAGAAAAGGCGTGTATTTCTACAGCTATTACTTGATTCAAGCAACCGAGAATTTTCCTCGGAATTTTTAATTCTGCTAAATTTGGAAGTTCTTCGAGCCACTTTAACCATTTTTCGTGCACATTAGTTGGTAACTGTTCATCCCATGCTGTCTTCTTTAGCCATAGTTCTTGGAACAGGCATTTTATTCTAATGGTGAATGGCGTCAGCATGCCTAACGGATCGAAGATTTTACCAACTGCTTGCAATAGTAGACGTTTTGAGCTTTTTTGCGATGACAAGAATTCTATTAAACTTTTGACTTCGAATGTCAGGCAATCTTCTTCTGTTTTCCAGGACTTTCCTAATACCTTGCTTAGATTGCTTCCTAGGCTTATTGCAGCATGTTCTGTTTGAATATTTAAACCTTCCTTTTGCCAGCACTTCCGTAACGCTTCATCATTGGTTATCCATTTTCGAAGAATCATTCCTGCTTCAGACATTACCCAGATAGCATTTTTTGCTTTTTAAAGCCTTTTTACAACCATGCTACGTAAATGTTTGAATGCTTTTTAAAGGCTTCGCATGAAAAGTTTGTAAATGTTTTGTAAAAGATTGAAAAAGGTTGCTAGTTGACGCTATCTGAGGGAGTTTGTAAGTGTTTCATGATAAGCATGTGAAAAGGAAGAAACGAAAGGGTAGTTAGAGGAGTTACAATCAAAGATTGATGAAAGGCTTTTATTACAAGCGTGTATAAAAAAATGAAAATGAGGTTTTTATAAATCATAAAATCTTATTTGATAGAAAAATGAGATAAATAACTCAACTTAGAATTTTTCTGAGCTGAGCATATTTTTTTGGTTGTTGTTTGTTTGTTCCTGTGGAAAATTAAATTTTAGTCAAATATTATCTATACATTGAAAAAAACTGGTTTTTATTAATCCGCATGTTTATCAAATTGCTTATTTTAATTAATATGTTCATTTTTTACCTTGAAAGAAATTCTTACATCCCTGTCCTTTACTATGTATGTATAAAATATATGTTTAATTTTTATCAATTCGCTACATTATTAGATCCTATTTTAATAATAAAAAAAGCTTAATAATGTTAAGAGGATACTTCACTCGCACAGAAACACCTGATTGCTAATGTTAATCCGCTGAAAGATTTTTTTTTTAATATCTCGCTTGCTTTTTTTTTTTTTTTTTTTTTGCATTGCATACCTGCAGTTTTGATACAAAGGCCATTTTTCGACTTTGTTTTACAAGGTTTTTTTGCTTATTAGGATATATTCAGAACTGCTTTCAAAAGCAAAAATACTCTAGTGAAAAAAAAAAAAAAAAAAAAAAAAAAAAAAAAAAACATTGCAAACAAAACTGAAAACTTAAAAAAAAAAAAAAGGTGTTTGTACAGATTGACAAGTAACAAATAATAAAATTTACAATATTGAAATGCAAACGAGATATTTAGAAAAATTCTCCCATAGGATTAACATTAACATGCAAGTGTCTACGCATGAGGGATGTGTAATCCCATTAAAAAAAATTTCTTAAGGAAAAACACTTTCATTTGAATAAAAACCATTCCAAGTAAAATTTTAATTAATTATCAGCAGTGAAATTACTGAAGATTAAATACGTGAAATTTTTTACATTGCTAACTCGGCGCAAATCAACAGTGCATTGGAGCACTATTTCAAAGATCCGGGTTCAACATTTTTCACTCTGTTTATTTACGCTTAGTTAGCAACTTGAAAAATTTCACGTATTTAATATTAAAAAATCATTCTTATACACATAGGCATAGAGTCTTGAAAATTATTGGTAACTTAAAATTAAAAAAAGCAAAGGGATTTTTTTTTTGTCATTTATCCTTTAACAAAAGAAAAAGGAGAAATTCAATAAAATAAAAAAACTAAAAGCTTTTTTATATTAGAGGGTAAGAAAAAGTATTTAAAATGTTACGGGGACTTGAGAACATACAACTCTATGTCTATGCTTATACATAGTAAATTTAATTATACTTTCAGTTACTTACCTTTTGAATCCAGTTCACTATTCAGGATCAGATAATTTTTTATTGTATACATATATAATGAAATCTTGTGTTTACCTACAATAAATAGCACATCAAATATGTGGAATTCCAATATAGTGTACATTTAATGACTGTAGAAGATTGTATATTTTTTATATTACTACTTCATTAATTTTTTAATTCTTTCATTTATTAAACTTATTTCTTAGAATTTTCAATTATTATTTAGAGAATATTGTCAGATTTATAAAATAAATCCTCCATAGGATTCTGATTGATGACCACAGGAATATATTTAGTCTTTTCTCTGAAAATAGTTTAATGATGCAACATACAAAAGAATTTTTTTACAAATTCATTGATCTTTCCAGCATTTTTACATAAAAATAGTAATTTCTTGCTTGTTTAACAATGTAAATTACATATTACAGTAAGACAAATTTTAAAAATCATCTGCCTTCCTCCCTTCTCCAATGTTTTTCTTTTACCAGAGAAATATTATCCTATGTACAACAGAGCAAATACTAAACTAACATTATTTTTTTTTAGTTTTTTAAAGTATAATTTAACTCACTTAAATTGTTCTTTTTCTGATTGTAATTATTTTTAATAACTTAAGACTGAAGACTGAATGAAAAATATTTCTCAGTATCAAGGAAATAGTCTCGAAAACAAATGAAACATCATTCAGTTTATAAAATTCTATTTATTTACATATAAAGAATTAATATAGTAATTTATTTACATATAAAGAATTGATATAATTAACAGGTACTTCATTAAATTTTTCTTCTTGATTCATTCTTTTCTCTCTAGAAAAAAATAAAAAATAAAATTATAAACACACAAATTACATACGTATAGTAAAAGTAAATAAAGTACAGTGTGACCTTGAAAATCCAGCATCAAAGTCATCTCGCCGCTTTTTTTTTTTTTACACTTCCACCTTATAGGAGAAAGAATAATAATAAATCGTTAAACAATTAAAAATTTCGAGATTGAAAGCAATGGATTGGCTGACTGTGAGATCGCAGATGCTATGCTAAATTGAATCCCTTCTGAGTACAGAAGAAAAGATATCAGTGGAAAAATGCTTAAATTTGACTGGAAAACTAACATCTGCTTTAGATGACTATATTTTCAATATTCTACATTTGTGTAAAATTAAAACTTGTTAAAAAGCTGTTCAAATAATTGAAGCAAATAAAATTGACATCAATGTTTAGGAAATTACACGAGAAGAAATGATATATACTAGATTTTTTTTTTTGTAACATAGAAAATATGAATAGAAACTTTTAATTTTAATATTTTTTAAAATATTTAATTTTCTATTTTTCTCACATAACTATTACTTGGGTATGAATTAAATTACGAATAACGGCACCATTAAGACTATTAAAAGTATTTTTGAAGTCAGAAATTCGGCATCGTCATGGTCCTGACAATGCCGGATTTTCGAGGTTATACTGTACACAATAGAGAGTAGAGAGTGACACAGACAGAATCTTCATCTGGGATTGTTACTCATAAAATGAACGTTTTGATTTTGTGATACAAAAAAAAAAAAAAAAAAAAAAAAAAAAAAATCCCTACATAATAAAAAGCACAAATAACCATAATAAATCTAGCCTTTATGTGTTTAAAGGTTTCATAAAAGAGCATTTTCTTATATCTTCAGATGATGGGAAAAAAAAAAAAAAAAAAGATTATATTCTATCAGCAGAGGGAGTACTGAAGAGTGTATAGTGTACACTAAAGAGTAAACACTATAGCTACAAACAGGATGGTTCAGTGATATATATAAATGGATACATATCCGATATTTATTTTCAAAATATCATGAAGTTTGATATTTATTTTCAAAATATTGTGTATATTTTCAGTCGAGCAAGAGTAAATGGATTTTTCGACTTTGTCGTTCTGTAGATAAAGAACTTTTGCTCTGGCAATATGACAATTTCAGCCCCCCCCCCCCCCCCCCCCAAAAAAAACCCAGTAAAGTACCAATTATATGTCTTTCAGGAAACCTTTCTAAAACGATGCATAACTGAGAAAGGTGTATAATCGAAATTTTAGTCGGCTAAGGTGCAAAATCTTTGACTGTAGAAATACAATGCTGCAATCGCACAAATTGAATTTTCATACCATTTTTGATTGTTTTAAATACATTATATATTGAAAAAAAGTTAGCCCTTTGCACTCGAGGACTCCGGAGCGGAGCCATTTAAAATTTGTCTTCAAACTTGAGGGCTCCACTACGGAGGCAATAAAAATAATTTTGTGATATCTGTCTAGAAAAGCCAAGATTACATATTGGCAATTGCTTCAAGAGGTATCACACTTTACGATTACAAAATGTAATAATTTTATAATTTTTAGTTTTTTTTTTTTTATATATCATAAATTTGTATTCGTATTCATAAAGAATTAAAAAAATAATAAGATATAACTAAAATCACTTTGAGTTGCTGGTAATACAAATGAAAAAAACCTTTGAGTGCAAAGGGTTAAAATATTAAAAACAATAATTAAATAATTTCTAAAATTGAAAAATAAAAGTTAGAATTATCAAACCTTTCATATCAGTTGCATACCTTGTTAATTAAACTAATTTTTTAATCATCGTTTGACAAGCCGATTTACTTTAAAGACTTAAGCAAAGCATTATTTCAAGAATCAGAAGTAAATTTGCTTCATATACTTTTTATGCTTTCTGTATATTAGTAAAATATAGTAGTATAGGCTTGTTTACGCGTAGATGTAATAGTTTTTCTATTTATTGAACATCATACTGTATATTATTCATAATTTAAACTAGACTAAAAGTAGAACTTTTGTTTATACAAGAAGTTTAACATAAAAGAAGGTAGAGGGAGGAATGGGACATGTTTAATTCTTTCTTTTTAATAAGATGAATGTAAACTGCTAATATGCAAATATTTTTAGAAGGTAATATATTAATTATAACATTATAAATATATTCATTTACTTCAAAACATAAATAAATTGAACTGGTGATTTTTTTTAATGCTATCTCTGATTGACAATCCTGAATTTTCCTTCCAGTGATGAAGTTACTGAAATTTGATATTGTAGCACAGACATCAACCTACAATCTTTGTTAGACTGTATATATAGCCAACAATAGACTATTTGCCCCTTATCATACATTGTTTTATAGCTGTCCCATACCTCCCTGTTAGTGGGAAGGTATGGGACACATTTTGAAATTTATAATTTCTTTATAAAATTGTTTCTGCAAATTATGTTTCTATATTGTTCAAGGACATTAGAGAGTGTTTCATTTTGTATTCTATATATCAAAATTTTGTTTATGTGTCAAATAAAGTTGATTTTCTTATTTTTGTAAAAAGCATCACATTCCTCCCCACTCTCCCCTCAAGGTCAAGTAAATAATAATTAATGTATAATTAAATATGCATAATAAAGATGAGATACATTTTCCAGGAATTATTCAATGGAACTTTCCTCATAAAGGTATCATATTAATTCACATCAAAGTCGTAAAGTAAGGAAGTTTTATTTCAGGTTTAGCCAGTCTTAATAATAATAAAAGCTTGATTAATACATAAATATATTTGATAAAAAGATTGTGATTACCAATTATCAGCAATATCTTGATTTTTTTTCAGAAATAAATTTAGACGACAATTTGGTTGGATTTAGACAAAAATTACTTTCTTCAAGAAAAAACAATGAGTTCAGTCATATATCGAGAATTATATACAGTAGACTCCCTCAAATCCGCACAGCTTGGGACCAGTGGTTGTGCGGAATTTAGAATTTTGCACATTTCTGATCATTACTTTGTTTACATTTTTTAAACAGTAATTTGAATGTAATAATGCATTCAAAATTATACATAATGCTTGCAATATGGTAAAATATTAAAATAATTAAGTAAAGTAATAAACTACAATGATAAAAAGTAAGATAATTTTGAAAATGATTAAAATATTGAAAGTAAAGGTCAAGTAAATGATCAATAATGTATAATTAAATATGCATAATAAAGGTAAGATACATTTTCCTTGAATTATTCAATGAAATTTTACTCATAAAGGTAACCTATTGATTCAAATCAAAATCATAAAGTAAAAAAGTTTTAATTAAAATCTTAAAGTAAAAAGTTTTCAAAAAAATGGGTTGCTCATGGAGGGAGTGCAAATGGGATAGTCTCTGAATGGAGGTAAAATTAGTATTGAACCTATGGGAATAAATTTCGTTCCATGAAAAAATGATCGGTCAAGGAGGTGGTCGCACAGGGAGGTTTCACTATATATATGTGTGTGTGTGTAAATATATGTATATATTTAACACTGGCGTACAGTTACAGAAAAATACAAACTTTCATAGGAAAAAGAAAACATTATTCGTACCATTGAGTATGAACTCACAAAAACAAATTTTGTTAAAATATATAATAACCAACCTGTTAAATTAGAACAACTGTCTGTTCCTCTTCTTGCTGGGCAATTTTAGATTTTGTACCCTCTGTTAGGACTTTGTTCCAACATCATCTGTAATTTTCTCAACATGCTAGCAACCATGACTTCAGCATCTTTACCAGATGATGTCATTAGTTCTTGAAACTAAAAAATAAAACATAAAATAATAACAATGAAGAAAAAACTTTTAAACCCTTCATGACAAGCCTCCCTTGTACCACTATTTTCAAATAGTGACTTTTTCCTTATTTAATAAATTTATATTAAATAAGGTAAAAATGGTACTTTTTAGTTAGCCGGTCGCCAGTGTTATGTATACAAGTATATATACATATATATGTATGTATATCTAACACTGGCGCCCGGCTAACCGAAAAGTACCGTAAAAATTACCATTCCGATATAGTAATAGTTACAAGGACTGTGTACACACTTTATATCACACATATGTTGTCACGAAGGGCTTAACATTACAATACATTTTGTAATGTATTTTTGTACCAATTTATATTTATTATTTATTATCAACTACACCGGTAGCAGAAAGTTAGAGATGGGAGTCGCAGATTTTCTTTTTTCGTTTGCAGGTTATTTTTCTATTGAACCCTTATTTCGCTTTATATTATGTTTGGCTCTTTCTTACTTAATACAAAAACTTAAGATTATTATTAGTAAAATTAATAAAATGCATAATAACATTTTTAAAAAAAGGTGATCGTTTGATTAACACTTCGATTGTAAAACTTGCAACCTGTCAAACCTGTTTTACCTGCAGATTATTTTCTGCCTCTGAAGTATCTGTTGCAAACACTTGGAGGATTTTCTGCTATTGGGTCAACTACTAAAAGTACACTTATTAAAAGTATGTACTAACTTTATTTGGTGAAATTGGTTGTCGGGATAATCAGGTAATACCAAAAGAAGTAGTAGTATGAATTTCCTGCCCTGTCAGTTTTCACACTGATCACACTGCCAGTACAGATAAAATTATGGGGGGAAGGGACAAGAAGGGTAAGGTAATTTCATATTTATTAATTAAACAACAATAATTATAAACCAAGTTTTAATTTGTATGAATTTACAAAACATTTAATTTTTAAATAATTCTTATTTTGATTTCATTTTTTCCAATTTACTATTGATAACTAAAAGCATTGATGGGCAATTTTAAAATTAACAAGCTAACTGATAAGCATTTAAGGCTCATGATTTTATAGGCTGTGCTTAATATAACGGTATCACTTCAGGGAGGTGGAGTTTGGCACTTGATATCTTAAGATATCTCTAGGGTGAGGGAGAAGATTCATTTTCGATATTGTTACCATTTTTGATCCAACCAAAATATTCATTTTTCTATTTGTAACTGTTTCTTTACATCAAAATATTCAGTTATCTATTTTTATGAAAATACTAAGTTATTATTAAAATCATTAAATGATTATATATACAATTATTTCATTCTGAAATGTGGAATACCTCAACGTTTGGCTTTCCTATTTTTTTTAATATATATTTGCATATAATCCGCTGTTGGAGAAACCAGATAGTACGTTTGAAGTGATACTTGTGCTTATTAGTAAAATAAAGAGGAAGAATGTTGTCTATCTGCTTTGTTGATAAGAGCGGCAAGAAACAATATATCTGTTGGATACATTATGTAACAAAGAGCTATTTTTAAATACTTTAAAAAAATTTTATTGATATAAACTTATTTTATATTTAATATAGTGATATTTTACATACTCTTTCTTCTTTATTAGAAAATTTTATAAATAACAGATATATAACAATATGTTTACATATAACTGAAAATATGTAAAAATAAAATGAAAGGAAAAAAAAAAGAACTTTGAGACACTGATAACAATATGATTAGTGATGGAAGGGTGGGACATAATCCAGGAATGATAATGTAAGATATTGTAAAGGCCGGAAAGATTACAAAATTACTATAAAGTTGGTAACGTTATATATGTACAGCCTCTTAATATTAAAAGCTTTGCCGATTCTCAATCAGCTGGCAAAATGACATACGAAAATTAATTTCTACTGTAAATATATGTTTATTTTTAATAAATAATTTTTTTATTCTTCACTACACATAGCAAATTTATTTTTTGAGATGTATACATGCACATGATTTAGTGGGGGGTTTTTTGCAGAAAAACTTTTAAATAATTACTTGTGTTTGAAGACAGTTTTTAAATTTTACATATAGCAGCTACTATAAATATAGGAATAGCGAAAAGGGTGTTTGTGCAATAAGGATAAGATATTCTCAAATAAATTTAATGAAGGACATTAAAATTATACAATTATTGGCACAGATGTCATATTCGCATATAATTGAAAAAAAAAAAAAGATTTCTGTTTGGATGTTATTTTAAAATTACAACAGAAAATCATCTGTAAATATATATATAGACGCTAAAAGGGATAACAAACAATATACATACATTTTGATAAATACATTTAAATGAAATGATCTACGTGTTTTATACGCTATGCACAGCATATAGGGTAGATGTGCCAGTAATGGACACCCCTTGATGTTTTTGGTTCATAAAAAAATAACTAATAAATATTTAGCTTTAATTATTTTTGGTACTTTTCGGTTAGCCGGGCGCCAGTGTTATATTTACATTCATATATACATATATATCCACATATATATGTAATATACATATGTATGTATATATTTATGCGTGTGTGTGTACATATATATATTTACGTATATGTGCATATATATATATGTATATATGTATGTAAATATAACACTGGCGCCCGGCTAACCGAAAAGTACCTTATTTTTTTTTATAATTCCCCCTTGTATGTTTTATAAAACTGGGTTATTGTTGACACTTTTAATCAAACCAATCAGGAAGCAGAAAATAATGTTTCAAAGTTTCGCTGTTTTTCTGTGAAAATCTTAATGAAGAGGCTAAGAGTTGGCTTCGTTTAATCAATTTATATATTATTTATTTTCTTACAAAATTTGAATGTTTTTGTTTGAGTAGCAATCGAAAACTTTGAATTTTATATACCAATGGCCATTTACAAAATTTCATTTATTTTTAAGATTTTAAGAGGGGTGTCCATTACTGGGATGGTTAATTAGTCATTTTCCAGTAATGGACACCCCATGTAGACATTGCTAAAAATGCAATTTTAGTGATGTTTATAGTGCATAAAATACTTTGGCTTAACTGCAAACCTAAATAATCAAATTTAATTTTTAAATTATACTTACCAAAATGTAATAACACCAAAACTTTTATAAATAGCTGCTTTTAAGTTATTTTATGAGATTTCAATATTTTATTTTATTTATTATTATTATTTTTTTTATGTAGTACATATACCTTGCATATTTTATAATCCGGCAATCAAACCAGCCAGGAAGCAAAAAGTATTGTTTACGAGCACAGTCAAAGAGGGGTTCATAGGGCTTAATCCCTCTCCGTTTAAATAAAAGCAATTAAGTTACAGAAGCTATTAAAAATTTATTTTCTGTCTTAAATGTTTCCTTATTTTTTAAAAAAATGTAATACTATTAATGAAAGTTACAGGTAATATTCATGAAACTATAGTAAATCTGCAGATCATTGGCCTCAAACATCAGTACTACAGTTTTATTTTGAAATTAATTTAAATACTAAATAAATTTTTATTTAGTATTTAAAATATTCAACTCACAATATCACTTCTTTCATATTTGTAATATTAATTATTATAAATGATATATCAAGTAGAGTCTGGAAGATTGTTAAAAATAGGGACACAAAACTAAACATTTAAAAATAGTGGCACAAAACTAAACATTAATATTCCAAAACTTTTTTTTAATTACCCTTTAAATCCACCACTGTTACAATAATTTGATAGCTGTAATTGCCTGATATTTAGTATTTTAATCTATCCATCTAAAATAATTAAAACTATCGATCTTCTGATAATTACAATAATTGATACAAACAATAAATGATTATCACAAATACTTTATTAATTACTGGTATCCTAAATGTTAAATTTATTTGAAAATAACTATTTTGTTTCATTAGTATGTATTCATTAAATTCTGGCTCTAAATAGTCATAAAAACAATTATATTTATTACTTTTTAGGGGGTGTCCATTACTGGAACAGAGGGTGTCCACTACTGGGCCAGAGGGTGTCCATTACTGGGCTTTTGGGTGTTTTGATATATTTCTGTTATTTAAAATTAAATTTCTATTCATATTGGGAAATGAGGCTATAAGAATGGTTAAATATTGTCGATAGATTAATATAATATTGAAAAAACTGGAATATAATAATTTTAACTATTAATAAAAAAATAATTTTTAAAGAAATTCCTTAAGGGTGTCCATTACTGGCACATCTACCCTATATTTTCAAATGAATGTAATTTGTTGAAGGTCAAAGTCTGTTTTGATTTGTAAATCAGTCCACAGCAAGGGGGTGGTGGTGATTTTAAAACTTTAAGTATACATTCAGTGTTGAATTCAGACACTTTTCTCCGGGAAGGATTTCTGTGGCTCCGGGGGGGACATTAGAAAGTTCCGGGGGGGAAATTGCACTTTTTGACCATTGAAAACACAATATCTCAAATCTTCCGGGGGGGACATCTCAGTGCTCCGGGGGGGAATGTCCCCCCCGGGCCACCCCCTGAAATCAACACTGTATACATTCCTTATTTTTTGAAGACTTTAAGAAAAAAAGATAAAATTTATTTTTACAAGTTTAAAATAATTAAACATAAAAACAAAATTGTGTTTAAGACTTAAGTGTTTTTAATTATAAAAACACTAGTTAGCCTCGATCATAATTAAAAATGTTTTATTATAATAAAATATGTTCCTAAACACTTACTCCTACAAAAAACTCCTTACACTTTCTCGATTTCGTATTTTATGGTTCATTTACATTACCATTACGTCAATCCTATGTGTTAAAAGTATATATAACGGAACTGCAGTTATGTTATCAAAATACATTTGAAAATTCGCGATGGTTACGAAACGTGAAACGATACGTTATAACATGTTTTAAGTAAATCATGTTTATAGAAGTTAGTTTAATTTAAAGATGTAGCATGCTGTATAACATAATTAATCAAAATAGCGTTGAATCAAATATCATCTTTTCCTCATGGGTAACTTACACAGAAATCTTAAATATAAGACAGTACAGAAGAAAAAAAGACTACAGTAAGAACGATTTAAACAATAGTGATATATACTAATAAGTAAAAGTAATGGCAAACTTACCGCATTTTCTGTAAATGTTAGAAACTTGACACAACGAAAGCTTTCAAAACAGACGCCATTGGGACTGGGAGACGCTACACCTACGCTGGTCGGGAAAAGAAATAAGTTGCGCATGCGCAAAAATCGTACGGATCATAATGATTTCCGAACATGGGTTGGCTACACGATTATCACGAAAACCTTTGCAGGATAGTTAGAAAGTAAAGCAAAAACGACCCTTTTCGGAAACCTTACATGCTATCTGGGTATTTTGTTAGCATTCAGGGAAACATCAAGAGCTTCTTGCAGCGTATCTTCGCCAGATATAAAATCGTCCACATAAATATATTTATCGAGTAGGTGAACAGTTCTTGGGTGTAGGTTCGTAAACCGCTTGATGTGCTCCTTTATGGTAGCAGATAGGAGGAATGGAGAGGCATTGACTCCAAAAATAACACGTTTGAATCTGAAGACCTTGAAAGATTTTAAACCATCATCATACCACAGAAAACGGACAGAATCCCGATCTTTTTCAGCTAGTGAGATTTGAAGGAACGCCTTCTCGATATCAGAAGAGAAGGCAATTTCGTATAATCTGAAGTGGATTAAAATATCAAATAGAAGTGGATTTAAGTTGGTGCCGGGCCATAAACAATCATTAAGGGACAAATCATTGTTATCATGAGAGCTGGCATCGAAGACGATTCGGACCTTTGTAGTAAGTTTATCTTCTTTACAGACCGCATGATGGGGCAAATAATAAACTGCCCTGTCTAAAACAGGTTCATTTTCTTGCACCTGCTCTATAATTCCTTGCTTTAAATATTCCGTGATTATTTCAGAATATTGTCGAAAAAGCTTTGGGTTTCGATAAAATTTTCTTTTTAGACCTTCCAAACGCTGTTTCGCAACATTAAAATTATCATTTAAATCCTTCCAGTCTTTTTTCCACGGTAACTGAACTTCATAACGATCGCCTACAAATTTGACAGTTTTATCGAATATTTGTTGTGCTTGATCAGTTTCCGATATTTTCGGATCATCATGTTTAATGCCTATCGACTCAAGCTCCCAAAATTGTTTTAAATTATCATTTATTTCATCGAAATCTCTAACGAAATTGCACATAGTAATATTGTTTGTTTGCGTGTTCTCCTCTAGCGCCCCAGTTGGGATCCATCCAAAAACAGTGTCTTGCAGAAAAAGTTTATCATTTATCTTAACTGAATTATGCTTTAAAATTCTATAAAATAATTCAGCGCCAACCAATGCGTGAATTTTTCCCGGTTTGAAAAATGTGGGGTCTGCCAATTCCACAATATTCGGTAAATTAATGTCCGATACATTTAACTGCTTTGATGGAATTACATCCGTGATTTTGGGAACAATTAAGAAATCTATATTCTCCCTGAAAGAGCCATCTTCGTTTGTAATTACACTCGAAATTTTATTTTTTACATTATAAGTATAACCGTTTAATCCTGTAACGGGTACATTAATTATCCTTTTTTTAAATTTCAGCATGTCAGCGCAATCCTTAGTTAAAATATTGACATTGCTAGCATTATCCAAAATTACTCTAAACTTTCGTTTATTTCCGAAATTATCTTCTATAAAAACAAAGCATGTACTCAATAAAATTGATTTTCTTTCTTTACTTATATTATTCAAGGTCTTTAAAGATTCATTATTTATCGAAATGTTTTCCGTTTCTCTATTTACCGCACCTGCAAGAGGGGAGGAAATTTGGGGGGAAGCCAATTCATTTTTGGATTTATTTTTTTTATCTCGATGAAGCGATGAGCTGTGTCGCAATCCACAGGTATTACAATTATATTTTGAAATGCAAGAATTTACGAAATGAGAATTATTCAAACAATTGATACACAGTTTATTTTTCTTCACAAAATCGTATCGTTCAGAAACATTCATTTTTAGAAACTGAGAACATTTGTTCAAATTATGAAAAGCCAATTTACACAGAATACAAGTTTTTCCATTCGATTTATCATTCGAATTTAGCATGAAATGTTTTTGTTTGTTCGAAAGAGGAATGTTTTTGTTTAAGGGTTTTGAAGCAGAGTATCTATTTACGCTTTCTAACGTAGAACTGCGGTTTTCCAAAAATGACATTAATTCATTAAATTGCGGGTATTCTGATTTTTTAATCGAATATTCAAATAATTTTCGAGATTCCTTATCTACCTTTTGCAATATAATATTGATAAGGATAGCATCAGACAGATTGTTTTGTTCATATTGTAATACTTTTAAGGCCCTCAAATTTTTATTTACACAATCAATAAAGGATCTCAATTCTTTAGAAGACTCGTAATGTATTTTTTCATAATTAATTATGGCTTATAAATGAGTGTTAATGAGCAAACGTTGATTTTCGAATCTTTCAGTAAGTGCTGTAAACAATGACTCAAAGGAATCGTCTGGGCTCTCTAGTTGTTTTGCTTCATTTTTTAGCGATGCTCGCAAATAAAACAGTTTCTGAGCGTCATTTAACTGGGCATTATTGATAATTAAATTTTAAATTGTACTTTAAAGATTGACCACTCTTCATATTTACCATTGAATGTTGGTAGTGGGATTTCAGGTAACTTAACTTTAATATTATTCAAACTTATAGATTCAATACTATCAGCATGCACATTTATTTCAGAAACTTTAAGATTTTTAAGAAATATGTTGAGACTTACCTCAAGTTTCTCGAGACGATCTTCGAGTTCATCTAACTCGTTTTCGATTTCTGGTAAGTCCTTAATCTCAGGGATATCATAATATTTATCCCGTATTTCCGATACTTTTGCTTGAAGCTCAGGTAATTTTCGGATCTTTATTTCGAGCTCGGTACTCGAGTAATTAATTTCGTCTGTATTATCTTTTACGAAATTTTCTAATTTCGTTATAGCACCTTTTAGAGCACCTTTTGTTCTATTTAATTTTTCCATAGCAGCTATTTCGCTGCGAAATCGACGGACCACAAAAATGTATGCGAATACTGTACGTAACTTTAGGAATGAAGACGATTAGGTTTCTTTTTCACATTTTTTATAACACACAGCACACAAATGTTACAAACAATCACGAACACTGAAGAACATAGAATGATGAAGTGACGTTGGGGTAATAACCCGCTGTTAGAACAAGTGACGTTCATAAAACATATTTTTGGGGAATACTCCCGCTATAAGAAACAGAATAATTGGGGATAAGACCCGCTATAACATAATGTGCCACAATGGCAGCTCAAGAACAACATACTCTATACTTGGGGATAAGACCCGCTAGAATACACAACGTGCCGCAATGGCAGCTAAAGAACAACTCAACTGGGTCACATGACCGCAAAGCTGCGGAGCTCGTTCGGCATGCGCACAAGGTCCGAACCATGGAACTATAAACTTATACATGCGTAAGTCGAAAAACAAGTTGTTATGTAAACGAGCATTCTTGTATGCAAACATTCACAACATTTTTCAATATTTGCATTCTAATTATCAATGGAAAGTATCCTTATTCACATAATGTCCAAATTAAGTAGCAGTGTAAATATGAATTTTCGTATGTGCATATTCAGGAATTTTTTTTATAATAGCATTCTTAAACATCAACGGAAAATATTGGTATTACCGTTCGCGAATATCAAATATCAAGTAGTGATGTTAATTAGAATTATCATGCGAATTTTCAATTTTTTTCAATATTAGCATTCATAGACATCGACGAAAAATATTTGTATTGGTGTTCGCGAATGTGAAGTTGAAAGAATCTATAAATTGTATTTCCTTAATTCCCCCCCCCCCCCCCCCCCGTAGAAAGCATCAGCTTGTCCCTTGTAGAAGTCATGTTAAACTTCTCTTATAATGATATGTTAAAATTTTGTTTTCGTGGACCAAATCTTAGAATTGTCTAACTCACCCATTAACTCTGCCCCCCCTCCCCCCTACGCTGTAAGAAACTGACAATGCAAAAACTTTACTTTAGTTTTTATCATTTATTTATCGACAAGTTCAATATTTAACACTTCCTTGTCACGTTTTTTCCGGTCTTGTTTTTTCTGTCACGTTTTTTCCTGTCACCTTTTTTCCGTTTACCGATAAAATCTATCTAGATACCTGCACTTATTTAACATTTCATAAAGTATAAAACTTGGTATTTAAAATACTATATGTGAAATATATGGTCACAAGACGAGACTTCGGCAAATCTAATTATATACTGTACATGAGGCTTTTTCAAGAATTTGTTAGCATTACCTTGATCCATAATGTAATTTTGTACAAAACCTTTCAATAACGGAAATCTGCATAAAAGTGTAAACAATCACAATATAATAATAAATACAACCTGTGAAAGTGGAATTCTACCTTGAATGGAAATATTCCAATGTCCATTTCTATGAAAATAATACAATGCAATTTCATCTGCTAAGACAAAAAATCTGTCTAAAACAAAAATTTTCTGTTGTTTTATGTGATTCCGTCTCAGCAAGTATTACAGTATATATAGAAGAAAAACATTGTAACAGTATCTTTATAGAAATGTCCACTGCTTACTGAAACCAGTAAAACATGCAAAAACGGAACCTGTCTATAACAAACTAGCAGTAAGCCGATTCTCAAAAAAATATTTTCCGCTGCTCAACATAGCATTTCTGACACATTCATAGACTCAATCTAATGCATAAAATTGGCAGTCATGGCAATGATATGAAATCAAATAGCATAGCGTTTTTTTATTATTCGATAAGTGTATTGCAGTTTAAGTTTTGACCAAATGCTTTTATATTACAACCTTTGAATTACTGTTGCGTCCAGAAATTCGATTCAAAGCACCCATTTCCACAGTATCTTCTAAAAAATCCTTCGCATTTCAAGGGGAAAAAAAAAAAGAGGCTAATTGATTTCTTAATTTCTGATGAAAAGCGCCTGCTGATTTTATGCATGTACGAGTAAAAGTCAATAATTTAAAAAGTTAAATTTCATAGAAATATTTTATCCCTCCTTAAATACACCTATAGCAAATATTCGATTTTACTATAAACTTCCATTCTATTTAATTAATCTAATTAAAGTCTTAAATGATAAACACATCTTGTCTCTTTATTGCTTGGATCCGTACTTCCTTTTTAAAAATATATACATGGAAATGTTATTAATCTCTTGCTGAAAAAATCAATTATTCTGTGTTTGAAAATGTATATAGCACTTCATGTCTGTTTATTCTTTCAGGTATTCTACTTTTAATCGCACAATCTCATAGTAATAATTCTTCTAAAAGCAGTTTGTTCTGCTATTGACCATCCGATATAAAAGAATTCACACAGACATTTTGAGTGAATGAATGGTTGTTAAAGTAACAAAATGACTAAATGAACATCCGTATGCAATACTGATACAGGAACAACCGATTCATAGAGTCCAAAGTTCGAACACAAACTCCCTTCTTTTCCCATCAGACTATCCAGTTCCATTCATGAATCACGAAATGAATATAACATTTGAAATTTGTTTCATTTAGTTCTGCAGTAACGAGCCATATTCCAAAGAAATTATTAGTACAATACAATACTCATTATTTAGTAATGAATACGTGCGGTTTGCAAAATAGGAAATGCAACATTTTCTTTTTTTTTTTCTTTTTAAATATAACTAAATTAAAAAATAAAATACTGAAATATAATAAACATATCTGGTACTTTTATGATAGCTTGGCACAAATCTTAATAAAAACTTTATTTTATGTGAAGTATTAAAGTTAAAATTATATACTTACTTTTAACACGTATAAGCCTGCTCAGGTTAAAAGCAGCTGTCTTTCAACTTTGAATGTGATTGAGCCTGCAAGTATATGCACTTAAGTGACCGAAGATTATTTAAAAATCTTTCTGGCCTCCTAAACGCATTCCAACGGGCCAACACAAAAATCTGCAGCAACTGTTGTAAAACACAATGCAGCTCAGAAAAAAGTTGTATTTCCATGTTAAACATATTCCAGTGGTCCAACAAGAGCAGAGTAGTAGTTATAGTAAGTAAAAGAACTAGAAGAGAAAAAGAACAGAAATTCGTTTTAAAATAAGTTAATTCTCTTCAAATTTAAAAAAGTTTTGCAGTGTGTGTGTGTGGGGGGGGGGGGGGATAAATAAAAATATATTCTTGTCATAAAAAACACATTTATTTATTTATTTTTTTTTTTTTAAGGAAGAATTAGACAGTTTATGTAGATTTTTGTACATCTAGAGTTTGACAATCACACTGCCAATAAATTTTTAGATAACTGATTGCAATTTCATTCTTATAAAAAGTCAAATTCTTTCAATCCTAGATAAGGAAGTCACAAATTCCTGATATATAGAACACTTTTAAAACATACCATTTTAAATATGCAACACATCTGATAATGATATAATAGACATAGGTGATATAAATTTTAGGCAATTGTAAATTACGGGAGAATTTGAAAAGACAACTAACTGTACATATTTCTGATAAACAATCATAAATATTATTATAGTTCATTTTTTTTTTTTTTTTTTTTTTACCGAGCACAAATTTATTCAAACAATATTATGAAATATGTATTAGAAATAATAAATGACAAAAGAGGTAACAGTAATCACCGCATTCAGTTTTTAAAATTTCTTCCATTTTTCAATTTGAAGTTTCTCTCACTAAGAAAAGGAGGATTTGAGAAAATATCTTATACACAAAAAAATAGAGATGCCAAATGCAGATTATCAAGATATTTTTTAAAGTTTAGAATAGCATCCTAAAATTATTATAAAAAAGTATAGCTTCCAAATCTATATATAATTCTTTTGCAAAAACTCTTAAATATGTAAGCCAGTATACATGGAATAAAAATACTGAAAGTAATATAGTACTTCCTAAAACATCTAATATGGTTAAGAGTAAAAAGAAAAAAAAATCACATAACAAGGATTTATGATAGAGAAATCCTTTATTATTTTAAAGAAACCTGCAGTTAACAGCTACAGAGCTTTATGCACAGAAAATGAAATATGAGACTGCATGGAAAAATAATGGAGCTCAGAATTTACTTTTTTGCCAAATTGATGAGCACGTCAGCCACGTTATAGTTACTTTTTATTTTTTTAACAAAACACATATACATTTGAATATTAATTTTATTAAATACAACCTATGAGAACTGACAAAAGGTCAGAGCAATCGACAATGGAGAAAAAAATTATGTAGAAACACAATTAAAAGAAGAAATAACTAACGAACAATGTAACTCGTAACATAATTAATAATAAATAAATATGTTAAACTTACTTTCAATTGATATGAAGAACTCTACCAAAAATATAAGGCTAAAATTCACATATGGCAATTCAATAATATTAAAATAAATTATATTTGTTCAAGAAAAAGAAAATACCTAACCTACATGCCGATAATTGCAACTTCTGGATGTAAACAAACAACAGCGGCCATCAAACAAGCTTGAATTGGATGTAAACAAACAACAGCGGCCATCTTGTGATAACCCCGTCAGTTACTTCAGTCACAACTGGTAGAAACAACACGATCTGTCTCCTCCTCTTATTCTTAGCTCCATTGTCCGAACAGGCTGTATTTTCAAAAAACCTAAGAATTTGTTTTTTCTTTTTACTCTCTTTTATTGAATTTGCTTTAAGTATGTCAAGATGGGATTTTATAATTGTTTTTTTCAAAAGTGATGTACACTTGTGTGCTTCTGTTGACAACAAATATTAATATTTTTAGGAATTTAATTATAAAGTAATAAATGAATTTTAAGGCCCTTCTTTTTAGCCACAGGTGATAAACCTTTAGTGGGGAAAAACAATCAAAACTTTCGATTATTTTTTATACAAAATATTTACTATTAAACATAAAAAGTGCAGCCAACAATTATTTGTTTATAATTGACAGCTGATCGATTGATTGATTATCGGAGCTTAGGCTCGATTAGGAAGCCGTAAAGTAGACGCTTGCGCAGTAAAATCTTGCCTTTGATTGGTTGGCGTAAGCGTTTATCTGTAACCATTGAAAACGCTCTTAGGTTAAGATTTTGGATCGCTAGGGTTTTTTAGGTCGTTAGGACGACCAGTGAAAACGCACCTTTATGGACTCTATTCAGGTGACGTCAGACGCGCAAACACCGCTAGCAGACGACTTTAGCCTTGACCCAGGTTGAGTGCATACATTTTAACTAAAAATTTGCAAACTTAGGGAATTTTCTTGGATACAGAACAACATTTTGAATTTAGATTACAATATATTAAGTATATGCTGCTGCATCAAAGAATTTTTTTGCGGTATTTTTAACAAACAAGCATTAATAACTCACATTTCATAGACTGCTCATGGATGTATTATTAAATAATACATCCAAATAATACATGTATTATTTAATAATACATCCATGAGACTGCTATGCTAAACACCGCCAACAGACGAATTTTAGCCTCCACCTCAGGTCGCGTGCATAAGGTCCATTGGCTGACGCGATACTCCAAAGTGTATACACTTTCAGCAATCTCGTCGCCAAGTGGAAAAGCTCGGCAAATGAGAAATATCGTCAATGGCAAACTGCGCATGTTACACTGAATATTACAACCATAGAAGCTCCTGAAGTGATTTGAACGTAGCCGCCAAACGAATCGTTCTCGTGTATTTATTTTGAAACATATTTCTATGAAGAGAAAGGTTAGTAGATTTGCAATATATGTCTCGTAATTTTGTTGAAATATTATTTGTAAAATAAATTCAAAGATGTAGAATTTTTATGCTGTTTTTCAGGAATGATGATTTAATGTTGATTATACCAACATCTATGAAACGATATCGATCTTTATATTTTCTGGATCCCATAGTTTTATTAATTTCACAGATCTGTTACGATAAATAGTGGTGTATTGTGTACGCAGTCAATAGAATATATTTTGTAGAATTTATTAAAACAAAATAGATTATTCTTATAAAGTAAAACATGTTTGTTTGGCCTCAACTGGATGATACTGGTTTAATTACATGCAAAATTTTTTATAACCTAATAATTTTATAAACGTGGTAACTTATCATTTAATATTATTATTTTAAATTAGAAGTTTTTATGAAATCCATAAAAAAAAGAATACCCCCCCCCCCCCCCCAAATACTAAAGTAATGTTTTTTTTTTTTTTTTTTTTTTTTGCAGTTATTTCATTTTTTAAATATTTTAATGTAACACATAAAATTTGTTAGTGATTAATGATGCAGTATTCAATTTTTTTAAATGTATTTCACACAATCTAATCTCTTAAATATATACTTCAACCTACTTATGAAAAGCAAAACATTTTTAAATTGTTACTTAACTTCAAACAAATATACATATCGCTCACCCGCAAAAAAAGTGACACACCTCAACAAAGTAAATTTCATGGGAAAGGCAAAAGAAAATTTGCATGACTTTACTGTAACATGAAATTATAGCCCTTACCTCTGCATGCAGGAGTAAAAATGTGTATAAAAGCATAAAACCCTTAAGAATGAAGACGTATGATGAGGGTTGGATAATTTTACCTCCCTACACAATCCACCCTTCGTCTGTGGTCACTAATGTACATACAGCGTAATAAAGTGATTTTCCGTATAACTACACTGATAAATACTGTTTGTCTAGCAAGATGCACCTATGACAGACTTATTAGTGGAATAAAATGCAAAATGAATTTTTGCAGCATGTGCCACTTTTTTTGCGGGTGAACGATATTATAGAACAAAATATTTTCCTTTATTCCATGATTTTTAAAATCTCAGTATGGAAATCTTTGCAGAAAGAAACAACCCTTTTTTAATGCACAGAATTCAGATATAAAAAATGTTATAATGTGTTTAAGAAGCCATTTAAAATGTTTACTCCTTACTAGGTGCATGTCTGATCACACAAAATGGTTATAGGGATGTTGGGAATAAATTTTTTGTTCACACTTAGTTTGTAACAGATAAACAGTGTTGTAATAGTAAAAAAATAAAAAGTGAGAGTATAAGCTATAGCTTTGTTAGAGAAACAAGGTATACTACAAAGCTTGTTAGTAAAATCAAAAAGATATATGGTGTATAACTCTGTATTGCCTCTACCACACCTCTGGAGATAAACTTTTTTTTAACTTAAAAGAAAAAAAAGCTGAATTGGTTGCATTAAAGAATATATTTAAATGATTCAAGTGGTAAGAAATAGAATATTTTTTCACTTAAGCCTAACTGCTCAGTTCTTATATCTTATTTTGTCTTGTTTTTCAAATAAAGTATATAAATTTTGCATTATTTTGAAGAAAAATGTAGAACATTTATTAAAAATAAATATTGTATGCAATATGAAGAACTAAAACTCACCTTCATTATTATGATTATCCAAAGTTTTTCTTACTAAGCATAGCCAAACTTTATCAACAAGAAAATTCAAAATGGCTACTAAGCATAACAGTACAGCAGTAAATATTTTACTCTTGAAAAAAAGAGAAAAAATGACTGACACATATAACTTCTAAAAGTAAATAAAATTACCATTTGTATTAATTCATTTTTTCAGTTATTCAACCTAATGTAAACCAAATATAAATTAATAACTAAATTCCTCTTTCTTGCGTATGAGTATAGCTTGCTTTTATAGTTAAATGGTTAAAGCACATTTATCAAATTTTCATCAATTATCCCATTATTTTACTCTGTCTGAGTTTAATGGTCTTTAGAATATTAAATGTAGATCTTGTGCATTATTATTATTTTCTTTTAGTGTGTGCAGTAAGTAGTTAGGCATATTTTGATTGAAGAAGATAATTACTCTTTCATGGTATGAATTTTAAATATTCAACATCAACTTAATCTGTATAGCTTTTCTCCACTTATGTAAATCAAAATTAATATATTTAGTGGCGTGAACCTCCTAATATGAAAAAAAAAAAAATCCACTATAATTCATCTATTTTTAGTGATAATTAAACATAGTTTTAGTAATAGATAAAAAAACAATTTTATATATTACTCGTTAGTATTTTAAAAAAATGATCTGAGTAATTTTGAAATAAATATACAAGCGTACAATATTTTGTACGAAATTTTAATTTAACGATTAATATTTTAGAGATATCCTAAAATTATCTGTTTCTTATGTACATATATATTGTGTATTGTTATTATTAAACTGAAAATTTTATTAAATATTTATGTTTTAAACTTTAATTTTCTTTTTTTAGATCAAATTTTGCTGTTGATTTATGGCCTCTGGAGGACTGTCGACATCAGACCAGTTCCTGAAGGCATTGGTTTCACCCAAATGTACAGCTTTGATTTTACCAAGGCAGAAGTCTGACGTAGCTTGACACTTGTTTTTCATCCATTGACCTCCAAGTGAGAGTACTCTCTGCACCACCGAATTTGCTTCTATTTCATTGCCAGGAGCCATTGGCTAAAGAGTTGATCACAGCTTGTGCTGCTTAACTGCAATGTTCTAAAGGGAACTTCTGCTGTGTATTCATTTTGGTACGGTTGAATAAATATTGCCTGCTGTATATTGGTCCATTTGAATCATATACGCAAGCAATATTTTTCCGACTAATGAGGAAACATACACTACTGCGCTGTGTTTAGCAACCCATCTAGAAGGGATTTGCCAAAAGTATGTGTTTATTATTATTACTAGATGGTACCCGTCAAGATTTGACGGTAAATAACTTGAATGTTCCATTAGAAAAATTCTTGAATTTTTAATGAATTGCTTTTAAATTGTGAGAAATTTCTATATTATTCCTATTTCTTTAAAGCGATAGAGGGTACAGTCAGCCAAACCTATTCAGTGAAGTCACAGAATTTGAACTTTATAATTTACAACCAATTATGCTTCTTGTTACCAGAAATTTAACTAAAAGTAGTGGATAGAGCATTTATTTTTATTTACTATGGTCTCATTTTCTTCGAAAAAATAGCAGTATTTTTTTTTATTTATTTATTATGATTTTTTAACTATGTGACCATTAAAAACTGCCATGAATTTTATTTTTATCAGTCTCATTCTCTAAAAGCCCAAATTTGAAACTTGGTGTAGCATATAATTTTTATTGCTTGAATTTTATTTTACATTTTTATACATTTTTTAAATATTAAACAATGGATATCAAGGTAATTTTTTTAATAGTTCTTATATGAATATTTTTCTTTCTTTCCGTTTCCTTTTTTTTAAGGAAAAGATGGGCAAACTTTTCTTTCTGACACACACACACACACATATATTCTTGATAATGGTCAGAAGATATAACAAAAATTGTAGATCAGCTCAATTTAATTGATAATTACATTAAAAATACTTTAGCTTAAATTTTTAAATATAAAATTATTATTATTATTTTTATTATTTTAAATATTGCTCAGCGTTAAATTTTATTTAATTATAAAGCATTCAAATAATAATAATAATAATAAAACAAAAATCATATAACTTCTTCTTCTAATAAAATATAACATTATTGAAATAACTTATCGCGCAAAATATTGCAGAAATCATTTTGTCGGGCGTTGGATTCGAACCTGCTATCCACTACAAAATATCCGCGCTTTAAACTGCTGCTTTAGGCCGCTCAGCCACAGAGAACTCGTTCCTAATTCCTCTAAATTGAACAGGGTTGAAGCACGTGCAGATGTCCCGAAATGGGTCTACTTAAAATTTTACCTTTGCGTTTTAGTATATGATGGTTTTATAGTTTTTGAAGGTTTTAAAAAACTGTAGAAGAATAGATGTTATACAACGTAGATTAAATAAGGCAGTTGTTCGACTTGTAATACGGCATCGGAATGCTTAAGCCTAACATGGCCGAAATAAAATGGCTGATTTTAACGAAAGATTATCAAGATCCGGATGAGTTCACTCCGGAAGCGTTATACACTTTGCGCCATTATATATATAATTTGATTCTATCATTTTTATTAATATAAGATTTTTGATACTTAATAAAATGTTACATTAAAAATTATAGCATAACAATATATTTAAACTATAACGCATTAGGATAAATCAGGGCCAAAACTAAGGGGGAGGGGGGGGGGGCAGACGGGGAGTGCCAGAACAAAGGGGTGCCAAATGAAAATTTTGTTTGTCGATTTTTCTCACATCTATGTTTAGCACAGTATTATTAAAATCGTCTTGCCTCGGGTATGGCAAGACATAATATGCCTGCATGGTATGCCAAAGCATAGAAAAATGTAAGGATGATATGGCATAAGGATCCTGTATAAAGAGGATTCTTTCTCGATTCTGCTTTCAAGATTTTAATAAATCAATATTTGACAAAGAAGATTACCTAGTTCAGTGTTACATATTTTTAATTTTAAAATAAGTTAGCTATTAGAAAATTAATAAAATTCACTTTGTAAATATTCTTTGCGAGGGAAGGGGGCCAAAATCATGTTTGCTCCGGCTTCAAAAAAGACTAGTTTCGGCCCTGGGACAAACTGGAATAGTGATGGGCGATTTCGATTTTTTTAATCGATGCTATGGCGAACTCTATTTAATCGATTCTATAAATTTTTTAATCGATGCCTCTAAATGTAATGTCATTTTCCTTAAAAAGTTGAAGGTAAAGCACTTGAATGTGCCAATACCAAAACTTTCTTCTATCTCAAACATGTTCAAACTCCAAAATTCGCTATTACAGTGTCAAATTTAAATGATAACCTATGGTCATCATGAGGATTAAAAAAGTATAGGTTTGTTGAAATATGTGCATTTAAAAAGAATGCATTTTCCAAATAAATAATTGAATTTTGGCCCACACCCTCTTAGATGTCTGCAACAGAAATTCCCTTCCCAATTCGAAGAGCATAAAAGCGAAACCTGTTGAGCAGTATACATCCAGGCCTAATAAGGATCTATTTATGTGATAGTGTAACAGTATATGAAGTTTGAATTAATTCCATGCATTAGTTTTTAGATATAGCTATCACGAATATCGTGTGAAATGCAGTATATCAGCGCAGCCTGTTATATGATTTACACGAAAACCTAATCAGGAACAACATATGACAATGTCTAACGGAATATTAAATTTGATGAAATTTCATTCATTAGTTCTAGAGATCTGATCACTAAAATCGTGTAATTCCTGAAAAACGTGTTAAATTCAGGGGTTTCCCAGGGGGGGGGGGGGAGAAAATTTATTAATTTTCTAATAGTCAACTTATTTTAAAATTAAAAATATGTAACACTGAACTACGTAATCTTCTTTGTCAAATATTGATTTATTAATTCCCTTATTAGGTTTGGAATTTCATTGGTTAAATATAAAGAGGGGAAGGGGGAGGGGGGGGGGAACGGGGCTAATAATACCCCTCTTAAATTTAGATAAATGGGTTTTTCTATCCGATTTGCTTCAAATTTGATATACCGGTTTATTTCGATAAGGTGCTTCCCTGATGACAATTGGAGGGTCATTGTTTAAGTATAAAGAACGAAAACGGGGGGAGGGGGGAATTTCCCCCTTAATTTATTTTTTGAGGGACATTATTAGGAAAGAAGAGTATAATATACAGTTAGTGTGAATAGCCTGCGAGTTCAATGCCATCAGTTTAATTGGGCACTTTTCTTTTTAGCTCACAGGCTATGAAAGCCTGAGAGCTAATGTGCATGTTCTATATGTACGTAACACGATAACTCTTGATAGAAACATCCGATTTGCTACAATTTTTTTTTCTCCTAGGTTCACTCTGATAAGGCGCTTCCCTGACTAGTTTTGGGAATTCATTGGTTAAGAATAAAGGGGGGCTAGTCCCCCCCTTAATTAAGACCAATGTCAGACGGGCGTCTTTTTTGCTTAGGTATTATCCATTCACAATGCTATAGCATTGTGAATGGATTATAACTAAGCAAAAAAGATGCCCATCTGATATTGGGCTTAGATAAATGGGCTTTTTATGCAGAATTATTCAATTTGCTCCAAATTTGATATACCAGTTTATTATGTTAAAGAACTGCCTTGATTAGATTTGGAAGTTCCTTAGTTAAGTATAAAGGGGGCTAGACCCCCCCTCTTAATTTAGATAAATGGGTTTTTCATGCAGAGTTATCCGATTTGCTCAAATTTGGTATACTGGTTTATTATGTTAAGAAGCTGCCCTGATTAGATTTGGAGGTTTATTGGTTAAGTGCAAAGGGGGGGGGAACGGGGGCTAGTTTCCCCCCTTTTAGATAAATGGGTTTTTCATGCAGAAGATTCGATTTGCTTCAAATTTGATTTACTGGTTTCTTCCGATATGGCGCTTCCTTCATTAGTTAAGTGTAAAGGGTGGAAAGTCCCCTCCCCTTAATTTAGATAAATGGGTTTTCATGCAGAATTATCCCATTTACTTTTTTTTTTAGGTTTATTCTGATAAGAAGCTTTTCTGATTAGATTTGAAGGTTCGTTCGTTAGGCATAAAGGGGGAAATGGGAGAGCTAATACCCCCTTAATTTAGCGAAATGTTTTTTTCATGCTGAATTACCTGGTTTGCTTCAACATTGGTATACCAGTTTATTATGTTAAGGAGCTTCCCTGATTAAATTTGGAGTTTCATTAGTTAAAAATAAAGGGAGGAAAGGGGGCGCTAACCCCCCCCCCCCCCCTTAATTTAGACAAATGTGTTTTTATGCAGAATTATTCGATTTGCTCCAAATTTGGTATATTGGTTTATTGTGTTAAGGAGGTGCCTTGATTAGATTTGGAGGTTCAGTATAAAGGGAAGAAAGGGGACTAGAACCCCGCCTTAATTTAGATAAATAGGTTTTTCATGCAGAGTTATTAAATTTGCTCCAAATTTGGTATACCGGTTTATTATGTTAAGGAGGTGCCTTGATTAAATTTGGAGGTTTATTGGTTAAATGTAAAGGGGGGCGGAGGCTATTCCCCCACCCTTAATTTAGATAAATGGGTTTTTCATGCAGAATTATTAGATTTGCTTCAAATTTGATATACCGTTTTATTTCAATATGGCACTTCCTTCATTAGGTTTGGAGGTTCATTGGTTAAGTATTAAAGGGGGAAAGGGAGGGAAAGACCCCTCCCCTTAATTTAGATAAATGGATCTTCATGCAGAATTATCCAATTTACTTTAATTTACACCACCTTGCATGGTCAATAAAATGTGTTTCTCGCAGGAAGCGATTGTAGAGCTAGCCTTTTGCTCTGTACTAAAGATCTCACCTTCTGACCACGGGTTCTCTGGTTCGATCCTTGCTGCCATTCATTACCTGCATTAGTGACCTTAGACAAATGAACATATACTTCACCATCTCTACTCAAGAACAACAGATAGCAACACTGAAAAAACACCCAACAAGCTAAGCCTGTTAAGCACACATAGCATGCAAAAGCAATTATAGAACTGGTTCCAAACAGTTTTTTAAAAATGAGCGTTTAAATCAAAAAAAAAAAAAAAAAAAAAAAATTATGTAACCAAACCCGAAAAAGTACAACATTAGATATCAACCTCAGGTGTCCCATGAAAAAAAATTATTTTAAGTACTAATAACCGTGAGATATTTGTCAATAATGCTACCATAGGTTCAATATTAGCTTGTGAATGTCTTCGCGTGACTAATGTAGCCTCTTAATATTGTAATACAGTAGACTCCCTCAAATCTGCACAGTTTAGGACCAGAGGTTGTGCGGATTTCTGGTCATTGATTTGTTTACATTTTTGAAACATTAATTTGATTGGTAGTTAAGCAAGGGAAATTATAATGAATGCTTACAATAAAGTGAAACATTAAAATAAGTAAAATATTAAAATAATTATGTAAAATAAAAATTTAGAAAAATATTAAATTATTACAGACAAAATCGATTTCAAAAGTCCTATGCTGCCATCTATTGGTAAAGTGATCGTAAGATCGAAACGTCATCATATAGATATGTTAATTTATATCAAATCAAAAGTAATGTAAATCTATTTAGTAATAAATCAGCTGTAATAGCCAAAAGAGAATGATTAACAAAAAATTTAGTAAAAAACACATTGCAGTAGTCGCTGATTTTGATGCCATCTTGAATTTTGTTCCTGCAACTTAACTGTAAATTTCATTGTTTACATCTGAAAAAATACTGTATTGAAACTAAACTAAAATCTGTAAAAATAAAATCAGTCTATAACAGAATTCTGCCTTAAATGAAAAAATTTTCAACAAATAGAATATCAACAATTATGTCTGCTAAGATGGAAACCTGTATAAAGTGAAATATTTTTCGGTTCCATTTGATTACGTTTTCAGATTTTAACAAATAATATTTGACAAAGCTGATTATGTAATTCAGTATTACGCATGTTATGATTACATATTTTAGATTTTAAAATAAATCAGCTATTAGTAACTTAATAAAATTCCCTTTGTAAAGAAAGGGGAAGGGCCAAAATCCTTGTTTGCCCCAGGCACAATAAAAGCTAGTTTTGGCCCTGATAGAATTAGCTGGCAGGAAACTTTCCTCAACAGCAGCTTTTATTTTTTGTGTACATAAATTATAAATATGACTTGTGTAGAAATAAAATGAATGAAAAGTTTATCTAGATTGTAATATGAATTTTGCTGATGGAAAATGGTATTCAGCCATTTATAATTTGTACTTTGCTAACATAAAAATACATAGGTTTCTTATAAAAAGTTAGATAGCATTCAAAATACCTATATTTTAAAATAAATTAATAGAATTTAGTTTATTATATATCTAAATAGAAGTATTTATTAGTCATTTTCAAATAAGCAGCCAGTTTGAAATTATTAATATCACAGAAAAATTTGTTTGAATGCAAAATAGTTATTTCATATAGATTAACACTTGGAAAGAAAGTGATCATTTATGAGTTTTTAAATGTTTCAGGTACAAAATAAAGTTTAATAACTGACAATTTTGATTGACATTCCTTTTAAAAACTAATATTATTAAATTTAATACTACATTGTATTTTTTCAAAAGAATTTGGATTTAAAAAAAAGTCAGGCCTAGTGATACTTGGGGGGGAAAAAAAAAAAAAAAAAAAAAACACTTAATTTTCAAATAAAAAAGTTATAATTTAATAAATAAGTAACCAAATATATAGTTAACATTGATGAAAGATTATTAAAAATACTTACCATTTTTCTGTGGGCTCAATAATTAAAAAATAAAGTATATAATAGTTTTGTTTACATTAATAATACTACCACTTTCTTACTAACACTTCAGAAATTGGGATGCTTTGTTTACACTAAATAGGAAAAAATAATGCATCATTTAGCTTTATTATCAACTACAGATACCAAAACTTTTATAGTGTTTATAATAACTCCCACGAGATGCATAAAACACAGACATTAAAATTCAACTGTTTTATAAATATAATGATAGAAGAAATACTTGTATTCTCATATATTATACTGTATTGTCATAATATCCTACATTACAAAATCTAGTCTAGGTAAAAAGCTTTGGGAAGAACTTATTCAAATCAGATATTTTTATTTTAAATTTCTGTAATTTAAAATAACCTAACACTTAAATATACATAAACACCTTAAATACATTTCATTATAGTACTGATGTAGATGCATATGTTACATATCAATAAGATTTTTTTTAAACATTGAATATGTGTTCGAAGTTTAAAACATTAAATAGATATTGATCAATTTGAAAATCGTTCATTAATAATACAGATTTAAATTACTTTTATTCTTTCGATGGATGCTAGCATTTAAATTTTAAATACATAAATCACTGTTTATTGTTATTAAATATGCACATACACAAAAGGAAATAATACACAGGTGCTTAGAATTGTTCAAGAAAAATAAACATAAATTGACAGAAAAAGCTATGCTTACCAAACTTGAAATTGCTTTCTTTTCATCGTGGATCCATTTAATGAATTTTTACAGCGGGTTCTTCAGTGTTTGGCTAGCAAGTGCACACTTTCAAAGCAGAAGAAATTATTTCACTTACTGCTTCAAAGGTGACACCAGCTGGCCAATTAATTCATAAATTAAAATAAAATGTCCGTATTTTCTTTTATATAGCATAAGTCTTACATAAACAATCGACCTGTTTCGCGAAGCACATGGCAGCTACATAAATTAAAATTACAAAACTAAAAATATCTGCCAACTAAATTATGACATCTTTTGTTCAATGCATAATAGAAAAAAAAATATTTCACTTAATACAAGTAAATCATTCAAAAAATTAATATAAAAGTATTTTTAAAATATCTATACTGTGTATCAAAAACCATCTCGCGGTCGCGCTGAAAAGCAGTACGTTTTGTAGCATCGCTAGGGAGAAATACGCCAAATCCTTTGGCGAAATATTTTTCGCCAAGGACTTGCTGAAAGTGCATACACTTTGGAGTATCGCTTGGCTGACTGCAGAAGCACGAGGACTTACGCTGAGGCACCGCAATCATGGATCCATGACCGCAATACAAAGTTATGATCGATCGCAGGAATATCCTACGATCGAGCGTAAGGTGTAAGATTTAAGAATAGCGAGGCACCGCAATCCCAGCCTTAGTCAACCGATCTACCATTACATTTTTGTCATAGCGATTATTGCAGGAATCAGGAATCAACAAAGCAACGTAGGCCAATCATATCATAGACCTGTTAAACGTAGACCAATCAAATTGCCCAAATTCACGTTTATAGTAGGAGTCATAAATCAGCTTATGCTTCTCAACCAATTATTGAAGCCTATCGTTAGGATTAATCGATATGCGTGATACCGGAAAAAGTGCTAAAATATTGGATCCCTTAAATTTCAAACGATGCTGAAATCCAATGACTCGATCACAGCGACATCTGCTGGATATTTTCTAAAACTCCAAGACGATTTGGTCTAGACCTCGGTCTAGACGCTGTAGTAATACGATATTTACTTTGAAATTTGAAAATATATCGCAGATGTTGCTGCGATAGGCTCCCTAGATTTCAGTATCATTGCACATTTAAGGGATACAACTTTTTAGCGCTGTTTGGATAGCAGATTTCCATACTACATATTCTAGACGCTGTATCACAACTTTGCAAGTGTACTCTTTAATGGGTGTGAAATCCATGATCTGTTCCTGAACGCACTGAATATTTATTCCATCCACGAGAAACACCCACTCCATGTTCCTGTCTCCTGAGCTCGCGCGTGCATCTTAATTTTTATAGCCTCGAACCCAAGGGAAGAATATGGTCCATTAAGTGTATATTTGTTCATAAGAGTGGCAATGGCAACACCTATGTAAAGTAAAACTAAAACCAAAAGCGTCAAAATTTTAAAAAGCTTTCCTTTTATAAGTTATTGCTTTTGTTTATTTTATTCTAATACATTAAAATTTACTTAGTGTTAAGAGGAATAATTATTTTCTAAAATCCCATTAATAGGATCACGCACAAAATAACGTGTATGTGTTACATGAGTTATGTGTTTTTTTTTTAAATATTATGCTTTAGCCAAGTAGTATTTGTGCATGCTTTTTGCTAATGTCATCCCGGTTACTTTTTCTAAACGACATCAGAGATTTGAAATAATAATAACGATTTTCCAGTTGTGAGATCATTGATTTGAAAATTCAAGAACTTTATCGAAATCTTTCCTTTGATTTCAGTTTCCGATTTTATTATTATGAATAATACTTTAGTACTGACACATTACACCAACTAAATTCATATTTATTTAATCAGTTATTTTATATGTTTCTTATATTTTAAATGCTACAGAGAATTTAAGTTATTTTATAACTTTAAAATCGAGAATTTACATAGTATAGGATAAAGTATACCCAGTGTATAATAATCTAAGTTGGATTTGTATTTACTTAAACATTTAATGTTAACTCTCAGTTGCAGAAATTTCTCCAAGTGTTTGCGACAGATACTTTAGAGGCAAAAAATAATCTGCAGGTAAAATATTTTTTACAATTGAGCAGTTAATTAATCAAGCACAATCACTTACCTATAGCATGTTTAGGCATTTTATAAATTTTTATTAAAATAATAATCTTAACTTTTTGTATTAAGTAATAAAGAGCTAATCATAATATGAAGCAAAATAAAGGTTCAATGGTAAAGAATCTACAAAAGAGAAAAGAAAATCTGCAACTCCCATCTCAAACTTTCTGCTACCGTGTGGTAACTCTGGCCTTCAACTTAGGAAAATAAGGATTGGTGGAATATATCCCTTATATTGTTTTTTTTTCAAAACTGTACTAAATAAAAAAAAAATGGGTACTTTTCAGTTAGCTGGGCACCAGTGTTATGTATATGTTATGTACATATATATTATATATGTATATACATTAGGGATGCACTGAATATTCGGTATCTATTCAGTATTCGGCCATGTTGTCGAATATTCGGTTTGCCCCAATATCAAACTATTCAGCTCGGCCGAATAGCAGATTATTCGGCATGCCCGAATATCGAAATATTCGGCCGAACCGAGTACTTAAAAAAAACTTTTATAAATTATTTTTTTAAACCTTATACAACTTCTACGTTTAACAGTCAACTTATAAAGATATTCAGAATAATTACAAACAGAACCATATTTAAATAAAAGAATGTTTTTACATTATTTATTTGCTGTTAAGTATTATTTAAGAAAATTAACCAATCATGAAGATTTTCATAGGAATTAATTATGTACAAATGCAAGTTCCTCAACATTGTCCAGTAAATAATCTGTTTCTTGCTAAGATTTTAAGAACAGCGTTTACAACCTCTGAAAATGATTGCCCACTCCAGACCCTGATCTAGGATGCATTTAAAAACTTACTTGCTTGATCAAAGGGAGTAGAACAGTTATTCTTGCTAAATTGTCACCATATAAAATTTGAATCGATTATATTATTTATTAACTTTTACTTTAGTCTCTTCCTAACAAACAAATATATGTACCTGTACAATTTTCCTTCCAATTTTTTCACAATTTCTCTTTGATTTTAAAATATTTGTTTTAGAATTTAAGAAAATGTTATTAATTTGTTTTAATTCTCAGAAGAAACCATGAAATTTAAAATTTTATTAATTAAAATTTTTTTTATAACTATCCTGTTCTTAACAGGGTTCGCACAGACTCCTTAGACTCCTTGGAAACTCCTTAGAAATGAAAACATTCCCAAGTAGTACTTAGAACTACTTAGATAAGCAAACCACTACTTAGAAACTCCTTATATTGCGATATTGCTGCCGAGGGGAAACAAATCGTGATTGAAAAACGCACGGTAAATCCTTTATGCACGTCATTCATCTGAAGCACAACATTGATTGGGTAGGGTAATCTTAATAGCAGGGCTCCCACTAGGTCCGTAAAGTCCGTTTTTTGACACTGTTAGCCGACTTTTATTTTAAATTTTATGGATGTTTGGCATTTAGTCAAGAATCTCGGAAAAATCGCGTTTTTCGCAAATATGTTCCAAAAAATACCGTCAAATTTCGTCAATCGATCGCGGAAAAAATTCGTAAATTTTGTCAAAGGATCGTGAAAAAACGCGAGTTTCTCCAACAGATCGCGGGGAAACTCTGATTTCTTAAAAAGACGCGAATTTCTTAAAAGACAGCGAAAAAATGCGAATTTACTCAAAGGATCACAAAAAAACGCGAATTTCGTTAAAGATCGCATAAAACACGAATTTCCTCAAAAGATCGCGAAAAACCTGCGAATTTCTCCCAGAAGATCGCGAATTTCATCATAAGATCGCAAAAAAATGCGAATTCGTCAAAATTTCACCTTCAAAGAAAGCGATTACCGCTGTTCTAAAAGAATAAATTAAAAACTTGTTATATATTTCCTTGTATGTTGCATTTAGCATTTTTTTTTTTTTTTTTTGCTTTAAAAAAATTTTTTTAAGATGCTGCATTTAGCAGTCTTTTTTTTTTTGCCTTTTAAAATTTTCTTTAAAATGTATCATATATGTGATATACATAATAAGTGTTTGGGGTTTGACTAATCTCTATTTATATGACCTAGGGGTGATTCTAATCCGAATCTTCCGAAAATGTAAGGCATTCATTTCCGAAAATTCTAATTGGTCACCAATCTGAAAATTCGGACATATGGTCGCCGAAAAAAATAAATTTTGTCAATCGTTTGCAGAAAAATCACCAATTTCGTCAAAGGATCGCGGGGAAAACGCAAATTTCGTTAAATAATCGCGAAAAGCCCCGCAAATTTCGTCGAAAGATCGCGAAAAAACGGCGAATTTCGTCAAAAGATCTCGAAAAAACGACAAATTTCGTCTAAAGATTGCAAAAAAATCCACAAATTTTGTCAAAAGATCGCGAAAAAACCAAAATTTTGTCAAAGAGCCACCGAGAAAACGCATAGCTAGTGTCGGGAGTGGATTTCCCCCTCTCTGGTGTAACTTTTCAGAAGATTTGCTGTGAATTTCAGAATTTTTTTTAAAACTCAGAATCACCCCTGTGATATGACTGGTCACTGCATAAAAAAGTAGATTGTCAATTTTGTATTTAGACTTACAAAATCAATAAGCAATATATTGTGAATACTGTGCAATTTCAGCACTAACAATTAGATTCTAATAGAGTAAAATTTGTTTTTGAAATGTTTTTCTCTCCAAATTGGGCATTAAAAATTGGAGTGTGCATACCACATAACGATACAGCACATAAAAACATCGACAAAAAAAATAAATAAAAAAAAGGCAAATCCTTAAAATTTTTTGGACTCCTTGGATGTTTTTGGGTACTCCTTGGATTTTTTCTTCCCAACTCTGTATGAACCCTGTCTTAAGTAACTCAAAGCAGATTTTTTTCAGCATAAAGTTTGCTTGAAAAAAGCTCTTGTTTATTAGAATAGAAGTTTCTGTTTTAAATATTATGTAAAATTGTTTTAAAATTTAACATTTTAATGCCTTTAAACTTTGAAATATAAAAGTATTCGACAAGCCGAATATTCAGTATTCGGCCGAATAGTTGCTATTCGACAGGCCGAATATTCGGTATTCAGTTCACCTGTTGGCCGAATATTCAGTATTCAGTTCCCCTGTTGGCCGAATATTCGGTATTCAGCCAAAATCACTATTCGGTGCATCCCTAATATACATATATATTTATACACATATATATATGTATGTATATATGTGTGCGTGTGTATATATATGTATGTATATATGTGTGCGTGTGTATATATATATATATATGTGCACACCGTATGTATAATACTGGCACCCGGCTAACCGAAAAGTACCAATAATAGAAATGCTTTTGTAAAAAAAATTTAAAATGTCACATTAATATACCCAGTTGTTGATAATCTGTATCCAGTGTTTGATAGGCATTTTAATATCTGTTAATTATCAGATTTTTGCGCTAAGATGCTGTATATTCCCTCGGCCGCCATCTTGGATTTCTTGGCAATTTTTTGTTGGCATTGTTTATCAGTAAGGCAACCCCGTTAAGCCTAACATGCGTATAAATCGCTGCTTGGCAACATTTACTACTTGGCGGAAAGGGGTTTTCACGGCAAGAAAATATCCAAGATGGTGGCCGAGGGAATATACAGTATCTGTTCCGAAAAAAAAATAGTACTTTTCTAGTTTTACGTTAGCTAGTGCTATATATACATATATGTATTTATGTATACATATTTATGTATTTATATGTATATTTACATATACATATAACACTGGTGCCCGGCTAATCGAAAAGTACCAAAAAAATTTATAATTTTTCCATTGGTCGTTGAGAAAAATCACGAATTTTGTCAATCGGTCGTTCAGCAACAAATGGGAAAATTCACTATCGTTTCATGAAATCAGCGATCTTTTCCATGATCGTTTGTCGAAATTTGCATTTTTGTCCATGATTGGTTGACGAAATTCGTGACTTTTTTCCACAATCATTTGCTGAAGTTCGCAATTTTTTCAGTGACAGATTGGCAAAATTTGCGATATTTACTTTTGCTAAGCAAAGTGGATTATAGAAAATTGCGGATGATGGGTACACGGATTATCGATTCTTGACTGTATTGCTTGTTGCTGCACTTATTTAATTTATCACTGAAAAGATATTTTCATATATATAAAAAAAGAAATCGTATTGAAAAAATTATTTTCATACATTTAAGTGTATTCAAAAGTAAAAGCCAGATGAAGAATGCTGCAGTTATACGTTTGAATATCTAAGAAGCCGTTTGCATAGCAACAAAATTGAATAGAAAATGCTCAACTGGACTTAATTTTGAGCTTGAAACAATTTTAATTCATTTAAATTTTGAATTTCATTTTAAATCGTAATTTTTGATAATTAAATTTCAATATAAATACATATAAATATCAATATGGATGTGACAAAATTATAGTTAAAACAAACTAAAACTGACAAAACTAAAACTGACAAAACTAAAATTATTTAAATTAAATTTATTTAAACAAGTTCAACATGAAACCTTTTTTCCTTAAAGTGTATTTAACGTAAAAAAGTGTTTTTTGAAATTGTATTATCACCAACTGATAAAAAATCACCAAATAACGAAATTTTCATTATTTTTTTACGGATGCTCTATTGAGGTTCCGACGAAATTTTTTTTATAAACATATATATTCTCATGAGAAGAATTCTGTAATTTTTTCAGATTTTTTGGAACATGCCTGTATGAAGACCTTCCTTGTGAATAATAATTAAAAAAAATTCTGAAATTCAAAGCAAATTTTCTGAAAGGTTACAGCAGATGGGAGGATTCACTTCTAGCAGTAATTATTTTTGTTGCAGGTCGGGTTAGCTGATTTCGTTTCAGATCTATTTTCGTTTGAGTGTAGATTCCTGCAAGCTGGGTTTGTGTTAACCTGTTTTTTTTTTTTTTTTTTCAAAAGTTAGTTCACAGGGTTGCTACACCACCTGGAGAACCTGGAAAAGTCAGGGAATTTGATAAACTTTCATTGTGATCTCCAAGAAAGTTTGATCGTTGCGCTGCCAGAAACTTCTATGGTTTGGCAAATTCCACAATTAAAAAAAGGAAAAAAATCATCTAAATTATATTTTCTTCAAAAATTTCCACTTTCATCCTCCACACCTTTCCTATCCACCATAGCAAATGTTTACATTTTTAATAATTATTACAGATTTAAAAAAAAAAAAATTACAGCAGTCATTTTCAAGTAACAATAAATAATTATCACAATCCTCCATCTCCCCCACTGAAATGTCTGCTTTCTCTCTCTTTTTACCTCCTGTTGAAAATAAAGTTTTTTTGAACCTTAGGGATTTTGCAATGGAGTTGATGAAATGAATGATGACTCCCATGCACAAATATTGTGTAGCAAGTTCATGGAGTTTGTAGGAAACTTTATAGGAAAGCTTTGTAATGATCACAAATTATTAAAATGAGCAATTCCAATTAAAAACCTCAAAGCAAGGTTATTATTTTTTGGGAGGGGTAGGAGTGGAATTGGGATAAGGAGCTTTTGATTATTAGCAATTCTATTCAGGAAATTTTAGCCTTTTTGAGTAATATAACATTTGTTTTACCTCAGCATGTCCATTACGCATTATACCACTAGACTAGAATTTTCTTGAAATACACCTGGAAAAGTCAGGGAATTTCATTCTCCTATATGAGTAGCAACCCTGGTTCAGTATATTGTTTCCGGTATAGAAATAAACATAGATGTATGTATGTGTGCTGTTTTCTAAAGCGACCACTGTATTTTTTCCACGACTCTTTGAGAAAATTCGTACTTCTTCAGCCCTTTGACGAAATTAGTGTAATTTTGCAGCCCTTTGATCAAATTTGCATTTTTTTTTGGCAACCCTTCTACAAAATTCACATTTTTTCAGCGATCCTTTGACGAAATTCGCTCTTTTAAAGCAATTCTTTGACTAATGTCGCTTTTTTCCGTGATTCTTTGAAGGAATTTGCGTTTTCTCCACGATCCTTTGACGAATTTCCCATTTTTTCGTGGCTGTTTGATAAAATTCTCATTTTCTCTGTGATCCTTTGAAGAATTTTGCGTTTTTTCCGCTTCCCTATGACAAAATTTGCATTTTCCGTGATCATTTGAAGATTTTTGCATTTTTTCCGTAGCCCTCTGACCAAATTCGTATTTTTTGCATGGGCCTTTGACCAAATTTGCATTTTTTCCATGATCCTTTGGCAAAATTGAAGTTATTTTCTGCGAACAATTGACGAAATAGATTTTTTATGTAGACCATTTGTCAAAATTTACGATTACTTTTACTTCTGAATATTCGGATTGGTGAATGTTTTAAATTTTCGGAACTGAATGCCTTAACCCTCTCGCTGCGTAATTTATTTATCTAAAATCTTTGTGAAAGAGTTTTTTTTAAATATAGAATTACATCATTAAAAAAAGATTTGCAGCAGAAATTGCGAGTTGCACAAATTGTGCTACTTTTATGTTGGGCGTGGAATGCTCAGTGAGAGAGTTAAATTATCGGAAAATTCGGGACAGAATCGCCTCTGTTCTGACGTCTTACATAACCCTCCTTCAAGTATTTTTTTAATAGCTGTCACCATTTGCAATTTATTGAATATTAAAATCAGTATAATTTATGACACCCGGTATATTCAGTAGCTATGAGATGATGGCTCAAAGAAGCATTTAAAAAAAAATTAAACCTGGCTTTTATGTCAGTTTAGAGGTTTACCCGGGCTGAAAATTCCAGGCCCAAGCCCAGGTTCAACAACATAAAAAAAATTATTGGCCCGGCCTGGTGTAAAAGCTAAAAAATCGACTCCAGCCCTGCCTGCATTTTGCAATTAAAATTATTCATAATGCACACAATTATGCTCATATTTTATTTTCAGATTATGTTCAAAATTCATGAATACAGAAAAACAATAATATTAATGACTATTTAGGCAATTATGTACATGAACACTACGTAAGAATATGACTTAGACAATTACATTCAAATGAAAATCCAGTAAGATAATCAGTTTAGAATGAAAGAAAATCATAGTTTTTCGGATTTAAACTGGCGCGACCCGGTCGAGCTTTGCCCAAAGCCATTTCCCGTGAGGATGCATAATGTCGTTTTGTAAAACCTTTCCCCTCTCCCTTAGATCTGCCATTGCTGTCACGTGACTCAGCAAATCATGCATTTTTAATAATGACATGGACTCATACCATCTCGTCCAGTCTTTTGCCGATTCCATTTTTTCAATAGTGAACTTAAAGTCCATTGGTGCCATTTTTAATTTTCACTTTGGAGTGCACAACACGAGACGGAAAAAATATGGCACGATGCTTAAATTCGGTGGCTTAAAGATAAAATAAATACAGCATTTTTCGCAGAGAAAACATTGCTGGAGGCCATAACCTGTTGAGATTTTGAGACTAATGTTAAATAAAGAATTGATTACTCTATAATCATCTGGATTTTGCCTTTTAATTAAAGGAAAAATACTTAAAAAGTAGACGGCAACAAACGTATGTCATATCAACATGAACTACATCAGTGTACTGGCGAATGTGCGCACAAGCTATGCCAAGAAAGGGAAGGACGCCAAGCACAACCAGAATAGGCAAGATATCGCTCAAATTTAACACTTTTATTGGTATAGATAACTGGTTATTATTAATAATAACCACATTTATCATATTAACCGTAATATATTAAATACAACTAACCACTGCTAATTTCGAAAACTGAGCCCTTTATAATTTTATTTGATGCAGTATAAATGTTATATTTTTATAGAATATGTGCACTATTATCTGAACAAATAAAAAAATATTAGCCCCAGTCTTTACAGTCTGTAGTTTATTAAAGTATTTCAATTGGTATTCTGCAATAAAACATTATATGGTTATTTTAATCCATTTTGATTGCTTTCAATAGGCTTCCAGGTGTAGTTTGAAAAACATTTTTTCTTTTAAAATTTTAATTTTATTATTACTTTATGCTGATTTTCAATAAGCATTCGTAAAATTTCATTTGTTCAATGCGTTGTATTAATTCTTGCACATTTCTTTTTCATTTCTAGGAACTGCAATTTTTCGAATCAAGTCTAATTTGAAAATCTGAAATGGCCAATGTAAATGAAACTGGAAATTCTTATGAAAATGGTGTATTCATATTCTCACTTCCTCCTGAGAGTGTAGAAGAAGCTCTGGATCGTTTTCCAAAAGAATGCATCACTCATTATTTTCATGATGGAATAGGACTTATTATTAATTTTAAAAGATTTAACCAAGCTGTACAATTTGCTTCTCGTAGTCACAAGATTAATGTAAACGAGCAAGATTTTGAAATTTACCTTGCTGAAACATATGTTACAGTTCACGACATTGCAACCTATACTAAAGATATAAAAAAAGTCATGGAATCTAATGGTTTTGAATATGTAAGACATTTCTATCCAGTTGAAGAGCTTGAAGATGAGCAATCTCGATCATTTAAATTGCTTAAAGATTGTCGAGTAATTTTAGCAACTCCTGAACTATTCGTTTATATTAACTCGCCGCAAATATGGTGGAATGGATATCCTTTTAACATCTCCTTTTTCTGTCACTTTTGTAGAGATAATGGTCATAGGGCATTTGAGTGCAAAAAATACCCTTTCAAGATGCCTACTTTGATTTTTGAACAACCCCATCTGGGTAAGTAGAATAATATACTTAAATATACAAGTCCCAGTAGCAGAAAGTTTGAGACGAGAGATGATTTTCTTTTCTCTTTTGCAGATCCCTTTTCATTGAACCTTTATTTTGCTTCATACTATGTTTAGCTCTTTATTACTTAACCCTTAACTGGAAACGTATGTCTGTGAGATGTTTGCGTCTACATATCTGTCCGTAATATTTTCTTTCTCCGACATTCCAAACTTATTTTTATGCTGTTATATTAAAAAATTGGTCCTTTTAATGCATTACTATTAAAGATTAAATATTTAAGTTCACTATTTGGTAAATTATTAAGTGTTCTGTTTGTGCACGGGATTTTTATGTTTCCGCTTTAGGGTTAATACAAAAAGTTAAGATTGTTATTAATAAAAATTTAATAAAATGCCTAAAAACGCTACAGGTAATTGATTGTTTGATTAATTAATGCTTCAATTGTAAAAATATTTTAGCTGCAGATTATTTTGTGCCGCCGAAGTATCTGTCGCAGACACTTTGAGAAATTTCTGCTACTGGGATACCAGTAAACTTCTAATTAATTTTGAAGCCTCACATTTTAATAAGTTATACAATTTAATCATTAACGCAGAGTTTCTCTCAGGTTTTAAAAGGGCAGGGTGCTGCTGCTGGTGGGAACTATATATTCCTCTATGTGTGAGTGTGTGCCATAAAGTTTTGAAAAGAATTAATGCATGTTATTAATTAAAAACCCCAATTAAAGGAATGAAAAATGTTCATAATTCAACTAAAGCATTGATTTTAATCAGACTGCAAAGATTTTCTTTCAGAAACACGAAAAGAAAGGGAGGGTTTGGTACAATTTCGCTCGACTATCAGGACGTTTTCAAAGTCATCCATATCTTAAAAATTATGGGACCTAAAAACTTGAAATTTTGTACCCACATGCAAAAAAATTTTCTCTTTCAGAATTTCTAAAAATTGAAAAATTCCAGCTGGAAGTTGAAATATTCCTTAAATCGATTATGTAAATTTATTTAATTTTCTTTCAAAGACAATGAGTAGGCCACAGCTGTTTGAGTAATCTTTCGAGTGAAACAACTGCCGAAAGCGATAGTTGGTTGCTTCTGCCAGCTGTAAAATTTTTACAAATATTGCGTTCATAGATTTGAATTTTATACATCTGTGTATATTTTTTTGTGCTGATTCTGAATATGTAATTTCCTTTAAAATTCATCAGTTCGAACATTAATTAAAAAAAAAATAATTGATTTTTTAAATGAATAATAAATGTTTTCAATTTCCTATCAGTGGAAAAGAAGAAATAGGAAAAAAATTATAATTTTCATAGCATTGTTTCGTTGCATATAAATTTTTTACAAATATTGCAGTCCAATTTATGCAACTATGCATATTTTTTTATGTATCCTATACATATTTTGTTGAATAAAATGGTAGGAAACTGATGAACATAAGTTTATTTTAACAATGTAACAGCAAAGTGACCACCAATTGCAAATTTTGTAAAGGCAACATTTTCCCATTAAATCACTAGGTGACAACTGATATTTTTATCTCCACAAACTTTAGGAGGTAGGGATTCTATAAAAGTGGTATTGATAATATTTTTTCGTTTTATTGTTTGTATTCTGCTTATTTTTATTTTATCTAATATTCTGTGATAAGTATAATCACAGAATCCCACATATTGCTTTTTTACCTGCAAGAAAAGAAACAAGACACAACCTAAAAAATTCCCTAGCATACTAATGATGCAATGAATAACGGTTTGGCTGAATAACCGAATACCAATTATTCGGCTGCCGAATAATGAACTCATTTTTGTCTAAAATCAAAATATAGTATACACTATATGCACAATTTTTATATATTTCACAATTAAAATGTATTATTTTCTTTTTTTTAAATTATTTATATGCAAATTTAATTTTCTAAAGCATTATTTTATTTTGAAAAAAAAAATATTTGGCTATGTTTGGCCTAAAAATTGCCTCAATATAATAGCCCCACCACCTGGTAAAAAATTTAAAAGTTCGGCCCAGCCCGATAGAACAGCTAAAAATTCGGCCCGAGACTGGCTCGGAAAAGTTAAAATCTCGGCCCAGCCCAACTGAATTGCTACAAAACATTGATGAAGTGCCGCAGTCAGTGATATTTATTTTTTTAATGAATCTCTATTTCTTGTATGTAAATGTTTCAGTTATCATTACTTTTGTTAATCCATATTCTATGTATTGAAGTGTTAAAAATCTGAAAAGTGTTATACGGTAAAATCTGCTAAGACAGAATTGTATAAAAAAGAAAGAAAAAAGCGTTATAGACAAGATCCTCAACACGTTGTTCAGTTCAAACAGGATTCCGTCATAGGCAGGTTCTTTTCACTCGTTTTACTATATTTAAATTTAGCTATATTTTAATAAGCATATGAAATCTACTACTCTTTAAAAATAATAAATTTTAATGTTTAGTTGTAGAATAATGGCAATTTAAAAATATATGCATTTTTTGCAAACATTTTTGGCCCAGGCCTAATTTTACTGACCTTTGAATGGACCAGGCCACGGCGAGACAATGATTTTCTTACGGGCTTTGTCAAAACTAGGTCTGAAAATTTTGGATCATGAAGACTAGAAATGAAACCAGTCCAGGCTCTGTACAGAAAAAATAAGTTAGGTCTGTCCCGGCCTGATCTTTCAGGAAAAAAGTAATGCCCTAACCTGGCCCGCACTGAACCTTCAGAAAAGAGTATGGCACGGCCCGTGCAGATATCACACTGCCGAAACCACTTTCTGAAGCACAGTACTGTAGGTCTATATTTTAAGAAAAGAAGTCCAATATTTTGTTTTGTTTCAGAGAGGACACTCTGCTAAATCTCTGATACGTTTTAATGAAAGCAATTGAACAGAATCACATTCTTCTTGTTGCTCCACTCACTTCAAGTCTGTCTCTAGGCACCGAAAAGTTTCATCAGTGGATGTTCCTTTTTCCAATTGTTCTTCCTCACTAAAGCCCTCCTCGTCGTTGTGGTCTTCTAAAAGGCCTTGGTATTCTATGAGAGTAGCAGGAATTTCATTGAAACTTGATCCACTACCACTAATACCATTCTTCAAGTGATCTATTATTCTAAGTTTATCAGAAACGCTGAGCACAACATGTTTACATTTGGATTCCATTATGTATGGCACGGCAAATTGCACTATACATGTCTCACTATTGAAGGCTCAGAAGCCACTGGCGACGTAGGAAATTCTTGACAGGCAGTCAAGCGCTTGCAATCGCATGGCGATCTCTTGCAGTGCATGACATGCAAATTTGAATTTTGCCGTCTGTAACGCGTTTGGTTGACTGAAGTTTGGATAATCGATGATTCACTGTATCTCCATTGTTAATTGACCGATTTCGTTTAAATTTTCAACAAGTTGCAATAATAGTACTGTGTAACAAAGAGTTCAGACTATAAAGCCACTGGAAAAAAAAAAAAAAAAAAAAAGAGAAGACTCTCTGTGGTTTGTTTTGTTTATTCAACTCCTTGATGATGGAAATCGAACATTATCAGAATCAGGTCATCAGCTTTAGACGAATAACATGTTTCGTTATGCAGAAAGAAACTGTGCATGGATTTTTATTTTTTAATTAATGAAAATAATGTCACATATTTTTCCCCCCAAAAAAGAACACCAACATATTCTGAAAAAAATAAGAGGGCCTAAAGAAAAAACATGGAAAAGAATCATGGCCCATTTTCCATGTCTAAAAAGGAAAGGGCGCATTGACACTTAAAACAAAATAGGCAGTGCACAGCAATCTTTGAAAAATACAAGGGAGCATGGCAACAAAGAAATTAACCTTGCCGTACTTATTAACACTGTAAAAAATTTCGTCAACAAGCAGTGGATGAAAACACATTCCAAGCAAAAATTTTGGGTAGGGGGGTTTATTTTTTGGAATTTTACGGTAGTTTTTAATTTATTAAAGAAAAGGAATGGAATTCTTTTTACAAAAAAAAAGGGTGAACAGAAATCTTGTATGATGTAACTGATGAACATAAGTTTATTTTAACAATGTAACAGCAAAGTGACCACCAATTGCAAATTTTGTAAAGGCAACATTTTCCCATTAAATCACTAGGTAACAACTGATATTTTTATCTTCACAAACTTTGGAAGGTAGGGATTCTATAAAAGTGGTATTGATAATATTTTTTCATTTTATTGCTTGTATTCTACTTATTTTTATTTTATCTAATATTCTGTGATAAGTATAATCACAGAATCCCGCATATTGCTTTTTACCTACAAGAAAAGAAATAAGACACCACCTAAAAAATTCACTAGCATACTAATGATGCAACGAATAACGGTTTGGCTGAATAACCAAATACCAATTATTCGGCCTAGTTATGGCCGATTATTCGGCCGCCGAATAATGAACTCATTTTTGTCTAAAATCAAAATATAGTATACACTTTATGCACAATTTTTATATATTTCACAGTTAAAATGTATTATTTTCTTTTTTTAAATTATTTATATGTAAATTTAATTTTCTAAAGCATTATTTTATTTTGAAAAAAAAAATATTTGGCTATGTTTCGCCTAAAAATTGCCTCAATAATATAATTCAGCCCCCCCCCCCCTCACCCCAAAGAAAAAAAATCTTCGCAAAAGTTCCTCCTCAGGTACGGTACAGTTACATTTTAGTAGATATTATTTATGTTGTTACATTTTAAAATAATGACAAAATTTTAAAGTACTAGAAAATATAAATTTCAACTTTCACGTGAAACAAAAAAAAAAAAAAAAAAAAAAAAAAACAAAATTAAATATAATCAGCTTTATAAAGCTGACAATTAACAAAAAAGCCATTTCTTTTTCTTTGTTTGCTATGTCACTATTAAGAAGTGTCTTTTAAGGAGTCACTATTAAGAAGCATATAATAAACGTTTTCAGTTTAGAGGAGGGAAGTACAGTATAGGATCCGGAATCCTTGGGACCTGGGGCATTCCGGATAAGGGGTTTTTCCTTAATTCGGAACACTACCATAAATATATTCTAATGTACATAAATATGAAATACTGTATAGCATAAATAATATTAAAAATACTGTGTTACACATTTGTTGAATTAATTCAATAAAACACAATTAATGAAAAGTTTAATTAACTTTTATTTACAAAAAAAAAAAAAAAAGTTAAGTAATAATTTTAAATTATAATAAAACTTACAAATGAACAAGATCAAAAATAAAATTTAGTTTTGGGGTTCAGATGCAGATGCTTGGGAATTAGTTTTTTGGAAAAATCCTTTTAAAGTTGGCTACTTGTAACATTTCTCTTTTACAAGCTGGTCTTGAATTTTATATAAGGACATTATTTGTTGTTCATGGAAATAACTTCTTTGTTCCATGCCTTAAATTAATTGTTGAGTGTAAAATATCATTTGTTCATTAGATATTTTTTCTACCTCCTCATTCTTGTCATCATCATCACTACAATCATCAGATGCATCTTTAGTCATCATTTCACAAATTTTACTATATGTCATCTGATGACGAAGTGGAGCATTATTGTCTATATTGAAACAAACTTGAACTGCATCTTCATCCAATAGTTGGGGATGTAGGGAGGGGAATATATTGAAAGTTGACTTTTTATTTATTTTTGTTTTGTTTACGAATTTATCGCATGGAAAGCGGACAGAAAAATACAAGAGGCAAAATTATCAACACTTAAAATGCAGATTTCTGCAAATTCGCAGAGATAAAGAAATGCATAATTACTGTCATATTCCATTAACCCACCCTGCCCTATTTTGTAAACAAATTTGATATTTAAAAAAATCCCACAATAGCACCCTCCCCCCCCCCTTTCCAAAAAAAAAAAAAATGTGCGAAGCGCCGTACCTCCTTTCTGTCTTACCTGATTCCGAATATCTGCTTTTCTACTGTTCGATGGATGCAGCTGAAAATGGTAAAACGAATGTTTCTCTCATTCTCCTAATTGGTCGAATTGTAGGTGTGCCTTTAGATGACGTCAAAGGTCGGAGCTTGCCAACAGATTTTCGATCACGGAAAACGCATTCAAATTCTAAGTGATGCTTCGAAAATATTTTTTAGAAGGTTAAATTTAAAATTTTTTATAATGGATTTTAGCGTTTTAAACAGAAAAATATGAATTTTAAGAACATGTAGTTAGTTTTCCCATATTTCTAAAGGTTACACCGATGCGAAGTCATAAAAATGATCAAAAAGAGAACTTATGTCCGATGATTGCGTACATTCAATTCTTATCTTTCACGGGAGCGTCGTAAGTGGGATCGTAGGGAGAGCGCGCTTTTAAGTTTGTGCTTCTTAAGTTCTGTTTTTTAATTATCTGGGTTAACAAAAAAAGAAAAATCTTAATATCAGGGCAGGCTTTGGACTATTCTTATAAACATTTTTGGATTTCAACAGGCGGTAGATTTCGATAGCCACTTTTAATCCCTGTAAGCGGCCTCTCCGATTACTTTACGATTTTTTGCCACGTTTGGGGGGGGGGGGGAGAGATTAATAGGATATTTCGGTACCTTGAAGTGTATGAGAAAAAGTTTAAAATATTCAAAATATCGATTTCTAAAGCATGTTAACTCTTCAATAAAATATGAAAAAAAAAAAAAAACTGCAAATTTTTATGAAATGAAAGCTTTTACTAAGTTTCGGTTTCAGATCGTTTAGCGTTCTGGTTTTTAGAGCGTTCCGGATATCGGGACGCCGGGTAATAGATCCTATACTGTATCTGTAAGGAAAATAAATTTCAAAATATTGACTGTGCAGTATCTTAGGTACTGTATTGTTACAATTTAATAGATATTATGTATGTTGTTGCTGCTACATTTTAAAATCACAAAATTTTAAAAGTACTAGGCAATATAAATTTCAAGTTTCAGTTGAAAGAAAATCTAAATTAAATAGTGATGTAAAACATACCCTTAATTAAAACAATTTAGTATTTACCATATTTTCGGGAATACCCGCCGCACCCACCATAAGCACCGCACCAATGAAAATCTGTTTAAAAAAAAAGTTTATCGACGTAAGCGCCGCACCCAAGGAACTGATATTTGTACAAGCTAAATTCCGGAATCGTTTCGACTGCGGCTTTTCCGGATTTTAGAAGTCTGCATGGGCTGAAATTTCCGAGCCCGGCCTGAAATTTCTAGGTCGGGACTGCCCGACTCGTAGAAAAAAAATTCAGCTCGGGACTGTCCGACTCGCAGAAAAAATTCGGCACGGACCAGCCTGATTCAAAAATTAAAAGTTCGGTCCGGCCCGATAGAACAGCTAAAAGTTCGGCCCGAGACTGGCTTGGAAAAGTTAAAATCTTGGCCCAGCCCGACTGAATTTCTACAAAACATTGATGAAGTGCCGCAGTCAGTGATATTTATTTTTATAATGAATCTCTATTTCTTGTATGTAAATGTTTCAGTTATCATTACTTTTGTTAATCCATATTCTATGTATTGAAGTGTTAAAAATCTGAAAAATGTTATACAGTAAAATCTGCTAAGACGGAATTGTATAAAAAAAAAAGACAAAAGCGTTATAGATAAGATCCTCAACACGTTGTTCAGTTCAAACAGGATTCCGTCATAGGCAGGTTCTTTTCAATCGTTTTACTATATTTTAATTTAGCTATATTTTAATAAGCATATGAAATCTACTACTCTTTAAAAATAATAAATTTTAATGTTTAGTTGTAGAATAATGGCAATTTAAAAATATATGCATTTTTTGCAAACATTTTTGGCCCAGGCCTAATTTTACTGACCTTTGAATGGACCAGGCCACGGCGAGACAATGATTTTCTTACGGGCTTTGTCAAAACTAGGTCTGAAAATTTTGGATCATGAAGACTAGAAATGAAACCAGTCCAGGCTCTGTACAGAAAAAATAAGTTAGGTCTGTCCCGGCCTGATCTTTCAGGAAAAAAGTAATGCCCTAACCTGGCCCGCACTGAACCTTCAGAAAAGAGTATGGCACGGCCCGTGCAGATATCACACTGCCGAAACCACTTTCTGAAGCACAGTACTGTAGGTCTATATTTTAAGAAAAGAAGTCCAATATTTTGTTTTGTTTCAGAGAGGACACTCTGCTAAATCTCTGATACGTTTTAATGAAAGCAATTGAACAGAATCACATTCTTCTTGTTGCTCCACTCACTTCAAGTCTGTCTCTAGGCACCGAAAAGTTTCATCAGTGGATGTTCCTTTTTCCAATTGTTCTTCCTCACTAAAGCCCTCCTCGTCGTTGTGGTCTTCTAAAAGGCCTTGGTATTCTATGAGAGTAGCAGGAATTTCATTGAAACTTGATCCACTACCACTAATACCATTCTTCAAGTGATCTATTATTCTAAGTTTATCAGAAACGCTGAGCACAACATGTTTACATTTGGATTCCATTATGTATGGCACGGCAAATTGCACTATACATGTCTCACTATTGAAGGCTCAGAAGCCACTGGCGACGTAGGAAATTCTTGACAGGCAGTCAAGCGCTTGCAATCGCATGGCGATCTCTTGCAGTGCATGACATGCAAATTTGAATTTTGCCGTCTGTAACGCGTTTGGTTGACTGAAGTTTGGATAATCGATGATTCACTGTATCTCCATTGTTAATTGACCGATTTCGTTTAAATTTTCAACAAGTTGCAATAATAGTACTGTGTAACAAAGAGTTCAGACTATAAAGCCACTGGAAAAAAAAAAAAAAAAAAAAAGAGAAGACTCTCTGTGGTTTGTTTTGTTTATTCAACTCCTTGATGATGGAAATCGAACATTATCAGAATCAGGTCATCAGCTTTAGACGAATAACATGTTTCGTTATGCAGAAAGAAACTGTGCATGGATTTTTATTTTTTAATTAATGAAAATAATGTCACATATTTTTCCCCCCAAAAAAGAACACCAACATATTCTGAAAAAAATAAGAGGGCCTAAAGAAAAAACATGGAAAAGAATCATGGCCCATTTTCCATGTCTAAAAAGGAAAGGGCGCATTGACACTTAAAACAAAATAGGCAGTGCACAGCAATCTTTGAAAAATACAAGGGAGCATGGCAACAAAGAAATTAACCTTGCCGTACTTATTAACACTGTAAAAAATTTCGTCAACAAGCAGTGGATGAAAACACATTCCAAGCAAAAATTTTGGGTAGGGGGGTTTATTTTTTGGAATTTTACGGTAGTTTTTAATTTATTAAAGAAAAGGAATGGAATTCTTTTTACAAAAAAAAAGGGTGAACAGAAATCTTGTATGATGTAACTGATGAACATAAGTTTATTTTAACAATGTAACAGCAAAGTGACCACCAATTGCAAATTTTGTAAAGGCAACATTTTCCCATTAAATCACTAGGTAACAACTGATATTTTTATCTTCACAAACTTTGGAAGGTAGGGATTCTATAAAAGTGGTATTGATAATATTTTTTCATTTTATTGCTTGTATTCTACTTATTTTTATTTTATCTAATATTCTGTGATAAGTATAATCACAGAATCCCGCATATTGCTTTTTACCTACAAGAAAAGAAATAAGACACCACCTAAAAAATTCACTAGCATACTAATGATGCAACGAATAACGGTTTGGCTGAATAACCAAATACCAATTATTCGGCCTAGTTATGGCCGATTATTCGGCCGCCGAATAATGAACTCATTTTTGTCTAAAATCAAAATATAGTATACACTTTATGCACAATTTTTATATATTTCACAGTTAAAATGTATTATTTTCTTTTTTTAAATTATTTATATGTAAATTTAATTTTCTAAAGCATTATTTTATTTTGAAAAAAAAAATATTTGGCTATGTTTCGCCTAAAAATTGCCTCAATAATATAATTCAGCCCCCCCCCCCCTCACCCCAAAGAAAAAAAATCTTCGCAAAAGTTCCTCCTCAGGTACGGTACAGTTACATTTTAGTAGATATTATTTATGTTGTTACATTTTAAAATAATGACAAAATTTTAAAGTACTAGAAAATATAAATTTCAACTTTCACGTGAAACAAAAAAAAAAAAAAAAAAAAAAAAACAAAATTAAATATAATCAGCTTTATAAAGCTGACAATTAACAAAAAAGCCATTTCTTTTTCTTTGTTTGCTATGTCACTATTAAGAAGTGTCTTTTAAGGAGTCACTATTAAGAAGCATATAATAAACGTTTTCAGTTTAGAGGAGGGAAGTACAGTATAGGATCCGGAATCCTTGGGACCTGGGGCATTCCGGATAAGGGGTTTTTCCTTAATTCGGAACACTACCATAAATATATTCTAATGTACATAAATATGAAATACTGTATAGCATAAATAATATTAAAAATACTGTGTTACACATTTGTTGAATTAATTCAATAAAACACAATTAATGAAAAGTTTAATTAACTTTTATTTACAAAAAAAAAAAAAAAAGTTAAGTAATAATTTTAAATTATAATAAAACTTACAAATGAACAAGATCAAAAATAAAATTTAGTTTTGGGGTTCAGATGCAGATGCTTGGGAATTAGTTTTTTGGAAAAATCCTTTTAAAGTTGGCTACTTGTAACATTTCTCTTTTACAAGCTGGTCTTGAATTTTATATAAGGACATTATTTGTTGTTCATGGAAATAACTTCTTTGTTCCATGCCTTAAATTAATTGTTGAGTGTAAAATATCATTTGTTCATTAGATATTTTTTCTACCTCCTCATTCTTGTCATCATCATCACTACAATCATCAGATGCATCTTTAGTCATCATTTCACAAATTTTACTATATGTCATCTGATGACGAAGTGGAGCATTATTGTCTATATTGAAACAAACTTGAACTGCATCTTCATCCAATAGTTGGGGATGTAGGGAGGGGAATATATTGAAAGTTGACTTTTTATTTATTTTTGTTTTGTTTACGAATTTATCGCATGGAAAGCGGACAGAAAAATACAAGAGGCAAAATTATCAACACTTAAAATGCAGATTTCTGCAAATTCGCAGAGATAAAGAAATGCATAATTACTGTCATATTCCATTAACCCACCCTGCCCTATTTTGTAAACAAATTTGATATTTAAAAAAATCCCACAATAGCACCCTCCCCCCCCCCTTTCCAAAAAAAAAAAAAATGTGCGAAGCGCCGTACCTCCTTTCTGTCTTACCTGATTCCGAATATCTGCTTTTCTACTGTTCGATGGATGCAGCTGAAAATGGTAAAACGAATGTTTCTCTCATTCTCCTAATTGGTCGAATTGTAGGTGTGCCTTTAGATGACGTCAAAGGTCGGAGCTTGCCAACAGATTTTCGATCACGGAAAACGCATTCAAATTCTAAGTGATGCTTCGAAAATATTTTTTAGAAGGTTAAATTTAAAATTTTTTATAATGGATTTTAGCGTTTTAAACAGAAAAATATGAATTTTAAGAACATGTAGTTAGTTTTCCCATATTTCTAAAGGTTACACCGATGCGAAGTCATAAAAATGATCAAAAAGAGAACTTATGTCCGATGATTGCGTACATTCAATTCTTATCTTTCACGGGAGCGTCGTAAGTGGGATCGTAGGGAGAGCGCGCTTTTAAGTTTGTGCTTCTTAAGTTCTGTTTTTTAATTATCTGGGTTAACAAAAAAAGAAAAATCTTAATATCAGGGCAGGCTTTGGACTATTCTTATAAACATTTTTGGATTTCAACAGGCGGTAGATTTCGATAGCCACTTTTAATCCCTGTAAGCGGCCTCTCCGATTACTTTACGATTTTTTGCCACGTTTGGGGGGGGGGGGGGAGAGATTAATAGGATATTTCGGTACCTTGAAGTGTATGAGAAAAAGTTTAAAATATTCAAAATATCGATTTCTAAAGCATGTTAACTCTTCAATAAAATATGAAAAAAAAAAAAAAACTGCAAATTTTTATGAAATGAAAGCTTTTACTAAGTTTCGGTTTCAGATCGTTTAGCGTTCTGGTTTTTAGAGCGTTCCGGATATCGGGACGCCGGGTAATAGATCCTATACTGTATCTGTAAGGAAAATAAATTTCAAAATATTGACTGTGCAGTATCTTAGGTACTGTATTGTTACAATTTAATAGATATTATGTATGTTGTTGCTGCTACATTTTAAAATCACAAAATTTTAAAAGTACTAGGCAATATAAATTTCAAGTTTCAGTTGAAAGAAAATCTAAATTAAATAGTGATGTAAAACATACCCTTAATTAAAACAATTTAGTATTTACCATATTTTCGGGAATACCCGCCGCACCCACCATAAGCACCGCACCAATGAAAATCTGTTTAAAAAAAAAGTTTATCGACGTAAGCGCCGCACCCAAGGAACTGATATTTGTACAAGCTAAATTCCGGAATCGTTTCGACTGCGGCTTTTCCGGATTTTAGAAGTCTGCATGGGCTGAAATTTCCGAGCCCGGCCTGAAATTTCTAGGTCGGGACTGCCCGACTCGTAGAAAAAAAATTCAGCTCGGGACTGTCCGACTCGCAGAAAAAATTCGGCACGGACCAGCCTGATTCAAAAATTAAAAGTTCGGTCCGGCCCGATAGAACAGCTAAAAGTTCGGCCCGAGACTGGCTTGGAAAAGTTAAAATCTTGGCCCAGCCCGACTGAATTTCTACAAAACATTGATGAAGTGCCGCAGTCAGTGATATTTATTTTTATAATGAATCTCTATTTCTTGTATGTAAATGTTTCAGTTATCATTACTTTTGTTAATCCATATTCTATGTATTGAAGTGTTAAAAATCTGAAAAATGTTATACAGTAAAATCTGCTAAGACGGAATTGTATAAAAAAAAAAGACAAAAGCGTTATAGATAAGATCCTCAACACGTTGTTCAGTTCAAACAGGATTCCGTCATAGGCAGGTTCTTTTCAATCGTTTTACTATATTTTAATTTAGCTATATTTTAATAAGCGTATGAAATCTACTACTCTTTAAAAATAATAAATTTTAATGTTTAATTGTAGAATAATGGCAATTTAAAAATGTATGCATTTTTTGCAAACATTTTTGGTCCAGGCCTAATTTTACTGACCTTTGAATGGACCAGGCCACGACGAGACAATGATTTTCTTATGGGCTTTGTCAAAACTAGGTCTGAAAATTTTGGATCGTGAAGACTAGGAATGAAACCAGTCGAGGCTCTGTACAGAAAAGATAAGTTAGGTCCGGCCCGGCCCGATCTTTCAGGAAAAAAGTAATGCCCTAACCCAGCCCGGACAGAACCTTCAGAAAAGAGTATGGCCCGGCCCGTGCAGATATCACACTGCCAAAAACACTTTAGGATAACTAGAAACGCTCCTTTTTTCTTTTTCTTTCTTTCTTTCTTTTTTTTTTTTTTTTTTAGCAGTTTACATATTGATAACTGTTTCATTGATTCTGTTTGTGGCAGATTTTATTTTTTATTTGCTACATATGCATCTTTTCTTGTTCATTTTTAAAGATAATTTTGTAAGTTTTAAAAATATTTCTTGCTCAGAATTTAGACTTTGCTTTTCATCATAAGTTATTATGAAGATATATATCATAAGTTTAAGGAAAGAGAAGAAAATTCACGAATCCACTTTGCATTAAAAAAATCTCTTATCTCGTTACCTCTTTTTTTCTACTGCATTCAAAGTTCTTTTCAAAGAAACGAAACAGAAACTATTAGCCAACTACACGTCAAGGTCATAGGGTAATGTGTCAGAACGTTCGGTCCGAGGAGCGAGGAGATGAGTGAATTTGAAATCAAGTGTGTTGTTTATCTTTTAGTTCAGTCAAGAGATAACAAAATTATGTTTATTTTTTAGTTATAAATGCATACTTGACTGATTTTATTCGGCGCTTCTTTAAAAATAAAGATTTTAAACATGAAAAAAAAAAGATAAAATAAGTATTTTTGTTATGAACTCTTCGTACGAAACAATTTTTAACCATATCAGCGTAAAAATCAATGTTTTGAAGAAATTCAGTCGGGTCGGGCCGAGATTTTAAATGTTTTCCAGCCCAGGCCAAACTTTTAGCTTTTATGCCGGGCCATTAATTAATTAATTAATTTTTTGTGCGGGCCGGGCCGTTTTTTTTCCCCCTATGGATCGGCTACTTCACTCAAGGGTAAATGGCCGTTCGCTAATGTTAATCCTACGGAAGAATTTTGTTTTTTGAATACGGTGTTCGCATTTCAATATGCTTAAATGATTTTTTTTTGCGTCGAATAGCTGAGGTCGATCTCAATCCTTTTTCGATTTTGTTTACAGATGTTTTTCGTAGTATACTTTGATTTTCGGAATCAGATTTGTATGTGAAAGTATTCTAGTAAAAAAAAAAAAAAAAAAAAAAAAAACCTCTAAACACAATCGAAAAAGTAAAAATGACTCTTTGTAGGGACCGACCTCAGCTATCCAATGCAAAAAAGATCATTTAAAAATAATGGAATGCGAACGACATCGCATTCTTCGATTATATCGCAGAAGTCGTCCCACTTAATTAGTTATATTGGTCAGGACCGTTTATTTTGTTTATCGCCCGACCCGGCTCATAAAAAAAAACTGTACTAATTCTGCTGACCCGGCCAGTTTCAAAGTTTGAATTCATTTTGTCTGGTCGAGTTGGGTACGGCTTCTATTTTAGGGGTTTTATAGAGTCCGGTACTGAAAAAAAAAATAATAAAGAAAAAATCTTGCTCTCCAGTGTTTTTATTGTGCATTAGGAGACCCATTCTACAAAAGTTCTATGCCTTGTTTTGAGATTTCTGTAGTTAGAGACCAGTAATTTCACAGAGTGAGCACTCTGTGAACAGTTTTGCTTTGCAAGTGGAAGGAAAGGGGGTTTATTAGAAGAAAGGCTCGCAACAGCTGTACATTCGAGTATCCGGAGGGTAAAGTAATTATTGACGGATGGGCAGAAAATGTAATCATTTTTAACTTGAGAACCGGTCAGACAAACGTTATTCATCCCGCTGATTGTTTAAATATAAACAAAATAAATAACATTTCTCGGACATCTGCGGTTGAGGGACTTTTCTAATATTTTGGTACCAATTCGAGAGCATGAAACTATTGATCAAAGGGAGGAAAATGGCGTCATAAAATATCGGTTTGACCAAAAAAAAAAATGCCATAAGACATTGCTGTAAAAGAAAGAAAAAAATCACTGCATCCGCGTCTTAAAGTTCTCTCTGTCTCTATACCCCGTTTCTTGGCTACCGTAAAAATTCAGCTGAAATAAGAAAGAAAAAAAAAAACTGGAAAGGTCCTTTGACGAAATTGGCGTTTTTTTTCGATATTCTCTGACGAAATTGGTTTTTTTACAGCGAACATTTCTCAAAATTTGCGATATATTTTATGTCCAAATTTTCGGATTTATGACAGATTTTTTTTTTTTCGGATTTGTGACCCATTTTTTTTTTTTTTTAAATTTTCAGAAAAGAATCACCCCTGCACTGCAAACTGTCATGAATGGTTTAAAGGGGTAGTAGCAAAGACTTTTTAGGGGGGTGGTGTCAGGGGGGGAAGAGTTATTAGTTTATTATTTATCATTACATTAATGTGCCCTTTTTTTTCTCTAAAGTGCCCTTTTATGGCAAAGTGCACCCTGCCTGCCCTTAATCCTAGAATGAACTCTGTTCAGAGAATAATGAAGGTTTATGTATCTTTATTCATGCCATTTTTTGATAAAAATTAAAGAAAAATATTTTTTCTTTTTTTCTATGATTTAAATTTTATTGTATAGGGTTAAGTGGCATAAAATCCCATTATAGACATATTGCACCACAATATTTTGAATGGAAAATGACTTTTGAAAACACGCATTTTTCCTTATAAAGTTTTTATATTGTATTTTTCTGCAGACAATGGAACTGATTTCGAAAGTGAAAGTAACCTTATTAAAAAAATCTGCAACCAAAATCGAAAATGTAAAAAATAGCCATATTAGAGACCAACCTCAGCTATCCTATGCAAAAAAATCCTTTAAAAATATTCAAATTTAAAGGAGAAATTTGAAAACAACCTGCCCATAGGTTTAACATTACGGAGCGGGTGTTTTCAAGTAAGTGGATAGTCCCCTTAAAGGTCTTTCTATTTCTTCTTCATTACATCTTCATCGCTTACTGTAGTTTCTTCACTTACATTTTATTACACTTTGCAATATATGATTGTCAGTAGGATATTCAGTTGTGATAAGTGGAATAAACTTCGTTATATAGAATATATTTTTTGTAATATGGAGATTAATTTGCATATTAATGGGGTTTAAAGACAAGGTTCAGCGGAAAATTTCATTAAGTAGAAAACTTTGTTAAATTGAGACTTCGTTAAAGGGAAGTTCAACTGTAATTAATTTATGTAAAACAATAGGTTTAAGTATTACTAGTTGTAAAAATATATGATGACCAATGCTCATTTGATGTTATTTTAAAGTGCTCCAGTGATAAGTGATCATTTATAAAAGCAGATACATTGCTATGCATTATCAAAATTTAACAGGGGAAAATTGTAGTGTAAAAATTAGAGTTTTTCGGCATTATCTGGTTGTAACCTGTTTCTTTTCTGTTGATAAATCTGTCCAGCTTCAGAAAATCAATGTTCGCTATAAATACAGCTGTCAGTTGCAGATAAGTATTTTCTTAGAAGTAGTAGAATTCCTTTTTACTTAGAAGTAGAATAGGCTAAGTGATCAGTTTCTGTATTATGTACATGATTTTAGAGTTCACTATAAAAAATAAGTTAATGGCCATTTCTAACAACAAAAAAAAAATGAACTTTTACTTTCGCAATATAGTATGTATAGGGGTAAAATCAAAACAACTGTCTACAATAGAGAGAAAAAAAAGTAAAGACGATCTTTCCCTTTTCTTTTAATTTTAAATAATTCTGCGTTAGTTTTTTTTTTTAAATTAAAATTTATTTAATGTATGTTTTCTTTAATATACACATCCAATAAGTATAACCCTCTGCTTATCCTATAGCTTTTATATCCATTAAATTAAAATAGCTCAAATTTTTTCTCTTCATCACCACACAGTAAAATCTTTCATCAAAATATAAAGCAATAATTTGCCAGAAAATAGTTAAATGTAAAAATTGATAATTTGTACATTTTGCCCATTTGTACATTTTTTACCTTTAGTACCTATTCAAAAAACATTTCTATTCAATGTGTTTATAATTAGACATGACAATCAGTAAATCAGCTTAAGGCTGTTCTTAACTGCTCTGCCCAACAAGCGCAAAATGTTTTGGCATATTTACAAATTCATTTTTTATTCCCGCTCTTGAGTGCTCTTTCTCCCTTCGTGCGGAAATTCTGTTCAAAACGCCCACTTTGACTCTATTTTCTGAAAGATCTATTGCGTTTGCAAAAAAATGGAAAAAACAGCTCAATTACATAGTTTCTGAATAACAACACCAACTAGTTCCATGCATTTTCGAACAAAAATAAATTAAAACTTATGTCAGAAAGATGCCCTTTTGGATTTGAGAACACCCTTAATGGTGATGAACATCCAATTTCCTTTTATTTGAATGAACTTTTGTTTTTCTGAGAGAATCCTTATCCTTAATATTATTCTGTAAAATTTAATATTTTCATAATTTATTTTGGGTATTGACTAGTGATAAAATTATAAAAAACAAGTGGTGGATTAATGAATTTGTAAGTGGAAAGAAGTCATTAATTTTTTTGTGTAATTAGATTTAAGAATAAAAATGTAACTGAATTAAATTATTAAGAATTTAATTTTAATTAGAGTTTATTAAAAAGCTAATATATGAAAAAAATGTTTATGTATTTAGGTACTGAATACTGAATATTTGGTATACACTTTGAGCAAGTATTTGGTATTCGACAAAATTCGTGCTTTAGTCGATCCCTGGTTTTTGCCATAATATTTCTTCTGATATTCTATGATATTGTATTCATGGGCAGACCATTAGATTTAATGTAACAGAATAAGCAGTTAGCTCTTCATACTATTCTGGAGCTCAGTAGTTATGATTAAAAGACAAAACAAGTTGGAAATTGCTCGTCAAACGTGGCAAATGAGGTGCGTTCGTACTATAACTAGTTTTAAAATTATTTTTTGCACCCCATATTGTACTGAATGTATAATTTTTTGCACTTCATAACGTGCATAGTCTGATACATCATTAAAATTCACTTCCAATAATTTTTTCGGAACACTTTTGACTGTCCCTGTAATTAAACTATACATCCGATTTTCCTAAAATTTGAAATAGCTCAACAAAATTTTGCAACAATTATATCTTTAAAATTTCAGACCATTCGGAAGGCTGTAATACCATTAAAATCCACTTGCAATAATTTTTCCCATTGGCCGTAATGTAAAGAAAAACTTTTGACTGTCCCTGTAATTAAACTATATGTCCGATTTTCCTAAAATTTGAAATGGCTCGACAAAATTTTGCAACAATTATATCTTTAAAATTTCAGATCATTGGGAAGGCTCTAATATCATTAAAATCCACTTGCAATAATTTTTCCCATTGGCCGTAATGTAAAGAAAAACTTTTGACTGTCCCTGTAATTAAACTATACATCCGATTTTCATAAAATTTGAAATGGCTCGACAAAATTTTGCAACAATCACATATTTGAAATTTCAGACTATTCGGTTGGGTAGTTTTTGCTCTGTTACATGCGGACAGACGGACGGACAGACGGACGGACTGAGCGACGACTATAGGTGCTACGTATTTATATAATTACGAACGCACCTAAAAACATAAGAAAATGCATAAAGCATTATTAATTTTTAAATTTTCTTTCAGAAAAACAAACAAAGCCTGGAACCAGTAATCAACAGCGCAGAAAATTAACAACAGCACAATCACAACAAAGAAAAAATCAAAGAATTGTAAGCCTAAGTAAGGAGATAAAAAGAGCCATATCCAAGGTTGTTGAAAATCCTGAACCTGTGATTACCTACTTAAATGATGTTCGTGGAAAAGGGAAAAGAAAATTAATAGAAATAACAAATTCTTATAACTTTGATATACCTGATTTAATTGAAGTACTTGGAAAAGTAATAAATACTTACAAGTTTGCAATTTTAAAAAACAAAGAGCGTTCAACAAAAGATGAAGATAACGATTTAAAATTTTTGAAGAATCTTATCAAACGACTTCAGGAAGAAAAGGGGGAGATTTAGATGTCTACATTACAAAACATAAAAAGATGTTTGCACTAGAAATGAGACAAGCTCAGTTTAATCAAACTCAAAATTATATTTATTTACAAATTGAAAAAAAGAAAAAACTTTATATTTCAGAAATACAGTAAACTCTACGTAAGATGGAAATCTGTCTAACTCGGAAAGATTTTCAAGTCCCTATGAATCTATAGACATACAGTAAAATTTGTCGAAGGTGGAATATTGTTTACTACGGAAAATTTTCTCTGTCCCGATTGTTTCTGCCTTGAACAAAGTTTTCTTCTGTAATAACATTTTTTAATATGGTTTACAACCCTTTAAAAATCAGTTAGAAAGGAACTGAATTGTTGTTCATGGGATATAAAGAGATTGATATGATTTGGATGGTCAGTGTGAGTAACAAAAATACTGTGGAATATTGCCTGTCTATAATCATTTTCTGTTTGAAGTCTTTTTCCAGTGGTTGGGTAGCAAATTGGCTAATTTAAATCAATTTTTAGGGACCCTGAAAATCATGAAACATTATCATGAGTACGATTAATATGTTTTTCTATGTAAGAAGATATTCTTAATTAATCTTAATGTTATTTACTATTGAGGACTAAAAATGGAAAACTCTGAAAACCCCCAAAAATCAAAAATCTTTTTTTAACGAAAAAATGCCTTAGATTCCAAGCTTAGCGAACAGAACCCTTGAAGTGCCAACCCTAGTAGAAATAGCTCAAAAATGAGTAGAAAAATGTCACTGGTTGAATGTATAACACGAAGTAAAGTGGAGAACGCTGCATCAAAAATGAGTAGAAAAATGTCTCTGGTTGAATGTGTAACATGAAGTAAAGTGGAGAACGCTGAATGTCCCACACGAAGTGAAATGGAGAGCGCTGAAAGTGTCGGTGATGAGATGCGTGGCGGCTGGTGGCCATTACACAGTTTGATCATGCTGTTATTGTTTACATCAATGGGATATTTTTAAGCAAGGTGAAAAATATTAAATACATAAATAAAAGAAATGTTTACAAATGATAATATTAGGTATTTAAACACTAAACAAAAGGATCCTAGGTACCCAGATTTAAAGTATTGAACTAAGAGCCTAAAAGGAGTGAATTGGAAAACGCTGTAAGTACCAGAAGTAGGAGTTTTCTTTTTTTCACTCTCTTGAAAAATTTCCTCTTTTGGATTTTCAGTGTTTTCCACTTTTAGTTCTCAATTTTTCTGCTATAAATTTTCATTATCAGGCTCGTGTAGTCTGAATAACTTATGTGTAGTTTGAACATCCATTTAATGTGGTATGGAAAATATTTGTATTTTGTTTAGAACAATCCTTGCTTTTGTTATTGCTTCTCTGTAAGGTATATTGCTTTTTTATTGCTTGTCTGTAAAGTTTATTGCTTGTCTGTAAAGTATATTGCTTTTTTATTGCTTGTCTGTAAAGTATATTGCTTTTTTATTTCTTGTCTGTAAAGTTTATTGCTTTTGTTATTGCTTGTCTGTAAAGTATATTGCTTTTTTATTGCTTGTCTGTAAAGTATATTGCTTTTTTATTTCTTGTCTGTAAAGTTTATTGCTTTTGTTATTGCTTGTCTGTAAAGTATATTGCTTTTTTATTGCTTGTCTGTAAAGTATATTGCTTTTTTATTGCTTGTCTGTAAAGTATATTGCTTTTTTATTGCTTGTCTGTAAAGTATATTGCTTTTTTATTTCTTGTCTGTAAAGTATATTGCTTTTCTATTGCTTGTTTGTAAAGTATATTGTTTTTTATTGCTTGTCTGTAAAATATGTTGCTTTATTGCAATGTTTTTATTTCAGAAATATAATAATAAAATCTCAAATTCAGTATGTACTGTTTATTTATATATGTCTACTAAATACTAAATATTGAATCATTTCTATTTTACAGATATAAAGTGAAATAATCTATTTGAATCAATCGTCGCCTTTATCAATTACCAAAAATAATCTTTTACACCATTGTTCTACTGCAGCAGAATTATTTTAAGATGTAATCTGTTCCGTGGTTCATGCATCGTAGACCACAGGTTCTAGTTGGCTTGATTTTTCAAATGAATGTCCATAACAGACACCTCTATTTAGAAAAAGAAAACTGTTGAGTTAAATATCTTAAATCTAGATTCAGTAATCATTTAAAACTTAACACCTGAAAAAAAATTAGTTTACTATGTGGTGGAATGAAAGAACGAAAATATATTAAAATACAAAAATATTTATTAAACTTTAAAAATAGTGACAATAAATGAAAGTAAAAATTTAAATATGACATCTTTTAAACAACTAAATGTAAACAAAAGGCAACTTATCTATAAATATATATTGAACCATCATGACAGTTGAATGGAATGTTAATTTCATATGTATAATTATACCGCTCAATAAAATATATACATATTATGTTATCCACAAACCAATAGTGCAAGTAAAACTTATATTATAAATGACTAACTCCTTGAAGTGATAACTATGTTACAGCGATAATTATCCTGACTTTGAATATTTTGTTCTTTTCAAAATAGAAAAACCTCAGAACACCAAAGTCTATTTAAGGAATAAGTAGACATTCCACAGTTCAGAAAAAGTTCCCCAGCTTTACCATAAGTTGACAGAATTAAATTACTGCTTTTTAGTAGTAGAAGTCAAAAGTGATAGTCAGGTGATTAAAACATATGTAAGGTTCCACATTTACTCAAAATACAACTGGAGAAAGTATTGTTTGTATAATATCAAGCAGCACAGTCCACTATTGGTAATAAAGTTAAAAAAAGCGAACATTTATGAACATGGTTCCCCAGAAAACCATTTCTCTACAAATTTTTCACCCAATTTTCCTAATATACAAGCACATTTTTAAACATTACTCTAGAAAATATCTTACTTGGTCATTTTTCAGACACGGTAAATCAAAGGAAAATGAAGCACCAAAATTTTACAAATTTAGAGTTATTTTAGGACCAGCAGTAAGTGAAATTTTACTTGTTCGGCAGTATTTCAAGTCCCATGTAATCGAAAAAAACTGAATTTTTTAAAATAATTTTTGTCATATGGAATCCAACAAGCTTGGGAAGAAAAGAACAAAAATTTTATAATTTCAGTGTTATGTCCTTCTGACCCTACCCTAAAAATTAACCCGAGGACAAAATAAGAGAAAAGAGCATTATTATTTCTTATTTCAAATCTTGCAGACTTATTGAAAAAAAAAAAGGGATGCGAAAATTTTACTATTACTGTGTTATTTTAGGTTTTGTGTACACAGGGAAAATGAGAGTGAAAATTTTACAATTTTGCCATTATTTTGAGTTTTGTGCACTTATGAATGAAATAAAAAATTTTATCATTTCAGCGTTTTTTTAGGTCATGAGGAAGGAAGCAAAAAATATATGTATGTATCAGGTTTCATACTCAACTGATGTATTTTCTGGAATGAGTAATTTACCCCACACTCATAATAAAAATAAATAAAAACAAGGTAATCTAAAAAAATAAGTTTATACATCATCTATATGAACAATATGAACAGAATTTTATGTGGAAAATATTGATTTGTGTACAACACAAAGATGGAGTCTGCTTGTTTTGCAGGGATGTACTTAAAAAATCAGTAGATTGCTGCAAGAATTTAATTTAATTTCCACTTTGTGATTTTATTACCTCTTTGAAAAGCATTATGAGTAATAGGAAGGCTATATATGCCAATATCAATTTTAAAATGTCCTTTATCTTTCTTATGTTTCTCTCAACCAGTTTTCAAAATTTTCAAATTAACATTAGGCCCATCAAGGCTAATTTGCAACAGATTTGATAAATTCAAATTGGCAGAACCATCCAAAGAACATCTTGACTTTAGAATGAGCACGAATTAAATATAACATATGAGCTAGCTTCCAATTCTATATCTCACGATCCCGGAAGGCATATTTTAGTTTAATTTCATTATGCCATCGCAAATAGCAATGGTTTCCCTCAATTTCCCAGAATAGTGATTTGTTTTGTCAGGTTTTCCCAGGTTTGTGGAATTTTTTGCATTATCTCCTGAGATTATTCTGATTTTTACAACCTCAATTTATCCCCTGATTTTTCACTGAATCCCATAATCCCCTGATGAGTATGAACCTCTTATATATATATATATATATACTATTTCTGCATTATTTTAGGTTCCGCACACTTGAAAAAATATCCAAAATTGAAAAATTTTTTAATTCCCGCAGACCCAATAATTCCATAGAAAAGAAAAAAAAATGAAAATTTGACAATTTTGACGATAGCAATGACACTATTTTTGGATTTTATGAAATACATGTTTGGCATTAAGTTTTGTCACTAATTCACTGAGATCACTGTCATTGTTGACTTTTGTTATTAGTCACAAACATTTGTGAAACTATTTTTATTGCAGCAATGTGAATATGTTGGAAAGATGTATATATATATGACATTTTGTATAAATAATAAAATTTGGCAAATTTATTATGCTTCGTGGCCAAGTTCCGAGACTCGTTGATATCGATGTTTGTATGAATTCCACGCATATGGAGATGAATGACTATTAAAATTCACATATTAATTAAAATTTAAAATTTTTGTTTTAGAAATAAAATATTCATGAAATTGCATTAAAATAGAGAAAATAATTCATGCTTATCCATGAAAAGGTCTAAGACTATATAAAAATAAAATATAATCGTAAATTTTTTAAACAGTGTTTTTCATTGACACGGGTATGAATGTTATTCCTAAGCACAGGCCCCACCGTAACTGAGTGGTTAATGCATCACACTGCTAATCGCTTGAGAGCATAAGTGAACTGCTGTTTCGACTCCCACTGGCTCTGTGATATACTCTTTGTGGAGCTCCTAGTTGTAATTCTCTGGTGTTGTAAATTTCCTTGTGACTATTTCGCCCTTGTATATTGACAATGACTTATAAATGGACACCCGATGTCAAGGTCACAAGTCAGATGTATGTGTTCAATTAAGAAAAGAAAAAAAAGTTCTCAAGCAAACGAATTTTTCTAGCCTCGAATGCAAAAGATGAATATTTAATGATGCATACATGATATTAATTATACATTTATTTATAAGAGTGGCAATGCCCAAGTAAAACAAAAAACAAAATCACCAATATTTTAGGTACACCATGGCTTAATTGTTAAGTGTCTACTGTAGATAATGTGCATGTTTTGTAAACAAACAGGTTTGTCTCTAAACAACTCAACTTTTGCCAGGCCGAAATGAGACTGTGAAATGAAATTTTATATGTGAAACTGCATCACACAATGGATCAAAACAAATGTTATCTGATTATTCATAGAACTTAGATTATGTTGCTAAACAAGATTATTTAGAGAAACTTTGGTTTATTAAACAGAATAATAATAGTATATAGATGATCCATATCTTATTTCCGAGTGGAAAGCAGATGCGGCTTTTTGGCCATTAGTTTCATCTGATGATATTGACAACTATTTAAAAAAGTTATATGGAAGAATACAAGAGCTCAAGAAGTGTTTCAACTTGTAGCTGGTAAGTAATATTTTAGTTTTTATAATTATGTCATAAAGCTAATGTTTTATTTCTATTTCAGGGTGGTCACAGACCTGGAAAACATGGAAATATCAGGGAAATTTAAACTAGACCTGGAAATTTAATGAAACAAATGTTCATTTTCATTACGATTGCAGTAATTTGGAAGGAAAAAAAATAATCTCAGCTCTTAAGTTTAGTCCGTGCCTGAAACCAGCTTCGACTCTACTGTTTTGTTGACTAGTATAAAAATAATCTAAAATATTGAAAGTTCTAAATGTCATTACCAAGGCTTGTCCCAAACTTCTAATTTATTAATTGAAATTCTTATTTTTAAGATTTGGAAAGCTTTAGAACAAATGCAATGATTATGTGGGTATATTTCCCATCTCTTTGTACACATTTGACATTTTAGGCAAAGCAGAAAACATTTCAATTAATTATCCAGTACTTGTCTATTATCTTGTTGACTACTTTCCATAAAAAAGAAAAAAAAATGAGAACACCAAATTATAATGCCAAATAAACAAATTAAAGAATGTTGCCATTCCAAACTTTTATATGCAAGAATATTAAGAAAATTAGAGTTAAAAATGTCACTCAAGAATATAGTGCCTTTATATGAGAGTATCGACATTTCAGATAAAAAATTTTATTCATTCAAAGGACTTTAGGCAAAAGAACGTTTAGAATAATTGGTATTACATTAAAATTAATGAATGCTAAATTTTTGCTATGCAATGTCTTAAATTAATCAAATCTGTTTGAAATTTTTTTGATAATTTCCTTGGCCTTTTGCTATTTTCTATATTTTATGGAATTTTGTGCATATGCTGAAAAAATGTGTATGATTTTTCTAATAATAATAATAATAATATTATGTCTTTTTTATCTTTTTTTTTTTAAGTTAACAGTTGTCCAGTAACATAATTTTATAGCATAACAGAAAGCAAAAAAAAAAAAAAAAAAAAAAAAATCAGGCTAATTTGACATTCTTAAAAATTAAATTTTTAAGAAAACTTACGCTTAGAAATATGTAATCTAACATTAATAATTGCAGATTTCAATGTGCTATATACAGTAACTGCCGCTTAATAAAATCATATTCGTTCTGAGCAAAATTGATTTTAATAAGCAGTTGATTTTTATATCCAGTGAACATTCCCGACACCAAAAACGAAGGTGGTTTCCCACAAGTAATTCAGAAAGAAATTACAAAATGTAACATCTAATGACATTAACAAACAGGATTTATAGTTTTTTGTTTAAAATTAGTTAATTATTCTTTCAAAATTAATAACTATCATACATAAATTAATAAATACATACTACATATAAAATTAGTAATTTAATTATTCATTATTACTTACATTATTGGGCTTTATGAAAAACTGATCAATGGTGCTTTGTTTAGTTGGAACAATCATACATTTAATGTTTTTAACAAGAGAGTAATACTGGCTGTACAGTTCCTATTCTGCACCCCAATTCTCTAGTATCTTTCTGAGTGTATGAAGAGCTTTGCATGCATCAGCAGCAGTTGGGGAGGATCTAGCTCTTTGTCTACATTGGAATCTTCATCTTCACTTGTTGGTCTGCTTGAAACTTATGAAGACAAGAACTGCTCTACTATTTCTGTGTCAGATATTTTACTGGGAAATTTTCGTCAATTTCAACATATTGAAAGAAATCCTTGTAAATTCTTTCTTATTTTCAGAGGTGGCGGCATTTTCTTGTGACTCATCGTATTTAAATCCACAAGCCAAAAATATTTTTTTAACATGCCTTTTGTCTCACTGTCCCAAGACATTTAAATGTAATGCATTGCATCCAACAGGCTGACAGATTTTGCTATAGAACTTACAGAAGAAGACTCAGATGAATCACATACTTAGATTTCTGTTATTGCATTTTTGGTCAATTCCTTCCTGTAATAACATTTAACAACTTTGATAATTCCCTGATCGAGTGACTGTATATCACTGGTGGTGTTAGATGGAAGAAACACTACTTTTATGTGCCTTAATGTTAAATCTGGAGGATGTGCAGCGCATTTGTCCATAACCATGCCCCATATTTTCCATAAATTTTTTTAATGTACTCTGGTAAAGCCTCAGTCCTTTTTCATCAGTGTTAAATATTTGAGGAGGATCACAGTCTTTCAATAAATCGGGCAAAATTTTTGCTTTCCAGTAATCTGCAGTGTCCAAATCTGCATCCTGCTTTTTGCTGTACAGTTTGTGATAAACGATATTATCTCACTCTCTCTTTCCATTGTGACAACCAGCCATCAGTGGGTCTGAAGTTTTCAACACTCATAATTTGCGCAAATTGTTCGCCTTTCTCACACAAAATTCCACGAGGAATCCAAACTTTTTTTAAGCTAGCATTTTTAAGCCATTCTAAAAGTGCTACCTCAACGTCTTCTGCTTTTCCTTCTTGCTTTGTTTGTGGCTCAAATTTCCATTTGTTACAATTTCAGACTTAGTATTTTCATTCGTTAATATATAAGAAAGGAGACCGACAAAAATGTGAAAATTACTGTGGCATTACTGTAGCAGCAACATTTAGTAGATTATATGGACGAATTTTAAAAGATTTCATTGAAGAAGAAATTAGAATGAAGGAAAGTGGATTTAGAGCAGGAGGATCATGTATGGATAATATATTTTGTCTTAAACAAATTGTTGAAAAGGTAATGGCAGTGAGAAATCAAATTCATCTTCTATTTATTGATCTTACGAAAGCATATGATAATGTTCCAATCGCAAAACTATGGAATGTATTAAATGAAATGGGCTATGTATTATTAGAGCAATTCAAGAACTTTACAGACAGTCAAAAACAAAGATTAAAATAGGCCAAAGATTATCAAAAGACTTTATAACAGATAAAGGGCTCAGACAGGAATGTTGTATCTCCCCAACACTTTTTTTAATTTGTGTTGAAGAAGCATTGAAAATTTGGAAGGCGAAATGCAGAGGAATAGAACATCAATTTTTATTCTACAATTTGCAGATGACCAAGTTATAATTGCAAAGAGTAAGAATGATTTAGAGAAAATGACGGTAAAAATTAAGGAAAAATATGAGAGATGGAGACTTCACATGAACGTCAGCACGAAATACCTATGCATAGGAGGAAATGAGACAGACCTAAACCTAAAAATGAGATAAAAATAGAAAGTTGTAAGCATTATAGATATCTAGGTGTACACATTAATAGAGAAGGAAGAGACTCACAGGAAATTAAATACAGAATTTGTCAGGGGAGAAAGCTGTAAAATTATTAAATTCTATTTGGTGTAGTAGGAACATAGTTAGGAAAAGAAAGTATAATATATACAACTCTATTGTAAAGAGCATATTGTTACAGGGAGCAGAAGGATGGAGAATTATGGAGACAGAAAGAAAGAAATTAGCCGCAGTAGAAATGGATGCCGTAAGAAGATCATGCACAGCATCAAGAATAGAAAAGATAAGAAATGAAAGAATCAAAGAAATGGTGAAAATAAAGGGAACCATACTAGATGATAATAAAAAAAGGCAATTAATCTGGTATGATTATGTTAAAAGAATGAATGATGAAAGCAGACCTGCCAACTGCTACGAAAAAATCGTAGTTGCTACGATTTGGACCTATAAACTACAATGTTACGAAAATCGGTCTTAAACTACGATTGTTTGCAAAAAACAAAAAAACGCGTTTTTTGTTTCTAATTGCGATTTTTATCCCGCGCAGCATATTTTTCACGAATGATTCTGTTCCAAAATTTCAAAGTTTATTTCCGAAAGTTTTAAAAAAATTGTCATTAATCCAAAAATTCGGACATTAAAAATTGCTCATGGGGAAAAAAATAATCTGGGAAAAAAACAAACTTCTTAACATAAAACCCTCTTTATGTATATCAACCACAAGTGAATCATGTTTCTGTAAATATTCATACAGGAATTCCCTTCCTTAGAAACAGGGATGCCATTTTAAGAATTTCTGGGGGGGGGGGGGGGAATCTTTGAGGGGCAAGATGTGAAATAGTGTGCAAAATCGCACGATTTGTACTATTTATTATTAAACATTTCAATTTACGAATTATTATTAAACATTTCAATTTTGTGTGGTAAAAAACACAAAATTCGTCAAAAGTTCATGGTAAAAAGTGCAGATTTCAACAAAGAATCGTGATAGAAAAATATGAATTAGATTGTGGGGAAAAAATTGTGAATATCCTGAAATGGTCGCGGGAAAAAAAATTCGAGAATTTCGTCAAAATTTACTGCACTGGGCTAAAAAAATTCGAACTAGGCTTCTTTTACAAATGTAAAAAAAATGCTGCAAAACGAGAAGAAACTTTAAATATCGTATAAAAATTTTCAGAGGAAAAAATTTACTATATTGAGTTGAAAGACTGAAACCTTATTCCTTTTACGAATGTCAAAAGATGGCTCCGAAACACGAAAAACCAACCAAACACTACTAATCTTCTATGAAATCTGAGGGGGAAAATTGGTTGTTGGGCGTGTTTGTTGCAAAGTATGTACAACTCTCTGTGATATCGGCTGTAATTTTTTTTTTGTTTCGTTTATGTTTAATATGAAAAAGAAAGCAAAAATAGAATTTTTCAGTGAAGATTAAACTGATTGTTTTGCTTGCACATATCCACTATGTTTGCTGCTAAAGAAATTTTTTGAGTTCATTAACTGGTGATGCTGATTTTATTAAGTGGCAGCTTTAGCAGGAGTTGGTATTGATTCCGGTCTTCACAATTTGATCAGATTAAGCAGGTGATTTTATTAAGTGGTGGGTACTGTATTATGTGAAGCGAGATGAAAATTAAACTTTTGAAAAATTGATGTTGAGGCCACTGATCTGAAGATTTACTGATTTAAGAATTTAAATGTAGAATTATTAAATTAAACAAAAATGATTTTTTCTTTTAGATATTGCATTTATGAATGAAATATAAATATTTTATTTCACATATTTAATATGATACATATAAAAAGTTAATATGAGCCGTAAGAAACTATGTTTTACTGCACATTTCATTGAAATTAGAAAAATGTGTTAACAATCATTCCATAAACATTACATTAAATTTTGAAATTATAAAAAGGTAAAAATCAAAATTTGCAGTAATTATTCCGCAGGCCAAACATCCCTAATGCCATTCAAAATAGCAACAAAATAATCATCCTTTCTATGAATTCGACGACATATAAACTGAGTTAAACATGAGTCTAACAAGTAAAGATACTATAGTCTATGGCGGCGAGTTTTGATTTTTATAGCTCATTCGATTTGTCTCATCAAGCTTAGTAATTTTATACCTTGCATATCGGCTATTGAGTTTTTATAATGACAAGGTTCCAGGTCAAAGTTCAAAATTTCATTCATTGAATAACAGATGCCTTCAAAGAAATAAGTGTGATTTAAGTTTACTAATTGGTTTTTACAGTGCCATACATTGCCAGTAACAACTATAAGGTTATATTATTGCTGTTATCATAAGAATTTGTAATTGCAGATAAAATATTCGTATGCTACTTGAAATGGCAGGTTTTCGCATCCTGTCCCATATGATGTCCTTGTCTAGTTCAGTGTTGCCAGTGGGCTAATTTCTTTAAATTTAGATTTCTTGATTGACACCACTTTTTTGAAATGGTAAAATTCCCCTTGTTTTCTCCTTAATTAATGTGTCATTAAATAAAGCGAATTTTACTATTTCAAAAAAGTGTGCCAATCAAGAAATCTGAATTATAAAAAAGTAGCCTACTGGCAACACTGGTCTAGTTTTGTTCATCCTGCCAATACTTTTTCCCGAATTACGAGCAAAAATCTTTGTAACCACACATGGTCATCTGTTTTGTCAGTTTTTCAATCCCTTTGTAACTTGCGGAGCGTCTGCGTATGGTTGCATGCAAAGGAATTTTCTGCTACTGTTTTATTTTTGAGTGTTCACATTATGCAAATTTTTAAACTTTGACTCGATTCTCTGTCATTATTAAAACTCAATAGCCGATATGCAAGGTAGAAAATTATTTAGCTCGATGAGATGAATTGAATGAGATATATAAATCGAAATTCGCTGCCACAGACTATAATACCTGTACTTGCAAGTGCTGATGTGTTGTTTCTTACTTTGCCACTTAGCTGACCCCCAAAGGCATTCGATGTTTTGCATATGTGCATCAGTATCTGGATCTATAAAATTATAACAATGTTTCGAATACTACATCATTTAATTTAGTCAGTCTTGTAAGCCTGCTATGAATCTGAAAAAATGACAGTCACCTTCTATATATTCTTTTATTTCTCCCATTAGTGTAGCTGTGATTCTATCGGAAACTTTTACACTATAAAACATTCATCAGTTTCTCGGAATAATCCTCCAAACAACCATTGCTGAGAAAGAATTCGACTGGCTTGATTTTTTTTGCTAAAAATAAATAAAAAAAAGTAAACTTTTATCAATCTGCAATTTTTTGGGGGGGATTTTCCAATTTTTCAAGATTTTCTTGTTTGAAGGTTATATATGCAGACTTCTTTGATAATTATTACAATCATAACTGTACAATGACTTAAATCCAATTGCTTTTTTCTCCATTTTATTGATGTTAATTCATCAGACCAGCTATTAATGAACCATAATGCAGTTACAAATGTTAATTTGGAGCCATCCAGACAGCTTCCTTTTCTAATGGATATTCTTTTATCACAGTTTTTCATATTATACCATCACTGTTTATCAGTTGGTAGATAGTCTCATATCATGAACAGTTATGGCAGAATTCCATATTTCTGAAAATAGGCTATTGCCTCATTTTCTTTAGATGGCCGATCATACAGATCTGTATTATTTTCTCTCGAAATGTGAGAGAAAGCATAGAAATAGAAGTTAACTAATTAATATCGTTCATTAGAAACACTAAACTGACTTATCTGCAAAATAAACAAAAATGGAAAATGTACATCACATGCTAGCGTTGCATTTAAAATCAAACATTATTTTACACTTTTGTTATTTTGGAGTTAAATACAGCAGTTCTCAATTAATTTTTCTTAATTATCATTTGGCTTGTGGATAAATATTTGTGATGTCAGTTGAAATTGACAGATTCTAGACATCACAATATTTTTTCAGTGTTTTTTTCTATTTTATTATCATGACATCATCGTTTAATGACATAATTGTTATTTTAATTAACAAAGTAACTAAAAAACGAGTAAAACATCATTAAAAATATAGAGAAAACATCAAATTAAAATCTCTTGATGACATATCAAACACGTGTAAATTCATCTGACATGAATTGAATGTAACCCCACAATCATCTATTTTTGGCATTAAATCCTATAGTTTGACAATATTTTTTTTTTTTAATGGAAAGTAGTCAACGGGATAATAGACAAGTATCAATTATCCTTATTTGAAGTTCGTCCCTTTTGTCATTACCATGATCAGCAGCGTGCAAAGAGAAAACTGCGCCCGGGGCAAAGTTTCAATTTGGCGCCCCCTCTCCCCAACTTTTCTTTTTGACAGGTGTCACAAAATTAAAAAGTGCAGAAACAGAAACAAATTTTACTGAATACATACTTCGCGTTTATTTTGGAACATTAGGTTTAATTTTAATTTATAAATTTCAAAAACTAAATAACATAAGAGAAAATTGCACTTATATTTTGGCAAAGAAGATCTGGAAAATGGGTGTAGTAAAAATGTATTTAACAGTACAGTATAACAGTTTAGAACCCTTTTATATTCCAAGAAAGAAACCCCATGCTATTTTGAGAGTATATGTTTTTGTTACAAGCACAGACTCAGAAAACAGAAGGTTAACAAAAGAGATTAAGACAAAAACCATAGGCGTAACCAGCCTTCTGAACGGGGGGGTGCCCAGACTTCTTAACCTGAACATGTTGCATACAAACAATCTTATATGGTAAAACCTGCTAAAACGATCCCTCTTAAAACGTCGAATTTCCGTTTTAGACAGGTTTTCATCTTAGAAGGTATAGTTGTGTGGTATTTCGTTTAAAAAGGGCTCAAACGCGATTTTTGTTTGCGTGAGAAGGTATTCAAAGCATCAAACTAGATCTAATAGTAAAAAAGAAAAAAAAAGGAATATGTAAATCTCCTTGCAGCAGTGACATAAGACAGTGACTAAGAGTGGTCACAAGTGTAAAATCTTTTGGCACCCTAACTTCTTATAAAGATTAAAAAAGGGATTTAATCATGCTGGAAACTTCTATAGGCACAGGGGACCACTGCATAAGATCTAAAATTATCTCAGTCAAAGTCTTGTAGATGAAATTTTGCGGGATGATAAATCTCAGATAGTACATGCTGTACGCCAGTACATACGCACGAAAGTTTTTCAGAATGTGACTTCATGACTTCCTAGGGATCACCGGAGGGACCCGAGAAATTTTGGAGGAAAGTCTATACAAATAATTATTTTATTATTATAAATAATTATAATATTCATTAATATCGTAATTTCCTGCCTATAATCCGTGGATCAAACAACCAGGTTTCGATCCAGAAATTTTATTTCATTATTGAAGTTAAATATTTATTACGATTTAAAAAGTTACGTTTTATGAAACATGATTTCTGGGTTCGAACGTAATTGTTTGATCCGCGGATTATAGACCGGGAATTACGGTATTTCATGTTTTTACCACGAAATGTGTTGAATATATTAAGTTGGTCATGATAATATACACTAAATTTTATCAAGATAAAAATTATACTATCATGATGCGACTATAATAATAAAGATAGGTGCTTGTCTGTCAATGTGTGTGTATGCGCTAGAGATGAGTCCGGGCTCACTTTTCGGAGCCCGGGCCTTCCCGAGCCCGATACCAAAAGTATGCAATACAAGGGGGAAAAAATTCATAATATTTAAAATTGTTCAAACGAGAGTAAATCAAATTGTTTGTAACAACTTCTTTCATAGAAGTAAAAATAACTATTAATTCCCAGCTTATAATTAATTTTATGAAATTTACATTATTTACATTTAATCTCATCGAAAAAGAAATTTCGTATACAATAAATATATACTTTTTAAAAATATTCTCTTATTTTTCTTCCCAAGAATCAAATCTGATGGACATATTAACGAAATTCGTTATATCAGTAAATGATCGAAATATTCAGAAATTACTAATAAATGACGAAGAATCGCACAACGTTTTTCTATTTCCTATAAAAGGTGTACATCTTAAATTATAATAAACTCCTTCCTCAAAACAATCTTTTGTTATTCTCGTGTCCTTGCAAATCAGTTTAAATTAAAAATTTGACACCGTTATCCTGAAAGATCTGAAGCTTTTATAGGAAAAGAGAAAACACTGCTCGATTGCTTTCTATCGGAATAACAATAATGCGAATTATATTTACTTACAAATAAAAGTGACTTCGCGAATATGAATAGCAGAGCAGCTGTATGAGCAAAGTTCGTGATGCAAAATGGATAGAATCACTCACATTATTTTCTTAAAAAGAGCGATTATAACTCGCACACAATAAAACACTAAAAATTCGCAAACCTTAAGCCAATGTTGGTCGACTAAAAACAAAACAAAATATTCATTTCCCGTTAGATCTCTAAAATAATAATAATAATCATTAAATAAATGTTCTTATTAAAAATAGCCCAATGGCACCGTATTCCGAATGGCGCCACCAGCAGATCATCGCTGTCAAGACCATCGCTGTAAAGACCGGATATGAATCTGCAAATATCACAATTATAATTCAAGAAAATTACGATTTATGTTTCCTCTTATCTGATCAAAATAGCATTAAAATGACTAAAAATGAAATAAGTAATTTTTAAGAAAGAAAAGTTATTTGTATTTTTTCTGTATGAGAATAAATCAAAATGTCAAGTTTAAAAGAATGAGTCCGAACCCGAAGATTGGTATAAAAATCGAGCCCGTCTCATCTCTAGTATGTGCGAGCGCTGAACTCTGTAAAAACAATGCAGCCTGCTCGCACAGCCGTAAGATTTGAAAGGACCTGTATGCCTGAAGTCATGAATATCGAAGACAATTTCTGGAATTTTTCAATTAATGTTTTATGCGAATTTTTTCGCCTTTTACGGCATTTTTTTTTTCAAATTAGTAAATTAAATTTAAAAAATCAAAAAACCCGGCTGCGTAAAAAGCGAACTAATTAATTATTTCTCTTCAACAGTGGCGCCAACTTATATGGGCCCATGAGGCGCAAGCCCACCCAATAATTTGATCTCTCAGCTTTCCCAATTTCAAATTATTTAATTAATTTATTTTATTATTTATTTAATCGCTGAAATGAAATTTGGTTTTATTAACGTTATCAAAATAATTATGTTTGTAAGTAAGTTTGTTAGTAAGGACACCTATTAGACTTACAGGAACACTGAAAACCCCTTCAGCGGGTGTATAGTTAAATTTCTCACGAAAACAATTTTCCTGCATATTTTGTCATCTGTCTTGATGCCTTGAATTGATAAAGCTCTTCGGTGACTACAATATATGCTTTTCGTTTTTTGCGCTTTCAATCGTTAGCAATTCCAGTGTTATTTAAAATAAATGTTAATGTATTTATAAGGACGAACGTATAAGAATATAATTTAATAAAATTATTTATAAAATTAGAATTAAATTATAATAATTTAAAAATTTGCTTAGAAAAAACATAATTTAATTTTGAATTATCATCTTTAGTCATTTGCTCCACCCCTCTCTCTCGCCACACACACATACACGCTAAGGGGGGGGGGGGATTATATGTGTTATTTTACTCAAAAATATTTGAGCCCACCCAATACTTATGAAAAGTTAGCGCTACTGCTCACCAATGCGAAACTATTTTTTATATTACTTACCTATTTTTTTTTATTTACTTGTTTTGATGACTTTTAAGTTGTGTTTAATTGTTAGCACCTACCTATAAACACTATATTGTGGAGGCCTATAGATGTCTATGAAGGTTAGAATTGCAATAAAGCTAGAGATCCTACCTACACAACTTCCAGGATGTGTAATATTTAAGCGGAGCTTCTGACTGTAAAATAGTCAATGAAACATCGTCTTCATTTTGAAAGACCTATCCAATGATATGCCACTCAATATGGTGTGTAATTTTTTTTTCGTGCCTACCGCCAGTTTGTATTTCACGGTCGCCATTTTGAATTTATAAAAACAAAACCCTGCCTATAACCATCGGACGGTTAAGACGAATCGATAGAGACCTCATTCATTAAAATCCATCCAGCCGTTGCTATGTTTCCAGGGTATATAGAAATCCACATACCTAGATACGTCCGAAACACATAACTCTTCTTGGCAGTCGGGTAAAAAGAATCCGATTTCAATATTTTATCCAGTATAAACTTTGTCTTCTTTTCAATAAAGTGTTTTCGAGATTCTTACAGCGATTTTTCAATTTTTAACAATTTTTTAATGCTATTTTTAGAGTGTTTTTTATACATTCCTAAAAGGAATCCGGTTTAAATCTTTTACCAATTGGTTAATTTCGTTCCCTGTAGTTTTTGAATCTTTTCCGAATTTTTAATGCGATTTTTAGCGGTGGTTTTCGCGCTTTGAGGCGATTTTTTTACTTTTTTTGAAGCAGGAAATTGCCGTGATTAAATTCGAATCGGGAGAATGTCAAATCAGTTCTTATAAGGAATCTGAAAATTTAATTTGGCTCGAAATAAAAATGCAATAATTCAAGATTAGCTTCTTTCGAGACAGAAGAGGTCGTAGCTTGCTCGGGAGTACGTTGCCGAAGGCAATGTCCACCTCAATCCTAGAATTGTTTAATTCTACGTTCGTAAAAAAAAAAAAAAAAAAAAAAAAAAAAAAAACCTCTAGTCATGAACTTTTTTTTGAGTGATTGGGTTTGAAATAACGAGCGGAATCGCGCGATTTGCGCACAGAAAAGGAATGTCCTGCATAATAAAAAATGCTGTGCAGTATTTCCCCCTCCAAATTCTTTCACAGACCAGTGATTCTTCAGTGAGTATTTAAATGTTTTTTTTGTTTTTTTTTAATCCGCGATTTTTATTTCTTTTACGGAATTTTTCAAAGTCGATTCCTGAATCGGCCCCGGAAAAATTTGAGAATTTCTTCAAACGATCGTGGAAAAATATCGAGAATTTCGATAAAAGAGTGCAGAAAATAATCTCGATTTTCGGCAAAAGATTTCGCAAAAAATTACGAATTTCGATAAACGATTGACGAAAAAGTTTTGCAAATTTCGTCAAAATATCGCGGAAAGGAGTAGAGAATTTTGTTAATTGGTACGGAAAGATATCGAGAATTTTCCCGATCGGTCACGCAAAACTATCGCGAATTTCGACAAATGACCTCTGTAAAAAAATCAGTTTCGTCAATCGGCCGCAACAGAAAATAAATTTCATCAGAGGATCGCGGTAAAAGCGAGAATTTCGTCAAAGGATCGCAGAAAGGGAAAACGAATTTCGTCAAAAGATCGTGAAAGAGAACGCGAATTTCATCACGAATTTTGTCATAGGTTAGTGGTGAAAGTGCGGATTTCGACAAAAAAAAAAAATTGCGTAGAAAGACGAGAATTTCGTCAAACGATTTTGGGGAAAAATTGTAAATATCATGAAATGACCACAGAATAAAGTCGCGAATTTGGTCAAAATTTACTGCACTGGTCTAAAAGATTGAAACCGGGTCCTCTTTTCTTACTTTCAAAAGAACGCCGCGAAACGAGAAGAAACTTTAAAAATCGTATGAAAATTTTCAGAGGAAAAAATTACTATATTGACGTGAAAGACAGCAACCATATTCCTTTTACGAATATCAAAAAATGGCCGCGAAACACGAAATTGAACCAACCAACGATCCTCCAGATTAATTTGAATTTTCTGTGCTATTATTTTTCACTTTCAAAGGAGGCAGGGTCTGTACACTCCCTCCTATTTACCCCCGTCTAATCGTATTTTAGAATATCGTTTCACATCTGCTTTTCCTTTCAAATTTTTTTGCTTCTTTATAGATTTTAAACTACGAAAGCAAAGAGACAAATAGTTTCTATCCTCGTCAAGAACTTGCGTTTAGGCTGTTCTCAAATCCAAAAGGGCAACTTTGTGACGTAAGTTTTAATTTATTTTTGTATTTTTGTTCGGAAATGCATGAATCTAGCGAGTGTTATTGTTCAGAAACTATGTCATCGAGCTGTTTTTTTTTTCGTGTTTTTTCAAACGCAATAGATCTTTCAGAAAATAGTGTCAAAGTGGGCGTTTTGAACCGAATTTCCACGCGAAAGGAGAAAGAGCAATCAAGAAAGAGCGAAAAACGTTCTTGTCACGTGATCCAAATCGCTTCTAACTCAATACATAATTGATTGATCAAAAAATGAAAACATAGTTCGATTCCAAACCGCTTCCCTGGTCAGGCTTTTCAATTTTATATCTTTCCGTTAAAAAATTAATTTGTAAACGTGTCAGAACGTTTCGCGCTTAGCAGAGCAGTTGAGAACAGCCTTAATTACTCATGAAATTGTAGAAACATGACATAGAAAAAACGGTGTTATAAAAAATCTCCCCCAAACAAAAGACGTCAAAGTGGGATTATGAAGCCATCTTTTTGACTTACTATGACTAATACAGATTCTTGTAAATATTCTAGTTTTAAAAAAGATAAACAATATAATTTTCTTAAAAAAAGAAAGAAAGAAAGATAAAAAGAACGTGGGTTTCTTTTTTTTTTTTATCACATTTCAAAACTTAGGCTGTTAGTTTTCTGAACTAAGCTAATTTGCTAAACTAATTAAACTCTGCTTTCACTTCTTTATTTTTTTTCTTTTGTAGATTTCGATTTTTTTTTAATAATTGTGCTTGAGTCTGCGCAAGCGGGGGGGTGCCCGGGCACCCAGGGCACCCCCCTGGTTACGCCTATGAAAACCCAAGACAAGTTTTGAATAGAAATAAGTCCTTATTCATAAACATTTATTTCTGTGTGGGGTAAAGGACAATGCAATAACTTTGAAACGAAAAATATACGTACTTCCATTAGGTAAAAAATTCCCAATATGTAAATATACAATTTTTTTTACAAAAAAGAAGAAAAAAGGTTTGTGATATACATTTGGCGCCCAGGGCGGCTGCCCCACTTCGCACGGCCCTGACCATGATGCATAGTTATTCATTCAGCTCCCCACTAGATGCCGCTTTCATAAGACAGCATTCTTACATCGTACTGTACCACAAATTCTAACAAGTAGTAATGCCTATTTTTGATTAACTATGCAAGAACTTGTAATGTGATTTTATTATTTTTTAAATATAATCTTTTACTAAGTAATGACTGTATGTATTAGAGTAATGTTGTAAAAGAAATTATCAATGAAAATTTCACTATTTTAACGCTAACCTGGAAATTTTAGGCTAACCTAAAAATATCAGGGAATTTTAGATACTAGTAATTTTAGAATATTAGAATTAGATATTAGAATTAGACGAATTTTAGAATAAGATACTTGTAACCACCCTGTATTTCTTCTTTTTTTAAAAAAACTTGTATATAGTAAGATCAACAAATTGTGATATGATAACTTAGCATTGTTTGAGTTAAAATATTTATAAATTTCATTATGTTTAGATTAAATGTTCGGTTAATCCCTTGAGGGGCAGTGGGTTATATTATATCCCACTTAATTTTAATCAAGATTTCCACCAGAAAATTTTAATTAAATTTTACTTTTATAACTTTGGTGAAAAAAAGCTGCAAAATTGCTTTTCCTTACTTTGAAATATATTTTTTAGAAATTTCCGGTGTGAATTCAGCATTACAGGAATGCAATTACTTGCCCCTGAAAGGGTTAAAATGATACTTATGACTGTTCTCAAATACAAACTGCTTATTTTCTGATACACTTTACTTTTTTTAATCATTCTTATTCTCAAATGCACAAGATTTTCAAGTTCTCTACAAATATGTAATGAAACAGTTATTTGCCAATTTTTAATAAAAACAGGTGATTTTTCAGAATAATGCTGTCAAAGTTGCGTTTTTTTTTTCTTTATTTTTGCAAATTTGTATTTTTTTTTTTACGTTTATTAAAAATATTAAGGCTTTTTTAATCTTTGAACAAGTTATTTACTTGCTTATATAGTTATGTTTCTTATTTTTGTTTGAATATATTATGTAAGATATTTGATTTTATTTTTTTTGTAATTTTTAATCAATTACATTAATTTACAATATTTATTTAATAATTGATATACTACCAAGTTTCGTTAATTTTTTACTTTTTCTTGTTGTCATTGTATGTTGCTTAACCTAAACAACGTACAGAGATTAAAAAATATTTTATGTTCAGATGCTCAGAATTAATAATATATTTTCATTGTAATTTGTTAACTCGTGACATAGTAAAATAGAAAAAGTTAAACTCACCAATTTTTAACTACTAAATTAACAAGCATTTTAGCTCATTCATTTTGTTTTCATCTGACTATTTGACAGCAATTGCTCATGCCAGTCACTACTCTGAGATTAATTTTTTAAAATGCTTCTTTAATATCATTAGTGTACCACACAATTTTGACATTACACAGCGGCGGTATTAAATTTTCGGCAAAAATTTAGCATTAAGTTATTGGCTCCTTTCTTTACAAAATAGTTTGATAGGCCTCTATTTCAGGAAAATATAATTTTAAAATGATTTATTTATTTTTCTGCAATTATTTTTTTCACATCGATCTCTGCTTAGTACCTTATGGCTCATACTGTGAGGTGCCTGTGCATCTTATAAGATGTCTGCATATTGTTACTATCTACCTGGGTTGCCAGTATGACCTCCTTTTTTATTCTGAAAATTCAAAATCATAGCACAAATACCAAATAGTAATTTTCACTTTATTTAATAAAAGGCATTTTAAGATTACTTCAGTAAAATTTCTTACTTCGAAATTTTCTATATGAATTCTGAATTTCTCAATAAAAAGGCAGGCCAAAGTGGCAACCTCGTCACCTACTATAGCAAGGTAATAATGTTCTGTATTTCCAGATATGTGAATAATGGCGCCTTTCAATGTTTACCACTAGATGAGGTGTGCCCGCCTCTTTTGAAGAGTTGGACAGCCTGCACTATAGTAGCACATCATTTAAGCATAAAATTGGAGAAGAAACACATTAAAAAAGTTTGCAAGTTCTTATTTTTCACTTGAAAGAATGCAAAAGTGGTCTATTTTGAATATGACTTATTTCTAAAAGGAACACTGATTTTTGTAAAAAAAAAAATCTAGTTTTTTAAAAGTGTCTGGTTCCCAGAAGCTCAGAATTTCAAAAGTCTAGTGTCCTAGCGATATCACTGGAATGGCTATTTGCATTTTTGTATGGATATTGATTAAAATAAATGAGGTTTTTCTCTGTTTTTCTTTTTTTGGGAGGAGGGAGTACATAGATGAGTGACATGCATGTTTAAAATTTTAACTAATTTTGTATAATATAAATGAACATAGCATAATTATTGTTTTTATTACCATTTTAGAGAAAGTTCGGCACTGTATACATTCCTCCCCAGATGCTGGAATTGGCAATTATGAAATATCTCATTTATTCATTCATGAGGAATCATTCTCCATATTAGCCACATGTCATTTCAACTATTATTGGAAAAATTCAATTAGTACACTGTGTTTGTATTGCCGGGTAAGTATTAAGAGATTCATTGCTACAGTTTTTGAAAGTTTAATACTATTTATACTATTAAATACTCTTGTAATTTTGTGAATATTGACTCAATGGTTGCTTGTTTCAAAACATAATCACTTGAATTTACATGCAGTCAGCAAGGACCCAGAGCTGGAGCTGGAGCCCGGAGCCGGAGCGCTCCGGAGCTGGAGCTCTAAATTTTGCCCAGCTCCAGGGCTCCTTTAGTTTTTAATATTCTTTTAAATCTTTTTTTTTTTTCAGTCTTTTAAATTTCTAGGTTTAAAATATTTTAATTACATCATTATTCAGTATTTTAATTATATCATTTTTTAGGTTTTTATTATTATTAGAGAAGGAAAACTTCTCAAAACATAGTAACACTACTTTACTTCAACTAAGTGACAACACTATTTGAAAACAAATATGGCCGCCTGTTGTTTACCTGTGTAGTTGTACAATTTTGGCTGTTTGAAAAGTGTAGAAGAAATTTAAGATTTTTGTGTTTAAAATTCCACCAAACTTTCTATTTTAAAATCAAAAGCTAAAAGATGTCATATTTTCTGAACAAGCATTTCAAGTTTGATGAGAAGAAAAATGACTTTTGTCTGATCTTTTATGAAGGTAGAAAGTATTTGTGAGCAAAAAATTAAAATGTGTAAATTAAAATCTGCAACTCAAAAGCACGAAGTCGGAGCCAGAGCTGGAGCCACAGTATTTTCTCTAGGAGCGGAGCTAGAGCATCAAAAATTGTTCGGCTCCGGGTCACTGGCAGTCAGTATCTTCAAAGTGACAGTTCTGTAGCAATTATTTACCCTTTTTAATTAAAAGACATTCCTATTTTTTTCCTGTAATATTTCAAAATTAATTATAAATGTAACAGTTAATGCTTGAAAAAGCTAACAGCAAATTTAAAGAATTATATCAGTCATATATATATATATACATATATGATTATATAAGTATAATAGATAAATATAAATGTCTATGCAGAAATGTCATGCATATTTTAGTATTGCCAATTTGTGGTCATTTATTGTAGTTTATTGTGAGATTTAGACAAGTTGATTTTTTAACACATTAATGGACACTTGCGTCTATAGCCGTCAAAGCGAAGTTCACTTAATTTTAATTCCTAAATTGGCACCAGTATTTTAAAACTAAATTTTGCATTATTTAATGTACGTGAAGTTAAGCTTTTACTTATTTTCATATATTTTTTCATGTAAATCCTGGTGTCAATCAATCATTATGCCACATAGTGAACTTCGCTTTGCCAGCTATAGATGCAAGTGTCCATCAATGTGTTAAAATAATATTGAAAGCCAGCATTTGGTGATATATATCAAAGGATCTGTTTCATGATATATACAGTGTCATTCAAAAAGATCGAAATAATAGCCTATTTTCTTACATATTGCCCCTAGACACATACTTCCAAATATAAAGTTTCATAAAAAAAGGTGCAAAATTTGATGACATAAGTTGCAACTCCATGTGGGGGATCCATCCTATTTGAGAAAATACAAAAACTAAATTTTTATACGACCCCCATAAAGTAAAAATTCTAATTAGGAAAATCTTCCTTATCAATTCCTGGATTTAAATACAAAAAATTGCATCTTGATATCTGCAAAACTCACAAAAATATTAAAATCCAAAACTCGTGACTTACACCACTTTAAGCATACCTCTGAGTGACATGTATTGATGAATTTAGAATACAAGATAGGGATCATCTACAAATTATATGTTATTAAAAGTCAATTTAAGAGAGTGCCCCTCCATTTGGACATAAAATAGTAGCATATAGATTTTACATTAAATGTGCTTTTGAAATATGCTGGAGGTCTGCACTAGAGGTTTGAATGGCCGAAATTTCCAGGTCTAAGCCTGGCCTGACCCATAGAAAAAAAAGTTTGGTCCGTCCTAGTATAAAAGTTAGTCCCTAACTAGGCTGGTCTGTGCAAAAAAAATTAATGGCCCAGCTCGGCATAAAAGTTAAAAGTTTGTCCTGGCCTAGTATAAAAGCCAGAAGTTCGACCCTAGGCTTCCCCGGCATAAAAAAAAATAAAATCTTGACACGAGCCTTGTCTGACTGAATTTCTACCAAAAATGGATTTTTACATCGATATACCTAGTTAAAAATTGTTTTGTATGAGGAGTTCTAACCAAAAGTGGGGTAAAACCACCAGTGATGACCAGGTTAAGGACGAATTTTTTGGCTTTTAGCTAGTAATTACTATGACATGCAAATTTTTTTCATGCCGATGATAAAAATATAACAAGAAAGGATGGAAGAAGACTTTCATGTCAAGAAAATCACCAAAATATAAATTTATTCCTTTACAAGATTTGTTTACTAAAATGTACAAAAACATCAGTAATGGGCGGATTTGCATCTGTAATGGCCCATCACTGCATTAGTGATAATAATGCAGTTGTTCACTGTATTAGTGATGGCCCACCGAAGTCTGTTCTTTTTCTGATTATTTTTGCAGGATTTGGCCCTGATATTTTGTGGCTTCTTTGTTGGTCATCTTAACTCTTTTGTTGGCCATCTCAGCTTCTTTTTTTCGTTTTACAGCTCTTTCTCTCTGTTTTACTTCTTTTTGTTGCAATTCTTCTTGTTCTTTCCGTACCTTGTCTTTTTGCCTCTTGTTCCATCTTTGTGATGTCAGGATGAAAGGCATTCTCTCAGATCTCCTCTCCCCTTTCCTTTCTGGACTGTGCAGCCATACAAGGATTTCTTTCAACCATTGAGAGCGGTATTTAGCTGTATTGTCTGTAAGTAGTATTGTCTTTATTTTCTGGCTCTGAAAAACTGTCTTCGTCGAAACTCTTCGGCTCCTGCTGAATAATTCTGAGATTCATAGGAATTTTTTAGAAGGTGTTGCTGTTACTAAAACTCGTACTTGGCTTGGGTACTATAATGTCTACTTTGTCTGAGTAATCTTCTTCAGCTGGATCTGTTGCCATTTCTATAAGCCTGGTTTGAATGTTTGGTTTTTTTCTCCAGAATATTATACAAACGGTGTAAAGCTTCCAATTCTTCATTTGGTGGTTGTTGAGTGTTTTCGACTTTCTTCATTATATTCTCACCGATGACTTGATTGAAGTCCTCAATCGATATATTTATCAGTGTAGTGTTTGAGGCCTCATTACAAGCGGTTTCAGTTGAAACATTACCCACCATCATCACATCATTGATCATATGATTGATGTGACCCTTGCACTTTGAATAGTCTACAGCATCTGCACTGAATGGATAAAGTCCTTTTGCTCTGAAACCATTTTTTATTGCCATCATCATGTTGTTTTCTAGCACAAATTTCAGGATTGGAGCGATGTGCACTTTAGTCAGAGCTTCATGTGGATGATTTTTTCGCCAGCGAAGAAGGGTCTTGTTCTACTGAGCTTTTAGCGGACGAAAAGCAGCTATGTCACAAGGCTGAAGAATATGGGTTGCATTTGGGTATAAAGCTATCAAAATTATCTGTTGAGATTTGCAGAGTTCACTGGAGTCACACATAAGATGCGTTTTGTGCTCTAAAATTACCAGCAGTTTAACATCATTCTTTGCTAGAAAAGGGGGGAAGACATTTCTTATCCATTCCGAAAATGTAATAATAGCTTCATTCATAATAATAGCTTCTTTTAACGTGTGAAACATTCAAAAACTAAAAATATAAACAGAAATAATTAAAATCTTACCCTCCGTAAAATTTGTTTTTATTTCGGGTCATTTCTCAAAAAATTCCTTGACGCTCTCTATAACATCTCACTTGCGTCTGGGGAGTCCTTTCTTTGCACAGTGAATAATCCAATTCTTTAGCAGAATTTCATCTTCGATTTTCAAAATTGACGGAGGCCCTCTTTGTGGTTTTTTCCATTAACAGCATCAACTGCCTTCTCAACTCGATCCTCCTGTTCTTTACTCAATTTCTTTGAAGCCATTATCTCTATTCTAAAATATAAAAAAATAGCTGTACTAATACAGCAGAATCACCAAATTAAAGTTTTATTGTTTGCTTAGCTTGATGCCAAAAGGAAAAATAATGGAACTGTATCATCCCATGCCAAGAAATAGTTATTAGATACCTACACACCAGCATGTACATAGTAAAAGTAACATGCAAATCAAAATTTCAATTTCTCTAAACAATTCCAAGTAATTCATAATTTAGAATGTTTTCAGCTCATTTAAGTTTTTTAAATTTCGATATATTTTAGAAACCGTTCTTAATGAGTATTTATATCTTTTAATAACAACCATGAGAATTTTTAGTTTCTAACCCCAACAGTATCAAAGAAATTGAAACTTTAGAACTTTTTTTTCTCCTGCACCCTTTTAAATTATGATTTTATAAAAAGAGTTTTGTGCTAAAATTTATGTCTTAAATGTAACAGCCACGTCAATTTTCAAGTTTATATTCCAAACAAGACCATAGAAATCGTAATTTAGAATGTCTGCTGCTCATTTGACCCTTTTAAAATTAAAAGTTTTTAGAAAACATTCTTGACGAGCATTTGCATCTTAACCACCATAATACATGTCAGTTTTCTCTAGCCCCTTCAGTATCACAAAAATAGGAATTTTAGAACTATTTCAGCACATAATAACAGCCACGTCAAGTTTATATCCTTAACAATTCAATAGAAATCGTAATTCTATAGAAAACGTTTTCTGCGCATTTAAATCCATTTTGAATGTTTTAGAACCTGTTTTTAGAGAGTACTTATATCTTGCAAGTTACCGTCAAGTCAAATTTCTAATTTTTATACCCTTCAAAATCACAAAAATATGCATATTAGAAAGATTTTGCTCCTGCATTTCGTTGGGATTATGATACTAACATAAAATATAGCCTATTGTGAAGTACAGGCTGTCACTATCATTTTGCCAACATTACTTTTGAAATGGGTTATTAGTTCCATAGATTAACCCCTACAAACTAACATTTCTTCATTATAATATTAGTATAAAAATAATATTTAAAAATATTTAAAGTTAAAATTATTTTGAATTATTTTTATAACTTAAATAAACATGCTGAAAAATAAAAAGTTTCTTTTTTTCAAGATTTCTGCTCACTAGATACGAAGCCCGGTCTAGATATGAATCCCTCTTGAGCAAACGTTTTACCACTGAACTACCCTGCACTCTAGAAAGCTTAAAGCTAAATTTTTAATATTCATCGCTGGCTATAGATGCTAGTTGTGATACCAAAATTAGGCAGTTAGAGTGTAGATTCTTGCCTAAAAGAGTAGTCAATTATGCCATTTACAAAGAAATGTCGCAAGTACAAAAAGTATAGATTAAAGTGGACATAAATAAGAGGAATATGCTAATTTAAGTTTGTTATCAAACACTTTCCTTTAAATGTTTGAAAGAAATAGATGTATTCAAAAACTTTAATTAATGACAACATATAGTAACTATAAAATATAAAAAGTAAGTATGGGCCATCACTACTGTGATCATGAAGAAACAGCATCAGTAGTGGCCCACCCAAATAGCTGACTTAATGAGCATATTTTGAGAACACCAATATGTTTACTTATAAGTTATTAAAATTTACTTTTTTCCGTTTATCCTTCTTGAAAATTTCGTACATAGCACGGAATCCAATTTCGGTCTTTAAAAATCTTGCTAAGAAACCACAGCTGAAACTGGAAAAAAAAGAAGCTTTTGTAGGAGCAGCCACTGTTCACATGACATGCGTTGATTTGTCAAAACAAAGGCATAATGTGACAGTCGAAAGACCATTTTATCACTTCTGATTTGCACTAAATTCAAATGTTGGGCGTTTCGTGTCTAGCTTTGTAGGAATATTAAATGGGCCATTACTGGTATATGGGCCATATTAGGTGATTTTACCCTACTTTTTTTTATATTTATAATTTTAATTTTTAAAGAAGCATCCTTGGCAGTGATATTTATTTTTTATATTTATGTCTATATGGTTGTAAATATTTTAGTTCTCATTAATATTGTTAATCTATATTACATGTATTGGAAACTTTTGAAAAATGCTGTACAGTAAAATTTTCTTAGGCGGAATCACATAGAAAAGAAAAAAAAATGCATTATAGACAAGTTCCCTTCTTAGCAGGTGTAAATGTATTCTATTCTTTTCTCACATATTGTTTTCATTTTGCATGGATCAGCACATATTTCCGCTTAAGATTGGATTCTGCCATAGGCAGATTCTTTTTCACAGGTTTACTGTATTTTAATTTTATTGCCTAGAAATATCTGCGATTCTTTGAAAAGAAAAATTTTAAAGTTTAATTGTAGAAGGATGGCGATTTAAAAATATATGCATATTTTGCAAAACTTTTGGACCAAGCGAAATTTGACTGTTTTTTGCACAGACTAGACAACTAGGACGAATGAAGCCAGTCCTGGCTCTATAGGAAAAAAATACGTTAAGCCCGACCCAATCCTTCAGAAAAAAGTAAGGCCTAAATCCGACGCAGCCTGTAAAGAGAGAAAATGATGGCAAACTTTCAAATGGGCCATGCCAGCAGAATAAAGGTTTTTTTTTTTTTATAGGCAGGGCCAGTCTGATAAAAACTCTTTTAAGTTGGATTAGGATTGCTAAAATTATGAAAAAACTCAAAATCAGCATAAAAGCCTTGTTTAAATTAACTGATACATTTAAACAGTGCATAAAGAAAGTGGAAATGGCCAAAGTTAAACTGAATCAGAAGTTTAAGCTACAGGAAGGAGTTACTTACCCACTTGCAAGCTTTTTAAAGGCATTTCAACATTCTATTAGAAAACAATCTGTTTTTAAAACTTTAAATGTGTTTTACTGCATGATGATTTTTTTTCACCATTTCTCATCTTTAAACTGTTATAAGTGAAGAATCGTTAAAGATAAATGGTTTAAACTTGGAACATATCTTTTTCAATTATATTATGTTAATTTTGTTTCTGTTAATTTGAAAAAAAATATTTACTACTTAAAATATGAATTTTTTTAAAATAAGTTACATCATATTTTTAAAATTTCTATTTTAGATATTTTTAATTTTTTTTAAATAAATTTTAATAAATATTTCAGGTTAGAAAAAAAATTTAAATTTAGATTTAAAAAAAAAATCTTTATGAGAAATTTTAGGATGTGATTTTGTTTACAAATTATATGGTTAACCATCACAGGAAAATTAAAAATTCTAACTCAAAAAAAAAAAAAAAATAACAATGTTTCCTAGATACCTTGAATTACCATTGTTGTTTGAATTGCATGCACTTCATTTTATGTCTTATCACTTAAAACCTGACTTAAATGGGCATATTTCTGTTAGTGCTAGAGATATCAAGATGGACTTTTTTGTGTTTAATTCAGGAATGGAACAAGGAAAATTTTACCCTCTGGGGGACATGTAAAAATTTAGTTTTGTATTTTCTCAAATAAACCCTCCATGGAGTTTCAACTTGTGTCATAAAATTTTGCGCCTTTTTTTATGAAAACTTTGCAATTGGAAGTATGTGTCTAGGGGCAATATTTGCAATTGGAAGTACAGTGAAACCTGTCTATAACAATAAACTTGTATATAATGACATTTCATTTGGCCCCAGCAGAAATCCTATTAATTGAATGTATATTGAACTTGTCTGTAACAATAAATGGGTTAAGATGAAACCTGTATATAATAATAATTTTTCACTTTTTGAAATTGTCACTTTCTATTTCTCAATCCCTTTTAACTGCCTGTTGAAAGACCCTCCCAACTCCTATTGGTGATTCAAGTGCCCGAATACGCCATCTGGTGGAGAAAAGATGTAACTTCTCGCTTCAGGATAATGCCGTTCAAGCTCATTGCATTACATGTATTTTAAATTTATTAAGAATGGTTGTTCTTTTGCACAATTTCAGATTTTCTGTGACATTTGTGTTCTGTCTTTTATGACAAAGTAAAAATTGTTCGAATTTGAATATCTAAAACTTTCAAATGGATTTACAATAAAGAATTATTTCGATGGCACTTAGCATTAGTTAAAGGGACAATTTTCCTGTACCGAAGGCTGCAAGCAGCGCCTCTATAAGCCGCCTTAATTCCCAATATTCTCTGAATAAAGTATAGAATAGAAAGACCATTATGGTACATTTTTGGCTGTCTCATTGATTAGGCAAGTTGATTGATAGCTCAGAGCTGCAATGTTACTGAGAAGGTTTGCAAAACAACGTCCTTGTGCTGGACTGAGGGAGGAGTTGCTGGACACTGAGAGGAGAACAAAGGGCTATTTCCCCTAACACCTTTGACGTCATACCCTCTTCTTTTCGAACAAAATGTTAGTAAACTAACTTTGATGGGTGGTATTTCTTTCAGCTGTGCTAGCCTGATCACCTTAGACCAAGAATATGTTAGATGACGGATCTTCATTGTTCGACTGGGAGAAACTTGAAACAAACATGATTCTGCTTTCTTCGCCAAAGGGGTGATCCCTTTCTTGGCAACTTTGTTTCATAAAGGTCTTGGTGGGAGCGGGAGGTGGGAAATTCAGTGACGGTTTGAAGGGAAAAAACGATTTGGCATGCTTTCCTCTCACCATCACGTGCTGATGAGAAGGATGTTTGTTTGAAGAAAAGGTTACCGGTTCTTAGTCGCGAAGGAACAACAGGAAGCAACCGTTAATGAAGAAAATAATAAAAAAATACTCTACTGAGGATGTTCAGTTAATTGTTATTCTTCAAAATTATATTTCAACATTATCGAATGTTCCACAAACATATTTGAACTCAATGGATTGATTAAAAAATATGTGCATACAGTATGCGTTTTCAGCAAAATCTAAACAGAAAAGAATATCAGATTTATTTTTTGTCAAAAACATGTGAATCTATCAAATAGTTAAATGTGTGTACTGTTTATAACCCAAAACTCTTATTATTGTAAGGTATGTACTGTTTACTTGTTATATATCATGTTATAACACTTGCACATTAAAATCTGTCTATAACGATAAATTGCGTATAATGATATTTTTTTTCGATCTCTAGAATATCGTTATTGACAGATTTCACTGTATGTGTTTAGAAGCAATATTTAAGGAAATTATTTATTGTTTGATTCTTTATGAATCAGACTATATCTAATATTTATTTTCAAAATATCATCGTTTGATATTTTCATGTAGTATTTCCTATTTATTTTTAAAATATAATTCTACATGATATTTTTTATATTTTCAGTCGAAACAAGTATAAATGAATTTTTCAACTTTTACTGACTTTTTTCGTTTTGCAGATAATGAACTTTTGCCTCTGTCCATAACTGTTTTAGATGCATCAGCCTCATCTCCAAAAAAATTATTTTCTAACTTTTATGTTTAAAGATCTAATTATTATTTCAGATTAGTCCTTAATTTGCACCACAGTTCAGCTCTGGCACTTCTTTGGTTTTAATGAATGTTTAAATATTGGTCGGAGTTCACCGAAGCTCATAAATACTGCACTCCGGAGCCCAGAAGCTCCCAAAAAATCTAATCCTAAATTATCTTTTCATTTCCCTCCCATCTTCCATTCCTTTGTGTTCTTTCTTACCAAAACGCTTACATATGAGATATAGTATGTCACATACTTCTATTTAGCGCTCGCAAATGTAGAGGCAATGGTTTTCAGGCTCAAAATTTTCGGAGTGGCAACCAGAATGCCAGAATTAACTCCAACCATATCTACTGTTTTTACTCATGACAGTGTTATGTTTACTCGCTGCTGTTTGTTCGTGTTTGATAAATATTCTTACTGATCAATTTTGTAGCTCTATTTTATAGCAATTTTGCCATATTTAATCGTTGACAATTGTTAGATTTCATCGATTGAATTAGACAAAATGTACTGGTAAGTTTTAGTGGTAAGACAAAAATCTTAGAAATTGATAGCTATGCAGTAGCATAATACTGGAGAAAAAAAAAAAGAAAAAAAACTGCAGCAAAATTGAAATTCAACAAACTAAAAACTATCAAGGGCTTTTTCAAATATGCAATTTCATTCCCCATTTTTCTTAAATGTAATGGAAATGTACATCAAAGAAATGTTTCTAGTACTATAAAAATGAATGAATTAAGTGAAAATTTACATTTCATCTCCTTAGTGGGTGACAATTTGTGTAAATCCAGTTTATCCGAGTTTTTTGCTTATCCGAGGTGAGCTTGGTTCATATTAATTCAGATAATCAAGGCTCTACTGTAATGTATGAAATATAAATATGCAGGTGGAAGAAACAGAGGGATAGACTATGGTTGTTAGAGCACCTGTTCCTGTACTTCTTGTGTTAGAACTTAAGCCCTGTGTCAGACAATATTAAATTAGACAATTGAAAAATAAATTATCTAATTTTTTCTGGTTTTGGTTTTGCTCAGTTTAAACTACACAACAGTTTAGGGAATATAAAAGCACACAAACATATATTTATGTTCAAATTTTGAATAAAAAAATTATTTCAAGTTTATAATTTAAATGTAGAAAATTGCTTCAATCATGTAGCCATGTAAACCGGCTTGCATTCTTTTATCATTGCACAGAGGAGTATTCATATTAAATAATTTTAAACTTTTTTTTGGCCGCTTAAAAAGAAAAAAAAAAAAACTTGCAAAAACAGGTTTGACTGTATTGTGTTTACATCTTATTACCCCACCCGAGCCTACTTCGGGTAATTGAATTTCTGTAGAGCAATATATTATAGCAAATTTAAGAGATAGTTATATATAATCTATATAGATGTAATAAATAATCAGAATTTCATAATTTAAAAAATATATTCATGCATATGGCTGAAGAGAAAATTTAGATACAAATCAAATTTGGTTATAAGTTGTTTATTAAATTTTTGCTAATTCAAAGAAATACTGGGCATAAAATTTTTAAACGTGTCCTGTTTTATTATTAACCCTTTAATCATCGCGATTCTCATTTCACATGCAATTTGCCCGTGAATGTATTAGGTGCGATGATTAAGTGGTTAAATTGTAAAAGAAATCAAAATATTGTTTAAGCATGATACAGTTTTTACCAATTTATAGAAATTAATTGTCATTTTTCTTTGTTTTTAAAGTTTAGGTTAAATGTGTGGCGATGTAATGGGGATATTGTATAAAACACAACTTTCAGTTCAGTTGAAAATTACAAGTGCACTGCAGTTCAGTCGAAAATTACAAGTGCACTATCTGAAAAATGCTGACAATTTAATATGAGTTTCACTAAAAAGGTAAGCTTTTACCATGGTTTACTATTTCAATTAATTGATTGTTTTTCTTTCAACATATCTTTATGTATGTCAATCAATAATAATGTCCTATTGTTAAAGTAGTTCATATGATAAATTAGCAATTTGTACTTTTACTATTATGATTCCAAAATATGATGTACTTTTTGTAAGGACATTTATTTGTTGCAATAATTAAATTGATAGGATCCTTGAATTATTAATGCATAATATTATTGGTACTTTTACAGAATAAAGGTTTCTTTTAATTTTAAGCTTGATACAATTTGGGCTTCCGAAAGTATGATTTGTTGTTGTATGATGTTACAGCTATGAAAATTTATTTACTTGTTTGTAATTTATACATGCTTGCAATGCATTTTATTTTCAGTACAAGATTTTCAATATTAATTATAATTAGAAAAGATATATATTTGTATATTTCTATTACCTCTCTATTAAAAAAAAAATAATAATCACTAATGTTGCTGCCATAATTGAATTTATTTGTAAACATTTCATTTTCTGGCCTTATACTGAAAAAAACTTTTGCATACAAAAATGAATAGTTTTGTAGAGAAATGTATGATAAGGGGCTGTACATATATAATGTTGTCACTTTAGGGAAAAGGGAGGATTTGGTGCTTGCTATCGCAAGCTATCACAGGGGTGGGGGGTTTGTTTTTTAATACCGTTATTTTTAATCCAACCAAAAAAAAAAAAAAAAATTTAGTAACTTTTTTTGCATGAATATAGACTGTTAATCTTTTTAGTCTTATCTATTTTTATGAAAATACAAAGTTACAGTATAGGATTTTTTATCCAGAATGCTTGGTTGGGACCTGAGGTATTCCGGGTAAGGGGTTTTTCCGTAATTCAGAACACTTTAAGTATTAAGAATTGAACAAAATAATGGCATGAAATGTATAAAACGCAAATACTGTATGTAAATACATATTTGCAAATTTGTTAATTTAATATCTTATTTACCCACAAAAAAAAAATTCTAAATTAAAATTTAAATTTAAAAAAAGTACATTAACCTATAAGACTTAAGAGCAGAATCCTTTTATTTGGATTTTTAGAACATTTTTATTAAGATTGGTTGCTTATAGTGTGCCTCTTGCACTAATTGCTCCTTTAGCCTGTATACAGACATGATTTGCTGTTCATGAAAGTAGCTACTTTGTTGCATTCCACAAGTCAGTTGTTCAGTTGAAAAATATCAGTAGCTCATTTGAAATATATTTTTTTTTTTTGTCATTATATTATATCACAAATCTCACTGCCAGTCATCTGATGACTTACAGGAGTATCTCTTCATCAGCAACTGGGCAATCTTCCACTGACGCTTGATCCAACAATTGAGCTCATTAACATGAAAGTCCTTTAGCTGAGTCCAGCAGATCTGTAATAATTTCCTTCTCCTTAGAAATTTTAAAGTCTTCAAATTAGGCTCATTTAGACCATAAATAAAAATAATGCAAATGACCACAAATTGTATCGCCTGTGGATGAGTGTATATCTGTCTGCTGTATCCCATCCTTGATGTAAAATACATCTTTAGTTTTTTTGTTTTTGAAATGAAACAAATTATTTTTCGGTTATCATTTTGCATTCTGGTTTTCGGAGCATTCTGGATATGGGGTTTCCAGATAACAGGTCCCATACTGTATTATTAAAACCATTAAATAATTATAAAATAATTTTATTCCAAAATATTTAATATCCCAACATTCACCATTCCTACTCTTCTGCCATATGCACATATGTAATTTGTTGTTGAGGAAACATGCTTTGAAATTATACTTGCCATCTTTGCTAGTAAAAAATGGGGAAGAATAGTGTTCACCTGTTTTGTTTATACAAAGTTCTGCTTACCCCCATTCACAGAGCAAATGCAAGAATACAATACTGTTGAATGGATTATATAACAGAAAGTTGTTATTAAATACTTTTAAATAGTAAAAATTTCTTGTTTTATTTGATATAAAGTTATTTCATACATTATAATGATATTTTATTAAATTCTTCTCTCTCATTTGTATCAGTAAAGTATGTGAACATATTATTGCAAACGTATGAAAAGAAAGAAAGAAATTGCAAAAAAAAAAAAAAAAAAAAAATTAGATGCTGATAATGATATTATTAGGGGAGTGGAAGGAGTTAGAGGAATGATAACATATGATATCGTAAGGGGGGAGGATCCAAAATTGCCAAAAAGTTGATAACTTTATATATGTACAGCCACTAAAAATGCTGAAGCAGATAGTTTTTAAATCAAAGAATTATTTTAAGTGCTATTTGATTTTGAAATCGGTGATGATAGTTCTGTTAAATAACATTTTATAGGATCAAACACTATGCTTAGCACAATCTTTTCAGGCACAAACTTGACTAGATTGTGCTGTGCAGTGTCTAGTCGTCTTTTTAAATTTGTCTTAATTTTTCCAGTTTTTTATGCAAAATTTCATTTTCTGAATTAATGAATGCATACTTTGAGATAGCTGTTTTTTACTTGCTGTTGCCAGATTAAAAAAAAAAAAAACATGAAAATTTATAAATACTTTTCAATTGAAAAATTTATTTATGCTTAAATATTTTAAAAGTAAGAAAACTTTAAAATATTTAAATTATTGCATGTGAGAAGCATTTAATGGTGAAAAGTGTTTCATATAAAAATGGATAGCTTTATAGAGAAATGTATGATTAACATGCTGCAGCAGATAGTCTTTTAATCCAAGAACTATTGTCTTTTAATCTAAGAACTATTTTAAGCATTATTTGATTTTAAAATTGGTGAACATAGTTCAGTTAAATAAGTTTTATAGGATTAAAAACTATGCGTAGCAATGTAACGATCTTTTCAGGCACATACTTGACTAGATTGTGCTGTGCAGTGTCCAATCATTTTTTTTAAAAATTTTTCTCATTTTTTTTTCAATTTTTTATACAAAATTTCATTTTTTGAATTAATTTAATTCATACTTTCGAGATAGCCATTTTCTACTTGCTGTTGCCAGATTTAAAGAAAACATAAATGATATTTATAAATAAATGATATTTATAAATACTTTTCAATTGAAAAATTTATTTATGCTTAAATATTTTAAAAGTCAGAAAACTTTAAAATATCAGGTTGTAACAAAAGTTTCCCGCCACAGCTAATATCGTCTTTTCAAACAGTTCATGTTCACGTGTTTGCGCATATTTTGTCAAACGATTTTTAGCATTTGAAAGAAAGAGACTTGCTTTATAACACTGTGTTGTGAAATTTGTAAAAAAATATCGTTAACATTGAGTACAGGGTGTCTGAAATGGAACTATCACGCTACCAGATTATGATCAGTATTTGCTTCCAGTTCTGTTGCAAAAAGTCAGCTACAGAATGTCACCGAATTATGTGTATAGCATTAGGTACTACTGTTGTATCATATGACACTGTGAAGGTATGGTACCGAAAGTTAAAAAAGAAGGACTATGACATTCAAGAAGCAGAGCGCTCTGGCAGGCCTACTGATGTTGATGAGGCCCGCCTGCGAGAACATGTGGAAGAATATCAGTATTCAACCACTCAAGAGCTAGCTAAGGAGTTAGACCTTAGTGCCATGTCCATTAGTCGCGCTATGCATCGCATAAACTTGACGTAGAAGTTCAATCGCTGGGTGCCGCATGAGCTGAATCAAGCAGATAAGGGAAGACGTGTTCAGGCCTGCACTAATCTGCTCGAATATCAGCGCAAGGACAAAATTCTGCACCGGATTGTCACTTGTGACGAAAAGTGGATTCACTTCAACAACACAATCCGAAAAGGGGGTTGGTCTGTGCCCGGCGAACTGGTCGGCAGCATCGCAAAGCGCAATATGCTAACAAAAAGATAATGCTTTGTATCTGGTGGGATTGCCGTGGTCTTATCCACAAAGAGTATCTAGAAAAAGGTAAAATCATGGACAGTAAGGTGTACAGCAAGTCCGTGTTGACGGTGCTATCAAGGCAAAACGTCAAAATCAGTTCCGGTGCAAAAAGGTAATGTTTCATCAAGATAATGCTAGATCACATGTGTCTGCATTCACTGATTTGACTCTGTATAGACTCGAATGGGCTCTTTTGCCACACGCACCATATAGCCCTGACATCTCTTCATCGGACTTCTACCTTTTTTTCACACCTGCAACTACATCTTCCTGGTGCTATCTTTAATTCTGCATGGGACGTCCGAAACGAGGTTGATCTGTTTTTGGACTCGCGGTCCCCAAGTTTCTGGGCCAAAGGCTTCAAAAAACTACCAAAACATTGGCAGAAAACAATAGATTCGGGCGGTGTTTACTACCCGCACTAAAGATACCACTTTCATGCTTTTTCTCTAACTTTATTAAGAACTTTTTTTGGCGGAAAACTTTCGTTACAACCTAATATTTAAATTATTACATGTAAGAAGCATTAAACCCCTTGAGGGGCAAGCAAAAATGCCTCTAAATATTGAATTCTCACCGGGATAATCGAAAAAATTTATTTTTAAATAATGTAAAGCAATTTTTCAATGATTTCCTCCCAAAGCTAAAAATATAAAATTCAGTTAAAATTTTCTGGTGAGAATCTTGTTTAAATTAGGTGGGATATATTTTATCCCACCGCCCCTCAAGGGGTTAATGGGGAAAAGTGTGTCATATAAAAATGGATAGCTTTATAGAGAAATGTATGATTAACACGCTGAAGCAGAAAGTCTTTTAATCTAAGACCTATTTTAACATTATTTGATTTTAAAATTGGTGAAGATAGTTCAGTTAAATAAGTTTTATAGGATTAAAAACTATGCTTAGCAATGTAACGATCTTTTCAGGCACATACTTGAAGAGATTGTGCTGTGCTGTGTCCGATCATTTTTTTAAAAATTTGTCTCATTTTTTTTCAATTTTTTATACAAAATTTCATTTTCTGAATTAATTTAATTCATACTTTCGAGATAGCCGTTTTGTACTTGCTGTTGCCAGATTTAACGAAAACATAAATGATATTTATAAATACTTTTCAATTGAAAAATTTATTTATGCTTAAATATTTTAAAAGTAAGAAAACTTTAAAATATTTAAATTATTACATGTGAGAAGCATTTAATGATGAAAAGTGTGTCACATTTGAAACAATTTTCTTATAATGTTATAAAAGGCACCAACATTTTTTACTTAACCATTTTATACAAGTCGATTTTCAAATGTATAATTGATCTTACATAATCATGTAAATAATTGTCAATTACCGCAACAGTGGTCAATATGATTTTGGAATTAAAAAAATCCTCTAGCCAAAGGGAAATTTATAGCAATCTAATTACATCATTGCTGGTCATGATAATATTCTATCTTCTCTAATCAGGTTGTTTTTTTAAAACAAAGCAGTTTAGTATGCTAAAAGCCTTCGGGATCTGGAAGGGGGGGGGGGTGGCAAGAATAGCTTGGGGAGAGCTTCCTAGTTTGTTTAAAAAAGATAAGATCAACTAGATTACGAAATATCTAAAACCTGTAAGAAAATTTTTCAGCATTTTGTTTATTATATTTTAGTAAGATTCACATAAATTCTGTACTCTGTATAGGTTAAAATTGCTTCTTTGCAGTTATGTTGGCTTTAAAAAAAACTAAACTTCTGAAAAATGTGTAAAATACCAAAGAGATTTAAAAATGATTGATTTGTCCATGAACATACAAAAAGCAATGTCTATGGAAGAGATGAAAACATTTAGAAAAGTTACATCCAAGGCTTTTATTTGGACTAATTATACAGATGAGTCAAGTATGGATAGTGCTGGTGAGATTGAAGATATTCACCCTACAATTTTAGAACTTTTAAAAGTGAAAATAATTACTGATGGATGAGGATGTTTCCAACAATGTAATCATCGATTTGACAAGTATATAAAGTTAAATGGGGAATATATTGATGGTATTAAGGTTGTTTAGCAAAATAAATAAATAAATACAGGTTTTTATAAAGAAATTCTGGTTATTTTTACCACCCCCTCACCTTCTTGTATTTATGTTATTGTATTAATTTTTTTTTCTTTTTCCGGGTTCCATAACTTTTTTTCTTTTGTGGATTATGGCTACTGGCGAAACCACATGAAAAAAAACGCGCCTGTGTGCCCTACCTCAAACATTTAAGACCGATCCTTATTAAGCTTCATTGAAAATCTTTCTGGTCTTAATAATGTAAGGTGGTGTGGAAAAGGGCACTTAGAAGATTTTCTTTATTCATATTAGTAGGCATCTAAATACTACATATATTATTTCTTGTTCTAATTTTGTTTTATAAATTTGCACTGATAATTTTTATTTCTTACACCTCTATAATTATATATATTTCATAAAAAAAAAAATAAATAAATAAAAAATAATAATAATAGGTATATTCAATTCCAAAAGTGGAAAATGTACCACCCAGACAAGAAACTTTCATTACCAGAGGAGAGAGACATGACAGAAAAATCTTTTCAATACATATTAACTGAAGATGATGAGACAGGAAGGAGCAAAGACAGTGTGTGCTTATGCATCAATAAAAGCAATAAGCCCAGTGGGTTAGTCTTGTGCACAATGTCATTTCGGTCGTGCAATTAGATTGTACTTCTAAGAAAATATTGCCTGTGTAACTGAAACTTTTTTAAAATTTTTTATTTAAAAATCTACATGTAAATTAAATATATATATGTGCAATATATTAATTTGTATACAATACAGGAATTTTCTTCATTTTCTGTAACTTCTGTTTTAACCTTTTTATTTTATTATTAAATTTTTTAAAAGATTTTTGCCTTCTCCCTCTCTCTTGTTTTTGTCTTATTTTCTACCTGCTTTGCTCATTTAAATATTGTGTTTACCCATTAACACCAAATCGAAAAAATAAATAAATAAATAAATGTATTTTAAAACATTGTTTATTCCCTTCATGTGCTTTGTGGCATTCTACATAGTCCCCTTACAAAAATTGCAGATTGGGTTAAATTTGTGTTACCTGATCAGATACAGGTATTTAATCCACATTCATTTTAAATCTCATTGTTCATAGTATAAATTAGCATTTGAATGCCCAATAGACAATTTGATGTGCCGGTGTAAAAATTATACATAAAGTGATAGGTATTTAATAATATAAAGTAGTGTGATACTATCTTCAATAGAAGAAAGTATTGTAATCGAATTTTTTTTTTTTTGACAGTTTAGAAATCCCCAAAAACATGTTTATACAAAATGTCTGTCTGTCTGTCTCTGTCCATGTGTCCATATGTCGCCATTGTGCCATAGAAAAGTGTATAAAGTTATGTATAGAATTGAATCAAATTTTTTGTGTATGTTTTTGGCTGTGACAAGCAGGTCTTCCTTCCATTTAGAAATATTCTGCTAGAAATATTCTGCTGTAATAGCGGTTTTTGTTCCATTTTCAATATTGTACTATCGAAAAGTGTTTAAAGTTATGCATAGAATTGAACCAAATTTTTTGTGTATGTTTCTGGCTGTGGCCAGCAGGTCCTTTCCTGAATGTGAAAAAATTCTGCCAGAAGAGGGTGCTGTAATAGTAATAGCGATGTCTGTGCCATTTTCAATATTGTACCATCAAAAAGTGTATGAAGTTGTGCATAGAATTGAACCAAATTTTTTGTGTATGTTTTTGACTATGGCCAGTAGGTCCTCCCTGAATTTGAAAAAAATCTGTCAGAAGGGGGCACTGTAATAGCGATGTCTGTGCCATTTTCAATATTGTACCATCGAAAAGTGTATGAAGTTATGCATAGAATTGAACCAAATTTTTCGTGTATGTTTTTGACTATGGCCAGTAGGTTCTCTCTGAATTTGAAAAAATTCCGCTGGAAGGGGGCGCTATAATTGGAATGTCTGTGCCATTTTCATTATTGTACTATCAAAAAGTGTATGAAGTATGCATAGAATTGAACCAAATTTTTTGTGCATGTTTCTGACTATGGCAAGCAAATGTACAACATCACTTTGTACGTGAAACTGTCAAGAGTGGACAAATTACTGTGAAAAGTATACCAACTGCAGAGATGTTTGCAGACTTTTTAACCAAAACTGTTCTGCGTACTAAACATGAGATGTGTGCCCAAGCAATGGGCTTAAAATTTTAAGTTCCAGAAAGTTTTCTTTGAACTATTATAGACTCTAAATTTGAACATTAATTAATTATTTTTTGTTTTGCCCATCTGTATTTAATCTTCTGCATAATTTAAAACTAAAGTGGGAGTGTAAAAAAGTATTAGTTTTAAATCCATTTTGTGCGAACAGATGGCGCTACTTGATATATCTGTATGTTATATATATGTGATCCAAACAGAATAAAGTTAGTCTCTTCTCAAAAGCAATACTCTTTCTATTCATAATAAACTAATCTTGTATAATGCATGTATTAGATCAATCTTAACTTATGCTTGTCCGATCTGGGGATTCACTTGCAAAACCAGTATGGAGTATCTTTACGGTGCTCATAACAAAAACTTACGCTATATCCGTAATGGTCACCATTTTCTTCGTAACACCACTATCCGCAGGGATTTGAAAACCACTTCTTTAAAACAGCGCATTAATAAACTTGCTAAAAATTTTTATAAATCTGTATACAACCTCCCTAACCAAATTATAGCGGAACTACCCGACTACGAGGTATCCGACCCCACTAACAGAAAACGCCCTAAATACTCGCTTTTGCTTAACGATGAAGACTGAGTTTCCCTCACCTTCTGCTATACTTCACCTTTCTGTTTGTTCTGTCCTGTCTATAGTATAAAAAAAAAAAAAAAAAAAAAAATTGTTTTTTCTGCTAGTTCTTTAGCATTATATATTTCTAAACTAATGTATGGTCTCTGAAAAGAGTCTTTTTTTTTTTATGGGGCACTCCCCGGTAGCCTTTTCGTCTTTTCCTTCTTTTTTTGGAACTAATGGAATTTTCTTTCTTTTTTAATTATTTTTTTTCTTTTCTTTGTTTTTTTTCTTTTTCACATGTTATACTAGTACTTATGTACTTTGTTATTTTTTGTTAGTCTTTTCTTTTTATTAAAAGTAAATTTAACTTTTGTGGCTACCAGCCACATCTAAACATTATTTTTTTTAAGGCTCCCTAATGCCCTTGCAACACAATCACCTATCCACTGGATGTAAAGTTGCAATGCAACTAGGTAATCCATTCATCTGCTCACATTGTTCCATAAAGTTAGTCTTCCATGTTTCAGCAACCAGGTATGTTGTGGTTTTATTTGTTCTCATGCACTTGTATATTTCCTGTACTTGAGTTTGTAAATCAAAATTTGAAAAAAAAAAAAAAAAAAAAAAAAATGTGCTGGAAGGAGGTGCTGTAACACCAGTTTTTGTGCTATTTTCAATATTGTATGTACCATTGATAACTGTATAAAAGATATGCATACAATAGAATCCAATTTTTTGCGCATGTTTCGCATGTTTTTGGCTATGGCCAGCAGGTCCTCCTTGAATTTCGAAATATTCCTCGGAAAAGGGGCGCTGTGATAGTGATTTTTGTTTAACAGACCTACCAACTGCTACGAAAAAATCGTATTTCCTACGATTTGGACCTATAAACTACGATGCTAAGAAAATGGGTCTTAAACTACGATTTTTTGAAAAACAAACAATCACAAACGTGTTTTTCGTTTCCAGTTGCGAGTTTTATCCCACGCAGCATATTTTTCAGGAGAGATTCTGTTCTGAAATTTCCAAAATTTCAAAGAATTCATTTCCGAAAGTTTTAAAAATTGGTCATGAGTCCGAAAATTCGGACATTAAAAAACGCTCATGGGAAAGAAAATCTGGGCTGCAAAACAAACTTCTTAACATAAAACCCTCTTTATGTATATTAACCACGAGTGAATCGTGTTCCTGTAAATATTTATGCATGAATTCCCTTCCTTAGAAACAGAGATGCCATTTAAAGAATTCCTGGGTATGTGTGTGTGTGTGTGTGTGGGGGGGGGGTCTTTTCTTTGAGGGGCAAGGTTTGAAATAGGGTGCAAAATCGCATGATTTGCACACTGAAAAGGAAAGTCCTGCATTATGATAAATGCTGTGCAGTATTTCCTCCTGCAAATTCTTCCATAGACCTATCATTCTGCGAGTATTTATATTTTGAAATTTTTTGAAAGTCCGCAAATTTTTTTTCTTTTAAGGAATTTCCCGCAAATTAATTTTGAGAATCGATCACGGAAAAAATTGAGAATTTCTTCAAACGATCGTGTAAAAATATCGGGTATTTCGTCAAAGATCTCAGAAACAAATAGCGATTATTTTCATAAAAAAGCTAAAATCTTTAACAACGATTTTACGCACAAATAACGTACAGACACGACAAAAAATCCCATGCGATCGTTTCGAGGATTCCAGGAACCCTTTCCTTGGTGAGAGAGACAGAAAAGGAAAAAAAAAAAAAAAAAAAAGAGAGAGAGAGAGAGAATTAAAATGGGTTCGAAGAACCCCTCGGTTATAGGAACCCATTTTAATTCTATCTCTCTCTCTCTCTTTTTTTCTTTTTGTCTCTCTCACTGAGGAAGGGGATCCAGGAATCCTCAAAACGATCGCATGGGATTTTTTGTCGTGGGTGTACGTTATTTGTGCGTAAAATCGTTGTTAAAGATTTTAGCTTTTAATTCGAACAAAGTTTGATCTATGCTTGGTGATTATCTTCAATTGGTCGCTGAAAAAAATCGCTAATTTCATTAAGAATTCAGAGAGAAATTGCGAATTTCGTCAAAAGATTGCGCAAAAAATCACGAATTTCCATAAAACTATCGAGCGAAAAATATTGCAAATTTCGTCAAAAGAAACAAGTAGTAAATTTTGTTAATTGGTTGCGAAAAAATATCGAAAATTTTGCCGATCGGTTGGGATAAACAATCGCGAATTTTGACAGATGACCGTGTAAAAAAAATCTATTTCGTCAATTGGTCGCAGAAGAAAATAAATTTCGTCACAGATCGTGGAACGTGGATTTTGTCAAAAGATCAGTAAGAAAATGCACATTTCATCGAAAGATCAGTAAGAAAACTCTAATTTCACCGAAAGATTGCAGAAAGAAAACACTAATTTCTTCAAACGATCGTGGTAAAAAGCGCAAAATTCTTCAAAGGATCGCGGTATAAAACAGGCGAATTTCGTCAAAAGTTTGTGGTGACAATTGCGGATTACAAAAAAGAATCGTGATAGAAAAAATGTGAATTACGATTGTGGGAAAAAATTATGAATATCCTGAAATGATCGCGGGGAAAAAAATCGCGAATTTCGTCAAAATTTGCTGCACTGGGCTAAAAAGATGGAACCAGGCTCCTTTTACAAATGTAAAAAAAAAAAAAAAAAAAAAAAAAACTGCGAAACGAGAAGAAACTCTAAAAACCGTATAAAAATTTTCAGAGGAAAAAATTTACTATATTGAGTTAAAAGACTGAAGCCTTATTCCTTTTAGAAATGTATTCCTTTTAGAAATGTCAAAAGATGGCTGCGAAGCCGAACTTTTAATTTTTACACCGGGCCTGGAAATTCCGGAATCAATTCCGGCCCATGCAGATTTCTACTACACTCCAGAAAATGCCACTGTAGTGCTGCCATCTAGTTTAAGAATTTGGATATAACGTTTGTAGTGCTACCATCTATTGTCTTTCACATATTTTAAAAACTAAAGGAAAATTTCAATAACAATGCGATATGAAGCGCGTGTGTGACATAGATTAGTCAGTTTCATTAGGCTTCTTCTCTAAGGCTAGAATATATATAATAGCTCTATTCATCCCCAAGCCTAAATATTTTTTTAAAAGACTGTTTTTTAAGTCATCTGTCTGCCCTACGTTTTCCACTGAAACAAATTATATATATATATATATATTTAATTAAAGCTGTTCATTTGTAGATGTGCCCGCACTAGCTATTTTTAAAAATATTCCCATTGTTATATTTTAATTTAAATTTATGAATTTTTTTCAAAATGGTGGCAATCAAGGTTAAGGTTTTCTCTGTAAATAAAATTTGCCTTATCACATTCCACCAATTAGAAAAGCGATTCCATCAGTGAAAATGGCGTCACATATATTTTTTAAAAAAGTCAGTGGTTTTCATAAATTTAAACATATTATAATGATACCGTTTTATTATTTAATTACGCACTAATTGCGGGAGAGCAGAACAAAGATTATAGATAGAAAAATAGTAGTAAGTAATCCTTCTATATATAAAAAAAAGTTTTGATTTGGAAATGGACCAATGAAAATCTGCGTAGATATTCCCGGCAGATCGGCATCCAATTTGAATACTTAAGCATGGCATTTCTTCGTTAATATTAAAAAAACTGTTGCATGCAAAAATATGAAAATCGGTAGTATTATAGAGAAATGTTTGATAAACACGCTGATGCAGACAGTTTTCAAGTTGAAGAATTATTTTAAGAGATATTTAATGCCAAAGTTGGACAAAATCGTTCCATTAAAAAAGTTTTATAGGAGCAAAAACTGTACATAGGAATTTAATCATTTTTAGATCATTTTATGCGTCAGAATTTCCCGGTGTGCAGACTGTATTTAGTTTTTTAATTTGACTCATTTTTTGAGGCTTTATTTCTATTTTAAATTCAAATTTTCAGCATTTCGAGTGATATTTTTTTACATATTTTAGAAAATTGTATTATTTTAAACTGTTGCCAACTGTATAAACAGCGCAAACAATAATGTTTGCTTCAAATTAAAAATTTATTTTGCACGTGACTATTATAAACAGAAAATATAAAAAGCAGGAACTCATTGAAAATTACGTGATAAAAACTATATTTACAAGTGAATTTTAAAAGAGAAAGAATATTGTAAAATAATAAATTCATTAACTTGCGTTAGAAGTCTTAAATAGGAGAATTTACGTCACATTACACTTATTACGTAAAATGGACAAAAAATAATATTGCAAAACCGTTTAAATTTAAAAATTGCACGAGACATTTATTTGATATTTTAAGATGATCACAATATTCCATTTCTAACAAAAGTATTTTTACGTGAATATTAAAAAGAGAAAGAAAAGTTTGGTGAAAATTACGTCAGATTATAATTGTCAGATACCAATTATAATTCAATCTTCCGAAATCTTTTTAAAGCCGCTCAAATTAGCGTGCTGTTAGAGTCTGCGATGTCTGAACGGGGGTTGGCGAGCGTAGCTCGTAGGGGGCAGAGCCCCCTAGTCTTTGTAAATAAAAGAAGAATAAATAATCTGTCATAGCAAGTAAGGTGTAAAGCGAAATGTTTCCGATGGGGAAAATGACGTCATTCGTAAAACAAAAGATGGATTTTCATTCATAAATATATGCAGGGTCTGTCCACTAAGTAGCGAGACTGATTCCATAAATTTCGTTTATTTGAAGATAATTTTACAGACAGTTACTTCAAAATAGCCTCCTCCTGCCATCGTTGCCAACAACTCTGCCACCCATTTATGCCCGCCTGAAAGTCTTCAACTGGAATGCTATTCAGAACGCGCGTTACGTTTTTCTGCAAGTTCTCCCGATCGTCAAAACAATGTCCTTTTAAGGTTGGTTGTGTTTATGACGGCCAATTATCAGCACGAGGGATATAGACCGTAGGGGGGGGGGAGTGCCCTCCGTGAGGGTCTTTCTAAGGGAACCTAATCAGCATTTACGCTTGGAAAACCAAGGTTCGAAGAAAACTCCGAACGATTAGGCCGACGGGCGCGATTGGGATCGAACCCAGCACCTCCCGTCTAGCAGCTTCGATAGCAGAACCCCTCGGCCACTGGTGGGGCTCAATGTCCTTTTAAGATAGATTTTAAGCGAGGGAATAGATAAAAGCCCGGCAGTGACGATTGTGGCTGTAAAGTGGTTGGGGCAGAATTGCAGTACTGTATTTGCCAGGAACTGGACCATTTTGTAGGATGTACTTGAACCAGCTGGTCACAAATTTTCCGCAATTTAAGTTTTTCCTTCCGTGACAATTTGATGCAAAACCGATTTCGTAAGTCCCGATGTCTCTGCAATCATTGGGGCACTCATCCGACTATCACAGACCAAAAGCACTTACATTTTAGCCACATTGTCTGAAGTTGGAGAACTTGATGGACGCCCAGCGCATTCTTCGTCATCGATGTCCTCTCTTCCATCTTTGAAGGCTTTATGCCACCTAAACACTTGAGCCGTGAATAAAAAATCCTTCCCCTAGGCCTCTTGTAACATAGGAAACCTCTTTATGGTGTATCTCTGCTCGACAGTTCAGAAAACTTAACGCCTCATTCACGTATCTGCTTCACGAGCGATCTGTGCACTGTAAAGGCTCAATGCCAACTGACTTCCTCTAGAATCTGTAGCTGACAATCCCTACCGCACGTATCGCTCGCAAACTCCGTTCCTTTGGCCTTTGGCTTGGGGCGCAAAATTCAGTGCCACTACTTAATGGACAGACCATGTATTATTTTATTATGACCGTGCCAGTGATGATGCCATATTCACTAACTCTTAGTCCTACAACCAGATAGACTGAAATCCTACTATTTACTTAAAAAATCTTCATGTGCACAAAATAAAATATTTCTGGAAATTATATCATTTGCAATCAATTACAATAAATATTTAATGAAACTCGGGAATATTAAATCAACTGCTTAAATTACGCTCTCATCTCGGATGGGATGAATGGTATGGATGGTGAAAATGATGTCACATTCCAAAGAAAGGGTGCATTATCATGTAAACTCCAACAGTGTGACCGTACACGGAAAAATTGGTCGAAACAACCAATTGATTAGTTAATATGCTTTCCATTCTGTAACGGAGTTACCATCAGTAAAAGAAAAGACTGACATATGCAAACAATAATTGCTTACGACTCAAATTGTAACTCAGTTATCGAAAAAAAAAACTGCTCGATTATTATTATCGATTATCACTTCAATTTTTATGTCTGCAAGTGTCATTCTTTTTCGTTTAGAATAAAATCGGTAAATGTGCCAGAAAGTTTCGCGCAGTGTTGAATTCAGGAGGTGACCCGCGAAGAGGGGCATTCCCAGCCAGCGACATTCCGGCCCAGCCCGCGGGCCGGAACTACTCTTTACGGGCCGGGCCTGGTTCGGGCCTCACTTTTTTTCTGAAGGATCGGGCCGGTCCGGGCCTAACTTTTTTTTCTGTACAGAGCCGGGACTGGTTTCATTCCTAGTCTTCGCGACCCAAAATTTTCAGTCCTAGTTTTGGCCCAGCCCGTATGAAAGTTATTGTTTCGGCGTGGCCTGGTCCGTTCAAAGGCCAGTTAAATTAGGCCTGGCCCAAAAGTTTTTTCAAAAAATACGTATACATTTTTAAACCACCATTATTCTAGAATTAAACATTCAAAATTATTCTTTATAAATAATAGTAGATTCCTACGCTTATTAAAATATAGCTAAACTAGGGGGCTCTGCCCCCTGCAAGCTACGCTCGCCAACCCCCCTTCAGACACCGCAGAATCTAAAGACACGCTAATTTGATCGGTTTAAGAAATATTATAGAAGATTGAATTATACTGAAAAAAGCTGTGCAGATCTCCCTGTAAACGGGTTTCCATTCAATTTCCTTTAATTTCAAAAATTCAAGGCCGAATCAGTTGCTGTTAAGACATCCAATGTTGTTTTCGTGTTTGATTAAAAGGATCGGTTAAACGTTTGAAAAGAAGCTAAAAATAAAAGGAATTAAGTGTACAGAGTCTTTGTCTCCCGGTATTTTAAAACGATTTCTATAACAATAGCCTAAGTCATCTGACTATCATCAAGAGTTCCGGGCGAACCACTTCGCTTTTTATATTCTTGGTGCCATTTTGGCACTTTAATATTAGCCAGGTACAGGTGATAAGTCGCCAAATATTATTCTATCGCCATCATTTCATCTATATCATAATAGTCCAAGTCATGTAACTGCCATAAATAAATACGCCCTGATCCCTTCGCTTTTCATATGAAAATTTGGCACTCATATACGGCCCCATATTGGCGTGATTTTTTCCGACGCTAATTTGGGGAAAAGATCAACAGCATAAACAACAACATCCGGTTTATCAAATCAAGCAAAATAACAATACTATGGCGCCAGTTAAGTACCCGTTGCGTATATGACATTGGCGTCAGAAAAAAATAGCGCCAATATGGGACCGTATGCAGTGGCGTAGCTAGGATGGGTGACACCCCCTCCACGCATGTACCCGTCATATTATTTCAATCACAATTCTTCGTTATTATAAATAAAATTTTAACATTTTTTTGGAGAACTTTTAACAACTTTATAATAACAAAGTAATAATATTAGAAAAAAAAAAAAAAGAACGAAGAAAAGAAATATTGTATTGTATTTTTATACTCTATACTTTAGTCAATCTATTCGGAAATATCCTTCGAAAAAACGTATAAATGAAATTAAGAATTTATTTTTATTCAATTTATTTTTAATTTATTTTTAAGCAAGCATTTTAACATTAGAATATAAAGGTATAAAAAGCGATTTAAGATTCAAGAGATTTAAATAAAAAAAAACGCATGAAAATTCAACGTATCAAAGGTGCTTTACTTTATATTTCATTTTTAATTAGTGTGTCATCAGAAAGCCATAGGCGTCCCAGAATGTTTAGACCACATTTGTTTATACTGAATTTTTTCTTTCTAAAAGCAATTTCTTTTCTAATAATAGCAAAATAATTTTTTAAGGTAAATGTTATTGCTAACATCGTTTAAAATAAGTATTTATATTTTTCCCCAATTGAAATTAACCAGCCAAATAAGGTACTCCAAAATCAAAGCACTTTCTTTGTCGAAAAGTTATCTTCCCATTCCTCCGTTCGCTAAATTGCTGAAATAAACTTTTCTGACCACACATGTTTCAAAGGGTGATTCTGGGAAAAAAAAATTCTGAAATTTACAGAAAATCTTCTGAAACGATACAGCAGAGGGGAGAAGGGGGAGAGGAAATCTCTTTCCAGCGCTAATTATGCATTTTTTCCGAGGCCCTTTGACGAAATTCGCGTTTTTTCCGTGATATTTTGGCAAATTTCGCGTTTTCCCGCGATCCTTTGGCGAAATTCTTGTTTTTCCCTCGATTCTTTGACGAAATTCACCTTTTTCTCGATCCTTTGGCGAAATTTGTGTTTTTTTCGCGATCCTTTGACGAAATTTCCGTTTCTTTCGCGATCCCCTGAAGACATTTACGGTTTTTCCTCGATTCTTTCACGAAATTCGCATTTTTTTGCGATCCTTTAATGACTCTTGCTGGGTTTTGTTCCGAGATCCTTTCAAGAAAATTGCGATCTTTTCGCGATCTATTGGAGAAATTTGCGATTTTTTCGCAATTCATTGGAGAAATTTGAGATTTTTTGGCGATCTTTTGAAGAAATTTTCGTTTTTTCCGCGATTCTTTGACGAAATATGCTTTTTTCGCGATCCTTTGACAAAATGCGTGTTTTTTCTCCGACCTTTTGAAAAAAATTTGCTTTTTTTTCGCTATCCTTTGCAGAAATTTGAGTTTTTTTCTTTGCGATTTTTTAACGAAATTTGCGTTTTTTTTCTCGATCTTTTGACTAAAATTTGCGGATTTTTTTCTCGATTCATTGACGAAATTTGCGTTTTTTTCTCGATCCATTGATATTCACGTTTTTTTCCGCGATCCTTTGACGAAATTGGCGATTTTTTCTGCGTACGATTGACGAAATTGATTTTTTTCGGCGACCTTTTGTCGAAATTCGTGATATTTCGGATGACGATAGGTCGGAATGTTAGGACTGATGAGTGATTTTTTTTTTTAAATTTCAGAACCGTATGCCTTAAATTTTCGGAACAGAATCACTCCTGCGTGACTTATATACATCACAGCCGCCTTCTCCTGATGGTTGAATTAGGGCTACTACAATACAAATTGAGGAGCCTTACGTTGAAAATTACAGTGATTGTGAACATGAGGTCTACTAGTTTACAACCTAAAACCTTTACTGCAATTCATTGTTGCAATCACAGACAACTATAGATTATATATTGTCTGTGGATGCAATCGCTTTCGAAACAAAGGCAAAAGAACCCAAGGCACACAGGGCACAGGAACCTAAGATAGCACAGGAAATGACCATAACATTCCTTATTTACGCTTTGTCATCCCACATAAGAAACGACAGGGGCGACTCATCAATCATCCTATAGTTCTCATAAGTCAATGACATGTAGAAAAAAATTATTTCTTTTAAAGCTTCTTTTTGCTGCCCACTCATTGGATAGGTAGGTTTTTGTTCACTAGTGCATACTTAATTTAGACGCCCCATTCTGTATAAAATTTCAGATTCTCCGAGAAAAAAAAATTGACTCTGTTGCGTTGTGCGCTAAAAATTTCCTTTTACGTCAGAATCCTTTTCCAAAATCTTACAAGATTATATATATATATATTCGTAAATAAACATCAGGTGTCACCCCTTAGAGGGTGACACCCGGGGCGGACCCCCCCCCTCCCCCCCCTTAGCTACGCCACTGACCGTATGTGGCATCTGTGCCGAAAGTATTCCATTTCGTTTAAAAAAATCAATTTTTTTTCGAATTCATTTTCTACATGAAAGCATTGTCGCAAAGAATTCTTGGTACTGTTACGCTAGCCGGGTGCAAATCTCTCCAATAACTATTTTTCAAATCGCCAGTTAGCATTTTTTTTTTTTTTTCGAGTGGTAAATTAAAACATTGCTTTGAAGTTGAAATTAAATGTCATCGTTTGTTACATCATTTAATATTTAGCCGGATGCCATATACGGACCCGGTTTGGCGTGATTTTTTTTACGAAAATTTGACGAAATCCTCGTCTTCGAATACCAGTTACATATGTATTTTTGGTACTACTTAGTTACCCCGTCGAACAAAAATCTATCACCAAACTATAAGATTAAATGCCAATAATAGTTCATAAATGTCACATTCACTTGACTTTAAGCAAGTTACACGTCTTTACGTCATCAAGTGATTTTTATTTCGACGTTTTATTTGTATATTTATTAATGTTATACTATTTTTTTTGTTCTTTCGTTATTTAAAATAAAAATTATGTCAATTTGTATAATTTGGCGAAATGGGTCGATGGAATAACTAAGTAGTACCGTATTTTTCAATTATGTTCTATTATTTTTTATTTTTAAAGGAAAATAACCAAAAAATAATTAACTATAGAACAAAACAAATTATGTAATTTAAAAAAAGAAAATAAAGTAAATAAACCTTATTATTAAATAAACAACAATAGCCGGGTTACCATGTCAACCAAAATAATGCCATTTTGGCGCCAGTTAGGTACCCCGGTGCGTATATGACATCTGTGCCTAATATTTTTCTTTTCATTTCGTTAAAAAAAATAAAGAAATGAAAGCCATTTATTTTAAATGTTTCTGTTTGTATTAAATAAAATGATAATGAAATACAAATTGAATTATGAATAAAAGTAACATGATGCATTTCTTAGCATACATTTAAGGGAGGCCAAGCTTCTAGCCAAATTAGTTTAAAATAGTAACCTTTTCTAAAATCTGAAGAAAAAAAAATATCTGTTTGATTAAAATTTGAGTTGCCATCATTAGAAAAATGTATATAAAATTAGAAAAAAATTAATATTTCGAAAACTAATTCGAATTTAAAAATTCTAAAACCAGTTTTGAAATCTGCGGATCAATATTGATTTTTGGTGTTAATTTCATCGCAAAGTATTCCATATTTTAGGAGAAATTGCCATGAAACAAAGTCAGTTGTTTAATCAATCGATTCAAAGAATCGTTACATTTCAGCCGTTTCATATATTCGTTTCATAAATTCGTTTCATTAGGATTTTATATATATAGGGTAGATTAAAATATAGTAAAACGTGTGAAAAAGAATCTGCCAAAATTACGGAATCTTGTTTTAAACTGAAAAAGTGTTGATCCATGAAAAAATAATATACTAATACGTAAGAAAAAAATGTATCGTATAATACATTTACACTTGCTAAAAAGGGAACTTGTCTATAACTTTTTTTTTTTTTTCTTTTCTATGCAATTCCGCTTTGGAAGTTTTTATTGTATAGCATTTTTCAGAAATTTAACACTTTAATACATGGAATATGAGTTGATAATATTAAGGATAACTAAAACATGACACTGAATTCATGACATATTAATGATAACTGAAACGTACAAGAAATAGTGATTCATTAAAAAAATAAATGTCGTAGCCTGCGGCACCTCTATAAAATGAAGGTTTAAAACATGGATAAGAAAAGTTAAGATAAATATTTAAGGTCAGAACTCCTCGTAAGAGACAAATTTTTAACCAAATCAACGTAAAAATCAATGTTTTGTAGAAATTCAATCGGGCCGGGCCGGGTTCGGACCGAAATTTTAACATTTTTCCGGGCTGGGCCCGGGCCTGGAAATTTCGGTCCGTGTAGACTTCTAACATAAGTTGAATCAGTGAAAAGAGAATGTTCGCCAAAGCAGAGGAATCTAATGAATAAATTATTCAGGAATAGTGCTGCCATTTAGTGTTCTAATTAAAATTCACAGTCTTCTTCAAGAGTTTTCAACTTTTTGCCATTGTAGTTTGCCTAAGCTACCAACTTTTGCTCGGGCCACCTCCGTAGATAGGGAATTAGAGTAACGCGTTCATTGCCTAAGCTTAAAATTAGAATTTCGTGAGGTGGCCAAATGTTTTTTACTTTTTTATTTAGTTCTTCGGATTCCGAGTCACTTTCACTATCAACAAATTCATAGTTTATATTATCGATATTACTAACTGCATAAAAGTCGTCGTCCGAATCCGGTAATAACTCTTCCACCTCTGTACTTTTTAGACATTTTTTTGCATGATCCGGCATTGCACTGAGTCTTTTAGAGGGTCCTGGTTGGTCACTCATATTAAAAAAAAAAAAAAAAAAAAAGAAAAGAAAATACTCAAAATAAATAAAAACCAAACTTCAAGCACGCTAAATCAACGAATAACTAAATAAAATTGTCGCTTCGTCGCCTTGTCCGAGCGCCTCCACTGCGCGCACTTGGTAGCATAAACAATGGACAATGGCTGGCGGCCCTCCACACTCCACGAAAGTCGATCCTTTCCGTAGTGGCCAATATGCATATTACGCGCCGTTTCGCTGTGGCCGCTGCACTATTCTGCTTAGAAACTTGATAGTGACATCCACGCGATAACTCATGATCGGCCGTTTGGTGAGAACTCGCATCACGTGCTAGGCAATTAACGTGTTAACACGTTGAACCGATTCAGCAGGATTTCTAGACGACTATTATTTTCATGTTTCATACCACTTTTTTCGAATAGTACTTTTATCCTTATTTAAACCACAAAAATTTACGACTTAATAAGACGAAAATTACTATTTGAAAATAGAGGTAACTCAAAATTTAAAACCGTAAGAATTCTGATTTTCGCACTTATGACAGATACACAGGTTGCAAAAGGAACAACAATTCCTTTTTCTACTTATTTTAACTCTCCACTATTATATTTAGATTTTTGACTAGATTGGTTTTTGCTCCATGAACTTCTATGTTATTTCACCAGGACTGAAACTAGGGGGTGCAGAGGGGGCATGTGCCCCGGGTCCCAGAACGAAAGGCGAAGGCGGACGCCAAATGAAGATTTTGTTTGTCGTTTCATACAAAAATGTACATATAAATGAAATACAAAGAAACTCGCAAGCTAATGTTAAACCTATGGGAGCGTCCTTTTCAAATTTGTGATAGTGAAGGTAACTTTATATATATATAAAAAATTCTGCAACCAAAATCGAAAAAGTCAACACAAGAAAAAAAAAATCCTTTAAAACTATTAATATGCAAGTGAGAAATTTAAAAAAAAAACGCTCCCACAGGTTTAACATCAGCAATCAAGTTTCTTCGCGTGAATAGTGTACGCTCTTAACACTCAAGCTAATGTTAACTTATGGGAGCGTTGTTTACATATTTCTTGCCAGCATTTTAAGGATTTTTATTTATTTATTTATTTTTTTTTTTTTGCATAGGGTACTTGCGATCGATAACTTTTATTGTGCGTGAGGAGGGGGGGGGGAGGGGGCAAAATCCATGTTTGCCCCGGGCGCAAAAATGGATAGTTTCGACCCTGCATTTGACTGTGCCGTTTCCAATTGATAAATTTTCCTGAAGTCAAAAAAATTCATAATTTCACAATAAAAGTCAAATATATTCCAAGACATTAATGATAGAAAACAAATAGTGTGGGAGGCGGCATCACATATTGGAAAACAATTTTAGCGTTGAGGATTTTGCTACATAGGACAGATTAGCAGAGGTTGACCGCTAGACGTTTGCTGTGCTAAGCTAGGTGGGAAGGGAAGAGTTCAAAGTAAAAAAAAAAAAAAAAAAAGTGATAACCTTAAAATAAGATAACCTAACTAAATAACCAGAAAAGTAAAGCGGTCACTAGAATCGGGCCTTCTGAGCTCTGCCCATATAAAAGTTAATACGGCGATCTGTGTGCTTTGATGGGTTTAAATCTTTAATATGGTGATCCGTGTTTAAATCCCAAACCTATACTTAAAAAAAACATGATTTTTGAGAAGAGGAGCAAAGGTACTACACTTTATATAAATTTTAAAAATTTGATCGCTAAAACGCGAAAAATATTTATAAAGCATGGAATTAATAAAAGATTAAATGAAAATTCACCTGTGACAATGTCTTGCACAAAACATTGAATCAGAAATCAGCAACAGTTGTGTTATTCTTCCAGTCATTCATTATCGGATCCATGGTCAAGGTTGGTGACAAACATCAGTGATGCTGGCAATAATTTCTTTTCAATCATCATAAGAGTGACAACAATGGTTGCAACAATGGCACCAAACTATGTTCGCTAACATTTACAAATTGGCTTTAGACCCGATTACGGAAGAATCCTTATCTACCCTATATAATATAAAACTCTAATGAAACGAATTTATGAAACGGATTTCATGAAACGACTGAAATGTAACGAATTTATGAAACGATTCAATGAAACGACTGATTAAACAACTGATTAAGTTTCACGGCGATTTCTCCTAAAGTACGGAATACTTTGCGATGAAATTAACACCAAAACTCCGTATTGATCCGCAGATCTCAAAACTGGTATTAGAATTTTTAAATTCGAATTAGTTTTCGAAATATTATTTTTTTTTTTAATGTTATATTCTTTTCTCTAATGATGGCAACTTAAATTTTAATCATAAAAGATATTTTTTTTCATATTTTAGAAAAGTTTATTATTTTAACTAATTTGGCGACCAGTTTGGACTCCCTTAAATGTATGCTAAGAAATGTATCATGCTACTTTTATTCATAATTCAATTTGTGTTTCATTATTATTTTATTTAATACAAAACTTTCATTTAAAACTGAAACATTTAAAATAAATGGCTTTCACTTCTTTCTTTTCTTTTAAACGAAACGAAAAGAAAAATATTAGGCACAGATGTCATATACGCAACGCTGTACCTAATTGGTGCTAAAATGGCGTTATTTTGCCTGACAAGATAACCCGGCTATTGTTGCTTATTTATTAATAAATGTTTATTTGAATTTATTTTCTTTTTATTTACAAAAAATGCTATAAATGGTTTTGTTCTATAGTTATTAATTAAACTTTTTTTATTTATTGTTATTTCATTTAAAAAATAACAGAAAATAATTTAAAAATACATATGTAACTGGTTTCGAGAACGAGACTTTCGCCAAATTGTCGTAAAAAAAATGCACGCCAAACCTGGTGCATATATGACAATACAACAAATCATGACATTTAATTTCAGCTTCAAAGCAATGTTTTAATGGTACTACTTCTCCCGTCGACCAATTTCGCCAAATTATATAAATCGCCAAGCCTCTCACCAAATTACACAGATTGACATAATATTTTACTTTACGAAAGAACAAATAAATTAGTATAACATTAATAAACAGGGCGCCAGGTTGCTCGGGCGACTAAAAAATTCCTCTTGGCGACTAAATTTTTTACCTACTTATTAATTTTAATTTTTTTTCCTTTAACCAAAAAAATTCCATGGGCAAAAATATTTATTTTTAATTGTGCGATTATTTGCAGTGGAAGAAAATACGTTAGCATTTAACATCATTAGCATACACCATATCGGCGCCACAACTCTCCCTAATTTTTCAGAAATCAGAGTTTTTGTTAAGCCAAACTAAAGTGCATGTTGAAAGAGCACTGATTAGATTTAAAAACCTTAAAAGTACTCCAGCAGAAAATGAAAAAAAAAAAAAAAAATGATGTTTCATTAAGTGGAATGTACCAAATTGTGCAGTTGTCAGATATATTTCACAAAAATGACAAATATTATTTCAAATCAAAATCACAAAGGCATTGTTTATTTATGTATATAATTTCTTGTTGGGAATTAAAGGTAAGGAGGATATTAATTTGTCTACTGTTTTAATGTTTTATTTCATAGTTTGTTTCTATTTAATTTTCACAATGTAAAAGTGGTATTACCTTGAAATTTGTGCTCAGTTTGATTTTTTTTATTGAATAATTAACTTGTTCACTGCAAAAGGACACATATCACTCAAAAAATAGCCGAATACGATTATGAGTAGCCAGTGTTCCATTTTGCAGTGAATGCGTTAATGTCAGAGAAAAGATTCTTCAAGCTGGCTCCTAAGAATTTTTCCTGGCGCCGTAGAATTTTCGACTTTTGTCAGTCACTGTAATAACAAGTAATATAAAAATTTTGTTTTTAAAGTCAATTCCTACTTAGGTCATCAAATAAAAATTAATATAATCCCTTAAGCTAATATTAGTTTTTGTTGCATTAAAATATCTCGATTTGTTGATTTTCTATAAGCAAATAGGTTTACAATGGAAGTCTATGGGAATTTGGCGAAATATTAGAGATATCGCCAAGTTGGCGTCACTTTTGGCGACTCATTTTGGGCGCCAAATTTGGTGATATATCGCTAAGTTGGCGACAAACTTGGCAGTATTTGGTGACAGAACAGGGTCCCCCCTATGGTAACCCCCCTTATAGATATGAAGTGAGCATTAAATGCTTCAATAAGCAATGGCCGCCATTTTGTCTCCCATGTAAAACTAAAATTAATTAATTAAAATTTAATTAAGAAATTAATATTTAAAAAAACTGTATTAACATCAATTGCCATCCAGTACAAGTTTTAAAAAAATTATTTCAACTTGATTGGATGAATAATAAGTATTTTATTAACGATTGAAAATTTAAACAAGATAAATAAATAAATAAATAAATAAATATAGGGAGAGTGTGAACTAATAGTAGGAATTGAAAAATACAAATAAAACGTCGAAATAAAAATCACTTGATGGCGTAAACACGCGCAACTTCCTTAAAGTCAAGTGAATGTGACATTTACGATCAACCATTATTGGCATTTAATCTTATATTAGATGTAAATTTCCAACTGGGCGAAAAATGTCCGGACCAAGATTCGAACCCTGGTCCGGACATTTTTCGCCCAGTTGGAAATTTACATCTAATATGATTTGTTTACAAATTAGAATAATTGTGTTAATATTAATCTAGTGTAATTTAATCTTATAGTTTGGCGACAGATTTTAGATATAACAGGCAACAGATTATGAATCAAACTAGAAAACAACCATTGAAACTCTTAACAGCAACTGATTCTGCCTTAAATTTTTGCAATCAAAGAGAACTGAATGGAATACCGTTTACATGGAGATCGCTACAGGTGTTTTCAGTCTAATTCAATCTTCTCTAATCTTTTTAAATGCGATCAGATTAGCATGCTTTTAGATTCTGCAGTGTCTGAACGGAGGTTGGCGAGCGTAGCTTGCAGGGGGCAGAGCCCCCTAGTATATATATATAGTTAAAAAATCTCTAAATTAATTCCAAACATTACCACTTTATGTAAACTTTAAGTGAAGTAAAATATAGTAACTAAACCAAACAATAAAATTTTAAGAGAAATTAACTAACTCAAAGAAACATAACATAACTAGCTGAATCTTTACCAAAATCAACTGAAGCAGCAAACTAAATATCAAAATAACAAACAAAATAAAATATACCCGGGTGTCCTAAAAAAGGACAGTCTGATTTTAAAATTCAATAATTTGACGCTGCGAGCAGTATGCGCAAAATCCAGGCCTGATTTTTAGTACTTCGGGACCCACTGAAAACCTTTTAATCTTCTTTCTTGGCATCGGAGAAGAGAAAAGCCAAAAAATCCAGCTTGAATTTAGCGCCTATTGCTTGCAGCGCCATCTATTGTTTGTAACTCGAACTAAATTCGAGAATCACGGTAAAAAAAAAAAAAAAACTTTTGACATCATTTATAATCCTCCTGCAAGATTTTTAAAAATATCTGCCACCGTTTGCGAGTTATTAAATTTTAAAATCAGTCAGTACTTTTTAGGACACCCGGTATATACATATATATATATATAATCTTCAACACTTCCTTAGGGGTTGAATATATGAATATCTGAAATCGCGTAAATGCGTGTTTAACTATTTTTTAATAGATTTGTTATGCTACATCCCCTAACTAAAACTACTGTTGGGATAGGACGAGATGACGTAAAATTTCCTACACTCCCTTACAGGCCGGCAGGCGGCAGCACAGACACTCACCTCATCGAGTTTACGGCTGAAATTCCAGAATGAGCTAAAACTCGATTCGTATAGTAAAATGCAATCGGTCTGCCAAGTCTTATCTTGGTGGAAAACACCTGAAAACCCGATTTTAGCGGTTGACTCGTAGGTTTACAATTGTGTTTTCTTGCACCCAAAGGTATGAAAACACTGAGGATTTGGAGCAGGAAAACACAACGGGTGTGATGCCGCTTGTCGGTCTATTACGATTTCTAAAAATCCTTTCTTAGTGACTCCCTGTTACGACTGCGAATATATATCCAAGGGTTCAAGTTTCTAGTTTCAATAGTTTCGTCTGTGCATTGATGAATCAGCCTGTCGGGACAAAGCCTCTTTCTTACAGCTGTAGTTTGAAGTGGTACAGGTACCGAAATTGAAAGTGTCAGCTGAGGCAGCTACACTGTTAAAAATATGCAGCATTTGCTGCATTGTCACTCCACCGCTTTTATACAATGTCTCTATTCTGACCAATGAGAATGCTCCATAATATAGTCAAGTAACATTTTCCTATAAAGATGGAGTGACTATGCAGCAAATGCTGTAGATTTTTAACAGTGTATGTTATGAGAGCCCACTGTAAAATGAAATGAATAGCATATTGACACGACTACGTTGACGTAATCCGTAATCGGGTTACCATTTGTTTTCACTTTGCACGGGTTGTTTGATGTTACTAGGATTCATTCCACTTTTCCGCATATGAAACAGCTGATTGGCAGTTTCGTTATCTGTACCACCAAATCCATCCCACATACCAAAATCATGGAAGCTAAAGTTGGCTACAAAAATGTGACGCTGTTTCTCGGAATAACAGGAAATTGTTGCAGGTTTAAAATGCAAAGAATCTCAAGAAATAATTTTCGAGATCAAGCGTTATGCCAACTGTCTGCTTGATACGATATTCTGTACGACAAGTTGGAAAAGCAGATAAGCTATGCTGGGGATGTAAAGCTGACATTTTGTAAAAATACTGTGTCTGATAGGTGACGCTTGTCATTTTAATGTTTTCAATAAAGGCCAGCTTATACCAGTGCAGCAGCTCAAAAGCTACGAAACTGAGAAAGCTATTCCGTATGACAAAGAATTGAAATTGCAGTAACCCATGCTTGAAACTTTGGTACAATGCACAGACCATGTCAAAAAGAAAAAAAAAACTAGTTGGATGTGGCAATTCCTAAACTTTCTTCTGTCTCAAAGATGTTAATACTTCTTGAAAAATGCAGCATTAGCAGCGCCACCGGTTAGATGATTTACACCAAAATCTAATCTGCAACAACTTATGTCGACTTCTCTAACTGAATATGAAGTTTGGTGAAAATCCGTGCATTAGTTGTTGAGATAGAGCTATTGAAGAAATCGTAAAAAATTCTGCATAGAAGCACCACCTGTTGTGCGATATGCACCAAAAACTAATAAGAACCAATTTATATCGGGGTCTAACTGAATCTGAAGTTGGATGAAAATTCATGCATTAGTTCTTGAGATACAGCTATTACGAAAATCGTGAAAAATGCATAATAGCAGCGACATCTGTTGGGAGATTTACACTAAAACATAATCAGCAAGAAACTATATCAAGGACTAATTGACTCTGAAGTTTGATGAAAATCTGTGCTTTAGTTATTGAAACAGAGCTATTGCCGAAATCGTTCAAAATGCAGCATAGCAGCACCACCCGTTGGGCGATTTACACCAAGAAGAAATCAGCATCCATTTACATCAGGGACTAACTGAATCTAAAATTTTATTAAATTCCGTTCATTAGTTCTTGAGAAAGAGTCCACAAAATTTGTGTCACATACAGACAGGTAGACAGGCTCACAGACAGACATTTTGTAAAAACATGTTCTTCGGGATATCTGACTTCTAAAACGTGTAAATCCGTCGAAAACCGGAATTCGAAAATTTTCACGGATCCAATACTTTCTTTTTGTAAAGATAGAAAAAAGTAAAAAAACTAGAAAACAGGAATTATGCTTTTTCAGAATTTAGTGTCGCCCCCGATTAAAATATATATATATATATATGAATATATTTATATATAGCACAAAACATATTTCAGTTTTAAGACTTAAAACACATGCTTTTATTTTATATAAAATGATGTCATCCGCATCCGCTGAAGAATTCTTCATTGACAATCCAGTCTTAAACAACATCTACAGTAAAGTACGCATAGGGCGTCACTATCGCTGAATAATACACAAATCCAGCAAAAAGCGACGTTGTCCTTCAAGAAACTCCACCAAAAAAAAAACGGCTATCTAATGATTCATAGGTCTTCATTTGTTTGTAACATTAATATAGATACTTAAAATTAAATTTTGTTTATAATATCTCCATATTTTATCAGAAATCATTCATTTATATTTTTTCAAAATAACGCGTATTTTAATTACATTTTTTAAAAGTTGTTATGGGAAAATGGCAACAAAAAGATATAATTACTATTTTCCAACTATTTTTCCTTTACTTTCTACAGAAATGGAGTACTTGAATTGCCAAAACTAAACAAATAGCGCTAAAACTAAAAAAAAAAAATAATATTTCAAAAATAAATGGAGATGCAATTTTCAAACAAATTGCATTTAAAAGTACTTTTTCCCCCCAATACGACAATATAAAAATTGAAAATGTACGATGCTTAGAAGTTAAAAAAATTGCAGTAGAGTATTTAACCGTACAATGATACATATGCTTTTTTTTACGGCTGGCTTATAAAACGAAACGTTATTTTTTAGAGACGACATTTTAATAGCTGGGAGAAAGAAATTGCATACCGAGGGCTAAAAAGAAAAGATTCAGCTATACTAACTCTGCTGCAAATCATCGTATAAAAATGTGACTGACACCCATTAATAACAATGTCTGCTCATGAATGCTATACTTAAATTTTTCTCAGGGATTCGAATACCTATGGAAATTGCAATAAACTTTTAAAATTTCAGTACTAACGTGTAACGTCTCCTTTGAACATCGTCTTTGGATTCTTCGGAAAGTTTTACCTTCGTATTCGAAAGGAGAAGTCATCTGGCCAAATACTTTAGGAAGTACGAAGGTTTAAGATTTAAACTCCTAAAGTTAAATTCATTACTTAACCATCACACGTAGTATAGGGTAAATCTTGTAATCGTTTTAAAAATCGAAAAAAAAATTGGCGAATTTACACGTTTCAGGCACTGGAGATTCCGAAAAACATATTTCTAGAAGAAGAAAAAATGCCGTCCGTCTGTCTGTGTGTCTGTAAACGCTCTATCTCCCGAGCAAATTGAGATAGAGACTTGAAATTGGGTGTGTACTTAGTATGTAATAATGGGAAGAAGCCTACTGAATATCGGTATTCTCGATTATCCGGAACTATTTTTTTCGGATTCCCGAAATTTTCGTTCATATAAAAAGTATATAAAAATTTTCGAAATTGTTTATTTTATGGAGTGAATATAGAAGACAATGAAAAAACATAAAATTTGCATAAAGAATGAAGTCGATCGGATAATGAGCTGCCGAGATATTTGTAATCCTATTTTCCACACTCTTCGATTTTTCATGACAGTGTATTTCATTTAAATTTCAATTCAAAGATATATTTTAATTGGACATGAGTCGCTTAATCCGACGCAGTAAAGTAAACTGTTAGTTAATAGGATTATCCTTTTTGGAGTTATAAGGATGTTTCTTTTACGCATTTCGGTACTACTTGATCATCCTGTCGACCCAAAAACTATCGCCAAACTATAAGATTAAATGCCAATAATGGCTTATCGTAATTGTCACATTCACTTGACATTAAACACGTTACGTGTTCTTGTTACGTCATCAGGTGATTTTTAATTGATTAGTATTTTTATTAATCTTTTACTAATTTATTTGTTCTTTCGTTATTTGAAATAAAAATTATGCCAATTTGTACAATTTTGCGAGTAGTTTGGCGATTTATATAATTTGTCGAAATTGGTCGGATAATCAAGTTGTACCCGCAATTCAGTAATAGAGCATTATTACTATGTATTAAAAATATTTAAATATACGTTTAAATTTTATTTTGGAATTGCAATGCATTTTATAAATAGTTTACACATGTTTTAGTTTCAATTTTATGTTATACGTATCCGTGATGGGTAAATATTACGGTGGCCCTCAACGACTAGTTTTTAATCGTTGCAAAACAGGTTGTCATGCAGGTCGTTTTTTTAAGTGTAACTTGTGTGAATGAGATGTGATTTTGAATTTGTCTATTTCTCTAGAATGGATCTCTGTTAAAAGAAATTCACATGTTAAAATTCATCTGTTTTGAAAATTAATTAAAAAAAATATTTTATAAATTGATTTTTGAAAAAAAAAATATATGAATCGTAATCTATAAATTTTTGACGGAAATCGATTTCTAGAAGCTTCCAAGAGGCGAATGCAAAATGACACCTCATTCCGCTCAGTAGTTCTTGAGGGATGCTTATAAAACCATCTGTGTTGCAGCTTCTTTTAAGACGATTAAAATTGAATAAAAGTTAAGAATTCCAAACTTTAAACACACACAAATTATAAATTTCGTCACCGAATGACTTCCCGTTTAGTATCTGAAGGTGAAATTGGCCGAATAATCTTAACAGTTTGTTAAAATAAGTGTTTCTATTGAAAACTGTAACGTTTGTTACAAAATGTAAAGGTAGACGACTTACTAAGCAAAACTACACACAGTGTTAATTAAAAGATATTACTACTAATCGATTGGTACCAATCTCTATAACATTCAATTATTTGCTGCACAGTTAATAGGGGTGCGATTTTTGTAATATATGATTGATTAAATAATACGGATAATGGAACTCGCAGTCAGCTGGCGAGCAAGTGTGAAGTGTTGTCATAACAACGTCGCGCAATCAGTTGCAAAGTAAAATGAATGGTATTCCGATTATGAATGACTGTCACCCCAGTCAGGTAACATCTGTAATCAGCACACCTTTCATTTCGGCTTGCAGTAAGGCTGTGTGATGTTGCTATTGCAAAGCCTCCCTTCCTGTTGCCGCGCCAATTCACTATCTGCAAAATGCAAATATAAAAATCGTTGACGCTAAATCAGTTTGCAAAACAATAGCGCAGCCACCAGAGTCCAGACTATCATGTTTTGATTCACCTTCTTCTCCAATTTTAGCGTCTTTCTAGTACAAATATAGAAAAAAATTTCAAAAATAAAATTTTTACCTAGCAATTATCGTTAATGTGAGAACAGCGTATGTCCGATCTGAGAGAATTTTTTATCAGAAAATGTGACCCAAAGAAAATCATGCAGTTGGACACAGTTGTCAAGTTTATCCTGTTTTGTTTTTTTAAGTAATTTGTATTCTCCTTAAAACTGAGTAAGTGCCAGTACTTGAAATATGCAGATTCAATGAAAATTTGTAAAAGAAAAAAAGGAGAAAAAGAAAAGAAAGATCTATCCGTAAGATCTTATTACGTAAAAAAACAAACAAAATTGTAATAAAAAATAATCCGAATCGAGATTTTTCCAGAATTACAGTTGACATGATAGATGTAAATTAAGTAAAACGTTTCATAAATTACATTCATTATTTCACAACCTTAAAACAATGGAATAATAATGCTCCAGCTGATGAAACTGACGTAGGGAAAAAAAAGTGTGATTTTATTTATTAAAACATTTTACTAAGATTGCTGGAAAATGACGTCATTTTGATCAACTGCTTATCACCCTTGAAAATGTTTTTATTTATTCTCATTGTTGTCTCTATTTTCGTTGAAATTTAGTTTCCTGTACTGGCAACAAAATCAAAACATGCGTAAAATATATATCTCAAAACTCAAAATTTGACATTCAAACAATTAAGCATTGTTGGAGTTATTAACGCAAAAAGTTATGGCTCAATTTTTTTTTAAACATTAATATGTAACAATGTTTAATTGTTTGAATCATCATCGCGTGCAGCAATAAATTTAATAAAGAATAGAATTAGGTTTCAAATTCAGTTCCAAAAATTTTTTCAGGTTTGAATGTTGAATTATTAATTGCTCTTGAAAAAAATGGATACTAACCGTTGTATGTCTTTTTCTTCTTATTTTACAGATGGATTCACTGATGCCAGAAGACACCAAGCCTGGATTCAGTGCCCTAATGTGAATTTCTATTTGGGAGTAGCTTCCTCTTTGGATGGCGGACAGGACACTTGGAAACGCCTGGCTCCAGTGAGAGGATGGACGGAAGAAGCAGATGAAGCTCCTTCTCCCCCGCCTCCGAAGCGGTCTTGGTGGAAAAAATCCAAGGTAACTTGGTGGCAAAAGGCCTTGGCCTTTTGCTGCTGTTGCTACGAAGCCGAATTCTAATACAGTATAATCTAAAGATTGCAATCATTATCTCATATCATGTCAAAGGTTGCAATTTTTTTTTCAACTGTATTTAGCAATTGATTTTAATTCATTTGAGCTATGAATTTTTAAATGTAACTCTGAAAGTCTTAAAATCTAAATCTTTTATAAATTTTCTGAATGAATCAAGCAAAAACACTTTTCTCAGGCTCAATATTCATGTCGGCTTCGTAGCATATTTTTCTTATTTATTTTATCTTTATGTAATTTATATTTATTATCTTGTGATTTAATTTATATATATATGTTTCATTAAAATAGCAAATAAAGCCTTTGTGCAACAATATTATAAAGCAGAAAAACCAACGTTTAAAATGCACAAATAATATGTGAAAAGCAGCAAACAGCTGTTTCGAATCTACTAGCGAGATTCTTCTTCAGTGCAAAAGGAACAGCGTGCTAGAAAAAAAAAAAGCAAGGCTGAGCAAAATCATAGACAGAGACGCGCTGCCTTTTATACCCTATGCGGGTGGCGAAGGCGCCGAAACAACCAATGAGAGAGAAGCAGTGGAAGCGACTGGGTGGACAAGTAGCGACATCTACCGGAGAAGTAGAGAAATGAAACCAAAAAAGGGGGATTAAATTAACGCTTTCCAAATACTTGGAAAATCTGGAGTACTAGATAAGTCATTGACTAAAGAGTGAGAATTTTTAATGATATGGTAAGCTTCCCAAAAATCAAGATCAAGGTTAGAAGAACATTTTTGGATAATGATGGCTGAGGAAAAATCGAACCTATGTTGAGAAGACCAAGAATGTTGAGCAATAGAAGAACGTTTGAGCTCCTGATTTTTAACATAACCTTCATGCTCTTTTAAACGAAATCTAAGAGCACGTTTAGTCTGACCAATATAAGAAAGACCACACTGACAAGAGATCTGGTAAATGCCCCAATTATCTAGGCGATCAACGGGGTGTTTGAGATTTGAAAAAGGGATTTTATTAACAGGAGAAAAAATAACTTTAAAATCAAACCTTCTTAGGATTTTAGCAACTTGCTGACTGATTTTAGGGAAAAATGGTAATACAACTGAGTTATTAGATTTGGAATTAGAATGCTTTTCAGAATGGTCGGAGTTCGTCAATTTCTTATAAATAGAATCGATAATATTAGAGGAATAACCACGATCGACAGCAATAGCTTTGAGGTAATTAAGTTCACTCCTCAGTTACTTAGTGCTGAACTTAATTACCTCAAAGCTATTGCTGTCGATCGTGGTTATTCCTCTAATATTATCGATTCTATTTATAAGAAATTGACGAACTCCGACCATTCTGAAAAGCATTCTAATTCCAAATCTAATAACTCAGTTGTATTACCATTTTTCCCTAAAATCAGTCAGCAAGTTGCTAAAATCCTAAGAAGGTTTGATTTTAAAGTTATTTTTTCTCCTGTTAATAAAATCCCTTTTTCAAATCTCAAACACCCCGTTGATCGCCTAGATAATTGGGGCATTTACCAGATCTCTTGTCAGTGTGGTCTTTCTTATATTGGTCAGACTAAACGTGCTCTTAGATTTCGTTTAAAAGAGCATGAAGGTTATGTTAAAAATCAGGAGCTCAAACGTTCTTCTATTGCTCAACATTCTTGGTCTTCTCAACATAGGTTCGATTTTTCCTCAGCCATCATTATCCAAAAATGTTCTTCTAACCTTGATCTTGATTTTTGGGAAGCTTACCATATCATTAAAAATTCTCACTCTTTAGTCAATGACTTATCTAGTACTCCAGATTTTCCAAGTATTTGGAAAGCGTTAATTTAATCCCCCTTTTTTGGTTTCATTTCTCTACTTCTCCGGTAGATGTCGCTACTTGTCCACCCAGTCGCTTCCACTGCTTCTCTCTCATTGGTTGTTTCGGCGCCTTCGCCACCCGCATAGGGTATAAAAGGCAGCGCGTCTCTGTCTATGATTTTGCTCAGCCTTGCTTTTTTTTTCTAGCACGCTGTTCCTTTTGCACTGAAGAAGAATCTCGCTAGTAGATTCGAAACAGCTGTTTGCTGCTTTTCACATATTATTTGTGCATTTTAAACGTTGGTTTTTCTGCTTTATAATATGTTTCATTATTTGAGCGCTCTTTTCTGTAAATATCAAAATTTTTTGTAACAGTTTTGAAATATTCATTTTTAACTTAATTCATTTGACCATTCTACATATATATAAAATACTTTTTCTTTGTATGTACGTAGTCTTTTAAGTACATGTATATAAACTTAAGAAACAAAACAAAAATAGCCAAAAAAACATATAAAAAACAGATCAAAATAAAACTAAACCAAACAGAAGATAAAGATAAAACAAAACAAAAATAGGCAAAAAAACTAATAAAAGTCAAAACAAAACGAAAATAAGACAAAAAACAATTAAAAAGGGTTAGAATTTTAAACGTCTTAAAAACAGATTTATGTTGCTTTTTCTACGGTTTTTGGCCTCGGGACAATTAAAAACCGATTTGTGTTGCTTTTTCTACGGTTTTTGGCCTCCGGACAATTAAAAACCGATTTGTGTTGCTTTTTCTACGGTTTTTGGCCTTCGGACAATTAAAAACCGATTTGTGTTGCTTTTTCTACGGTTTTTGGCCTTCGGACAATTAAAAACCGATCACTGTGTTGCTTTTTCTAAGGTTTTTGGCCTCAGGAGAATTAAAAACCGATTCTTCGTTGCTTTTTCTGCGGTTTTTGGCCACGGGACAATTAAAAACCGATTCCATTCGATGTGGCAGCACCTTGTCGCTGTGGATGGGCTTTGCACTAAGAGTGCCACAATTGCTGAATGACCTCGAAACCATTTCTTAAATAAAAAACGCATTCTGTATCATTTAAGGATTTCTGAATTGCTCATACTGCCCACCGGTTCAATCATGGCACCTTCTCCTCATCATGTTCTTTATTTATTGGCTAGGTACTCACGTATTCATTAGCGATGAAGTATAGATATTCTCTTTTTTTTTGGGGGGGGGGGTGTTAGAAGGGGTAAAGAAGTAAATCAATTTCTCATAGTTCGCTTGCATTTATGAGAAATCGATACTTACAATTATTTACAAATTATAGCAATTGTTAAGGGTTTTTTTCTTTAAGGGGAACTTATATTGCTATATTTAGCTTCGCGCGTGTCAAAGAAAGCATAGCTGGCCAATTTACCAAGTTTCTTCATTATATTTTTAATTTCTCAAAAAAAAAAAAATAAAATAAAAATAAAGAAAGAAACAGCTCTAAATAGCAGCTACTTTGTTGATCAGAACTAATGTGGCAATCTCAGTCAGATGATTCAATGTCAAATATATATTTTGCGTTTAAAACAAAATCTTCAGCTGTTGAAATGAAAAAAACGAAAGAAAAAACCAAGGTTTATGATATTAAGTTATAAAATTTTGTAAAACATTTTATCACATAGAGGTGATTTTTAAAGAAAATTTTAGTATGATCATGAACGGTCATCTAAAGGTAAATTTTATTAATTATACTTCTATTCTGTTAAAGTTCTCTACGATAGTTATTTTTTATTTAGACAACTTGAATATCAGTCATGGGCAAATTATCAAAAATATGGTTTTTTTTATTATTATGGCAATAATGTAAAATAGCTTAATAAACAAAAAAGAAAAAAGATCGAATTGGTAATATTTTTAGTACATTTTGCATTATACACTAAATCGTGCTATTGATGTAATATATTTTAAGTGTTTTTCAAAATAGTATGATTTTTTTTTCTGGATTTTTACATGGCTTTTGTTGCACCACCATTAGACACATATCGAAGCTTTAGCCAGTTAATTAATTGGTCAGTTCTGCTGTAGGGGGGTGGGGGGCCTTCCTGATGAGACTCCACCTTGACGTGGTAGGAAGGCTTAGGAGTGCCACTTCAAATTATATATCTCCAATAAAATCCGAAAAGTTATAAAAAAATATTATTGCATTTTGATATTCCACATAAAATGGGCATGTCTCATGCCTCAATAAATGACGAAATACATTCATTATTCAGTACATTTTTCAAGATATTGTTCCGCTAAATATAATAGTCTTGTAAGCAGCATGCGTATGTAATAAATATTTTTGCAACCACTTTTAGCGACGCTGATTTTCCTGTATATGATAGATTAGATGATACAGAAAACGAAACTGTCAGTCAGCTGACGCTCTAGCGAAGGTTTTTACATAGAAACGTCATATAAGCCGCTGCAAAATGAAATGAATGTGGTCCTGATTAAGAAAGATTGCTATCAATTCCGGGAAACATCTGTAATCGGGATGCCATTCATTTCACTTTGACTGGATTGAACGATATTCTGAATGTACCAACATCCCCACTGATTATCAGTTTTTTACAGATATTATCTAATCAATTATGTACACCAAGATCAGCAATGTTAAAATGGAGTTTTAAAATGGGCTGTTGCCTCTGTAGTATAGTGTTAAAAGGAAAATTATTAAAAATGGATTGAATAGTGAAGGTATTTTATCAATCCTGAAAATGAACTTTTTTAGCATTAAATAACTTCCAGATATTTCTGAGATTGCTAACTAGATGGATAACAATTAAGCCATTCAGGCGATTCGATTGAATAATTATATGAGTAGAAACGAAGTGGCACTTGAACTAAGAGAGTCTCATAAAACAAAAAAATATTAGGATAACTGGGATAAATATTTCTATGATTTTCGGCTGGTTAGTTTTTTTAAACAGTTTTTACCTTTGTAGAATTTTCAAAAACCTTCAAGTGAAAAGGCAATTAATTTCATGTGATGTCGAAAGTTGTGTTCTGAACTAAATGATTATGCAAACATAGCAAAATGGCCAGTGAACATTAAATCAGCTTAGCTGCCAACTTTCGGTTATTTTTCAACTCAAACATTTCTGTAATCAGAACATTTATTTATTAGAATATAATATTAATTTGCCTTGTTTCTATGTGCTACCTATTTGATTTCATTAATTAAAATTTCTGGTTCAAAGCAAGAAGTAGGGCTCATTCATTCAACAAATTTGAACAAATAAAATTTGTTACAATTTGAATAAATAATCCGTTTTGTTCAGTCGTGGGGCAGTAAGGGGTAAAATTTAGTTGCAGAGTTCTTTTTTTATGTATATTATACAGTCGTCTCTCTGTTTAACGTCGCTCTACTTAACGACGATCTCTATTTAAGGACAATATTTTGCGGTCCCGGCTCCTTTAAATAAAAAAATCTCTATCTAATGACGAAATTGTTTCTATTTAACGACGATTTTCACATAGTTTTTTTCTCTCGATCCCTTTAAACATGTTAAACGAGGGAATATAACTTTGACATATAAGAATGAAAAATATTTTGGTGGAAAACACAGTAAGAAGCGATTGACTGTTTTACTGTGCCCTAATTTGGATAGATCTGAGAAATTTCCCCCACTAGATATAGGCAAATCAAAGCAACCTAGGGGCTAAAACACTAAAAGAAAACCTTGCGAATATAAAAACAAAAACTTGTCATGGATGAGATCATCCATTTTTATTGATTGGGTTAAAAAATTTGATGCGAAAACGCGCAAGGGAAAAAGAAAAGTTCTTTTTATTGATCCTTGCTCGGCACATTCTCCAAATATTCCAGGGCTTACAAATGTGTCAGTTCATTTTTTACCTGCTAATTGCACAAGTTGCAGCCATTAGACCTGGGGATCATTCGTGTATAAAAGCATATTACCGAAAATCCTTTGTTAGGAAATTATTAAATAATTTTGCTGACAAAAAAGAAATTAAAAAAGTTACAATTTTGGAAGTCATGCACACGATTACATCAGCCTAGAAAGAAACTTCTGCTTACACAATTAAAAATTGCTTTCGGGCATCTGGAATTGGCATTCAAGAACAAATGAGTAACTAGGAGACAGATAAAAACTCGACCCAGAAAATATAACTACCGAAGAATGGAAAAATCTTGTTGGTGATGAAGTTGTTTCAGTAAAAGATTTTATCGATTGTGACGAAGACGTTTTAAGAACAGACTTCAGAAATTTAGATCAAATTTATGAAGACATCGCAAATGAAAATGCAACTTCAGATGAAGAAAGATGGTGATGAAGCTGATGATACAGAAAGCGAGACACCAGCTCCTAGTTACTCAGATGCGAATTCTGCCCTGGAAGTACATTGTTTCATCAAATATGGAAGATGACTCATTCACCTTCTTAATAAACTTGAAGCAAGGGTACTAAAAACTAGGCCCCCTTTGAAACAATCTACATTTTCTGATTTTTTAAAAACTTAATTTGTTTAATCGAATGTATTATAAATATTTTTATTGTACTTTAAGTAACATTGTTTGTTGTAATGTTGTTCTTGTATGCAGTATAATTAATGCAATTTGTATTTGTGCAATAAAAATATGTAGTATTATATCTATATCAATAAAAAAAAGAAAGAAAGAAAAAATAAAATAAATTTAAATAAATATATAAAAACGTTTTTAAACACGCCAATATATTGAGAAATGTACTGAGAGTCCTAAGCCTGCAAAGTGCGAAAGGAAGTGCTTTTCAAATATTATTTTTCCACAAATTCTGTTTAAAAACTATCTCTATTTAAAGACGATTTTTCGAGGTTTCTGGAAAGTCGTTAAACAGAGAGCCAACTGTATGTATATATATATATATAATTTCACGTTCGTACGTCAGATATAATACAAACTGAACAACGTAAACAAGTTCTTGGAAAGTCAAGAGGAGATTACCCAGATTATTTTTCATTTTTTACTTTCTTCTATCTTTACAAGAAAGTATTAGATTCGTGAAAAATTTCGGCTTCCGATAGATTTATACGTTTTATAAGGTCCTGAACAGGATTTGATGGTTTTTAGAAAATGTCTGTATGTGATAAAAATGTTGTGGGCGCTCTATCTCGAGAACTAATGTACGGAATTTCACAAAACTTTAGATTCAGTCAGTCCTTGATATAATTTGGTGCTGGTTACTTTTTGGTGTAAATCGCACAACAGGTGACGCTGCTATGCTGCATTTTGCAGGCTTTACACAACTTCCACAATAGCTCTATCTCAAGAACTAATACGCAAATTTTCATCAAACTTCAGACTCAGGCAATCCTTGATATGAATTGGTGCTGATTACGTATTAGTGTAAATCGCCTAATAGCTGGTGCTGCATTTTTCACGATTCCCTCAAGAACTAATGCACGAATTTTCATCAAATTTCAGATTCAAGTATACTTTCATTGATATTGCAGCTGATTATGTTTTGGTGTAAATCGCTTAACAGATGGCGCTGTTATGCTGCATTTTTCACGATTTTCGCTACAGCTCTATCTCAAAAACTAATGCACGGATTTTCACCAAACTTCAGATTCAGTTAGACATTGACATAGGTTGTTTCTGATTAGGTTTTGGTGTAAATTACCCAATAGGTGACGCTGCTATGCTGCATTTACACGATTTCAGCGATAGTCATGTCTCAAGAACTAATGCACGGAATTTCATATCTTTAGAATCCTCATGATGAGCATAGATTGCCATTTAATTTTTCATCTGCGATAGCGACTTTTTAAGTATTAACATGTATGAGATAGAAGAAGTTTTGGAATTGGTACATCCGACTAGTTTTTAAAAATCATTGTATAACGATGACAGTAAGATACGAGTTCTGTTTTCCAGTCATTCTGAAAAAAGGCTTCAAACAGAGAGCGATGATTGACAAGGGATTTCCCACGGCTTCTTTTAATTACTAACACTTACCGTGCAAAGGCTTCGAATCCCATGGAATATTTCTCCTTATGTAGATTTATATAAATTCTATTGCACAAAATTTACTTACATAGAAACCTTTTGTTTTTCCTTCAATATTACACAATTTTTAATATGTGTACCGTTTCGGAATAAAAATGCTAGACACAAATAAAATGTCTTCGAGAAAAATGTAAAATTTCCTCACAATTACTGAAATAGAAGCAGCGTTAAACACATAATGCATCCGTTGTTGTTTTAAAGGTTTTCTTTTTTCTTTTTTTTCTTTTTTCTTTTTTTTTTTTTTTTAATGCGACATGTATAGGCAGTATAACGAGTATGTTGACATTCTCTTAAAGTAGCTTTTCTAATCTTTTTTTTAGTTACAAAACGCATTAATTTAAGCCATTTCTTATACTTAAAATCTTAAAAATCAAATTACGCATTTCATTTTCTCATTTTTTTTCTGCGTTTATCGATTTCTTAGCTTGAAAAATCTCTGAATAAGAACTTATCAAGTACTTAATGATGCATACTTTATTTATATAGATATTTAATCGAAGCATCTATGTCAAAATAATTCAGTGCATTTGAGATATAAATTTGCTTACTTCATATACTTACTAGCACATTATAAAAAATAAGAGTAGCTTTTAGTTAATTATGTAACGGACTTTTCTCACATTGTGTGAACACACACGACTGAAATTTGTTATACTAAATTGTTAAACTTAAGACTTTTTACGCTGCGAAGGATTAACTTTTCTTAGTTTCATTTTTAAAGCACCATTATAACTTTAAAATATGAAATTATTGATTAATTCACATGCACAACTGATTATCGACCACTACAAAATATGCCAGAAAAATTCAAATGCAAAATGCGTAAAAAACTGACAATATATTGATAAATTTTTCCCTAAAATGTAAAAAATATCTCTTTTCATGAAATATTTTGCTGCAGATTTCTGTAAATAACATAAAAATAGTTCCAGATTCAAAATCATCTTAATGTTTCTCGAGCGCCATATTTGAATTCCGCTAAAACCTGAAATCGAAAAAGATAATTTAACATTTTTTATCTCGCGATATGTTCTAATAGATTTAACTAAATTATTAAAAAAAAGATTATGGCATTGATAAATAATAATAAAAGTAAATAAACATTTGTCATTGTGATTTTCATGCTAAATTTTAGTTTGTATTGAAATCTTTCTCAACTACTTGCTTATTAATTTAATTTCACACAATTGTATTAAAAGAAAAACAGTAAAACCAAGTTTTGACGATACAGTTAACACTTGATCAACTTCAACTCAGAACTCTATTTGTAAAAGTTGGTTTAATAAATTAGTTAAAACGTTAAGAGTTATTTCAAAGTATGTGGAATTCTACTTTCCCATGGCCACCATCTTGAATTTTTCGAAATTTCTTAAAGCTTGTTTTATTTGCGTTATTTTGGGCAAGTCAAACGATATTTCATTTGTGAAATTGTGTCAAATAGCTTAAAAACTAGCACGAAAGAAACTCAATTTTATCATCATTCCATGAGCATCATTTGGATATTTCCAGAAATTTTGTATAGTCAATGATATATTAATATTACATCGTGTATTTAACAGATTTTAACGGTAAAGAAATCTGCTTTCATCATTACAAAAAAATGAAATACTTCGGTGGTGAAACTTTGTTAGATTATTCAAAAGTTGGTACGGGAAAAAAAAAAAAAAAAATCCATTTCAGTATCTCGCAGTCATTTGGCGATTTTTTGTAAAGCTGCAGATGTTACCGGTAATGAAATCTGCTGTTATTGGTAACATAACACTTTTGGTGAAAGTCAATACCATAGTTCATAACTTATTGCGAAAAATATTAAATATGGATGGCCGAAAACCTTAATTTTACCTATTACCGAAAGCCTTAATTAAACCTATATTTTTTGTAAGTCAATTTTATATTAACATAACATCAGCAAATTGCGTTTGTTACTATGTTATAACAGTTCCCATAACAGTACACTGCTACTGTTAAGGAAATTTTTTTAGTGCAAATCAGTTAGGTGGTTTTTAATGAATTATGGGGGAAAAAATTTCGATGTTGGTGGTGTGAATATAATCAAGTTTGTAAGAAAAGTCAAATAGTACTTCATTGACAAAAACAAAATATTTCAATCTTTATTATTCGCGTTATTTAGACAAATAAATATCTCCTATTCCATACAAATAAATGACTCCTATTCCATAGGAGAACACTTGATCTCGAAAATTATTTCTTGATATTCTTTGCATTTTAAACCTGCAACACTTTTCTTTTATTCCGAGAAACAGCGTCACATTTTTGTAGCCAACGTAAGCTTCCATGATTTTGGTATGTGGGATAGATTTGGTGGTACAGATAACGAAACTGCCAATCAGCTGTTTCACATGCGGAGAAGTGGAATGAATCATAGCAGCAACATCAAACAACCCGTGCAAAGTGAAATCAAATAGTAACCCGATTACAGATGATGTCAGCGTAGTCGTGTCAACATGTTATTCATTTCATTTTACAGTGGGCATTTTACATAGCTGCTTCAGCTGACACTTGCAATTTCGGTACCGGTACCACTTCAAACTACAGCTGTAAGAAAGAGGCTTTGTCCCGACAGGCTGATTCATCAATGCACAGACGAAACTATGAAGCTAGAAACTTGAACTCTTGGATATATATTTGCAGTCGTAACAGGGTCTCACCAAGAAAGGATTTTTAGAAATCGTTATAGAGCGGGAGCCGGCAGCACAGACAATCACCTCATCGAGTTCACGGCTGAAATTTCAGAATCAGTTGAAACTCGTTTTGCATATGCAAATGCAATCGGTCTGCCAAGTCCTACCTTGGTAAAAAAACACCTGAAAACCCGATTTTAACGGTTGACTCGTAGGTTTACCATTGTGTTTTCTGCACCAAAAGGTATGAAAATACTGAGGATTTGGAGCAGGAAAACACAATGGTAAAACCTACGAGTCAACCGCTAAAATCGGGTTTTCAGGTGTTTTGCACCAAGATAGGACTTGGCAGCCGATTGCATTTTAATATGCGAATTGGGAATGTCTTTTATTGTGAAATTATAAGCTTTCGACTGTCAGAAAAATTTATCAATTGGAAACGGCACAGTGAATTGCAGGGCCGAAACTAGCTTTTTTTCGCCTAGGCAAACATGGATTTTGGCGCCCCCCCCCCTCCTCACGCACAATAAAAATTACCGATCGCAAGTACCCTATGCAAAAAAAGAGAAAAATCCTTAAAAAAAAATCATTTAATAATAATTAAAATTGTAATGTAAAATTGTATATAATAAATTAAATATGTAAACAACGCTCTCATAGGTTTAACATTAGCTTGAGCGTTAAGAGCGTACACTAGTCACGCAAAGAAACTGGACTGCTAATGTTAAACCTATGGGAGCGTTCTTTTTAAAATTTCTCACTTGCATAATAATAGCTTTAAATGATTTTTTTTTCTCTTGTGTTTACTTTTTCGATTTTGGTTGCGGATTTATATATGTATATATATATAAATATATATATAAAGTTACCTTTACTATCCGAAATTTGAAAAGAACGCTGCCATAGGTTTAATATTAGCTTGCGAGTTTGTTTGTATTTCATATATATATATATATATGCATTTTGTATGAAACGACAACAAAATCTTCATTTGGCGTCCCCCTTCTCCTTTCGTTTTGGCGCCCGAGGCACATGCCCCCTCTGCATCCTCCTTGTTTCGGCCCTGGTGAAATGACATAGAAGTTCATGGAGCAAAAACCAATCTAGTCAAAAATCTAAATATAATAGTTGAGAGTTAAAATAAGTAGAAAAAGGAATTGTTGTTCCTTTTACATTCTATGTATCTATCATAAGTGCAAAAATCAGAATTCTTACGGTTTTAAGTTTTGAGTACCTCTATTTTCAAATAGCAATCGCCTTATTTAGTCTTAAATTTTTGTGGTTTAAATAAGGAAAAAAGTACTATTCGAAAAAAAATGGTATGAAACATGAAAATATAAGTCGGCTAGAAATCCTGCCGAATCGGTTCAATGTGTTAACACGTTAATTGCCAATCACGCGGTATCACGTGATGTGAGTTCTCACCAAACGGCCTATCACGTGGACGTCGCTATCAAGCTTCTAATCGGAATAGTGCAGCGAAACGGCGCGTAATATGTAGATATTGGCTACTAGGGAAGGGATCGACTTTCGTGGGGCGGGGAGGGCCGCCAGCCATTGTCCATTGTTTTTGCTAGCCAGTGCGCACAGTGGCGGCGCTCGAACAAGGTGACGACAACGACGCGACAATTTTGTTTAGTTATTCGTTGATTTAGAGTGCTTGAAGTTTGGTTTTTAGTTATTTTGAGTATTGTTTTTGATTTTTTTTTTATTATGAGTGACTAACCAGGACCCTCGAAAAGACCCATTGCAATGCCGGATCGTGAAAAAAAAAAAGTCTAAAAAGTACAGAGGTGGAAGCGTTATTACCGAATTCGGACGACGACTTTTATGCAGAGAGTTATACTGATAATATAAACTATAAATTTGTTGATAGTGAAAGTGACTCGGAATCCGAAGAACTAAATGTAAAAATAAAAAACATTTGGCCACCTCACGAACTTCTAATTTTCAGCTTTTGCAATGAACGCGTTACACTGAATCCCTGTCTACGGAGGCGGGGGCCCCAGCAAAAGTATCTACAATGGCAAAAAAGTTGAAAACTCTTGAAAGAGACTGTGAATTTTAATTAGAACACTAGATGGCAGCACTATTTCTGAATAATTTATTCATTAGATTCCTTTGATATGGTGTACATTCTCTTTTCACTGATTTAACTAATGTTAGAGGTCTGCATGGACCGAAATTTCCAGGCCCGGGCCCTGCGCAACTCATTGAAAGAATCTATTGATTCTCTCTATTGATCTAGACTCTTATGAGTCTAGATTGCCCGACTCATTGAAAAAAATTTGGCCCGGCCCGATACAAAGATTAAAAGTTCGGCCCGAGACCGGCCCGGAAAAAAGTTAAAATTTCGGTCCGAACCCGGCCCGGCCCGATTAAATTTCTACAAAACATTGATTTTTACGTCGATTTGGTTAAATATTTGTCTCGTACGAGGAGTTCTGACCAAAAATATTTATCTTAACATTTTTTTCATGTTTATAACCTTCATTTTTATAGAAGTGCCGCAGGCTGTGATATTTATTTTTTTAATGAATCGCTATTTCTTGTACGTTTCAGTTATCATTAATATGTCATGAATTCAGTGTCATGTTTTAGTTATCATTAATATTGTTAATCCATATTCCATGCATTGAAGTGTTAAAAATCTGAAAAATGCTAAAAACTTCCAAAGCGGAATTGCATAGAAAAGAAAAAAAAAATGCGTTATAGACAAGTTTCCTTCTTAGTAAGTGTAGATGTATTATATGATACATTGTTTTCTTACGTATTAGTATATTAATTTTGCATGGATCAACACGTTTTTCCGTTTAAAACAATTTTCCGTAATTTTGGCAGATTCTTTTTCACACGTTTTACTATATTTTAATTTAGCTATGTTTTAATGAGCGTAGAAATCTACTGTTCTTTAAAAAGAATAATTTTGAATGTTTAATTGTAGAATAATGGTGGTTTTAAAATGTACGTATTTTTTGAAAAAAATTTTGGCCCAGGCTTTATTTAACTGACCTTTCAACGAACCAGGCCACGCCGAGACAATCACTTTCATACGGGCTGGGTCAAAACTAGGACTAAAAATTTTGGGCCGCGAAGACTAGGAATGAAACCAGTCCCAGCTCTGTACAGAAAAAAAAGTTAGACCCGGACCGGCCCGATTCTTCAGGAAAAAAGTGAGACCCGAACCCGACGCCCCCCCCTTCCCCGTAAAGAGTAGTCACTAGGCCCGGCCCGAGTGCCGTGAATGAAAATAGACCCGGGCCGCGGGCTTGGCCGGGCTCGGGCCTCGGGCCATGCTCCGGCCCGTCCGGCACATTCTCCGAAGGGGGGGGGGGGATTGAAGTTTTTGACCATTGAAAACACAAAATTTCAAATCTTCCAGGGGGGGGGGATTCTCATTATTCCGTGGTGAGGAATGTCCCCCTCCGCGGGACACCCCCTGATTTCAACACTGCGCGAAACTTTCTGGCACATTTACAGACTCATTTCTAAACGAAAAAGAATGACACTTGTAGGCATAAAAATTGAAGTGATAATCGATAATAATAATCGAGCAGTTTTTTTTTTTTTCGATAAATGAGTTACAATTTGAGTTATAAGCAATTGTTGTTTACATATGTCAGTCTTTTCTTTTACTGATGGTAACTCCGTTACAGAATAGAAAGCATATGGGTCAGTATCTGAAAATTGGACAATTTGCGTCCACTGCCAATAATATTTCATTAATTATACTAAAACCAAAAACTGAAAAATGTAATATATTGTAACATTTGTTATAACAATTACCAGTGATAAATGGACATATAATGATGTATAAATAATTAATTTTAAGCTTTAAACAAACTAAACCATCATTTCAGTCCCTGTCCCCAGGTACAAATATCCAATATTGAATGTATGCTTTAAAAATTTCTATAAATATTATTAACTTTTGCTATTATATATTTACTAACGGGTATGACCGAGCTAAGCTCGGTCAAAATTAGCCTTGTGCTCAGTTCGATATTTCATTCTCATATATAATTCTTGCTGTTTAGATAAAATTGGCATGATCCTAAGCCATAGGTACCCACTAACCGAAATTTTTCGAACACACGACATAAAACACACGACACTCTTCTCGAAACCGAAAACGATAGAATACAAAATTTAGTCAAAATCGCTGAAGTCATTTTATAGATAAAATTAGCTTGACCCACAGTAACCCAAAAAGGACCTACAAATCTAAATTTACCGAACATGTGACCTATCCCAATGATCTTCCCGTGCTAGGAAACGGTGTAATAAGAAGTTTTGTCAAAATCGTTTGAGCCATTTTTTAGATAAAATTAGCTAAACCTTGACCCATAGTGACCAAAAATGACTGGTTAATCGAATTTTCTTGAGCATGCGACCTAAACCAATGGTCTTCTCGAACCCGAAAACGAAAGAAAACAAAATTTAATCAAAATTATTAAAGCTTGTTTCTAGATAAAATTAACTTGGCCCACAGTGACCCAAAAATGACCCATTAATCGAATTTTCTCGAACATGTGACCTAACCCAATGATCTTCTCGTGTCCGGAAACAGTATAATACAAAATTTTATCAAAATCGTTTGAGCCTTTTTTTTAAATATACAATTAGTTTGACCCACATTGACCCAAAAATAACCCACTAATCGAATTTTCCCGAACATGCGACTTAGCTCAATAATATTCTCATGCTCAGAAATGATATAATACAAAATTTTGCCATAATGTTTTGAGCCGTTATTTTAGATACACTTAGCTTGACCCACAGTGACCCAAAAGTGAGCCACTAATTCAATTTTCTCGAACATGTGACTTAGCCCAATGGTCTTCTCCTGCCCAGAAATTTTATAATACAAAATTTTGACAAAATCGTTTAAGTCGTTTTTTAGATACAAATAGCTTGGCCCACTGTGACCCAAAAATGACCCACTAATCGATTTTTCTCGAACATGTGACTTAGCCCTATGGTCATCTCATGCCTGGAAACGGTATATTACAGAATTATGTCAAAATGTTTTGGGCCTTTTTTTAGATTCAATTAGATTGACCCTGACCCATTGTGACCCAAAATGACCCACTAATCAAATTTTCTTGAACATGCGACCAAGCCCAATGGTATTCTCGCGCCCGAAAACGATAAAATACAAAATTTCGTCAAAATCGTTAGAGCCGTTTTCTAGATAAGCTTTGCTTGACCCACAGTGACCCAAAAATGACCCACTAATAGAATTTTCTCTAATATGTGACTTAGCCCATTGGTCTTCTCGTAATTCAAAACGACAGAATACAAAATTTAGTCAAAATCGTTATAGCCGTTTTTTAGTTAAAACTGACTTGACCCAAAAATGACCCACTAATCGAAATCTTTCGGACATGTGACCTAGTCCAATAGTTTTCTCGTGCCGAAAAACGATTGGATATAAAATTTAGTCAAAATTTATTGAGCCTTTTTTAGATATAATTAGCTTGACCTTGACCCATTTGACCCAAAATGACCCACCAATCGATTTTTCTCGTACATGTGACTTAGTCCAATGGTCATCTCATGCCCGGAAACGGTATATTACAAAATTTTGTCGAAATGTTTTGGGCCTTTTTTTGGATTTTAAATAGCTTGACCCTGACCCATTGTGACCCACTAATTGAATTTCCTTGGACATGCGATCAAGCCCAATGGTATTCTCGTGCCCGAAAACGATAGAATACAAAATTCCGTCAAAATCGTTAGAGCCGTTTTCTAGATAAACTTTGCTTGACCCACAGTGACCCAAAAATACCCACTAATCGAATTTTCTGTAATATGTGACTTATCGTATCGGTCTTCTCGTAATTGAAAACGACAAAATGCAAAATTTAGTCGAAATCGTTAGAGCCTTTTTTTAGATAAAATTGGCTTGACCCATAGTGACCCAAAAATGACCCACTAATCAAAATTTCTCGAACATGTGACTTAGACCAATAGTTTTCTCGTGCCGAAAAACGGTTGGATATAAATTTTAGTCAAAATCGATTGAGCCGTTTTTTAGATATAATTAGCTTGACCTTGACCCATTATGACCAAAAATGACCCACTAATCGAATTTTCTCGAACATGTGACCTGGCCCAATGGTATTCTCGTGCCCGAAAATGGTAAAATATAAAATTTTGTCAAAATCGATAGAACCGTTTTCTAGATAAACTGCTTGACCCACAGTGACCAAAAAATGACCCACTAATCGAATTTTCTCTAATATGTGACTTAACCCATTGGCCTTCTCGTAAGTTAAAACGACAGGATATCGAATTTAGTCGAAATCGTTAGAGCCGTTTTTTAGATAAAATTGGCTTGACCCATAGTGACCCAAAAATGACCCACTAATCAAAATTTCTCGAACATGTGACTTAGACCAATAGTTTTCTCGTGCCGAAAAACGGTTGGATATAAATTTTAGTCAAAATCGATTGAGCCGTTTTTATGGTTTCGTTCATCTGACGAAACCTTATTCGTCTCGCTCCTCTGTCTGTCTGTCTGTCTGTCCGTCTGTCCGTCACAGAGCCCGTTCTCAGAAACTATACATGTTAGAGACTTGAAATTTTGGGTACTTATAGCTGAACACCTCACATCAAACAACAAATCATAAAATTTTGAAAAAGTTGGTAATTAACCTAATTACGGGCTAATTAAATTCTAAAATTAACCAATCAACCTTTTGAATGCAGGTGAAAATGCACGTTATCGAAATGCTCCCCAGTTTCTCCTAATGGTTGCCAGTAAACTCAGCGGATGCTCCGTCAAATCAGCCGGTGCAGGGTTACCACGGAGTACTTTAAGCAATAAATGAAGTGGACCTTCAAAAAGCAAAATTGGATCTGCCGAAATAGCGGTCGTACAAATTCGTAACAGGTGTAGAAATACGCGGAAAAAATTCTACTTTATTTTGGTATAAATTTCGAATTTCTGCGTAGGATAGAACGCAAAAAATCCACTAAAAATCGATCGATAAAAATTTAATTTCTGTCTTTTTAAAAACAATGAAAACAGATTTCCATTCACCGGAAGGCAGCTGTCATCATTTCTGGACATATCGGCGCGGGAGAAATTTAAGGGAAGGAAAGTCTAATACGAAATTTAAACTTTTTAAATATTAAATTTTTCGATTAAATTTTTTGACATCCGGGCTGGAAATTTCTCGTAGATTCCATACATACCCGGTTCAAAGAGATTGCTTCATTACGAGCTGAGATATTAATTATTATTTTATTAATTCCTTTTATTTCCATCAAATGCCAGATTAAGATGGAGGCACGTGCTTTTTTAACGGAGATTTCATTTAAATTACGAAATTAACAATTTGCGTGGGGTGTTTCGACGGCGCGCTATGAGATAAGTATTAATTATTCAATATGAAAAAGTTTATAGGTTTATAAGTGTTCATCCCACTATTTCCGAATAGCAATTTCAGGAAATATCTTAAATTATTGTTTAAGACCGCCACTCGATGTCTTCGAAACTTTAAGATACTTTATAACACATAAGAAAAAGTGTAAAAAAGAATGGAGTGTGATATTTCGAGGAGTGGAGGGGGGGGGGACTAGATTTATTTATTAAATCTTAGCGTTTGTTATCGCGGAAAATGTTTTAAATTGTTGGTTAAGACTGCACCGCCACCCTCCCGACCATGTATCTACGGAGAGATTGCGCAAAGGAGTTTCGTTCAGATATGCTTTTGTTAAGAATAGAGTGCGCTCCCTGGTGGTGGAATGCGGAACTAACGTAACGCGATTTTGTTAAAATTAGGAAATATAACAAGGCGATCCGTTTGCAACTTTAAGATACTTCATGACACATAATAAAAAGCTTATGAAATAATGGTGCATGCAATTTCCTGTGAAGGGAGGGCGGGGGAGGGGCGCTGGATTTCTTTTTTTAAAAATAGCGTTTACGACCTTTTTAGGTGTCGTTTTTTGAGCACTATGATATACTCAGACACGTGCTGCTTATGAAATATAAAAATGTCAAAATTTTAGTTACCACTATTTCCGAATAGTACTTTCAGCAAATTTCTTAATTTCTCGCTTAAGGCCGCCACCAACTCCAGTAACACATCCACTGATAGGTTGTTTAACAGAGTTTCGATCTGATACACTTTTGTTATGAATAGTGTGCGCTCCCTGGTGGTGGAATTTGCAACTAACATAACGCAATTTTGTTAAAATTGTGAAATCTAACAAGTCGATCTGCTGGAAACTTTGACATAGTTCATAGCACATAATAAAAAGCTTATAAAAGAATGTTCCGTGCAATTTCCTGGGGCGCCTACCTATCTCGGGTGCTATAGACCCGATCCCCTCGACTAATATACCTACGGATAGGTTGTAAATCGGAGTTTCCTTTGGATAGAGGTTTGTGTAGAATAGAGTGCGCCCCTGGTTGCGAAATGTGGAACTAACAGATTTCACAAAAGGATAAAGTGTTTTAAAGGAATCGAATATTAAACGAAACCCTCTGTGCGATCTGTGATCACACTTACCCACTTGTTTAGATATAATTAGTTTGACCTTGACCCATTATGACCAAAAATGACCCACTAATCGAATTTTCTCGAACACGTGACCTGGCCCAATGGTATTCTCGTGCCCGAAAATGGTAAAATATAAAATTTCGTCAAAATCGATAGAACCGTTTTCTAGATAAACTGCTTGATTCACAGTAACCAAAAAATGACCCACTAATCGAATTTTCTCTAATATGTGACTTCACCCATTGGTCTTCTCGTAAGTCAAAACGACAGGATATCGAATTTAGTCAAAATCGTTAGAGCCGTTGTTAGATAAAATTGGCTTGACCCATAGTGACCCAAAAATGACCCACTAATCGAAATTTCTCGAACATGTGACCTACCCAATAGTTTTCTCGTGCCGAAAAACGGTTGGATATAGAATTCAGCCAAAATCGATTGAGCCGTTTTTTAGATATAATTAGCTTGACCATGACGCAAAATGACCCAGTAATCTAATTTTCTCGAACACGGGACCTAGCCCAATGGTCTTATCATGCCCGAAAATGTAAAATACAAAATTTCGTCAAAATCGCTAGAGCCGTTTTTAAGATAAAATTTACATACACACACACACACTTAGATGGGTTCAAACATACCCCATATTGAGATAGTCATTCGATCACCATTTGGAAATGTTGAATATGCTGCTCGTAATTCTCGGACGCTACCAGTACATCATCAAAATGTGGAAGGCAAAATTCACTTGCTCATTTACAGCAGCATTGGCTAAACCGAATAGCATATACAAAAATTCGAAAAGATCGAACGGAGTTATGACGGCTGTTTTTTGAACATCCTCAGGCCGCACCGGAATCTGGTGATAAGTTCTAGACAGATCCAAATCGAAAAAATCTTTTTACCTTGGAGCGCTTGCGTGTAATCCTGAAAATGAGGGACTGGATAGCGATCTGGAATTGTAACAATATTTAAATTACGATAGTCCCCACACGGACGCCAATCACCATTCGATTTGGGAACCATGTGCAGCGGGCTAGCCCGAGAGCTGCTGGAAGGTCTGCAACTCCCGGTAGACATAATAAACTGAAATTCCTGCTTAACCGCAAGAAGCTTATCTGGTGGAAGCCTGCGAGGCTTAGCGAACACGGGTGGACCTTTGGTTTCAATAATGTGCTGCGGGGGTTTAAGGGAGGCTGAAGTATCAGTAAGGCTAGGGAACTTATGAAGCAGTGTATGGAATGGCGTTATTTCAGAAACCATGCATATGTTACTATTAATTTAGCAATTACACCCTGCGCCTGCAAGTTGGTAATGGGGTCGTGCAACTTTCCTTGGTGCACATCAATAAGTAAGCCAAAATGCCGAAGGAAATCAACCCCAATAATTGGTTGCGAAACGTCTGCCAGAATAAATGACCAGTGAAATTCTCTGCGCAGGCCTATATCTAGCTTTAACCCGTTTGGGACCGTGGGTGCATATATGCACTGTCAAAAAGAGCATACAAAATTTGTTTTAGGCACCAGTAAAAAAAGAAAAGTGAAATGTAGTTTTTTTAATTAGAGCATTTTTATGATTGTTTAAGTAAAGGTAACTTTTTTTTAAAGTGGTGCCAACAGAATAAAATTTGTGTAAAAGCTGCCGGTCCCGAAGGGGTTAAGAGCTGTTGACCGAAGGTAGGAATAATCGCGCCATTAGCAGCAAAAAGTTGGAGTTTATCTGCCGTTCGCGTTTTATTAGCTTTTGACACAGGTAAGATGGACACATCGGCTCCCGTGTCGATTAAGAATTTCAAATGAGTAGTTCTGTCATTGAGATAGAGCCTATTTATTTGAATTATGCCGTCATCCTCAGATTTGAGTGACGGCCTTACTAGTTTCCCTCCCATGAGCAAGGCTTGCGGCATTTATTTGTTTTATCAGCAAATGTGGCATGGCACCAACATAAATTTTGATAATTACCGTTCTTTTCGTTACTTTTATCACGTTTATGCTGCCTAAAACGGTCACGAGATTTGGAACGACTCTGCCTGTTATTATTCCCCTTTACTTCCAACTTCTCCAAGCGTATGGAGAGAGCAAGAATTAATGATTTTAGCTCGTCATTACTCAACTGAATATGTTGTACTATGGAGGGCGGACCATTCGCGGCCATGATTCCATCGTCCATCTCGGCTAATTTGTCCAGTGGGTCATTAGATATTGCTAAAATTTGCTTAACATGAATGGATAGGCGCTGAAGAAATAACGCTTTCAGCAAATCATCTTGGAGTGGCTACCAGCCTTATTCCACATTTCTAGCAGGAAAGAGGAAGGTTTTTTATCCCCCAGCTATAGCACCTAGAATATATAGTGTGGAAATCGGCTATCCCTGTAATACTTAAAAAAGTGCTAAAATATTGTATCCCTTAAATGTGCAATGATATTGCTGCAATATGCAGATCGCAGCGACATCTGCAGGATATTTTCTACAACTGCAGGAAATTGCTAGTGTATACAATGTGATACTAGTAATACGAAAATCCCGCAGATGTCGCTGCGATCGACACTTGAAATTTTAGCAGTATCGTCGCACATTTAAGGGATACAAATTTTTAGCACTGTTTGGGTAACATATTTCCTCACTAGGTATTCTAGGCGCTGTACCCCAGCTGTAAACCAGAAATTAACTCGCGAATGCACTGATCCTCGCTCATCAAATATTGACCTATGAACCGCATTTTTAGCTTTTCATACCGTTGATCAGTGGGCTGCTCGCTAATGATGACGCCTACTATAGCCAACTTCTCAGGTTGCATTGATGTAAGTAAATGATGAAACTGCGTACAAAACAATACTGCCAAACTATTGTTTTGTTGTAGTCACAGGTAAGTATATATCTGGGAGTGTCATTTAATTTTTTTAAATTATTATTATCTTTAACTAATAGTAACTGAAAATAAAGCCTTTTGTAAAGCTTAGCAATTAATTTTTAAAAAATTATGCCTAAGGCCTACATTTTGTATGGTTTCAGTAATTTTAGTTAGTAACTGAAAGAAACCTCAGCACTTTTACATAAAGAAAAAAATATTTTCATACAAGACCTGAGACAAAAACAGAAGAGGGAAAGAGAAAAGCTGTTAATGTTGACATGCTTGTTGAGATATGATCAAACGTGTCAAACACATTCCTGTTTGTTGGTTTAAAAAACCACAATTTTAATGCTGCTCGACAGTCCCTGAAACTTGTTCCTACCATAAGTATGTTCTTGTAAATGAAACATTTATACGATGTTACCATGCATCAGCCTCAAGTAATTTTCAGAAAGTAAAGATATCCAAAGCTCTTTCAAAATTTATACTGCAGAAAAATGACATTTGTGCATAAGAAGTAAGCTAGGAATTATTAATGAAGTGAGACTTGCACATAGTGATTTCAAAGTTTATTTCTATGAGCCAGCAGGGCCAAGAACTTCAATCAAGTTGTCAAGAGATAACAAGACTTGGTTCCTACAACTAAAATTTTGAGAAAGATCAAAATTGTTGTTTTTAACCAACAACCAAGAATGTGTTTTGACATGTTTGATCATGTCTCAACAAGTATGACAACATTAACAGATTTCTCTCTCCCTATTCTGTTTTTGTCTCAGGTCTTGTAAAAAATATTTTTTTTTCTTTATGTGAAAGTGCTGAGGTTTCTTTTAGTTACTAAAACTACTTACAACAAAAATTACTGAAACCATACAAATTGTATGGCCTTAGGCATAATTATTTTTTAAATTAATTGCTAAGCTTTGTAAAAGGCTGTATTTATTGTTACTATTATTTAAAGATAATAAAAAAATAAATTTAAATGACACTCTGAGATAAATACTTACCTGTGACTAGAACAAAACAATAGTTTGGCAGTATTGTTTTGACATGTTGCCCTTGCCATATCTCAGCTTGTAGTTAAATCCCCATTCTGAAATTTCTTGTGCATAATACTACCATGGAAAACTATCAGAAACCAGAACTTCAGATTTTTATCTCATGCCCCACCAGAGATCAAAGCCTCAAAAGTGCAATTTTTGACATTTTTGAAAAATTTAGGATTTTTTTTAGCGAAGAGAAAGCAAGTCCCAGATCTGGAACTTGGCTTGTGAGTACAAGTACTTTCGGCCTATTTCTAAAAAAAAAAAAAAAAATTACGTCATGTTGACAGTTTTCCTTGCTACAAAAATTTCCCCTTGTAAACGGACAAATTTTGGAAAAAAACTGAAATTTTATGCTTAAATTTCACCAATAAGCAGTTAGTTTCGGAAACTACTCTATTACCAGATTTTTAGCCCAATGTATTCTGTAGAAATTTCTTTAATCCGCACTTTAATTGGAGAAATAAACGATGAATTATTTACAATTCCGTAAACCCTTCATGTGAGAAAATTGCTGTAGACGATGAAACAAAGATGGCCGTCATTCGCAAATAAAAATTAATAAAATTAAAATAATAGTCATTTTGAACTTCCATCATGTTAGGGTTGTTGTACAAAAAATTTCAGATTTTTTAAAAATGGTCTAGCAACGAATAAATGATTTTCTGGACCACTTGAAATGGATTGACCCTACAGCAACAATGTTGTAAGCCACAATGTTAATTATTTATCAATACATCCTCTTCTGATGAAGAATTAGAATTACAATCCACTGGAGGATAATCCCTGTCCTGTACACCATCGTCTGAATCAAAGTCATTTTCACTTTCACTACTATTTGAATCACTTTCAAACAAACACTCTTGCTTTACACGGCATCTCCTGCTTGTTTGTCTATGTGGCTTGTGCAATTGATGACTGAAAACATGAACATAGAATAGAGAAGGACTTCTCACGAAATAGGTTTTAGAAGAAGAAAACCGTTCCTTAAAAATTTGTCTAATAGATGGCGCTGTGTCGCACGGTTGTACTCTGTTTCGTCTGCTTCAATTTGCTCTACCAATAACTTCTTTGATCATTGAGATCCAGCCAATGAACGTTGTCCGCTAGAGGCACTGGTATGTACATGGTTGTATTCTAACCGTTGCCATCCCTTCATTTAAGACCAAAATCGCGACACGATATTCACACTATTTCGTGTGAAGTCCTTCTCTATTCTATGTTCATGACTGAAAATGAACTAAATATTTCATTTGGGGAAAAACAACTTTGACTTTGAGGCATAATGGCGCAATTTGTCGTTTTTTTTTGCAGAGTGGGTAGATCCTTTCCTGATGTTACATGTTCTCATGTAATCTAGATTTTTATGAAAATGTCGCTTATGTACCTTGTTCCTACGAACGCTTCAATTAATTTGAAATTTCGGAAATATGAAACGTTCTCCCAAATTGTCTAAAGCAACAACCCAACCAGATCGGCCATTAGAAAGGGAGACGAGAAGAATCGGTTCTAATGCACTTGGAAGGAACTCGGTATTGTAGGCGAGCCTTCGAAGAGGGGAAGGGGCTACAAAAAATTGTATCCGGACACTCACACGTTTGGCCACCCATGAAATCGTTTTCTTCTAAATTTTGAAAATATCTTAGAATTCTTAAAAAATGAAATAGGTTTAATTATTATATTTTATATTGGCCAAAGCACCCGGCGTTGCTCGGAATTTTAAGGATGTTTGTTTTGAAAACTTAATTTCAAAATTAAACATACAGTATAAAATAAACAATAAAAGAAAGCAATAAAGCCATCTTTATTTCCGTTCTTCACTAAGAATAAGCTCTAGGGACCTAAAACTTCGTGTAAATTCTAATATACATGCATGCACACACATATATATATGGAATAGATTTGAAAATGGCGAAAAGAAAGTCAAAGAACCTCAAAATGTTAAAATATGCCACTATTTCCATAACTGGGTTTTTATTATGTTTCAATACGTTTTTTCAAACTCATATGACGTTATATATTTACCTGCTGACGTTCATTATATTTCGAACATGACGTAACATTCACTTGTTTTAAAATTCGTCAAACTATTTATTTCATTTTCACTTTTCACGTGGAAATCTTGCAATAAAAAAGTTATGATGTAATGTTAATTTTTTATTTAAATTCTTCAAACTATTCATTTAATAACATTTTGCACGAGGAAATCTTGCAATAAAAATGTCATGACGTAATATTAACTTTTTTAAAAATTCGTCAAACTATTTATTTCATTTTCATTCTTCACGTGGAAATCTTGCAATAGAAAAGTATTTGTTGTGGTAAGAATTTTATTGTGAATTTTTAATTCTTGGCAACTACTATAACGAAAAATGTTTCAATTTGATAGGAAATTGGTGTTAAATGGGTGGTTTTTTATTAATTAAAAATTAACCTTTAACTCATGTTACCGGTCTCACAGACCGGTGCTTTTTTCAATTTTCATAGTTTAACTTGCAAATTTCAGTTTAACTACAAATAATACTGAAATTTTGTTTCGTTTGGAACTTTAGTACTAACACCGGAGACTTTTGAATAGGTAAATTTTAATTATAACACTCCTGTACAAAAAGTTTAGTACAAAAACAATATCCTATGAGTTAATCGCGGCTTTTATTCATCTTTCGACGGAGCGGTCTCACAGACCGCTTCGCACTAGTTATGTGATAATTTCTGTGACATCAGTTAAAGGTTAAGTATAAATTATTTCGATTCCGGATTACTTTAGTCGCCTCGGCCGTGTTTTAATACACATGTACAGTCGTGGAAAAAAAAAAAAAAGTAAACACCCCTACTAACTCCTCAACAAATTATCGTAGAAGAAAGTTATTGGTACCGAACGATTGGAAATAAAGTCTACTTTTAAATGATGTTTAAATAATGTATATAAAATTTGCTTAGGGGGCCATCTACATATTAAAACGAACCATAACTTCATTTTTTTCACTGGCAATACCCAATTCTGACAGCACACCCTTCAATTAGCCTAAAAACAAATTTTTATGCAATTCGTACCATAAGTTTCCGAGAAACTAATTATTTTAAAACGAGCGTATTTTAAGGGCTGTGTCCAAATTGAAGTTCGGTACTCGATTGTTAACCGAGAGAGCCCCCTTCTTGATCAAGGCACCTTAAGCACCACTCAAGCAGTTAATGAAGCCTGTTAGATAAGAGGATAGCAGAAGAAATTTCAAAATATCTACTCACTTCTATCATAGATGGCCCCTTAAACCATCATTTTGCCGTTTTCTAAGCATAATTTGAAAACTATTTGGAAGAAAAATGTGAATTTTTTTTAGTTTCATAAAGCAGCACTTAATAAATCTAAATCCATCAGAAAAATTGTAGGTTGCAATTCATAATTTTTTCGAATATTAATTTCATAATTCATATCATAAAATTATAAAAATTGCAAATTCAGCGTATTTATGTTTGGGCACATTAGTATTATTGCTACACAAAAAATTAGCACATTAGGAGCATAATTTCAGGAGATATAAATAAAAATATGAAAATGTAATTTAACATTAGAAGCATTAAATTTTGAATGTTTATAATTCAAAAACTTATCATTCAAATGACTTGAAATTTGGTGTCTAGGAATAGTTTGAACCGAAGATTTGAAATATCTTATAAAAATTGGGTATTGCCATTGAAAAAATGAGGTTTGGGTTCGTTTTAATATGTAGATGGCCTCCTAAGCAAATTTTATATACATCATTTAAAAGTAGACTTTATTTCCAATCGTTCGGTACCAGTAACTTCCGTCTACAATAATTTGTTGAAGTTAGTAGGGGGTGTTTACTTTTTTTTCCACGACTGTACGTAACATTTCACTATTCTGGCTTCCAAACTGTGGATTTGTATAGAATTACACAGACAGACAGACAGACAATTTTTCACTTTTATATATTAGATTTATATATTTATATGGGTGATTTTTTTCTCTATGTACAAACGTAAAATAAGTGCAATTGAACATAAAGTTTTTCCTTTCACGTGAAAATTTTAATTTAGTTTTTGGATAATTTTGGCCCATTTTTTTTCCACGACAAATATTCAAACCTACATATCACCCACCAAAATAATAAAAAAAAAAAAGGCGTGGAAAGACTTTTCTAAAATTTGTAGATTTTCCATGCAATGATCCTTATATTAGAAAAATAATCTTTTGTTAATACCGGGTGTCCTAAAAAGGACTGACTGATTTTAAAATTCAATAACTTGTAAACGGTGACAGATATTTAAAAAATTCTTGCAAGAGTTGCATGAGGTTAAAAGTTTTTTTACAGTGATTTTCGACTTTAGTTCAAATTACAAACAATAGATGGCGCTGTTAGCAATAGGAGCTAAATACAGGCTCGATTTTTTGGCCTTTCTATTCTTCCATGCGGAAAAAGGATACTAAGATGTATTGAATGGGTCCCGAAGTAACAAAAACGAGCCTGAATTTAGTGTCTATTGGTCGCAGCGCCATCTATTGTTTGTAATTCGAACTAAAATCGAAAATCAATGTAAAAAAACTTTTGACCTCATGCATAACCCTCCTGCAAGAATTTTTTAAATATGTCATCATTTGCAAGTTATTGAATTTTAAAATCAGTCAATCCTTTTTAGGACAACCGGTATGATTGACAACAATGACAAATTATCTTATAAAGTAAATTTATTATACAATATTATATACATGTATATGAAATATTAAACATTGCTTTTAGAAGTGACAACACATGCACTTTCATAAATTAACAAGCACCCTGAAATAATCAAGTGTTAAGCGTGTTTCACCGTGCATAATAATCTATCCGAAGATCAGGTGTTTTAATATCCATCACTACAAAGGAAATCTTTAACTAACGTTGTTCGTAGCTTTATGTAACCTTACTATCAGATTTGTCTTCATGTTCTGATATGAAAAAAAAAGTTTCAAACTCTTTTATTCAATTCTGTGGTGAACCAGTTCAAATAAAATTGAGTGCAGGGAAAGACGGGGGTAACGGAATGTCTAAAATAATGAACTCAGTTTTTCTCTCGTTCGTTCATAGTCCGGTCACACATGGTGCATCAGAGAGCTTTGCCAGAGGTTAACCCTCTCGCTGCGTAAGCAGTTCTTCACGATGAGCGTCTTTTACCGAATTTTTAATCTTTATCAACGGTTCTTTAAAGGAGAAAATTTTGACTATCGTAATTGGGGGAAATGTCTTGATTAAATCAGACAAAGTTTTCGCTAAAAAATAACTGGTGGAAACAACCAAATAGTTTTAATTTGACGGGAAAATGCATGCCCGAGCATATCTCGTGTTGCGCAGCGAGAGGGTTAATGGAACTTACTATCAACATTTCGCCTCAGTAAACCTGTGAATAGTTGTAAGTTGACGTTCGGTTTTCAAATGTATAATAATTTTTTGGACCTCATTATATGGAGCTTACACTCATCCGTGATAACTTATTTGAATCCCTCACTAAAATATTCTCAAAATGCAACTTAAAACGTAAAATTCATCCGCCACATTAGTTGTTTACAATGAAGGACATGCTGATAAATTTATTTCAAACGAATATTGTTGTGATGGGACATCACATGATAACGAGGATGGCAATGATATGGAAGATAATGCCAGTAGAGACTGCATTATCTCTGGAGAACAAGGTAAGGATGAATTTTGGTTCCAAAGCTACATGTGCTAATCTTGGGCCGATTCTTATTGTTCTGTTTGGGATGGTGATCAAGGAAGGCACAAATGCTGGCAATGCGATTTTTCGCTTTTGAGTTCTGAATTTAGAACTTGTTTTGAACAAATTATGGATGTGTGTGAGATGTTTGAAACGTGCTGAATAAGGTTTAATTGGTACCCTGCTAAACATTGTTATCTATAATAAATATTGTTATCTTTTCGTCATCTTATTTCCTATATGGAGCATGATGTCAAATACGACATTCCTTCGGAAAATTTATTAAGACCAGATGAAAATATTTCAACTATTTTCTGTCGGAGAAAAGAATTGTAAGAAGTGCTCATATCAATTACAGTTTTTATAGCCGATTAATGTGTCCAGGAAAAATCTCAGAATTTTAAGCTCTTCATCTTACGTCTACCCCCCCTCTCCCCTAATTATTTTCACAGTCCTACTTATTATATTCTGTAATAAACTATCGTTAAACTTATGTGGTCAAGCTGTAATCAAATTTCTGTTTCTTTAAATACAAGAAATGAATAATTTTGCTACCATCTTTAAAAGCTGTACGTTTACCACCAATTTAAGAACGGATTTTTCAGTTTCAATAATTTATATAGTTGAAAGATCTACAAAAATATCTTTCGCCTGTCATTTTCTGTTTTGCAATGTTTCTTTTTTCACTGTGATGAATAACATTAAAATTTAAAAATCATAGGATTGATGCTTTTTTGCATTCTCCACGGATGTCAACATGGATGACTACGAGGGACTTATCTGAGGGAATGTAGATATTGTTTTGTCATTAAAATGACGTGAAAAGGCACAAATTGTTTTATCAATGTGTAGATTTCTGTGTACAATCTACTGGAAAGATTGTTCTGACGTAGCCGCAGAAGCTTCTTCTGTCATAAAACTTAAGTCTGTGTTTGACCTGGACGAAGAAGAATTTCGAGTTGTCGGAACGGTTAAGTGTTGTTTCTGACCTCCGGCTACTTGATAGGATAAAGATGGCACCTCCTCTGAGGGACTTGCTTGGAATCGCACCACAGGGATGGGCTGCAAAATGATAAAGATATAGTAAGTTTTGCTATAAAGGGGGGGGGGGTCTAAAGTTACAGAATTTTGTCATCTACTTTAGCAGGAAAACACAAAGATTTTAAATTTTTTGCATTAACAAAGTTTTTAACACATGTACTATCATACATACAGTCTGAAATATGAGCTATTGTCTCCCGCTTCCATCAAGCAGTTTTTTCGCTCTGGAAGTAGGGTTATTTTGAAGGATTAAAGGAACGAGTTAATGTAAGCAACACGTAAAACATTTGGCGAGCAATTGCTTCAAAGTGTTTAAAAAAATTGTGTCACGTCCAAGAACTGAGAACAACTGTTTTTAGAGCGCCCTGTTTGGTGGAATTCAAGCTGATATCTACCCTATGCGATGCATATAGCGATAAGTTCGTCATTGACGAATTTACGAGAGATAAACTATCACAAGGTGCGTTTTCAACATATTTCCTCACTGTAAAAACCCTTAGTGTAATTTTACTCCATAAAATTGGAGGCAGCAATGCTGCCACCAATTTTATGGAGTAATTTAACTGATATAACTGGTGAAACGTTATAGATCTCTTGTGGAAGGTTACACCATAGTAGTGAATTCTGATATTTTCACATTATTATGATGTAATATTATACCAGTTATCTCAGATTAAATTACGTCAATTATATCAGTAAAATTAGTCGCAGCATGTTGCGACCAATTTCATGGAGTAAAGTTGCACCAAGTGTTTTACAGTGCTCTTGAGAAAGGAGGTCCTGGGGTCAGAAATTTTCTCCCATGGGGGAATATTTGATATTGGCTATGATAAGAGAGTACGTGAGATCGCAGCTTCAAGAATAGATTAATGGCCTACCTATTCTTCGGATAAACAAAAGCTACATTTAATAGGTTTCAAATAAATTTATTATTATTTTTAAATAAAAAAGTTTGTGACAGGAACGAGTACAAAGAATAGTTGATTGATCTTTTCATTAAGCACACACACACAAAGGATATTGCAGCTGTTTAAAGAGGGGGGGGGGGGAACTTGATGCCATTGATGAAAATAACGTGGAAAAAACGGCGTGAAGGGTGGGGGGAGGGTACTACCTCAAATGTTCTTTTCTCTTTCTGAGCTACGAGAGTGGAATGACACTTCGATTCGATGCAATGTGTTAATTTATATGGAATGGCATAAAAACATTTTTTAGTAGATAAATGAATTAATCTCTTTTAAGAATCATCCGAAACAAATTATGGGTTTAAAAACGTTGATAACTTTTATATGAAATATCATGGAATATAAATTTTATTAAGAAATTAAGAAGAATAGTTTTGGTAATCTCCTCCTTTTGAAAGTAGTTCTCAAATTTCCAGCTCACTAAACGCGAAACTTTCTGGCACATTTTCTGACTCATTTTTAAACGTAAAAACATAAAACAGGCAGGCCTGATATTGAAGCAATTTGGAACCGAAAGGAGTTTTTCATTTTTTGATTAAAAAAATTACTTATCGAGTTATAAGCGATTTTTGTCACGTGGCGACATGTTTTCTCCTTTCCCGCGCTGTCAAGTCCAGAAATTCGGTTCAAAACGTCAAATTTGACAGTCTTTTCTAAAAGACCTTTTGTCTTTATCAAAAAATGGAAAACACCGTTCGATCACATAGTTTATCAATAAGAACACCTGCGAATTTCAAATGTTCCGAACAAAAATGAATCCAGAAATGTGTTCGAAGTTTGGATTTGTGGCCTTAAAAAAGATTTATAAGGAAAGTCGACTTTTTTCCCTCTAACGGATATGAACGATAAAACTTATTAATAAAATTAATATAGTTTTAATATTGGATAAAAAGAGTCAGTGGTGTAGCTAAGGGGGGGGGGGGGCTTGGGGGGCTTCCCGCCCCGTGTGTCACCCTCTAAGGGGTGACATCCGATTTTCATTTGCAAAAAAATATAATATTATAAGTATTATATATTTTGGTAAAGAATTCCGACGTAAAATGAAATTTCTAGTGCACCACGCAACAGAGTTAATTTTCTTTTCTTGGAGAATCTGAAATTTTATGCAGAATGCGGTGTTTAAATTAGATATGCACCAGTGAACGAAAACCTACCTATCCAATGAGTGGGTAGCGAAAACAAACTTTACAAGAATGATTTTTTTTCTACATATCATTGACTTATGCGGACTATGGGATAAAGTGACGAGTCGCCCCTGTGGTTTCTAATGTGGGAGGACAAATGTATATAAGGAATGGTATGGCCATTTCCTGCATGCTACTTTTGCCTTCGGTTCTTTCGCCTTTTTTTTTTTTTCGAAAGCGATTGCACCCAGTCAATATAAATCTATAGTAGTCTACGATTGCACCATTGAGTTCCAGGAAAGGTTTTAGTTTGTAAACAAGTAGACCTCATGCTTGCAATCACTGCAATATTCAACCCCAGGCTCCTACGATTCGTATTATAGTATAGCCCTAATTCAACCATGAGGAGAACGTTGTTGTGACGTATAAGTCACGTGTGGTCAGAAAAGTTTATTTTAGCAACTAGCTGACCCGTCCGGCTTTGCTCGTGAAATATTCTTAAATGAACCTTAAATTTGTATGATTTTATATCTTTAACTTGATTTTGTTTGAAATACGTGCCCGCTGACTAAGTGAAAAATCGGTAAAAAAAAAAAAAAGATATTTAGCGGTAAAAAGGCTCAAGATTACTGTAGTGGGAAACGAAGGGAGAGGGGAGATATGTGTCAGACGACTGCTTAATTTTCGCGCTAAAATATTGTTAATTAACTGTAAAAATCTCTGACGTGCACGTAACCATTTTTTTTTCATATCGAAATCCCGAGTAAAAATTTTTGATTTTCAAACTGATTATTGCCAGAAAATCTTGTATTTCTACCTTCCAGCGCCAGGGGGTGCACCTGTTAACAAAGCACTTTTAGAACGAAACCCCAGCTTTTAGAACGAAACGTGTCCGCGCTGCCTGCGGCACCGCATCGCAGGCGTGCTCCGCACACGCTGTAAATCCCTTAAGTTTAACCTTCTACCGCTAGGGAGCGCAATATGCTCTATGTGAACATTTGACACTGGTCCCTGATGTCTGTGGTACCGTATAGCAGGCGCTGTGCACGCATTGCAAAATCTCTTGGTTCTACATTCCACCACCAGGGGGCGCACGCTATTCTAAACAAACCTCTATCCGAATGAAACTCCGTTATACAATCTATCCGTAGATATATTAGTCGAGGGGCTGGGAAACTCAAAATAAGAATTTTGAAGAAATTACATTAGGTAATAGTGGTAACTACTACTCATAAATCAATGGGCAATATGCTCTGTAAGAACATCCGACACGTGTTCCCGCTGCCTGCTGCACCGTATAGCAGGCATGATGCGCACGCTCTGTAACATCCGTTAGTTACAATTTCCACCGTCAGGGGCGAGATCTGTTTTAAACAAACCTATATCCGAACGAAACTGCATTATTCAACCTTTCCGTAGACATATTACTCGATGGGGTGGGGGACTCAAATAAGAATTTCAGAAATTTGCTGAAATTACTATTCGGAGATAGCGGTATCTACCACTCATAAATCAAGGGCAATATATTCTGTAAGAGCATCCGTCACGTATTTCCGCTGCCTGCAGCATCATATAGCTGGCATACTGCGCACGCTCTGCAAAATCTGATTGTTTCAATTTCCACACCCAAGGATGCACTCTGTTCTAAATAAACCTATATCCAAACGAAACTCTGTTATTCAGCCTGTCAGTAGTTATATTACTCGAGGGGGTTGAAGATTCAAATAAGAAATTTTCTTCGCTGTGTGTTAAATAGGGACGGAGATAATTAACTTTGAGTGATTACAAAAGTCAGAGCCCGCGAAGGTATTGTTAGACTTAAAATAATGATAATTAGGGAAGCAAAGCTAAGATTTAACATAGTTTTATGTCTTTCTGTATTCAACAGCTTCCAGATAATATCGCTCAGCCGGATGAGAAGTGATGCATCTCGGCAAAAGTAAATTTCACAGGAGAGGCAAAAGGAAAATCTGCATGATTTTACTGCAACATGAAATTATAGCGTTTAGCTCTGCATGTAGGAGTAAAAACGTGCATAAAAGCTTAAATCCTTAAGAATGAAGACGTAGGAGGAGGTTTGGAGGGCTCGGTAAGTTTACCTAACAATCTAGAGATCCTACATTAGAGAGAGATTGGACATTGACGAAATGTCCGCCATTTTCGTTACAAAATAGATGGAACGCCGTACAACGCAATGCATTTTCATCAGCGCCTAGCACTTTTTATTCTATTAAAATTCTGAAAATTTCATTTTATATGCCTTCAAAGAGTCTTTGAGAACATAAATATGAGCACATTTCCATTTTAATGAGTAAGAATTCTCAGAAAATGCATTTTTTAATCTATTTATTTTTTACTAATTAAAATAGTGGGCAGAGGAAGATTGGGTATGTAAGAACTTTATTTTAATTTCGCAGTATTTGAGAAAATAAGTTTTAACGATATCAAATAGAAAATGAACTATAGAATTCAATTTTTTAAAACTATCTATAATTTATTACGTATTTTAAAACAACAGTAATTATTAAATTTTCACCATCTTCGCATTGATGATTTCAGAAACAATAAAAATTTGATCATATCATATATCACTCCTATTTAACTATGTATGTGATTCAAAGTTAATTTAATATATACGCTGAAAATATTTTATGACAAGTTTCTACGTACTGCTACTTCTTTTTGATATTCTTTTTAAATACAGAAGTCTGGTAAATATATAGTATTAGAATGAGTATTGTTATCAAAACATTAAATGAAAGTTTAGAAAAAAAATTAAATAGGGGCACTGCTGTTAAAAGAAAGAAATAAAAAATATGAAAAACAAATTCTATAAATAAATCAAAATCCGATAACTAAGTAAAATCGCACTGCTGCGTATCATAAAACAGCCGAGTAAAAAAAAAAAATGCATTTTCTGAGAATTCTTACTCATTAAAATGGAAATGTGCTTATACTCATGTTCCGAAAGACTCTTTGAAGGCATATAAAAGGAAGTTTTCATAGTTTTAGTAGAATAAAAAGTGATAGACGCTGATAAAAATGCATTGCGTTGTACGGCGTTCCATCTACTTTGTGACGGAAATGGCGGACATTTCTTCAATGTCCAATCTCTCTCCAATGTAGGATCTCTAATACAATCGACCCCTCTTCTGTGGTCAGAAATGGACGTAGGGGAAAGTAGGGTAATGACGCTCAGAAGGGTAATCCCGCTCACCCAATATCTCTAAACAGAATAGAATTGAAAACGTGCGATCGCTACCGGCACCTAGCGAACTTCATCGTAAGTTCCTAGTAAGGATATAATGACCGTCGGAAGGAAAGTATTTTTGTGTCCTCACGTTATTAGTTTGAAGTTGTTTTATTGTAAAATTTTACAACATCTAACTTGAAGGTAAGTGTACACTTTTATTTTCAAATATTAATTTACTCATTATGTCTACAAAATGTATGTATACATTTAGCTGTACTTTCATGCTTTTATTTATTTTTGTAGGGCGTTGTTACGCCAATTATAATGCATTAAAACTCGACATGGCGATAACGGGTAATGGCGCTCGCGTGGAATTCCAGAAGAAGTGTTGCCAGTGGGCAACTTTTTTTAAAGTCAAATTTATTGATTAACACCACTTTTTTGAAATGGTAAAATTTCCCTGTTCTCGTCTTAATTAATATGTCATTAAACAAGGAGAATTTTACGATTTGAAAAAAAGTGGTGAAAATCAAAAAACCTAAATTTTAAAAAAAAGTAGCCCACTATATGTCTAACACAATATGTGTAAAGTGGTCACAAAAAGTCTGCAGTGATGTGAACAGCCCACACAACTACATATGTAAGTTTTGCCTTACTTAAAATGTTATATTCAAACTCTGAGCGCAATTACCCTACCATGCCGGGCATTACCGCTCAATCGAACGTTATTTAAATAAAACGATAAAAAAAATTCCTTAAACTTTTATGCAAATTAGTTGATTATAAACTGTTCCTTATGCTTTGGAGGTATACTTCGTTAATAAAATATTGATTTTTTGTCTAAATTTGACTAGCTATTCATGTTTTCCCTTAAGTGAGCGCCATTCCCCTACTTTCCCCTATAGTGATTTGATATGTGACGATAAATTGTGATTTGATACGTTATGTTAAATGGACATAGAGTGTGATAAAGTGATTTTCCGTATAACTACACTTTTGAAACTTTTTGTGTAGCAAGATACTGTGAAGTGGAATAAAACACAAAATGACTTTTTGCGAGATGTGTCATTTTTCTTGCGGGTTAGTGATATGTCTGTCGTGAAAAAAACAATTCTTTTTCTGCGATCAATTTAATGAAATATTAATTAACATATCCGCTTCTAACTATGGAATTTTAATGAAATTTAGATTTCTGGAATCAGAATAACATTCTGTGCACAGATTTGTAATTTTCCAACAGTATATATTTTTAAATTTTATAGAGCTTTGAACTCTCGAAGTAGTGTGGTTTTATAATCTGGGTCAGCTGTTTCGAAAATATATACTTTTCATTGGGAAATGTAATGGTAAAAAAAAAATATTTTCATTGAACCAGATTTTTAATTGATAATTCGAGTTCTAATTAGAGTATTCGGAATACTTTTAGAAATTCTGAAAGAGAAATTTTTTTAACGCATACATGTGTTCATTTGAAATCTATAAATGCAATATTAAAAAAAATATATATATATATATGATGTCTCTGAAAAACTCCAGTATCTTTATCGCCATTTCACACCTAGCACCTTGACAACCCTTCATCCTCTTGTGGAGTTTGAGAAAGAATTTTCTTTGCGGTCTGGTTTAAATCCAGGCTTTAGTTGAATTATGATTACTTTTACATTCTTTTAATTGGGGTCTTCAATTAATAATTCAATTAATTATTAGAAATTTAAAATTCTGAGTCTCAGGTGCATTAGAAGAGGGCTTGGATTACACTCACACGAATTTTCAGCCTTTTACGTACTTTAGATTTCTCTAGTCATCGCAGACACATATATACACAGACAGAGCGAAACTTCCTTTTATTAATTTAAGATTTAGCGAATGGAGGAATGGGACGAGAACTTTTCGACAAAGCGCTTTGATTTAGGATTATCTTCTTTAGCTACTCAATTTTGACTGAGAGAAAATATAAATATGCATTTTAAATGATGTTAGCGATAACACTTACTTTAAAAATATTTTATGTTGCTGTTATTAGAAAAAGAAATTGCTTTTAGAAAGAAAAAAACTCAGTGTAAACAAATGTAGTCTAAAAATTCTGAGACGCCTAATGGCTTTATAATAGGCATATTAATTAAAAATGAAATATAAAAATGCGTTTTTTTTTTAATTTAAATGTCTTGAATCTTAAATCGCATTTTATTCCATTATAGTCTAATGTTATAATATTTGCTTATACGATAAAAATAAATTTTTTATTTCATTTATTATACTTTTTTTTTTGAAGGATACTTCCGAATAGATTGAGTACAGATTATCAAAAAATAAAAAACATATTTATTTTGTTTATTTTTTCTTTCCTTTTTTTCTAATATTATTACTTTGTTAATATAAAGTTGTTAAAAGTTCTCCAAAAAAATGTTGTACTTTTATTTATAATAACGTAGAATTGCGATTGAAAAAATATGACTGGTATCTGTGTGTGTGTGGGGGGGGGGGGGTAGAAGTGACTCAATTTACATCCGTCCCGGGTGTCACCCATCCTAGCTACGCCACTGAAAAGAGTTAAGTTTTATATGCGAATGAAAAGAAAATTCTTTCGATACGGGTGAAACTTATAAAATTTAATGAAAGTTAATTAAAAAAACAAACAAACAAAGTTTAATGTGTTCAAAAAATCATAATGAACGACTAGTGAGAGCAATATAATCACGGTTCAATTACCATAAACTAATTTTCTTACCTGTCCGTTCACGCATTGTCCCACTCTGGCAATGTAAAGCTGATATTGAGATGCTACGCAAATTATGCAATAAACCTATATTAGATTAAATAGCCATTACTGTATAATAATACTTCCTTTCTACATCACATTAAAGATTTAATAAATAAATAAATTTAAATAACAGCAATGGGACAGTGTTTGGAAATGCATACTATAGTAGGAGCAGAAAAAATTGGCAAACATATAAATAAGCATAACTTTCTTAGGAAAACATTTAATAAAACAAAACCTAAGTTATTTTTCACAAAAAACTACTTTACAAAATACGTAATCGTTTATTTTTTAATATTTTCATCTTTTTGGGGCAATACACTATTGTAATCGTGTTTTCACTCAAGTGAAACAAGACTCCACAAGGCCATGGAATATACTGTCCTATTCATACAAATCCTTAACAATGAGTTTCCATTCCATAATACAGCTTGAATTTTTGTCTAGAAAGAGTTTGTTTTACTGATAAAATTTTCTAAGTTTCAGCAGAACTTTTTTTCCGAATTGTGAAAGTTATCTATTATGTATAAATATTTATCGTGTTGAAAGCTTTTTGTAGGTTGTTAGAGTTATCCATTACAGAACTGAACAGAAACTGTTGTTATTTTACTGCATTGACAGAACATAGATTTGTCCTGTAATGTATGTATGATTTCTTCAAAAAAGTACAGGCAGTTTATCAACGTGACAAAAGATCTGCATTGCACACTTCCATAAAAAAAAAGAAAAGAAAAACAGTGCCTTTCTGCATTTCCTTACCGTAATTAATGGACTCCCCTTTTGAGAAACAAATTCAGCATTTTCCACGAAATTAAGTGTGGCATATCTAGATTTCAAATTATTGCCCGAGCTCTGCACGATGGGAAGATGGGCTAGATGTATGGGAAGCTTAGAAGACGTTAAAGTGTTGAATTCCATGATCCCCAAGTTATTTTACTGTTTGTTATTTTTGGGGAAATACGCTTTTGTAATATTGTTTTCAAACCAATGAAACAAGAATCCATAAGGTCATGGGTTATAGTTTCCCATAAATCCTTAATAATGAGCTTCCATTCGCATAATACTGGTTGAATCCTCTTGAGAAAGAATTTGTTTTACTAATAAAACTTGCCAAATTTCAGTAAAACTGAAGTCGGGTACGTTTAAAGTTCTTTAAATTATTGAGTTCCATGTTCATCAAGAAATTTTACCGTTTGTTATTTTTAGTGTGATCTATTATAAATAACCATCATCCACACAATTCTGCGAATAGTCTATTGATAGACGAAAGTATTATGCTTACATTAATTTTCAAGCTGTATTTTAGACAAAAAAAAAAGAAAAAAAAAAACAGCAAATTGCACTAAATGACGTCTATCATTATTAGAAAAAGTGTTCTTCCGTTGTGATCCAGCTTTTATCTAAATACATTAATCCTATTCAAAACTTTTCATCACTTAATTACGTGTTCTAAGCGGTATCCTTGTTTTGAAATTAGCCTCTTTTTCAGCACTCAGGCTAGTCTAATACTGTGCATGTTTAGAAATTGGAGTCTGTTTTGGATTTCTATTTTCATATCATTTTAAATGTAATTATATATGTGTAACAAAAATCCAATCTTATAGAAAATAAAATTACTGCACTCCGTTATAAATATCTTATGCAGTGTGTTTCAATAATAAAAGCAAAGTTGTATCTAATTCTTAAGGCTGTGTGAAAATAATTGTTGCCCTCCATAGAGTAAAGAGAAAGAATAGAGATGAAGTGGGGGGGCTGGGGGTGACGCCAAAAGTTTAGGTTCGGCCCAAACACAACCATGTGATTTTGCGAAAAAAGAAGAAAACTTTTAGTAATACAGTTTTTAATTAATAAAATTAAATGCTACTTTAGAATGCTTAAACATAAGCAGATCATTTTCTTTTAGAGAAAAAATGCACGGTTGATGTCATAGAATTCGGTCCCTGTTTACGTGCTTGTTTTGTTTGGGCCGATTTAAATTTGAGCGATGACCCGCATCATATTGTATGCCGTTTTTACGGCAAATTCATCTCTATTCTTTCTTTTTACTCTATGTCCCCCCGCCCCCTACATTTCCCCCTCTCTACTATTTGAATCGTGCTAAATAATCCAATAACACTTGAAACTGGAAAATAATCGCTATAACCATTGTAAATTTTGGCTTATTAGAATGGAAGTTATGCGTTGTTGCTTATCAACGGGTTTTGTTTGAATTGCATTTAAATGATATGTAGATTTGATCAGCAATCCATGAATTATGTATTACGTATTTTTCGAATTCAAAGAAATTCAACTAAATTATTAAGATATGCAATACATAATATTGAGCGCTGCATTTTCGTTAATGTGTTTAAAATCGCAGTGAATATTTAATATGTAAATATTCTTAGAATAATTTTCAAAATGTATCACGATGACATTTATGTGCGTCTACTTCAAATCAATGGATAGTTGATATGCAAATTGCTTATAATGACAATTACTCAAAATATATCAAGATGGCATTTATATGCGTCATTTTAACATTTCGCTTTTCTGATATAAATACCGAATATAAGCCAATTTAAGTGAGACATCTTAATATGATTTTAGTGGAGCAATTACAGCGTGTACAAAAATCTTATGTATAAAGGATTAGTTTATTGCCTAAATACTGACATTATCGTTATTATTATAAATATTGCTTATGAATTTTTGAGACATAAAAATATCAATTGGTATTCAGGTTTAAATTAATATAATCAGTGTGTAAAATTTATATACTTACACTAACGGCACAAAAGACGATGTCGATTGCAAACAGACCACCAAGTTTTGGATCTGCAAACTAGAGATAGTGAATAATTTAGTAACATTACAAGGTATTTTAAAGAAAGCTGCTGATTACACTGTTCAATAAATTTTAACAATTTTACTGTTTATAAATATACATTGGATGTTTTCTGTGATATTATATCTGCAACCTAAATTATGTAACCAGCATTCAAGAGTTTTCATTTTTTTTCTGACAACATCAGTTAATTAAAAAATAAAATTTGCTTGTTTTAAATAAAAATTGTGTTTTTAAATTATAGTTCTTAGTTATAAAAAAAAAACCAAACACAATGTACTTACCATACAGTCCTCAGAAAAAGTTTAGACACTGATGATATTTAACTTTTAAATAAAAAATATGAACTCTTGGGCTATACAAATGGCTATACTTACTTTTAAATATATTCTAAACATTTTAGAACGGAAATAATGGTTTTAATATAGGACGATATTTAACTGAAAAAAGTGAAATTTGTATATTGTACAAGTTTAGACGCTTTCTTGATTTTTGGCAACTGTTCACGCAAAAATGCGACTTTCAAACTTATGACATCACTTGCATGAAGTATTGAAGGTCACCTTCAGTATTGAAGGCTATAGCATCGGTTAGTAAAGATGCCGCGAGTTAGACAGTTTCAGTCAAATGAAGTAATTGAAATATGAAGCTGAAATCGAAAGGGAAGACTGTTGGAGAAATTTCAGCTACTTTGAATCGTTCAAAAAAGTCTCTCTATCCAGTATTGTCTAAGGGTACCTCGATCAAACCAAAATATAGATCTGGAAGGCCTCGTGTGACCAAAAAACGAGATGATAGAAGGATCCATAAACTGGCATACACAAATGATAAATGTTAGTCCCATTAAAAGTGAGTCAGGGCATTCTATGTTAACGGATACGATTCACCGTCGAATTAAGGAAAGACGCGAAAAAGTTTACATGGAAATGAAAAAACAGTCAGCTTTGAAATCTCACTACAAATTGACAAGAATGCAGTGGGCTTGGAAACATCTGTCATATGGACCCCAGTGGTGTACAGTGATGAAAAAATGTGTAATTTGGATGGCCCGGATGGGTGGGCATATTATTGGCACGATTTCTGTACAGAGACTGAGACTTTCTTTAGTCGCCAACAAGGAGGAGGTTCTTTAATGATTTTGAGCCTCATTTTGCTTTAATGTTCAAGTATCTCTGGATTTCCAATGGTCGACAAGCAGCGCAAGACTATACTACATCCATTGGAGAACAATTTACAGCCATTTGGTGAACTTTTAACTGGTCCAAAGCATGTAATTCAGAAAGATAATGCGTCCATTCATATTGCATATAAAACAAAAACTTGGTTTAACTCTCTAAATATTATTTTTCTCGACTGGCCGGCGTGTAGCCTTGATCTGAACCAATCGAAAACCTTTGTTACATCATGTCTCGTAAGGTTTACGCAATTTTTTGACAATACTCTTCTGTTAATGAATTTCGAACTGCCGTTGAACGTGTTTGGTACGAAATAGACTCCCAAGTGATGCAAGATTTAGTTTCTTCCATGGAAAGTTGTATTTTTGCACTTGTGATGATCGATTCCCGCTTGTTGTCAGATGTATACTCCTGGATAATATATCACTAGTTTTTTTAAACACAAAACTAAGTTTATTTATAAAAATGCAGAAGGACAGTACAAATATTTGACGAGGACAAGACGATGAAAAGCACACAAACAATATATAGATTATATCCAATGTAACACATTACAATAATCCACAATTATACACGTAGTAATATTACACCATTCCGCTTCCACTTACAATACCAACTTTTTACATACCAGGGCCCGTAGCACCTGTGTAATTTTATATCTGACTTTCGTTTTATATATTAAAACTCTCGCTGGCAACCGCACGGCGTAAAAATAATCTCTTCACCTTTCATTCTGAAAACAGAATCCCCATCCCTTCTCTACTACGCTCGCCCGTCACATGTATCACATGACCAATTGGGCGCCGGCTAAAGAAATGCGCTCCAGATATCACAACCCCCACCCAAGATTGAAAATGGGGGAGGGGTCTTAGAGCACTAATTGCAGATAACGTTGACGCAATTCGATTTTAATTTATGGTTATCTTTTGTAAATACATAGATTGTCTATACTTTTGAGACAATGTTCATTTTGGTTTTTGTTATTATATATTAAGCAAAGTGTAGAATTAAAAAATTATTGTTTGTGAATAAAGGACAAGTCACAAGTAATATATGACAGTTGAGTTACAACAATTCGTTGCATACTTCTTAACACAGAAGCGTAATCGATCGTTGTCTAAACTTTTGCTGCGCACTGTAGTAGATAGTTTTAAATTACAAAATATGATATTTCTTATTGATTTTATGGCGCTTCAAAAGAAAATTATGTTACAAATTTTCTATCACCCTCCATCACTATCAATCATTTATTTCAATTTTAAGAAATTTTGCTTTCATATTTTGGATCATACAGAAATCTCTACAGCAATTATGATAAGCTTATACAATCATTTTAATTGCATTCGATCTACATAATTATATTTTTACTTATTATCTCAATAGAATGTGTAACAAGAAAGTAGAAACAAGTTTTATTTTGGTAATTTTGTTTATAAGACCTTCATAAATTTTCATACTAAATTTCATTTATATTTATAAAATTCCTTTTTAATTTTTCTGAAAAATAATTAATACAGCAGCTTTCCAATATTGTAAAAGCAGAGTTTAAAGAGAGAACTTTGTTTAATATTGTTAAGCCATAAATAGCGTATCAGATATTTTGCAGGATGTATTTATGAAGGAAATGTTTTTGTATTTTAGTAAGTTTTACAATTTGATGATTTAATTATCATAGAAAATTTTAATTATGCAATAGAATTCTTAATTTCATCCTATGCACAGTCGTGAAAAAAAAAAAGGTAAACACCCCTTACTAACTCTGCAAAAAATTATCGTAAAAGAAAGTTACTGGCACCACACGATTGATAATAAAGTCTACTTTTAAATGATGTATATAAAATTTGCTTAGGGGACCATCTACATATTAAAACGGACCCAAACTTCGTTTTCTTCCATAGCAATACCCAATTTTAACAAGCTATTTCAAATCTTAGGTTCAAACTATGCCTAGACACCAAATTTCAAGACATTTCAATGATAAGTTTTTAAATTATAAACTTTCAAATTGTAGTGCTTCTAATGTTAAATTACATTTTCAAATTTTTATTAATGTCGCCTGAAATTATACTCCTAATGTGCTAATTTTTTGTGTAGCAATAATACTAAAATACCCAAACATAAATACGTTGAATTGCAATTTTTATAAATTTTTGATACGAATTATGAAATTAATATTCGAAAAAATTATGAATTGCAACCTACAACTTTTTTGATGGATTTAGATTTATTAAGTCCTGCTTTATGGAAATCCAAAATTTCACATTTTTCTTCCAAGTAGTTTTCAAATTATGCTTAAAAAATGACAAAATGATGGTTTAAGGGGCCGTCTATGATAGATGTGTCTAGATATTTTGAAATTTCTTATGGTATACTGTAATCTAGCAGTCTTCAATAATTGCTTTAGTGGCGCTTAAGATGCTTTGGTCAAGAAAGAGGCTCTCTCGGTCAGCAGTCGAGTACCGAACTTCAATTTGGATACAGCCCATAAAATACGCTCGTTTTAAAATAATTAATTTTTAGGAAACTTATCGTACGAATTGCATAAAAATTTGTTTTTGGGCTAATTGAAGGTTGTAGAGTTCATTTATGGTGTCAGAATTGTGTACTGCTATTGAAAAAACAAAGTTCTGATTCGTTTTAATATGTAGATGGCTCCCTAAGCAAATTTTATATACATACTTTAAAAGCAGACTTTATTACCAATCGTGCGGTGCTAGTAACTTTCTTTTACGATAATTTTTGAAGAGTTAGTAAGGGGTGTTTACTTTTTTTTTCGTACTCACCGTAGACTGTACATTGACATTAATACAGGGCTACCATAAAATATTAATTCATTTTCGAAATCCTATATTGCAGTTGTGGTTGTTTCCGCAACTGGCTGCTGATTTAAGAGACCAACAGGACAGGCACCCCCTTATTGGAACATTCAAGTTCGTCGATACCCGAACGATGAACTTCCACATAGCTCGATTGGGCGTCTTGGACATGATGACCTCGCTTTGTTCCTTTGGCCTTCCAGGTCACCTGATTTAACGCCTTGTGATTTCTGCCTTTGGGGGGGGGGGACATTAAGGACCTTGTTTATGTACCCTCACTACCAAAAATATTAGAAGAGCTCAGAGAACGGGTCAATGCTTTACTGATGACCATTGACAGGATGACGCTACAGACTGTGTAGAACGAGTTCAATTACCGCCTGGACGTGTGCTGTGTCACCCAGGGGGCACACATAGAACATTTGCAGAGTGTGCAGAGAACTTGGTGGCTTTGCGGTTATTTTCATATATCACTCATATTTGTACGTGTAATACTTTTGAATATATAGCTTTTGAAAATTTATGAATCTTTATACCGGGTGTCCTAAAAAGGACTGACTGATTTTAAAATTCAATAACTTGTAAACGGTGACAGATATTTAAAAAATTCTTGCAGGAGGGTTATGCTTAAGGTCAAAAGTTTTTTACGGGGATTTTCAATTTTAGTTCGAATTACAAACAATAGATGGCGCTGCGATCAATAGACGCTAAATTCAGGCTCGATTTTTGGTACTTCGTGGCCCGGATAATACATTTCCATCTCCTTTTTCCGCATGAAACAAGAGAAAGGACCAAAAATCGAACCTGTATTTAGCGACTATTGCTTACAGCGCCATCTATTGTTTGTAATTCAAACTAAAATCGAAAATCACTGTAATAAAACTTTTGACCTTATGCATAAACCTCCTGCAAGAAATTTTTAAATATCTGTCACCGTTTGCAAGTTATTGAATTTTAAAATCAGTCAGTCCTTTTTAGGACACCCGGTAGTAGCCCTGTATTTAAAATATGAACTTGTTTTTCTTGAATTTGTTTTACATATATATCAGCATATCTAACTGAAACATTATTTATTAATATTATAGTACATTTAACTGAAGTGTTATTTTTTAATATTTCAGTACATTTAACTTAAAAATATTTTTAAATATTTCAGTTACATCTAACTAAAATATTAGCGCACACGCATACATGTATAAACTCATAAACACCATCAATATTCATTATGAGTTAGATTTGATTTAATAATGAGTAAAAAATTTCAACAGTCATTACTTCATTTTCTTATTAATATTTTTCTTTCATCTTCTTTGCTATTTTACTTCTTTAGCACATACAGTCTGTTAATATTTTCTTAAATGTATCACGCACAAATAAGTTCCGAAATATGGTCATCATTGTTTTCTTTTGTAATTATTTTTACTCATTCGCTCCTTTACGGTGCTGCATAATGTATTAAGGAAGCAGTTAAATGAACCATTAATAATATTCATGGATCTTTTTATCATGCTTTTAATTTCTCAAAGAACAAAACTGATTATACGCCCATAATAACTACATTCGATATTTATTTTTTTCGCATTGTTTTATCTTAGTCCAAAAGGCTTTATCATATTTACAGTCAACTAAATAGATAGCTCTATTCAAAGTTGAAAGAATACTGCAATTTTTCGCTGCTTTATAGAAAAAATACTTTTTTTTTCTCTGGTAACTTTTTTCAATGTTTATACTGATGGTTAACCAATGAAAATATCAATAGATATTTCCTTTATTGTTCTATCATTATAGTAAAACAGAAGCTAAATTACTTTTACTGCGTCAATGTTTCAAATTTTTGTTATTTTTCTTTATTATTATATCGTATCATTGTTTTTAAACTCGATATGATCATTCAGATGGCAAATGACGTCTTGAAACATATATTAGAAATGCAATGCGAAATAAAGAAAAGATCATCTTACGACGAATAATAAATATGAATGGAGGGTTAACAATTTTTCATTTTTCCATGTTTGATGTCGAGATTTTTCCTAACCCGATAAAAAATATTATTTATCATTTATCTTTTACATGCAAGAAGAAGATATCAAAACTATTGTTACCAATTCTTCAATGATGTATTCCACACAATTCGATTTGTAATTCAATAGCGGGGGATATTTTTTCCCTTTTAAATAAATTGAAGTTTTGCATAAGAATTAGGATTGTAAATTTTACTTTAAAAATACGCAGAAAAATAATCGTAAGCTATATTAAAATGTGTCAATATCCTGTTTCATCCAAAAATTTACGATAATTCTCAATAAATAAATGAGAAATATTTTATATCAAATGTATTTTTAAAAGTTTAAAAAAAAGCTACACAGTCAGAAATAATATTAATCAAAATTACATAACTCAAGTGAAAAACCTGAATGACAGAATTACTTTAGTTCTATGTAAGAGGAATCCAAAACGACTCATCATTCAACAAATCGAAAAAAAAAAAAAACACTTCATTTTTCATTTAAAAGAAAATTAAAGGTTATACAATGATATATTTTCTTAAAAGAAAAAATGGATCATGTATCATGCTTTTGATGAGATTTTCTTGCCGAAATACAAAATAAAAGTTATACTTACAGCATCGGCAAGGAAATAGAAAGATGCTACGAATTCTAAAACCGTCGCTAAGGAAACCGATGTCAGATATGGGAGGAAAAGCAGACGATTTTCCTAAAAAACAATTTTGAAAGATCTATTATATTTTCAAATTCTGGAAACTTCAGCAATAAAAATAATACTAGTTCTAAGAAAAAGTATAAAGACAATTTTTTTTTTTACTGCTTTTATTCTTTAACTTTTTTTGTTTCTTCTTCTGTTTTAAATGCAGATTCTAAAAATTATTTTTCTCTCAAACATCTGTTATGTGTAACATGTTTCATAATATTTAATGTAGTTTTGTACATTCCAAGCACTAACAAGGAAGGGCTCCTTACGGGCATACTCAGAAAAATTTGAAAAAATTACCGAATGTTCTTCTCATGTGGATATATATATATTTGTAAAAAAAAATTCGGCGGAACCTCGATAGAACATATGTAAAAAAGAAAAAAAGAATATGAAATAAAATGAAATAAAATTTCAAAAAATACGCTTATATGTTGAATACTCTTTAAGGGAAAAACTTTTTATGTTGAATTTTTTAAATAACTAAAGTTTTTTGTCATTTTTAGTTTATTTTAACTATAGTTTTGTCACATATATTTATGTGTATTTATAATGAAATTTAATTATCATATTTTACGATTTAAAACAAAATTTAAATCGTAAAAGTTGTAAATTTAAGAGTTCTTCAATATGGAACTGTATAAAGGCATAATTCTTCATGTGAACTTTATTTTTAAACAGTCTTTTAAATTTAAAAAAGGTGGCTATAACTTAAAATAGATATTTACATCTTGCAAAACACAGAAAATATTTTTCCAGCGATAAAATTAAATAACTAAAGCAACAAGAAATATGTATGTGTAATAATATATATATATATAATAAACGCTTTCATTGATCAAGTTCAAATTCATTAAATATCGCGCATTCGAAAAAAAACAATTAAGCAGTTTTCAGAAGCATTAAAATCGTTTGCTTTTGGCGAGGAAAAATACTGCTCGCCAAATTGCGCATTCGTATTTTCGCGCCAAATATTCGAAAGTACTACTTTATTTTTATTTACAGACTTTCTGCTGGAATTCCGCCGCTAAATTGAACTGATCCTTTATTACATACATAAGTAGTTTCACTAGCATTTTTTTTTCAACATATTCTGAGTATTCCCAGTAAGGCGACCTTCTTTGTAAGTAAAATGAAGGAAGATATTGTACGACGTAAATTAAGGCTTTCTCTCTCTCTCTCTCTCTTTTCAATTAAATTAGATTTCCATTCCTGCATGAAAAAAGCACAGAATAAATCTAATTGCAGTGTTTATCAATATATCTCGCAAATATTTTTTCTTGAGTCGAGTATATTTTAATATGAGAAAAACGGGGCTAATCGTATCACGTCATCATGATATTTTATGTGGAATCAAATTTTTGTGAACATACGAAAATATTTTTTTAATTTCTTTTTCAGTAATTCATTTTCATGCATGAAATTTCTAGATACATTTTAAACTGTTTTTCGATTTTTTAAATTTACTGATAAATTGTGAAATTAATTAAAGTACGTAAAATGTTAAGTGTTGTTTTAGTTGTTCAACGAAATTAAAATAATGAATATTAAATTATTATATAACATTTTTTTGTAATTGTAAAGCATTACTTTTTTATTTTTCCAAATAAGTTATAATTTTGCGATAATTCTTGCAACACACTTTATAAAATTCATAAATCACTGAAATACGTTTATATGTACATGGTTATTATATTTTTCGTCTCGAAATAAAACGTTAGTCTAATTATATATATTTTTTTCAATTATACCAATTTTTTAATAAGTTATGTTATATTAATTTTCCTCAAGATATTTTTTTTTGTTTTAACAAGTTTTTAACAGAATTAATGTTAATGTCGGCTTGGGCACAAAGAGATGCTACAAATTCTAAAACAGTGTTTAGGAAAACCGATGTCAGATATGGGAGAGAAGGCAGAAGTTTTTCTTTTAAAAAAAATTAAAAAAGATACAACGTGTTTTCAAATCCTTGAAGCTTAAGTACTAAAAATAATAGTTTTAAGAAAAATAGCAAGAGTAAAAGCTCTTTTTCTTATAGGATTTATTTTTTTAAACCTTTTTTATTAAATGCAGATTCCAAAGATTATTTTTCTTTTTTGCATAGCTACTATGCGAGTAAAATGTTACTGCACACTTAATGCGATTTTTTTTATATTCCCAGTAAGGAATAAAAACAGAAAGATATTATATGCTCTCTTTTGTTGTTTTTAATGAAATTAGATTTCCTTTCCTGCTAGGGAAAAAGTGGGGTAGGGAAAAAAATCTTAATGCACGATTTAAAAAAAATATCTCAGCAAATTGTATTTCTTATGTTCAATACATTTTAGGTGAGAGGTAAACGAAATTACATTATATCACGTCATAAACAAATTTTATGTAGCAGCAAAATTTTGTTAGCATCAAAACAGGTTTTTTTTTTTTTTCCAGTTTTTTTTGCAATAATTAATTTTTGCGCATTATTTTCTGAATGTAGCTCAAAATTATGTTTCCGTTTTTTGAAATTCATAGGTAAAGTGTGAAATTTGTTTATATATATATATACTTGAATATAAATTACATTTGAATCAAAATTTATCTTACAAGTACATATATATATAACCATTATAGAATATTACAAATTATCACCTATTTTAAATATATATTGTAAACTGAATATTAAGACATGATACAAGCATTATACATTTTAAATTTGGAACAACAATTATTAAATTAAGTAATTATTAATGAAGTTTTAAGGCTAGATTCAAACACATATAAATGAAGTATTAAATAAGATTCAAACAGTACAACTTTTAAATTTGGTAAAAGATTAATATGAACAGGATGAATGCATAATATATATATATATATATATATATATATATATATATATAACCATTAAATAAACATTACCGAGCACCAACAAAAACTGTGAAATTATGAATAAAATAGCATATATATATATATCATCATCATCATCATCATCATCAACTGCTCAATGTTTTTTCACACTCAATGTTTTTGACGTCATCATCAACTGTTTTCAATCCACTGCTGGATGTAGGTCTCCCCCAGATTTTTCCAATGTTTTCTGTCTAGTGCTTTAGTCATCCAATTTACACCGGTTACTTTTCTGATTTCATCACTCCATCTTACTTGAGGTCGTCTTCTTGGCCGTTTTACATCTCTGGGATACCACTGTAGGGTGTTTGTGCTCCATCTATTGTCTTGTCATCTTGCAATGTGCCCAGCCCATTTCCATTTTAACCGTTTAATTCTTTCAATGATGTCAAAAACTTTCGTCTGACTTCTTATCCAGGTTATTCTTTTTCTGTCTCTTCTAGTTATACCTAGCATACATCTTTCCATACTTCTCTGTGTTGTTTGCAATCTTTGTACCATCCGTTTTGTTAGCGTCCATGTTTCTGCTCCATAAGTTAGCACAGGCAAAACACATTGGTTAAACAACTTTCTTTTCAAACAAAGGGGCATGCTACTCTTCAGAATAATATTGTTCTTCCCAAAAGCACTACACTAATAGATTATCCATAAAGAAGAAAACAGTTAGGCATCTTTCTGTAGTTCACCCCGTCCGCTACGTGGCGTGCGACCTTGATTGATGTGACCTCGCCTTAAATCTTGCGGTTACCTCACCCATTTAAGATAGGACGCTTACTTATATCGCTTTGGAATAAACTGTCTGATGTGTGCGATGTGGGCCCATGTGGACTGTGGTGGGAGCGAAACACCAGACTTCATTTGTGATTTTTTTTAAAAATTAAAACAATTTTTCAAAAATCTGATCATTTGTAGATAATGTACTACTGTTTACTCAGTAAATATTCTTGATTAGTCTTGTAAATCCTGGTTTTTCTTTCACTTTTAATATATTCCTTATAATCCTATACCATATTACCCGAAAAGTGTAATTCTTTTTTAAAATCTGAATATTGATATGTATTTTTCTTCTTCTCCTTTAAACACATTAGAAATGCGTTAATAAATAGTCAAAGTTTGTACTTTATTAACTTTTAATGTATCTCAAAATCTTTATGTTGACTTTCAAATTAAAACGTAAATAGTATTCCATATTCCATAATACCTGAACTTCTCTACTTTCCTGGAATAGTTTTAATTTAAGGAAGTTGTGCTATCTTAGTTTAATATTAACTCAGTAGATTGCAGTTCTACAAAATATTTTCCCGAATTTGTCAAAATGGCTTCCGTATGTAAATAGAAAGCAGTTTAGAATGTGATCATTTAAGTGTAAGTTGTGCTTGTTTTTTTATGTTTGTACTTAAATGTTAATTATGTATTTAATTTCCAAGCTATCTCACCTTTTGTGTAAAATGATAATTATTAATTAATTAGTTAAAAACACAAAAGAACTCAAGTTAAGTGTTAAAAGTAAATGTTTGTTACTATTTAAAAAATGAAAGTTGTTGCAGATTTTAATATCTGAATGACTCCTTATGACAAAATAAACCATACACAATTATAAAGAACTTTATACGAATTAAAAAGGTATTTTTTAAATTTTTGCATTACTGATATCTGAATTTATATAGCTATCGTTCGGTGGGCTAATGTGTCAGGTTTTGTTGTTGCTCTTTTGACATACTGTACATAGTAATAAATGACCTCAATTTAAAACGTACTTACTGTGAGGAGTCCAAGAATAAGTATTACAGATGAGACTACGCACAACAAAGAAAATAACAGAAGGAGCAGATTGAATGTCAGGAGTTCTGCAATGAAAAATATAGCAATAAGAACAGAGAAAGGTTGGACACGTTTTCAAAAATCATAACTTTAAAAGTGAGGAAAAGCAATAATTTTCTTTGCAAAGTACTCGGCAACCGTCACACCAAATGGCTGGCGGTATTTTGATCCGTTATTCTACGCTCTGTACCGTCAGAATGCAAGTACAGTCGTGGAAAAAAAAAAGTAAACACCCCCTATTAATTCCTCAACAATTTATCGTAGAAGAAAGTTACTGGTACCGAACGATTGGAAATAAAGTCTACTTTTAAATTATGTATATAGAATTTGCTTAGGGGGCCATCTACATATTAAAATGAATCCAAACTTCATTTGTTTCAATGACAATACCCAATTATAACGAGATATTTCAAATCTTCGGTTCAAACTATGCCTAGACACCGAATTTCAAGTCATTTGCATGATAAGTTTTTGAATTATAAACATTCAAAATTGAGTGTTTCTAATGTTAAATTACATTTTCATATTTTTATTTATATCTCCAGAAATTATGCTCCTAATGTGCTAATTTTTTGTGTAGCAATAATACTAATATACCCAAACATAAATACGCTGAATTTGCAATTTTTATAACTTTATGATATGAATTAGGATTTATGAAATTAATACTCGAAAAAATTATGAATTGCAACCTACAATTTTTTTGATGGAATTAGATTTATTAAGTCCTGCTTTATGAAAATCCAAAATTTCACATTCTTCTTCGAAGTAGTTTTCAAATTATGCTTAAAAAACGGCAAAATGTTGGTTTAAGGGGCCGTCTACAATAGGAGTGACTAGATATTTGGAAATTTCTTCTACTGTCGTGTAATCTAGCACGCTTCATTGACTTCTTAAGGTGCCCTGATCAAGATGAGTGCTCTCTCGGTTAACAATCGAGTTCCGAACTTCAATTTGGATACAGCCCTTAAAATACGCTCGTTTTAAAATAATTAATTTCTCAGAAACTTATCGTATGAATTGCATAAAAATTTGTTTTTAGGCTAATTGAAGGGTGTAGAGTTTATTTATGCTGTCAGAATTCTGTACTGCTATTGAAAAAAACAAAGTTACGGTTCGTTTTATTATGTAGATGGCCCCCTAAGCAAATTTTATCTATATCATTTAAAAGTAGACTTTATTTCCAATCGTTCTGTACCAGTCACTTTTTTCTACGATAATTTGTTGAGGAGTTAGTAGGGGGTGTTTATTTTTTTTTCCCACGACTGTAGTATGTGCAGACGCAAATATCTCCTGCAGATGAATTTTAGCATCGACCTAGGTTTCGTACATAAAGTTTAACCTAAATTTTGTAATTTTAGCAAATGTTTTCGGATACAGAACAACATCTTGAATTTGTATTGAAATATATTAAGTATCTACTGCTACAACAATGAATTTTTTTGAGGTATTTTTTAACAAATAAACAATAATAACATATAGGGGAGATGGGGGCACATGTGAACAGTTCGCATAAATATAGCTTTTTCTCATGACTGGATTAATTTCTATAAACAAAACCTACTCAATATAGTAAATAGAACTTCGTTTCATACATGGTAATTTTTTTTAAATCATCTGTATAGTTCTTCTTACATTTTTTAATAGTTTTATAAATTCGAAAAATTGTTCATATGTGCCCCATCAGCGGGGTAGTTGTGAACACACGTGGGGCACATGTGAACACAAGGAAAAAATATCCTTTGACATGCTTTTTATTCTGTTATTCATTTGTCATCGTAATCATTAGTTAATTGCCTGTGAAATTCACCTTAAAGAAATATATATATATATATATATGTATGTATATTTCTCTAGTTTCTGGGTGATATGTTTAAGCAAAAGATTATAAAATGAAAGTAAGTAGATTTTGGGAGTGGAGGCTTAGATGATTCATTAAGTATTGCTGAAATAAAATAAAAGAATGAAGAAGCAATTTTAAAAAAGAAATTAAAACTTTTAAACTTTACTTAGGTGTTTTTGTTTGGGGAATATTTTAGGGAGGGGAGTTTACATACTATTTATCTCAAATCTGCCAAAATACGAAAGATTCCCACTGCTGTATTTGCCTTATTTACTTGTATATTATAGATAAAAGAAGGGTTTTTTAATGATTTAAAAAATATCTCGAATATAAACCCCCCCCTCCCCTAACTTCTTTTGCTTTTGAAAGAGGGAGGGGGTTACAATAGGGATTTTACGGTAGTTATCAGTTTAAAAATTTTACTTTCTTAAAATATTACTCATATCTATCTCCATTCAAAGCATCATATACATAACTGTTTTAGATATGGAAGTAAGCCATCATTGCAAGTTTAGAACAAATGTAATAGAAAAATTTGAAAAGTTGTTCAAGGTAATACTTTTGTATTAACAATGCATAAAAAGTATTGTTGTACACTGTTTAGTAAAATAATATAAAACACTTATTGCATTTTAGAAAACATTAAATTTATTTAAAGTATAATTTAATGTAAACGAGCTTGTTGCTCTTTATGTATTTGGTGAAAGATGTGTTTGATGAAGTTTCAATGCAAAATCAATTTTGTGTGAGGAAAATATCTTCTATTTCAGGAAAATTATTGATAATGGAACTGACATTATTTATCATTAAGTTAAATGAAAGGAACAGAATCACAGAATGATTATTGGGGCACTTATGTACTGTTCACATCTGCCCCAACTTTTCTGTTCACATGTGCCCCACATTGCTGCTTCTGTTAAATTGATAAATCATTAACATGTCTCAATTTTAGAAGAAAAAAGAACTTTATTAAAATATTTATTAGTATTCATAGTATATGTTAAAATACTCAAATTCAAATAAATGAATAAATAAATAAAGTTATACGCTTATCAACTTGGAACAAAGATTTTACTTTTGAGATCTAAAAACAGTGTTTTGGTTACAGAGGACGAACAAAATGTCAAAAAGCTTCAAAAAAATTTTACCATATGTCTACAGGTGCTGTCATCTTTAGGAATTTTTTTCAAATAAAAAAACTTATAATAACTATTGAAAAATTGCGATGTTCACATCTGCCCCCTGTTCACATGTGCCCCCATCTCCCCTACTCCATAGAGCATTCAAAAGTGAATAGATCCAACAGACGAATTTTAGCCTCGACCTCAGGTCGCGTGCATAAAATCCATTATCCGAGATTTCTTATGGAATGTCAGACGTGAGACGATGAAAAGCAAACATTAAAAAAAATGTTTGGTCAGATTTTGGTTGTTGGGTTCTTCAAACGTTTTGTAGAGTTTTTGTTAACGTTTTTCAAACGTTTAGTCCCAGTAAATATCTTGTATTATGGGAAGAGTTACCTGATAAGTTCACATATATGTGCAATGTTCAAAACAATTAAAGGTTGTTCAGGTATACAATATCCTTTAATCGTTTTGAGCAATTCAGCATTTGAGGTGTTTTCTTGTTTTTGAAATCCTACCTTCCTACCTATTGGTTCATTTTATTCAGTGTTGAATGTATAGGGGAGACCGGGGGAATGGCGACACCTTAAGGGAATTTAAATTTTTTAACCTCGAAAAACTGTTTATTTTTTAATAGTAAAAATTCTAAAGCTGAATCATGATCTTTAGTATCTGTATAAATTTAACCGTAATCATAACTGTAAAGTAAGCATATACAAAAAAATACTTTTTAAACCTCTGCACAGTGGCGGGATTACCCAGGACACTGGGGTAATTCCGCCATTGTACCGGGGTAATGCCGCCACTCTTTAATGACTTACTACATGCATCAAATGAATACTAGGAAACACACAACCTACTGAAAATAGTTAGAAAGCAATGTAATTGAGTAGAATAATGGTTAAGCTTACAATTTACTTCATATTGCAAAAGTCACTCTGCTGAATCGGCTCCACTACATTAAAATGAGGCCATTTCTCACACGATTTGCATGGCGGCGGTATTACCCCGAGAGGACACTATGGCAAAAATCCCCAAGCAAAGCCGAAAGAAGAACCGAACTTGTTCAACACATTGCATCAAAATGTCGGCGAATGCATGTAGATTACGGGTCATATTATCTTAATACCTAATCTTACAATAAAAGTTGCTTATCTCTACTCATTTGAAGCTCCAAAATAATAAGCAACTAGATGAAAACTACATTTTTCACTAGAACAAACGAACGACGTACAGCAAAGTCACTCTCACTTTAGGCACTGTTTATTTTGTTGGCCACTATAGTGCAGGCACATTCACTATCTCAAACTGCCCTTAGTTTTTAAACTAGGTGGGGTGGCGGCATAACCCGGGTTGGCGGCATTCCCCCGGTCTCCCCTATCCAACTTTCCCGATGCGATCTTAGAAAAGCTGGGAAGTAAGAATACGCAGCAAACTTCTGACCCTCCTCAAGCAACTTTTCCTTACTATAATGTTGGGCGAATGACTTCCGTGTTCTACTGTAAAGTTGTAACTGCCCCGCAACTGTGAACTTCAGACAATGTGAAAATGAAAATCGCACCGACATTCGCAAATTTTATTTTCGGTTTAGTCTATTTATGTACACAGAGTATTGTTTCCTACTAAATCAATGATACTAAACAATTGTCTAATTGACTTTTTTCTATACCTCCATTAATTTTCGAAATATAATAACTAAGTTTCGCATTTAGACGCTATGAACCCTGCGAGTAGTTTAATTGGGTAGCACACATCCACTTTCCACTTTCTTACTTGTAGACACCCCATTTACAACTGTAGTTGTATCCGTTCACAAGTTAAATGGGTCCGTAACTGATATGTTTCTAACCCTGGGTTCATCGAAAAAAGTTGAACAGTACGTTGGCTTCTTTTACCACGCATTGTTTCTGCGTGTTGATAATTGGCCGTCATAAACACAACCAACCATAGTACCCACAGGACATTCAAATAAGAAATAATAACAATGTAGTACTTTTAATACAGAATTTTTGTATAACATTGTCTTAAAGGGGTGTTAAAGAAGGGACGGTAAGGTAAAAAAAGGGGATGGTATTGGAAAAAAGGGAAGAAATGGTAAAAAAAGGGACGGTACGGATGGAACGGTAAGGAAAATTACCACCTATTTTTAGGAAAATTATGTTAAGAGTAAGTGATAGCCACGATGTTCATTGATTTTTAGAAACAGTTGTTAACATTGGATTAAATTATTATTATTTTTTTTTTAATTTACCTCGAAAAGTGCAGGAATAAATCTTGGGGACGGTGAGACCACCAATAAAGCCACGATGCTTGAAATTGATATTTTAATGCTGATTTAAATTCTACAGTAAATTTCCTGCCAAAGAATTTTAGACATTATTTCTCTAGCATACTTCTGCATGAGAAAAAACTTGAAAAAAATTCTGTGACTGCATCTGAAATGATTTTCTATATCATTTTAGAAGAGGGATGGTAAGGAATCTAAAACCCAGGGACAGAGTTTAAAAAATAATAACAACCCTAAAAATGTGTGCAGGTTAATTTTTAGCTAGATATTTATATAAAACAATAGTTCCAGTTTCGGAAAAAAATTACATCGAATTATTTTTATTGAAACATTTTTATCCAGACAGCTCCAAACTTAAAAATCAGCATCAGGGACACGGGACGGTATAGGAGTTTTCCAGGTGTTTGAACCCCCAACATCGTCCAAAACTTATTTATCTCGTTAATATTGTTGTGCAATCATGTAATGGGATGTTCCCCAGTATATGAAATAAAAAAAAAAAACACAAAAAAGTGTATTAAAATAAAAATTATTATTCAGGGACATGAAAGTCAAAAGATTGTGAGAATGCCCCATATATGTTCATTTTTATTAGAACAAGATAAAATTGTAGCCTGCTTTTCATAATTTTATTAAAATACGGATTAATTTTCTTTCACTTCGAGTTAAGGTCGGACTCGGGCCGCTTTCGGGACAGGTTTTGATCTAATTTTAAGCAGAATTTCGGCTTTCGGTTGGTGTTGTACCCGACCCGCGCAGAACTGTAGTTTGAAAGTCACGCCTGCAAAACAGTCGCATCTAATAAATCTCAGATAATTGCCGAGTACTCTGCAAATAAAATTATTGCTCTCCTATTACTTTTGAGGTTTTGAAATGTGTCCAATCTCTCTCATTGACTCTGTATAAAAGATGTATAAGAGTAAATTGTCAAGTACAAAACTGATAAATGTTTTAAATCTATAAAAGCTATTAAAGGCAACCAAGAAAGTGAAAGGAACTCGTTAATTATGTAAGTATGTTATTTCAAATAAATGAAATGATAGCTTAAGAAATTTATAAACTGCAGTTATGGAGTAGATGCGATTCACTCTTTTAATGAGGTAATCCACAGCGCATTTTTATTCGCCCTAATACTTATATTTTTATTTCCATTTTCATGTTTTCTTTATATTTTATTGAAGAATATGGTATCTAAAGTTAGTTTTCCATAAAGTTAAAGTGGATTTAGGTTAATCCAGTTCTTTAGATTTTTCTTTTCATTTTCTTTATGGAGATGATGCCGGTAGGATGACGCATTAAATTAAGGTAATTTTTGTAGGTTTTGAAAAAAGGAAATTGTCAAGTTATGAAAATTATTCAAATAGAAATCGTCAGTAAATTAGACAAACTGCAGTTAACAAATTCCTTATATATATATATATATATATATATATATATAACCATTAATTAAACATAACCTACCACCATCAAAAACCTTAATATTATGAATTAAAGCTGTAAGTAGAAAAAAAAAGTGCCAAATAATTTATTATAAGAATTATTATGGAAGAAAAAAGAAGAAAGTGGACACCGACAAATAATGGAAAAGCTTATATATTGAATTACGTTTTCAAGGGCACAGAATTCAATGATATAAGCAAAATGGTTGTTTTCTGTGAGAAAAAAAAGCTAAAGCTAAAAATTATTTTTCTCTGTGCCCGAACAATCATTATAATCAAGTGAATAGATTAAAAATGAAAACAAAATAGAATCAAATAATATGAAATGGAAAAATCAATAAAACCAATTTAAATATTTATAGCATATAAAATAGAAATATTACACAACATACCGATTAATATTTCAGTTTTTTGCAATATATTCACTCGCACATGGCTACGCACATGGCTACCATAATATCGTAAAGATTAAGGTGAATAAAACAGTTAAGAAATCACAGTAATTGATACCAAAGGGTGCAGTTAATACATTTTGAAATACCATGATAAATACAATTAATAGAATATAAAATAAAATAATAGAAAGTAATTACATTATTTAAAATAACTAAAATGCACTTTTAAATTACTTAATTACTATTTAACAATATCGTCAAAATTTAGCTAAAAAATCCACCTGGTGTAGGAAATTACAACTGTATATACGTATGTATATCTAGTTAATCACATCTGTAAAAATAAAAAAATAAAACGCAAAAAAATTAAACATAGGAGAATGAAAATTCAAAATTTAAATACGGCACTAAGAATGTGTTGTGGATAATTTAGAGGGAGCTCCATAAGCATTATTCATAGTAAAGATATGTTATTTCATCGAATATTGTAAGTATTTATATTATACATACAGGATCTCCATAATAAAACGACCCTACTTTAAAGTTGTCTACAGACAAAACTATTGTTCAGAATGTTGTGAAATTTTTTAGAGGACATAATAAAAAGTATGGGAAATTGTTTGAGGGGAAAAAAAAAAAAAAAAAAAAAAAATAGGAGGCAGTTTTTTAAAGAAGTACACATTTGACATACATTTACCATAGTTTAACAAATTTTGTTATAACCAAACATGTTCCGCATGATGGTCATCATTTTCAGATACCATCTGGAATCGTAAGATAGCATGTTCCACAGTTGACCGAAGTATGTTCTGGATAATGCTAGGAACGTGTCGTGAAATGCTGTCTTTAAGATCAGGCAAAGTAAATAAATGTCTAAACTATCGTAATGCTAAATGTGTAATTTATTAAAAATCGCCCTCTGGTGCCGAAATTTTGAACTATTTTTATTTATATTTTTTTAGCTGTAACAAATTCCTATCCCTTTATCATATCTTTCACAAAATTTCAGAACTTTATGAACAATAGTTTTGACTGTAGACAACTTTAAAGTAGGGTCGTTTAATTATGCACACCCTGTATATATATATGGGCTGTTTAATAGCTTATGTATGTTAACTTGGAGATGACCCTTTAATTACCTACGAGATGGACTTAAGCTGCGATCAGACCGAGTTTTGCTGGCCGATTCCTTTGTCGCGTTTTTTGATGTGGTCGATCTTCTGAAGCACTGCAAGAGAGGAAGTCGCAAACATTTAGTTCCCTGACATGTTTAACACCTCCCCTTTCTTTTGTTGATGACCACAGTGCCTTTAGAAAAGTAAGAGAAGACTAGAGAAATAATGTAAGACTTTTTGAAACTTATTTTTGAAAATGTGGTCTGAATGGACACTTATGGCTGCGTTCGGACAACACTTGCTTCAAAAACTGATAAATCATTTCCATGGACTTTCTTTTAAAAAGGCTCTGTTGTCGACAACAAAAGAAAAAGTGGTCTCGGTAAAAGAAAGGGGCGGCGATAAACATTTCAAGGATCTTCTCCGCAGACTTCTGACCTGTCGCTGAGCCACAGAAGACTGACCATATTAAAGAAAGCTACTGATCACATTAAATAAAGCGGCTGATCACATTAAAAAAGAGATTGATTGCACCAAAGAAAGCGACTGAACACATCAAAGGGGCCGCTGTACTAGGATGTATGTATTCTGATCGCAGATTAAAGGAATAGACTGCGCTCAGAGAATTGATCTCCAATCCGGCCCTTCCGCTGTTCAGCTTGTTAGTTCCCTCGCCTAGTGCATGGCGAACCAAAATTTCAAAAATCGAAACGCGACCCTCAATTACCGGTGGTCAGTGTAACGCTGGTTACGGCAGCGATCAGAAAAAACATGGACGGAGCATTCTAACAATCACTGGGTTTGGCTTAAGGGTGTATTCCGATCCAAACTGCTCATTTTCTGATTCATTTTAAAATTCATTTTTGCTCTCAAACGCATCAAACTAGGAAATTCTCTTAGTTAGAAACTATATAATGTGCCGTGCTTCTTAATTTTTTGATAAATACAGAAAATACTGTAAAAAACGCTGCCAAAGTTGGCGTTTTGAACCGAATTTTCCGAAACGGGCGATCTGGGGATGAAAAAAATGGCCATACTGAGAAAATAATTGTTTAAAAATCAAATTCTATTTAATTCAGCTGAAAATGAAATCACACGGCATGTTAAACATGTCTTCAGAAATTACCCCAGCAAGTTTCATGCTTTTACTTTTAAAAATGAGTCTGAAAATGTCTCAGAAAATTTCGAGCTGTGGAGGGTGGAAAAATATTTTTTCGAATACACCCTTAACTGAAATAACTTGATCACCTTAGCTACGTTTAACAGATGATCTCTATCGAAAATCATTTACAGAAACTTAAAGAAGATAAGGAATCAACTGGGACACCCTAGGATTATGTGAAAAGTGAGAAAAAAGGCTGAAAAGAAGATTCATCGTACCAGCGGGTATGCACTTGCAGAGGCAGAGAAGATAGAAAAACAAGTGGTGTAGGATTTCTGATGTAGAGACGGCAAAAGAATTACATCGTGGAATATGATAGTCATCGGGCAAAGTTGTAAGATACAAGTGCCAAGAAGTTACAAGATACATATTTTCCAAGTTTATGCACCAACAATAATATAGACTGATGAAGCAATTGAGGATTTCTATGAAGAAATAAGTTCAATTAATCAGAAGAAAAAAATGCTAAATAAAATTGATAATGGGAGATTGGAGTGCGAAAAAAAGTAAGGCGAGTTCTCAGTAGAAAAGCATGGATGTGAGCAGGTGTATGTACCGGGTGAGCGAAAAATTCATTAAAATTTTAAGAACTCATGAAAAAGGAAGAAATTGTGATAAATGAGTGCGGTTTGCAAGAAAGGGCTCACAAGGTAGTCGGATTTTTTATAGCAGAAAAAAGGGCAAAAAAGCACATGTAGAGGGCGCTGACGACTCGAAACACAATGAGCAGGACAACAATACGCTCTATTCATTTGTTCTTCCAATAAAAAATGTTCAACATGACTTCCAGAACATTCTACGACACAACCAGGTTGTGTCGTACTACCTGTTCATTGTGTTTTGGGTCGTCAACGCCCTATACATGTGATGCTTTAACTAATTTTTTTTTCTGCTAAAAAAAAAATCTGACTATCTTGTGCGTCCTTTCTTGCAAACCGCACTCCTTTATTATAATTTCTTCCCTTTTTTAGGTGCGTTCGTAATTATACAAATAGGTAGCACCTATAGTCGTCGTTTAGTCCGCCTGTCCGCATATAACAGCGCAAAAACTCCCAACCGAATCGTTTGAAATTTAAAATATATAATTTTTGAATAATTTTGTCGAGTCATTTCAATTTTTTTGAAAATCGGATGTATGGTTTAATTACAGGGACAGTCAAAAGCTTTCCGTTACATTACGGCCAATGGGGAAAAATTATTTCAAGTGCATTTCAATGATGTTACAGCCTTTCGAACAGAATGAAATTGATATGCACTTATAAAGTGCACTAAAATATACATTCAGTACAATATGCAGTGCCAAAAAATAATAAACTAGTTATAGTACGGACGTACCTCATTTGCCATGTTTGACGTGCAATTTCCGACTTGTATGAGTTTTTAAATTTTTAGCGCATTTTTGGCTGACCCGGTATATCATGTATTATTTTTTCAAGAAAGAGTTAAGAAATAATGAAATCGCAAGTAATCGTCGAAAAATTCTACAACGATCTAAATAAATGTCAAGACTGAGGAGAAAGCAAACTATCTGATCTGAGATAAAACCTTAACTGAAATTGAATAGATAATCCCAGTCATGGCAAATGAAATTTTACAAACCATTAGATGTATGAAAAAAGGTAAATGCCCTGTTGAAGATGTAATCACAACTGACCAAATTAAAGAATCAGGAGAAGAATTTGTAAAAATGCCAGCCATACTGTTTTCTAAATGTCTAGAGAAGTTAGATACACCAGAAGACTAGAATGTTATTGTGATGGTGCTACTTTACAAATAAGGGGAAAATGAAAACATTAAAAACTATCGTCCGATCAGATTACTGTCAGGCGATTTATAAAATTTTCACTAAAGTTTTAAGAACAAGATTGGAATCAGTTCTAGACTCAGCTCAACCTAGGGAACAAGCAGGCTTTCGGAGTGGATTTAGCACAATGGATCCTATTCAAACAGTAATAAGTCATAGAGAAACAAGAGGAACACAATTTACCTTTTTGACTCGTCTTTATTGATTATGAAAAAGCATTTGATTCTGTTTAAACATCAGCATTAGTGAAATCTCTGGAGGGCATCGGTATAGACAAAACTTATACTAATATTAAAATTTAAACTTTAATCAAGAAATTTAGTTTTTGACTATCACTGTATTTAAATACAAAAATATTTACAGTCATTCAGGGTAACTGTGAACAACGGGGTGTAACTTTGCACCACCTCCAAATTTTCAATATTTTTCACTCCAAGAGACTAAATGAGCTCCAGAACTGTGCTCTATAGGCAAAGTTCTAAACTGGGATTTCTACTCTTTATTTTAGAAAATAAATTAGCAACATTATACGCAATTAAATGCATCATCTAACTATTTTTGTGAAGCACTGTTTTCAAGGTAATTTTGAATGCTGTTTTGAAGTTGTAATCCAATTAAATTTTCATAGTAAGTAACAATATACTCATTTATCAGACATATTATTGTCTAAATGTTGTAAATGTGATAATATTTTGTGATTGTTTATTTATTAATAGTTAATAAAATGTAAAATAAGAAGGCCCTAACATTTTACCACATTTTCAGGATAACTTTGAGCCGGATCAAAATTATACTGATGTTTACAATTTACTGATTATTGGTGCTACTGTCAAAATTTTCCCATATTTGCACGTATATTTTATATAAATACCGAAAGTGAACATTAGATATAACATGTAAATACTTTCACAAATATGTGTAAAGTACATACAATTCCTTTAAAGGCGTTTTTCGGGGCGAAGCTACTCAAATTTGACATTTCATACATTCGACATTTTTTATTCTTGTTTGAATAATACTATAGTACTAGCATGTATTACTGTAACTATGATATGCAGTGGAAAATTGTTTTCCACTGCATTTTTATGTTTTATATGAACAATAAACAGGTTTTTTTTAATTTTTAAATGTTCATGGTTCTCTTCTTCCACTTTTCTTATGCCTGATATTTGTTGTAATATCATAAATTATACAAATCTTGTGATGCTGGGAAATGTAAATTCGGAGTCTTTACATATCTGAAAACATTTTTTGTTTTTTGGGGTTCAAAGTTGTCCTAACTATAATACTTTTTCTTTTATAATGAATTATTTTCGATAATATTTATCAAATGGTGCAAAGTTACCCTAAATGGCTGGGTAACTTTGAACCAGGTTAAAAATTCATTTTTTATAGCTTTTATCATTAATATTCCTTAATTTTTGATAGTCATACAATAATTTAGGATCATTTCTTCTCTTTTATGCCCCTAATTATAACAATATTCTTAAAATAAGAGTGTGGCATATGAAAATAGAGAAAATGCGGATCAAAGTTACCCTGAATGACTGTACCTTATGTAATCATAGAAGTTTGTTATTAAATAAGGCGAAAAATTACTTATTAAAATTTGTGGTATCTAATTCTAAATAGTATTAAAGAAACATACTTACAAATGAAAAATTCGTGCGATGTAAGGTTAAAAAAGAATTTAACCCCGGAGTTTTAAACCTTACATATGCATAATTCCTGAACTACACTACTTAATGACTACCAGTTTAGAAACCAAAGGTAAAAATTTACCAAAAAATCCATACAAGGTGTCCAAATTCGGTGTTCGCATTGAAATTTTCAAAGTTTGTTACAATTTCAATATACAGGGTGTTACGTGTTACCAAATTCGGCCGACAAATTCAGAGTGTTGATAGTAGGCACCAAGAGGAACAAAAATTGCAGTTGAATAGGGGGTCGAAAACCACTTATTTAAACAAAAATACAGGGTCTTCTTCCCTAACTCAACTTGGATTGATGGTAATAACTTTCAGAAAACTAAAGTATTTTATAATGAAACTTTTAATAGACATGCTCACTTTCGGTGAAAATGTGATAACATAAAAAAAAGTGGTAGAAATTTCTACTATACGCGCTAGCAGTATGCACTTGACGTTTCACATTTTGGACTGCGATTACCCGTTCATACGGTATCATCGTTTGCGGGAGAATCCTACTTTTCTAGAACTTTTCGTGATGTTATGACATTTCATGCCATTCATCGCAGTATTTTTATTTTTCTTAAAATTATTATCGTCAACCCGAGTTCAGTTTGGATGAAACAGCTTGTATTTGTGACTGAGTAAGTGGTTTGCGACCTCGTGTACTATGGTAATTTTTCATCCACTTGATGCCTTACTATCACCTCTTTGAATTCGTCGGTGGAATTCGGCAACACCCTGTGGAGACAGAGCCCTCTATTAAAGGCTGCCTAACTAAAATGTGAAACGTGATGGATGAAAACTGACGTTATTTACAAATGCAACTCTGACAAATACATAAAATTCAATTACTGCGATTTCAGTTCCGAAGATTATATTTCAATTTGTAGACTAGTGATATTTTTACATATACTTTACTTTTAGTCTTTCGACTTGTCCATCTGTTTTGTTATTTCAAAATGACATCATGACATTGGATTATGGAAAATTCTTTTAAATTTAGATAAAAGTGTTAAGCACAAAGTGTTAAGCACAGTTGTTGAAGATAAGAAATAAAAAAAATAAAATCATAGTTAATTACCTGCTGATGTGTTGGCTGCAGGTTCAGCGTGGTAGACGGACGTCAACATGAGAATCATATAGACAGTCTAGAAAATAAAAGGAGATTCTTATATTTCTTATTTACTACAGTAAATTTTATATTTTTAATATTTTTAAATCTTGTAAATGTGAATGTGAATGTGAAATATCGATCTATCAGTAAATTGAACTATCTGCAACGCCATAATTTGTGCTAAGAAACTAGATTGTAGAACACTTATATACATTGGCCAAATGTCCTTGACATTCACACACAAACAAAAAGGGTAAATGCGGCATTTGAGAGTGCGGCTTGAACAAAAATCCTAAGAAACAATGATTGAAAGTCTTGTTTAAGCTGATAAACAAATACTAGATTAACTTTAACACAATTAATCTAATTGGTAAATAAATCATACGAGTTATAATTTTACAACTGGGCGAAAAATGTCCGGGGCAAGATTCGAACCAGGGAACTCTTAGTTGAAGCTGCCAATGCTCTGCAAACTGAGATATCCCGTAGGAATCTGGATGACCTAATTCACCCAGATAACCTTATTGATCATAGCATCTGTCTGATATATGAATCAGCTCAACAGAATAAGTCGCAGGTAATGGAACTCCTGTAAACGCTGGATACGTAATTACACTAGATTATTTTTAGCACAGTTATTCTAATTGGTAAATAAATCATGAGTTCTAATTTTCCAACTGATATAATTACAACTCATATGATTTATTTACAAATTAGACAGTTGGAAAATTACCACTTATGTGAATTAGGTCCTTCAGGTTAGGCCGGGATAGCTCAGTAGATAGACAGTGGTGTAGTCGTTAAAAAAAAACAAAAAAAAAACAGAGAGTATACGTTCTAAGCAGAGGGTATACGCTCAAGGCAGAGGGTATACCCTAGTGTATATATACCATAGCTTTCTTGAGAAACAGAGGGTAAACGGTGTTCTTTTAAAAAAATTCAGAGGATATACGGCGTATAACCCCATATGCCCTCCACTACATCCCTGTCGGTAGGGCATTGGCAGCTTCAGCCAAGAGATCCCTGGTTCGAATCCTGGTTCGGATATTTTTCGCTCAGTTGGAAAATTACTACTCATATGATTTATTTATCAATTAGAATAATTGTTTTAAAATTAATCTAGTGTAATTACGTATCCAGGATTTACCGGAGTTCCATTACGTGCGATTTATTCTGTTGAGCTGATTTATATATCAGACCAGATGCTATGATCAATAAGGTTAGCTGGGTGAATTAGGTCCTCTAGATTCGCCCGGGATAGTTCAGATGGCAGAGCATTGGCAGCCTCAGCCGAGACATCCCTGGTTTGAATTTTGGACCGGGGATTTTTCGCCCAGTTGAAAAATTACAACTCATATGATAAAGAAATGGTTCAAAAATTTGACCATAGATACCTTTATATTTGCAAAACAGCATAAAAATCTAAAGATAAGTAGTTACAGATCATTTGTAGTGTACAATCTTACAATATTTCAAAATGTGGAAAGAAAGTGGTATTTCGATGTGATTTGATCTACAAAAGGCGTTAAAATATTGTACAGTAAATTGTTCAAATTAAATTCTCTGAAACTGTTTTATTTTGAGTTTTTGATGAATTTTTTCAGCACCACCTATGAACAATTTTTGCAACTAAATTTTTTGACTGGCTTAAACATTTTTAAAAAAAATCATAACAAGCATTTTCGTGCAAACTGTTCTCTCATGCGCCAATTGGTTAGATTTTTGTTGCATTTCCAGTTGTGTCAAACAGTTGTGTGTAAGGTTTGCCCACACTGTAAAACTGAATAATTAGTGAATAATATTCTTATCTCCTTTTGTAAGTTTCCATTAACAAAAGAGAGGTAAACTTAACGATCAAGAGATCACCGAGAATGATTAAATTATTATCTTCAGCGTCTTTTTAAAATTACAAATATCAATATTCTGCAAGATTAAGCAGTCAATTCTTCATAACAGAAGAGGATAAAAAAGACAAATGAAAATTGTTATTGGTCATTTAGTATTTCATATTGATTTATTGGTTTTGCGTTGGTGAAATATTTCTTGCCAATATGTCTTATCTATATTAGCAAAATGTATACAGCCTAGTGTTGGGATAATATTTCGTGCCATTGTTTACAAAGTGTCCCAATAGTTAACAGAGTTATAGACAGTATTGGCTCAATATCATTTTGCTACTAGATGTACTAATGGAGGGATTGCAATTTGTAAAGCCATAAAGTAGGCGTTTTTAAGACTTTTTTTTTTTTTTTTTTTTCGCGGAAGGATCAATAAAACAAAACCCAATTTTTCTCACTAAATAAGTATATGCTTGTCTATTTTGACAATTTTTTGTGCATAATAAATATATAAACTGGTGCCTGTATCCTTATTTTAAAATGCGTGTGCGCAACATGCGCGACTTTGCGCAATGGCAGTATTGTGCCTCGTAGAGTCAACTGAAACACAAAAGAGATATGAGTTACGAAAGGCAGTTATTTTTTATTCAAACATACATGTTTTTATTCAAATTGACACACAGAAGAAAAAATGGCTCTTATTTGAAAATCGATCCATGTTTTTTTTTTTGTTTGTTTTTTTTTTTTTTGGGGGGGGGGGGGGGGTTAAAGACGTGGAACATTATTAACAGTTAATTTTCTTTTTTAATTAAGTAGGCTCATTATACAAAAATGATTATCTAACAAACTCGACTAATTTTGTGATAATTGGCTGATCGGTTCAAACACTATGCTGAGCTGCGTATTGAAAAACATGATTTATAAAAAAGTGTAAAGAAAAGCAAACAACACGCTTTTCAGCATACGCACGATTCACTGAAAAAAAATGGATTTCCAAATTTCAGTAAAATGTGCTCGATTTTAAATACGTCATATACTCAAAATAGCTCCAATCCAAATGTATCCAAAAAGTGTGAAACACGTATACCCATTTTTGATTCCATGGATGTGCTCAAGTATGAATTTTGAAAGTAAATGCTCTCTGTTAGTTTTTATTTTTTTTCATTTTATGTAATCAGTTGCACCTTTTGTAAATATTAAATTAATGCAAATATTAAATTATGCACAGTATTTTAAAATAATTTGAAAGTGCTTGAAAACTTGAGCTCTTGTCATAAAAATATGAAATAAAACAAGATGGCGTCCAAAAGTAGTAACGCGTGTGTTGGAACCATAATAAAGTAATAACATGGGCTAAAAGACATGTGACAAATCTTTTTCAAAACCAAAATAAGTTAACTGAAAAAAAAAAAAACTTTTATTATCAAAGGGGTTTCTTCCCCTGACATTTTACTGCAGATTAAAGTAAAAATGTGCTGATATTTATTTCCTACTCAAAATGATTGACAAGAAACATTTAATTGATTTATTAAGATAAAATAGCAAAATTGTTATCAAGATACGCTAATCAAATATTTTTATGACAAGAGTATTATTTTCAAGCACTTTTAAATTATTTTAAAATACCGTGCATAACTTAGTATTTATTTAAATTAAATTAATATTTCCAGAAGGTACAGCTGATTACACACAAAAAAAGTTTTGAATATTCAACAGAGAGCCACTTCCCAGCAAAGAAAGAAATAGTGGGCCACCAGCTGGAAAAAGATGGCAGCCAGCACTGCCATCAGCGGTAAAGTGTAATGGTGCCATTACTTAAACCAGTGCAAAAGTGCCCATTCGGAATGTTGCTGGCCCATCAAAGATGGCCAACAGCAGGCCAGCATTGGTATGCCATCACATTACTTCAATCCGGCACTTTTCCTGCAGTGCTAGCACCTACCCTACTGCTATTCCTTTGCTAGCCTAGCACTTTCCCTTACAAAAACCTCTTATAGAATTCTATAAAAAACTTATAGAAATATTATTATTGAATAATGGTCCGTTTTTCTATGAGCTAGTTTAACTAACAACTATAGAAGTGTCTATAATGGAAGTATTTGAACTTGCAGCTGTTTCTATGTGGTCACCCTCCCAAGGACTAACCGCGCTCGGTGCTGTTTGGTTTTCGTGATCGGATATGAACAAGTACTTTCAGCGTATTCTGCGAATGCTCGTCGTTTTCAAGCTCTCAATACACTATTTCAAGTTTGTTTCTTTTGTGATTTGTTTCCGATTCATTACTTGTACAGAAATTATTGTATTGTATAGAAATCGTATACATTTTATACGTTTATTGATTCTCAACTGTGTAAATTAGGAAAACTGAAATCCTTTGTAACTTAGTAAAACCATATTTAAGAAGAAAAAAACGTGCGTTGAAATAAAGAATTTATTTATTTATTCATTTACTTATTTATTTTGTTGGTGGCAGTGGTGCTATATTATTTATAGTTAAAAAAAAAGCTTGACAGCTTAAATTGTGTTAAGATATTCATTTCAGATTTGTGTTCAAATTCATTAATCTGCCGCGGGGTGATAAAAATAACTCTTATTTTAATATAAACTTGACAAAATATTTAAAAGTCTAATAAATTATTATTTGTTAAACTTGAAACAAAATTGTTTAAATATTTTTACACTTCAGATTAAAATATTTGAAAAAAAAAGACAATTAGAGATTTTTTTAAAAACTTAGATGAATTACGCCACCTAGCGTAAGGGTTCCCAGCAATGATACTGCAAAAGTCGTGCACTTCAATGGTGTAGTGGGTCAGTGCTAGAGATAAAACGGAGGTCCATCAGAATTTTATCTGATGATTTCGAACAGCTAAGTTGACTGAAGCTATCCAGCAGTGGTCATGCAGTGGTAGACCATTAGCCAGCACTTCTCCATTATTACCAGCACCTATCTAGGTGCTCGCCAGCAATTTCCTCTTTGGTGGTGTGTGACATATCGTTGGAAAGATGAAAGTTTAAACTATTTAATGATATAAAAAAAGTAAAAATCGATTTTTTAGTTGAAATTTGCTTTCCCGGTGCCCTTAAGTAGTGGAAGTTTAATACATCTAAGAGGCAAAATATAAATAGGTCCTTTTAGATAAAATTCTGTTTAAAAATATAAAGTAGTAAGGACTCCCAACATAAGGTTCGTTTAAAAAGTTTTCACTTAAAATTTTAAATTCAAAAGAGACCGTCTCTGCATCTGTGTGCCTCTGTTTTGAAAGCAATACCGAAATATTATACAACAATTACGGAAAATGTTCTACATTTTTATGGGTTTGTAATACCAAAATGTCAATTACAAAAAATTGTTTTGATTTTTTTTTTTTTTTTGAAAAATAAAACTACAAGGTAATTAAAAATAACGTAACGCTCGCTAGAAGTAACATCACGGTTGATGATTTTGTTACTATTCGATTTCGAGATTTTTTTTCATTTACTGATCTTTGTTCTAACTCTATATTGTACGCGATTTCGGAGCTTCATCATCAATGAAGGCGTGTGTATGAGATGGCTCTGTTGTTTCAAGTGTCTCATCCAACCGTTTCTAAAGCAATCAAGAGATTCAAGAAGCTTTGACATGAAGGAAAACAACCGAGAAGAGGCAGAAAAGGGAGTATGAACAGTTCTAGGAACCGACACATTGATTAAGAAACGCTTACCTGAAATCCTGAGGTGTCGGCGAAAAAATAGCGAGGCAGAGATGAATTCCTCGTAAATAGATCGACTTATGGCGAAAGAGGATCTGAACATTTATCCTAACAAGCGAATCTACTCACCGATAAAAACAAACGATCACGGCTCAAAAGATGCATGTAGCACAGTAGCAGCGGATCCTGTTTCTGACGAAAAGTGTTTATCTGTGGAACAATTGTGCAATCGTCAGAATGGTCGGATTTGGCCAACAACTTCTCCAGACAAGTCTTCCATTTTTCAAAGTTCTCAAAATCCTATATTTGTTATGGTGTGGGCAGGTATATTCGCAAAAGCTTAAACGATTCTCATTTTCATTGATTCTGGAACCAAACTCAATAAAAATCTGTACACTGTAAACAAACAAACAAAAAAAAAAATGCAGTTTAACAATTTACAACGACCCATTGGAAAAGGATTTTTTTGAAAGACTAAAATTTAAGACATAAAAAAACGCACGGAGTTCATCATACATTACGTACGCAATGGATTACATTTTTCGGTACTGTAAATTTTTAAACTTCTACGGAGCTGGTCATACATTACGTACGCCATGGATTAAGCATTAATATTCTGGACCCATTTTAAATGAAATTTCATTCTTAAACTTCTAAACATCCCACAATATTACTTTTTACACCGTCGTATAGAGAAAAAAAAAGTACTTTTAAATGCAATTTGTTTGAAAGCTGTATCTCAATTTGTTTCTGAGTTATTAACTTTTTTTGTAGTTTTTATTACTTTTTTGTCATAGTGGCAACAGAAGTATCCATCTCTGTTGAAAGTAAAGGAAAAATACAGATTACTGTGTAGACCAATCAGAAAATGAATAAAATGCGGGATTCAACCAATAAAACGCTTCAGACTTGAAACGTAATTTTTTAAATATTTTTACATTTCAGATTAAAATATTTAAATAAAAATTAGAATTAGTGAATTTTTTTAACTTAGATGAATTACGCAATTTAGCATAAGGGTTCCCAGCAATAATACTGCAAAAGTTCGTGCACTTCCATCGTGTGGTGGGACAGCACAAGAGATAAAACGGAGGCCCATCAGAATTTTATCTGATGATTTCCAACAGCAAAGTTGACTGAAGCTGTCCAGCAGTGGTCATGCAGTGGAAGACCATTAGCCAACACTTCTCCATCATTCCCAGCATGCCAGCGTCTAACTTGCTGCTGACCAGTAATTTCTTCTTTGCTAGGTTACTTCCAAAGTTGTCGGCGATATCTTAAAAATCCCATATTGTTTTCAAGATATTAGTTCCTTCCGAGGAATAGAATTGTAATTTTATTCCTCTGATTTCGAGCGTATATTATTGAATTGTTTTCCTATTAATGAACATATTTTATGGCGCCATGAGTGAAATAAATCATTACAAAGTACAAACTTATCCCTTTGTTTGGGTTTGATAGCATGCGGTGTTTGAAAATTGAGAAAGCATAGGTTTATTTTTGATACAAAAATACTCAATTTGATATGAGTATTAGAATGGAGTGAAAAAGAAAACGAAAATCGGAAAATCAAAATGTAATACCGCATAAAAGTTGTGTATGGTCCTCAGTAATAAAACTGCACAGTATTTTCGAAAACATGTTTTGTTTTCCGGTGCCCCAGCCCCCCCCCCCTCCCCCAATTTTCACCAAACTCGTCAAAAATGCGTTGTACATGTTATAAATCGAAATAAAGATAAAGTTGGAAAATAAAAATGTCACACCGCGGAAAAGTTGTGTATAGACGTAGTACTAAGCCTGCACAGTTTTTTCGAAATCAACTTTTATCTTCCTGTGGCCCTGGTCCCCCCCCCCCCCCATTTTTTCGAAATTCGTCAAAAATGCCTTGTACAACTTACAAATCGAAATAAACAGAGTTGAAAATAAAAATGTATACTGCGGAAAAGTTGCGTATCGTACGTAGTCCTGCACAGTTTTTTCGAAATCACGTAATATCTTCCAGGGCCCTGGTCATTCGAAATTTCGAAAACATTGCCGTAAATTCCCTTTTATTTGTTGTACATGTATAATAGAAAGCATTACACAAGAAGCAAGAGCGCAATACAAACATTTTATATGTGGAAAGTACACAAACAATGTCCAAGAATGAAAATAAACATTTAAATCTGTTAAAAATGTTCAAAAAATTTAAAGTTCTATTAAATCAGTTCGTGCTAAACGCATGCAACAGGGGATAATACAGTTATAGTGGCCTGTTTGGAGAAATAATGGACAAGTGTGAATCTCTTCCCATCGTTTCTTCACAGACTATCGACATTAATTATAACCTTGAAACAGTTACTAAACGATCTCAGTACCGATGAAAAATCCCTGAAGGAAATGATCCTATCTATTAAGAAAGGAAGTTATTCGGAAGACCGTGCAAATAGATTTCCTGGTAGGCTTTCATCACATAGCAGATGGGTTACCACCGCCAACAGAATTTTGAGACTGTATGTGGGAATTCCGGATCCAACGTTAAATCTGAAGATATTGACGGAGCTTGGAGTCAAGGTGTATGTATGCTCGTGTATGGTTTGCAATTAAGTGCAAACCATCTTTGGGGAATTGTTTATTTTTCCAAGGATATTCCCCAGGCAGTTAAAGTCGTAATTGACCCAGTAATCCAAGCGCAATGCAATTTTTACCCATCCAGAAAACTTGATGATTCGCATGGTAACTGATGATCGGAAACACATCCGCGAGCTAGGATTAGGGGAGATGGGGGCCCATGTGAACACGGGGCACATGTGAACATCGCAATTTTTCGATAATTATTATAAGTTTTTTTATTTGAAAAAAATTACTAAAGATGATAGTACCTGTAGACACATGGTAAAAATTTTTTTGAAGCTCTATGACATTTTGTTTGTTCTCTGTAGCCAAAATACCGTTTTTAGATCTCAAAAGTAAAACCTTTGTTCCAAGTTGATAAGCGAATAACTTTATTTATTTATTCATTTATTTAAATTTGAGTGTTTTAACATATACTATGAATACTAATAAACATTTTTGATAAAGTTATTTTTCTTCTACAATTGAGAAATGTTAACGATTTATCAATTTAACAGAAGCAGCAATGTGGGGCACTTGTGAACAGACTAGTTGGGGCAGATATGAACAGTTCATAAGTGCCCCAATAACCATTCTGTGATTCTGTTTCTTTCAGTTAACTTAATGAAAAATAATGTCAGTTCCATTATCTACAATTTTCCTGAAATAGAAGATATTTTCCTCACACAAAGTTGATTTTGTATTGAAACTTCCACAAACACATCTTTCAGCAAATACATAAAGAGCAACAAGCTCGTTTACGTTCAATTGTACTTTAAATAAATTTAATGTTTTCTAAAATGCAATAAATATTATACATTATTTTACTGAACGGTTTTCAACAATATTTTTTATGCATTGTTAATACAAAAGTATTACCTTGAACAACTTTGCAAATTTTTCTATTACATTTGTTCTAACCTTGCAATGATGGCTTACTGTCATCTCTAAAACAGTTATGCATATGATGCTTTGAATGAAGATAGGAACCAGTAATATTTTAAGACAGTAAAAATTTTAAATTGATAACTACCGTAAATTCCCCATTGTACCCCCCCCCCCCCTCTTTCAAAAGCGAAAGAAGTTGGGGGGGGGGGGTCATAGTCGAGATTTTTTTAAATCATTAAAAAACCCTTTATTATCTATAATTTACAATTAAATAAGACAAATACAGGAGTGAGAATCTTTCGTATTTCGGCATATTTCCGATAAATAGTATGTAAATGCTTCCTCCCCAAAATTTACCACAAACAAAAAGCCAAAAACGAAAAAGCAAAATTTAAAAGTTTTAATTTCTTTTTTAAAATTGCTTCTTTATTTTTTTATTTTATTGAACAATACTTAATGAATCATCTAAGCCTCCCCCCCCCCCCCCCGCCAAATCTACTTATTTTCATTTTATAATCTTTTTCTTAAACATATCACCCAGAAACTACAGAAATATATACGTATATATATTTTCTTTATGGTGAATTTAAAAGATAATATAACTAATGATTATGATGACAAACGAATAACAGAACAAAAAGCACGTTAAAAGATATTTTTTTTTATGTGTTCACATGTACCCCGCGTGTGTTCACAACTACCCCGCTGATGGGGCACATGTGAACAATTTTTTGAATTTATAAAACTATTAAAAAATCTAAGAAGAACTATTACAGGTGATTTATAAAAAATTACCATGTGGAAAAGAAAGTTCTGTTTACTATATTGAGTAGTTTTTGTTTATAAAAATTAATGCAGTTATGAGAAAAAGCTATATTTATGCGAACTGTTCACATGTGCCCCCATCTTCCCTACGTATTTTGACTTATCTTTCGCCCGATGATTTAGAGATGTACATTGACAAACGTGATCGTGAAGATTTCATTTCGTTTGCTGAGTTTCCATTCTCCACTCAAAGTGTAGAAAGGTGTGTCAGAGTGGTCACTGGAGCTGCCGTGATAGTTTGTTGTGTAAGCAACATGATTGGATTCATAAGATCCATTATCCATTATGCCATATTTTGAGACCAAGTCAGATTTTAAGGTCACAAAACTCCAACAGCACCAAGAATAAACAACAAGCCGAAACATTTCGAATATTTAGATTTTTGTTAAGATGAGCATGGACTGATTTAATTAAACTTTAAAAATTTTTAACACTTTTAACAGATTTAAATGTTTGTTTTTCATTCTTGAACTTCAATAGTTTGTGTACTTTTCACAGATAAAATGGTTTTATTGCACTCTTGATTCTTGTGTGATGCATTCTATAATACATGTACAACAGATAAAAGGGAATTTACTACATTTTTTTCGAAATTTCGAATGACCGGGTCCCTGGAAGATATCATGTGATTTCGAAAAAACTATGCAGGCATATTACTATGTACCATTCGCAACTTTTCCGTGGTATAATTTTTTTATTTTCTAAATTTATGATTATTTCGATTTATAAGTTGTACAAGGCATTTTTGACAAATTTCGCAAAATATGGGGGGACCTGGGGCACCGGAAGATAAAACTTGATTTCGAAAAAAACCGTGCAGGCATATTACTACGTTTCATACACAACTTTTTCGTGGTATGACATTTTTATTTTCTAGCTTTATCTTTATTTTTATTTATAACTTCTAAAAGGCGTTTTTGACGAGTTTGGCGAAAATTGGGGGGCCCGGGGGCACCGGAAGATAAAATTTGATTTAAAAAAAACTGTGCAGTTTTATTACAGAGGACCATACACAACTTTTGCGTGGTATTACATTTTGATTTTCAGATTTTCGGTTTTTTGTTTCACTCCACCCTAATGAGTATATCGATTTATTCATTTTTGAGTACTTCCTTTTTTTCTGTGTTTCGTTCGAAAGTACGTAATTTCGTAATTAATTTGAATAATGCAAAATCGTTTCAGGCCAATAAAATGGAAACACTTTTAATTAAAGAAGCTTTACGAAGAACATCATACACCAGGTTCGTCATACCAACAAGTTTCCAAGAAATTATGATCCTATTCCTCTTGTTTCAAATTCCTTGTTTCCTCCGTGCGATACTAATGCACTTCCATATTATGCATTTTCATATTAATTAAAGAGGTTTTACGTAAAAATCTTCATACGGAGGTTCGTTACACTAACATGTTTCGGCGAAATGAAAGCGTACCCATAAATATTACATTAATTAGCGGAACGAGTTGCTTTTATGCAGATAACTATATGAGTAAATGATTAGCATGAAGTAAGGGAATTTTCCCTTTTACCCGGGCATCTTTGAAATATTCATGCACATATTTATTAAATAATAAATGATTTCCTTTGTGAAGCTCTCTCTCTCTCTCATATAATATTAAAATCACGCCCCGTTTGTTTGGCAGAAGGGCTCCCGTGAACGAAGTTTTCTCTTTGAATTGATATTTAGTTAGAAGGTATCTGAAGAACCCGATTAACCCTTTATCTACTGACGGTACTTATAAGTACCATTAAAATAACTTGTTATAAAATTCATTTAATACATCGATTATTAGTAATGCAGTTTAGAATGAGTTATAGATACATTACTTTATCTTGTTCCAAAAGTATTATTGGTTGCACAAAACTAAAATATTTTTAAAAGGATGATATCTTTTGCCTTTGCATCTTTTCAGCTTTCTTGGCGTTGGGGGAGGGGGAGGATTTTTCGATTCGGAAATATTTCTACATTTCTATTGTAAGAACATTATATTCGTACATTTCCTAATTCTACAAAATACTAAGAAAAATATTTAAAATAAAATATTTGAGTGGGACAATAAATATTGCACAAAATTCCTATAAATTCAAATTTAATTAATCCTTCTAAATCCTTCTAAAATTTATTAAATGATTCTGTAAATCTTCCAATGTAGTTTAAACAATTCACGAAAAATGCTTTAGAAAATCAAATTTTCATGAGTTCATAATTCAGTACATAAAGGGTTAACTTTCCAAATGAGTTGAAGTAAATTTCATCTCCCACCTTTTTACTTTCTATAAATAAAAGGAAATAATATAATCGAAAATTTTTTCGACTTTCGATTTTTGACTGATTTACGCATTTAAAGTGTCAGAGATCCCCAAAAACATGTTAAAACTTGTAAAATTACAAAATCTCTGTCTGTCCGTGTGTCTTCTTTGTATCGTCAAAAAGAGTATGAAGTTAGGCATAGAACTTAACCAAATTTCATATACAGTAGTACCCCGACTTACGTCACCTCGCATTTACGTCGTCTGGCCTGTAATTTTTTTTCCCTTAATTAAGACGCACTTTGAACTTTTTTGAAGACTTTTGGTTCTACGAAGGGAAAATTTCCTGCGACAGACACGTGATAGTGAAAAACAAATAAAAAAGTCACTAGAAAAAACTTAGAACATCACTCACTCGGTTGTTACAAAGTCCTTCTAAGAGAAAAAAGAAATTCGGTGCAAACTTCACTGCAAGATCTTTTCACATCCGCAAAAACTTGAACGGAGCAGTTAGAAGAACAGTAAATTGTGTCGCCTAGTTGCAAAACCGGCCATCGCCAAAAAATAAAATTTTGGGGGAAACTTGATTTTTTTGTCACACTTAGCCAAAATAAGATTGGAGCCAAAGCTCTTTTTTATAGTCATTAAGGCTGTTCTTAACTGCTCTGCTCAACAAGCGCAAAACGTTTTCAGACATTTACAAATTCATTTTTTAACGGAAAGGTATAAAATTGGAAAGACTGGCCATGGAAGCGATTTGGAATTGAACTGCTTTTTCCATTTCTTGACCAATCAATTACCTATTGAGTTATAAGCCGTTTTGATCACGTAACAAACACGTTTTTCGCCTGTTCTTGAGTCTCTTTCTTCCTTCGCGCGGATATTCGGTTTAAAACGCCCACTTTGACATTTTTTTCTGAAAGATCTATTGCATTTGCAAAAAAATGGAAAAAATAGCTCAATTACATAGTTTATGAATAACAACACCAGCTAGTTTCATGCATTTTCGGAAGAAAAAAAATTAATTAAAACTTATGTCAAAAAGTAGCCCTTTTGGATTTGAGAACACCCTTAAAACAGTATATTTGACCAGCTTTGGTATGGTTCATTGTTTCCAGAGGGTAGAAACGTTTATTTCGAAGTTAAAAAACTGAAAAAACACATTTTCTAATTTTGAAGAATTGGCCGGTTTTTGTAACTAGACGGCACAATTGTGAGTTAACAACTTATTGATTTATCCCACATTCTTGTATTGCAAATGTATTTTTTTTTCTAATGTTAAATGTATTTAACATAATCCCGAAATACAATAGAAATGTTCAATAGATTTTGGAGCATTTTTATGACTTATCCATTTTCGCTTAACTAAATGTACCTCGACATAAATCATTTTCGACTTACGTACGTCGCTAGTCTTGGAATGAATTGCTGACGTAAATCGAGGTATTACTGTACAGTCGAACCCGGTTAAGACGCATTTCAAGGGATAGGGCAACAGTCGCGTATTAAGCGGGATCGCGTATTAAACGTGATTTGTATAATGTTGAAGGAACTAGGCTTATTTACACATTTAATCGTCTAAATAAACTTTAGAGATTTCATTTTTATGTTTACGGTCAAAAACTGTGTCTTTTACCTATAATTAGATTAAAATTGTATTCCACTTTAAACACATTGTTTCTTTTTATAGGACCGATTGGAATAATAACAGAAAATAAGTATGGATTCCAACATGGCTTTATGGTCGATGAATACGTTGTAATCAGGGCTTAATTTACGCCGGAGCCCAGCTCTGGTACTTCTCTGTTTTTAGTAAATATTTAAATATTGGTCGGAATTCACCAGACAACTTTGGGGACCAGGGGGGGGGCAACTTTTTAACAGGCCCTGGCCCAACTTCAGCTTGATCGTTCTCTGCGTGTAATAACACTATTAATGTTTAATTCATGGCGTACGTAATGTATGATCAACTCCGTGGGATTTTTTATGTCTTAAATTTTAGTCTTTGAAAAAAATCATTTTCCAAATGGTCGTTGTAATTTGTTAAATTGCACTTTTTTAGGTGCGTTCGTAATTATATAAATACGTAGCACCTATAGTCGTCGTTCAGTCCGTCCGTCCGTCCGTCCGTCTGTCTGTCTATCTGTCCGCATATAACAGAGCAAAAACTACCCAACCGAATGGTCTGAAATTTTTAATGTATGATTGTTGCAAAATTTTGTCGAGTCATTTCAAATTTTATGAAAATCGGATGCATAGTTTAATTACAGAGACAGTCAAAAGTTTTCCGTTACATTACGGCCAATAGGAAAAAAATATTGCAAGTGCGTTTTAATGATGTTACAGCCTTCCGAATGGTCTGAAAATTTAAATATATAATTGTTGCAAAATTTTGTCGAGCCATTTCAAATTTTATGAAAATCGGATGTATAGTTTAATTACAGGGACAGTCAAAAGTTTTCCGTTACATTACGGGGAATGGGAAAAAAAATATTGCAAGTGCATTTTAATGATGTTATAGAAAATGCACTTATGAAATTAAAAAATATATACATTGAGTACAATATGGGGTACAAAAAATAATTATAAAACTAGTTATAGTACGAACGCACCTCATTTGCCACGTTGGACGAGCAATTTCCGACTTGTTTCTTTTTTAGGTGCATTCGTCATTATATAAATACGTAGCCCCTATAGTCGTCGTTCAGTCCGTCTGTCTGTCTGTCCGCATATAACAGAGCAAAAACTACCCAACTTAATGGTCTGAAATTTTAAACATATGATTTTTGCAAAATTTTGTCGAGCCATTTTGAATTTTATGAAAATCGGATGCATACTTTAATTACAGGGACAGTCAAAAGTTTTTCTTTACATTACGGCCAATGGCAAAAATTATTGCAAGTGAATGTCAATGATGTTACAGCCTTCCAAATGGTCTGAAATTTTAAATATATAATTGTTTCAAAATTTTGTCGAGCCATTTCCAATTTTATGAAAATCGGATGTATAGTTTAATTACAGGTACAGTCAAAAGTTTTCCGTTATACTACGGGGAATGGGGAAAAAATTATTGCAAGTGCATTTTAATGATGTTACAGACTATGCACTTATGAAGCGCAAAAAAATATACATTCAATACAATATGGGGTGCAAAAAATATTTATGAAACTAGTTATAGTACGAACGCACCTCATTTGCCACGTTTGACGAGCAATTTCCAACTTGTTTTTATTGAAATACTTATAGGTAACGCAATACGTCGCACACGTAGGAGATGGAGATAAAACGGACTCAATTTTTATATCAGTTTTTGGGCTTAGACCGACTCCAGCTCAATCTGTCTTATATTTAAAATTATTCATGTGTAGAAAAAAAAATCCTCCTTCAAAATTACGTATTCTATTTCAAATCATTTTAATGCTATTTTGATCAGAATGAAGGGAAAACAAAAATCGTGTTTTTCTATTCTGGTGATATTTGCAAATTTATGTCCGCGATGTGTTCACACAGCACCACTCAAAAGACTGAAGAATAAATTTGCTTTCAATTTGATTTCCCTTCGTGACAATAGGATAATTTTCAAATGGCTGTTTTGTTTTTTTTAATTTAGATATCTAACATGAAAAAAATATTTTCTGTTTTTAGCCAACGAACATCAACTTGAGGTTTTGTTTGTTTGAATTTTTTGTCTTATCACATTAGGGATTTTTCTATTTAATTTGTATCATGAACGCTGCCCATGCTAAGGCTCTGCTCTGCACATTTATGAAGTCACTTTTATTTGTAAGTAGATATAATTGCCATGTATTGTTATTCTGATAGAAAGCAATTTCCCCTTCTTCTATAAAAGCGTCGAATCATTTCGTTAATGGTTTCAATTTTTTAATTTAATCTGATTTTCAGTGACTCAGAACAAAAGATTGTTATGCGGAAGGAATCGATTATAGTTTAAGATATGCACCTTTTATAGAAAATTGAAAAACATTGTCCCATTCTTCAGCATATAAATATTGATTTCTGTAAATTTCCTTCATTATTTTTATAAAAATGCATAGCTGCGAACTATCTCTTTCTTATGTTAACACTATTTCCGAATCACAATCTTTACCATATTTAATCGCAGAATTGACAATGAATGGCAATTAACATTAAAATTAGGCAAATATTACTATTCGGAAAAAGTTATAATTAAAAAGTGGAATAGTTGACAGTTAAGTATATGCTGACAGATGTATTTAAAATTTTTACTTTGCTAAAGAAAGAAAAATGTTTTAAATTTTGCAAATAATGTACAAAATATAACTATACAGATTGGAGAGACAGGGGGGAGGGAGTGGTAAACGGTACATTTGTTAGTACCGGTACCGAAGAATATTAGGGCTCCGGTACTTTTTTTGTTAGAAATTAAACCATGGTTGTAACCAAAGATAATTTTCCTACTAGACTGCTTTTTTTGTGTGAAAGAAAAAATATTAAATCTTTGAAGTACAACGCAGTTTTTAAAATCATACTAAGTACTTGTAGTAATGAGTACTATTATAATCTGTCCTTCTCTTTACTATAAGAAAAAACTATCCTTATTAAACTTTGTGTAAAAAACATTGCTAGCATAGCAAAAAGTAAAGAAAACATAGAAAACATAAAAGAATTATCCAACCGCAGTCGTATTTGTTTATTTTTTACGAATTTCATTTATTGCTGCCTATAGTATGCATTTTAAACCACAGTAATGATATAACGTGCATTTAAAACCTCTCTAACAACAGGTATAATAATTTCTAATAGAAATATTTTTTATGATGTATCTGAGAAACCCGAATTCGTCTACATATGGGGCATTCTCACAATCTTTTGACTTTTCGGAAAAAAAATCTGACAAAATTAAACTTGCTAAAATAACATTTTAATCTGATAGACGAATGCATTAATGATTCAAAATAAAGAAAAAAGGGTCAGCAGCGAAAATTTTTTTATTTAACTGAGGTTTAAGTTAAACTTGCAAGTTTAATTTTCCTTACAATTTTACCCCTATAACTTTTTATTTTCTTCTAAGTTTTTACTTATAATGAATTTGCATAGTACCCACAGGACATTCAAATAAGAAATAATAACAATGTAGTACTTTTAATACAGAATTTTTGTATAACATTGTCTTAAAGGGGTGTTAAAGAAGGGACGGTAAGGATGGAACGGTATGGAAAATTACCACCTTAGGAAAATCATGTTAAGACCAAGTGATAGCTACAATGTTCATTGATTTTTAGAATCAGTTGTTAACATTGGATTATATTAATTTTTTTTTTATTTTTTAATTTACCTCGAAAAGTGCAGGAATAAACCTTGGGGACGGTGAGACTACCCATAAAGCCACGATGCTTGAAATTGATATTTAAATGCTGATTTAAATTCTACAGTAAATTTCCTGCCAAAGAATTTTAGACATAATTTTTATAGCATACATTTTATGCATGAGAAAAAACTTGAAAAAAATTCTGTGGCTGCATCTGAACTGATTTTCTGTATAATTTTAGAAGAGGGATGGTAAGGAATCTAAAACCCAGGAACAGAGTTTAAAAAATAATAACAACCCTAAAAATGTGTGCAGGTTAATTTTTAGCTACATATTTATATAAAACAATAGTTACAGTTTCAGAAAAAAATTACATCGAATTATTTTTATTCAAAAAATTTTATTCAGACAGCTCCAAACTTAAAAATCAGCATCAGGGACACGGGACGGTAGATAAGTTTTCCTGGTATTTGGACCCCCGAACATCGTCCAAAACTTATTTATCTCGTTAATATTGTTATGCAATCATGCAATGGGATGTTCCCCAGTATATGAAATAAAGAAAAAAAAACCCACAAAAAAGTGTATTAAATAAAAAGTTATTATTCAGGGACATGAAAGTCATAAGATTGTGAGAATGCCCCATATCTCTACTACAGTAAAAACATACACGAAGCGAGAGACAAAGACTGTTAGAAGCGGGATCAAAGAAGAATTGCAGTTTTGCTAATTTAGCGGGTTTTTGTTTTATTTAAATACATATACCACTATTTCAGATTAGTAACTTTCCCCTTAATTAATCTGTTATTAAATAAAGTAAATAATACTACTGGGAAACAGTGGTTTTTATCTGAATTTAAAAAAAAAATCCTCTAAATTCGCAAATCTCGAGAAGAGAGAAGGAATTCGCAACATGATCAATGACTTCGCGTCTTGAACGCATTTTTTTTCCCTCAAAGCACCGAAAATTTATCGCGTATTAAGCGGGACCGCGTAGTTAGTGTTCTCGTAACTGAACGTGATTTTTTTTTTCATTAACCTTATGGGCGATGTTCAAAGGAACGGAAAAAATCAGCGTATTAAGCGGGATCGCCTGTTAACCGTGAACGTTTTAACCGGGTTCGACTGTATATGTTTTTGGCTATGACCATCAGATTTCAGTTGAATTTGGGTATAATTTGGGCGGAAGGGGGCGCTTTAATAGCTATATTTGTGTCATTTTCATTATTATATCATCGGAAAGTGTTCAAAGTTAAAGCATAGAATCTAACCAAATTTCATACATATGTTTCTGACATGGACGTAAGGTTCCAGTTGAAAATGGGGATCACTATTCCCCTCTGAAGTGGGATAGCGATTTTTGTGCAATTTTCGCGATTTTTCCCTAAAGTACATTGGCTGCTCGAGCAGCGACAAGCACTTCGCAACCAGCTAACACTGCGATTTGCAAGCAGCTGACGTACAACAAAATAACGAAAACTATTGATTTTATTAAGTATCATGATCGAGATTAACTCGTTTTTACTCAGATTAATAAAATGAGACAGAAATTTAACCTTTCACTGCACCACGTGCCATATCTGGCACATACCCACATAGCATTTTTAGTTTGCAGAAGTCTTACTTTGAAAACCTGCAAAGTTGCAGCAAGCTCAGCATGACAAGACTGCAGCAAGATAATGCAACGTCGAAGTCACCACACTTTGAACTTGCAGCTAACTTGTCGTGCAAGTTAAATTCATGCTGTATCAAATTTATTGCAAATTAACGGCAAACAAGTAATAAAAAATACTGCAAACTTAGTGCAAAGTAGTAATTTTTCCAAGCCACATTAACCGTTTACAACGTTACACTATAAGTTTAACCCCTTCGAAGAGGTCCATACACCTGATCAGGTCTATTGATGCATATGCACCGTTAAGGAGCATGCATCGTTTTTACCACCATAAACAAGCTAGGGTAATATTTGTACTTTTCAATTCGAGCCTTTTTAGGTATTTGATGAGTACAGCGTTTAAAAAAAAACGGTGCCAACCGAAAAAAATTTCTGCGTATCTGCTGATTGTCTATTCTCTCAACAGAGGAATTTTTGTTTTCGTCACTTCCGTGAATTAAAGACAGTCTTGCCATCAGTTTCACAACAAACTACTTATGCAAGTGGGTGATGGTATACCTTTCGGGAGATTTGCTGCAAATTTCTCAATTCAAATTTGTCACGGCAAGGTAATCAAACTTGCTGCTAACGTTCATGCTAGCTGGGTGCCTAAAAACACCATAATTTTCATTGTGTGCCATAAATTTGGCTAATATGATCACTGTAACTGACCAAGAACAATCCAAAAAATGAAATAACACTTATTTTCTCCATGTCAGATGGCTGCATTAGATATAAAATTAGAATATGTTCCACGGAAACAAACAAACAAAAGAATTTCGATCAAACTATTAAGGTAAGATTTACTTTCATTATTTTTACTGAATACTTAAAAATATTACTATAAAAAAGTTGCAGAGTGTTAAGCAGGTGAAATTAAGTAGTTTAAGCTCATTTAGTTTCAAAGTATAGCAATACAATATTTTAAAATCCTAAATGTGTAAATATAGCACACACCATAAAATATCAAATTTTAGCTGAAAGTTTGATAATTAATATTTTTTTACTATTTTTCCCATTATTAGACAGATATATAGATTTAAAAAATAATTTTTCATAAAAATAGAAAAATTCGTGCAATGAAGGGTTAAGATGGAAATCAAAGTTGGTACGTTACTGAAGCAATAACATTGAAGTACTATTAACATGCATAACAACTTTTTGAAATAGTAACATGTATGACATAGAAGAAAGTTTTGGAATTGGTACAACCGACTAGTTTCAATCTAAACGCAGCAAAGTCGCTACTCGTTCAAGAAATTTAATTTAATGAAAACACGCTATCCAATCCGAGCTACATGGATTATAGAACATAGGTAAAAACTATTTTATTGAAAGCTTTAACAGTTTTTAGGTAGCTTTCATTACAAAAAGCTACCTATTGCAGCCGTTCGGAGGAAAGCGATTTCAAAAAATTTTGGTATATTTTCATCGATCATGACCCCCAGACCCCGAAACCACCCTCCGTTCAAAAGTTGATATATATATATATATATATATATATATATATATATATATATATCCATATATATATATATATATCTGACCTTTGTCATACTGTAACTCTCGAATTTATGAACCGATTTGGATGTAATTCGGTATGTACATAGTACATACCAATATCTCGACCGAGTTCGTTGGCCAGCTTCATCCGCCATTTTGTTTCAAAATGGCGGCCATTTAAAATTTTAAAAAAAATTTAAAATTTGAAATGCGGTACCAAAAAATTGAAAATGGAAAAATATTTTTTTTTTATGTATTTGACCTTTATACAAAGATTCCGGATCAGTTTTTGTTTCGTCTATATCTTAAAAAATGGCTGCGTTATAGCATTTTGAATTTCTAGTGTGGCTGACATTTTGAAACGTCCTGAATTTTGTCACGCGACAAAAGGCGTATTTATGAACCGATTTGGATGTAACTTCGTTTGTACATAGTACATACCAATGTCTCGACCGAGTTCGTTGGCCAGCTTCATCCGCGATCTTGTTTAAAAATGGCAGCCATTTAAATTTTTAAGAAAACTTTAAATTTGAAATGTGGTACCAAAAAATTGAAAATTGAAAAAATATTTTTTTCTTATGTATTTGATCTTTATACAAAGATTCGGGAGCAGGTTTTGTTTCGTCTATATCTTAAAAAATGGCTGAGTTATAGCACTTTGAATTTCTAGCATGGCTGACATTTTGAAACGTCCTGATATTTGTCACGTGATAACAGGCGTATTTATGAACCGATTTGGATGTACCTTGGTGTGTACATAGTACATACAAATATCTCGACCAAGTTCGTTGGCCAGCTTCATCCGCCATCTTGTTTCAAAATGGCGGCCATTTAAAAAAATTTTAAAAATTTTAAATTTAAAATGAGATACCAAAAAATTGGAAAATGAAAAAGATTTTTTTGTATGTGTTTGACCTTAATACAAAGATTCCGGAACAGTTTTTGTTTCGTCTATATCTAAAAAAATGGCTGAGTTATAGCATTTTGAATTTCTGTTGTGGCTGACATTTTAAAACGACCTGATTTTTGTCATGCGATAACAAGCGTATTTATGAACCGATTTGGATGTTACTTGGTCTGTACACAGTACATACCAATGTCTCGACCGAGTTCGTTGGCCAACTTCATTCGCCATCTTGTTTCAAAAGGGTTGCCATTAAAAAAAATTAAATTTTAAATTTAAAATGAGGTATTAAAAATTGGAAAATTAAAAAGATTTTTTTATGTGTTTGGCCTTGATACAAAGATTCCGGAGCAGATTTTGTTTCAGAAAATTCGTTCTTTTGTTTATATCTTAAAAAATGGTCGAATTATAGCACTTTGAATTTCTAGTATGGCTAACATTTTGAAATGATCTTGTATTTGTCACGCGATAACACACGTTTTCGCCTATTTCCATGTAAGAAGGCATGTGGATAGTATACATCAACATCTCAGCCAAATATAAGTTACTTTAAATCAAAGTAGCTTGGGTAAAGCTGACTAATTTCGCGAAATTCTCATTCATAATGATTTAGTATTGATAAAAATTAGTATTGAATCTCCTATATTCGGTTTCCACTAAATTGAGCTTCGTGTGTTTGAATAATATAAGTTGGCTTTTTTAAAATAAGGAATTTGAAAGCTACCTCTTCCTCCCGGCACTGGCCGGAAGGACTTTTTACATTTAATTTTTTTTTCAGACTAAGAACACCAAAACGCATTTTTATGTGAAAATATCAATTATGTATTGAAATAAAGTTTTGAGATTTATTAAAAGTGATAATTTCGAATTAGCCGCATTATAGAATTTAATAGCCAAAGAAATCGCCAAAGATTTCGATACTGACTGCAGTCTTTTTGATTCTGATTATTTTAGTGTTTATGCACCCAATTTGATTACATATCTGTTCAATGTGTTTTATTTATATTATTTTATTCATTTATTTATGGAAATTCGTTATGGAATATTAGCCAGAAGCAAATGCTGAATTATTTATATTGTTTTAAGTGTAAACAAGATTAATTTTTCATAATTGCGGTATGCGATAGAGACAAATTTTTTAAAAAATCATGCTTGGAAATGTATGCTTATAGCAATAGTATTGTGTCTGTAATAGCTTTTAAAATTTTTGAAAATTTTAATTATTTTTACTTTATAATTTTTCATCAAATCCCTCGGTAGGCCGTAAGGTAGAAGTACTTACCTTCTATCTAAATTTTTCTTTATTAAAGAGGAAGAAAAAATGCAGGTGAATTAGCTGTACCAAACATTTTTAACCTTTTCAAGGACAAGTAAATGTGTTTCTGTAATGTTTGATTTACACAAGAATTTTCGAAAACTTTATTTCAAAATAAGGAAATGAAATTTTACAGCTTTTATTCACCAAACTTTTAAAGTAAAATGCAACAAAAAAAATCAGGTGGAATTTTTGATTAAAATAAGGTGGGATAAAATACATCCCACCGCCCTTCAAAGAGTTAAAGTCCTCTTCGCAGTCTGGTTGCGGTACTGAGTTGTACCAGGGCTATCTCAATAATATAATGTACAGTCGTGGGGAAAAAAAAAAGTAAACACCCCCTACTAACTCTGCAACAAATCATCCTAAAGAAAGTTAGTGGTACCAAATAATTGGAAATAAAGTCTACTTTTAAATGACGTGTATAAAATTTGCTTAGGGGGTCTTCTACATATCAAAACGAAACCAAACTTTGTTTTTTTTTCAATATCAATACCCAAGTTTGACACCATAAATAGATTCTACACCCTTCAATTAGCCTAAATTCAAATTTTCATGAAATTCGTACAATTAGTTACCGAGAAATTAATTATTTTAAAATGAGGATATTTGAGAGGCTGTATCCAAATTGAAGTTCGGTACTCGATGGTTGAAAAGCTACAGAATGACTATGTTACTTCTATTAATGTATTTCTTGCCAATAAGAAGGTCTCACTCGCTTAATATGTTTCGACTATTTCCAGTCAAAATGTTTCATTAAAATGAGCAAAATATATATTTTTGAAATTATGCTTTTCTGGACATGATAGACGGCCCCTGAAACTGTCATTTTCACGTTTTCTATTTATAATTCGAAAACTACTTGGTAGAAAAATTTGAAATTCAAAATTGGCATAAAGCAGGACATAATAAATTAAAATCTATCAAAAAAATTATAGGTTGCAATTCATATTTTTTTTGCATATTAATTTCATAATTCATAATTCATATTATAAATTTTTTTTTAATTACAAATTTAATGTATTTATGTTTGGGTTTTTTAGTATTATAATTAAACAAAGAAATTATCATATTAGGTGATATTAATGAAAATATGAAAATGTAATTTAACATTAGAAGCTCTAAAATTTGCATGCGTATAATTCAAAAACTTATCATCCAAACGACTTGAAATTTCGTTTTTAGGCATAGTTTGAACCGAAGATTTAAAATATAGCGCCGAAATTGGGTGTTGCCATTGAAAAAAACAAAGTTTTGTCTGGTTTTGATTTGTAGATGCCCCCTAAGCAAATTTTATGTACAACATTTAAAAGTAGACTTTATTTCTAATCGTTTGGTACCTATAATTTTTTACTTTCTTCTATCTTCAATAGAAGAAAGTATTGTAATCGAAATTTTTTTCGACTTCCGGTTTTCGACGGATTTGCATGTTTTAGGGGTCAGAGATTCCAAAAAACATGTTTATAGAAAATGTCTGTCTGTCTGTGTGTCCGTCTGTCCGTCTGTCCGTCTGTCCGTCTGTCCGTCTGTCCGTCCGTCCGTCTGTCCGTCTGTCTGTCGCCATTGTACCATCAAAAAGTGTATGAAGTTATGTATAGAATTAAACCAAAATTTTATTATAAGTTTTTGGCTATGGCAAGCAGGTCCTCCCGGAATTTGGAAAAAATTCGCCGGTAGGGGGCGCTGATATAACAATTTTTGTGCGATTTTGAATATTGTACCATCCAAAAGTGTATGGAGTTATGCATAGAATTGAACCAAATTTTTAGTTTAAGTTTTTGGATATGACAAGCAGGTCCTCCCTGAATTTGGAAAAAATTCGCCGGTAGGGGGCGCTGTAAATGCGTTTTTGTGCGATTTTGAATATTGTACCGCCCAAAAGTGTATGAAGTTATGCATAGAATTAAACGAAATTTTTATTTTAAGTTTTTGGTTATGGCAAGCAGGTCCTCCCTGAATTTGGAAAAAATTCGCCGGTAGGGGGCGCTGTAATAGCGATTTTTGTGCGATTTTGAATATTGTACCGTCCAAAAGTGTATGAAGTTATGCATAGAATTAAACCAAATTTTTATTTTAAGTTTTTGGATATGGCAAGCAGGTCCTCCATGAATTTGCAAAAAATTCGTCGTTAGGGTGCGCTGTAATAGCGATTTTTGTGCGATTTTGAATATTGCACCATCGAAAAGTGTATGAAGTTATGCATAGAATTGAACCAAAAAAAAATTTTAAGTTCTTGGCTATGGCAAGGAGGTCCTCCCTTAATTTGTAAAAAAAATAGCTCGTAGAGTGCGCTGTAATAAAGATTTTTGTACAATTTTTGTGCCATTTTGAATATTGTACCGCCGAAAAGTGTATGAAGTTATGCATAGAATTGAACCAAATTTTATGTGTTTCTTTTTGGTCATGTCACGAAGGTCCTCCCTGAATTTGAAAAATTCTGCCGGAAGGGGGCACTATAATTGCGATGTCTGTACCATTTTCATTATTGTACCATCGAAAATTGTATGAAGTTATCCATATAATTGAACCAAATTTTTTGTGCATGTTTCTGGCTATGGCAAACAAGCCCTCCCTGAACTTGAAAAAATTCCGAAAGAAGGGGGCGCTATAATTCCGATCTCTGTGCCATTTTCATTATTGTACCATCGAACAGCGTATAAGATTATGCATACAATTGAACCAAAATGTTTGTGCTTGTTTTTGGCTTTGGCCAACAGGTTCTCCTTGAATTTGGAAATATTGCGCGGTAAAGGGGCTCCGTGCTAGCGATTTTTGTATACTTTTCTTGATTTTTTGTAGTTCTATTGTGCATCGGCGGCTCATGCAGCGGCGGGAACTCGCTTCCTGCTATGCCAGCTATTCGCAATCAGCTGATAACGACAGAATAAGGAAAAATTAATAATTTTAACAAATATCATGATATAGATTAACTGGTTTTTAGTCCGTTTAATTGACTTGAGCAGAAATTTAAGCTGAAAATCAAAGTTGGTATAGTATTGAACTAATAATATTGAAGTATTAACATGCGTAACTAGGTTTTGAAATATTAAGATGTATAAGATAGAAGAAAGTTTTGGGATTGGCACATCCAACTAGTTTCTATTATAATTAGTTGCAAAGTTAGTAGGAGGTGTTTACTTTTTTTTTTTCCACGAATGTACATCAAGATGGCCTTTGTTTTACACACCAGATCAATTTGTTTATCCAAATTTTAACTTTATGATGTTCGCCATCCTCATTGCAAAGTCGCAGTTTCAGGATTTTTTCTTTACTTAATTTAATGAATATAGAAAAATATCTGCGAAAATTTGTCAAATACTTCTATGTAACGACAACAGATAGCAGCACCAAACAATTTTAGTCTCAAATATATTTTTACTTTCTTGTGTGTTTCTAGTGTATATACTTTGCTGCTTTCAAGCAGAAAAAAATTTAAGAATAAATATTTTCATAAACCACAGACACGGAATCAAGATTCTTTTGTCGGTGGAAATATTCCTTAATTTTTTTTTCTGCTCGAAAGGAAAGTATTATAGAATTAAAAAAATACAAAATAAGTAAAAATTTAGACCTAATCCTGACAATAAATCCAACCTTATCCTGATCTAATCCTACCGCCGTTATTTTTTAAAAATAAAATAGCTTAATGGGTATATTCCGAGGAAACTCAAATCACTAAAGAATTGACACTGTACATGTACAGTCTTACCTGGTTCGAGGCACGGACTTCTAAATGAAGATTTGAAATAGTAAAACAGTTTTTAAATTTACTCGAAAAGATACTGACAGGGGATGGCTTAGGCTATAGAGGGCCCCGGGCAAGCATCATTGTGGAAGGTCCCCTTTTATCTATGTATAGAAATTGTTTGTGAATAATGTGAAGTGGCTAGTACTAAACTTCATACGTATTGTATGTATGCACAAATTTCGTACCCGGTACTGCTCACAAGCTCACATCTGTACAGGGTATCACAAAAAGATGGTCACAACTTTAAGAAAAAATACTAATAGTCTAATAGTAGAAAAAATTATAGATTGATTGACATGGGCATTTCTTTGCAAACTTTTGCTTTGCTTATTTATGTACGTTATAAGATCTCTAAAGGAAAATGCCCCAAATTGGTCATCATTAATGGTTTTAACCTGCCACGTTACTAGAAAACGTTAATAAAGAATTTCTTTTGAAAACTAGATCGGACCATATACTAAGTTTTATAATAAAATTTTAATCATTAGTTTTTTAATGATATAGTTCTTTTTTGCGTGCGTGGGTGGTGGTGGTGGGGGGGGGGGGGGAGGTACAGAAGGGGGAGTGGTAGGAGGACCACATCCTTCCTAAATGTTTGAAAATGTATGAATTTTAACCATTTGACATCTGTTAATGAAAATTCTGATTACACGCACGGAGGGACCCCTAAAAAGATGGACGCGGGGTAACTGCCCTACATAATTCGGGCCCTGGATGCTGAAATAATTAATGAAATAAATGTGTGCATCTTTAATTGAAAGTACACTTAATTTTTATTTTGGAAAAAATAGTCTACACAGTGGAAGCATAGATTTTTATTATAAGATACTTCCACAATAGTTTTCTAAAATTTCGGGTGGGGCTTCAGCCCCTGAGTCTCTATCCTGACTATTTGCCTACATGAAACACCGACAGGCTTTGAAAATATTAATAATAATAATTTTTCACAACCGGGGGGGGGGGGGATGTCTGTTGTTTTATTTCTTTTCTTTTATCAAAATTTATGGATTTTGTTACATTTGGTATTTCAGTGGAACCCGATAACTCCGCATCTCACGGGGATTAAAAAAACATGCCGACTTAACTAGCTATAGAGTTGAGAAGTTCTACATAATTACATTCTTAATTTTTTTTCTTTTTTTTTATCGTTTGATTATTATGATTTTAATATCAGAACATATTACGTATGGCTATACAATTAAATACTATGTACAAAATATTACAACTGTAAAAAAAAAAAAAAAAAAAAAAAAAAAAAAAAAAAATCTTGAACGACCCCATTTGATGAATCCAGTTCCATTTATTTCAGAGAGGTCTAATAATAAAATGAAAATGTTAATCACCTTATAAAAAATAAAAAAATGACAACAAAATTTTGTGTAAAGTAGGAAGTTAATTTAGATTATAGTGTAGCGATCTCATCTCACATGTTCAGTATAAAGCGAGTTACTAGCTTAGAGTAACTGGCGTGGCCTTTTGCTCGACGCTAACGTTCTCGCCTCCTGATCATGAAATCCCTGGTTCAGATTCCATCGGCACTAATCCACCACCCTCTCCTCATTGTGTAGCGACCTCATCTCACATGATCAGTATAAAACGAGTTACTAACACAGAGTAACTGGCTTGGCCTTTTGCTCGACGCTAACATTCTCGCCTCCTGATCATGAAATCCCTGTTTCAAATTTCATCGGCACTAATCACCACCCTCTTCCCATTGTGTAGCGATCTCATCTCACAAGATCAGTATAAAGCGAGTTACTAACACAGAGTAACTGGCTTGGCTCGACGCTAACGTTCTCGCCTCCTGATCATGAAATCCCTGGTTCAAATTCCATCAGCACTAATCCACCACCCTCTCCTCTTTGTGTAGCGATCTCATCTCACAAGATCAGTATAAAGCGAGTTTCTAACACAGAGTAACTGGCTTGGCTCGACGCTAACGTTCTCGCCTTCTGATCATGAAATCCCTGGTTCAAATTCCATCGGCACTAATCCACCACCCTCTCCTCATTGTGTAGCGATCTCATCTCACATGATCAGTATAAAGCGAATTACTAACACAGAGTAACTGGCTTGGCCTTTTGCTCGACGCTAATGTTCTCGCCTCCTGATCATGAAATCCCTGGTTCAAATTCCATCGGCACTAATCCACCACCCTCTCCTTATTGTGTAGCGATCTCATCTCACATGATCAGTATAAAGTGAGTTACTAACACAGAGTAACTGGCTTGGCCCTTTGCTCGACGCTAATGTTTTCGCTTCCTGATCATGAAATCCCTGGTTCAAATTCCATCGACAGTAATCCACCACCTTCTCCTCATTGTGTAGCGATCTCAACTCACACGATCAGTATAAAGCGAGTTACTATACACAGAGTAACTGGCTTGGTCTTTTGCTCGACGCTAACGTTCTCGCCTCCTGATCATGAGATCCCTGGTTCAAATCCCATCGACGCCAATCCACCACTCTCTCCTCAATAGAAACGGAAAAAAGGAAAAAAAAAGAATTATAATTAGAGAATACTGAGAATGAGATAATTCTGTAGGTTAGTAATGGTAGAACAGATCAAATTACAGTCAACTTATAGTACAGGTAAAATAGATCAAGAATTGAGTAAAATACGTCACTGATGGCCATTCACGAAAATTTGGGGAAAACTTCGTTTTGGCACTAGAAATGAAGAACCGACGAGTCACCAAAATTAAAGTTGTTTTACCCTGGATTTTTTTTTTTTTCGGGGGGTGGGGGGGGGGGAGAACAAAACGTGGAATTTTACCTCGCGGAGGGAGCAAAAAACAAAATTTTTCAAGTAGGGCAATTGGGGTATCGTTTATTACATTATTTTTTTTATTTTGAATCGAATGACATCCTCTGCAAATCGATATATATATATATATATATATATATATTTTACAAAGTTACGGCAGGTTTTACGAATACAAAGTTGACAATGCAGGTAAAATAGGTTTATATAGTAAAAATTGATGGTCATTCACGAAAATTTGAGAAGAACGTCGTTTCGGCATTAAAAATGGAGATCCGATGCGTCCCCCCAAAATAAAGTTATTTTACCGTGTTTTGGGGGGCAAAGAGAGGAGCATTTTAACTCGGCGATGTGTGAGAATTCAACTTTTCTTAATTAGATGAAGTGGGTTATCGTTTGTTATCAATTTTTTAATTCTGAATCGAATGATACGGTCAGCAAGTCGATACGATCATTCGTTACAAAGTTAGATAGGTTTTACCAATACAAAGTCATGAATAGTTTTATTAATACAAAATTATGAATACTCGTATTTTGACAACTTTATTGATCTTGGAGGAGACTCGGATGATGCTGATTTTGATTATTGCTATTTTGAGTACAGTAATACCTCGACTTACGTCAATAATTTGCTCCAAGACCAGCGACGTAAATCGAGGTAACATCTAGATAAGCAAAAAGGGATAAGTAATAAAAATTCACCAAAATCTAATGAGCATTTTCTATTGTATTTAGGGATTATGTTGCATACATTTAACATTAGCAAAAAAAAAAAAAATGCGTTTACAATACAAGAATTTGGAATAAATCAATAAATTGCTAACTTATAATTTATTGTTCTTCTAGTTGTCCCGTTCTAGTCTTTGAGAATGTGAAAAATCTTGCAATGAAGTTTAAACCAACAAATATTTCTTTTTTTTTTTTCTTTTAGAAGCTCTTTGTAACAGTAGAGTGCGTTTTGTAAGTTTTTTCTAGTCTTTGCTACTCTTTGCACGTCCAAATCAATATCTTCGAGAACCACCATTTCAGCTTGAATAATGTTTAGTCCTTCTGTTAATTTTGCAACCGTCATAATCTTTTCCATAGGCTCAAAATCTTCATCCATTTCTTCGACAGTATTTTGTTTCTTTAATCCAATATGTTCGTCTATAGTTAATCCCGGATCAGGGAAATTCATGAGCTCAGATACACTGTAAAAAAACGGACTAAAATACGGAAATACTACTGGCAATCTAGACGCCAGTACTATTTCCGTATTTTAACGGAACTTTTTCCCGGTAAATTACAGAAAAATTTCCGTTATTTTTTGGAATTTAACGGAAAATTTTCTGTAATTTACCGGGAAAAAGTTCCGTTAAAATACGGAAATAGTACTGACGTCTAGATTGGCAGTAGTATTTCCGTATTTTAGTCCTTTTTTTTACACACACCTAGACACATCTAGCAGCTTTAGGTTTGCCATTTGCTCTTTTATTTGTTAATATCACATGACTGTTGCGAGAAATTTTCCCTTCATGGAACAAAAAGTCTACAAAAAGTTCGAAGTGAGAATTTATATTTCCTGGCTAGACAACGTAAATGCGGGGTGACGTAAGTCAAAGGGACGCAAGTCAGGGTACTTCTGTACATTTAATAAGTTTGAGATTATTTTATATGATATAAAGAACATATTTTGAAAGTAAAATAAATGTGACAAAGCTGTGATCGATAATGAAGTATAATTTTCGACTTTGTATTCCTAAAACCTATTATAACTTTTTTAACGAATGATTTTATCGACTTGCTGATGGTGTCATTCGATTCGGAATTAAACAATACATAACAAATGATACTCCATTTGAGCTAATTAAAAAAAGTTTAATTCTCTCTCCTACTCCAACCCCTCCCCCCCCCCCCCTGAGTTAAAATGTCTCCCTTTTGCGCCCAAAACATGGTAAAACAACTTTATTCTTTGGTTACTCATTGGATCATCATTTCTAATGCCAAAACGATTTTCTTCCCAAATTTTCGCGAATTGCCATAATTTATTACTGTATATTATAATTATTTTATCTGTATACAGCCTGATTGTCGACTTTGTATTCATAAAACCTGTCATAACTTTGTAAAAAGTGATCGTATCTACTTGCATATGGTGACATTCGATATTTAGAATTAAAAACTACAGAAGAAGCGAAAACTCACTTGACTCAGTTTAAAAAGTTTGAATTTTCTTTCTCCCTGGGTTAAAGCTTCCCCCCTTTTGCCCCCGAAACATGGTAAAACAACTTTATTATTTGGGAACTCATAGGATCTTCATTTCTAGTGCCAAAACGAAGTTCTTCCAAAATTTGGGTGAATGGTCATCAGTTGTTTTTTAAAAAAAACCTACTTTACCTGTACTATTGAGTTAGCGTGTTTCTTCCTCATTGATTGGTTGGTTGGTTGTGTTTATGACTGCCAATTATCAACACGAGAGATATAGGTCCTAAGGGGGGGGGGGGTGCCCTCCATGGGGGTTTTTCTAAAGGAACCTAACCCGTATTTACGCAAGCAAATACAAGGTTCGAAGAAAACCACGGAAAACTCCGAACGATTAGTCCGACGTGCGTGATTGTGTTCGAACCCAGCACCTCCCGTCTACCAGCTTTGATAGCAGAAACTCTCGGTCACTGGGTGGGCTCCCTCATTGAAGTTAACAATGAACCAATCAAGTGTATAATAAACATCGAGTTACTAAGGCAGTCGAGTATACGGCTCCGCCGTATCTATCTAACAAAAACATACCCATGAGTAACGCTGCCGTTATAATTGAAAGTGGCAACGACTCGACAAATTAATTTTATTTTCAATACACATTTTTAAACTTCTAAACATTGTAGAAGTTTAATTTTTACATAGTCGAATAGGGAAAAAAGGAACAAATAGACAATATTGAAGAAAAATGAAAACGGCAACAAAGCAATCAATATTTTTATCAGTATTCATGCCAGCATATGTCCATTGTGATGTATACATTCAATAACATTTACATAAAATAATTTTTTCGCAGATTTGTATAATTATCTGTTATTACATGACTGCATTAAAAATTACATACAGTCGTCCCCGTTTAAACGAATATTGTCGGTTCCAGAAATAATATTCGATTAAGCGGTATATTTGATTAAACGGGGAATCATAACTGTAATATTTAATGCGTAATAAAAAGGCAAAACAACCATCAACGGTATATTTAATTAACAGCATAATAAATCGTTAATAGAATAACTTAAACTAAAATAAATACAAATGCTAATATAAAGTAAATGCGTATTAATTTAATGTCAGTACATACATTTATATGGTTTACATCACATTTAATGCAGCTCGTTTGAATTGGATCAAAACTTTGCTACTTCTAATTTACGTTACTTACAACTTACACTGCCTTAAAAAAAATCGTTTAAAGTGGTTTGTTTAAGTGGAATTTTAAAGGAGTAAATATCGAGTTATTTTTCGAATGAGTGCAAAATATAACAACTACCATCTCGAGTCTCGAAGTGACGGCGCATTGCCATTAAAGCCTGGTTAACAGCAAGAAATGATGGTGGGGAAATAATTTGACCTGCCCAATATACACCTGCCAGTCAAAATCATTGCAGGAAGAACTGAAAATTTGTTTTCAGCGTAAAGGAACCGAAAATGACAAAAGGTGGAAGGAAATTCCAGCTGAAACGTGCTTTCCGCGCCAATTTGTAAACATCGGTCACACAGTTATTCGATTAAGTGGGGACGTTCGTAAAAGGTATTTGGTTTAAGCGGGGGAAAATAACACAGAACCAATAGGAATAAATTCGGTTCCGGAGGATTCTATTCGAATAAGCGGGATATTCGATTATCCGTGACCCGATTAAGTGGGGAGGACTGTACCAAATATTTTTTGTTTGTTTGTTTGAAAGAAGACAGGTATGAAAATATTAAATCGTGAAATATTTTAATAATTTGATTGAAAACTATTCATTTAACTTCATCTGCTAAATAAATTAATCGATTATTTCATTTAATCTTCAAAAGTCATTAACAAAGGACGATACGATTTTTACGAGGCAGCAAACAGTTTTAATAATTCGCTAGATATAATAATGAATGTGCTCTTTTGTAATACGAATGAACAATTTATTATTGAGAATGACATAACACGACAAACAAACAAAGAGCTTTTCTGGTGTAGCACATTAAATAAATCATTTTCTCCCGCAGATGTCAAACTTCTTTTTTTAACAATTCCGATCGATGCGGGGAAGTGGAGAACGGAGTCCTCCATCGGGTTGGATAAGCCGATTTTATCGGAACCCGACCCGGGTCGGGTTGAAGCTAATTTTTTCGTCGCAGGTAGAATTCGTCCCAGGTCGAGATTAAACGTTGCGGATTCGAGTCGGTTTCGGGTTGATCAGTTTATTTTAAAGACAAAAAATTCTATATTTGAATGTTAATGAGTGTATATATGTTCATTTTTATACAAAAAAGGTGAAATAGGTATCTCTCTATTCTAAAATAAACGGTCAAGTGCGAGCATTACTCGCGTACAGAGGGTTCCGTAGAATAAATATATGAATTTGTAATTGTATTATTAAAAAAAAAAAAAAAAAAAAAAAAAAAAAAAAAAAAAAAGTTGCTAAAAGTATACTACGACTTTGTAAAAAACTATGCAACGTAGGGTTGGGTATAACTGTATATATTAGAAAAGTGTAAATGGGTATACCATGAAAGTTCAAAGAGATATGTAACCTAAATAATATCAAATATAGCTATTCGTATAACTCTTTTTTTAATATTATCCTAATCTGTTTATGATGAACTTAATTCGGTACTGACAATAAAAGCAGTGCATAGTTGAACTTCATTTGGCATTTCATGAAACTAAATTCAGCGTAGTAATAACCTTTATTCCTACAGTGTAGCTAAAACAAAACCTTTGTTCAAAGTTTAAATTTGGCATTGTGCTAAGCGCGCTTCAAATTCAGGTCTCAAAGTTGCAACACCGCCTTGGTCAGTGCCGCGTTTTTCCAGATAGGTGTTTAATTAGCTTTTAAAGTCACTCGAGGCGTATTGAGAGATACAATCAATGCAAACTATCGCGAATCTCACAGTATTTGCGATTCATTCTAATTAAATCTTTCGAGGGCGATGCCTTTAAAAAACGGACAGCTAATTTTAATTCCAAAACAGACAAACGACACCAAGAATATTTAATTAAAATTTTCCTTTTATCATGTACGTGAAAATAAGCAAGTTCGCATTTTCTAATAAATTCGTTTATAAATTCTGGTATCAGTTCATTATTTCATAGGTTTATAAATAGAATTACTCCGTGCCGGAAAGGATTAAGTGGTCGCAGGACTCTTAAAGCTTCAAAATTTAAGAAATTTTAATTTTTTTAGATGTTAAACTCCTATCTTTTCTGAATATTTTGATATAATTGTTTCCTTGAAATTCCCATTAGAACAGAAGTTTTGGCTTTTAGAATTATACCCGCTCAATAGCTGAAACGGCGTTTCCGAAACTTTAAAGTCATTATTTTCCAAATGGTGTTTTTTGGTCATAACGCACAGGATACCTCAAAAACTTCTGAATATTTTTTCATGAAATTTTCAAAACATATATTTCATGTTAATCTGTATAAACTGAACCTAAAATTTCCTTTTTATTGTTCAAAAAAATATTTTTTTAGGTGATTTTACTGTTGAAGTTTTCAAATTTTTGTATTAGCTAAATGCAACATTACATTTAAAATATAAAAATGCTTTAAATACAAATTTATTTAAGTTCAGGGAAATTATTACAATCTGAAGTATAAGTAAGCACCAAAATTATTCTTCTAGTTGCAATATTTATTTTGTAATCCTGCGCTTAAACTGTTATGCCAATTTTTTGTTCGACAAATGTCTAACAGTTTCGAGCCCCCTATAAATACTAACTCTGTATCTTGCAATTTTTTAAATACATGAAACGAAAGAACATACTTATATCTTTCATCCCAATTAAAATTGTGTTTTAAAATCATATACATTTTAAGACATAAAATGTTTAAAATGGTCTTTTTTTCATTTTTTCCACTTTTTAGAGTCCCGAGACCCCTTAAATTAGTATGTTTTTAACAATTTGACGTTTATTGCTTTTATACTGTTACTGGATATTACATTACACATATATATCATTAAAAGTTGTTAACTAGGCATAGAGTATGCCGCCCCTGTCCTTATTTATGTCCAAATTTTTCGAAAAACTATATCAACAATGCTTTTATTCTGCTGCAACGACAGGTATATTCAGCTATGCTCAACAATTTTTCTGAATGCCCGTAAATCGAAATTTGTGTATAACAGAAAAATGCTAATTACTCAAAAACTACGTGACCTAGGGTAATCGCTATAATTTTCCGGCAAGGTTTCTATTAACGTCTACTACCTCTATTTTTTTCATAATTTTAGTTTCAGTAGATTCGAAATTAGATGGGGGGAACATATTTTTGCGCTACATTTTCAACAATATCTTTGAAAACATAATACCTAAAATTAAAAGGAATGTATTTTTGAGTTCAGTGTTACAAAAGCTTTCACGGGATACCCCACATGATATACAAAGAAAAGATTTTTTTTTCAAGTGGCATAATTAGCCCCTCTACTTTTTTAATAAATATATTTATGAATGTTTATTATTCTGAAAATATGTGGGTCAATAGTCTTTATTACTTCCCCGAATTTAAACTTCCCACGTTCCATGGTTTACGAGTAAAATGGCTGTGACAGACAGACAGACAGACAGACGGACAGACACAGGAGTGATTTTATAATGGTTCCGTTTTTACTTTTTAAGTACGGAACCCTAAAAGGGTAACTAACGCTATCACCTACGCTGTCAAGGAATTTTTTGTGACCGGGGGTTTTTCTTCGTTAATATTAAGAAAACTACTGCATACAAAAAGTAGTCATTGGGGGCCACTATAATACTTACCCATCATGGTTATACATAATATAAAATACGAAAATAAAACATGTGTAAACTATTTACAAAATGCATTGCAATTCCAAAATGAAATTTAAACGTATATTTAAATATTTTAATACATAGTAATGCTTTATTATTGAATTGCGGGTACCACTTGATTATCCCGTCGATCCATTTCGACTAATTATATAAATCGCCAAACTACTCTCAAAATTATACAAATTCGCATAATTTTTTATTTTAAATAACGAAAGAACAAATAAATTCGTAAAAGATTAATAAAAATACAAATAAAACGTCGAATTAAAAATCGCATTTTGATGACGTAACAAACACGTGTAACGTGTTTAATGCGACATTTACGATAAGCCATTATTGACATTTAATCTTATAGCTTGGCGACAGTTTTTTGGTAGACGGGATAATTAAGTAGTACCAAATTGGGTAAAAAAATATATATTTATAACTCCAAAAATAATAATCATATTAACTAACAGTTTACTGCGTCGGATTAAGCGTCTCATTTCCAATTAAAATATATCTTTGAATTGAAATTTGAATGAAATATAGAGTCATGAAAAATCGAAGAGTTTGAAAAAGATGATTACAAATATCTCGCCAACTAATTAACCGGTCAAATTCATTCTTTATGCAAAATATATATTTTTATTGTCTTTTTTCACTCCTTAAAATAAACAATTTCTAATATTTTTATATACCTTTTATCAGAACGAATATTTCGAGAGTCCGAAAAAAATAGTTCCGGATAATCGAGGTTACTGATATTCAATAGGCTTCTTCTCATTATTACATACTAAGTACACACCAAATTTCAAGCCTCTATCTGAATTTGTTCGGGAGATAGAGCGTTTACAGACACGCAAACAGACGAAAAGCAATTTTTTTTTTCTAAAAATATTTTTTTCGAAATCTCCAGTGTCTGAAACGTGTAAATCCGTCAAAAAAAAAAAAAAAAAAAAAAAAAAAAAAAAAAAAAAAAAAAATCGATTTTTAAAACGATTACAAGATTTACCTTATACTACGTATGATGGGTAATTACTAATATGAAAATGGGTAGCATTATAGAGAAATGTTTGATAAACACGCTGTTGCAGGCATTTTATAAATCCAAGAATTATTTAAAGAAATATTTAATGTTAAAGTCGGTCAAAATCGCTCCATTGAAAAAGTTTTATAGGAGCAAAACTATGCATAGGAATTTAATCATTTTTTGTAAGGTTAATATATCAGAAGTTCCCGATGTGCAGACTGCATTTATTTTTTTAATTTGACTAATTTTTTGAAGCTTTATTTCCATTTTATCTTCAAATTTTTAGCATTTCGAGAGATATTTTTTACAGCGCAAAGAATAATATTTCCTTCAAATAAAAAATTTATTTACACGTGACTATTATATATATTAAAAAAAAAGTTTCAAATGAGAATTAAATGATTATGTATTAAAAGCAGTAAAATATTGAAAATTATGTCATAAAAACTATATTTACACGTGAATATTAAAGGAGAAAGAAAATTTTTAAATAATAAATTCATTGATATGCGTTAAAAGCCGTAAATGGGAGAAATTAAATCATATTTAAAATGGCCAAATAATAATATTGTCAAACAGTTTAAAATAAAAAATATATTTACACGATACATTTATTTCACATTTCTAGATGATCTTTTAAACTATTGTGACCAATTCTAAGGCAGCGCAAGTAAAAATATTTCCTTTCTAGCAGCAAAAGTATTTTCACGTGAATATTAAAAAGAGAAAGAGAACTTTAAAAATAATAAATTCATTAATATGCGTTAAATGCAGTAAAGAAAGAATTACATCAGAAGAAGTTACGTCATATTTAAAATGACCAAATAATAATACTGCAAAACATAAAATATATTACATGAACTTTAAAAAGTTCACTGTTTTACTTAAAAGGTGAGTAAAATATAATAAAAGAGATGTTACAAGTTAAAAATATACATTTTATTTCAAACTTCTTAGTACTTTCAAGCTCTTCTAAGCTCTTCATGAGAGAATATTTTAGTAACTAATTGCTGTTTATTTTTACAAATACGTCACCTCGTTTTAAAAATGAGAGAACATGATACTTTTAACTCTAATAATTATAAGCTCTCTCTCATGTGAAAACGAAGTGACGTATTTGTATAAATAAACAGCAATTAGTTATTAAAATATTCTCTGATGAAGAGCTTGAAAAGCTTGAAAGTAGTAAGAAGTTTTAAATAAAATGTATATTTTTAACTTGTAACATCTCTTTTATTATTTTAGTCACCTTTTAAGTAAAACAGTGAACTTTTTAAGGTTCATATAATGTATTTATGTTCGAATCGAGGTGAAATATTACGTTTCGTCTTATGATATTATTTACTGCAAAATAGTTTAAATTGAAAAATATATTTACAAGAGACATTTATTTCGAGATGATCTTTTTAACTATTGTTGTGAATTCTAAGACAGCACAAATACTATTTCCTTTCAAACAACAAAAGTATTTTCACGTGAATATTAAAAAGATAAAGAAAACATTCGTGAAAATTACATCAGATTTGAAACGATACATTTAAAATGTCTTATTTAAAACAATTTTCTTATAGCGTTGTTAAGAAAAAAAAAATACCGGGAGGCAAAGACTCTGTGTATTTCAAATGTTTAACTGATCTTATTTAATCAAACATGAAAACAACCAGTTCTTAGTAACCAGTTCCATAGTTTTTAACAGCAGCTGATCCGGTCTTAAAATTCCTTAACCCCTTCGCGACGAGAGCCCTTTGCTTAATTTTTAATCTTTCACTACTGGTTTTTCAAAACAGAAAGAATTCTCGGTACTTTTCGGTTAGCCGGGAGCCAGTGTTATATATACATATGTATGTATATCTATATACACATATATGTACACACACACACATACATATGCATAGCTGCCAACTTGTACGGATTTTTGCTACCACTAAAATATAATAGAAAATTTTGCCTAATTCAATCGCCGAATTGCAGTGAATTTTTATAATTAAATAAGGCAGAAATTTCTGTTAAATTTTAGTGGTAGCAAAAATCCGTGCAAGTTGGCAGCTATGCATATGTATACATATAGCTTCTATATATATGTATAAATATACATATATATGTATATATAGAATATAGATATACATACATATGTATGTATAACACTGGCGCCGGCTAACCGAAAAGCACCGAATTCTCTAATTGAATCGCGAATATTCTCTGATTAAATAAGGTAAACTTTACAATAAAAAATAACTGGTGGGAATAATGAAGAATTCTGAGCACCTTAAGTAGCACGTATACCGGTCGCTCGTTCGCAAGGGGTTAATCAAAGGGAAATGAATGGAAACCCGTTTACAGAGAGATCGCCACTGGTTTTTTAAATTATAGTTCAATCTTCCACAATCTTTTTAAAGCGTTCAAATTAGTGGGTTTTTAGAGTTTGCGGTGTGTCCATGGAGGCTGGCGAGCGTAGCTCGCAGGGGGCAAAGCTCCTAGTGTTTGAAAAAAAAAAACAGACATGAAAATATTAAACCATGAAATATTTTAATAATTTGATTAAAAACTGTTTATTTAATTGCATCAGAAAAAAAAAATAATCGATCATTTAATTTAATCTGCAAAAGTCATTAACAAAAGACGATACGATTTTTACGAAACAGCAAACAGTTTTAATAATTCACTAGATATAATAATGAATGTGCTCTTTTGTAATACGAATGAACAATTTATTATTGAGAATGACATAACACGACAAACAAAGAGCTTTTTTGGTATAGCACATTAAATAAATCATTTTCTCCCGCAGATGTCCAACTTCTTTTTTTTTTTTAAGAATTCCGATCGATGCGGGAAGGAGAGGAGGGTGAAGAGAGGGATAATGGGGTCCTTCATCGGGTCCGATAACCCGATTTTATCCTAACCCAATCTGGCCCGGGTGAAACTAACTTTTTCGTCTCAGGTCGAGATTAAACGTTGCGGATTCCTGTCGGTTTCGGGTTGATCCGCTTTTTTTTAAAAAGAAAGTGCTAAATATTTTTTACTGGAAAAACAATAACAACAAAAACTATATTTGAATGTTAATGGGTATATATATATATGTTCATTTCTATACAAATAAGGTGAAATCGGTATTAAATGTGTAATTGTAGTCTACTTTTCCATAACTGGATTAAAATATGGATTCATTTTCTTTCACTTCGGGGTCGTGTTTGAATATTTTGTATTCGGGTCGTAATTGTTTCGGGTTGGCGAAAATTATCTTGTGAAGTTCGGGTCGAATTGACTTTAAACAAAGTTTTCGGGCCCGGTTTAGGTAGTAGATAATAATTTTTTACGTCCTAAAAGCTAATTTGGGAAATCATTCTTTTATATCGCCAATCATTTTAAACTTTGAAAACTAAATAGCCTGATAGAGAACACCATTTATTTAAGGCTGTATTTAAATTAAGAACTACCTTAGCACCACCAAGCATGTTTAGGGATTTCAGTTTGGCGTCCAACGTGTAAAAATAACTAAAATTTGATATTTTTGAATTAAAAATGCATAAAATTAATACTTTGTATAAAATGAACAAACATTGTCGCGATTGGAAATTGGGAACAGACTCAGTGAAGACTGAAAACCGATTTGTTAATGCTGCCAAATTCAGTCTGCCAAAAAAGACCACTTCGCCACAGTCTGCGGCGGTCAACGTGTTAAAAATGAGTGCACAAATGTGTCAGAAAATATGACGCCGTTGAGCAGAGCGGCTACTCAAGTCACGGGGCGACATTCGTAAATTAATGTTAAACGTATGGGAGCGTCCGTTTAAAACATATCGTTTTCATTACGATATTTATAAATATTTTTTTGCGTTGAATAGCTTGGATCGATCTCTACAAAGGCCTTTTTCTACGTTTTAGAATATTGTTGCAGTTTTTTTTTTTTTTTTTTTCATAAGGATAACATTCACTTTCAGAACCGGTTTCTAAAGTAACAGAATCCTTATTAAAAAAAAAAAAAAAAAAAAAAAAAAGTAACTAAAATCGAAACAATAAATAGGAGCCTTGTAGCGAACGTCCCAAGCTATTCAGTGCAAACAAACAAACAAATACCAATGATAATAATTATAATAAATAGATAAAAATATCGAAATGTAAACAAGATATTTTAAAAGAACGCTTCCATAGGTTTAATATTGCTTACGAGCGTCTTCGCGCGATTGAAGTATCCTCTTAAACAAACTAATGGACAATTTCATTTAAGGGGTTACATGGTTTCATGGGAGGTTAAGGGGTTACATTAAGAGGACATTAAGAGGTTACATGGTTTCGAAGGTAAAAAAAAGCACATTTTCTCTATTTTTTTATATGTCTATACTAATAAAAGAACACATCGCTCAATTTGTCTCTGTGTGTGTGTTTGTGATGGGTAGCGACATCTACAGCAGGTACGAAGCTAAAATTTTTTGTGAAGATAGTCGAAGACCTCTCCAGGTGCATCCGAGTTTCAGAATTTTAAATTTCTAATAATTAATAGAGAAATTAATTAAAAACACCAAATTAAAAGATTGGAAAAGTACTCATAATTGAACAAAAGGATAGATTTTTATTAAACCGCAGAATATTTCTTCGAAAACTGGAAGAGAGGGGAAGAGGTTAATATAATTACAGCACTACCAGGGCGATAAATGTACTGGGCTTTTTTAAAAAGGGCTGTATCTTAAATTCTACTGGGCCTAAAAACTCGAAAATTGCACAGTCAGACGCAAAAGAAAAAAAAATCCCCTTTCAGAAATTCTAAAAATTATTCCTCTATGGTTTCGAGAAGTCAAAAAATCCACGAAAAATTGATTTATAAAAAAATCTGTTTATTTCTTTCGAAAGAACGTTCGAAACTTCTTCCATGGACGCAGGTGTTCGTTGCAGACAACCCACGTCTTTCATTTCATTAGTGGACATTTTCGAACGAATATAAAATGTTTAAAGTATTAAATTTATAGTTTTAATTTCTATGCATCCAGATGTAAAATTTTTCGCTGATTTCAGATATGTAAATTTCTTCACTGTAGCTCAATTACAACTTTAGATATTAATTATTATTTGATTAATTGGATGATTCTTTTCAAACTCTCATTTTAAAAGCCAGTCTCTGAAACCGCAAATGATTTTAATACTAGGATTCTTTGGAACGCCGTCAATTTTTAAAAAATACACCATTTAGATATTTTAAATGTATGCATCTATCCCTATCTTTAGACGCTGTTTAATACTATCTAAATTTTATAAAATTCGATCCGCAGGTGTTTGTTTTATAAGAAATTTGATTTTTAAAAAGGAAAAGAAATACATTATTGAAACGCGAATTTGTAACTGACGAACTGATCGATTTGGAACTTTCAGATTGCTTATAACACATAATAAAGATTTTAAAGAGTAGGGGCATCAAATTTCAGGAGGGGGAGGGGGGGATAAATTTTTTAGGGGGGGGGGCGTAATCAAATATTTAAAACCGTGCCGTTTTGTACCGTTTTAGATGCGGATTTTTGACAGAACCGTGGGATAAATATTACTTATTTAATATAAATTTTCGAAAGTGTACTTACCACTATTTTCGAATTGCAATTTCAACAAATTTCTTAAATTCTTGCTTAAATCCGCCCCTCCCTTGACTGATATATCGATGGGTAGTTACAGCTTTGTTAAGAATATAGTTCACCTCCTGGTGGTGGAATATGGAACTAAAAGATTCGAGTTCGGTTTTTTTTTTTTTTTTGCAAGATTTTGCAGTGCGTGCGCAGCATGCCTGCTATACGGTACCGTAAGCAGCGGGGACCCGGTTCGAGGTTCGTTCAGTTCGAGATTGGGTCTTTTTATGAGATTTTGCAGTACAGATTTCATGTTCATTTAAGAATATTATTATGGGACCGGGAAATGCCAGGCGACTCAGCTAGTATATAATAAATAAACTATTTTAGTAAAGCGTTTAAGCATATAATAGAGCAACATTTAAACAATATTAAAAAAAATTAATGAAAAATTTGGAAAATTCAGCTGGTGGGACCTGGTTTCCGGAGACCCCTCAAAAAAATTTACCTCGTGGTTATCAGGATAACTCCTGATAACTTTATCTAAAATAGTAAAAAAAAAGAAAACCAGTTTTTTTCCTGTTAATAGATAAGTATAGTTCGTGATTGAACGAAGGATTTAAATAAAAATTGAAATTTGAATTTTCGGTAGAGTTGTATGCAAAACAGTAGAATTTTTGGTATAATTTACACTATGTAGAGTCTTGTAAAATTAGTTGTGATAATAATAATAAAAACCTTCTTTCAATCACTAGTCAATCCTATTTTGAAGAAGTGAGCAAAATTTCAATAAGACCGGTGCAATAGTTTTTGAGAAATCGTGTCCACAAAATTTCAAAAATAGTGTTTTTCGAAAAAAGTAATATACCCGCGTCGCTTCCGGTCGGTCTAGCCTAATGAGGGGAATTTCCAAAGAATCTCTCTCCTAGACTTTTACTCCGACTGAATTGAAACTTTGGGAAAATATTCTAGACAAAATGTACTATTAGATAAAGAAAAAAAAAAAAAAATGGATTTTTTGAAATTTTCAAACCCATGTAACCCTTTAATCTGCTAAAGTTATTAACAAAAGGCGATGCGTTTTTTACGAAGCAGCAAATAGTTTTCAAACTTCACAAGAAATAATAACGAATTGTGCCCTTTTGTAGTACGAATGAACAATTTATTATTGAAAATGACATAAGACGACAATCAACAAAGAGCTTTTTTGGGGTAGCACTTTTAATAAATCATTTTCTCCGGCAGACGTCTAACCTCTTTTCCTAACAATTCCAATCGGGAAGAAATAATTTTTCATGAGCTGATTTGGGAAATTATCCTTTTAGGTTGCCGTTGACGTCCTGTTACTTTTACATCACACTAAAGTGACTAATGGGAAAATCTGCCTTAACAATAACCCTAGCGCTTAAAAAAAATTCTTACACCACGCGCAGACCATAGCATATTTGTAATACTTACAATTAGACATGGCTTACGGGTGTTTGTCAGTGAGATCTCAAATTCCCCTCACTAATGGTAAATCTATGGACGTGGAATGCAGTCGTATTTCTTAAATATCTTCCCTGGAAAATAATATTTTTAACTTCCTTTTTCTGTGTTCTCTTCTTAAGGGATCTCTATCTTTTTTTTTTTTTTTTTACTTTCTTCTATCTTTACAATAAGAAAGTATTGGATTCGTGAAAATTTTCGACTTCCGGTTTTTGACGGATTTATACGCTTTATAAGGTCTTGAACACAACTGGCTGTTTTTAGAAAATGTCTGTGATTCTGTCTGTATGTGACAAAAATTTTATGGGCGCTCTATATCAAGAACTAAAGCACGGATTTTCTCAAAATTCAGATTTAGTTACAAGTTGACATAAATTATTGTTGATTAGTTTTTGGTGTAAATCGTGCAACAGGTGGCGCTGCTATACTGCATTTTTCACGATTTCCGCAATAGCTCTATCTCAAGAACTAATGGACAGATTTTCATAAAGCTTCAGATTCAGTTAGACATTGACAAAAGTCCTTATTGATTAGGTTTTGGTGTAAATCACCCAACAGGGTAGCGCTGCTATGCTGCATTTTTCCGGATTTGCTCGATTTTAGTAATAGTCATAGCTAAAGAACTAATGCAGGGAATTTCATCAAACTTTAAATCCCGTTACACCTTGATATAAGTTGAAGCTAATTAGGTTTTTGTATCAATCATATAACAGGCGGCGCTGCTATGCTACATTTTTCACGATTTTCGCGATAGCTATCTATCTCAAAAACTAACGTGTGGAATTTAATCAAACTTCATGTTCTGTTACACTTTCACATAAATAGATCCTTATTAGGCTTGGATGTGTACTAGGGTGGAACTAAAAAACGAAGTTTCGAATTTTATATTCTAACTAGCAGGCTATGCCCGCTACGCTGGTCTGCTTATCCAAATGAACCTTGAATTAAACAAAATGTATCATTGAATTTGACATTGTGATTTAAAGCAATATGGAACCTTACCTGGAATGTCCTTTCGCACTGCTGAAAACGATAAGAACGCCAATGTGCTATTATATTTTCTAATGTGTAGACAAATTTTCAGCTATTAAGGTCTTAACCCTTTTAGTTGATCAATAACAGTAGGATTTGTAAAGAAAGATAGTACAATACGCAATACAATAAAACAAACCCTGAAAAATTATATAACTACTTGTAATAATGCAAACAAACCAACGGACAAAATCCATCCAGTAAAACTTTTTTTAAAGGTTGATCTTTCATAAGTGGTCCATCTGATTATAGAATTTTCCCCCATAATTCTGTAACTAAGCAATGTAGAATGATACGCAATAAAGTAAAACCTCCGCAAACATTGTCTTATCAACAAAGAAAGTATTATCAATATCCGTTATCTAGAACTTTTTGAAAAGTCTAATCTTTCATAATCGGTTTCACATGATTATGGAACTTTCCGCCATTACTTTATGACTAAGCAACGTAGAAAAATACTAAAACCGTGTCTGAATAGATATCTAACTAAAATGAAATTCCTATCAAAATCCGTTCTGTAGAACTTTAAAAAATGTTAAACTTTCATAATCGGGGTAGTATATACTAAAACTCTGCCTGAAAAATTATTTAACTAACAGTGAAAATTCAATCGTAATCAATGCAGCTGAATCTTTTAAAAAGGTTAATCTTTCATATCGAGTTCGTCTGATTATATAACTTTAAATCATAATTATATGTATAAGCAACGTAGAACGATATTTTATATACTAAAGTCTTCCCTGGAAAATTATCTAACTATCATTATGATCAAAATCCATTCAGGTGAGCTCAAGTTATATGCAACCGGGACGAATTTCCCATTTCCATTTTACTCTAGTACATATAGTAGAAGCAGAAGTAGATAGATAGATATATTGTGAAGAATCCAATGGGATTCACAAAAAAGGTCCCATATATTTTCAAATGAGAACTCTAGATAGGAAAAGCAATGTATAAGCATAACAGCTCAAAATATTTCTAAGTCTCAAGGTTCTGCCGGAAATGATAAAAAGAATCAATCCATCTAAACCAATCTTAAAGGTTGACGGAAAAGTAGAACGGCATGAAAAAAATAGGAGTTATGGAATTCCTTTTAAGTAGCAACTTTGCCGATATTTTCCCAGGACAATTTAAAAATGAAACTAGATGCGAAATTTTCTCACGCTAGTAGCGAGGGTCTCTCTTGACCAATGATATCGAAGTTTTGTTAGTGATATCATTCAACCTAGGCTCTGAGTGGGCCGACAGATAGCCTTTGTTTTAAAAAGGTGAATTGGAACGAACAGAGAAAAGAGGGGAGATGCGTTTTTGAATCCCAAGGAGAGAGCTGCTCTCTGAGTTGGGAGTTGAGTTTTCGGAAAGATCCGAAGGGATAGAAGTAATCCGCCGTTTCGGGCTGGGTAAGATTTCTCCAGTGTAAACCGCGAGATATTGTGTAGTTGACAAGGACTGATATACACAAGAAAACAGAGGCAGCTGTTTCTTACCAGACTATCGTGAAAAGATTTTGGATTTGTATCGAGAACGAAGCTAATAGAATTTGAAGGTTAATCTTATACACTGAACATTAAGTCTTTAATGAACATTGTCATCAGCTGAAAGTACCCATAAATATAATGTAGTTGTAATTACAAGTGTTTAATCAAGAAATATTCATTTATCTTATGCATTTAAATAAATTGTTTGATTTAATTATTACTTGGGCCTCCGCTTGACTGAAGTTCCACGCTACCACTTCCACATGTTAGTCGAAGGTTTTACAACTTGGTGGCAGAAGGTGGGATGCACAGCAAGGACTCTGAACATTAAAAGACTAGCTTAAGAGAAAGAGCTCCAGACACAAGACCGTGTGTAGAAAAAAAGCGACACCAGTATCGTGCCGGACAGTTCCTCTAAGAAAGAGCTCCAGATGCAAGACCGTGTGCATAGGAAAACGACACCAGTATAGTGCCGGACAGTTCCCCTAAGAAAGTGCTCCAGACGCAAGACTGTAGAGAAAAGCGACATGAGTATCGTACCGGACAGTTCCCCTAAGAAAGTGCTCCAGACGCAAGACTGTGCGTAGAGAAAAGTGACACCAGTATCGTGCCGGGCAGTTCCCCAAAAAGGTGCTTTAGACGACATCCAGATGCAAGACTGTGTGCAGTGAAAGGAGACTACAGTGCAGTGCAGTGCCGTGCAGTACAGTTCCCGAGAGAAAATGCCCCAGCAAAACAAAAGGTAAGCTCATTATTTTGAGTGGCTCTTAATTTATTAATTAATTGAAATGTTGATAAGAAATTAATATTTTAAAGGAAAACTTTTGTTTTGAGATAAATGAAAATTTTAAAATTGGTTAGTTAAAATAGAAAATTATTAACTTATTAATTAATTATAGTACAAGGAAGCTGATACCCTTTGTCATTGGCTTTAAATTTTGAAATTTTTTTTTAAATTAAGAATACAGAAAACTAAAATCGAACTAAATTCTTGAAAAAAAAAAAAAAAAAAAAAAGAAAAGAAAGAAAAGAAATTAGATGTCATGTAAAGAAAAGTACCATTGTGAGGAAAGTTTGCTTGAAAAATATTTTAGAATCAATTTGGATTATTTAATGATTGATTTTCCTAAATATATACTTATATTCAAAATAGAAAAAGCATATGAAAAGGTTGCAAGGAGTGTTCAATTCTGAGTAAAATAAGGAAAATTGTTTACCTATAGCGTTTGGAAATATTTTTTTTTTTTATGTTCTATATTTTGTGTGTGTAGGGAATGTAAAAAGTGGGAAAATTATACTTCTTTTTCGAAACTAACACTAAAACGTAGAATGTCTGAAATTTATTATAGTATTGCTAATTTATTTATGTATATTGTGAATACGTTTGAAAACATTTTATAACGGTAGATAAGGTTAGAATATTCTCGGTGAAGTGTCAAATTCACATCTTCTGAGGTAGTTGAAAAAAAAAAAAATATATATATAAATAAATATATGAAGAGGGAAATCGTTAGGTTATCTTTGTAGTATCGGTAGGAATATAAAATCGATAGATAATGGCGAAAATAACGGCATTGAAATATTGCCGAAAGGCTGATCTGCAAAATTTAGCAGAGGTATTAGGAGTTCAAATAGAAGAAAGTGACATAATCGCGACGATTATCCAAAAGATAGAGAGCGCGGACGATTATGATGCCGACTTTGCATTAACGCAAGTGGGATATATAGTGAAAGATAGGGAAGATCTACTTCTTTTAGAAAGAGAGAAAAAAGAAAAAGAAGAGAAAGAAAAAGAGAGAAATTTTCAATTAGAGCAATTAAAATTAACGCAAAATACAGGGAGGCGTAACTCGATTTCCAGTAACGGATCGGAAAGACCTAAATTAGCGCTAAAAACTATAATGCATCGTTTTGATCCAGAGCGTTCGGACATAACTCTATTTTTAAACTTGTTTGAACGACAGGCATTAAGGTCTGGGATAGAAAATGAGGATCTGGTCACGCATTTATTAGCTTTGTTGCCCGTACAGATAGCTGAATTGATCTTGCGCGAACCGACAGACCGAGTTGACAACTTTCAGCATGTGAAGTCAATCCTGTTAGCTCGTTTTAGATTGAGTGGCGAGGCTTATAGACAAAAATTAGATAAGCATTTGCGAGACCAGAATAGCCCGTGGAAAGACCTCATTTTTGAACTAAATAGCTTTCTAGAAGGGTGGTTAAATGATCTTGAGGTTACTAATTTTAAAGAGTTAAAAGATTTGCTAATCACCGAACAGATTAAGAGGCGTGCTCCAGCAGAATTAAGGGAGCACTTTATAGATTCGTGGGCCAAATATAAAGATCCAGGAACACTAGCTAAGGATCTGGATGATTACGAAACTATAAAAGGGGCGTCAAAAAAATCGTGGAACAAAAAGCTAAAATTCGAAGAAAATTCGCGGGATGAGAAAATGGAAAATGAAGACGAAACGAGAGGGGGGCATTCCGAAACCAGAACTAACTGGAGAGAACGAAATATAGAGAAAGAAAGGGAAAAAATCTTTGAGCGCAAAAGGGCTATTAGGTGTTTCATTTGCTCGAGCCCAAACCATTTGAAGGTTAATTGTCCCGAAAACAAAAGAAATGGAGAGCAAATTACCAGCGTTCATCATATTAGCGGAAGTACAAATTTTGAAGAAAGTTTTAAGCCTTATCTAAGCCGCGCGCTAATCAACGGAAGGGAATGCACAACATTAAGAGACAGTGGAAGTCAATATGATGTAATTTCGAGGAGATTTATTAAACGCAATCAATTAGACGGTGGCACCATTCGAGTTAGACAGCCGTTAATGAACAATACTCGTCGCTTACCGACCGCCGAAGTTGTTTTAAAAATTGAAGGACTCGGGAGACTAAAAACAAAAGCTATCGTGACGGACAGAAAGACGAATTTGTCTTACTATATTTTGGGTAACAAAACTCAAAAATTAATTGATGATATTAAAAGGAAAAAAATGCAGATTTCAGATGCAGTGGTCATCCATAACATAGCGAAAGCGAAAAACGAAAACGGGAATCCATCCCGAAGGGAAGAGAATAAGATAAGAGAGAACTACTCAAAATTGACGAGCGTGAACTTGGGAGAAAGGAAGGATAATACTGTATCACCCACGAAAAAGGAAGATCAGGTTTTAGGATCGAATAAAAGAAAAAAGAAAGATGTCAAAGGGGATCATGAGATGGGTTGCCCCATACGAGAAGTCAAACTGAAAAAGGGGTTAGAAAAATCGCATCATGAGTGTGAGGATTTAACACAAGCAAATAGGGCGTGTCAAAGTATAGATAGATCGGATAATCAAAGGGATACGTCAGTGAAAATAACACTGAGAAGGAACAAAAGAGAATTTTGGTTTAGAAATAACGAGAACAAAAAGTATCTCAGGTCAGAAAATCTAGTAAAGGATTTGGACGGGAATAAAGAGCGCGAAAGTGTCACGAGACGGATTAGTCGGAGGACGGGCGACTCTAAAATGTCCCCGGCTTATTGTGTGGCGAGCGCCACAGGTAGACACGAAAAGTTGCAAAATTATCGTGTAAATAGACAAAAACCACAAGAAAAAAACGCGGAGAAAATAAATAGGTTGACAAGCGAAGATTCACGTCCGAGACACTATCCTAAATATAGAAATAGGCCTTCACATGACAGGCTCTAGCAGTTAGAAATTTACCGCCGGATCAAGTGAGTCGAATTTGATTTAACTAAGTGTACATAAGTGAGTCGAATTCGATTTAACTAGGTGTACATATTAAATTTATCTTATTTTGTGTAAATGTCATAGTGTAAAATTTTAAATGTGTTTTGTCTTTTAAAAGTGAAATTTCATAATCAAAGGTACTCAGCATTAGTAAATTAAATGTAAATTGTATGAAAAGTTTTTTGTGAAAAAGGTGAGTGAGATATATAAAGGAGGGCCACTCTAATATATGAGCTAACCTTTTCTTTGCAGATATTACGTCTTGCAGCCGAAATATCATTTAAAGGCGGGGGGGTATTGTGAAGAATCCAATGGGATTCACAAAAAAGGTCCCATATATTTTCAAATGAGAACTCTAGATAGGAAAAGCAATGTATAAGCATAACAGCTCAAAATATTTCTAAGTCTCAAGGTTCTGCCGGAAATGATAAAAAGAATCAATCCATCTAAACCAATCTTAAAGGTTGACGGAAAAGTAGAACGGCATGAAAAAAATAGGAGTTATGGAATTCCTTTTAAGTAGCAACTTTGCCGATATTTTCCCAGGACAATTTAAAAATGAAACTAGATGCGAAATTTTCTCACGCTAGTAGCGAGGGTCTCTCTTGACCAATGATATCGAAGTTTGTTAGTGATATCATTCAACCTAGGCTCTGAGTGGGCCGACAGATAGCCTTTGTTTTAAAAAGGTGAATTGGAACGAACAGAGAAAAGAGGGGAGATGCGTTTTTGAATCCCAAGGAGAGAGCTGCTCTCTGAGTTGGGAGTTGAGTTTTCGGAAAGATCCGAAGGGATAGAAGTAATCCGCCGTTTCGGGCTGGGTAAGATTTCTCCAGTGTAAACCGCGAGATATTGTGTAGTTGACAAGGACTGATATACACAAGAAAACAGAGGCAGCTGTTTCTTACCAGACTATCGTGAAAAGATTTTGGATTTGTATCGAGAACGAAGCTAATAGAATTTGAAGGTTAATCTTATACACTGAACATTAAGTCTTTAATGAACATTGTCATCAGCTGAAAGTACCCATAAATATAATGTAGTTGTAATTACAAGTGTTTAATCAAGAAATATTCATTTATCTTATGCATTTAAATAAATTGTTTGATTTAATTATTACTTGGGCCTCCGCTTGACTGAAGTTCCACGCTACCACTTCCACATGTTAGTCGAAGGTTTTACAATATAGATAAGAATATCGATTATTAAAATTTATGAAACTGCAAGTTATTTCTCGTTGTCTCTGCTGAATAATTTTAAAGACTTTTCAATCGGCGAGTATTGAGACTTACTATTATGTCTACAACAAATATATTTCATTTTGTACCAAAACATTGTCGTTAAAATGAGCCAGTTTGCTGTGGGTTCCGATATTATAAAATAATTTTTTTTTTCAAAATCGCCAACTACGCGCATGACATTTTAAGTGTCTCTTGGCACTGCAGTAAACATTTCCATGTTTTATTCAGCGAAAAATGAAGTTATAACTTAATTTTACTTGATAATAAAAAATACTTCCACCTTCAAAAAATAGTAAATTAAAAATTTTTGCAGTGTTACGAATAAATAATAATTAAAGCCAAAAGAAATTCGCGTTCAATAAATATCAAGCCCCAAAGTTTGGCATTGTTTGCAATAAAATTTGGTAATTTTCTTTTCCACTACAGGCGCCTTAGCGTTTTTTTAAAAGCTTGGCGCTATTCGGGCATCAGAAAGTGAGATTTATTGCCAATTGATATAAACAGTTAAGAAAACAAACTTGATGAAATTTTTTGTTTCTTTATATATGTATATTATAAATGTTTTTTATATACAAATTACTTCTGTTTCTAATTAAAATGAGATAAATTGCATCTTTATGTTAAAAAAATTGTATAAACAGAAAAAAATGCTTGTTTATATGAAATGAAACAGTGAATAGGTTGCCAGAAAATATGTTTCCAAATTTTCTCTCCGCCAAGGCTATTTTCTCTGTTTCGCAAAGATCCCTATACTGTAAATTACCAAAACATTTTGCACATTTAGGATTGAAATAAATGGCGCAATAGCATACAATTTGGTATGGTGTTGGTATAACGTAAAAATAGGAAAAGGTCGCCAAAAAGTTTTCTTTCAAATCACGCCAATTCTGTGTTAATTCGGTTATAGAATAGCTCCGCTTTAAAAACAAAGAATCAGTTTAAACCTTTTCCTAAGTTAATTATGCGCCAAACCACGCCAGGTAACATACGCCAATTGTCAGTAGACTCAATTATGTAACTTATCAGTACCAAATATGCCAATTGTCTATAGATTCGATAACGTAATTTATCTCCTTAATTTATGCATACTTTACAAACTACATCTACTTTCCAATTTTCCTGATTTTAAGATCAATGGGTACTGTTAGATGTTAAAAAGCTTGGCGCAATTCGGGCTTAAGAAAGTGAGATTTGTGGCCAAATGATATGAACAGCTATAAAAACAAATAAAATGAACGTTAAGCTTTTTAAAATATGTATTCATATATATATTCCTATATAAATTTTTATTTATGAATATTAATATTTTTGTTATTTATATACAATTTACTTCTGCTTTTATATAAAAAAAGAGATAAATGTATTCTTTATAGTAAATAAATTATCTAATTACTGAACAGAAAATATGGATGAACACTTTCCTTGTCTCGCCAAGCCCATTTTTTCCAACTCGCAGCTATACTGAAAAATTACAGAATTTAACCCATTGCTCTATGACTAAACAGTGTCGAACAATATATTATATACTAAAACTATCTCTGAAAAATTGTCAAACTAATAATGCAAATTCTATCAAAAACCGTTTATTTTAATTTTTAAAAAGGCTATTGTGATAATTGCGTACACCAGACTACAGAATTTTCCCAAAAACGATATGGCTGAACAATATGGCTGAAAGGCAGGTTGTATACTGAAAACGCCCCTGGAAAATTATCTAATTAACAGTCCAAGTTCCATCGAAATACATTGGGCAGAATCATTTAAAGAGGCTAATTTTCCATTATCAGGTTCATCTCATTAAAGATCTTTAAACCATAATTCAATACCAAGAAACGTAGAAAGACGTGTTATGTACTAAAAAAATCCCCGAAAAATTACCTATCTAACAGTGTACGTTCTGCAGAACTCGAGTTATAAGCAGCAGGAATGAAATTTCCATTTGAATTATATATATATATAAGTAGAATTGGGTATTTCCAGAAAATGCTGTCGTTTATTGAGAAATAACAAATATTGTGAACGTCGCTCAAACCGATGGCATGCTCATGCATTTTTGGCTTAAAATTAAATCGTTTGGCGATAAAATGAAATCGCAAAAAATATACAATATGTAACTCACAAGTATCGTCATTTTTATAATTACATCTGCTAGTTTCTTCTGTATGTCACATGATGGTCGAGTTAAATAAAAATAAAAAGTAAATTTAAAAGAAATCAAAAACAAAAACAAAATTGTCACTCAGATATTATTTTATAAAATTTTCTGATGCATTTTATTTAACCGGACGCAAGAGATAAATTGCCAAATATAGTTTAAAACTGCAATCTTTCATATTGAATAAATTTTTAAGCATTACGAACATTCTCTTTCATGTTTAAATTCGATATTTTCGTTTTCCAACATTACCACTCGTCATTTTTTTTTTTTATTTTCTCTCTTCTTTTCTTTTTTTTTCTTTTTAAATAAAATTAGTAACAGTTTTTTTCCCGCGATGTACAGCCATTTCAATCCATTTATCAAAAAATTCATCGCCAATGAAAAAATGGTAACCCTTTCGCCCAAAATAACAGAACTTTCCGTCATAATTCTATAACTAACCTGCGTAGAACGATGTGTTATAGCTTAAAACCTTCCCTGTAATAATACCTATCTAACAGTATAAGTTCCGTCAAAATCCATGCAGTAGAATTCGAAATCTAGGCGTTCGGAACGAAATTTTTGTTTGGATTTTATATATATAATAGATTTTATATATATAATAGATATAATAGATAGAATAGATAGTAGATTATGTGTTATGAACTATCTCAAAGTTTAAAACAGATCGCATTGTTAGATTTCCTAATTTTAACAATATCGCGTTATGTTAGTTCCACATTTCACCACCAGGGAGCGCACTCTATTCTTAACGAAAGCGTATCTGAACGAAACTCCTTCATGCAACCTTTCCGTAGATACATGAATCGGGAGGGTGGCGGTCTTAACCAATAATTTAAGATAATTGCTGAAATTACTACGAAAAATATTTTAAAGGGGCCCTACGCGGGCCCCTAATAGAGTTAGAGGAAATCGGAAGACGGCAAAATAATCGCGGGGAAAAGTTTGCTTGGGTGCTTCGGAGCTACTTTTGGCGCGAGATCTAAGCTCTACGTCCAATAGGAGCCCAGATATTTAAGGAAATATGAAGTAACAAAGTCCAAAATAATAGAATTTTCCGTAACAATTCTATAACTAATCTAGGTAGAATGATGTGTTATAGTTTAAAACCTTCCCTGAAACAATACCTATCTAACGGTATAAGTTCCGTAAAAATCCATGCGGTAGAACTCGAAATCTCGGCGTTCGGAACGAAATTTCCGTTTGGATTTTATATATATAATAGATAGATAGTGACTATTTTTTTTCCTTTTTAACTCCTTAAAAAGAAAATATTTTCTTTTAATTTTAAAATTATATTTTCTCATTCCTCAAAACATCTGATTTTCCATAAAAAATGATTAAAAGCCAATAATTGCATATAAAGTTTTTTAAGCTTATTGTTAAATTTATATTTTGGAAAATCAAATTAATAAAATGTTAATGTCCTGTAATAAAGAGAATAATTTAATTTTAGTGCCATGATAAGGATGGCCCACTTTATTTGACTTCTGTAGAAGCCAGCAAGCCAGCGTAGTGGGCGCCGGTTTTCACTGTTTCTGATTTATTTGGCTAAGACTCATAACAAGTTAGTCCAATTTAGCGTGTGTTAACAGTTTATTCGATTATTTTTCAATAAACAATCGGTGTCAAATGTGACAATGTCTGCTAACGTACCTAAATCTTGAAAATTGTTGAAGTGTGTTGTATTTTACGAACCAAAACAATTAACATTAGATTGTCATTTTTGGCGAACATATGAAGATGTTATGAAATATTTATGGGTTCAATTTAACTTAAAATCTGCCATCTGGAATCTGGAACACATTGTTTCTGAAATATCTAAAGCTGTTGCTGATACAATTAAAAGTGTACTGCTGAGACCTTCAATTCCAACTGTTTCTGATACACGACTCATAAAAAATGATTGGACTATCGCGAGAAATGTCAAAATTTGAAGAAAAATATTAAGATTGGAAAGAATAATCCCACATCCGATATAAAATTGCAAAATGTTACGTAATCGTGCAAAAAAACTTTTATTTGTGTAAATGCACTAAATATTATCATGTATCAGAACAAGAACGCCACTTTCTAAAAAAGCAAAGAGAGATGGGGTTATGGCAATGGGATCAATAGAGGAAAAATGTGTAGCAAGACTTGAAAAGGAAATATCAAGGAAAGGAAATGTTATTTTAAAGCAAAAAAGTGATGTTTTGATTGAATGATTGTCAAATGAAAAAAAAAAAATAGTTCGGAAGGAAATAGTTCAATCGGTTGTTCTTCTAAACCTGAATTTGATAATCAACAAGGTGGAAGAACCGGAGTATTAGACAGAAATGCAAATATTATTTATTGCAAATGGCACCCTTAAAGATATGGTTATTTCTGATGTTAATAAAGAAAAGGTAACTGAAAGAAGAACTTGAAGATGACAAAGAGAAAAGAAAAGGAAGAATTTGAAAGAACAAGAAAGACGAAATTAGTTATTTTTAGAAGGTTTGTATTTTGATGACAGAAAGGATAACACTATGATAACTCAAGAAAAGGGGAAAAGGTACAACTAAGAATCATTAAAGAAGAACACATAGTCTTAGTTCAAAAACCAGGATCAAAATATTTTTGTCATATTTCATTGACATCTTCTTTTTATATTAATATAGGAACTGCAAATTTGTTGTATTTTCAAAATAATAATACATACATTTCATGTTTGAAATTTATTGGGTGAAACAGAAACGCCGTCAATGCAGGACGCAAATCTGGAGTTGACGAAACATCGGAAGCAAGACACTAAAAACTTTACAATGGATAATTTGCTTATTGCATGCAAATGAACTTTTTTATATATATATATATACTAATTTCAACATCTTACTGGAAAAACTATAGGTACTAAAGGATTTTCTGGACCAATAGGAAAGCAACTTGAAAAAATGCAAACATATTGAAATTATTGACTATAAAAACATGGATCCTGTCTTGGTGGACTGATTGGATGAAGAATTTAAAAAAAAAAAAGTACACACAGGGGATACACCTGAATTTTAGATTTTCCTTGTCATATTCAAACAGTGAAAACGTGTGTCAAAGTTGTCCCGGGAGTTGCATCAACCGCCTTTAGATATTAAGCAAGTGATGGTTGTATCTTGGGAAAGTTGAATTCTCGCAATGTAATGACAAAGCTCGCCTAAGAAGCCAGTAGGATGAATATCCAATTGAATTAATCCATAACAAAGGGAGGTATGGAGAGTGGAAGTCGATATTTAGCCATCTCCTCGTGGTGACTTCTGGGTAGTATTTGATTAATATACGCAGATATTAGCTAACAGCTACGTTGTTTACTTTAAGTTACTTTATACTGAAATTTTAAAACTTTGATGTCCTTGCGGAACCGGAAAACAAATTAATTTAAAAAAACCTTTTCAGCCAAAAGTTTAGATATCCAAAAAAGAAAAATGTTTTCACTATTACGCATTCAAACAAAAAAGTTTTTTTTTACCCTATACTTAAGTTCCACCCTAATGTGTACTGCCTAACAAGTGTCGTTTTATGCTCTTTGGGTTAGGAATTTTGGTTGTAGGCATCTAAGAGGCTGGGTGCCGAAATTCAATGATTTGTTTGAAAAATACGATGTTATATCTCCTTCTAAAAAGCACACAATTCGACGAATCTATATCTTTAGAATCCTAGGTATACATTGTCATAGATTGTCATGTAGATGGACATAGATTGTCATTTAATTTTGGCGTTATGATAACGATTTTTTTAAGTAATAACATGTATGAGATAGAAGAAAGTTCTGGGATTGTCACATCCTACTATAGTTTGTCAAAATATTTCTAAATTGTATACTTAATTTTAATAGAAGTGCTAAAATATTACTCAGTTTCGCTAAATTTTTAACACATAAAATTATACATTAAGTATGTATTTTAGAAATATTATGAAAACTAAAAAGAAAGAGACATTCTTCATGAGAAGTACACAGAAGAAAAAAAATCCCTGCCGGCTCAAAAAAACCTAGATCATGATTAGAGATAAACCCAGCTTCTTCACTAAGAATGAGCTCTAGGGACCTAAACTTTTTGTGAAAATTGGTATATACACGAATACACACACGCATATATATGGAATAGGTTTAAAAAGTCCTTCCGGCCAGTGCCGGGAGGAAGAGGTAGCTTTCATATACCTTATTTTTAAAAAGCAAGCTTATATTATTCAAACACACGAAGCTCAATTTAGTGGAAACCGATTATAGGAGATTCAATACTAATTTTTATCAATACTAAATCATTATGAATAAGAATTTCGCGAAATTAGTCACCTTTATCCAAGCTGCTTTTATTTAAAGTAACTTATATTTGGTTGCCAAATTCGGCAATATCTTGAAGTTCCTGCCATTTTAAGACAACATGGTGGATAAGACTAACGAGTGAACGTGGTCGAGTGAACTCTTTTTCATTTTCCAATTTTTTGGTACCTCATTTTAAATTTTAAATAAAAAAAAATTAAATGGCCGCCATTTTGAAACAAGACGACGGATAAAGCTGGCACACGAACTCGGTAGAGACATTGGTACGTATTATGTATACACCAACGTACATCCAAATCGATTCATAAATACGCCTGTTATCGCGTGACAAAAATCAGATCGTTTCAAAATGTCAGCCAAGCTAGAAATTCAAAGTGCTATAACTCAGCCATTTTTTTAGATATAGACGAAACAAAAAATGCTCCGGAATCTTTGTATCAAGGTCAAACACATAAGAAAAAAATATTTTTCAATTTTCAATGTTTTGGTACCACATTTCAAATTTTAAATTTTTTAAAAAAAATTTAAATGGCCGCCATTTTGAAACAAGATGGCGGATGAAGCTGGCCAACGAACTCGGTCGAGGCATTGGTATGCACTATGTATACACGAAGTTACATACAAATCGGTTCATAAATACGAGAGTTACAGTGTGACAAAGATCAGATATATAATGTTTGCGTTATAAGGAGCTAAATTTTGTCATTTTAGGCTTAATGCCGACAAAATTGGATGAAATAACGCATCTTCTATGAATGAACTCACAAGCTCCTCTGACGATTCTGTGGGTCATTCATAGTTTCTTATTTTACATACTGGTTTCCTATGTTCATTTCTAAATCATTTTTAGAACTTTACCAATTTCTTCATATATTTGTGATTTCAAATTTATTATATATATGTATATATGTAGGATTTAAATTTAAACATCGTTTATTTTCTTTATGACGTGCATGATCAGTAAATTAACTGACGCTCTGATATTTTTATTATCCACGGTTTCAAAGCACGAGCTATGAAAATTCACGATCACGAGATCAATGTTTGGATATATTCAAAGATTGGAAAAGAGTCAGTCTATAAAATTATATTGTTCATCAAGCATCAACTTTTGCAATGCCAAGGGAGGAATTATTAGGCCTAAGTGGCTTATTCGAAGGAAAATAATTCATAGGTTTTGTGTCAGAAATGTAATGTATTTAAATAAGCTATCGACTAAGTGAAGTAAATTTATCTGTATAGAATTGTATTAAAGTTTGTGTGTTATTATTCCAACATCTAGTTAGTCAAGTCGTTAATAAATTAGCATTTTACAAACAAAAACTTCTACAAATTTGGGAGCTCAGTGCTGGGATCTTAAGCAACTAATAGTGAAATAAATAATCGGGATTTTATGCAAAGCAACAAATTAAGTAGTCAAATATGAATCAGAACAAAATTGATGTAAATTTCTAATGCCAAAGGTTGGACTGTGAATTAGCAATACAAGCGTAAAAACTGTGATCGTACTTGTCAAGTACAATATTGAAAAATAGATATGGGAACCCTAAACAAGGCTAAAAGAATTGATATAATAAATCTTTGGGAGGAATGCGGAATCGAAACACCAGAAAAACCGACGATCCCTATACTAATAAAACTAATTAAAAGCTGGGAGGATTTCGACGAAGATTTTATAAAGGAGCGCTTAGAAGTAGTTGTGACAGCTAGAAAAGAAAAAGCTGAGCTTGAAGAAAAGAAACTACAGGCACAAGCACAGATTGAAGAAAAGAAACTGAAGATGGAAATGGAGGAGAGAAGATGGAGAATAGAATTTTAAGAAAAAGATCGCGAAAGAGAGTTTGAAATTAAGAAAAATCAACTACAGGAAAATTCAAGACAACACGTCGATATGAGCCCAAGAACAAATACAGGTAAGCAATATGAATTGCTCAGATTATTAACAAAATATGAAATTATTATGAAAATATTATGAAAATATTAACAAATACGAATGATATTAGTTTATATTTGGCTATGTACGAAAGACAAATCTCGCAGACGGGCATTGATAAAAAAGAGTGGGTCAACTATTAAATTAACCTAGTGCCATTAGATGTGATTAACATAATAACCAGGAGGAGTGTACCCGAAATGCATGATTATGATTACATAAAAAGTATTCTTTTAAAATGATACAAACTATCTCCAGAAGAGTTTAGGCTAAATTTTTTCTCACTTAAAAAGGAGCAATAGGCAAATTGACGCGATTTCGCTTATGAGATTAAAGTGTATTTCAAACAATGGATTGATGGTCTTGAAATACAGGCACCAAATTGACAATAGGCACAATGTGAACCATGGAAGAAACGAGGCGCATATAATATGTTATAGTTCCGGCAGATCTGGTCACGTGAGTTGGAAATGTACCATGGGGAATAAAACACAACAAGATTATTCAGATTATAAGCCGCAACGTAATCAAAATTGGCGAGAAACTAAATACCAAGATTGGAGACAAAACACGCAAAGAAAAGTAGTTAATATGGGCACGTTAAATGGTAAGAAAGGAAGAATCCTGGATATTCAAGGAACAAAAACAAACATAATAATTGATACAGGGAGTGATATTTCAATCGCCAATTCAAGATATCATACTGCAATAAACGCGCCGAAGTTAACCAGCGACAATATATCTGTATCGTGCATAGATGGAGAAGAAATTAAGCCAATGGGTTTTTTCTTGCATAAAATTTATGTAGATGGTATAGAAATACAGGATAAATTTTACGTGGTACAAGAAGCTGACTATGATTTAATAATTGGTAGAAAAGCAATCGAAGGCCTGACGTTAAAAGTAGAGGAAGATGTTGTTAGAATAATAAACAACAATACAGTACGAGTAGGTTACATTAAAATTAATAAAGTCCCTTTCAAAACAGATGAAGTAGCCACATCAAATATAAGTTCAAATATAAGATCAAATGTAAGATCAGTAAATTAACTGACGCTCTGATATTTTTATTATCCACGGTTTCAAAGCACGAGTTATGAAAATTCACGATCACGAGATCAATGTTTGGATATATTCAAAGATTAAAAAAGAGTCAGTCTATAAAATTATATTGTTCATCAAGCATCAACTTTTGCAATGCCAAGGGAGGCATTATTAGGCCTAAGTGGCTTATTCGAAGGAAAATAATTCATAGGTTATATATATATATATCAACTTTTGAACGGAGGGTGGTTTCGGGGTCTGGGGGTCATGATCGATGAAAATATAACAAAATTTTTTGAAATCGCTTTCCTCCGAACGGCTGCAATAGGTAGCTTTTTGTAATGAAAGCTACCTAAAATGGCGAAAACAAATTCAGAGAACTCCAAAATGTTAAAATATGTTAATATTTCCACAGTCGGGTTTTTATCATGTTTAATACGTTTTTCAAACTCACATGACGTTACATATTCGCCTGCTGACATCCATTATATTTCCAATATGACGGAATATATATATAATTTTTAAGTCGCCAAACTATTTATTTCATTTTCAGTTTTCACATAGAAATCTTGCTCTAGAAAATTTATGACGTAATATTCATTTTTTTTTTCAATTCGTCAAACCATTTATTTAATTTTCCACGTGGAAATCTTTCAATAGTAAACCAATTGTTTTGGTGAGAATTTTATTGTTTTTTTTTAATTGTTGGCAACTGCTATAACGAAAAATGTTTATTTTTTCCTGTCATTTTTCTGTAAGAGCTGGTTTTATCAGAATCATGTTAAGGTGGTATTCAGAATTTTGAACCGTTCCCATTTTCCCATCCCGTTTGGCCGATTTTGCCCATTTGCAATCCTCGCCCAGATATTAGCCATGTCAAAGTTTCTGGCGAGTTTGAAGACGATCCGTGCATAATTGCGACTTTTATCGTGCGGATAAAATTTAGTATAATTTAGTAAGATATTAATTTTAAATTATATTAAAATTTAAATTAATAGTAAAATTTAGTAGGACAAAATTTAATATATATAAACTCCCGACTATCCGGCCCTCCGTAAAATTCGCATTAATGCAAATAAATTAAAAATCTCTCTCTGAAGTCAAATGGGAGACGAAATAATTCAGTAATAATCAATAACATTGGATTAATACTCAGTAGCGAAGAGGTTAATAACATCTACAAGAGAAATATACTGCAAAATTGAATTTCAAAAAATAGTGGAGAAAAAATATAAAAACAGTCTCCAGTCACAGACCTGATTTAGCCTGATTTAAATGTTTAATTATTGATTCAGATTTGGGTTAAAAAAAAACCTCTTTTACAAAAAATGTTTACATATTTAAACTCTAAAATATACATAGACTTGAAATATATAATTTAAAAAATGCGCAATTGTTTAACCTATTTTGATAAAAAAAAAAAAAAAAAAAAAAAAAAAAAAAAATACGCAGCGAGAGGGTTAATGGCAGACAATTCTGCCATTAGATAAGGTGAAGAAAATTGCTTTAAAATTTAACCAGCATTAGCGATTTGGCGAACAAGCAATAAAAACAGTAGCCAAATAAAAAATAATTAGCAAAATAGATTCGATGTGAAACACTGAAAAATCTATCTTTACTGTATCCCTTTTTTTTTTTTCAATATGTTCTAAAATAACCTAATTTTTTGTAATTGTTTATAAAATAGAAATTCGAGTATCAGCCAAACAAACTATTAAAAATAAATACATTCTAAATGTCTACTGATTGTGTAAATGTTTCAGACATTCTTTTAGCAGTTTAAATAAAAATTCAAAACAGCGATCTTTTGATTTACAGTTTTGAAAATATACACAAAAAATTGCTATGAGATCTCGACTCTAACAGGCAGAACAGATTGACCGGCCAATGATACTTTGCATACAACTAATAAATAGTATGGTAAATGGCTAATTTCAATGCCGCATTCCGGCAAATCTTTTCATTATTTGGAGGATTGGGGCGAGTAGTACTGTTTGTGTTTTTACCGGTGCGACGCCGGCGTATATACAATCAACTGTCAATAGAGAAATATCTATCACATAATCATTTTCGTGTCTTTGGCTATTGCTAAACTGAATTAGTATTGACTCAGTATCTCTGTAAATAGATTAATTCAAATGACACGGTGCGATTTAACATGAAAGGCGACATCAAACGTTCCGTAATGCACGGGTTGGGTTTGGTTGATTTTTGACGGCCAATTATCAACTCGAGGGATATAGGGGGGGGGGGGGGGGTGCCCTTCGTGGGGTTGTCCTTCTAAGGAAAACTAACCCGTATTTACGCATGGAAATCCAAGGTTCGAAGAAAACAACGAAAACTCCGAACGATTAGGCGGACGGGCGCGATTGGGTTCGAACCCAGCACCTCCCGTCTACAAGCTTCGAGAACAGAACCTCTCGGCCACTGATGGGGCTTCAGTAACGCGTATAAGAATCTGGACTGTACTGGCACACACATAAAAAGAGCAGAAATTGAGCACTCGCAATTTGGCGAGTCTGATTGTTCGCTTACTCGCCAAATGAAGTATTTTGTCGCGATTTGGCGGAATGGCGAGCGGCAGCGAGAACCCTGTCCAGAGCATTTGGAGTCCCGACAACACTAGACGCAATGGAAACAGCTGAATTCAAACATTGGACCTCCCCTTTTGGAATTGGAGATGTTACCTCTAAGCCACCAATGCTTGATTCCATCGCCTCAATATTTATCGGCTATACTCTGTCACATTCGCTTGGTGATTTTTCTTTGTAGATTGCAAAATTTCTTTGAATATATATTAAATATATATGGGTTTAAGTACCTAATCCGTCGACCGATTTGCACGAAAATCTATACGGTTCTTGCGACAGTGGTTTAAAACGTATTCGCCTGAGGGGAGATCAATCAAAATACCGTTTAGGAGTTAATGGATTCATTCATACACAAACACGCACACAACTCATGATTACCCTGCTGAAAATCTGTAGCAAACAAACTGATCAGTCATTCAAGCGATTGTATAGAAAAGGGTTACTTAACCGGAATGTATCTCAATTCTGACCAATGAGAACACTCCCTCACTGGTGTGAAAAAATTACGCAACAAACATAAAATGATAATTTTCGAATTCAAGAGAAAATGATGTAAACATCAGGCGAAGCAAATAGGTTCTGCTAGTACAGCACAGTTAATTGATGCGACTTCTCCTTCATGTCACACACGGTCACAAGTGTCACATTTCATGGTGAAACAAAATATGAGATCTTACATTCTTCTCAAATGATTGTTGGTGATTCCACTGAAAAGTTACTTGGAATCTTGCTTTGTGGTGGGTCAACAGATGACATTACAATGAAGTCACCTTGTGAGTGATTCTCACCTGACTATCACTTGAAGACTCAATTTTGAAGCCATTGTGAGAATTGCATTGTGGTGAGTCACCAGATAATGTCACAATGAAGTCGCATTGTGACTTTCAGGTGATCGAAACTCTACTGTTAAGTCACTATTGTGCTCCTTTGCGAAAAGTCACCAGATGATTTCATTTTCTGTCCCTTGGAAACTCGTCTCGAAACAGCTGTCATGGTGACTTCACAATGGAGTTTCCAAATGACAGTCACAAGGCGACTCCATTATAAAGTCACCTGGTGGCTCGTGACAGAGCAGCATTCATGATAACGTCTCAGTCGAGCGAACAAATGAGAGTAAGAAAGAGAGATATCACATTTCAATTCCTTGTAGCGTGACACTCGTGACCATTTGTGACTTCAAGGAAACATCACATTGACTGGCTGTGCTGTTAAGGTAGTACTTATTTGTTAACACTTGCGGTCTTTAGAATTGAGTACTCACGGTGTTCAGAAATTAGGGTTTTGTGCTTGTTGCTTGAGTTTTGCAAACTAGTGTAATATAGTCAAGAAAATTTTATCTATAAAACAGTTGAATGGCTGAGCAGTTTGCTGCAGATGTCTTAAGAGACCACACTAGTCACGCGAAGAAACGAGAACGCTAATGTTAATCCTATGGGGGTGTTATCTTCCCATTTCTCTTTCACTTTCGGAACCGGTTGGAACCGGTTCTTAAATTGAAACTCATATTTAAAAAAAAAGCTATAACCAAAATCGAAAAAGTAAAAAATAGCCCATTTAGAGATGGACCTCAGCTATCGTATTAAAAAGAAACACATTTAAAAATATTAAAATGCAAGCGAGATATTTGAAAATAACATTTCCATATAGACTTAACATTAGCGTTTTCCTTTCTCCCCGTAACTAGTGTGGACTCTTAACAGCCTACAGTACTTTCCTGATATTATGTTTTGGGAAAGTAAAAATGAGCGAAAAAAAAAAAAAAAAAAAAAAATTCTCTAAAATAAAAACATTTTTTTTAAGTCTTTTCCGCGGAATCAAAATATTATTTACTTTTTAATGTTGCATTTTATCTTTATTAATGCTATATAATTTAGAATCGTATCAGTTTGACAATTCATCTCGGTAACTTGTATCTCATATACGTTAAAAGGACTCTTCACTAACTTGAAAATATCCGCTCCGTAATGTTAAACTAATGGGTAGGTTGTTTTCGGATTCTTTGTTTAAAATTGAATATTTTTAAACCATTCTTTTGCATAGGATAGCTGAGCTCAATTTTTAATATGGCTGTTATTTACATTTTCGATTTTGGCTGCAGAATTTTTTGTAAAAAGATACTTTCAGTGTCGAAACCGGTTTCGAAAGTGAAAGTACCTTTAAAAAAATCCCTGCCGGCCCGGCCTACAGGCAGAGGTAGATTTCGAAGTTAAGTATACTAATTTCACCAGCAAAAACTAAATCATTATTAGATATAAATCCACTTTAACAGTTTTATATGTCTGCTTTTGACGAGTTTTTATTTCCTTTTTATAAAATAGCTGGTTTTATCAGAATCATGTTAAGGCGATATTAAAAAAAAAATATTTTTCCATGCTCAACAACTCGAAATTTTCTGGCACATTTTCAGATTCATTTTTAATAATAATAATAAAAAAATATATGAAACATGCAGACGTGATTTTTGAAAAGATTTATAAGCGACCTGTGTTTTTATTTTTCTTTCAATTAATTAAAACTTGATTAATAAACAATTATTTTCTCAGTAGGGCAATATTTTTCGTTTCTAACACAATCGCTTCGGGAAATTCTGTTCAAAATGCCCACTTTCACATCATTTTTTGAAATATATTCTGCCTCTATCAAAAAATCGATCATTACTGTACATTATATAGTTTCTGAATAAGAGAATCTAGCAATTGGATGCGTTTGAGAGCAAAAATGAATTTAAAAATGAGTAAGAAAATAGACAGTTTGGATTTGAATGCACTCTTAATAAGATGATTTTTTTCTTCAACCGCTATGTATTTTTAATTTGTTTTTGCTGTAAGAATTTCCCTATCAAAAACTTGTCTATATAAATGTTGAAGACAATATTAAGAAGATATATGATAAATTCATGGAGATTTTATATCTTGTGAATGGACGGAGTTATGAAAATTTTTCTTCTTAAACCCCCCTTTTTTGTTTTCGTTTTTAATTTTTTTTTTGGTACGAATTGGTCCTATCAAAAACTTGTGAATATAGTTGTAGATAATTTTAAGGAGATGTATAATAAAATTAATTGGATTTGATATCATGAGAATTGACGAAGTAAGGAATTTTTTTCTCCCAAAAACCCTATTTTTGCGCCCCTTGAGCCTATTTTAAATTTTATCAAAAATCTGTGATGCATGAATTTTTGGCGCTATTTTTAGAAGTAATAAAAGTTTTAAACTGATTTGATATGTACAAAAATTAAGAAGTTATGGGGGTTTTTCGGGATCACAAAACCCCTCCCTATTTCCATCCCCTTTGACCGCTTTTGCCCATTAACGAACTTAACCGAGATTTTATGTCCCTTGATTTTATGTATCAGTTTGGAAGAGATTTGTGCAGAATTGCGGAAGTTATCGTGTCCAGAAGAAAGTGATAACACAATTGCTTCGGGAAATTCCGTTCAAAATGCCCACTTTCACATCATTTTTTGAAATATATTCTGCCTCTATCAAAAAATCGATCATTGCAGTACATTATATAGTTTCTGAATAAGAGAATCTAGCAATTGGATGCATTTGAGAGCAAAAATCAATTTAAAAATGAGTAAGAAAATAAGCAGTTTGGATTTGAATGCACCTTTAATAAGATGATTTTTTTCTTCAACCGCTATATATTTTTAATTTGTTTTTTCTGTAAAAAGTTGGCCCTATCAAAAACTTGTCTATATAAATGTTGAAGACAATATTAAGAAGATATATGATAAATTCGTGGAGATTTTATATCTTGTGAATTGACGGAGTTATGAAAAATTTCTTCTTCAACACCCCTTTTTTGTTTTCGTTTTTAATTTTTTTTTCTTTTGCGGTACGAATTGGTCCTATCAAAAACTTGTGAATATAAAAGTTGTAGATAATATTAAGGAGATGTATAGTAAAATTAATTGGATTTGATATCTTGAGAATTGACGAAGTAAGGAATTTTTTTGTCCCAAAAACCCTATTTTTTGCGCACCTTGAGCCTATTTTAAATTTTATCAAAAATCTGTGATGCATGAATTTTTGGCGCTATTTTTAGAAGTAATAAAAGTTTTAAACTGATTTGATATGTACAAAAATTAAGAAGTTATGGGGTTTTTTCGGTTTTCACAAAACCCCTCCCTATTTCCATCCCCTTTGACCGCTTTTGCCCATTAACGAACTTAACTGAGATTTTATGTCCCTTGATTTTATGTATCAGTTTGGAAGAGATTTGTGCAGAATTGCGGAAGTTATCGTGCCCAGAAGAAAGTGATAATACAATTGCTTCGGGAAATTCCGTTCAAAATGCCCACTTTGACATCATTTTTTGAAATATATTCTGCCTCTATCAAAAAATCGATCATTGCAGTACATTATATAGTTTCTGAATAATCGAATCTACCAATTAAATGCGTTTGAGAGCAAAAATGAATTTAAAAATGAGTCAGAAAATAAGCAGTTTGGATTTGAATGCATCCTTAATTCAACGATTTTTCCAACACAATCCGCATCGGGAAATTCGGTTCAAAATGCCCACTTTAACATCATTTTTTTAAAATATATTCTGCCCCTATCAAGACATTGACCATTACGGTACATTATATAGTTTCTGAGTAAGAAAACGTTCCAATTGGAAGCCTTTGAGAGCAAAAATGAATTGTAAAATGAGTCAGAAAATAAGCAGTTTGGATTTGAATACATCCTTACTTAGATGATTTTTTTCTTCAACCGCTATGTATTTTTAATTTACTTTTACTGTAAGAATTGGTCCGATCCATAACTTGTCTATATAGATGTTGTAGAAAATATTAAGAAGATATATGATAAATTCATGGGGATTTTATATCTTTTGAATTGACGGAGTTAAGGATTTTTTACTTCTTCAAACCCCCTTTTTGTTTTCGTTTTTAATTTTTTTTGAATTGGTCCTATCAAAAACTTGTGAATATAAAAGTTGTAGATAATATTAAGGAGATTTATAATAAAATTAATTGTAATTGATATCTGGAGAATTGACGAAGTTATGAATTTTTCTCCCCCAAAAACCCTATTTTTTTGCGCCCCTTGAGCCCATTTTTAACTTTATCAAAAATTTGTGATACATAAAATTTTGGCCCTATTTTTAGAAGTAATAAAAACTTTAAACTGATTTGATATGTACAAAAATTAAGAAGTTATGGGGAGTTTTCGGTTTTCACAAAACCCCTCCCTATTTCCATCCCTTTGGTCCGATTTTGCCCATTAACGAACTTGACCAAGATTTTATGCCCATATATTTTATGTATGAGTTTGGAAGAGATTGGTGCAGAATTACGAAAGTTATCGTGTCCAGAAGAAAGTGATATATATAGATAGACAGATAGATAGATAGATAGATAGATAGATAGATAGATAAAGTTTTTTACTGAAGGTGGTTTTGGGTTCTAGGGGTCATGATCGATGTAGATCTGCAAAAATTTTTCAGAAATTCCAACATGGGAACGATCCCAATAGGTAGTATTTCATACGAAATCTACCTAAAAATCTGCAACCAAAATCAAAAAAGTAAATAACAGTCATATTAAAGATTGAGCTCAGCTGCTCTATGCAAAAAAAAATGTTTAAAAATATTCAAATTTAAACAAGAAATTCGAAAACAACCTGCCCATTAGTTTAAACGTTACGGAGCGGGTGTTTGCAAGTGAGAGAAGAGCCCTTTGGAGGCGCTTCAAATTTTCGCTGGCCAGCCAAAATTGAAAAAAAAAAAAAAATCTGTTGACCTTACGGTTCTGCTCGAACCGAAAATTCTGCTTGGAGGCCAGGGCTTAATTTCTAACTAAAAAAGTACCGGAGTTCTAATATTCTACGGTACCGGTACAACAAAAGTACCATCCCCCCTCCTCCCCTGTCACTCCAATCTGCATATTTATATTTCGTACATTAATTGCAAAATTTAAAACATTTTTTTTTAGAAATAAAAATTTGAAATATATCTATTAGTTATCACTCCATCGGAATAGTAATCTTTACCTTATTTTAATGTTAATTAATTGCAAAATTCTGCGATTAAGTAGGATAAGGATTGTGATTAGGAAATAGTGTTAACACAAAAAAGAGATAGTTCGCGAATATGCATCTATAAGAAAAAATGAATGAAATTTACAGAAATTAATATTTATATTCGGAAGAATGGAACAGTGTTTTGCAATTTCCTATATAAAAGGTGCATATCTTAAACTATAATCGATTCATCGATTCCTTACGTATAACAATTTTTTGTGGTGAGCCCCTGAAAATCAGATTAAATAAAAAAATTGACACCGTTATCGGAAAGAATCGATGCTTTTATAGGAAAGAGGGAAACACTGCTGGATTGCTTTCTATCAGAATATCAATTCATGGCAATTATATCTACTTACAAATGAAAGTGACTTGTGCAGAACAGAGCGTTCGCATGGGTACCGTTCATGATACAAATTAAATAGAAAAATCACTAACGTGATTTTTATACTCGTACGCAATAGAAGACAAAAAACATCAAACAAACAAAACCTCAAGCTGATGCTCGTTGGCTAAAGCACAAAATATTCTTTTCAGGTTAGATATCTACAAAAAGAAAGAAAGAAAAAACCAGCCAGTAAAAAAATTATCCTACTGTCACAAAAGAAAATCGAACTGAAAGCAAATTCATTGTTCAGTCTCTTGAGCGGCGCCTTATAAACGCGTCGGGGACATAAATTTGAAATAAAAAATCACGATTTCTGTTTTCTCTTCATTCTTAATAAAATAGCATTAAAATGATTTGAAATAGAATATAATACGTAATTTTAAATGAGGAAAAGTTTTTTTTTTCTATACATGAATAATTTTTTTTTAATGTAATACAGATTGAGCTCGAGTCAGTCCAAGCCCAAAATATGATATAAAAATTGAGTCCGTTTTATCTCCATCTCCTACGTGTGGGACACATTACGTCACATATAAGTGTTTTGGTAAAAAAGAATGCAAAAGCTTGGAGATGGGAAGGAAAGGAAAATGTAATTTAGGCTTCGGTTTTTCGAAAGCGCTATTGCACTAGGTTCAGGAGCCCTGTATTTGTGAGCTCCGGTGAATTCCGACCAATATTTAAATATTTACTAAAAACAGAGAATTACCGGAGCCGGTCTCCGGCGCAAATTAAGCCCTGTTAGGGGCTACTTCAGTCACGCGAAAAAACCCGCTCGCTAACGCTAAATCTATGAAATAAATTTTTAACGATATCTCGTTTGCATTTCAATATTTTTAAATGATTTTTTTTACATTGGATACCTGAGATCGATCTATACAAAGGTCGTTTTTCACTTTTTGGATTTTGTTTACACGTATTTTTAACTAGGACACTTTTATTTTCGGAACCGGTTTCGAAAGTGAAAACATTCTCATAAAAAAGAAAACAAAATCTGCAAACAAAATCGGAAAAGTAAAAAACGGCCAGTCTAGAGATCGACTTCATCTATGCAATACAAAATAATAATAATAATAATAATAATAATAATAATAATAATAATAATAACAATTTTAAAATATTGACATACAAACAAGATAGCTTAAAAATTTCTTACATAGGATTAGCAGTAGTGAGCGGGTCTTTTCGCGTGATGAAAGTTAAACCCTTCGGAACCGGCGTCTCTTGCACAAATTTTATCTGATTGACACCATTTTTTTTTTAAGTTACCTTCGGCTACACAATCTCGAAAATACTCTAATTTAACCCTTCGGATTCCGGCGTCTCTTACATTAATTTTATTCGGTCGGAACAACTTTTTAAAAAGAAGTTTCCTTCAAGTACACAATTTCAAAAATGCTCTGATTAAATAAGGCAAATTTTACTTTCCTTTATTACTCGTGCCATAAATTTTTTTTCCAAAGAAAGATCATGTCGCCGCCACTGCGACAACGGAGTGCAAAGGGTTAATAAGGCAAATATTACATTTCTTTCGCTGGTGCCAAAAACAAATTTTGTATGCACGTTTTAAAGTTGCATAACCCATGGTCCTGAATGGGTTAAAGTCAATTAGGAACAACGACTAAAAAATATTTTGCATTGACCCGAAAATGGCGGCAAAGTTTTTTGTCGTCCATCTGAAGCCGAAATACTTCAACCTAAATTCGACCCAAAACCCGAAATCAAAGAAAAATGATCTATAATTTAATACAATTATAAAAGTTTGCAATCATATCTATATTGTCAATTCTATATTTTATATAGAAAAATGAACACACAAAGACTCATTCATATTCTTAAAAATCGGTTTAACCCGAGCCCGAACCCGACATAATTAAAACCAACTCTGCCCGAACCCGAACCGCAGCAAAAAAAAAAAAAAAAAAAAAAAAAAAAAAAAAAAAAAAAAAAAAATAGCTTCAAACCGATACCAACAGAACCGCGCTTCGGGTCAGATTCAGGTAAAAGCACCACTCTATTACGGAAATGGTAATAAACAAGTAATATTACACTAGTAGAAAACATTTTTTTACTGGAAAAATCTTTTTTAAGATGATTTTTTTAAGAACAGAAAGTCTCAGTTTTCCTCCGTAAAATATTAGGTTTTATTTCTGTACTATCGGGTGGATAGAATGCGCTTTTTTCACTTCCTACAATCAACTTTTTTGGCTTTGACATTATTTGAAAATTCATATACCATATTTCTATTTCTGACATAAAGAATTCTTAGAAATTTCTTGGCTATTATCCTAAAAGGACTTTCAGTTGGATAATGTATATCGTGTGTTATTAAAATACAATTCGAAAAATATGCGTCCATTAGCGATAATGGGTTCCATTTTTGTTTTTCATTTCAGGTGATTTGCGAAATTGTCCTTTTGCATTGCCATTGCTATTCATTTGCTTTTACCTGGAAACAATTGAATAATGGGAAAAGTTCTGAAGCAATAACCCTAATGTTTAAGAAAAGTTCTTGCAACACGCATCGATTATAGTATATTTCCATCCTTGAGAAAATATTAAAGATTTAAGGCTGTTCTCAAGTTCACTTGTAAACAAGTGCGGAACTTTCTGATACATTTATTAACTTATTTTTAAACGTAAGGGCTCAAAATTGGGAGAGCTGACTATTGAAGCGATTTAGAATCGAAATGCGTTTTCCGTTTTTTTTTTTTTTTTTTTTTTTTTGATAAATAAATTATTTATTGAGTTATAAGCGATTTTGAACAATCGGTTTTTCTCTTCCCTTCAGCTGACTTTTCTCCCTTCGTCAAGAAATTTGGTTCAAAACACCAACTTTGAAGGTATTTTCTGAAAGGTCTTTTACGTTTACCAAAAAATGGAAAACGTCTTTCGATTACAAGGTTTGCCAATAATAACACCTGTTAATTTCCTGCGCTTCCGAGCAAAAATTAATTGAAAATTGTGTCATAAAGTTGCCCCCTTGAATTTGAGAACAGCCCTTGAGGGGCGGTGGGATATATTTTATCCCATCTACGATTAATGAAGATTTGCTCCAGAAAAATTTTATTCAATTTTACTTTTCTAACTTTCGTTGAAAAAAGTCGTAAAATTGCTTTTCTTTATTTTGCAATAAAATTTTTTGAAGATTCCGGTGTGAATTCGACATTACAGAAACACAATGACTTGCCTTTCAAGGGGTTAAGTAGCCTCTTATTGCATCGTGTCTCTATACAAGGTGTTCTGTGAAGACTGTGCAGAAGGGTCCTACACGGGTCGGGTTGTAACCGACTCGACCCTCAAATTCCTGCTCAAAGTCAACCTGAAACCGATGTGAAAGAAAATGAATCCATATTTTAACACAATAATGGAAAAGTAGTCTACAATTACATCTCTAATATCAATTTTATCTTTTTTGTATAAAAAAAATACACATTCATTAATATTTAAAAATATAGTGTTTTTTTTTTCATTTGAAAAATATTATGACTGTAGTATGATTACTTTATTTTGAAAAATCGGGTCAACACGAACCTGACTCGAAAAAATTAAAACATAACCCGAAACCGAAACTTTTAAAGTCAACCCGACCCGAACCAGAGACGCAACGGAAAAAAAGGATAAATCCGACTGAACCCGAACCTGAAATTTTTAAAGTCAACTCTATCCGAACCAGAGCCGCAATCAAAAAACTAGCATAAACCCGACCCGACACGACCCAAACCGCGGCTCGGGTCGGACTCGGGTATAATAAGCTTACCCAACCCGATGCAGAGGACTCTACTGTGTAGTAGATCCTTGGGATGTGTTCCGAAGTCTCTGACTAAACATTTTTTCGCGACCCCTCTCAGATTTTTAGAGAAATTGTATTTATATTGAATTTTTCATATAAGTTCCATTTTATAACAATGTAATTACCAAATATAATTTATGCAATTAAAATCAATAATTTACAGCAATATGAGAAATTGCTCAAGACAGAAACAAGCTTAACATAAAGGGTTAACGGTATGTCAACAGTGTAAAAATTGATATTGTGCGATGTTTAGAAGTTTAAATAATTGCCGTTAAGAATAAATTTATTGATTAGATGTTGCTACCGTCATAATATGACGTAGCGTTACTCACGAACTTTTCACTTTATACACTGGTCACTAAAATTAAAGCATAATGAGAAAAAATATGCTCACTAACTTAATATTGCAACCAATGCCCAATTAACTTTGTTGATTAAATACAGTTGAACACAAAATTGCACTTTCGCTCATATGTTAGCGTCGGAAATATGCAGATTCGGTGATTGACAATGTGGTGCGCAATGGACACATGTTGGAATTCCGATATGTAGTGTCGTTTAAAGTAAATGTAGTGTCTGCGAGTGACCAGTTATTCATTAGTTATGGCTCAAAGATATCCTTTAAGTGAAGGTCAAAAAATGGCGATTAATTGGTAGAATCGAGGGAGGTCAAATAAATGGGGTTCGCCCAAGATTTGAATATCCTTCAAAGTGTCATATCAAGAGCTTGGAGCCGCTTTTAACACGCTAGATCCGTTTGATAGACAGCCTGGTCAAGGGCGTCCAAGAGCAATAACTGCATTCGGAGACCGTTTTTTGTCATTGTCGGCTCGAAGATTCCGCGAAGCGGCTACATTTACAGACTTTTACAATGAAAAAATGGCAAAAAAATTGCGACTATTACGCGAGTAAACACGGTAATAATATATATTTAAAATAATATGTAATGATGGGATTTGTTTTGGGAATTGGTGCATTAAGGCAATGGATGGTATTTTGAATGGTGTTACCATCTTATTGACAGATCTTAAGGTAAGTGATGTAATTAATCATTACATAAAAAAGTATAAATCAAGTATAAAGATTTATATACATAAAAATTTTTGAAATACTATTTCCAAGTGTCTATCTAAATTGTATTTATAAAATAATTGAAAATGACACGTTATAACCTCCAAAGTTTAAAATAACGTCGTTCGTTAATATTAATAAAAAAAAATCAGATTTAAATTAAAAAAAATCTGATTTTTTTTTTTTTTTTTTTTTTTAAATCGCGATTTTTTCATACCCTGTCCTTGACATGAATTGACGTTTTATGGATTTTGGTGTAAATCGCTCAATAGGTGACGCTGCTATGCTGCATTTTTTGCAATTGCCGCAATAGCTCTATCCCAAGAACTAATGCATGGATTTTCAACAAACTTCAGATTCAGGTATACCTTGATATGAATTAGCGCTGTTTATGTTTTGGTGCAAATCGCCCAACAGGTGGCGCTGCTATGCTGCATTTTTCAGAATTTCCACCATAGCTCTATGTCAATAACTAATGCACAAATTTTCACCAAACTTCAGATTCAGGTATACCTTGATATCAATTAGGGCTATTTGTGTTTTGGTGTAAATCACTCAACTGGTGGCGCTGCCATGCTACATTTTTCAAAATTTCCGCTATAGCTAGCTCTGTCTCAAAAGCTAATACACGAATTTTCATCAAACTTCAAATTCAGATATACTTTGATATGAAATGGTACTGAATTGATGCAATTTCTTGTACTATTTAAATGATTCAATTGGTGTGATTTATACAGCAGAAAGTTTTGTGATGGCCACAACATACTAGTTCTTTTATTTTATTGCAACAATATTTAATCAGTCATCTAAGCCTCCTTCCTCCCCAAATCTATTTATTTTCATTTTATAATCTTTTGCTTAAGGCCCCTGTCCTTGCCGGCGAAAGCACTCACGAGCTAATGTCAATCTTATGGGGAGGGATTTTTCTAATATCTCGTTTGCATTTCAACATTTTTAAATAATTTTTTTTGCATTGGATAGTCGAGATTCTTCTCTACATCGCACCTTTTTTGCTTTTTCGATTTTGGTTGCAGATATATTTTAGAATGACACTTTCGTTTTCAGAACCGGTTTAGAAAGTGAAAATAACTTTATAAAAAATAGTTGCGACCAAAATCGAAAAAGTAAAAAAAGTGCGATGTAGAAAAGGACCTCGGCTATCCAATGGAAAAAAATGTCGAAAAATTATTTAAAAATGTCGAAATGCAAACGAGATATTAGATAAATTGCTCCCCATAGGATTAGCATTAGCTCGTGAGTGTCTTCGCCGGCAGGGACAGGAGCCTTAAACATATCACCCAGAAACTAGATAAATATATATATATACTAGGAGGCTCAGCCCCCAGCGAGCTACACCCGCCAACCCCCGTTCAGGCTTCGAAGCCTAAAAAAACATAGCAGTATATCCTGTTTAAAAAATATTACCAGGTTAAGGAAGATATAATGGCATTATCACTATAAGTGCGGCTATATTCTGTAATTGGGTTGCCATACTTTTTCGTTTGAACGAGGCATTCGGTTACCATGACCTCATCCATCACTGTCATAACAACTGACTGCTGTTTTCGAGATTGATAAGTAAGATCAATTACACATTTGAAAATAAGCTTGTATAGAATGGTTAGGTTAAAAGTGTCGCTATCTTTCTGACTTATATAACGACGGTATGGAGAATATTCTTCCTTTAGGTTCAAGGTTATAAATTCCGTCTGCTTAAGGGAATAGCTTTCAGAATCACGGTATATTAAAAAGAATTGTGTTCTAAAATTTTACGGTTAGATTTCATGTTTTGATATAAAGAGTTAACAATACATAAACGCCAATAACTAAATTAATAAATATTTTTATTATAATTATTATTACAAGTCTTGTTACTCAATACAGCATAATCAAGCTTATGACTTAAATGTTCGACTTTCACTAACAGCTAAATCCATAGAGCCTCTTATTTTGAGGAGAACAAATATAATTAATAATAAGAAGAAGAAAATTACTACAAGCAATAAATGTCAATAAATAAGTCAATAAATATTTTTATTATAATTATTATAACAGTTCTTGTTACTTAATACATCATAATCAATCTTGTGGTTTAAATGCTCGATTTTCACTAACAACAGCTAATTCCACATAACCTCCTCTTATCGAGTAGGACAATGATAAGAAAATTGCTATAATCGGTAAATAAGTGTCATCTTTTTGTTCCCAGATAATAACGCTTCCCGACCGTTTACGCTATTAATACCATTATTATTTCGCGTTTATCTTTCTTTTTTGTTGATCATTTTATCAGAACTAAACACCACCATCATCTTGTGAGATAGCCGAAAATCGATGACACTGATGTCTGACTAGCTAATGTGTCGAAAAACATCCGAAAAGAATTCACTCCTGATTTACGACGGAAGCTTGTCGAAAAAAGGTCTCCGATAAGGTGTACTTTCTTTTCCAGGATAGAGTAAGAATTGAAAGGAAAATATGTAGATTACATCTTTTTTTTATGCATAAACGCGACTTTGAGGAATGCGAAAAGAATGCTAAATTGTAATTGCGCGTTCTTGAAGCGAGAAATCGTTACAGATACAGTTAGCCTTTCAGTAGAAGAGTGGGAGATTTTCTTTCACTAAGTAAAAATAACACATGTTAAGAGTGAAAGTAATCAATTAAGTTTCAAGTAATCTACCGAGTTTAAATTATTAGCTATAACATTCAAGCTATACACATGAATAATGAATGACCACCCCTCTCAAAAAAAAAAAAAAAAAAAAACAAGTTGCAAATTGCCCGTCAAACGTGGCAAATGAGGTGCGTTTGTACTATAACAAGTTAGTGCACATCAATTTCCTTTCGTTCGAAAGGCTCTAACATCATTAAAATGCACTTGCAGTAATTTTTTCCCATTGGCCGTAGTGCAACGGAAAATTTTTGACTGTCCCTGTATTTAGCTATACATCCGATTGTCATAAAATTTGAAATGACTCGACAAAATTTTGCTACAATTATATATTTAAAATTTCAGACCATTCGGAAGGCTGTAACATCATTAAATGCACTTGCAATAATTTATTCCCATTGGCTGTAATGTAACGGGAAACTTTTGACTGTCCCTGTAATTAAACTATACATCCGATTGTCATAAAATTTGAAATTTTGCAACAATTATATATTTAAAATTTCAGACCATTCGGGTGGGTAGTTTTTTCTCTGTTATATGCGGACAGACGGACAGACGGACAGACGGACAGACGGACGGACCGAACGACGACTATGTACGTATTTATATAATTACGAATACACCTAAAAAAGGTGTGCGAGACGTCAATAAGAAGAAAATTTTCTTATTGGGAGATTTAATTTACGTTGCTGCAGTAGTTAAGATTAATAAATACTTTTAAATTTTTAAATTACAGTCGGACCTCTATTTAACGAAGTCGCTAAATCCCGAAAAAAAGTTCGTTATATGGAAAATTCGTTAAATAGAGAGTCACCTTTTAGAACCCTTTAAACTACATAAAACATGTCCATAAACACTAAATATAATTAAAAAAAGTAATTAACCTCACTTTTTTAATAAATTATATCTATTTGTTTTATTTATTTTAGCCATTAAAAAGAAATCTGCAAGGGAAATAAGAATGAAACAAAACATTGTCTGGAAATACATTGTATTTTCAGTTAAAAAAATGATCTTACATTAAACTCACGATTTTTTATTACGGTTGATAAGCTGTTTGGAGGAATACCAAATTTTAAAGCAGCATTCTTTTTCTTCACACCTTTATCCACCTCATCAAGAGTATTTTTTTTCTTTGACGCTCAAGCAGTTTCGCTTTGACATTTTCGAGCTACAAGAACCGAAATTACCAACACGACTGATCATGATCAACAATCTAGAAAACGGGACACTCTAAGGATACGAGGCATCTCCATTGAGGGTTAAAAGGGGATATTGAACGTTTGCACTTCTTGGATGAAAAGCAAAGAATCACAGCGATTTTACTGTTCTCGGTGAGTTAGGTGCTTGGTAAGACCTGGTCTTGGTCATTGATCATCATAAAATGTGTTAAAAGAAAGAATAAGTTTGAAATGTCCAATAATATTTTGCGAAATAGGGAGAAAAAAAATTTAGATCCCGAGAAAAAATTCGTTAAATAGAGAATGCACTTCGCTATTTGGAGGTTATTTTACGAAGAAATTTGAAAAATGTTCTTCGTTCCAAGTAAAAGTTCGCAAAATAGAGGTTCGTTAAATAGAGGTCCGACTGTATATTATTGCTGAAAACGCAATATTCAATACATTATATGAAGCATTCGCACATAATTTTGACTTTTAAGTCCATGAATAATAATTTTTACTTTAGTAAACATTCTTGATTTTTTTTTCCCTTATACTGGAAAACATCCCATATGACTGTATAACAATATTAACGTGATAAATAAGTTGTTTTGGACGATGTTGGGGGTCCAAATATATCGCGAAATTCTTTACCGTCCCGTGTATACGTGATGCTGATTTTTAAGTTTGGAGCTGTCTGTATAAAATTGTTTCAATAAAAGTAACTCGATATAATTTTTTTCCGAAACTGGTGCTATTGTTTTATATAAATATGTAGCAAAAAAAATTAACCTGCATACATTTTTACGGTTTTTATTATTTTTTTAACTCTGTCCCATGACTTTTGATTCCTTACCGTCCGTCTTGCTAAAATTATACAAAAAATCACTTCAGATGCAGACACAGAATTTGTTTCAATTTTTTTCTCATGCAGCAGTATGCTAGAGAAAGCTAAAATTCTTTGACAGGAAATTTACAGCAGAATTTAAATTAGCCTTTAAATATCAATTTCAAGCGTCGTGGCTTTATTAGTAGTCTTATCGTCCCCAAGGTTTATTCGTGCACTTTTCGAGGTAAATTATTATTATTATTATTATTATTTTAAATCCAATGTGAATAACTGTTTCTAAAAACCAATGAACACTGTGGCTATCACTTACTCTTAACATGATTTGTCTAAAAATAGGTGGTAATTTTCCTTACCGTCCCTTACTTAACATCCCTTTAAGGCAATGTTATACCAAAATTTTGTACTAAAAATACTACATTGTTGTTATTTCTAATTTGAATGTTCTGTGGGTACTACGCAAATTCATTATAAGTAAAAATTTTGAAGAAAATAAAAAGTTAGAGAGGTCGAATGTCAAGGGGACGGTAAGGAAAATTAAACACGCAAGTTTAACTTAAACCTCAGTTAAATAAAACAATTTTCGCTGCTGACCAATTTACTTTATTTTGAATCATTAAGGCATTCATCTATAAGTTTAAAATATTATTTTATTACGTTTAATTTCACCAGATGTTTATTCCTGAAAGTTAAAATTTTGTGAGAATGCCTCTCATATATGCATACACATAAGTATTTTCTTTACGTATACGTCTTACACCTTATTTCCATATTAAATATTCACATACATTCTGCATACTTAAACAAATTTTGTAACACATATACACTCTTATATACAACAATTTTCAATATATACAATAGCAGATTCCTTTTTAGGTGCTTTCGTAATTATATGAGGCATTCTCACCATTTTTTAAATGTCAGGAATAAAAATCTGGTGAAATTAAACTTACTAAAATAACATTTTAAAATTATCGAATGATTTAATGATTAAAAATAAAGAAAAAATGGTCAGCAGTGATTTTTTTTTTTAATTTAACTGAGGTTTAAGTTAAACTTGTGAGTTTAATTTTCCTTACCGTTTTACCACTAAAACTTTTCATTTTCTTCTAAATTTTTACTTATAATGAATTTGCATTGTACCCAGAGGACATTCAAATAAGAAATAACAACAATGTAGTATTTTTAGTACAAAATTTTGGTATAACATTGTCTTAAAGGGGTGTTAAAGAAGGGACGGTAAGGAAAAAAAGGGGGACGGTAAGGAAAAGAAAAGGGATTGTAAGGATGGGACGGTAGGGAAAATTACCATCTATTTTTAGCAAATCATGTTTAGACTCAGTGATAGCCACAATGTTCATTGATTTTTAGAAACGGTTATTTACACTGGATTAAGTATACAAAAATTTAATTTACCTTGAAAAGTGCAGGAATAAACCTTGAGGACGGTAAGACTACTAATAAAGCCACGACGCTTGAAATTGATATTTAAATTCTGCAGTAAATTTCCTGTTAAAGAATTTTAGCCATTCTTTCTCTAGCATACTTCTGCATGAGAAAAAAGTTGAAAAAAATTCTGTGGCTGCATTTGAAGTGATTTTCTGTATAAGTTTAGGAAGAAGGACGGTAAGGAATCTAACATCCAAGGACAGAGTTAAAAAATAATTGCAACCGTACGCGGGCCGGTATAGGGATTTCGTGTTATATTTGGACTACCAACATCGCCCAAAACTTATTTATCTTGTTAATACTGTTATGCAATCATGCAATGGATGTTTTCCAGTATAAGAAATAAAAACCCCCAAAGAATATGTACTAAAATAAAAATTATTGTTGAGGGACTTAAAAGTCAAAAGATTGTGAGAATGCCTCATATAAATACGTAGGACCTACCGTCGTTGTCTGGTCCGTCCGTCAGTCCGCACAGAACAGCGCAAAAACTACCCAACCGAACGGTTTGACATTTAATAGATAGAATCGCCGCAGAATTTTGTCGACTCATGTCAAATTTTATGAAAATCCAATCAAAACTTAAAAAGATATTCATAACAGTTTTCTTCTTTCTATTAAATCCTGTCATACGTTATTAATTCAATGATATCCCATGATAGGTAATGATTCTAGGTTGCCATGGGGATGGCGTCCTATTTAAGAGGGAGTCCTATTATTTCCGTGTTACTGAATTTAATATATGTAATCGTAATAAATTTTATATTCCTGCATTTTTGCATAAGAGTGCAACAGATATTGCACCAAGATCTGACTACAGTAGAACCCCGGTTATCCGAAAATCGGCTTAACCGAAACACCTTAAAATTCCTTAAAGTCCTTTTTAAATGTGAAAAATTTTGTTGTCAACATTATTTTGACCAATGTCAAATGACACCTTTGACCATATTTTGATTTATGATTACTATTTTATTTGTAAGTTTTAGATCAAAACAATTTCCAATCATTTTTAATACAATGAACAGTTGTTTCAATACTTATTAGCTTTAAAAATTCGAAGCAAAATAAGAAAAATTTAAAACTTTGAAAAGTGTTATTGAACACTGGTAGAAATAGTGTTAAAAAATCACGTTCTTTAGGAAATAAATAAACAGAGTTAACTTAATTATTTGGTCCATTGCGTTATTTCGGGCATTTTATTAGATAAACACGTACGACACTTTTTTTTACAAAATATGTTGTGATTTTCTCTTGTTTTTCAATATCTGTCTTTCAGTATCTGCTAAATTACGATCACAGCTTTTCATCAAACAAGTTTTCATCATTAGTCTCCCGGTTATTAGAAAATTCCTATGGAACCCTGTTTATCTGAAAATCCCTATGGAACCCCGGTTAACCGATAATGCTTTCGTTCCCTGCTTTTCGGATAACCGGGGTTTTACTGTATTTATAAAACTAGTTACAGTACAAACGTATCATTTGCTACGCTTGAAATACGATTTGAATAACAAGTGAGTACTAACTTCATTTCTTATAGCCAAAGTTGACATAATTACTTAAAAATACAAAATTTTACAAATTTTGAAAGAGAGAAGATTTTTCAAAATGAAAAATAATTATGCATATTACATGTGAATGAGCTACATGGTATTTTTCATACATTTTATAATATACATTATAAATTATTCTGCGTTACATACAATTTAAAAACACAGAACCTCTACTTTTGAAGAGTACAATAGAAATAATAAGAAAATTACAACAATCAATAAATGACATCGTTTCTTTCCCAAATAATAACACTTCACGACCAATTTCGCTATTAATACAATTATTTTCTTCGCCTTCTTTCTTTTTTGTCGATCATTTTGTTAGAACTGAATGGCAGAGATGACCCAAAATCGATCGCAATCATTCCATTGCGTTATCTGTGTACCCATACGTACTTTATTTAATTATATGCTTACATATAGATCCTTTTTACTCCTTACATCTATCTTGTATACACAGATATACCTTATATACATACGCACTTACAAGAAGCATCTTTCAAGGAATCTTCCATAAAATTAACCTACAACCAGAGTTGGGCAAAATACATCGAAAAATCATTTTCGATACAAAATACATCGAAAAATCATTTTCGATACAAAATACAAAATACATTAGTTTTAGAACCTAAAAATACAAAATACAAAATACTTTTCGAATTAAAAAAATCCAAATCCAAAATACATGTATTTTCAAAATACATGTAAAATACAAAATACATTTAAAATTTAAAATGTTTGTGCATAAGATTATAGGTCTGCACGGGCCATGCCTGGTGGGTCGATTTTCACTTACGACACTCAGATCGTGCCTGGCCTGGCGCTCAATCTTACCGGGGCGGGCACGGGTTTTATTTTTTCTCAAAGCTCGTGTCGGGCAGGACCTCGATATCAGGCTTTCCGGTCAGAGCATGACATCTTTTTATCGAGTCGAATCGGAACTTAACTTCATTCTTCATAGAGGTCTGCACTGTCCAAAATCTTTAAGCCCGGTCCCGACCCAGCCCATATGAAAATCTTTGGTTCGCTCCGGCCCGGTCTAGCCTAAGCAAATATCAGTATGATCTGGCACGGCCCAACAATATTTACAAAAAATATATATTTTAAAAGATCGGCATTATTTTACAATTAAAATGTTAAATTTATCATTTTTAGTGTTCCATACTTAAAAAGTAAAGACGAAACCATTATAAGATCACTCTTGTGTCTGTTTGCCAAAGCCATTTTACTCGAAAACTATGGAACGTGGACAGTTCAAATTGGGAGAAGTAATAAAGGCTATTGACCCATATATTCTCAGATTATTAAACATTCACAAATATATTTGGGAAAAATGTAGAGGGCCTAATTAAGTTACTTGAATAAAATAATATTTTCTTTGTATATGGTGTGGGGTATCGTGCGAAAGTTTTCGAAATGCTGAACTCAAAAATACATTTCTTTTACTTTTAGATATTATATTTTCAGGGATATCATTGGAAATGTAGTGCACAAATATGTTCCCCCCTATCTATTTCCGAATCTACTGAAACTGAAAATGTGAAAAAATTAGAAGTAGTAGACGTTAATTTAAACCTTGCAGGAAAATTATAGCGGTTACCCTATGTTACACAGTTTTGAGTAAAAGCGCATTTTCCGTAACACACAAAATTCGATTTGCCGTCATTCAGCAAAGGGGTTGAGGAACGCTGGAGGTACCTATCGTAAGCAGAAGTATAAAAGCATTCTTGACAATGATTTTCGAAAAAAAATCGTCGGTAATTAGCCGAGACGTTAACCCTTAAAGAAACTAATGGTTTGGGCATACATAATGACAGGGGCGGTGTACTCTATGTACCATAGGCTTTTAAAGCCTAAATAAGAACTTTTAATGATATATTTGTGCAATTCAATGCCCCGTAGCAGTATAAAAGCAAAAAACGTCAAATTGTTAAAAACTGACTAATTTAATTAGAATTAATCACATAAATACTATGGGGTCCGCGACTTGTTTTCATTCTATACGCCTCCCGTGTCTTTTAAACGTAATTAAAAATCTATCTGAAAAAACGCTCAACGGATGAATGCGGCGTTGCCACTTTGCGACCTCCTTTCGAAGCGCGCTTAGCACAATGCTTTAAACCTTGAACAAGGATTTTTTTAAAACTGCACTGTAAAGAAAAAGATTATACTACGAATTTAGTTTTATGAAATGCCAAATGAAGTTTAACTATGCACTACTTTTATTGTCAGTACCGAATTAAGCTCATCATGAACAGATTAGGACAGTATTAAAACAAGTTGGAAATTGCTCGTCAAACGTGGTAAATGAGGTGCGTTCGTACTATAACTAGTTTTATAATTATGTTTTGCACCCCATATTGTACTGAATGTATATATTTTTGCGCTTCATAAGTGCATAGTCTGTAACATCATTAAAATGCACTTACAATATTTTTTTCCCCATTCCCCGTAATGTAACGGAAAACTTTTGACTGTTCCTGTAATTAAACTATACATTCGATTTTCATAAAATTTGAAATGGCTCGACAAAATTTTGCAGCAATTATATATTTAAAATTTCAGGCCATTCGGAAGGCTGTAAAATCATTAAAATGCATTTGCAATAATTTTTTCCCATTGGCCATAATGTAACGGAAAACTTTTGGGTGTCCCTGTAATTAAACTATACATCCGATTTTCATAAAATTGGAAATGGCTCAACAAAATTTTGCAGCAATTATATATTAAAAATTTCAGACCATTCGGAAGGCTGTAAAATCATTAAAATGCATTTGCTATAATTTTTTCCCATTGGCCGTAATGTAACGGAAAACTTTTGGGTGTCCCTGTAATTAAACTATACATCCGATTTTCATAAAATTGGAAATGGCTCGACAAAATTTTGCAGCAATTATATATTAAAAATTTCAGACCATTCGGAAGTCTGTAACATCATTAAAATTCACTTGCAATAATTTTCCCCATTGGCCGTAATGTAAAGAAAAACTTTTGACTGTCCCTGTAATTAAACTATACATCCGATTTTCATAAAATTGGAAATGGCTCGACAAAATTTTGCAGCAATTATATATTAAAAAATTCAGATCATTCGGTCGGGTAGTTTTTGCTCTGTTATATGCGGACGGACAGACAGACGGACGGACAGACGGACGGACAGACGGACAGACAGACGGACTGAACGACGACTATAGGTGCTACGTATTTATATAATTACGAACGCACCTAAAAAGAGTTATACAGAATAGCAATATTTGATATTATTTAGGCTACATATCTCTTTAAACTTTTATGGTATATACATTCACACTTTTCTAGTATATACAGTTATACCCAACCCTATGTTGTATAGTTTTTTACAAAGTCTTATTATTCTTTTAACAAAGATTTTTTTATAATACAGTTAATAATTCATATATTTATTGATCTCTCTGATCGCGAGTAATACTCGCACTTGACGGTTTATTAAAGAATAGTACATATATCTCTAGGCAATAAAATTAAAGCATAGAAAAGAATCTGTCAAAAAGAACCTGCCTATGACGAATCCTGTTTTAAACGGAAAAATGTCTTAATCCATGCAAAATGAATATAATAACACGTGCGAAAATAATATAATTCATTTACAACAAGCTATGTACTTGCTAAGAAGAAAACCTGTTTATAAGAAATTTTTCTTCTCTCCTGTCGATTCCGTCTTAGCAGATTTTACTGCATAGCATTTTTTAGATTTTTAAGTCTCCAAGCCATGAAATGTGAATTAGCGATATAAATGATAACTAAGAATTACCTATAAATACAGATTCATTTAAAAAGTAAATATCTCAGTCCAGCATGCTTTTTTAAAAATGAAGAGTATAAACATGACAAAAAATCTAAAATAAGTATTTTTGTCAGAATGCTTCCGTACAAGAGGATTTTTAACCATATTGGCCTAAAAAATCCACATTTTGTAGAAATGCAGTTGGGCCTGTTAAGCAAGGTTTTGTACTGGCTGGGATCAGGCCGAACGTTTCGCTTGGGGCTCCAAGTTTGTTCAGAGTTTTTAGCTTTTATACCGGGTCGGGCTCGGGCCGAAGCTTTAGCTTTTATACCCGGCTGAGCCAAAAAAAAAAAAAAATTGTACGGGACGAGCCGGGCTAAAAAGATTTTTCTACGTGTCGGGCTGTGCCCGATAGTTTTGGCCCGTGTATGTTTGCATAGTAATAGTTAAAAAAAAATAATAGTTTTTTAATTTGAAACACTATAGTGAGCTTTCTTTTTAAAAAAAGTTCCTCCAATCTCGAATAAGTGATTGTATTAAAAGGACTTTAAATATTCATAACATATTGAATATCTCCGTCATTTATATTGTAAAACTGTATTTAAACATATACATACTATATTTGTAATAATAAATATATTAATAAATAGTAGAACTATTTATGTAATAAAATTCACTCTCAGTTAACTGCATATCACGAGTGGGGTAAATTATACCCGAACATTGATACAATGAATAGAAAAGAACTAGAAAAAATGACGTTTCAATCAATATATGTATAACGGTATAAAACCAAAATTCTTACCTTTAAATGCGTTTTTAAATTAGTTGTGGCTTCAAAAGTTCCACTTGAAAGGGTAGACTTGTTTTACACATTTGACATGTTGCCATAACTTTAAAATCATTATCAACAGAAATTATTAAAAAAAAAAAATCCCGTATAATACAGCGCAACTCTATTATCCCAATTAATTCACTTGATACATTATAATCGGGAGCTGAGCCATTCTTTCACGAGTCTTCCAGATAACTAACTGCAGTATATTTCTATCGTATTTAAAAAATACAATAAACAGCAAAATTCTAAATGATTCTTCCTGTTTATCACACTGTAGTTTTTGTCATTCTCATAGCAATGTTAGAACTATAAAAATTAGAGCGTTAGAATTGTAAGCATTCAGCAAAAATGCTTCAGCAAAGCAGATGCATTCATTATAATCCTAACACTAGGCAAAACAGACAGATACTTATTTTTGTTTTGTGAATCATACAAGGAGAGGGCCAACCTTGTTAATCACAGATTTTGATTATTTTAATATATGTTGTAGGGTAGAGGCCCCTTAGTGTCAGGTTCAACGGATTTTATCCAATGCTCCTTAGTCCTTGAGAAACCGGGGGGGGGGGGTCTAATATTAGTACACAACTTAAATACTTACTTTGCTACGACAATGATAGGTCAGTCGTAGCTCAGTTGGTATGGTGCTAACCGGCTGATTGGCGGGCCCGGGTTCGATACCTGAGTGCGCTACATTTGTTTTTCTCATTTTTTGTTTTGTAAATTTACTTGTAAGTGTAACTTAATAATCTCACTGTCAATTAAAATTTTTAATATTGTATATCAATTATAATTTTAAACTATTTAATTTTTTATTTTTAACTGAATAGTTGTAATAAAACATCATAAAACTGTTTTATTTTATTTTATTTTTTTTTTTTTATAAAAAAATCACTTTTAAAATGTATTTCATATATTCTTTATCGATGCAATGATATTGAGCAATTGTGTCAATTCGTGATTTTAAAGAAACATCATTTACGCATTGCTTTAACAAAGGAAGTCAATGAGATAATACTATTATTCTGTTTTTAAAGTAACAAGCATAATCATATTAAAAATTAGCATCAGAATTAAATTATAACCGATTTTTTGCATATTAAAGATTTTTAAATTTGTAATAAGTATGCTTGCACTTTCAATTATTTTGCTTTCCCCTTTATCTTTTTTCTGCTTTTATTTTATTTGAATATTCCTTTTTTTTTTATCATAACTAGATGGCACCACAACTGAATTTGTCACGATTTTGGAATTTTTATCATTCAATAATAGATCCAATTTCTTTTTAAACCTCTTTAATGGATGCGAAATAATAGTTTACAAATAAGAAATGATAAATTTAAGTTTGTTAACATTATAATTAATGTTTGGTGTTAAAATTTTTAATTGAAATTATTAAATTATAATTACAACTATATTTATAAAACAAAAAATGAGAAAAACAAATGTAGCGCATTCAGATATCGAACCCGGGCCCTCGGATCAGCCGGCAAATGCCATGCCAACTGAGCTACGACTAACCTGCCATTTTTGCTGCGAAGTAAGTATTTAAGTTGTCTACTAATATTAGACCCCCTGGTTTTTCAAGAACTAAGGGGCATTGGATAAAATCCGTTGAACCTGACACTAAGGGGTATCTACCCAACAACATATATTAAAATAATCAAAATCTGTGATTAACAAGGTTGGCCCTCTCCTTGTTAGATCTGCAGTTTAAAAGAAGCAACTTGAAATCGGTCGAAATGTATTTGGAGTATTTTCAAAATACAAAATACTTGGAAAACTCGTTTCAAAATACATTACCAAAATCTTTTCTTTAATCAGTTTAAAATACAAAATACAAATGTATTTTGAAAATGTATTTCAAATACATGTATTTTCGATACTGCCCAACTCTGCCTACAACACAGCAATGGTGCTTTTTGCCATGATGGTTTGTTTTTACCGTAACTGACGTGGCGTTTTCCCAGCGATTGAGAACTATAAACAACTTTCACATTTAATAATAATAATAATAACAGATGTTACTAAATGCATAATAATCAGTCTAGTGGTTTCGACGTCCGATTTTTTTAAATACGTTGAGCGACACATCAGACACCGGTGGCTGACACTGGACTTCAAGTTTAGGCCGCGTCAGTCATCGGTGACTAACACTTATAGACTGTGTAACGGGAATCTTATTTCATGGCCCAAACGGAAAGACAGACAAAATAGGCTTGGCATTCAACGTGTTAAAGAGCTACAACCGTAAAGCCCTCTCTTGTCAAGGAGTACAGTGATAGGATAATATCTATAATGAATTACAGTAGATTTATCCGAACAAGTCGGGACCGACCCTAGTTCAGATAACTGGATAGATAATTTAAGGGATGTTCTTGGCTATACTAAAACCTTCACACTTTATCCAGTTTAAAATCGTCTTTTTCTTTTTTTATCATCTTCTGAACTCCAGAGATTATAATTTAAGCAAAAAAGCTTTCGATTTTTGCTTGCTTCAAAGAAGACATTCTTTTCAATGCTGCCATATCTCGAATTATTCTTAAATACGTTAGTTGGAGTACTAGTAATACATTAGTTGAAGTAGACGTCAGCGTTCTTCTGCCGTTCGAGCCATTCCATATCTGTTTCCAAACATTCAAAGTTTCGTTATGTGATAGACCTGGGTCATTTTCAAAGCATTATTCATTCTCATTTTCTTCAAATTTTTCCCCCGTTGTTACTACTCCCAACGATACACTAATCGGGGATTCGATTTCGAATGCTAAATCTGAAAGGGGGGGGGGGGAATGAGAGAAACGGCGTATTTGGATTATTGGAAGTTCGGTTAACATTTTTGAAGTGAAAACTTCTTTAGGCGCGTTGAGCTTTTTTTGAGATGGGGAAAAACCACTGATTTCGAGACACTGTAACGTAACCGACATGCTAGCATTTTGAAACATAGACACTAGCGCGCCAAGCGGTGAATGACAGGAACTTTTCCCTCTTCAGCTCAATCCGCAAAAGAAGAAGGAAGCTAAAACTCACTTTTTCTCCCGGCGTATTGCTAAAACAAATTATTATTTTGTTTTTCGTCAGTTAAAATGAATTATACCGTATTCGTGGCCTAACTATTTCGTGTAACTAAAAACCGATAACGCTCTATTTTATCGTGTTGATGGTCTGGTCAATGACCAACAGTATTGGCGGGAATTTCGATTACGGAAGATAAAATACGGGGCACAGATGTCAGATACGTACTTGGGTACCTAATTGACAGCAAAATGGCGTTACTTTATTTTACAAGGTAACCCGGCTACTGTTGCTTATTTATTAATAAATTGTTCATTTACTTTTATTTTATTTTTTTAAATTGTACAATTGTTTTGTTCTATAGTTATTAATGAAATTACCGTTTATTTATTGTTGTTTACTTTTTAAAACAATAGAAAATAATTTAAAAATATATATTGTAACTGGTATTGGAAAACGGGCTTTCGCCAAATTGACGTTAAAAAATCGCGCCAAACCTGGTTCGTATATCACATCTCTGCCAAATTCTCGGTTTTTTGATTTTTCGACTTTTTATCCAAATTTTCCGGATTTTTTAAATTTTCCCTTTCATTGTATCCCAAACACTACCTTCATACCAAATTTCAAGATTCTAGGGATACAGGACGTACCTCTGAGTTTTGATGATCGGTGAATCAGTGTCGAAAATGGCGAAAGTTTAAGTTCATATATCTTCTGAAATAAAAAAGATAGAAACGTGAAATTTCAGCATTTAGTTCCATTTCCACATTACTTTAGATTTACGAAGTTTCAAGTTTCTGGGAATCACCAACACAAAGATATTGGGGGGTCAAAAGTACCCTGAGTTGCTTCCAGAAAAAGATGCTTACGGCTGGGCTTTCAAGACTTGGCAGGGGCACTGCCGTGTCCCCAGATGCTTTCATTAGTGCTGCTACACAATTCAACGCATAAAACATTTCCTGACGATTAAAAAAACACACACGTAATTGTTGAAGCTTTCACTTCTATTGGCACTCCCGGAGTGCCACTGTTTTTTTTTTTTTTTTTTTTTTTTTTTTTTTTTTTTTTTTTTAGACAAATAGGCTGTTCGGATAATTGGAAGTTCGGTTAATTGGAGTTTCGATAATTAGTGCTCTACTGTAATAAGTGACATTTTTACGTTCCCAGATAATAACGCTTCAGGATAGATTTCACTATTACAACAATTATTTTCTTTGCTTTTTTCTTTTTTCTTCCTTCATCATTTTGTCAGAACTGAATGGCAACATCATCTTGTCATGAGGTGCTCAGCGAATGATCTAAAATCGATCACATTGATCCCATTACATTATCTGCATACACTGACGTATTTTGTTAAGATTATTATGCTTACATTCCCTCGTCTTGCCATATTCACATCCATCTTATATGCTTAAATGTATCTTATAATATACATACACATGTTAACATAGGACAACTTTTAATACATACAATAGTATGTCAGTAATACAAGTGTTAGTAATACAACAGTCTTTTTTTTCAGCAAATGAAAGTAATATTGACCAACGAAGAATCTGCCATAATTATAATCTGCAATCTACAAATCCCCCCCCTCCCCTCCCCATCATGGAATTTCCTGACGTTTTTTCGGCAGTTAAAAACTATAAACAACTTTGACACTTAGTAACAATAGCAATAATTATTAAAATTAATATTACAAGCATTGTTTCCCAATACGTCATAATCAGTTTTACGGTTTAGACATTCGATTTGCTCTAACAGTTAAATCCATAGAGGAGGATCTTTCAAGAAGGACAATAATAAGAAAATTATTATTGTACAATCATTAAATGACACCTTTTCGTTTCCAGATTATAATGTTTCACGACCGATTTCACCATTAATACCATTATTTTCTTTGCCTTTTTTCTTCTTTTTTTAAATCATTTTGTCAGAACTGAATGGCAGCATCAACTCCTCGTGAAATGATCAAAAATCGATCACGTTGATTCCCGACTCGGTAATGAGCCGAAAAACGCCAGAAAAGTATTCACTCCTGATTTATGACGTGAGTTTGACGGTGAAAGTTTCCGATGGGGGACACTTTATTTCTATGGGGCAGACAAAAAGAACCGAGAGGAAAATACACTGGCCTCCAAAAGTTAAGGTACAGCCGAGTTTTTGCGTCTAATTTGCAAATAAATGAATTAGAAAGAACAAATTTGGAGGACATGTGCACTAAACAGTTATTTATTGAATGCGACATAGAAATTTACATAAGTTAAACGCAAAAATGATTTACAATTAAAAAAAAAAAAACACTCTTGGTTAAAAAGTCCATTCTTGGAGAAAACAGTACATCACAATATTACGTGGTAAAATGTCATAAAAACATTACAAAAATGGGTTCTAATTAGGAATGTGTTCATCCCTGACTTGAATACATTGGCGGCATTGACTTTCCATGCTATCAATTAAGTTGTCGGACACCGAAATGGGAAGAGAGGACCAGACACGGAGTGAGCCTTGTTCCAACTCATCTAACGACCTTGGAGGAGGACTTAAAGCAGCAACTTGTCTGCCAAGATAGTCCCAAAGATGTTCCATCGGATTCAGGTCTGGAGAGTGAGCTGGCCATTCCATTCGCTCCAAACCGTGACCCTCAAGATAGTCCTTAACAACCACAGCTCGGTGAGGTCGTGCATTATCATCTATCAGAAGGAAATTTTTACCAATATCGCCGGTATATGTGCGGACATATGGATCAAAGATCTCATCCCGATATCTCACACCAGTCAGAGTTCCTCTATGGAGCACATGCAGGTCAGTGTGACCACCGAGTGAGATCCCTGGTCAAACCATGTTACCACCACTTCTGTGCCTGTGTGTTTTAACAGTGTTGGATTGATGGTATCTGGTGCGTTCTTCCTTCCAGATCAGCAGACGCCGTGATTCGTTCGCCAGTGTGAATCTGAACTCGTCAGTGAAAAGCACAGAAGCCTCGAAAAACATGTTGTACCTTAACTTTTGGAGGCCAGTGTCTATAGATTACATCTTTTTATTTTGTTTTGTCCATAACAATAGAAGAAAGTATTGCAATCAAAAAAATTTTCGACTGCCGGTTTTCGGCGGATTTACACGTTTTTATAGAATGTTCATATGTGTGTGTCTTCTTTGTATCAACGAAAAGTGTACGAAGTTATGCATAGAATTGAACCAAACTTCATATACAATATATATATATATGCTTTTGACTGTGGCCAGTTGGATGTTGGGATATTCCGCCGGAAGGGTGCGCTGTGGTAGCAATTTTTGTGCGATAGTCTCGATTTTTCGTAGTTCTGTTCTACATTGGCTGTTCGTGCTGCGCGAAGGATGTTTCGCGTCCAGCCAGCCCGCTGATTCGCAAGCAGCTAACGTACATAGACATACATACATTCAATACATACAATAGTATAACAGCATCATTTTCCCAACAAATTAAAGTAATAGTGCTTAACGAAACTTCTTAAATAATTATAATCTACAACACAGCAATATTTTCTCTTTCATGTTGGAGTTTTTAAAAAATCATAAATGATTTTTTTCCGGCAATTGAAAACAATAAACAACTTTGACACTTAATAACTATAATAATAATAATTATTATTAATATTATCACATATATTATAATATTAACCCAATACATCATAATCATTTTTGCGGTTTAGACGTTCCCTTTTTACTAACAGCTAAATCTATAGAAGAAGATCTTTCGAGAAAAATAATAAAAAGAAAATTACTATAATAAATAAAATAAGTGACATCTTTTCGCTTCCAGATAATAACGCTTCATGACCGATTTCGCTATTAATACCAACATTTTCTTTGCCTTTATCTTACTCTTTTCGTGATCATTTTGTCAGAAATGAATGGCAGCATCATCTCCTCGTGAAGTGATCCAAAATCGATCGCGTTGATTCCCGACTCCGTAATGAGCCGAAAAACGTCAGAAAAGAATTCACTCCTGATTTACGACGTGAGCTTGCCGGAAAAAATTTCCGATGAGGGACACTTCACTTCTAGGATAAAGCAAAAGAACCGAGAAGAAAATATGTAGATTATATCTTTTTACTTTCTTCTATCTAGAATAGAAGAAAATATTGTAATCGAAATTTTTTTTCGACTGTCGGTTTTCGGCGTATTTACACGCTTTAAGGGATCAGAGATCCCGAATAACACGTTTTAAACATGTTCGTGTGTGTATTTCCTCAATGTATTGTCGAAAACTGTACGAAGTTATGCATATACAGTGAAACACGTTTAACATGAAAACGCTTAACATGAAAAATCGGTTAACACGAAATTATATAGCGGTCCGTACAGTATACTATGCAATTTAATACTTTTTTTTCTTTTAACCCCCCCCCCCCAAAAAAAAAAAAAACATTTAACACGTCGCTTTCGATCTTCAGTGGCATGTTTGCTACAAGACACTATAGAATTTATTTATGGAAATGTTTAACGAGTTTTTTTTTTAAATATTTAATCGCCATCGAAGCAAAAGAAGATTTCTCTATTAATTTAATTGATGCCTTACACATGTTGTGCTCAGCATAGAATTTAGTGAAGTCTACGTCAGTTGAAAATTATTTTCGCTATGCGCGATTCTCCAAAGTAACAAATTCTTTGTCATCTCAAGAATCACCCGATAGAGAGACTGAGCCGACATTTAATGAAATGTTTGATAAAATCTCAACATTACTAGGCTGCCTTACAATATCATTAAATGAGTATGTTGCAGTCGATGATGATGTGTCTACAGCACCGATTCTGACAGACAAAGAGATTTTGGAGTTCATAATCCAAATGATCTCGAACAATTTGCGTGGGCAGTATTTTGCGGAAAAAGATACTTAAAAAGAACTGATTTTTCTCAAAAAAAAAAAATCATTGTTTTACTTGCTTTGTATCCTACTGGATACAACCTACTAGAGGTTTAACAGGAAATCGAAATGAAATTTGACGACATCGAAAATATTGGTGAGATTTGTTAACCCGAAAAATTTTTTCAGCCCTCTCTGGTTCGTATTAAACGTATTTCACTGTAATTTAACCATAGAGAAGAGATAGGGGTGGAGAGTGCTTTGGTAATCCTAAAGTGGAACCAACATAACAGTCACGTGTTTACAATAGTCACGTGACTTTTACCGCCAATGGCTAGCATATGTTTGCGAAAGGAAAATAAACAAATTACCGTATCGTTAAATTAAACGGGGAATCTTCTTTTACTAATTTAAAACAGAATTTAAGTTGCTTTGTTTTACTTCGTTTATATTTTTGCACTACTTCACATGCATAATGTGGATGCTGAGTATTTATATATATATATATTTTTTTTTTCACGACCGGCAATAATTTTCACATTGTCAAGCAAGCGATAACGAGCGAAAGCCATGAGTACGGCCGGTCATGTTGATGCCGCTTTTCAAGGGAATCTACGGAAAGCACACTCCACCCCTATCTCTTCTCTATAAATTTAACCAAACTTCATTTATGTTTTTGGCTATGGCCAGCAGATGCCAATTGAATCCGGGATATTCGGAAAGTGAGTATTGTGGTAACTGTTTTTCGCAATTGTCTCGCTTTTTCGTACACTGTCAGAAAAGCTCGTCAACATACACTAAATTATTCCTCATTTTTTAACAAATAATTTCCGTACTCCTAGAAAACATGTTTTATCCGTGAATTCTCCCCGAACGTTTAAAAAAAGAGGGAGAAATTCCGTTCATTCCTGGCACACATGCACATGTGTATTGGGTCTATTAATAATAAATCCGATTTTATTTTTAAAAGGAAAAATTCTACGAATTAAGAATTTAATTAGAAAAACAAAAACGTTTTCGAATTTCAACATAAATAATCATAATTTTTCTCATTCATTCAAAAGTACTCACAATTTATTTTTAAAACTTGAATAAAGTTAAATAAAATTGAATTTATAAAGTTGTTTATAAATAAACATTCGCATTTAAAATATACAGTAGAACCTCGATTATCCGAAGTAATTGGGACCGACCCTCTTTCGGAAAATCGAAATTTTCGGATAATCAAGAGTAGGGGAGAAGTGAGAGTTTCACGCCAGGAGGAGGGAGGAGGGAGGAGGCATGAGGAATGAGGAATGAGGGAGGAGGGAGGAGGCATGAGGAATGAGGAATGAGGGAGGAATGAGGAGGTGGTGGAATGAGGAGGGGGAGGAGGAGGTGTTCTTTCGAGAGCGTCTTGTAAGAGTAGGGGTAAAAGGGGGGTAAAAATTTTTTTGGTGAGATAAGGATTTTTTTGAGTAAAAGTGGGAATTTTCGAGAGATTGAATTTTTTTTAACATGTTATAGTACGAGGGGGTATTTTTCGATCGGTTAACTAATTAGTAATTAAAAATAGCAATTAAGAATTTAATGAGGAAATATTTAATGAAGCGTCTTAGAATTTTTCGAGAGTTATTATTAATATTTAATGAAGCGACTTAGAATTATTCGAACAATTTTATTAGTGTAGTATAGTACGAGGTTTTAAGGAATTATTAAAAATGGAAATTAATTTAAAATATCAATTAATTAAAAAGTAATTAAAAATAATTAATAAGAAAAATTAATTTAGAAATTTTAATGAGTGGACTAAGAATTTTTGAGTTTGAAATTTATTTTTAGTCAACTATAGTATGCAGTCGCGAATTTTTAGAATTAAAAATATTCATTCATTAAAAATAGTAATTAATTAAAAATGCTAATTAAAAAATATGAATAAGAAAATAACTTAATGAAGAAACTTCAGAAAATTTTTGAGAGTTTCATTTAATTTTGTTAATGAATTCAGTGGTATGAGATATTTTTATTTGAAATGGAAATTAAAAAAAAAAAAAAAAGTGGAAATTTTTAAATTTTTGTAGGAATGTGAATGTTTTTTGATTAAAATTTGCGGAAGGATTTTATTCTTTTAAGTGACATGTTTTTTAAAGATATTTGGGTCTTTCTAAGGGAACCTAACACGTATTTATGCATGGAAATCCACGGTTCGAAGAAAACCACGAAAACTCCGAACGATTAGGCCGACGGGCGCGATTCTGTTCGAACCCAGCACCTCCTCTCTACCAGCTTCGAGAGCAGAACCTCTTGGCTACTAGTTGGGCAATAATTTAATGAAGAAACTTTAGAAATTTTTCGAGGGTTTTATTTGATTTTGTCAACGAATTGAGTGTTATGAGATATTTTTATTTAAAATAGAAATTTTTTGAAAAAACAGTGGAAATTTTTAAATATTTATAGGAATGCGAATGTTTTTAGAATAAAATTTGGGGAAGGATTTTATTCTTTTAAGTGACATGTTTTTAAAGATATTTTTTTGAATTGCAGTATGTTTTCACAAATATTTCTCGGTTTTATATAATTGAATTGAAAGTTTTGTATTAGTCGATTAGTAATTTTAGACTATCATTAGTTAGATAAATGAAGTTATACTTTTGTAATGTGCTTTATGACTAAACTTTACTTATTGAATGGTAAAAAATATATGTAACTAGGAAATTTGGTGAATATTTGAAGAAAAAATTAAATTTTCAGTGATCTTTTAATCTAGTCAATGTATGAATCAAAAATAAAATAAAATTTAAATTATACTTAACAAATATTTCAAAACACACCACAAGTATTCAGAGACTTAATACTATTCCATAATTTTTTAAAAGAGGAATATATATTAGCTGATTTCGTTTCATATAACATCAAATTTTACTGTATGCACGTATTCCCCAAATGGAAAAACCCTTTGGTAGATAAGCACCTCAACAGTTCGTATGATAAGTACATGACTCACTTTTCTGGAGGGTTTATTTCTAACGCAATGATGAATAGGGATTAGATAATTGTTAGCAGTTAAATATTAATTAAAAGGGAATTAGAAATTTGATTAAGGATTTTATTCTTTTAAATGAGATGTTTTCTAAAGGTAATTTTTAGAAATTGTAGTTTTTTTTTTTTTACCTATTTTTCAGTTACGTTTTTGAATTGAAAGGAGGACATTTATCGGTTATACGTATTGCTTTAGTGAATGTTATTAATGAATTCACATATATATGGTCATTTTGGAGCCTTTTAGAAATATTTTGCTAAGAATTTAGAACGTATGAAAATATACAGAATATCATTAAAAATATAGGATCTTCACACATGTTAATTAAGTATAATTTAATGTAAAAATAATTGTAATTCCAATTTAATTTTTAACCTAGTAAATATGTGAAGCCACGCAAACTTCAAATTTTTTCTTAATATAAATAAATATTATTTTTAGATCATTTCTTATAAATATTAATACACGAAAGAAATGATTGCGCTTTTAGAGCCTGTAACTTTAATCATCAAAATTTAAATAAATATTTATCACTTTCAAATGAAAATAATAAGCCTTTCGTTTAATATTTTTCATTTTAATTAATGCATAATTAAATTTTTCGAATGATTTTCATAATTAAAACAAATAGAAGAGGAATTCTTTTCAAATTTTTTAAGAAACAGGCAAGTTATTATTAGGCAATACACTGCAAACGTTTAATATGATGAGTCATCACTTAGACTTTAATATTAGTTTCACACATAAGTGTCATTATGTTCTTATATGTAATCAAGCGGGGGGTTTTAATAAATATATTATTAATATCGAGGGATATGAATAGTAATGCTAATATCACTCTTTGAAATATATATACCTTCTTATGTGTGTCTTAAAAACCTGACATAGTCATTCTGCACAGTGTTTGTGAGATATAGATTTAGTTCCCATTTATGTTACGTAATAGAGATCATGTGATTTTCCCCCACCCATCGCAGTTCATTCTTTATCATTATTCTGACATAGTATTGTAAGTATCATTTTTTTAGGAAATGTATAGTGTTATAGAAATGAATGACCAGAATTTGAAAAATTTCGTCAAAATAATTTTTATATATTAACTAACTTTTCAAGATATATTTATCTCACATATTTAAACTGCTTTTTAAATTCGTGATTAAGTTCCACAAATGCATATGCTTCAACAACACATATTTTCTAAATGTATAAGAGAAATAAGTATTCACATAAAAATCACACTTACCTTTTACGAACACATCTGTTTGATACACTTTCTCGAAAAATGGAGAGGACAAGTTCTTATCTGATTCAAATGACTAACAAGTTATGAGTCATTCAGGGGTTTTTCCCAGGTAGATAACTTCACTGATTAGGAGTTCATTAAATTTTCGAGTATATATTTTTCTAGTTAGAATTGCAATTAACACATATCCTTTAATTGATTTTTATAATAATTAAAACAATAATAATTCAATTAATCTTTTAAAAATAAATTATTTTTAGTTTTTTTCATTCTTAACAAGATATATAAAAATTAACAAAGTCATTTTAAATACAAGTGAACTATTTTCCCTATTGTTATAGTCGACTTGCGCGAAATAAAATAGAACCTTATACTACTCTTACCTGGAGACGACTGACTGATAACATCCCCCGCTTATCTACTTAAGCAAGATCACGTGATATCTTCGAGCATGCGCTGTACTATCTAGTGACGTATTCGATCGTTGATAAGATTTCCTGATAAGAACTTGTATTCATTTCTTCCCAAGCAAGTGTACGAGTTGGTCGTGTCTAGGTAAGTAGCATTTAAAGTTATTTTTATAATGTGTTTTAATATGTAGTGTGGGTAAAAAGGAATACACAGTTTATTACAATTTCAATTCATTTTTATTAATATAAACTCGATCAAGTAGGATTTAGTAGATACGAAACTGAATGTATTTTGTTAGAGAAGTGAATGACCGGAATAAAAATAATTGATAAAATGTTTGAATATTATTCTTTTGAAAGTTTTACTGAGGTTTGGTAAATAAAATCACACCATGTTTGTTTTGTGTTATCACGTGATTGAATGTTTACGAAAGAGTATTTAAACAAGAGGTAGGTCGGGTAGGGGTTCAGTCTATGAGATGATGTCATGCGAGAAAGACTAGAATGAAGATGATGCGTTTTCGAGTTAATGTGACAAATAATCAAATTTTATGTTGTAATGAGGGCGATTTATCCGGTTCCAAGTCACGCAGCAAGTTTTGGTGGTGTAAATGCTTTATATCGTGCTGCCAAAGGCAAAGTAGCGAAAAAGACGATACAGAAATGGTTGAGCGGAGTCGATTCCTACACGCTTCACAAACCGGCTCGGAGAAATTTCCCAACAAACCGAGTGGTCGTTTATTCGATCGATCAACAATGGCAGGCCGACCTGGTGGATCTTATCAGTTTACAAAAACACAATCAAGGATTTCGATACCTCCTGACGTGTATAGACATTCTGTCTAAATATGCGTGGGCGATTCCCTTAAAAACGAAACGAGGAGAAGAAATTGTACAAGCCTTTCGTTCTATTTTTTCAACCAGAAAGCCCAAATCCCTTCAATCTGATGCCGGAAAAGAATTTAAGAACCGACTGTTTCAAAGATTTTTAAAACAAGAAGGTGTTCGATTTTTCACGACGAATAATAATACCAAGGCGTCGGTGGTCGAACGATTTAACCGTACTCTCAAAACGAAAATGTGGAAATATTTCACACATAACCATACCTATCGTTATACAGATGTATTGGACCAGTTATTACAAAGTTATAACCATACCTATCATTCGAGTATCAAGAGACCCCCAGTAGAAGTGACGGCGGAAAATGAAAGCGATGTGTGGTTTACTCTTTATGGAGAGATGGAACATGTGAAAAGAAAACCCTGTGTGTTTCAAGCGGGAGATGTGGTGCGTGTGTCGAAACAGAAAATGACCTTTGAAAAAGGATATGAAACCAATTGGACGGAGGAATTGTTTGTGGTGACGGAGTGTGTACCCAGAGACCCTCCCGTGTATCGAATAAAGGACTTGTTAGACGAACCTATTCAAGGAACTTTTTACCCACAAGAACTTCAAAAAGTGCAAATGAAAGAAACTTATACGATTGAAAAAATTTTAAAGAAGCGCACGAGAAAAAGTCAAGTGGAATATTTTGTGAAGTATAAGGGATATCCCAGCAAATTCAATCAATGGATTCCCTCCTCAGATTTATCTTCCTTATAAGTCAGTGCAAGAATGATACAAGATCATTTGCTAACATGTCCTTCTACCTGACGTTACCTTCGGACAGTTCCAGGAATTTCTTTCCTGAGAATAAAATTTCTCATTTCATTACACGATTGCCCGCCCCTATTGAATTGAAAGGGGAATGGGAAGTGGGTCTCGTGGAATTTATTTACCCACATACCTGGTATAATGTGAATCAACACACAAACTTAATTGGATTCGACTTTAACGATGGAAGGATCATTGGTAGACGAATCCCTCCTGGATTTTATGAGACGGTACCTGATATTTTGAAAGCTATTGCTATCAAAGACATGGAACAAAAAATTTTGTTTTCCTACAATCCCATCACGAAAAGAGTCACCATCAACGTGCGAGATAATGCTAAAGTGATTTTAGAAGCTGGATTATCTGAAATGTTGGGGTTCGAACCGTGTGAGATTGCTTCCTTAGATAATAACATTGAACAAACTGTCGATAGTTCGTATGTGGCAGATCCGTGTGCTCATTATAGAGTATTAATGATTTATTCGGACATAGTAGAGCCTCAAATTATCGGTGATGTGTTGGCACCCCTGTTACGAATTGTGAATGTCACCGGAAAAGACGGAGAAGTGATTTGTGTGAAATTTGATCGACCCCATTACTTACCCATCAGTCGAAAATCATTCGACTCATTAGAAATCGTTATAAGGAACCACCTGGGTGAATTAACACCATTTGAACGGGGTCGCTCGTACGTGAAACTTCATTTTCGTCAAAAATACCTCTCGTGATGTTTGTTCCCTATCAGTGTTGTGCGAAATCTTTTGAAGATTATTATACTCATCAGTCGGGTAGCGGCTTAAACTATTATCAAGGAACTACTTTACAAAGAGGATATGGATTCGGTGGACTGTTTCGATCGCTGTTTCGTGCAGCGGTCCCCCTTTTCAAGTCTGGAGCGAAAGCCGTGGGAAAACAATTGTTTCATTCCGGTGTGAACGTCCTCAGTGATATATCACGAGGAGAAGATATTAAAATAGCTGCCAAGCGGCGGTTAAAAGAAGCCGGTCAAAACTTGACGGATAAAGCAGCTACTAAAATGAAGACCATGATTGGATCGGGTCATCAGTATAAAAAGAGGAAACGTTCTCACAATGTCATCATTCCTCGCAAAGCCAAGAGAGTGAAAGTACATGATATTTTCTCTTAAAGATGTTTGGACTCATTCATAAAGATTCTGCCGCTTGTGCTAAATCCGAATTGGATCTGTTTTTAATTCCACCTACCCAGACGGCTATTGAAAAAGGATATTTCATCGAATATCATCCCCTTGCCAATATTCGAGATGGAGGACCTGTGGAATTTAACATTTCTGGGAACGGCGAAGATTATATTGATTTGTCGGCTTCCTACCTCTACGTCAAAGTGAAAATCACCAAGTCAGACGGAACGGATTTACCTGCAAGCGAACCTGTGGCTCCTGTCAATTTGTTTTTACAAGCTTTGTTTTCGCAAGTGGATATCAGTTTAAATGAAAGAGCCATCTCTTCTTCGAGTAACACATATCCTTATCGTGCTTATATTGAAACCCTGCTGAACTATGGAGAAGACGCTAAGAAATCTTTATTAAGATGTGAATGTTTTTACAAAGACACGAATTTGACCGAAACAGACCCCACCACCAATGGAAACCCTGGATTGAAGAAACGCTATGAACTGACTAAAACTAGCAAAACATTGGATATGATTGGTCCCCTTCATTGTGATATTTTCCAACAAAATCGACTACTCTTGAATATGGTCGATCTGAAAATTAAAATGACTCGCAGCAAATCAGACTTTTGTTTGATGGCTAAGAAAGAACCGCCTAAAACTTTTCACGACTATAAAGTGATTTTAGAACATGCTTCTGTGTTTGTTCGCAAAGTGAAAGTGAGTCCCGGCGTGTTATTGGGACATGCCAAAGCCCTGGAAAAAAACTCTGCAAAATATCCTATTGATCGAGTGTTATGCAAGACTTATTCAATCTCCACTGGAAGTAAATCTTTCATGCAAGATAATGTGTTTTTAGGGGCGATGCCAAAACGTATCATTGTTGGACTTTTAGACAACAGTGCTTATGCTGGACAATACGATTTGAATCCCTTTTACTTTTATCATCACAAAGTCAACTTTTTAAGTGTCTATGTGGATGGTCAACCTGTACCCAGCAAACCTTTGGAATTGGATTTCGACGAAAACAACTATATAAGAGCCTATCATCGACTGTTCTCTGGTTTTAATCATGATGCTGGCATTTATTTAACACGTGAAGAATTTGCTGATGGACACACCTTATATAATTTCGACTTAAGCCCTGACCTGTGTGACGGACCTCATCTAAATTTACAGCATCAAGGAAATTTACGAATTGAAATCAAATTCGCTGAAGCGTTAGAAAAAACAACGACTGTATTGATTTATGCGGAATTTGAAAACATTATTGAAATAAGTAAATCACGTCACGTGATTTGCGACTTTCCAAACTAAATGGATTCATTACAAATCGAGACCATTTTATCTCATGAAGCAGTGACCCGAAACTATTTTTTGGGTGTTTTTCCAAGTGATCAGCTACCAAGAAGAACCGAGCGGTATCCTGTCTGTTTTATCTGTAACGTGGACAAGTCTACAGAGCCTGGAAGTCACTGGGTGGCTTTCTACCTATCTTCGCCTGATGAAGTGGAATTCTTCGACTCCTATGGAAACGAGCCTTCCTTTTTTAAAGGACCCCTATCGAACTATGTATCCCGTTTTTCACGAGTTATGTTTAATCCACTCGTATTACAAACTCACGTGACTGCCGTCTGCGGGCAGTATTGTGTATTTTATCTATATTCTCGATGTCAAGGTAAAACCCTAAAGGATTTTTTATCACATTTTGTCACTGCATAATTGTCGAACGATCGACGAGTCTATAATTTTGTAGCCAAACGATTTGGCATTCGTGCACATTTTTATCAATAAATATGAATTTAACTGTGAATCATGTGTCTGTGATTATTTAAAGTGTGTGTTTTACTAGTGTATGTTTATTAACGATGAAGTTTCCACGCTTTCAACACCCTTGTACGATGCTCCTTGCAGGTCCCACAAGAGTGGGTAAAAGCTGGTTTCTACGTGATTTGTTAAGGGAAAGAAACGTCATGTTTGACCCTCCTCCTGATAAAGTGATTTGGTTTTACGGTATCTATCAAAACTGTATAACGAAATACCGGATGTTACCTTTGTGGAAGGCCTTCCTTCGAATTACACCGAGTATTTAGGAACAAATTCTTTAATGATCTTAGACGATCTCATGGTGGAATGTGGATCAGACGAGCGTATGACTTTTCTCTTTACAAAGGCAAGTCACCATTTAAACGTGAGCGTGATATTTATTACACAAAATCTCTTTCATAAAGGGAAAGAAATGAGAAACGTTTCCCTAAACAGTCAATATTTGATCCTGTTTAAAAATCGACGTGACATGAGTCAAATCAGTCATTTGGCTCGACAATTATACCCAACGAACACTAAATTTTTCCAAGAAGTGTTTACTGATGCCACTCAAAAACCGTTCTCTTATTTATTAGTCGATTTAAGAAATGAAACCCCAGAAGAACTGCGGCTAAGAACACTGGTGTTACCGGGACAAAGACAATACGTGTACACTTTGAAAAAAGGTTTAAAAAGAAAGACATTTTCTTCTTAATTCAGTTGTGATCATGACGTTGACCGAGAAACAACTGCGTGATTTAGAGCTCATTAAGACATGTCCTAAAACCTTACGCAAGCAACTTTTGAAAAAATTACCTTCTCGCTCGGTGAAAGCCATTTGTGAGTGTACTCACAACGTATTGAAAGGAAACGTACCTCTCTCACCCAATCAAAAGAAGTCTTTGAAGAAGTATAAAAACCCTCTTCGAAAAATTGGTACGAAAAAAGGAACTCTCTTTTCAAAAAAGAAACTGATTGTGCAACACGGAGGATTTTTAAATATTTTAATTCCTGCGGCCCTGAGTGTGTTAACGGGTCTTATCAATGGAGCTCGCTACTAAATATGCTCTAATACCGGAAGAAGAACGTATTGAAAGGAAACGTACCTCTCTCACCCAATCAAAAGAAGTCTTTGAAGAAGTATAAAAACCCTCTTCGAAAAATTGGTACGAAAAAAGGAACTCTCTTTTCAAAAAAGAAACTGATTGTGCAACACGGAGGATTTTTAAATATTTTAATTCCTGCGACCCTGAGTGTGTTAACGGGTCTTATCAATGGAGCTCGCTACTAAATATGCTCTAATACCGGAAGAAGAATTGACTAGACATGTGCCCACGAAAAAGCAAATGACTGAGTTTGATGTGGCAATGTCCAATATACTCAATAGTTTACTTCCCGATCATGAGAAAGTTCAACAGTACTATGAACTGTTACAAAGGAAAATGAATTTGCAAGAATTTAATGTCCCTTGGAGATCAAGGCCTTTTGACGATGACGGCGAGAAAAGAAAGTCCAAACCTCTCAAGACGGAACCTGACAAAACGGAACCTGACAAAACGGAACCTGTTAAAACGGAACCTATGCAAACGGAATCTACCAAGACCGAACCTGCACTGTCACAAAAATCCTCTGAAATGTCTCAAAAAGATGATGATGATTACGACACGTTGGTGATAGCCTCAACGCCATCACATATGAGAAGACAAGCTGGATTTTTACTCAGGTTTCTGAAATCGAAATCAAGCAACATGGCCTGGGATCAAACTGGAAGAATCACTTATAATGGAAACACCTTACAAGATTCGAATTTAGCGGAACTCTTTCATCTCATTTTTAATGTGAATAAAAAACCTGTGAAAACACCGACAGAATTTCTTCATGCGCTTCATGAAATTGGAGTACCTTCAAGTATCATTAAAAATAAATATTTATCTCCTGCATCAATGAAGAAAATAACAAAAGTTGTATCACCCAGAAAAAACTTTGTAAAACCCAAGAAGAGATCTACTAACAATGTATTACTAAATCCTACTTGGTCGAGTTTATATTAATAAAAATGAATTGAAATTGTAATAAACTGTGTATTCCTTTTTACCCACACTACATATTAAAACACATTATAAAAATAACTTTAAATGCTACTTACCTAGACACGACCAACTCGTACACTTGCTTGGGAAGAAATGAATACAAGTTCTTATCAGGAAATCTTATCAACGATCGAATACGTCACTAGATAGTACAGCGCATGCTCGAAGATATCACATGATCTTGCTTAAGTAGATAAGCGGGGGATGTTATCAGTCAGTCGTCTCCAGGTAAGAGTAGTACAAGGTTCTATTTTATTTCGCGCAAGTCGACTATAACAATAGGGAAAATAGTTCACTTGTATTTAAAATGACTTTGTTAATTTTTATATATCTTGTTAAGAATGAAAAAAACTAAAAATAATTTATTTTTAAAAGATTAATTGAATTATTATTGTTTTAATTATTATAAAAATCAATTAAAGGATATGTGTTAATTGCAATTCTAACTAGAAAAATATATACTCGAAAATTTAATGAACTCCTAATCAGTGAAGTTATCTACCTGGGAAAAACCCCTGAATGACTCATAACTTGTTAGTCATTTGAATCAGATAAGAACTTGTCCTCTCCATTTTTCGAGAAAGTGTATCAAACAGATGTGTTCGTAAAAGGTAAGTGTGATTTTTATGTGAATACTTATTTCTCTTATACATTTAGAAAATATGTGTTGTTGAAGCATATGCATTTGTGGAACTTAATCACGAATTTAAAAAGCAGTTTAAATATGTGAGATAAATATATCTTGAAAAGTTAGTTAATATATAAAAATTATTTTGACGAAATTTTTCAAATTCTGGTCATTCATTTCTATAACACTATACATTTCCTAAAAAAATGATACTTACAATACTATGTCAGAATAATGATAAAGAATGAACTGCGATGGGTGGGGGAAAATCACATGATCTCTATTACGTAACATAAATGGGAACTAAATCTATATCTCACAAACACTGTGCAGAATGACTATGTCAGGTTTTTAAGACACACATAAGAAGGTATATATATTTCAAAGAGTGATATTAGCATTACTATTCATATCCCTCGATATTAATAATATATTTATTAAAACCCCCCGCTTGATTACATATAAGAACATAATGACACTTATGTGTGAAACTAATATTAAAGTCTAAGTGATGACTCATCATATTAAACGTTTGCAGTGTATTGCCTAATAATAACTTGCCTGTTTCTTAAAAAATTTGAAAAGAATTCCTCTTCTATTTGTTTTAATTATGAAAATCATTCGAAAAATTTAATTATGCATTAATTAAAATGAAAAATATTAAACGAAAGGCTTATTATTTTCATTTGAAAGTGATAAATATTTATTTAAATTTTGATGATTAAAGTTACAGGCTCTAAAAGCGCAATCATTTCTTTCGTGTATTAATATTTATAAGAAATGATCTAAAAATAATATTTATTTATATTAAGAAAAAATTTGAAGTTTGCGTGGCTTCACATATTTACTAGGTTAAAAATTAAATTGGAATTACAATTATTTTTACATTAAATTATACTTAATTAACATGTGTGAAGATCCTATATTTTTAATGATATTCTGTATATTTTCATACGTTCTAAATTCTTAGCAAAATATTTCTAAAAGGCTCCAAAATGACCATATATATGTGAATTCATTAATAACATTCACTAAAGCAATACGTATAACCGATAAATGTCCTCCTTTCAATTCAAAAACGTAACTGAAAAATAGGTAAAAAAAAAAAACTACAATTTCTAAAAATTACCTTTAGAAAACATCTCATTTAAAAGAATAAAATCCTTAATCAAATTTCTAATTCCCTTTTAATTAATATTTAACTACTAACAATTATCTAATCCCTATTCATCATTGCGTTAGAAATAAACCCTCCAGAAAAGTGAGTCATGTACTTATCATACGAACTGTTGAGGTGCTTATCTACCAAAGGGTTTTTCCATTTGGGGAATACGTGCATACAGTAAAATTTGATGTTATATGAAACGAAATCAGCTAATATATATTCCTCTTTTAAAAAATTATGGAATAGTATTAAGTCTCTGAATACTTGTGGTGTGTTTTGAAATATTTGTTAAGTATAATTTAAATTTTATTTTATTTTTGATTCATACATTGACTAGATTAAAAGATCACTGAAAATTTAATTTTTTCTTCAAATATTCACCAAATTTCCTAGTTACATATATTTTTTACCATTCAATAAGTAAAGTTTAGTCATAAAGCACATTACAAAAGTATAACTTCATTTATCTAACTAATGATAGTCTAAAATTACTAATCGACTAATACAAAACTTTCAATTCAATTATATAAAACCGAGAAATATTTGTGAAAACATACTGCAATTCAAAAAAATATCTTTAAAAACATGTCACTTAAAAGAATAAAATCCTTCCCCAAATTTTATTCTAAAAACATTCGCATTCCTATAAATATTTAAAAATTTCCACTGTTTTTTCAAAAAATTTCTATTTTAAATAAAAATATCTCATAACACTCAATTCGTTGACAAAATCAAATAAAACCCTCGAAAAATTTCTAAAGTTTCTTCATTAAATTATTGCCCAACTAGTAGCCAAGAGGTTCTGCTCTCGAAGCTGGTAGAGAGGAGGTGCTGGGTTCGAACAGAATCGCGCCCGTCGGCCTAATCGTTCGGAGTTTTCGTGGTTTTCTTCGAACCGTGGATTTCCATGCATAAATACGTGTTAGGTTCCCTTAGAAAGACCCAAATATCTTTAAAAAACATGTCACTTAAAAGAATAAAATCCTTCCGCAAATTTTAATCAAAAAACATTCACATTCCTACAAAAATTTAAAAATTTCCACTTTTTTTTTTTTTTTTAATTTCCATTTCAAATAAAAATATCTCATACCACTGAATTCATTAACAAAATTAAATGAAACTCTCAAAAATTTTCTGAAGTTTCTTCATTAAGTTATTTTCTTATTCATATTTTTTAATTAGCATTTTTAATTAATTACTATTTTTAATGAATGAATATTTTTAATTCTAAAAATTCGCGACTGCATACTATAGTTGACTAAAAATAAATTTCAAACTCAAAAATTCTTAGTCCACTCATTAAAATTTCTAAATTAATTTTTCTTATTAATTATTTTTAATTACTTTTTAATTAATTGATATTTTAAATTAATTTCCATTTTTAATAATTCCTTAAAACCTCGTACTATACTACACTAATAAAATTGTTCGAATAATTCTAAGTCGCTTCATTAAATATTAATAATAACTCTCGAAAAATTCTAAGACGCTTCATTAAATATTTCCTCATTAAATTCTTAATTGCTATTTTTAATTACTAATTAGTTAACCGATCGAAAAATACCCCCTCGTACTATAACATGTTAAAAAAAATTCAATCTCTCGAAAATTCCCACTTTTACTCAAAAAAATCCTTATCTCACCAAAAAAATTTTTACCCCCCTTTTACCCCTACTCTTACAAGACGCTCTCGAAAGAACACCTCCTCCTCCCCCTCCTCATTCCACCACCTCCTCATTCCTCCCTCATTCCTCATTCCTCATGCCTCCTCCCTCCTCCCTCATTCCTCATTCCTCATGCCTCCTCCCTCCTCCCTCCTCCTGGCGTGAAACTCTCACTTCTCCCCTACTATCAAGAATGCTTCAACTTTAAGATTAAGGTGAAATATATGTAATATTTCGTATTACGGTAACAAGTGCTTAATAAAAATAAAGCAATAGCAAAATGGAAACAAGAATAAATTACCTGAATTTTAATTTTGAAGTTAAATACCTTTTACCTATATTACAAGGGTTTGAAAAAATGTTTTGTTTATGCCAGTTCCGTCTGTCTTTGCTTTGAAGCTCTATCACGGAGTTTTTTAATATTATTAGTTCACCACTAACACAGTCTTTCTGCTGCTCCAGCCATGCCAAAACTTTTGCAAAACATTAAAAAGCTTCAGAATTGCTAATTTGTTCGGGTTTTTTTTCTTGCCCCACTCCGTAGCTTACGGGAGCTCAAGTTAAACTGAAAGGAACTCTAAGAAAGGGGATCGAAAATATATATACGTACTTGTAGTTCGGAAAGGATCGCTTGCACACAAGAAATATGGTAGTTTAAAAAAAAAAAAAATCAAAATGGATTTTGCACACAAGGGATGTGATAGTAAAAAAAAAAAAAAAAACGAGGCTTCAAAAATGGATTTTGGTTAATCGAGAGTTTCGGTTAAAAGAGTTTCGGATAAAAGAGGTTCTACTGTATTTTAAATGGACACATTTAAAATATATTTTAATTAAGAAAATTAAATGAAAAAAATCGATATTACTAAAAAAGAAATCTTATCGGATAAAAATAATTCGTAGATAAATTCGTATTTTAGCTCTAGCAATCTACGTAAAAATATTTAAAATTCCTGTCTTTATACTATATAAATACTAAAGTATAAAACCCCAGCCACAATGTCATTGTAAACGAAATATTCCCGAAATGAACATCAAAATTAAAAGTTTTTTAAAGAAATTGATCAAGCCATACGCATCTGAAGCAAACATATTTATTTCAAAGCGTTTCGCTGCTGTACAACTATAGCTCAGTGCTAGCGTGCTCCCTTCGTAACCCTGAGATGTCTGGTTCCAATCCAACGTCAGCCGTTATTACTTTTTAGGGTTTCGTTCATCTGACGAAACCCTATGCCTGTTCGTCTCACTCCTTTGTCTGTCTGTCCGTCACAGAGCCCGTTTTCAGAAACTATATATGTTTGGAGGCTTCAAATTTTGCATACTTAATAAGCTGAAAACATCACATCAAACGATAAATCATAAAATTTTGAAAAAGTCTTATATTTAACCCTCTGGGCTCTAACTTGTGTATTTTATGCTTTTTTTTCTAACTCAGCCCCTAATTAAGTTGAAGACTTGAAATTTTGCATACTTATAGCTGAACACCTCTCATCAAACGACAAATCATAAAATTTTGAAAAACTCTTATATCTAACACTCTGGGCTCTAACTTGTGTATTTTAATCTTTTTGTTCTAACTGAATCCTTAATTAAGTTGAAGACATGGCATTTTCCATGCTTATAACTGGTTTTTTATTTACTCCTCTGGGCTCTAACTTGTGCATTTTAAGATTTTTTTTTCTAACTGAGCCCATATTTAATTTGAAGGCATGAAATTGTGTATACTTATAGCAGAACACTTATGATCACACGAAAAATCATAAAATTTTCAAAAGTCTTATATTATTGACCCCACCAGGCTCTAACTTGTGTATTTTAAGCAATTTTTCAAACTCAGCCCTTAATTAAGTTAGAGACTTGAAATTTTGCATACTTATAGCAGAACACTTGCTATCACTCATAAAAAATTTCAAAAAGTTTATATTATTTACCCCTTCGGGCTCTAACTTGTGTATTTTAAGCAATTTTTCTAACCTCCCCTCATTGTACCCGGTGGGTACTTTTCTAACTTTTGCTGACGCACCTTTGACCACTTTTTTATATTATGCACACAGCCATACATATTTTAGTTCCATTTTTTACCGCCAGGAGGTGCCTACCTACATCGGGTGCTATGGACCCGATCCCCTCGACTAATATATCTATGAATAGGGTGTAAAACGGAGTTTCGTTCGGATAGAAGGTTGTGTAGAATAGAGTGCGTCCCCTGATTGCGAAATGTGGAACTAACAGATTTTGCAAAAGGATAAAGTGTTTTGAAAGGAATATTAAACGAAACCCTCTGTGCGATCTGTGATCACACTTACTCACTTGTTCTCAACTTTCTTCAATTGACGGATATTTTTCCTCCTGTAACTGAGAAAAAATAAATGGATATTCGTCAATTCACGGAAATATGCCGGCAACACTGCTGCCAGTAGAATTTCTATGAATTGAAGAAAGTTTTTTGAAAGTGTAGTTCTGTTGTACATCGGCTGCTCGTGGAGTGAAGGGTGCTTCCCGCCCAGGTAACCAGGCGATTCGCTAGCAGCCGGTGTATATAGGACAATTTTCAATACATACAATAGTACAAAAACCTTTTTTCCCTCAGCAAATTAAAGTAGTCGTGTCTAACGAAGAATCTTAAATAATTATAATCTACAAACAGCAATGTTTTTTTTTATGATAGAGTTGTCTTTTTTAAATCATAAATTACTTTTTCCGGCAACTGAAAACAATGAACAATTTTGGCACTTAATAACTATAATAATAATAATTATTATTAAGGGTGCTGGTCACTCAGCTTCCGAATTCATCTCCGTAATGTTAAGTCTATGGACGTTTGATGTATTTTTATGCTCAAAATATCTTCTCAAGAAATTAATATTTTGAACTTCTTTTTTCTGTGTACTCTTCTTTAAGGATGTCCCTTTTTTTCTTAGTTTTCAAAATATTTGTAAAAGCTACGCTTAATTTTATAGGAAGTGTTAAAATTTTACTTCCGGTTTGTCAGTTTTTAAAATATAAAATATTAAATTAAGCAAAGATTTTAAAAATATTTTCAGAACTAAGAAAAAAGTGACATTCTTTAAGAAGAGAACGCTGAAAGTAGAAGTTAAAAATATTAATTTCCTGAAGAGATATTTTGAATATAAAAATGCATCAAACGCCTATAGACTTAACATGACGCAGCGGATTTCGGAAGCTGGTTGACCAGGCATCCTTAATATTATCACACATATTATAATATTACCCCGATACATCATAATCATTTTTGCGGTTTAGATGTTCCCTTTTTACTAACAGCTAAATCTATAAAGGAGGATCTTTCGAGAAAGACAATAATAAGAAAATTACTATAATCAATAAAATAAGTGACATCTTTTCGCTTCCATATAATCGCTCTTCACGACCGATTTCTCTATTAATACAATTATTTTCTTCGCCTTTATCTTACTTTTCTCATGATCATTTTGTCAGAACTGAATGGCAGCATCATCTCCTCGTGTAATGATCCAACATCGATCGCTTTGATTCCCGACTCGGTAATGAGCCGAAAAACGTCAGAAAAGAATTCACTCCTGATTTACGACGTATGCTTGCCGGAAAAAGTTTCCGATGAGGGGCACTTCGTTTCCAGGATAGGGTAAGAGCCCCGAGAGGAAAATATGTAGATTACATCTTTTCTGATGCAGAAACGGGGTCTTTCAAAAACTCGAAAAGAATGTCATATTGTATGCGTTCTTCAAAAGAGAATTGCTAAAAAAGCGGTTAATTGTTCGGTTGAATTGTGGAGATTTTATTTTATTGAGATAAAATTATATACAAAAACACTTTTTGAAACAAAAAATGTATTTAATGTTTACTTATTTATTTAATGTTATGTTTAAATATGGAATATAACATCATTTCGTAAATAAATTTTCTGGTTCAAAACATGTTTGACTTGGGTTAAATAAACTCAATTTTTACGGAAGAATAGTTGGAGATTGGAAAATTTGCTCCTATTTACAGCTTAACCCTTTGAAGGACAGCAGATATATTTTATATTTTAGATCACTTAAGTTTAATGTACATCCGCAAAAATTGCAGCACACTTTTGGAAAAAATATTGCTTCTATAATGTACATAAAGATAAACATTTATTTACTTCCAAATCAAGTTTTTCGCAAATTCTGGTGGCAGTCAATCATTTAAATTTTTTTGCAACGGAATTACTTTGCCCTTGAAAGGGTTAAAAACTTATCTGACTGGTTTACAAAAACTGTAGCATAAAAAGCTACATTCAGTGATAGTTGGGTAAATTGTGGACGTAGATACAAACATACGCATACATAACGGAAAAAAACAGAAACATCTTCTATTGAAGTCGCTTAAAAAGAGGTAGGTGAAGACAATTTCCTATTTCAAAATATAATTATTTAATAGCTGGCGTAGCAGGCCGATGTGTTGCATTTGCATTCCATGCGCAATCTTTCGATTTGTAAGAAAAAAATAAATGTAATTTAATTCTACATTTAGAAAAATTTGTATGTAAATGAACTGGAAATCACGAAAGTTACATTTAGTAAATTACGTGATTTTGATACAATTATAGTAAAATGCGTTTATTAGAAAATCGCGACATATGGGCAGTAAAATTCCGTTGGTCGAGAGGATTTTGGATAAAAATCTGGAGAACTTGCAATAAATGTTTTTTTAATCCTTTTTTTAACTTGTTTAACTTGTCAAAGAGAATATTTCCCTTTGTACAGGCGAGTATCGTCAAGTTTTGTGGTGTTGATGTCTATGGTTGAGAAAAATATTTTTAACTTGAGCTCTGCCTGTATGTTCAGGTTCGAAGTTCATGAGCAAAACTCATAGTTCTATCACAATACATTAATTTGTATTTAAAACAAATTTAGAAAACTAGAAAACAGGAATTCTGCTTTTTCAGAATTTAGAGTTGCCCCCCGCGGAAAAAAAATATGCATATAAATAGTACAAAACATATTTCAATTTTAAGACTTAAAGCACACACTTTTATTTTATGTAAAATGACGTCATTCGCATCTGCTTAAGAATTTCACATTTACCATCCACTCTTAAACATCTACAGTAAAGCATGCATAGGATTATCGCAAAATAATACACAAATGCAGCAAAAAGACGTCGTTATTAAAGCAACTCGACAAAAAAAAAAAAAATCTATCTAATGATTCATAGGCCTTCATTTGTTTGTAAATATAGTTTATAACAGCTCCATGTTTTAACAGAAATTATTTGTTTATATGTTTTCAAAATAGCACGTATTTTAATTACATTTTCTTACGGTTGTTATGAGAAAATGGCATCAAAAAAGATATAATTGCTATTTTTCGTGTTTTTCAACTATTTTCCCTTTACTTTCTACAGAAATGGAGTACTTGAGTTGCCAAAATTAAACAAATGGTGCTTAAAACTACAAAAAAATTAATATTTCAAAAATAAATGGAGATAAAGTTTTCAAACAAATTGCATTTAAAAGTACTATTTTTAGGTAGCTTTCTTTACAAAAAAGCTACCTATTGCAGCCGTTCGGAGGAAAGCGATTTCAAAAAATTTTGGTATATTTTCATCGATCATGACCCCCAGACCCCGAAACCACCCTCCGTTCAAAATTGATATATATATATATATATATATCTGACCTATGTCACACTGTAACTCCCGTAATTATGAACTGATTTCGATGTAATTCGGTGTGTACATAGTACATACCAATGTCTCGACCGAGTTCGTTGGCCAGCTTCATCCGCCGTTTTGTTTCAAAATGGCGGCCATTTAAAATTTTTAAAAAAAATTAAAACTTGAAATGTGGTACCAAAAAATTAAAAATGGGAAAATATTTTTTTCTTATGTGTTTTACCTTTATACAAAGATTCCGGAGCAGTTTTTGTTTCGTCTATATCTTAAAAAATGGCTGAGTTATAGCATTTTGAATTTCTAGCGTGGCTGACATTTTGAAACGTCCTGAAATTTGTCACGCGATAAAAGGCGTATTTATGAACCGATTTGGATGTAAATCGGTGTGTACATAGTACATACCAATCTCTCGAACGAGTTCGTTGGCCAGCTTCATCCGCCATTTTGTTTCAAAATGGCGGCCATTTAAAATTTTTTTAAAAATTTAAAATTGGAAATGTGGTACCAAAAAATTGAAAATGGAAAAATATTTTTTTCTTATGTATTTGACCTTTATACAAAGATTCCGGAGCAGTTTTTGTTTCGTCTATATCTTAAAAAATGGCTGAGTTATAGCATTTTGAATTTCTAGCGTGGCTGACATTTTGAAACGTCCTGAAATTTGTCACGCGATAAAAGGCGTATTTATGAACCGATTTGGATGTAATTCGGTGTGTACATAGTACATACCAATCTCTCGACCGAGTTCGTTGGCCAGCTTCATCCGCCATTTTGTTTCAAAATGGCGGCCATTTAAATTTTTTTTTAAAATTAAAATTTGAAATGTGGTACCAAAAAATTGAAAATGGAAAAATATTTTTTTCTTATGTATTTGACCTTTATACAAAGATTTCAGAGCAGTTTTTGTTTCGTCTATATCTTAAAAAATGGCTGAGTTATAGCATTTTGAATTTCTAGTGTGGCTGACATTTTGAAACGTCCTGAATTTTGTCACGCGATAAAAGGCGTAATTATGAACCGATTTGTATGTAACTTCGTTTATGCATAGTACATACCAATGTCTCGACCGGGTTCGTTGGCCAGCTTCATCCGCCATCTTGTTTAAAAATGGCGGCCATTTAAATTTTTAAGAAAAATTTAAATTTAAAATGTGGTACCAAAAATTGAAAATTGAAAAAATATTTTCGTATTATGTGTTTGACCTTGATAAAAAGATTCGGGAGCAGTTTTTGTTTCGTCTATATCTTAAGAAATGGCTGAGTTATAGCATTTTGAATTTCTAGCGTGGCTGACATTTTGAAACGTCCTGAAATTTCTCACGTAATAACAGGCGTATTTATGAACCGACTTTGATGTACCTTGGTGTGTACATAGTACATACAAATATCTCGACCGAGTTCGTTGGCCAGCTTCATCCGCCATCTTGTTTCAAAATGGCGGCCATTTAAAAAAATTAAAAAATAAAAAAATTTAAATGAGATACCAAAAAATTGGAAAATGAAAAAGATTTTTTTGTATGTGTTTGACCTTAATACAAAGATTCCGGAACAGTTTTTCTTTCGTCTATATCTAAAAAAAAATGGCTGAGTAATAGCATTTTGAATTTCTCTTGTGGCTGACATTTTAAAACGACCTGATTTTTGTCACGCGATAACAGGCGTATTTATGAACCTATTTGGATGTAACTTGGTCTGTACATAGTACATACCAATGTCTCGACCGAGTTCGTTGGCCAGCTTCATTCGCCATCTTGTTTCAAAAGGGTTGCCATTTAAAAAAAATTAAATTTAAAATTCAAAATGAGGTATTAAAAAATTGGAAAATGAAAAAGATTTTTTTTTATGTGTTTGGCCTTGATACAAAGATTCTGGAGCAGTTTTTGTTTCTGAAAATTTGTTCTTTTGTTGATATCTTAAAAAATGGTTGATTTATAGCATTTTGAATTTCTAGCATGGCTAACATTTTGAAACGATCTTGTATTTGTCACGCGATAACACACGTATTCGCCTATTTCGATGTAAGAAGGCCTGTGAATAGTATACATCAACACCTCGACCAAGTTCGCTGGCCAGATTCATCAGCCATCTTGTTTCAAAATGGCGGCCATTAAATTAAAATATATATATATATTTAAAGTGAGGTGCAAAAAAATTAGAAATTGAAAAAGGTTTCTTTCTTAAGTATTTGATCTTGATATAAGGATTCAGGAGCATTTTTTGTTTGTCTTTACCTTAAAAAATGGCTCAGATATAGCAGTTTCAATTTCTATTGTGGGTGACATTTTGAAAAATCTGATTTTTTGCATGCGACAGCACTCCTATATATTAACCGATTCCGATGTGAGTGAGCATGTGCACAGCAATTACTAAGGTCTCGACCAAGTTCACTGCTTAGCCTCATCCACCATGTTGTCTTAAAATGACAGACACTTTAAGAAATTGCCGAATTCGGCAGCCAAATATAAGTTACTTTAAAGAAAAGCAGCTTGGATAAAGCTGACTAATTTCGCGAAATTCTCATTCATTATATTGATAAAAATTAGTATTGAATCTCCTATATTCGGTTTCCACTAAATTGAGCTTCGTGTGTTTGCATGATATAAGTTGGCTTTTTTTAAAATAAGGATTATGAAAGCTACCTCTTCCTCCCGGCACTGGCCGGAAGGACTTTTTCCAATACGACGGTATAAAAATTGAAATTGTGCGATGCTTAGAAATTTAAAAAATTGCTATGGAGCATTTAATCGTACAACGAAACATCTGCTTTGTTTATAGCAGGCTTCAGTAAGGTAACGTTATTTTTTGGAGACACAAAATAAGCTGGGAGAAAGAAATAGCATACCGTACCGGGTGCTAACATTATATCTTATGGATCAAACATATATTAAAGTCTTTGAGCTTTTTGATACTATAGTAAATTTGGAAGTAAGTCATTCGAATATTCTTTACATTATATTTAAAATAAACATTATTTGTTACATTTCGGACAGCAGACAATAACACATAATTTGCCGTTATCCTCCCTTTTTTTACTAAAATGCAGTGCCTTAGTTTCCATATTTCGGGAAACTTTGTTAAAAGTAACAATATATATATGTATATATATATATATAAATTGACGACATTTTAATTTTCAGTAACAGTCCTGAAGAAATGGAAAATATGCTAAAAGATTTGGAAGAAGCTAGCATTAATGTGGGACTAAAAATAAATTTGGAAAAGACTAAGGTGATGTTCAATTCATTTGCATCCAAAAAGAATATCGTCTGCAACAATACCGAGATTAAAGAAGTGCAAAGTTATCTGTACCTTGGGTAGGAAATGTCATCGGATAATAGCATCAAATCAATAGAAGAATAAGAAATGGATGGAGTGCTTTTGGGAAGAACAATATCATTCTGAAGAGTAACATGCCTCTTTGCTTGAAAAGAAAGGTGTTTAAACAATGTGTTTTGCCTGTGCTAACTTATGGAGCAGAAACATAGATGCTAATAAAACGGATGGTACAAAGATTACAAACAACACAGAGAAGTATGGAAAGATGTATGCTAGGTATAACTGGAAGAGACAGAAAGAGAATAACCTGGATAAGAAGTCAAACGAAAGTTTTTGACATAATTGAAAGTATTAAATGGCTAACATGGAAATGGGCTGGGCACATTGCAAGAAGACAAGACAATAGATGGAGAACAAACACCCTACAGTAGTATCCCAGAGATGTAAGATGGCCAAGAAGACGACTTCAAGTAAGATGGAGTGATGAAATCAGAAAAGTAACCGGTGTTAATTGGATGACTAAAGCACTAGACAGGAAACATTGGAAAAATCTGGGAGAGATCTACATCCAGCAGTGGATTGAAAACGGTTGTTGTTGTTGTTGATGATGATATATAAATTAAAATATAAATATAGATGAATAAATAAATAATAATAATAATAATAATAATAATAATGATAATAATATCTCGGAAACAGTTCTGCGAGCTTATGTTCTGAGAATTTATATAACATCCTCGGATCCATGCGGATAACTGGTGTTATTTTCATCGTGCTACTCTTCATATTCTGAGAAGATTAATTGTGAAATACAAACAGACAGTCAGGTTTTAACACTCTAATAGATTAATTTTGTAAATCAAAAAGAATTTGTAAATTAGTTTCAATTCGTATACCTCATATAGAAAAAAGTACTTTTTTTCGCCGCCCCCCTCCCCCCCCCCCCCCCCCGAGAAAAAAAAGTTATTACAGATTAATGAGACAACAAATATAAATATGAAATGTAAAAACTTACCAAATCGTTATTGGTTTACTATTTACAAATTGCCCTATCTGTAAGGCAATGGTAACAATTAGTGAGAAAAAGGGGAATTATACCTCGTACCACCTCCTCCAAACTTTGCTGTGAATCATCCTATAAAAATGCGACTGGCACTAATATATTTTGTAATAAAGTCTTAAAAGACTGATTAGTACTATACTTAAATTTATATTTGAAGCCTCTAAAAATTTATTTCTGTTAAAAAATCAGATTAAAATTCATAAGATTAAAAAAAAATTAAATTAACATACTAACTAAATTGCTAACTAAAACTATATATATTTTGAAATCAATTAAAAAAAATATGTATTGTAACCTATGAATTTCTAACAGAAGAAGCTTCAAATATGCAAATCAAAATTATAACTCACCCCGCCAAGTAGTTTCTGAATTATGTTTTAAAACTACACGAATTGCAATTTGTTTTTCAACGATTAAAAATAATTGTAATATTATGGTTAAACATAAATAATTCTTAAACTACTTGATCTTGATAGAATGAATGACTTCCCGCTTGGTATCCGAAGGTACAATTTACCAAAGAATCCAAAATTAATTTCAAAATTGGTGGTTACTATTAAAGGTTTTAAAGTTGGCTTCAGTTTCTACATGTACACGACATCCTAAGAAAAATCTTAGTATAGCATTAATTAGTCGGCATTATTATTAATCAATTGGTGTCAAACACATTTTTAGGTGATTTCGTAATTATATAAATACGTAGCACCCATAGTCGTCGTCTAGTTCGTCCGTCGGTCCACATATAACAGCGCAAAAATCACCCAATCGAAAGGTTATTAATTTAATATATAGAATCGTTGCAGAATTTTGTCGAGTCATTTCAAATTTTATGAAAATCGAACCAAAACTTAAAAAGATATTAATAAAAGTTTTCTTCATTCTATTACATCCTATCCTACGTAATTATTTCAATGTTGTCCCATGATAGGTAATGATTCTAGGTTGCCATGCTGATGACGTCCTATTTAAGAGCTAATCATTTTATTTCCGTATGACTGAATCAAATATATATGTAATCCTAATAAATTTTGTATTCATGCATTTTTTGCATAAGAGTGCAACAGCTATTGCACCAAGATCTGAACCATTATAAAACTAGTTATAGTATGAACGCACTTCATTTGCCACGTTTGACGTACAATTTCCAACTTGTTATATGATAACTTCGACCTGCAATAGAGTGAATAGGTGTTAAAGCTTTTTTTTTTCCAGGACTGTGCAATAAACTACTGTAAATTGTGTACAAATATTTTGCAATTAATCAGCAAGGAAGGTCTCCATGCGGGCATACTCCGGAAAATCTGAAAAAAAATATAGAATGTTCTACTCGTGAGGATAGATATGTTTATAAAAAAATTTCGGCGGAAACTCGATAGAGCGCCCGTAAAAAAATAATGATAATTTCGATATTTGCCGATCTATCACCGGTTGTCTATGGAATAAAATTAAAAAAAAACTTTTCTATGTTAAATACTCTTTAAGATAAAAATGTTTCATATTGAACTTGTTTAAATAAATTTAATGTAAATAACTTTAGTTTTTTTCAGTTTTAGTTTGATTTAACTATAGTTTTGTCATATATATATATATTTATAATGAAATTTAACTATCAAATTTTATGAATTAAAACAAAATTTAAATTAATTAAAATTATTTTAATCTGAAAATTAAGTCGAATTGAGCACCGTCGATTCAATTTTGTTGCTATGGAAACAGCGACTTTTTTGACATTGAAATGAATAACTGCAGCATTCTTCCTCTTGTCTTTATTTTGGAATACGCTTAAATATATGAAAATATTTTTTTATATATGAAATTGTTTATAAAGTAATAAAATTAAATAACGAGCAACATAAATATGTAATACAAGAAAATGTATTTAAAATGCTATTTACACGCATTCTAAAAATCAATTAAGAAGCAATTTTCAGATACATCAAAATCGTTTGTTTTCAGTGAGGAAATGTACCGTTCGCCAAATCTCGTGACGCTTTCGTCTTTTCGCGCCAAATACTCGAAAGTATTTTATTTTTTTTACAGACTTTCTAGTGTAATTCAGTCTTTAAATTTGACTGATCCTTTATTGCATACATAAGTAGTTCAATTAGTACTATTTTTTTTTCAAAATATTCTGAGTATGCCCGGTAAGGAAACTTTCCTTGTCAGTATTACTCATCAACAGTATCATATAAAACTTGTCATGATTAAATTTGACAAGAATTTTGGTATTACAGTAGAACCTCTTTTATCCGAAACTCTTTTAACCGAAACTCTCGGTTAACCGAAATTAATTTTAAAGCTTTTTTTTCTATCACATTCCTCGCGTGCAAACGGTCCTTTCCGAAATACGAGTACAGATAAGTATTTTGATCCCCTTGCTTACAATTTCTTTGAATTTAACTTAAGCTCCCGTACGAGATATTTACTAGAGTAAAAATTTTCATTTTTACCATGTGTACAAGAAAAATCTCCCAAAAAATGCTTTACTTTAAGTATAGAAGAAAAAATTCAAATCATAAATCATGTAGAATCGGGTGAGAGTATAACAAAATAAGCTCAAGAATACGGCATTGGTATTACAGCGGTTAGTGTTATGAAGAGCGATGCCGCAAAAATGAAAAAGTTTTATGCAGAAGGCAGCAGAATAACTGTGATACTAGTGAACCAATAATATTAAAAGAACTTCGTGCTCGAGCTGAAAAGCAAAGGCAATCGAAACTTCAACAAACAAAACTTTGTTTCAAACCCTTGTGAAATATAAAAGGACGTAATTTAAAAATTAAAATTCAGGTAGTTTATTCTTGTTCCTATGTTGCTATTGATTTATTTTTATTAAGCACTTGTTACCATAATAAGAAATAGCACACATATTTATTTGACCTTAATCTTAAAATTGAAACAATCTCGATTATCCGAAAATTTTGATTTTCCGAAAGAGGGTCGGTCCCAGTTACTTCGGATAATCGAGGTTCTACTGTATTTTAAATGCAATTATTTAAGTTAAAAAAAAAAAGGAGAAAGAAAAAGGCCATGCCAGATAAAATAATAATTAGACTAGCAAAAGCCATGCTTTGTATGGATTAGTGAAGCATTATTCAATAAGATAAATATTTGAAAGTAACAATATTTTTTAATGTTATTTTTGCATCTTTATTAAGCAAAAATGTTATTTTATGTTTTGGCGCATTTTAGTTTTAGAAATGTAAATTCAGCCAAATAACTAAGAATTTTACTAGATTAATTTTAACACAACTATTCTAATTGGTAAATAAATCATATTAGATGTAAGATGTAAATTTCCAACTGGGCGAAAAATGTCCAAATGAAAAATTGTTGAGCTGAACCAGGTTTCAGACCAGATGCTTGCTGTAATCATTAAGGTTAGCTGGGTGAAAAAGTTCCACGAGATTCGTCCGGGATAGCTCAGATGGTAGAGCACTGGTGGCTTCAGCCAGGAGATCCCTGGTTCGAATCCTGGTCCGGACATTTTTCGCCCAGTTGGAAATTTACATCTAAACTAAGAATTTCCTCGGAATTTTTTATTTATGATATGACGAATTCAACAATTTATTTTATTTGTTTACAATTCTTTTTTCTGCCACATTACAAAAAAATCATAATATAATTCTTTTAAAATGCGTAAGTATCGTCCGCGTAAATCTTCACATGATAAGAATAAATTGTGTATTTGAATTATCAACACTGAAAAATACTTTTATAATTGAATGTAAATAATTGAATTTTCTCAAATTTTAATTCATTAAAAATATGGTATAATTTTCATAAAAAAAGATATTTTAAAAATTTCATAAAAGAAATCGTAAAACTATTTAATTAATCATGATTCTATTTATAATTACTGACTCCGTGATTTATTTTTCCTTCTGAAAGTGTACGTGTTTCATTTTTTATTTGCAAAAATGCTTCCTTGATGGAAAAAAACATGTAAAATAAATTAATTAAAGTAACAAATTATTTAATGTTATTCTGTAAAAAAATAATATCTACAGATAAATAATATCTACAGCAAATCTACAGATCATAATTACGACAAAATGTAATTTGTGTAGCCTAGTAGAGGATTCGCTTCGCTCATCTAATAGTATAACATAAAAAAAAGAAAAGAAAAAGAAAGAAAGAACAATAAAGAAAAATTATGCGCCAAGCATAGATTATTAAACACTTTCCAAAAATATTCAGAACACTGTAACAAAACGTCACCGTTTAAAAGATGAAAGATGACGTCTAAGTAAATAATTCGAAAAACTCATACCGCTCTTGGAAAGCCAATCCATTTCACCGTTTGCCCCGAGATAAGTCGGGGATAAAAGCACTGTTTCCCCATACCTGTCGCCGGTGAAGTGGTTAAGCAATTACCACCTATAGTCGGAAAAATATTCGAATTGTTTTGTTCATCCCTGTATATGAGCTATAGATTTTCATATATATTATATAGTATTCAAAAATATAACTCAGTTAGGAAGCGCATAACACAGTTGAAAATTCCCCTTCAGCAATTTACGACAATAAGCGGAAATGTACTCGAATTCTTTTGTGTAACCCTGTATATGATCTAGAGAATTTCGCGCACCAAGTAATATGCAAAAAATGAGTTACATTTAGAAATACATACCACAATTGAAAATGCCCTTCCAAGAATCATCGCTCATAGAAAATGCTGTAAGAGAAATTCTTTTGGGTGTTCCTGTAAATGACTGGGTCAAGAAAAGCATTTGTTTGAAAATTACGAAATTAAACTTTCTATACGGTCTCCCGGTCATATGATATTTTGTAAAGAATTTCTATTACACTAACAAGTAAGGCAGAAAAAGCCCCATTCATCTAACACTAAAATTGACTAAATTTGACGTATTATACTTATATATCGTTAAAACATGTTGTTTGATAAATATAATTACAGTTAATCAAAAATTAATGAAAAACGTATCAGCAAATATTCTCAAAGATTGCAGTGATAAAGCCTCGCACGGCTCTGCTTTTTATTTTTAATTATTGATAACTCTAATAGATTATTTAATATACTTTTTAGAATGCCCATTAACAATATCAAAATCATAATAGTAACAAGGTGGAAATTGCAAGTCAAACGTGGCAAATTTGGTGCCTTCGTACTATAACTAGTTTTATAAATATATTTTGCACTGCAAATTGTACTGAATGTGCCGTGTGCCCTAAAAATGACTGACTGATTTTAAAATTCAATAACTTGCAAACGGCGACAGGTATTTAAAAATTTCTTGCAGGAGGGTTATGCATAAGGTCAAAAGTTTTTCTTACAGTGATTTTCGATTTTAGTTCAAATTACAAACAATAGATGGCGCTGCGATCAATAGACGCTCAATTCAGGCTCGATTTTTGGTACTTCGGGACCCACTCAATACATTTTAACCTCTTTTTTCCGCATGGAAGAAGAGAAAGGCCAAAAAATAGAGCCTGTATTTAGCGCCTATTGCTTACAGCGCCATCTATTGTTTGTAATTCGAACTAAAACCGAAAATCACTGTAAAAAAACTTTTGACCTTATGCATAACCCTTCTGCAAGAATCTTTTAAATATCTGTCACCGTTTGCAAGTTATTGAACTTTAAAATCAGTCAGTCATTTTTAAGACACCCGGTAGATTTTAATGCACTTCATAAGTGAATATCCATGTCATTCTGTTCGAAAGGCTGGAACATCATTAAAATGCACTTGAAATCATTTTTCCCATTGGCCGTCATGTAACGGAACACTTTTGACTGTCCCTGTCATTAAACTGTACATCCGATTTTCATAAAATTTCAAACGACTCGACAGAATTTTGTAACAATTATATATTTTTAATTTCAGACCATTCGGTTGGGTAGTTTTTGCTCTGTTATATGCGGACGGACGGACCGAACGACGACTATAGGTGCTACGTATTTATATAATTACGAAGGCGCCTAAAAATAGCAATAATGCGTTCAAATAATGTTTTAAAGGCGTAGAAACCGGGAGAGCTGGAGGAGCTGTGGATCCCCCTGGAATATTTCAGGCGGGCTCAGCTCCCCCGAGAGAAATTCTAGCACCACATCTGTTTACGATACATTGCTGAATTAAAAAGTAAAGTATACTTTTTCACAGCTCTATAAGATATATGCACAGAAAAGAGAAAGGCGGTGGTGAGCACACTTGTTTGTGCCTTCACCCTTTTTCTCATTGTTTACAACCCTCTCGATTTCCAGAAAAAAGGGGGACTTATATAAGGTCTACTACAAATTACCTGCGACCGATAACATATTTATAAAGAGGAGGCCTTTAAAATTGATTTGGAAGAGATTTGTAAAGAATTTGCAAGCAAAACAACAGAAAGCACTTTAATTTTTGGTAAATGGAAGTGGGAGAAGCCTTAAATTTGAATATTGTATTCGGGATCGCACATAAATTAAGTTTCTATGTATCAAGTATTAAAAGTTATTTTAAATGGATTAAAGAGTTGGTGATTTTTTTATATTCTTCTATTTTATACTCCTGTTTGTGAAACGTGCAAAACTATGAAGGAACCCTCCAAAATGAACGAAATGATCCGCGCCACTAGCTTTCCGCAATATGCTTTGGCTCCCCCTGTTTCTACGAGGTTCCTACGCCACTGTAATGTTTTGAAACGTACTAAAAGCGACATTTTCCTATTGGCCTCACGTCAGGAGTGAACAGCCGAAGAAATCTTCAAAGATCCCTATTTATAATGTGCCTTTTTGATTCTGTTCATTTCAGTGGATTAAGCGCGAAATTCGATTAAATATCTTTACTATGTGTTTTATTGATATTTTATTGTTTGATTTATTAATTGATGAATATTTTAATTTCCTTATGGAATATAAGTGAACAAATGATGAGCTATTTATATTAATTTAAGCGCAAACGGATTTATCTTTCGTAATCGTCTGCACGCGATAGAGATAGAATATAAAGGAAAATCATGCTTGAAAATTAATTTAAAAAACATAAAAAATTGAGTAAATTGTGATACAGTTCTCAAATAAATTGCGATGCAGTTTTCAAACAAATTGTATTTCAAAGTACATTTTTTTCTCTATTCGATCGTGTATAAAATTGAAAATGTGCGGTATTTCGAAGTTAAAAAAAACTACAATAAAAGTTAATTAAATTCAAATTTAATCGTCTGCTGTTGCCATCGTCAAAATAACGTCAGCGTTACGCACGGACACTTTTGTCTTTTATAATATAGATAGAAACCAAAACTTAGTAATACGTGTGCAATCTATCCTAAAATTACTACATAATCTATCCTAAAGTTACTATCTATCACCCTCAAAGCAAAATGATGTCATGTGCAGCAGATGCTTGCCATTTTCGTTCATACTATCTCAAAACTTCCATCAAGCGATCAATCACTTTAATTGCATCCGAGTGACATAATGGATGAGGCTCTTTAATTCGTACATAATGACTGCCGGAGTTCAGAGCCGTAAACAAAATTTCAATTCTTAAGAAGATCATCTTAAAATAGAGAAAGGGGGGATTCATAAGAGATGGACTGAAAAAAAGCAAACACATTTAATATATGATAAAACAAGAAAGATAAAAAATCATGCGTCAAACATACATTATTAAACACTTTCCAACACATTCAGAATAATGTAACGCAATTTTATCTTTAATTGAACCATTTGGAAAGGCATAACACATTTGAAAAGCCAATTTCAGCAATACAGTTCGAAAATTATTCGAATTCTTTGAGCAGCCTTGTATATGATATAGATATGTGTATCTATATACTACATGCATTCAAAATTGTAGTTCAGAAAGAAAATGCGTACCACAGTTGAAAATTCCCCATCAGCCATTTCCGCTCATAAAGAGAATGGTACGTGAATTGCGTTGTGCATATCTGTATACAAGGAATTTAATTTATGCACAATGGGTAACAGGCAAAGAATTAGTTCAATTTAAAAGCGCATGAAATTGAAAATGCACTTCTAGCCATTATTGCTCAAAGACAGCACTGTAAACAATTTTTTGTGTGTCCCTGTGAGTGAACGATAAATACTAGGAATGCCCTATTCTATAGTAATCATCTTGTAGTAAAATTTAGTAATTTATATCAATTTCTATACATTTGAAATAGCATAATGGCATTAAAATGCACAACAAACGATTTTTCTCCATCGACCCTAATGTTACGGAATTCTTTTGAGTGCCCCTGTAAATGAACACTAATGCTACACACTTACTATTCAATACCGAACATGCCATAGTAAACATCATTAACATAACATATATCAATTGCATGAAAATCCGAGTTAGAGAGTAAACCGGACTGACGGCCAAGACAAACCGAATTCATAAACACTTTTCAACTTTGTTGGAAAGTGTTAAATATATAAAAAAACACGTTAAAATAAACTTTTAACATTTAACTTATTATTATCCTCACTTTTCTATATCATTTTTTAAGAATATTGTTTTTCTCTTTGAAAAATGCTTTCACTTGAGTGCAAAACTTAAGCAACAGTCACAAAATGCTAATTTCTGAACACGTGAGTACTCAAAAGAAAATTCTACAAACATGAAATATAGAAAATTGGTACTGCCCTAACAGCACCGGTAGTCCATGTGAACTCACTTTGACGTCACAAGCGCCACAGTCACTACAAGGAACTGAAATGTGATATATTTTATTCATCTTATTCTTACTCTCAATTAATCACGCCACTGAAAAGTCATCATGACTGCTGTTTTATGACGAGTCAACAAGTGACTTTACAATGAAGTCACTAGTGACTCTCATGTGACCGTCATTTTGAGACTCCATTGTAAAGTCATCATGACAGCTGTTTTGTGATGAGTTCTCCAAGTGACAGAAAATTAAATTATCTGGTGACTTTTCACAAAGGAGCGCAATGGTGACTTCACAGTAGTCTCGCTCACCTGAAAGTCACCACGTGACATCACTGTGACATTATATTCTAACTTATTATAATGCAATGCTCACGATTACTTCAAAACTGAGTCTTCAAATGACAGTCACATGAGAATCACAAGGTGACCTCACTGTAATTTTATCTGGTGACTCATCAAAAAACAACAGTTACAGTGACTTCTTCAGTGGAGTCATCGTATGACGATTATTTGAGGCTAATAACGAGACGGATGAAAGATCCCACATTTTGTTTCACCGTAGTGACTGCGATACTTGTGACCGTGGGTGACGTGAAGGAGATGTCACATCAACTAGCTGCGCTGTAGGGATAGACAGCCTAAGAGAAACTGCTCAGGGCCGGCTAGGCCTGCTCCTTAGAGATTAACGTCTCTCCCGGTATGTTCCTCGACACGTTGGGGCTCGTACATATTTGAATTATATTATATTCTTTTGAGTATTTGCGCGCTCGAAAATTAGTCTTTTATGATGGTTGCTTAAGTTTTGCACGCCAGCCAGTGTCCTTCAAGTCTTTTTCACGATAACTTTTTTTAGATATAGTTCATATGATTGTTTTTAACTATCATAATAACTTGTTAATTCATATTCAACTTCGTAAATTGTGAAAAGTTTTTTGTGGGGGAGGAGAGGGGAATGCGTTACGTATTTTCAGAAATGTGTTTTATTACCCAATATGTTATTTTGAAATTTAAGTTTTTTTTTTTTTTTTTTTTAAGAAATGCGACATTGTCATAAAAATACATTCACAATAGTTTATCATACATAGCTGTATTTTGGTTTAATTGAAATATTAAAAAATGATAACTCGACAGCTGATGGCGGGAACGCTTCGTTGAAAATAAACTTTGTATAGATGGTCCAAATTTGGTTTTACGTTAATAATATATATATATATATTTTATACAGGTTTACATTATAGACAGGTTTAACCTCAATGAAACAGTTTTATGCTGCTCAAAATAATAATAAACAAACTAACCATCTCTGATTTAAAGAAAACTACGTATTTTATATAATGCATAAAAATCTTGAAACAACTGAACAATTTTAATCCTTTGCACTCGAGGGCTCCGCTGCGGAGATATAATCTTTCTTTGCAAAATTTGTATTTGGCACCAGTAATAAAGGAAAATAAAATGTACCTTATTTAATCGGAGTATTTTTGAAATTGTGTACTTGAACGAAACTTCTTTTAAAAAAGTGGTGCCGATCGAATAAAATTTGTGTAAGAGACGCCGAGCGCAAAGGGTTAAGTACTTTAAAAGAAAATAAAACCAGAAAATCATCCAACACTGACTTTAGGTACATTTAAGGCGATTTTCAAGTGCACTGCTCAACAAGTCCGAAACTTTGTGATACATTTACTAACTCATTTTTAAACCCTTGAAGGGCAGTGATGCCACTATGGCATCACATAATTTTAATCCCTAATTGCCACATTGGCAGCCGAATTTTTTTTAATGAAAATTTCATATTTATTAAGTACGCGAAAGTATACTTTTGCTTGTTTACAAATAAATTTTCTTGTAAATACTGGTGTCATTCAAGTATTTCAACATTTTACGAATACAAGTACCTTGCACTTGAAAGGGTTAAACTTAGAGACAAAAAATTGACATGGGTTTTGAGCTATTAGAGCGATTTGGAATCGAAATGAGCTTTTTTTTTTTTTTTTTTTTTTTTTTTTTTTTTTTTTTTTAATAAATAAACTATTTATCGAGGAGTTATAAGCATTTTGGGTCACGTTACAACCGGTTTTTCTTCTCTCTTTGGCTGGTTTTTCTACTTCCGTATGAAAATTCGGTTCAAAATGCCATTTTTGACTTGTATTTTCTGAAAGAACTTCTACGTTTGCCAAAAAATGGAAAACGTCTTTCGATTACATAGTTTCTGAATAACAACTGCCAATTTCATGCATTTCCGAACAAAAATAAACTAAAACTTGTTTTATAAAGTTGCCTCTTTGGATTTGAGAACAGCCTTAAGTTTATTATCACGGGACCGGAAAACGCTGACCAGCTGTTCAAAATAAAATGTAAATTTTCAACCATAAAATTTGTAACCTAAAACTAAACAGAAGCGAAGTACCAACAGTTCGAAAAACTCCTAAGTAGAAAATGTATGACGATTAATTTTCAAAAAGATCAAAACGATGGATTGAAAACTGACGTAGCTAGAGTGTCCAACGGTTGTCAAAGAAAAAGAAATAATAATAATAACAAAACGCTCTTAAAGTTTCCGTTAATGTTTACTCGCTGTGGAGCATTTTACTTCTATAGGCTCAAAATTACCCGTTCACTTTCAATATCGATTTCTAACTAATGGAATATGATTTTCCTGCGTATAAAGTGTAATTTAAAAGACATTAGAAAAAAAAATCGAAATTTTGAAACTTTCAAAATGGTGTTACCTCTTAATTAAGTAATCAAAATATTTGTAGCAATTAGCCACGTTCCTTTAATTTTCGCTTTTCGTTCCGAACATTCCATTATAATCGACCTATAACCTTCCAAGGGGTCTTAATTGAAAATAAATTAACCAAATATTTTCACTCATTATCTACACGCTAGTTTTATTCCCGTTATTCAAGTTATTTAAAATCGCACAGTTAGCTTATTTTAGATTTTTTTTGTTCATATTTATTTGAACAAGTTTTTAAATTTTTAAAAGTGGCAATGCTACACTGTTGTTTTTTCCCTTAAGAAATAATGTTTTTTTATGTATTGCTTCGACGGCAGTTTGAGGATTTTCTAGAACGAGATGCCATTAAGAACGTGGTTTCTTCCCCAAACTCCCGTCACACACAAAGCTACCAAACAATGCAACGTAAGTATTGTGCATGTATTTTATTGCATTTCTAAGAGCACATTAACGAAAAATTCTTAATCTTTGTCTGCTGTTCTAGCTAGTGTTGCTAACGAAGCCCCCCACTTAGAAAAAAAAATTGTAATTTAATAGATTGCAACGACCATTTGGAATTTATTTCGTCCACCAAATTCCGTCGCATCCTCTTCAACAACAGATCGCAAAGATCAAACTTCAGACGACCAAAACCTTCATCGATAAACTCTCCAAGTCCCGTTTCGAGAAGAAAAACAGTTTTCAAATTGAAAGCAGTTCCACCGAATCATCCACAGATTGCGACAAATTACCTACGTTGAGCTCAATTTTTCCCGGTTAGAATCGACCGATTGTAAAACCCCGTAGCTAATGGATTGGAGCCCCTCGAGACATGGCCTTTTACTATCAATCGATTAAACATTAGATTGTTTCCTTTTTCGCGTTCGTCTTTTATTCTGTAATCGATTTTCATGCGCTACATAATCAGTTGAAGACCTCGATTTTTATGGCCTACATAATGAGTTGAAGACCTCGATTTTTGATTTGCAAGACGATTTTCATTTCGGCTTCGCTCTTTGGCTTTGGATTTTCCCATATCTGATAATTTGCGGCTACCCATTTTGTAACTTTTTCAATTTTTAACGATTTTATGCTTTTCGATTACCTATTCAAACAATTTTTAACGATTTTAGGCCTTTATATTACCTATTCAAATAAAAATTCTTCTAAAAGTAAAGAACACCGTAACAACAACCATTTCCAAATTGTTAAAAAAAAAAAAAAAAAAAGGAAGAAAGTCATCTTACCGGAATTTCTGTGTAGCAATTTTTGTTTTATTTAATGGCAGACATTCCGTGATTAAATTTAACAAACAAATACTATATATAAAAATTCTGGTAAGTTGGTTGTTTATTTTTAATATAAAAAGCGGTTAATTTGGTAGAATTGGTACCAGTACTCGCTAGGAAGCTGTATTTTCGTTTTTTTTCGAAAGCGCGTTCTTAAAAAATTCGGCGAAACAAAAAGGAATATTCCTCTCATGGGAATATAGCTTTTTATACGAGGGCTATTCAATAAGTAATAAGACTGATTTTACTGTCGCGAAACCACTCATCAGAATATTAATTTATGTGGGATAAAAAAAATGTTGCTGTCTCTATTAACGAAAAAGGTTGATAGATGGTGTATACGGGCTGATGTGTCAGAGTGTCATGTGACTAAATGCAAGTTTGTTCTTCCATGGTTATGCGGCGCATACGAGTAACGACCAGTTGTCAATGTGGAAGCATCCTTGGAAGTATGCGCTTGCAAAAATCGACATCACACACTTTTAACTTGATTTGCTAAGCTTTTCACGATGAATCAATGTCGACAGAAAGCATTTTTCTATGGCGTAAGGCTTTTAAGGGTTGGGTTGATTTTTGACGGCCGATTATCCACACGAGGGATATAGGCCCTAGAGGGAGTGCCCTCCGTGGGGGTCTTTCTAAGGGAACCTAACCCGTATTTACGCATGGCAATCCACGGTTTCGAAGAAAACCACGAAAACTCCGAAACGGTTAGGCCGACGGGCGCGATTGGGTTCGAACCCAGCACCTCCCGTCTACCAGCTTCGAGAGCAGAACCTCTCAGCCACTGGTGGAGCTAAAGCCTTTAAGGAAGGAAGGCAAAATGTGAAGGATCTTCAACGTGAGGGAAGACCTTCAAAGTCTATCACAGAGACTATGATCAACACAGCAGCGATTATCAAAGAGGATCGCAGAATTACAATACGCCAGCTGCATGTCTGTTACTGCATGTCTGCAGTAAATACTTCTGTTAAAAGTGTTCACTCAATCCTGGCTGTACATTTGGGACTGAAACTTGTTTGCGCCCGATGAATTCCTAAATTCTTGACACCGGAGCAAATGCAGCATCGAGTTAATGTGTGCGCAGAATGGAAAGAAAGAGGCCGCAACAATACCGTGCAAGTTCTGGCTGTTTCCTCAGCTCAAGAAATCACCAAGAAGCTGCCATTTCGAAAGCAGCAAAGCATGAATAAAAGGTATGGAGGAATTTTGAAACAACTCTAAAAAAACGGACTGTATTCACACTGTCATTAAGAAGTGCGGACGGGACGTTGGGACGGGACAAATGCATCGCGCCTCATGGTATAGTTACTTCTAAAAATACCATGTAAATGATGACGATTAAAGATAATCTGTTTTCTATATAAATATAGTCTTACTACTTATTGCACAACCCTCGAGTAATGCATAAGCGCATGCTTAAAATGCTTTGCAAAAACATTAGGAAACATTCTTCTCGTGGGTATCGCTGTTTATGAAGAGACTCGACGGAATCTCTATATTAAGCTCTTAAAAAAATTTCGTTATTTGACTAATTTATAGCAGAAAGGCAACAGAATAAAAAATTTAAAAATGCTTTTTATAATCATTGACCTTCCCTTACACGTGTTGGATAAAATGTACAAAATAATTTTTTTCTAATCTACACGTAGAAAATATCTCGTCGTGGTGTAAAAATGAAATGAAACAATATTGTACTTCATTAAATTGCTAAAAGCTGTAAAATGAAAACTATAAAAACAGTAAAAATGGTTTTAATAAACTTACTTTTTTCTTGTTTCATAGTTTTTATTTTACACCTTTTAGTAATTTAATGACGTGTATTATTTCTGGGTATTAAGATTTGTTATATATTTAGTAAAATGAAACATCGAATTTAGTAGCAGCGCTCAACTGCACCCTATATCTACTGACGGTACTTATAAGTACCACTCACTTTGAACTTTCATGTTTCATCCCATAGTGAATATTAATTATATTCTAATGGTACTTTGCAAAAACACTCTTTTAACTCCACTTTATCCGGATACATGGCACAGTAGCTCTAGGTTTGTTATTTTAGCGAGGAAGGAGGCTATATTTGAAACAGTCGATGTGTTTTGTGCCGACATTTTGCACAGATTGTCACGCTCGTCTTTTTATTGCTGCAAACATAGTAAAGGATATAAGATAAGTGTTGAATTTTTTTTTATGTGTTCATTATGATCTTAGAAAACAATTTGACTAGCTGTTTTAGATGAACGGTATATGTATTTGATTTAACAGTTGAATGACTCGGTGGTTACTTATAAGTACCGCCAGTACACTGCACGGAAAAAACTCTTTTGTTGAAACAACTAAATTCTGGTTAATATAGTTCCAACCAATTATTTTGGTTGGAATGACCAAATTTTGGTTGGAATAACTAAATAATTTGTTGAATTAACAAAATCATTTGGTTAGTCTAACCAAAATTTGATCATTCCAACCAAAATATTTGGTTGGAGCTATATTAACCGAAATTTAGTTGTTTCAACAAAACAGTTTTTTCTGTGTGGGTGTTGGAGAAAAACTTCTTGTTCACTTTTCGTCTAGTTATCCATCGTTTTCATCTGCTTTAAAATGTAATTTCTAAAATGTAGTGTAGTAATAGTTTTCCTAGTATTTCTTTTCTGTTTCATTATTATTATTTTTTAATAGGAAATCGAATAAATTGTGTCACCGGCTCTTTTTTGTTATGCTAGAAATGGCATATCTAAATTCATATATTGCATATGTGGAGATGCGAGAGAACATGTTGTCCCTGGAATATAGACGTCGCATAATTAAAGGACTGCTAACAAGATCGAAACCTAAAAAAAAAAAGTAGTTTTTTTTTAACCCTTTCAGGGGCAAAGCATTTTCAATGCTAAAGTGTTGAAATAAATGATTGGCACCGTAATTTGCGGAAACATCTATTTGTAAATAAGGAAAAGGCTATATTTCACATCTTTATTAAATCGAAAATATTTTACTGCAATTCTGGGGCCATTTGAAATACCTTGTCGGTTTTCTATTACGATAATATTTTAATCATAGCGTACTGACGGTATTTTAAAGTACCACTTTAATTAATTTCCTCTAAGGAATTAAATTTCTCATGGGTGAGTATTCTTTTTATGTTTATCCTTTAATTTTCATTGAAGTAACTGAAAAAAAAAGTTACATGAAAAAAATTTCTGTTGATCATAATGCAGTAGATAAAGGGTTAATGTTCTTTTATTTCTGCCTCCCCGTTTTCGTATACCTTCAAATTATAATATTCAAATAATATAATAATCAATAATATTATTTATAATTCGTAATTATAAAAAATCAAAATATTTTTACATATTATCGACATTCCTTTTACTTTCGCTTTTCACTTAAAACATTCCATTATAACCCACCTACAACCTTCGAAGTGGTCTTAATTGAAAATAAATTAACCAAAATATTTCCATTCATCGTTGCTAAGTTTTGTCCTCATTATTCAAGATATTGAGACGCAACCAGTTTCCATTTTATCCTTGTTTTAAAGTTACCTTCAAATTATAATATTCAAACAATATAATAATCAATAATATTATTTATAATTCGTAATAATAAAAAATCAAAATATTTTTACATATTATCGACATTCCTTTTACTTTCGCTTTTCACTTAAAACATTCCATTATAACCCACCTACAACCTTCGAAGTGGTCTTAATTGAAAATAAATTAACCAAAATATTTCCATTCATCGTTGCTAGTTTTGTCCTCATTATTCAAGATATTGAGACGCAACCAGTTTCCATTTTATCCCTGTTTTTAAGCTACAGAGTTACTTATTCCTTTGTGTTACCGATAAAACGCCGTTATGTCACCCTCGTCAGAGGCAGAAATCATTGCTGAACAAGATTAGGTGCGTTCGTATTAATATAACCCTTTAAGACCGGAAGATTTTTGGTAGAAATGTAAAGTTTTGGTGGTTTCCCCTTAATTATAAGGCATATTTGATTGAAAGAAAAAATTAAAAAATATCCGATGTGAGGATACACACTAAATCCACACAATTCTGTGGGTGCAGGCTCAACTTTAAATCGTACAATCGTCATCTGGTATGTCCGTCTGTCCACCCAATCGAATGGTGTAAAAATTTATATATATATATATATATATAGTATATATAGATATATAATGCTTTTAAAAGATTTAAAAACAAATAACCCGGTGCATCAGGCGCAACGCAGCTTCTTATATGCACTAAGTAAATATAGCTCTATCAAAAGTAAATGATTTATGAAAATTATGAAAAAGAGGGTGCAAAACAACAATAAAAATCCATGAAAATTTATAACTAAAAAACAATAAACAAACCACTCCCTGCTTATCAGAAAGTGGGAGGAGTGAAAAAAGCAGGTACCAAAAACAGAAATTGGATCCTCACAGGTTTCGCAAGATATGGCCAACCCAGATACTCCAAAAGTATAAAAATCAGCAAATAGACTTAAACTTTCAAAAACACAACAGAACAGAACAAAACTACTTTAAAAATATTAACGAATCAAAACTGCTTTAAAAACATAAACAACCAACCAATTCAAAAAAAAAAAAAACCAATTTTACTTATAAAACGTAAATAAAAATTAATAAAAATTCTAATATAACTAAACCATTAAGCAATTAAAAGCATTGGACATGTAAGAAGGCCATACCCCTGACCCGTGAAGACCTGAAAAAAACTTGTTACCTTTAAAATATCCACTACGCTCCACTTCTCTCCAACAGCAGGAGTTGCAAGCAAGGCCATAATCCATGTTAGACCAGCGTCATTCAGACTTGTCTTTCTGTTATCTTCATAATCATAAATTTCTTTCCATATCACCTCAGTTTCTACTTGAAATTCATCAACATGCAGACGTTCTTAAGAAGACTTTAATCCACACCTTTCATATATTCAAGCAGTTACATTGGCATCCATTACGGTGTTTGGCCGCTTAGCTGTTGCCACTTTAAAAAAACTTTTAGAATTTGTAGTAATAGAGAATTTTTGAGTTCACAGATTTTTAAATTTACTGCTAATCTTTTTTATAATAATTTATTTCCATACCAGTTTATTTTTCATTGTGTAAATCAGCTTGAAAAAAGTTTTTTAAAGTGGCAACAGCTAAGCGGCAAAACACCGTAATGGATGCCAATGTAACTGCTTGAATATATGAAAGGTGTGGATTAAAGTCTTCTTGAGAACGTCTGCATGTTGATGAACTTCAAGTAGAAACTGGGGTGATATGGAAAGAAATTTATGATTATGAAGATAACGGAAAGACAAGTCTGAATGACGCTGGTCTAACATGAATGGCCTTGCTTGCAACTCCTGCTGTTGGATAGAAGTGGAGCGTAGTGGATATTTTAAAGGTAACAAGTTTTTTTCAGGTCTTCACGGGTCAAGGGGGGGGGGGTATGGCCTTCTCACATGTTCAATGCTTTTAATTGCTTAATGATTTAGTTATATTAGAATTTTTATTAATTTTTATTTACGTTTTATAAGTTAAATTGGTTTTTTTTATTTTGAATTGGTTGGTTGTTTATGTTTTTAAAGCAGTTTTGATTCGTTAATATTTTTAAAGCAGTCTTGTTCTGTTCTGTTCTGTTCTGTTCTGTTGTGTTTTTGAAAGTTTAAGTCTATTTGCTGATTTTTATACATTTGGAGTATGTGGGTTGGCCATATCTTGCGAAACCTGTGAGGATCCAATTTCTGTTTTTGGTACCTGCTTTTTTCACTCCTCCCACTTTCTGATGAGCAGGGAGTGGTTTGTTTATTGTTTTTTAGTTATAAATTTTCATGGATTTTTATTGTTGTTTTGCACCCTCTTTTTCATAATTTTCATAAATCATTTACTTTTGATAGAGCTATATATATATATATATATATATATATATACACACACACACATATATATATATATATATATAGTATATAGTCTATGAAGAATTTTGTCGAGTCATTTCAATTTTTTTGAAAATCGAATCAAAACTTAAAAAGATATTAATAAATTTTTTCTTCATTCTATTAAATCCTATCATACGTCATATCCCATGATAGGTCATTATTCTAGGTTGCCATGGTGATTATTCTATTAAATCCTATCATACGTAATTAAATCAATGATATCCCATGATAGGAAATGATTCTAGATTTACCAAGGTGATTACGTCCTATTTAAGATGGAGACCTATTATTTCCGTATTACTGATTTTAATATACAGAATCATAATAAATTTTGTATTCATGCATTTTTGCATAAGAATGCAACAGCTATTGCACCAAGATCTAAATATTTATAAAACTAGTTATAGTACGAACGCACCTCATTTGCCACGTTTGACGTACAATTTACGACTTGTTGTATTGTGCAAGAGAATCTATCATTGATTCATTTCTGCATGCTATTAATTTAAAAATAAATAAACGCTATCAACTTTTGTGTTAATCACATAGTAGATTTTATTCAGTTAAAGGATTACAAAAATTTCTTCATTAGACACATTTACTCTCATTTATTGGAATAAAAAAAACTGGTATGTATTGACCATCACAAAACTTTCTTCTATATAAATCAACTCGCCTGCAACTAAAATTGAATGACAATCTATTCGTTCTTCGGATTTAGTTATTGCAGAATTCGTGAAAAATGCAGCATAAAAGCGACACCTGTTGAGCAGTATGCACCCAAGCCTAATAAGAATATATTTTTATCAAGGTCTAACAGAATATGAAGTTTGATGAAATTCCTGCGTTCCTTCTTTAGATATAGCTATCGTGAAAAAATGCGCCTTTGCAGCAAAATTTTTTTTGGCTATTTACACCCAAATCCAATCAGCGTCTATTTACACTCTTAATTCAAAAGAACGAATTATTAACTCAACAAAAGAACGAAAAATTTTACACGTGTTTTTGTTCTTTCTGAGTATCTGTTTTATCAAAAAGAGACATTTTTCACAAAAAACTGGTTTGCTAAATCACCCTTTTAGGAGTAGCATCCCCTGGTCCCCTGGACGCTCATTTCAGATCATTTTTAAATTACTTTTTTTTTTCTTTTCTTTTCTTTTTTTTTTTTTTTTTAATGCATCTTTTCCATAATTTTTATAATCAATAAAATGCGCTTAGATATGCAGTTTTCTCGTATTCAAATTGTGTAAAATTACGCTAATTGGTATTTACATTATTAAACATATATCATTTTGTGCTTATATTATTGATTATTAATATACTACTTTGCTCATGACACTCAGAAATATTTGCGGAACACAACCCATGATTATAAAAATTATTAAATTATTATTAACTTATAATATGTGTTCTATTTTTTTTATGTTTCAGTAACTACAAGTATTTAATAAATTGTGTTTATTTAGATAGTTATACACATCTACACTTTATTTATTATTTTTTTAATTGACACAGTATTATATAAATAGTACGAAATGTAAAAGATAATTTTTAAAAAGTAACAGGAAATAATAGATTAGTAAAAAATATTATTAATTTATTTTTAACTAGCTTGACCTTTTTTTTTTTTAAATTATGATTTTGTGAATTTTTATTTTTGGATTATACTTCGCTCTGTTCATATTCAAAAGTTTAACTAAAAAAAGTTTGCAGTTATGTAACACATGAATTCTATATTCCATAATTATTTATCTGTGTCATAAGCAAAATATATTAAGAAGATATAATAATATCAGAAATAATTAAAGAAATCGACATTTCCAGATTAAAACTAATAACGTTAAAATTATATATACAATGTGAAAATATTAAAAAGAAAAAAATCATAATAAGAAAGATAAAGTAAAAACAGCACACTTCAGGATATTAACAAATTAAAAAATCTTGTCTTGTTATGGCACGAACCATCTTTTATTATTATTTAATTTATCTTTCAGAAATGAAAAACAAAATTTCTTCTGTTCTTCAGCATCTGGATTAAAATAAAACAAAATGGAGTTTTAAAAATATTACATTTTGCAAACTGGGGACTTATATATGTTAAAAAACAAAATTATAAAAAAAATTCTGAAAATGAGAGGGAATAAGTTATTTTGCCTATTAAATTTGACAAAAAAGGGGTTTAAAAATGACTTGTCAATAATGAGTGCAGTCACTCGTTTTGCCTATTAATTTAGTCGAAAAAAGAGCGAAAACAGCTTATCAAAAAGGAATGAAAAAAACCACTCCGAAAGATGGATGAAATTCACTCCTATAGGATAAGTGCATTTTCAATACTGGAAAAGAGTGAAAATACACTCAGTCGGAGTTAAAATCGCTGAATTTTTTAAAGAGAGTATGTCAAGGTCTAACAGAATATGAAGTTTGACGAAATTCCGCGTATTAGTTCTTGAGATAGAGGTATTTTTGAAATCGTGAAAATTGTAGCATAGCAGCGCTACGTGTTAGGCGATATAAACCCAAACCTAACCAACGTCTATTTATGCTAAGATCTAACAGAATATGAAGTTTTACGAAATTCCGTTGCATTCCTTCTTTAGATATAGCTTTCGTGAAAAATGCGCCTTACACTGCAAAAAAAAACAAAAAAAAAAAAAACAACAACAACAAAAAAAAAACAACAAAAAAAAATCCATGGACTTTCCGTTTTGGAAAAGGCAACTAGTTGCCTTTTCCGAAACGGAGTAGATTCCTTTTGAGAATGAGAAGTTTTAATTTACAACACGATTAGTTTCACATCTGCAATGAAAGTGACATCTTTCATTACCAAAAAGATTACTTTCATTGCAGATGTGAAACTAATCGTGTTGTAAATTAAAACTTTTCATTCTCAAAAGATTCTATTCGTTTCAGAAAAGGCAACTAGTTGCCTTTTCCAAAACGGAAAGCCCATGGATTTTTTTACAGTGTAGCAGCGCCATCTGCTGGGCGATTTACACCCAAACATAATGAAAGCATATTTATGTCAAAGTCTAACAGAATATGAAGTTGGATGACATTTCGCGCATTAATTCTTGAGATATAGCTATTTATTGAAACCGCAAAAATTACAGCCTGTCAGCGCTACCTCTTAGGCGATATGCACCCAAACCTAACCAGCGTTTATTTATGTCAAGGTTTAAATTAATACGAAGTTTTACTAAATTACGTGAAGAAGTTCATGAGTTAGAGCGCCCGCAAAATTGGTGTCATATATACACGGACATACAGACATTTTCTAAAAACAGTCAAGTCGTGTTCAAGACCCTATAAAACGTCCAAATTTGCGAAAAAACAGAAGTCGAAAATTTTCAGGAGCCCAATACTTTCTGCTTGGAAAGATGGAAAAAATGAAAAAGATGTTTATGTCTATCATGTTTTTTGGAAACCGCTGTATGTTATAAGATGCGAAAGAACCATGGATGTGATCGTATAAAGAAAGACTGCAGGGCCGGCACCGGCGCAACCATCGGGCAAAGGGGGCGGCTTTCCAAAACCCCGCGCCAATTGGGATCTAATTAGGGGCCCCGGGATCTCTCTATACATTTGAAAATAACGTTTTCTCTGAATAAAATAATAATATTTTTGTTCTAGAATTGTTTTTAAACTTTTCTTCGTGAAACAAAAGTGAGTATTAACTTTAACCTTACAGGCAAAGTTAATATGATTATCAGGGAATGTATAGAATCGACGATCCCGAAAGTAGCTGCGCACGCAGAAAATAAATATTTTATGCAAAGGATAAAAGATTTCAGATTTTGTGAAATAAAAAACAATTATGCACATTAAATGTAAAGTTAGTGATATTTTTTACACGTTTTATTATCCATATTATATGTTATTCTGTAACGAATATATTATATTTAAAGACCATTACGATAGGTGGCAGTACTAACCGGTATTCCCTCATTTGAACTTACTAGCTGCCGTCAGAGCTTTTTCCCCGCGGAGTTCTCAATGAGACGTGGGAAGGTGGAGGTGGTGAAAAATGTACGCGTGTTGTTTTTTTTTCGCCGAGCAGATTTCTTCTACTATTACTAAATTTGTAAATATGTTCATTTTGTAAATAGATATACTTTGTGCAGTACAGAAGAGTATATTAAACATTCTTTTCTAAGTAAATCTCAGAGTGGAGTGTTTATTTGAAGCCATGTGTCCATTATTTAAATTGTGGAACCTATTTTTGAAAGTGGCTGTCATAATTATATGATATCTACAATTTTAAAATAAATTTTATTAGCCCAGTATTTCAGTATACGTTAGGCCCCGCTAACTGATTTGCCAACGCCCTGCGCGATGTTGCGCCGGCCCTGAAAGGCTATATCTAACTATGTAGTATTCAGCATACTGATGATTTAAAAATTAAAAAGTGCTTATTAAGGGGACCGGGAAGTTTTGAAACGACGAAAAGTGACTGAAGTTGGACATTGGATTATTCACTGTCATTCATTTAGACAATAATTTCTTTTTGCATTTATTTATTTATGTTTGTTGAAATAAAACAATATTTTTTAAATTGGTAAAAAACAATCGGAAAAGTTTTAATAGTGTACCACAAAATTAATCTTACAATGAAGTTTTACGTGATCCATTATTTACTTTCTTCTATCTTCCATAGAAGAATGTATTGTAATAGACTTCCTGTTTTCGAAAGATTTACACGTTTCAGGGGTCAAAGATCCCTAAAAAGATGTTTATACAAAATGTCTGTCTGTCTGTGTGTCACCATTGTACCATCAAAAAGTGTATGAAGTTATGCATAGAATTGAACCATTTTTATTATACTTTTGGCTATGGTCGCAGTAGGTCCTCTTAGAATTTGGAAATATTCCGCCGTGAGGACGCGCTGTAAGAGCGATTTTTGTGCCATTATCATTATTGCACCATCGAAAAGTGTATGAAGTTATGCATAGAATTGAACCATTTTTATTATACTTTTGGCTATGGTCGCAGTAGGTCCTCTTAGAATTTGGAAATATTCCGCCGTGAGGACGCGCTGTAAGAGCGATTTTTGTGCCATTATCATTATTGCACCATCGAAAAGTGTATGGAGTTATGCATAGAATTGAACCATTTTTATTATACTTTTGGCTATGGTCGCAGTAGGTCCTCTTAGAATTTGGAAATATTCCGCCGTGAGGACGCGCTGTAAGAGCGATTTTTGTGCCATTATCATTATTGCACCATCGAAAAGTGTATGAAGTTATGCATATGAATTGAACCAAATTTCACATTTATGTTTTCGGCTATGTGAATTTCGAAATATTCCGCCGGAAGAAGGAGCTGTAATAGCGATCTTGAATAATTTTCTCTATTTTTCGTAATGCTACTATACATCGATGGCTCCTGCAGCGACGGGAACTTCGCATTCTGCTAAGCGGGCTATTCGAAAACATCGGATGTACAACAGAATAACGAAAAACTATTGATTTTATTAAATATCACGATCGAGATTGACTTGTTTTTACTCCAATTAATTGGCTGAAGCAGAAATTTAAGATAAAAATCCATGTTGGTATAGTATTGAACTAATAACATTGAAGTATTAACATGTGTAACTACTTTTTGAAATATTAAGATATATGAGATAGAAGAAAGTTTTGGGAGTGGCACATCCAACTAGTTTTATACCGAGTCTTTGTGTGGATTGTGATTTGACGTTATGTGTTCAATAGAAGTCCCGGTCCGAGAAACTCTTTGATAACTTTTATGACGTCCAGGAGAAATAAATATAAAGTTTGTCAAAATAATTTTTTATTTTATCTTCTAAACAAGACAATGTAATTAACATGAATAATATCGTGATACCCCACGAGAGACAGAGAGCGACAGCTCTGAAGATCATCTCAAGAATCATGAACTGTTGTGAGTGCGTATCAAGCCAAAGCGGAAGCTCTTTCCTATAATAAGCCTAACAAGCGGAAACTCTTTCCTATAATAAGCCTAACAGATAGCTCATTTGATATAAATTTTGAATTCCAATCCAGCCAAGCAATTTATTAATTGACGTAACTGAAATTACAACGTACACATTAAAATGCCAAGATCGGGGCGAGAAAATTTATACGCGAAGCAGAAAGAGAAGCAACTATGAATCCAAGGCACTTTTTATCGTAAACAAAGTACTCAATTATGATTGAAATAATTACTTGTATAGGCTACAGTTTGTGAGCAAAAATAAGCGTTTTGATTAATGCGGAAGGAAAAGCATAGGGTAAAATACCTTTTTTATTATTTATTCGTTTTTAACGGACAGGAAGATGCGTGTCTACACTATTATATTTTCAGGATAGAAAAAATTATTATTATTATTTAAATTAATGATTGGTAAGGGCTGTTAAATTTATAAAGCTACTGGCATCTACTAACCGCAAAAGCGACGAAGAAATTAATAAATTAAAAAAAGTTAAAGAAAGTTTTAAGGCTGTTTTCAAATCCAAAGGAACTACTTTCTGACACATTTCCAAATTAATTTTTGTTCGGAAAAGCATGCAATTGGCAGGTGTACTGATTCAGAAACTATGTAATTGAGATGCGTTTTCCACTTTTTGGTAACGGCAGGAGATCTGTCGAAAAACACTCTCAAAGTGGGTGTTTTAAACTGAATTCTTGACGCGGCAGACCGAGAAAGGGAAAAAAACTTGTCGACACGTGACAAGAATCGCTTGTAACTCGATATGTAATTTATTTATAAAAAGAATAGCAAACGTTATTTGATTCCAAATCGCTTCAATAGTCAGACCTGCTAATTTTATGCCTTTAGGTTTACAAATGAGTCAGAAAGTTATGCACTGTTGAGCAAGAAATTTGAGAACCACATTAATTAATTATATTTGTAAAAGGGGAAATAATTTTAATTTAATTTTAATTTGGAGATAACTAATGATTAGATAATAACATCGTAACAAATTTTGCAAAACCGGTTTTGCCACGATTTTGAAATCCAGGTACCATATTTTTGAATCGTCATTGCTTCTTTATACTGCTTTTTACGTTGTCACTCGATTATACCTAAGAAACAAACAAACAACACTTTTTCTTTCAAGTTATAAAAAAAAAAAAAAAAAAAAAAAAGCATGATACATTTTTATGAATTTTGAAATTTTTTTTTATAATTTTTGTAGTTTTTTACAATTTTTCGTTTGTTTATTTTTCTGGTATGATTGAGAGACAATGTAATAAGCAATCTGAAGAAGAATTGATGACTTAAAAATATGGAGCTTATCTTCACAATTGTGGCAAAATAAGTTTTAGAAGAATATATTTTTAATTTTGTCGTACACTATTAAAACGTTTGTTATTGTTGTTTTTTTACAACTTAACAAATATATATCTTTTAATTTCTATAATGCATAAATAAACAAATGCAAAAGAAAGAAAAAAAAGAAGTAATAGTCTAAATGAATGACAAGATTTTCCACGATCCAACTTCAATCAAATTTCTTCACTTCAAAAGTAATTTTTTATGTATAACTTAACCACATTGACGCAAAAAAAATCTGTCAATAATGCAATTTTTTCTTTTGTAATTTTTTTATTTATATACATGGTATTCTAAAAGTCTTTCCCTGATTAAAAAATTCATTCATATCCGCTAGATATAAGATAGACATGTGAAACTGGTGCAAAAGTGTTGGAAAACTAACCAAGTTTAACAGGCAACAGAAACACAGATCAATAAGTCCTCACGTGAGAGCCCTTGGTAGTACATATCACATCTAGTCTATAGTCAATTTCTGTTCATACATTAGCCAACATCACAGTAAGGATCGATGCAATGACTGTGATTACCTGCTGTCGCAGAGTTGCGAGATCTGATTACAAGATTGCTGTAGACATTGACTTTCACATAACTTCATGGAAAAAAAAATCTAATGGTGTTACTTCTGTAAATCGTTGTTGTTACAGTGTTGCAAGATCTGATTACAAGTTTTCTGTAGACATTATCTTTCTTTCACATAACCCTGTAGGAATAAAATCTAATGGGGATTATGTCAGGAAATCTTTGTTGTCGCAGGGTTTCAAGATCTGATTGTAAGATTTCTGTTGACACTGTCTTTCACATAATCCAGTAGAAAAAAAGGTAATGCGATTATGTCTGGAAATCGAGCACATTTTATGAACATTTCCGGTTTCCTGGACACCGACACTGCTAAACTATAGTTACGTTACGGAAACGTACAACAAATAAACTTGGTTACTTTTCCAATATTTTGGCATCAGTTTCACATGTCTATGTTATATCTAGAGTATATTATTAAATTTTGTTATCAAGGAAAAACTTTTCGGATACCCTGTTTATTGCTTATCATTTTGTCTCTCATGTGGGTACTTTTCATTACTTTTATGCATAGCAAATAAGAATTTCAAATCAAAATCCCTTAAAGGGATATAAAAGCACGCTCAAATTTCGAATTCAAGCCCTCACTCAGTTTACCATTCTTTCATTTCCAACTCCCCATCTCCTATACCTTCCTAATAAGCGATCTTAATTAAGTAATCAAAATATTTTTACAAATTAACGCCGTTCCTTTTATTTTCGTTTTGAACATTCCTTTACTATTCACCTATAACCTCCGGCGTGGTCTTAATTGAAAATAAATTAACCGATGTATTTTCATTCATTATCGACGTCAGATTTGTTCTCCTTATTTCAGATATTTAAGCTTATATAAGTTCGTTTACTTTAGATCTACTTTCATTTTTATTTGCATCCTTTTCATTTATATTTTTAGGTATTAACATTTAAAATGAATCATGATTTTAATAGAATAATCTAATGTCATCTTCTTTAGTACTATTAATATACAGGGTGTCACATGTTACCGTTGACCAATAAGCTAATTCCTAAAATTTAGGTTACACGTACTGTCGTACGATCTGAAATATATGCTATTATAAGAATTGACACTTTTCCAGAGTAAACAAGTAGGAAATTGCTCGTCAAACGTGGCAAATGAGGTGCGTTCGTACTATAACTAGTTTTATAATTATTTTTTGCACCCCATATTGTACTGAATGTGTATTTGTTTGCAATTCATAAGTGCATAGTCTGTAACATCATTAAAATGCACTTGCAATAATTTTTTCCCATTCCCTTAATGTAACGGAAAACTTTTGACTGTCCCTGTAATTAAGCTATACATCCGATTTTCATGAAATTTGAAATGGCTCGACAAAATTTTGCAGCAGTTATATATTTAAAATTTCAGCCCATTCGGAAAGCTGTAACATCATTAAAATGCACTTGCAATAATTTTTCCCATTGGCTTTAATGTAAAGAAAAACTTTTGACTGTCCCTGTAATTAAACTATACATCCGATTTTCATAAAATTTGAAATGGCTCGACAAAATGTCGCAATAATTATATGTTTAAAATTTGAGACCATTCGGAAAGTTTTAACATCATTAAAATGCACGTGCAATAATTTTTCCCATTGGCCGTAATGTAAAGAAAAACTTTTGACTGTCCCTGTAATTTAACTATACATCCGATTTTCATAAAATTTGAAATGGCTCGACAAAATTTTACAACAATCATATATTGAAAATTTCAGACCATTCGGTTGGGTAGTTTTTGCTCTATTATATGCGGACGGACGGACAGATAGACGGACGGACAGACAGACGGACTGAACGACGACTATAGGTGCTACGTATTTATATAATTACGAACGCACCTAAAAAGAGTCCATGCCGGGGGTCGAACTCAATACCTTTGACTTGAATTGCCAACGCGCAGCTAATTTAGCTACCTGGACCAACAACCGGCTGACACCCTTCACTCAGACAATCTTATTGGCAATAGCATGTGGTCTGCCGTATATTCAGCTATTTCTGCCATGTAAACGTTTTCATATTCCAACAAACATGTTTTACAGACAAACACACTAAATTAACACCATTAAGATTAACATTAATATTAAAATTAATATTTTTTTTTTTATTCTTTCGTGTATCAATTCAATTACGCAGCTGAAAATGTTTAATTGAAAATGGATAACATCCTAAATTCAATATAACTGTTTGAAAAAACTGATTAGTTACACTCTAAAACTCTTCGGAAATCAGCGGCAGCAAAAGAAACTTTGTTTTTATAAGTGCTTCTTTAAATCTCGAAAACATATGGGTTTCTGAGGTTTATAGTCATAAAGAACGCTTTTTCGAAAGTTTCGGGTAAAAGAAAAATTCGAAAGAGGTTCTTGTATGCTTTCGTGCATGGTTATATTACAGTTTTGTAGATTAGCAAAAAATTTTTTTTCCTCACAGTATATTATCATCATAACATTTTAGTGAAAACTTTTACAGCGGGCAACGTTGCTGAGCAACAATCGATGCTATTATGTTAAATTTATAAGCATGGACTTTGCATTTCTCTGTTATAACTGTATGGCAACACTCAGCGTCAAAAAAATGATATTCTTTTTTTTTTTTTTTTTTTTTTTTAAGAAAATAACAATTGTAATGACGTTCGTTTTTTTCTGTAGATTCGGAATTCGATCGTGATACGTCTGTCTTGGACAGCCAGAGTAATATGACGCATCCAACAAAATAATTTTTCTTTTTACCCTCCCGTTTTTCTCTTTGTCCTTACTTTTCTTTTTTTTTCTCCTTTTTTTTTCTTTGTTAAATATGAATTCCATGGTGAATTTTCTAATCGTCTGCTGCCTTGTTCAAAGTTTATACATTAAAAATGCATAAATTTAAATTTATGAAGATTTTAATGAAATTAAAAATTAAATGGAATCAAGCAGGACGGTCGTTCTGCCAAGCCAAGCTGAAAAAAAATGCTAACCTCGCCAAACAAACAAACGCCAAGAATAAAACGCAAGACACCGTAACTGCTTATTATACTGATGACAACTTCTCCATGTAAAATCAACCAAACATGCCAGCGTAAAATTTCCCATATCAAAAGAACCAATCATCGCAGAAAAATAAAACCAAAACCAGAAGGACCTAATGGAAAATATCTTCAATTTGAGACCAAATGCATCCTCATAAATTAATTATAAACAGAGATATAGATTTTTTAAAATAACGTCGAGATACTGAAAATGATCGATTTATTTTCTTCGTCACAATTTATGGTTCAATCAAGGTAGAGACTTAAATAATGGACATAAAAAAGTAAGGATTGCATTTTTGGACAGATATTTACTCAATCTACGTGCTTTTGTAAAATTCAGCTTTAAAAACACAAATTTTCTATTCTTAATTAGCGAAAAACTGTTAATTAATTTTAAAGTTTATAAATTATGCCAAACAGCGATAAACCCGCCAAATCATTTTAGAAGTCTTTTAAAATTTTTTATATTATCCTTTTGCATTGATTTCATCGAAGAAAACTATGGCTGAGATCCAGATAGATTTTTCGCTGTTAGCGAAATGAGTTTGACCAATCAGAAGCCAGAATGTTTGAGAATTTTTGCTGCTTCTGGATCCCGGCCTATGTCATAAAAGATTTGAGTCATTTTTTTAGTGCCATGGATGAAGTGCAGAAATTTAGGCTGGGATCCAGATGGATTTTTCGCTGTTAGCGAAACGAGATTCACCAATCAATAGCCTGCATTGCTGCAAACAGCGAAAAGTTCGCAAAAGTGCTTCTGATTAATGAATCTCGTTTCGCTAACAGCGAAAAATCTATCTAGATTGCGGCCAATTATGTTGAACACAATTTTGCATTTCCACATCCAGGAAGGGTATTGATGTCATAACAACAGTGCGTATTCGAAACTATTTAAGGCATTGATTCTGAACTCCTTTGCTATACATTTCAATATTAAAGAAGTTGTTGTTTCAATAGTTTTAGTACTTTTCTCTATTGCTCACTCTAAAACACGAATATCGAAATTTAACCAACAGCGCTCAGAAACTATAGCGCCTAGAATATATAGTGTTGAAATCGGCTAACCCTGTAATACTTAAAAAAGCGCTAAAATATTGTATCCCTTAAATGTGCAATGATACTGCTGTAATAGGCAGATCGCAGCGGCATCTGCAGGATATTTTCTACAACTGCAAGAAATTGCTAGTCTATACAATGTAATAATAGTAATACGAAAATCCCACAGATGTCGCTGCGATCGACACTTGAAATTTTAGCAGTATCGTCGCACATTTAAGGGATACAAATTTTTAGAACTCTTTGGATAGCATATTTCCACACTAGGTATTCTAGGCGCTGTATCAGAAACAACACCATAACAGAGAGCCTTTATACATAAGAGTGGTGATATATGCACAGGAGACATGCTCATTTCAAGCTTTTGTCGAAAGTACGGCAATTCGCTTTCTTGAATAGAGGATATTCAATCTACGTTATGATCACATGGTCAAGGCAAGAACGTCTAGCGTAAAGAAGGGAAGTCTCCGTCTACGTAATGTAAATCCCCGCTAGCCAATGAAATAGTTCATGGGAGAAAGCAGTAGTACACTGTTAAAAATATCGTGAAAAATTACCTCTGTTTTTAAAGGCTATCTGTATTCTGACCAATGAGAACGCTTCATAGGCGTTTATGTAGCGTTCTCATTGGTCAGAAAATAGAGAAGCTGTAAGAACCGAGGTAATTTTTCACGATATTTTTAACAGTGTAGTTTCCTGTTTCCCTTCTATCAGTTAGAAATTCTTTGGGTAAATTACCGGTACCACGTGACTTTTTCAGCCTCGAACCCATATTTGGAATATCCTCCATTAGAAGATACGCGCATGGACGATCTCTATTAGACTAGGGAAATAATTCAGCATGCATTAACCTGGCGATAATGGCATGCTCGTAAAGAACTTTAACGATTTGTTTTTATCACTTTTACCAATAAACATTTATTGGCCGTATGTCGCTACTTCGTTATAGAGACACACTTGTTCCTAATTAGATCCCGGCCTTAATGTATCAAAATAGAGAGTTTGCTTTCTGTACTATTCCTGAGCTCAGTTATAGCGTCTAGAAATATAGGCCGGTATCCAGGTACAATTTTGCAAACAGTGAAAAGTTAGCAAAAATTCTGGCTTCTGATTGGTCAATCTCGTTACGATAACACAGAAAAATCTACCTAGATCACGGTCACAGTGTGGAAACCGGCTATTCCAGTAATTCTTTAAAAAGTGCTAAAAATTGAATCCCATAAATGTTGAAAAATACTGAATGACAAATGTCGATAGGAGCAACATTTTCTAGATCTTCTCTGAGCGAAACATTTTCTTTTGAAATAGTTATGTTGGAATTACCATATGTCGCTGTAATCGACATTCGTCGTTCAGCCTCGTTCAACATTTATGGGATACAATTTTTAGCACTTTTTTAATAAGCCGATTTTTAAACTATATCTTCTAGAAACTATAGCTCCGTTATAGCGTCTAGATTATATGTTGTAGAAATCGACTATCCCAGCAATACTTAAAAAAGCGCGAAAGTATTGAATCCCTTAAATGTACAACGATGTCGAATTCCAAACAGTCATTTGCATCGACATCTGCAGGATATTTTTTAAAGAAGAAAGAGACATGTGTAATGCACCGCTACAGCGTCTAGAATACATAATGTGGAAATTTGCTATCCAAGAACCGCTAAAAAGTGTATCCCTTAAATGTGCACTGACGCTGAAATCCAGGGAGTTTATCGCAGCGACATCTGCTATATATTTTCAAATTTCAAAGTAAACATCGTATTATTACAGCGGGTTTGACGCCAAGCACACAGGTCAAATGTAAGTTAATAAAACGTTTAAAAAAAAATGTTACAGCGTCTAGACCAAATTGTCTTGGAGTTTTGGGAAATAACCTGCAGATATCGCTGTGATCGACTGATTGGATTTCCACACTATATATTCTAGACGCTGTAGCGCCGCGGTAGCCTGTCCTTTTTCGTTTGCCTCGAAGTAGATGACGTCATTTGAAGCTGTTCCTAAGTGTGGCCAGCTCATCACGTCACACGGAGTTGATTATCTGTACACGGCAATGGACACAAAAAAAATCGGCGCACCGCTTTGTACTAATCATCGTGTAAAGATGATCCAACTCCGTGTGACTTTTAAACGTCATAAACTGGCCTATTATGTCATTGGTCACGCTAACACCCTCCCCCTTGCGTCCGCCATATATAGCTGCATCTTGCTATGGAGACTGCTAAATGGGCTGCTATCGGTCAAAATCAAGAGAGAAAAGGGCAGAAGAGGGGGAAAGAACTCGTTTTCTTTATGTAGTTTTTCACACGGGAAGATTGACATGTCTGCTCCTCTCCTTTCATAGCTTCATGGTGGTGAAATAAACAAACGCCCCTTAAATATTTGAGAAAGTCTTGACACGCGTCACAAAAACATCACACAAAGCAGGCAAAGCAAAGGAACAAAATCATTCATTGGCTCGTGGATATGAACGAGCCAATGAATGATTTTTCTTCTTTGTTTTGCCTGCTTTGTGTGATATTTTCCTGACTTGTCAAGGCTTTCTCGAATATTTAAAGGACGTTGAATAGACCAGGATCAAGATAGATTTCACGCTATTAGCGCGATGAGATTGATCAATCAGAAGCCTGCATTTTTGAAAACTTTTTTTATGTTTGCAGTAAACACTCTGGATCCCGGACATTAACTTTGGTTGGTTAAGACGATTTTGCATAAAATCAAATCAGAAAGCCAATGTTTTTAAACTTTTTTGGTTAGTTTAATCGAAATCTTCCACGTCTATTAATGAAAACTGAGTTACTGTACTTTGGACAAAAACTTGAATATGAGTACACGACTTGTGCATATGTGTCACCACTCTTACATATAAATGTACTCTGTTATGAGCATGATTCTAAGCGCAGCTGGTTAAATTTGAGTATCTGGGTATTAGATAAAGCAATAGTGGCCCACCGTGGCTGAGTGGATAAGACACCACGCCGCTAATCGCTTGAGAACGTAGGTGGGGGCGGGTTCAAATCCCGCCGTGATCCTCACGTGATCTGATATATATGTGTTCAATCAAACAAACAAGCAATAGTGAAAGGTACAGTTGCCATGGAAACAACGACTTCTTTAATTCGTATAAAAAATTAATGAATAGTTGTAAATAATTTAAGTTTAAAATGTAGGCAAATGCTCTGAAAATATCAATGGCTCCCATCTAGTATTTTACAAAAGTAATTTAATATATTCACATGATGTATAAGTTGATGCAACTCTTACCTAATGAAAATTCTGCAACAAGACTTACGTAGGCAGATCTTTTCAATGATTAATTCAGAATTCTAAGAACAAAACGAAGTTCTTAAGCGCCCTTCCTCACCCCTCCCCCCACTCAAAAAAAGAAATACGATAGAAAGGTATAAGTATTTGGATAATTTCAGTATTTCTGTGATCTTTGGTCAGAGTTTAGAAAAGGTGTCTGGGTATTAAAAAAAACATATAACAAATTTGACGAACGATAAGACTATAGATTTCAGGCAATTTTTAACTGCAAAAAATTTTATTCTAATGTTTATGCGGCTTTAATAATAGACTATTAAATATAATCAATTTACGGGAATTTTTATACGAAATTATATTCTCACATTTATGCAAATAGGTATGGATAAACAGACTTGAGTAAAATTACATATTTATTCTTTCTTCTCTATAACACGATCTAAATGAAGATGAAGTTATATGTACAGTTTACATCTTTAAATTTTTAGATTTTTTTTATCAAAAATGTTTCATCATCATGTCTAGAATTGCTAGATTTACTTCTTTAGACAGATCTTCGATTCTTTAGATGCCTGCGGGGCTTCATTCTCGGATTTTCCGTAGGTATTTGTAAAGATAAATTTATTTTGCAAAACCGTCAGCAAAAAAAAGTTAGAACAAACAATTAACTGACAGACTAACTGTAAATATATATTTTATTTTGACTCTATTTGATTTTTACTAAATTTTCATCCCTCATAGAAAATTTTAAGGCGATATAAATTGAGAAAGACTGATACTTTGAAAGAAGAAATTGACTTTCCTTAGTTTTAAATTATTAATTACTCTAAAAAATGAATGATAGGTAAACAAAGTGTATACTATTGTGTTTGTTCCCTACTTATAAAGGCTATACAAGGACTAATTTTAGCGAGTAGAATTATTTCAATTATATATAATCTGTTTAAAAAAAAGAACTGATATCTACTAAAAAACAACTTTTCAAAAGTAAAAAAAAAGCCAAGCAAAAAAAAAAAAAAAAAAAAGAAAAGAAAAAAGGGGAAAGTTGTGGCTAAAAAATAGTGTGATATCAAATTTCCAAGCTAATATTATGTTACTTATTTAACATTTTTTATTAAAAATTTACCATATGTAAGTCGAGTACCTAAGTATGCGTTGATAGAAAGCCTTTTCTCCTTTACTTAATACATCATAACGTGTTTCTGAAAATAATTTTTTTTAAATTATGCATGATGGGCTTGGCGGCCATCTTTCCATATTTTACACAAATTTCTAAGCAGACAAGCTCGTAATATGTTTGCATTATTAACAATTTTGAACTTCTAGTTTTGGCTACAGACAGATAAATTAAGAAAGTCTTTTATTTTGAAGAAAAGAAAAACAAATTGATTTTTACTGCTTTAACTAATTAATTAACCCCCTCCGAAAAAAGAGAATCATAAGATAAAACCTGAAGTTACTTCAACTTTATTTTAAGACACAAATTTCTAGGCACTCATTTCCATAAATTAAAAGCATAAAATGTTTGCTTTAGCAACAATTTCGAATTTCCGATCTTAACAATGTACTTGTGTGCTTAGAAAATTGTGTAAAATATGGAAAGATGGCCGCCAAGCCCATCATGCATAATTTAAAAAAAATTATTTTCAGAAACACGTTATGATGTATTAAGTAAAGGAGAAAAGGCTTTCTATCAACGCATACTTAGGTACTCGACTTACATATGGTAAATTTTTAATAAAAAATGTTAAATAAGTACCATAATATTAGCTTGGAAATTTGATATCACACTATTTTTTAGCCACAACTTTCCCCTTTTTTCTTTTCTTTTTTTTTTTTTTTTTTTTTTGCTTGGCTTTTTTTTTACTTTTGAAAAGTTGTTTTTTAGTAGATCTATCTTTACAAGAAGAAAGTATTGGATTCGTGAAAAATTTCAACTTCCGGTTTTCGACGGATGTATACATTTTACAAGGTACTGAACACGATTTGACTGTTTTTAGAAAATGTCTGTTTGTGAGTCTGTCTGTAACAAAAATTTTGTGGGCGCTCTATCTCAAGAACTAGAGCACGGAATTTAACCTTTAATCGGAAACGTGAAAATCAGGTGCACAAACAGAGCACTTAATAATTTAACAAATAGTGAACTTAAACATGTAATCTTTAATAGTAATGCATTAACAGGACCAACTTTTTAATATAATAGCATAAAAATAAGTTTGGAATGTCTGAGAGAGAAAATATTAAGGGCAGATATGTAGACACAAACATCTCACAGAGATACGTTTTCGGTTAAGGGTTAATAAAACTTTAGATTCAATTAGTTCTTGATTAGTTTTTGGTGTAAATCGCGCAATCGGGGGCGCTGCTTCGCTGCATTTTTCACGATTTTCGCAATAGCTCTATCTTAAGAACGGATTTTCAACAAACTAACTATTCTGTTTGACCTTAATATAAATTGATGCTGATTATATTTGAATGTATATTGTTGAATAGGTGGCGCTTCTGTGCTGTATTTTTGACGATTTCCGCGATAGCTATATCTCAAGAACTAATATACGCGTTTCATAATAATAATTAATTAAATAATAATGAATTAAAGATATCTGAAAGTAATTACTTAAAACACTTTTTCATCTCTAAATTGTAAACCTCGGTACAGACAATTGTATTGTTTTTACTCTCTGTTTTTTAAATTAATTGTTTGCTTCATAATTTTATTCGATCTGAACAAAAGCTAGAAAACACACGAATTCAAAAAACAAAATAAATAAAACTTTTACTTTTGCTAACTATACCTTTATTGTCTTGTTTCACATTTAATTAAAAAAGTTTTTCACGTTTTCATTTTTGAACTAACGAACAAATACCCAATTCTTTTTCCTAACTATCAATTAAAAGGGGAAAAATCTTGAAAACTTTCAAGAATTAGAAGGATGTACTATCAAGCAGTTAATGACATGAACTGCGTCTAACCTATGACAAATGCTGTCTGGCTAAGATTAATGCTTCTTGGACGGAAAGTTTTTAACGGGTTGAAGGCATTATTTTTTCCCCTAGAAAACCTCAATATTTTTTTTATTCTGTTTAATATACAAAAGTTAATAGATTCATAAAAGTTCGTATACTTTTTAAAGGTAAAAACAACAACAAAAAAGATTACTATAAGTACATAATTTCTCTATCTATCTCTTTTTAGGTGCGTTCGTAATTATATAAATAGGTAGCACCTATAGTCGTCGTTCGGTCCGTCTATCTGTCTGTCTGCCCGTTCGTGTGCATGTAACATAACAGAGCAAAAATTACCCAATCAAATGTTTTAAAATTTTAAATATATAATTGTTGCAAAATTTTGTCCATTCACGTCAAATGTTATGAAAATCGGATGTATAGTTTAATGATACAGACAGTCAAAAGTCTTCCGTTATATGGTCATGACGGCCAATGGGAAAAAATTATTTCAAGTGCATTTTAATGATGTGAAAGCCTTCCGAACAGAATGAAATTGCTATGCACTTATGAAGTGCATTAAAATATACATTCAATAAAATATGCGGTGCATTTTTTTTTTTTTTTTAAACAAGTTATATTACGAATGCACCTCATTTGCCACGTTTGACGTGCAATTTCCAACTTGTTTAATTACTAAAAAAACAAGTCGGAAATTGTACGTCAAACGTGGCAAATGAGGTGCGTTCGTACTATAACTAGTCTTATAAATATTCCGATCTTGGTGCAATGGCTGTTGCACTCTTATGCAAGAATGCATCAATACAAAATTTATTACGATTCTATATTTTAAATCAGTAATACGAAAATAATAGGACTTCATCTTAAATTAGACGTAATCATCATGGCACGCTAGAATCATTACCTATCATGGAATATCACTGAATCAATTACATAACGATAGGATTTTTTTTTCGAACTAAAACATTTTAAGTTTTGATTCGATTTTCATAACAATTGAAATGAGACGACAAAATTCCCCATCGATTATGTATTAAATTTCAAACATTTCGGTTGGGTATTTTTTGCTCTGTTATAAGCGGACAGACGGAGACTATAGGTGCTGCGTATTTATATAATATCGGAACTCCAATTAACCGAACTTCCAATTATCCGAACATCATATTTCTCTCAACAAAAATTTTTAAACGAACTTCCAACTATCCAAACAGCCTATTTCTCTCTTTTTTTTTTTTTTTTTTTTTTTTTAAAGGCTAACTTCCAATTGTCCAATCACCCTATTTCTCTCATTTTTTTTACCTTCATATTTAGCATGCGAAATCAAATTCCCGATTAATGTATAGTAGCGGGCAGTAATAAGAAAATAAAAGAATTGGAGAAAGGGGCTGAAATCAAAATCAAAACACAGAGTTCCTGTTTATATTACTTCCCCTTCGTCTGTTGTTTGTACAGTCGTGGAAAAAAAAAAGTAAACACCCGCTACTAACTCCTCAACAAATTATCGTAGAAGAAAGTTACTGGTACCGAACGATTGGAAATAAAGTCTACTTTTAAATGATGTATGTCAAATTTGCTTAGAGGGCCATCTACATATTAAAACGAACCATAACTTAGTTTTTTTCAATAGAAGTACACAATTCTGACAGCATAAATGAACTCTACACCCTTCAATTAGCCCCAAAACAAATTTTTATGCAATTCGTACCATAAGTTTCCGAGAAATTATTTATTTTAAAACGAGCGTATTTTAAGGGTTGTATCCAAATTGAAGTTCCGTACATGATTGTTAACCGAGAGAGCCCCCTTCTTGATCAAGGCACTTGAAGCGCCACTCAAGGAGTCAACGAAGCCTGTTAGATTACAGGATAGCAGAATAAATTTCAAAATATCTACTCACTTCTATCATAGACGGCCCCTTAAACCATCATTTTGTCGTTTTTTAGGCATAATTTGAAAACTACTTGAAAGAAAAATGTGAAATTTTGGATTTCCATAAAGCAGGACTTAACAAATATAAATCCATCAAAAAAATTGTAGGTTGCAATTCATAATTTTTTCGAATATTAATTTCATAATTCATATCATAAAATTATAAAAATTGCAAATTCAGCGTATTTATGTTTGGGTATATTAGTATTATTGCTAGAAAAAAAATTAGCACATTAGAAGCATAATTCCAGGAGATATAAATAAAAATATGAAAATGCAATTTAACATTACAGGCACTAAATTTTGAATGTTTATAATTCAAAAACTTATCATTGAAATGACTTGAAATTTCGTGTCTAGGCATAGTTTGAACCGAAGATTTGAAATATCTCGTTAAAATTGGGTATTGCCATTGAAAAAAATGAAGTTTGGATTCGTTTTAATATGTAGATGACCTCTAAGAAAATTTTATGTACATCATTTAAAAGTAGAGTTTATTTTCAATCGTTCGGTACCGGTAATTTTCGTCTACGATAATTTGTTGAGGAGTTAGTAGGGGGTGTTTACTTTTTTTTCCCCACGACTGTACATATGGTAGCATTGAAAGGAATGTCTTCCTTTCATACCTCTGGAGTTCAGAAAATTATAAAAAGAGAAAAAAAATTAAATGATAAGAAAAGTAAACAAAAAATTAAAAAGACAAAAAGGTTTTTTTCTTTTTTAACACGCCAGCACTAACTGGTGCTGCCAGTCCTAAGCCGGGATAAAGTGTGAAGGTTTTAGTATAGTCAGGAACATCCTTTAAATTGTCTGTCCATTTATCCGAACTTTTGCGTATCCGAACTAGGATCGGTCCCGACTTGTTCGGATAATCGGCGCTCTACTGTATATATAAATATATAAACAACTTGATAAGAAGTTAAAACTTTATTTTATCCAAGGCAACACAGAAACACATTAAAATAAATGCACCATTTCTATTATCTTTTAAATAAATAAAAGGAAAGATTAATGTTTTCTTCCAAAACATTTGTTGCAATATCCAGATTTATAAAGCAACGTTTTTTTCTTCTCCAGATAAAAATAGAATGTATTAGATTTGATAAAAATAAAAGCATTAACATTTTTTACTTTTTCTTAATCAGAAAGATATTTTATCCACAGTATGAGGAAAAAAAAATTAATTTTTAGGAATACATCTTGTTTTTTTCGGCAATTATCCTGCAAATTTTAACGCTACTTTTCATGGAGTAGCAATATATATTGTTACAAGAATTAAAAAAAAAAAAAAAAGAAAAGAAAAGAAAAGAAAGAAAGAAAACAAAACGAAATGTTTTGCAGCATTTTTTTATGATAAATTAAACGCGTTCTGTTGCTTTCTTTCCCCCTTTCCCCCCTTTTTTAAAATTTTCTCTTCGAAATGCTCTAATCTATTTTGTCATGTCCAAACTCTTCGCTTTAATAATATTATAAATTTATATATAGGGTCATTTCATGGTAACTTACGTTACCATTAGAAAAAAATTACTTCAGTAATTTTAGTAACACAGCATCAAACTAGTATGTTGTGGCCATCACAAAACTTTCTTCTATATAAATCACGTCAATTAAATCATTTAAATAGTACAAGAAATAACGATTTAGCACCAATTAATATCAAAGTATATCTGAATTTGAAGTTGGATGAAAATTCGCGCATTAGTTCTTGAGATAGAGCTATAGCGGAAATTCTGAACAAATTTAGCATAGCAGCGCCACCTGTTGAGCGATTTACACCAAAAGTAAACAGCACTAAACGATATCAAGGTATACCTGAATCTGAAGTTTGTTGAAAATCCAAGCATTAGTTCTTGAGATAAAGCTATTGTGGAAATCGCAAAAAATACAGTATAGCAGCGCCACCTGTTGAGCGATTTACACCAAAAATTAAACAGCACTAATTAATACATCAATTCATGTTAAGGACTAACTAAATCTGAAGTTTGATGAAAATCCGTGCAATAGTTCTTGAGATACAGCTCTTGTGGAAATCGTGAGAAATGCAGCACAGAAGCGCCACCTGTTGAGCGATTTACACTAAAAATTAAACAGCACTATTTTATACATCAATTCATGTCAAGGACTAACTAAATCTGAAGTTTGATGAAAATCCGTGCAATAGTTCTTGAGATACACCTCTTGTGGAAATCGTGAAAAATGCAGCACAGCAGCACCACCTGTTAGGCGATTTGCACCAAAAATTAAGCAGCACTAATTTATATCAGGGACTAACTGAATCTGAAGTTTGATGAAAATCCGTGCATTTTTTCTTGAGTTAGAGCTATTGCGATAATCATGAACAATGCAGCATACCAGCGCCACCTGTTGGGCGATTATCACAAAAAAGTAATCAGCACCAAACTATATCCTGGACTAACTGAATGTGAAGTTTTATGAAAATCCGTGCAGTAGTTCTTGAGATACAGCTATTGCAGAAATCGTTAAAAATGCCGCATAGCAGCGCCACCTTTTGGGCGATTTTCACCAAAAACTAATCAGTTCCAGTTTATATCAAGGTCTAACTAAATATGAAGTTTTGTGAAATTTCGTCCATTAGTTCTTGAGATAGAGCGCCCACAAAATTTGTGTCACATACAGACAGACAGACAGACGGACAGACAGACAGACAGACAGACAGACAGACTCACAGACAGACATTTTGTAAAAAACATGTTTTTGGAATCTCTGACTCATAAAACGTGTAAATCCGTCGAAAACTGGAATTCGAAAATTTTCATGAAACCAATACTTTCTTCTTGTAAAGATAGAAGAAAGTAAAAACAGTCAAAATGTAAAGCTGATGTTATTTGTTAATTAAACCTATCCAAACCTTAATTTGGATGAAAACTACCTAAATTTATACTAATAAAAGAACAATTCGCTCTGTGTGTGTGTGTCTGTCTGCGATGGCTAGCAAAATATACATCACGTACGAGGCTCAAAATTTTTGTGAAGATAGTTTAAGGACCTTCCTAATGTACCTGAGCCTCAGAATTTTAAAATTCTTATAATTATTTGAGTTATTAATTAACAACCGTAACTCACTCTCATTAAAAAGCCATCAAACGGCCCAATTTAAAAAAGCATTTATTTCCTCAAAATCACACGCTGACTTGATTTGGACTCCGATTTTAGGCTAGCACAAGACTGTCCAATAAAAACGCTCCCTTTGAAATCTCAATAGCTGCGAGACGAGGTACGTTTTACAGAAGTTAAAGACATTATGTTTGCTTTGAAAAACACCTATTTCATTTTGGAGAGTGGATAAAAACCACAGTTTAAAATTCTAATGAAAGTTCAAATTCAATTTTTTTTTTTTTTTTTTTTTTTTTTTTTTTGCAAAATACAGAATTTAGAGATTTGAAACTTATTCATCTGGGCCTGTATTTGGACAGTAATTAAGAATATGTAAATTTCAAAAAATTTGATTCAGAACTTTTCGTTTTATAAAAAGAATCGATTTTCAAAAAGAAAAAGAAATGCCTTTTTTTAATAGAGAATGAACGCGAATTTGTTAAAATTTGGAAAACTAACTAACCATTCGACTTAAAACTTTCAGGTAAGTTTTAACAGCCCTTTGACCACTGTTTCGCAGAGTAATGTTTGTATAGAACATACTGCGCTCCCTGTGGTGAAAAGTTGAAATAACAACTATTTTCGGAGAGAAAAACAGAACTTTTTCTGTAATTTATGGGGAACAATTTCCGTAAAAATACGGAAATAGTTGTCTAGATTGCCAGTAGAATCTCTGTTTTTTAGTCTTTTTTTTTTTTTTTTTTTACAGTGTAGACTCCTAAAATCAAATTACGCAAACTAGTACGTACCTTCAATTCATTATTTTTCTTGCGATTTTTTTCATTTAAAAATATAAATTTAGACAAAAGGGAATGAAAGGTATAAAATCATACAAATATGAGGTTCATTTAAGGTTGATTCATCATGGGTCCGGGCAACGCCGGACCAGTCAGCTAGTTTAGTGCTGTTTCTTGAACTCAAGCAATTATATTTATTATGGTAATTTACCTTCCTTTTTCAGTAATATAAGTTGCCATAATAAATGCAATTTCCAGAGTTCAAGAAATAGAACTAAAATCAGATAATTTTCATCCAAACTGAGCTTTGGATCGGCTTAATTATAACAAATCACACCAACTTTACATTTTGAATGTTTTTTGGTGTTATATTACCAAAATTACTGATGCAACTTGTTCTAAATGTAATGTATGTCATCATCGAATGATCCTGTATTACTTAAACTTAAGAATTAAATAAAATTGTTTTAAAGTAATTTCTTAAAGCAAATTTTCTTTGTTTTTATTCCCTGTTTCTTAAATACCTCGTTTCTTAAATTAATTAACTTAGACCCTGTGCTTAATATTTTTCTCGATATAAATAAAAGCAAGAAGACAAATGAATAAATCGGGATTAAAAAACTCTTTTACATTATAATTGATGACTACACCTTTATTGTCCCGTTTCATATTTAATTAAAAATGTTTTTCGTTTTACAAAAGGCGAACAAATACCCAACTCTTTTTCCTGACTATCTATATGATAGAGGACAAGTGTGTCTGTGCGCAACGCTGACGTCATTTTGATGGTGGCAACAGAAGACGATTAAATTTAACTTTTATTAAATTTTACTGCAATTTTATTAATTTCTAAATACCACACATTTTTCATTTTTACACCGTCAAATAGAAAAAAACAAATGTACTTTCAAATGTAATTTGTTTGAAAACTGTATCGTAATTTTACTCAATTTTTATTGTTTTAAAATAATTTTCAAGCATGATTTTTTTAACATTTCTCTGTCACTTGTGGACAGACGAATTTACAAAAGATAAATCTGCTTGCACTTATATTAATACTAGTAAAATAGTTCAGCATTTGTTCCCGGCTTATATTCCATAATGAAATTAATACTTTATCAAATCATCTAAAAAGAAAATAATAAAATATAAATAAAATACAAATTTAAGACATGTAATCGAACAATGTTTAAACCACTGAAATTATCAGAATGAAAAAGGCCAGCGATCTTTGGCGATTTCTTCGACTGTTTGTTAATTCCTGGCACGAGGCCAATACGACAGTATGACTTTTAATAAATGCCAAAATTTTCTTTGAATAAAAAAAAAAATCTATACATTAAATGTAAAAAATCTATTAGAGTTTTCAATTAAAACTAGACCGATGAGGCAATGAAAAACTTTCTTCTATCCCATACATGTTGATACTTCAAAATTCAATGGCACAGTGCCAAAATTAAATGACAATCTATGCCCATCGTGAGGACTCTGAAATTCCGTGCATTAGTTCTTCAAATAACACTATTGCGGATATCGGGAAAAATGCAGCATAAAAGCGCCATTTGTTGAGCGATTTACACCAAAACATTATCAGCAACAATATTTATCAAGGTATACATGAATCTGAGGTTTGATGAAAATTCGTGCATTAGTCCTTGAGATAGAGCTATTGGGGGAATTGGAAAAAATTCTTCATAGCAGGGCCACTTATTGGAAGCGATTTACGCCAAAACATAAACAGAACTTAATTCACATCAAGGATTAACTGAATCTGCAGTTTGATGGAAATCCGTGCATTAGTTCTTGAGATAGAGCTGTTGTGGAAATCGTGAAAAATGCAGCATAGGAGCGCCACCTGGTGAGCGATTTACACCAAAAACTAATCAGCATCAATTTATATCAGGGACTACTTGAATATAAATTTTTATTAAATTCCGTGCTTTAGTTCTTGAGATAGAGCGCTCACAAGATTTTTGTCACATACAGACAGACAGAGTCACAGACTCACAAACAGACATTTTGTAAAAACATGTTTTTTGGAATCTCTGACCCCTAAAATGTGTAAATCCGTCGAAAACCTGAATTCGAAAATTTTGACGAATTCAATGCTTACTTCTTGTAAAGATAGAAGAAAATAATTTTTTTTTTCGACGTTGATTTTTACTTTCCCAAAGTATTGTATCAGGAAAGCATTGTAGAATATTAAACATATGCAGTATTCAGATATTTCAGATTCAGTCCCAGTCATTCAACTGTTTTTATAGATAACGGTTTCTTACTGTATAACACTAACGTACAGTCGTGGAAAAAAAAAGTAACCACCCCCTATTAATTCCTCAACAAACTATCGTAGAAGAAAGTTACTGGTACCGAACGATTGGAAATAAAATCTACTTTTAAATGATGTATATAAAATTTACTTAAGGGGCCATCTACACATTAAAACGAACCCAAACTACATTTTTTTCAATGGCAATACCCAATTTTAACAAGATATTTCAAATCTTCGGTTCAAACTATGCCTGGACACCAAACTTCAAGTCATTTGAATGATAAGTTTTTGAATTACAGACATTCAAAATTTAGTGCTTCTAATGTTAAATTACATTTTCATATTTTTATTAATATCTCCTGAAATTATACTCCTAATGTGCTAATCGTTTGTGTAGTAATAACACTAATATACCCGAACATAAATACGTTGAATTTGCATTTTTTATAATTTTATGATATGAATTATGAAATTAATATTCGAAAAAATTATGAACTGCAACCTACAATTTTTTTGATGGATTTAGGTTTATTAAGTCCTGCTTTATGGAAATACAAAATTTCGCATTTTTCTTCCAAGTAGTTTTCAAATTATGCTTAAAAAAACGGCAAAATAATGGCTAAGGGGCCGTCAGAAGTGACCAGATACCAAACTTCAATTTGGATACAGCTCCTAAAATACGCTCGTTTTAAAATAATAAATTTCTCGGAAACTTATCGTACGAATTGCATAAAAATTTGTTTTTTGGCTAATTGAAGGGTGTAGAGTTTATTTATACTGTCAGAATTGTGTACTGCTATTGAAAAAAAAAAAAAAAAAAAAAAAAGTTATGGTTCGTTTTAATATGTAGATGGCCCCCTAAGCAAATTATACATACATCACTTAAAAGTAGACTTTATTACCAATTGTGTGGTACCAGTAACTTTCTTCTACGATAATTTTTTGCAGAGTTAGTAAGGGGTGTTTTCTTTTTTTTTTTTTTTTTTTTTTCCACGACTGTACAAAACTTAAACAATGAGCACAAAATTATAAAATCTGAACGCGTGAGTACTGAAAATGAAATTCTATAAACAGCAAGTGTGAAAAATAAGTACTACCCTAACAGCACAGCCAGTCAGTGTGGTGTTTCCTTTCCTTGATGTCACAAATGATCACAAGTGTCACAGTCACTATAATGAATAGTCACTGTAACCGTAGTCACATATATATAATTACACATAGTCACACTATATAACGTTTATTTGAAAGAGCAATCTTTAACGATTCCAAATTTGTTTTAGTTTTGTTCCTACCGTTACTAGAGGAGAAGTTATGGCCCATTAAATAAACAAGAAGTAATGAGTCAAATACCGATATTAAGTCGAAAATTTTCACGAATCCAGTACTTTCTTCTTGTAAAGATAGAAGAAAGTAAGAATATTTATATGGTTTTTCAAAAATATATATTCCAGAAACACACTCAAAATATATATTAAACATTTAATTGCTAAAAAGGACGTCAAACGTTAATAAAATACATTAAAAGATCTTAATAATTTTACATGTTTCGATTGAATTTACTCAATCATCATCAGAAAAACAAATAAACACAAAGATGGAAAATGACAATAAACTATTACAAATGAAATTTAAAAATAAATTAATAAAAATCACGCGCGTAATATTTTAACATGTTTCACGTTGCCCTATTTTATTTTCAAATTATCTAACAATTCAATCCAAATATTTGGGATTTGAAATGACAAGGAATCATTGCAGACCATTGAGTTTCTGACGTAAATTTCAGTAGATTCTCTAATAAAAAGTTGCAAATAAAAATCTGACCTATAAATTAATCTACTTTCATTAAACAAAATATTTATGTTTTCTATTTTATTTAGCCTAGATAATGCGGTTTTACCTCTATTAAATTTTATGTCTGCAATGTGCTCTTTACATCTCACTTGGAATTTTCTCTGAGTCATGCCAATATAATAATTTCTATAACCACCTTCTTTAAGAAAAGGAATGATATAAACACCGGAAAGGTCAAATTTATCAATAGGGTCAATTCTAGTGGTTAAAATTGATTTTAATTTAGGAGGGGGTCTAGCAATTAAATTTACATCAAACTTTTTAAGTTGAGTTTTAGCGGATTCGAAGAAATTTGGATAATAATTTATAACCACCCTTTTCATGTTATTTTCTCTGTCGGTTTTATTCCCAAAAACTGCATCGCTCCTTTTGTTAATAAACTTTTTAATTAATTTATTAACTATTTTAACATGATATCCGTTGTTAATAGCTATTGTTTTAATTTTATCTAATTCATCATTTAAATATTCAGGGGAACAAATTCTAAAAGCTCTGTTAATAAGGAATCTAAAGGTAGATAATTTATAAGAATATAGAGTGCAAGCATCAAAAGATATAACATTTAAGTTAGTTATTGGCTTACGATATATTGAACGAATTAGTTTATTATTTTCTCTTTTTAATTCAACATCTAAAAAAGGTAATTTCTTATAATAAGAAATTACCTTTTTTAGATGTTGAATTAAAAAGAGAAAATAATAAACTAATTCGTTCAATATATCGTAAGCCAATAACTAACTTAAATGTTATATCTTTTGATGCTTGCACTCTATATTCTTATAAATTATCTACCTTTAGATTCCTTATTAACAGAGCTTTTAGAATTTGTTACCCTGAATATTTAAATGATGAATTAGATAAAATTAAAACAATAGCTATTAACAACGGATATCATGTTAAAATAGTTAATAAATTAATTAAAAAGTTTATTAACAAAAGGAGCGATGCAGTTTTTGGGAATAAAACCGACAGAGAAAATAACATGAAAAGGGTGGTTATAAATTATTATCCAAATTTCTTCGAATCCGCTAAAACTCAACTTAAAAAGTTTGATGTAAATTTAATTGCTAGACACCCTCCTAAATTAAAATCAATTTTAACCACTAGAATTGACCCTATTGATAAATTTGACCTTTCCGGTGTTTATATCATTCCTTTTCTTAAAGAAGGTGGTTATAGAAATTATTATATTGGCATGACTCAGAGAAAATTCCAAGTGAGATGTAAAGAGCACATTGCAGACATAAAATTTAATAGAGGTAAAACCGCATTATCTAGACTAAATAAAATAGAAAACATAAATATTTTGTTTAATGAAAGTAGATTAATTTATAGGTCAGATTTTTATTTGCAACTTTTTATTAGAGAATCTATTGAAATTTACGTCAGAAACTCAATGGTCTGCAATGATTCCTTGTCATTTCAAATCCCAAATATTTGGATTGAATTGTTAGATAATTTGAAAATAAAATAGGGCAACGTGAAACATGTTAAAATATTACGCGCGTGATTTTTATTAATTTATTTTTAAATTTCATTTGTAATAGTTTATTGTCATTTTCCATCTTTGTGTTTATTTGTTTTTCTGATGATGATTGAGTAAATTCAATCGAAACATGTAAAATTATTAAGATCTTTTAATGTATTTTATTAACGTTTGACGTCCTTTTTAGCAATTAAATGTTTAATATATATTTTGAGTGTGTTTTTGGAATATATATTTTTGAAATATTTTTAATGGACGTATAAGAGAACTTCTGCTTATAATTTAATATTTATATGGTTTTCAAATACATTCTGCAACCCGGGAAGCCTTTATTGAAACCCCTTTTTCAATTCCTACAAGTAGTTCACACTCTCCCTATATTTATTTATTTATTTATTTATTTATATTGTTCAAATTTTCAATCGTAAATAAAATACGTATTATTCATCCTATCAAGTTGAAATAATTTTTTTTAAACTTGTACTGGATGACAATGGATGTTAACACAGTTTTTTCAAATATTATTCATTAATTAAATTTTAGTTAATTAATTTTAGTTTTGCATGGGAAACAAAATGGCGGCCATTGGTTATTCAACAGCATTTAATGCATCTTCATATCTATAAAAGGGGTTACCATAGGGGGGGATCCTGTTCTGTCGCCAAATACCGCCACGTCTGTCGCCAACTTGGCGATATATCGCCAAATTTGGCGGCCAAAATGAGTCGCCAAAAGTGACGCCAACTTGGCGATATCTCTAATATTTCTCCAAATTCCCATAGACTTCCATTGTAAACTTACTTGCTTATAGAAAATCAGCAAATTGAGATATTTTAATGCAACAAAAACTAATATTAGCTTAAGGAATTATATTAAATTTTTCTTTGATGGCCTAAGTAGGAATTGACTTTAAAAACAACATTTTTATATTACTTGTTAATTAAAAGGAGGGAAAATATTGGAAGACTTTCAAGAATAGGTAGGATAACGTATAGTGCAGTCAAATAGGGGTTCAACCTCGGAATGAAAGACAGCAAGCTGAAATTTTGCAAAAAGCTTTGTTTTGACATTCTAAATGTTAGCTGAAAAGTCTCGTAAAATCTCGTGTCCTCGTCGCCAGATATTCAAGGTCAAAGGTCGCGAAAATCAGTTTTTTGCTTATATCTCGAAAACTATGCATTTTATTGAAAAAACGCCAATTACAAAATTAAAGTAGACAAAATTTCCTATAAAAGACATACATTAACTGTAATCTTCAGACAAAGGGTTTTCGCGCTAGAGCGCGCCGAAGAATGGCAACTTTTTGACCTTCTATGGCCAAAACGAGATAAAAATTCTCACCCACCCTCAATTTCTCAGAGACTATTCATTTTATGAAAAAAAAAAAAAAAAAAAAAAAAGAAAGGAAAAAAAGTTATAAAATTCAAGTAGACTGTTTTCTACAGAATTCACAAAATATCTTTTCTGACAAAAAGTTCAGACTGAAAAAAAGGCGATTTTTTTACCTTTCAGCCAAAACGAGAAAAAAGCCCTTTTCTAACCTCGATTTTTCAAAAAGTATGCGCTTTATCGAAGAAACTCAGTTACAAAATTAAAGCGGGTAACATTTTCTGAAAAAGACTTATATTAAATGTAATTAGTTTTTGCCAAAAGAGAGGAAAGCAAACTCAAGATTTTTCGTATATTTCCAATGATGTTTAGAGTTTTATTTATTTACTAAAAATATTATATTAAGAAAATTACATTATTTACATGGATGAATCCATTTCAAGTGGTCCAGAAAATCATTTATTCGTTGCTTGATCATTTTTAAATAATCAGAAATTTTTTGTACAACAACCCTAACGTGATGGAAGTTCAAAAAGGCTATTATTTTAATTTTATTAATTTTTGTTTGTGCATGGCGGCCATCTTTGTTTCATCGTCTGCAGCAATTTTCTCACAAGAAGGGTTTACGGAACTGTAAATAATTCATCGTTCATTTCTCCAATTCAAGTGCGGATTAAAGCAATTTGTATAGAATACATTGGGCTAAAAATTTGGTAATAGAGTAGTTTCCGAAAATAAATACTTATTGGTGAAATTTAAGCATAAAGTTTGTTTTTTTCCATAATTTGTTCGTTTACAAAAGGAAATTTTTCTAGCAAGGAAAATTGTGAACATGACATAATTTTTTTTTTTACAAATAGGCCGAAAGTACTTGTACTCACGCGCCAAGTTCCAGATCTGGGATTTGCTTTCTCTTCGCTAAAAAAAATCCCAAATTTTTCAAAAATGTCAAAAATCGCACTTTTGAGGCTTTGATATCTCTGGTGGGGCACTAGATAAAAATTTGAAGTTCTGGTTTCTGACAGTATTGTATGGTAGAGTTATGCACAAGAAATTTCAGGATGGAGATTTGGCTGCAAGCTGAGATATGGCAAGGGAAACATGTCAAAACAATACTGCCAAACTATTGTTTTGTTGTAGTCACAGCCAGGTATTTATCTCAGAGTGTCACTTAAATTTATGTTTTTGATTATCTTTAAATAATAGTAACAGAAAATAAAGCCCTTTTCGAAGCTTAGCAATTAATTAAAAAATAATTATGAGTAGGGGAGAAATGAGAGTTTCACGCCAGGAGGAGGGAGGAGGGAGGAGGCATGAGGAATGAGGAATGAGGGAGGAGGGAGGAGGAGGAATGAGGAGGTGGTGGAATGAGGAGGGGGAGGAGGAGGTGTTCTTTCGAGAGCGTCTTGTAAGAGTAGGGGTAAAAGGGGGGTAAAAATTTTTTTTGGTGAGATAAGGATTTTTTTGAGTAAAAGTGGGAATTTTCGAGAGATTGAATTTTTTTCACATGTTATAGTACGAGGGGGTATTTTTAAATTAGTTTCATAGATTAACCTGTTATAGTACGAGGGGTTATTTTTCGATCGGTTAACTAATTAGTAATTAAAAATAGCAATTAAAAATTTAATGAGGAAATATTTAATGAAGCGACTTAGAATTATTCGAACAATTTTATTAGTGTAGTATAGTACGAGGTTTGAATGAATTATTAAAAATGGAAATTAATTTAAAATATCAATTAATTAAAAAGTAATTAAAAATAATTAATAAGAAAAATTAATTTAGAAATTTTAATGAGTGGACTAAGAATTTTTGAGTTTGAAATTTATTTTTAGTCAACTATAGTATGCAGTCGCGAATTTTTAGAATTAAAAATATTCATTCATTAAAAATAGTAATTAATTAAAAATGCTAATTAAAAAATATGAATAAGAAAATAACTTAATGAAGAAACTTCAGAAAATTTTTGAGAGTTTCATTTAATTTTGTTAATGAATTCAGTGGTATGAGATATTTTTATTTGAAATGGAAATTAAAAAAAAAAAAAGTGGAAATTTTTAAATTTTTGTAGGAATGTGAATGTTTTTTGATTAAAATTTGCGGAAGGATTTTATTCTTTTAAGTGACATGTTTTTTAAAGATATTTGGGTCTTTCTAAGGGAACCTAACACGTATTTATGCATGGAAATCCACGGTTCGAAGAAAACCACGAAAACTCCGAACGATTAGGCCGACGGGCGCGATTCTGTTCGAACCCAGCACCTCCTCTCTACCAGCTTCGAGAGCAGAACCTCTTGGCTACTAGTTGGGCAATAATTTAATGAAGAAACTTTAGAAATTTTTCGAGGGTTTTATTTGATTTTGTCAACGAATTGAGTGTTATGAGATATTTTTATTTAAAATAGAAATTTTTTGAAAAAACAGTGGAAATTTTTAAATATTTATAGGAATGCGAATGTTTTTAGAATAAAATTTGGGGAAGGATTTTATTCTTTTAAGTGACATGTTTTTAAAGATATTTTTTTGAATTGCAGTTATGTTTTCACAAATATTTCTCGGTTTTATATAATTGAATTGAAAGTTTTGTATTAGTCGATTAGTAATTTTAGACTATCATTAGTTAGATAAATGAAGTTATACTTTTGTAATGTGCTTTATGACTAAACTTTACTTATTGAATGGTAAAAAATATATGTAACTAGGAAATTTGGTGAATATTTGAAGAAAAAATTAAATTTTCAGTGATCTTTTAATCTAGTCAATGTATGAATCAAAAATAAAATAAAATTTAAATTATACTTAACAAATATTTCAAAACACACCACAAGTATTCAGAGACTTAATACTATTCCATAATTTTTTAAAAGAGGAATATATATTAGCTGATTTCGTTTCATATAACATCAAATTTTACTGTATGCACGTATTCCCCAAATGGAAAAACCCTTTGGTAGATAAGCACCTCAACAGTTCGTATGATAAGTACATGACTCACTTTTCTGGAGGGTTTATTTCTAACGCAATGATGAATAGGGATTAGATAATTGTTAGTAGTTAAATATTAATTAAAAGGGAATTAGAAATTTGATTAAGGATTTTATTCTTTTAAATGAGATGTTTTCTAAAGGTAATTTTTAGAAATTGTAGTTTTTTTTTTTTACCTATTTTTCAGTTACGTTTTTGAATTGAAAGGAGGACATTTATCGGTTATACGTATTGCTTTAGTGAATGTTATTAATGAATTCACATATATATGGTCATTTTGGAGCCTTTTAGAAATATTTTGCTAAGAATTTAGAACGTATGAAAATATACAGAATATCATTAAAAATATAGGATCTTCACACATGTTAATTAAGTATAATTTAATGTAAAAATAATTGTAATTCCAATTTAATTTTTAACCTAGTAAATATGTGAAGCCACGCAAACTTCAAATTTTTTCTTAATATAAATAAATATTATTTTTAGATCATTTCTTATAAATATTAATACACGAAAGAAATGATTGCGCTTTTAGAGCCTGTAACTTTAATCATCAAAATTTAAATAAATATTTATCACTTTCAAATGAAAATAATAAGCCTTTCGTTTAATATTTTTCATTTTAATTAATGCATAATTAAATTTTTCGAATGATTTTCATAATTAAAACAAATAGAAGAGGAATTCTTTTCAATTTTTTTAAGAAACAGGCAAGTTATTATTAGGCAATACACTGCAAACGTTTAATATGATGAGTCATCACTTAGACTTTAATATTAGTTTCACACATAAGTGTCATTATGTTCTTATATGTAATCAAGCGGGGGGTTTTAATAAATATATTATTAATATCGAGGGATATGAATAGTAATGCTAATATCACTCTTTGAAATATATATACCTTCTTATGTGTGTCTTAAAAACCTGACATAGTCATTCTGCACAGTGTTTGTGAGATATAGATTTAGTTCCCATTTATGTTACGTAATAGAGATCATGTGATTTTCCCCCACCCATCGCAGTTCATTCTTTATCATTATTCTGACATAGTATTGTAAGTATCATTTTTTTAGGAAATGTATAGTGTTATAGAAGTGAATGACCAGAATTTGAAAAATTTCGTCAAAATAATTTTTATATATTAACTAACTTTTCAAGATATATTTATCTCACATATTTAAACTGCTTTTTAAATTCGTGATTAAGTTCCACAAATGCATATGCTTCAACAACACATATTTTCTAAATGTATAAGAGAAATAAGTATTCACATAAAAATCACACTTACCTTTTACGAACACATCTGTTTGATACACTTTCTCGAAAAATGGAGAGGACAAGTTCTTATCTGATTCAAATGACTAACAAGTTATGAGTCATTCAGGGGTTTTTCCCAGGTAGATAACTTCACTGATTAGGAGTTCATTAAATTTTCGAGTATATATTTTTCTAGTTAGAATTGCAATTAACACATATCCTTTAATTGATTTTTATAATAATTAAAACAATAATAATTCAATTAATCTTTTAAAAATAAATTATTTTTAGTTTTTTTCATTCTTAACAAGATATATAAAAATTAACAAAGTCATTTTAAATACAAGTGAACTATTTTCCCTATTGTTATAGTCGACTTGCGCGAAATAAAATAGAACCTTATACTACTCTTACCTGGAGACGACTGACTGATAACATCCCCCGCTTATCTACTTAAGCAAGATCACGTGATATCTTCGAGCATGCGCTGTACTATCTAGTGACGTATTCGATCGTTGATAAGATTTCCTGATAAGAACTTGTATTCATTTCTTCCCAAGCAAGTGTACGAGTTGGTCGTGTCTAGGTAAGTAGCATTTAAAGTTATTTTTATAATGTGTTTTAATATGTAGTGTGGGTAAAAAGGAATACACAGTTTATTACAATTTCAATTCATTTTTATTAATATAAACTCGATCAAGTAGGATTTAGTAGATACGAAACTGAATGTATTTTGTTAGAGAAGTGAATGACCGGAATAAAAATAGTTGATAAAATGTTTGAATATTATTCTTTTGAAAGTTTTACTGAGGTTTGGTAAATAAAATCACACCATGTTTGTTTTGTGTTATCACGTGATTGAATGTTTACGAAAGAGTATTTAAACAAGAGGTAGGTCGGGTAGGGGTTCAGTCTATGAGATGATGTCATGCGAGAAAGACTAGAATGAAGATGATGCGTTTTCGAGTTAATGTGACAAATAATCAAATTTTATGTTGTAATGAGGGCGATTTATCCGGTTCCAAGTCACGCAGCAAGTTTTGGTGGTGTAAATGCTTTATATCGTGCTGCCAAAGGCAAAGTAGCGAAGAAGACGATACAGAAATGGTTGAGCGGAGTCGATTCCTACACGCTTCACAAACCGGCTCGGAGAAATTTCCCAACAAACCGAGTGGTCGTTTATTCGATCGATCAACAATGGCAGGCCGACCTGGTGGATCTTATCAGTTTACAAAAACACAATCAAGGATTTCGATACCTCCTGACGTGTATAGACATTCTGTCTAAATATGCGTGGGCGATTCCCTTAAAAACGAAACGAGGAGAAGAAATTGTACAAGCCTTTCGTTCTATTTTTTCAACCAGAAAGCCCAAATCCCTTCAATCTGATGCCGGAAAAGAATTTAAGAACCGACTGTTTCAAAGATTTTTAAAACAAGAAGGTGTTCGATTTTTCACGACGAATAATAATACCAAGGCGTCGGTGGTCGAACGATTTAACCGTACTCTCAAAACGAAAATGTGGAAATATTTCACACATAACCATACCTATCGTTATACAGATGTATTGGACCAGTTATTACAAAGTTATAACCATACCTATCATTCGAGTATCAAGAGACCCCCAGTAGAAGTGACGGCGGAAAATGAAAGCGATGTGTGGTTTACTCTTTATGGAGAGATGGAACATGTGAAAAGAAAACCCTGTGTGTTTCAAGCGGGAGATGTGGTGCGTGTGTCGAAACAGAAAATGACCTTTGAAAAAGGATATGAAACCAATTGGACGGAGGAATTGTTTGTGGTGACGGAGTGTGTACCCAGAGACCCTCCCGTGTATCGAATAAAGGACTTGTTAGACGAACCTATTCAAGGAACTTTTTACCCACAAGAACTTCAAAAAGTGCAAATGAAAGAAACTTATACGATTGAAAAAATTTTAAAGAAGCGCACGAGAAAAAGTCAAGTGGAATATTTTGTGAAGTATAAGGGATATCCCAGCAAATTCAATCAATGGATTCCCTCCTCAGATTTATCTTCCTTATAAGTCAGTGCAAGAATGATACAAGATCATTTGCTAACATGTCCTTCTACCTGACGTTACCTTCGGACAGTTCCAGGAATTTCTTTCCTGAGAATAAAATTTCTCATTTCATTACACGATTGCCCGCCCCTATTGAATTGAAAGGGGAATGGGAAGTGGGTCTCGTGGAATTTATTTACCCACATACCTGGTATAATGTGAATCAACACACAAACTTAATTGGATTCGACTTTAACGATGGAAGGATCATTGGTAGACGAATCCCTCCTGGATTTTATGAGACGGTACCTGATATTTTGAAAGCTATTGCTATCAAAGACATGGAACAAAAAATTTTGTTTTCCTACAATCCCATCACGAAAAGAGTCACCATCAACGTGCGAGATAATGCTAAAGTGATTTTAGAAGCTGGATTATCTGAAATGTTGGGGTTCGAACCGTGCGAGATTGCTTCCTTAGATAATAACATTGAACAAACTGTCGATAGTTCATATGTGGCAGATCCGTGTGCTCATTATAGAGTATTAATGATTTATTCGGACATAGTAGAGCCTCAAATTATCGGTGATGTGTTCGCACCCCTGTTACGAATTGTGAATGTCACCGGAAAAGACGGAGAAGTGATTTGTGTGAAATTTGATCGACCCCATTACTTACCCATCAGTCGAAAATCATTCGACTCATTAGAAATCGTTATAAGGAACCACCTGGGTGAATTAACACCATTTGAACGGGGTCGCTCGTACGTGAAACTTCATTTTCGTCAAAAATACCTCTCGTGATGTTTGTTCCCTATCAGTGTTGTGCGAAATCTTTTGAAGATTATTATACTCATCAGTCGGGTAGCGGCTTAAACTATTATCAAGGAACTACTTTACAAAGAGGATATGGATTCGGTGGACTGTTTCGATCGCTGTTTCGTGCAGCGGTCCCCCTTTTCAAGTCTGGAGCGAAAGCCGTGGGAAAACAATTGTTTCATTCCGGTGTGAACGTCCTCAGTGATATATCACGAGGAGAAGATATTAAAATAGCTGCCAAGCGGCGGTTAAAAGAAGCCGGTCAAAACTTGACGGATAAAGCAGCTACTAAAATGAAGACCATGATTGGATCGGGTCATCAGTATAAAAAGAGGAAACGTTCTCACAATGTCATCATTCCTCGCAAAGCCAAGAGAGTGAAAGTACATGATATTTTCTCTTAAAGATGTTTGGACTCATTCATAAAGATTCTGCCGCTTGTGCTAAATCCGAATTGGATCTGTTTTTAATTCCACCTACCCAGACGGCTATTGAAAAAGGATATTTCATCGAATATCATCCCCTTGCCAATATTCGAGATGGAGGACCTGTGGAATTTAACATTTCTGGGAACGGCGAAGATTATATTGATTTGTCGGCTTCCTACCTCTACGTCAAAGTGAAAATCACCAAGTCAGACGGAACGGATTTACCTGCAAGCGAACCTGTGGCTCCTGTCAATTTGTTTTTACAAGCTTTGTTTTCGCAAGTGGATATCAGTTTAAATGAAAGAGCCATCTCTTCTTCGAGTAACACATATCCTTATCGTGCTTATATTGAAACCCTGCTGAACTATGGAGAAGACGCTAAGAAATCTTTATTAAGATGTGAATGTTTTTACAAAGACACGAATTTGACCGAAACAGACCCCACCACCAATGGAAACCCTGGATTGAAGAAACGCTATGAACTGACTAAAACTAGCAAAACATTGGATATGATTGGTCCCCTTCATTGTGATATTTTCCAACAAAATCGACTACTCTTGAATATGGTCGATCTGAAAATTAAAATGACTCGCAGCAAATCAGACTTTTGTTTGATGGCTAAGAAAGAACCGCCTAAAACTTTTCACGACTATAAAGTGATTTTAGAACATGCTTCTGTGTTTGTTCGCAAAGTGAAAGTGAGTCCCGGCGTGTTATTGGGACATGCCAAAGCCCTGGAAAAAAACTCTGCAAAATATCCTATTGATCGAGTGTTATGCAAGACTTATTCAATCTCCACTGGAAGTAAATCTTTCATGCAAGATAATGTGTTTTTAGGGGCGATGCCAAAACGTATCATTGTTGGACTTTTAGACAACAGTGCTTATGCTGGACAATACGATTTGAATCCCTTTTACTTTTATCATCACAAAGTCAACTTTTTAAGTGTCTATGTGGATGGTCAACCTGTACCCAGCAAACCTTTGGAATTGGATTTCGACGAAAACAACTATATAAGAGCCTATCATCGACTGTTCTCTGGTTTTAATCATGATGCTGGCATTTATTTAACACGTGAAGAATTTGCTGATGGACACACCTTATATAATTTCGACTTAAGCCCTGACCTGTGTGACGGACCTCATCTAAATTTACAGCATCAAGGAAATTTACGAATTGAAATCAAATTCGCTGAAGCGTTAGAAAAAACAACGACTGTATTGATTTATGCGGAATTTGAAAACATTATTGAAATAAGTAAATCACGTCACGTGATTTGCGACTTTCCAAACTAAATGGATTCATTACAAATCGAGACCATTTTATCTCATGAAGCAGTGACCCGAAACTATTTTTTGGGTGTTTTTCCAAGTGATCAGCTACCAAGAAGAACCGAGCGGTATCCTGTCTGTTTTATCTGTAACGTGGACAAGTCTACAGAGCCTGGAAGTCACTGGGTGGCTTTCTACCTATCTTCGCCTGATGAAGTGGAATTCTTCGACTCCTATGGAAACGAGCCTTCCTTTTTTAAAGGACCCCTATCGAACTATGTATCCCGTTTTTCACGAGTTATGTTTAATCCACTCGTATTACAAACTCACGTGACTGCCGTCTGCGGGCAGTATTGTGTATTTTATCTATATTCTCGATGTCAAGGTAAAACCCTAAAGGATTTTTTATCACATTTTGTCACTGCAGAATTGTCGAACGATCGACGAGTCTATAATTTTGTAGCCAAACGATTTGGCATTCGTGCACATTTTTATCAATAAATATGAATTTAACTGTGAATCATGTGTCTGTGATTATTTAAAGTGTGTGTTTTACTAGTGTATGTTTATTAACGATGAAGTTTCCACGCTTTCAACACCCTTGTACGATGCTCCTTGCAGGTCCCACAAGAGTGGGTAAAAGCTGGTTTCTACGTGATTTGTTAAGGGAAAGAAACGTCATGTTTGACCCTCCTCCTGATAAAGTGATTTGGTTTTACGGTATCTACCAAAAACTGTATAACGAAATACCGGATGTTACCTTTGTGGAAGGCCTTCCTTCGAATTACACCGAGTATTTAGGAACAAATTCTTTAATGATCTTAGACGATCTCATGGTGGAATGTGGATCAGACGAGCGTATGACTTTTCTCTTTACAAAGGCAAGTCACCATTTAAACGTGAGCGTGATATTTATTACACAAAATCTCTTTCATAAAGGGAAAGAAATGAGAAACGTTTCCCTAAACAGTCAATATTTGATCCTGTTTAAAAATCGACGTGACATGAGTCAAATCAGTCATTTGGCTCGACAATTATACCCAACGAACACTAAATTTTTCCAAGAAGTGTTTACTGATGCCACTCAAAAACCGTTCTCTTATTTATTAGTCGATTTAAGAAATGAAACCCCAGAAGAACTGCGGCTAAGAACACTGGTGTTACCGGGACAAAGACAATACGTGTTCACTTTGAAAAAAGGTTTAAAAAGAAAGACATTTTCTTCTTAATTCAGTTGTGATCATGACGTTGACCGAGAAACAACTGCGTGATTTAGAGCTCATTAAGACATGTCCTAAAACCTTACGCAAGCAACTTTTGAAAAAATTACCTTCTCGCTCGGTGAAAGCCATTTGTGAGTGTACCCACAACGTATTGAAAGGAAACGTACCTCTCTCACCCAATCAAAAGAAGTCTTTGAAGAAGTATAAAAACCCTCTTCGAAAAATTGGTACGAAAAAAGGAACTCTCTTTTCAAAAAAGAAACTGATTGTGCAACACGGAGGATTTTTAAATATTTTAATTCCTGCGGCCCTGAGTGTGTTAACGGGTCTTATCAATGGAGCTCGCTACTAAATATGCTCTAATACCGGAAGAAGAATTGACTAGACATGTGCCCACGAAAAAGCAAATGACTGAGCTTGATGTGGCAATGTCCAATATACTCAATAGTTTACTTCCCGATCATGAGAAAGTTCAACAGTACTATGAACTGTTACAAAGGAAAATGAATTTGCAAGAATTTAATGTCCCTTGGAGATCAAGGCCTTTTGACGATGACGGCGAGAAAAGAAAGTCCAAACCTCTCAAGACGGAACCTGACAAAACGGAACCTGACAAAACGGAACCTGTTAAAACGGAACCTATGCAAACGGAATCTATCAAGACCGAACCTGCACTGTCACAAAAATCCTCTGAAATGTCTCAAGAAGATGATGATGATTACGACACGTTGGTGATAGCCTCAACGCCATCACATATGAGAAGACAAGCTGGATTTTTACTCAGGTTTCTGAAATCGAAATCAAGCAACATGGCCTGGGATCAAACTGGAAGAATCACTTATAATGGAAACACCTTACAAGATTCGAATTTAGCGGAACTCTTTCATCTCATTTTTAATGTGAATAAAAAACCTGTGAAAACACCGACAGAATTTCTTCATGCGCTTCATGAAATTGGAGTACCTTCAAGTATCATTAAAAATAAATATTTATCTCCTGCATCAATGAAGAAAATAACAAAAGTTGTATCACCCAGAAAAAACTTTGTAAAATCCAAGAAGAGATCTACTAACAATGTATTACTAAATCCTACTTGGTCGAGTTTATATTAATAAAAATGAATTGAAATTGTAATAAACTGTGTATTCCTTTTTACCCACACTACATATTAAAACACATTATAAAAATAACTTTAAATGCTACTTACCTAGACACGACCAACTCGTACACTTGCTTGGGAAGAAATGAATACAAGTTCTTATCAGGAAATCTTATCAACGATCGAATACGTCACTAGATAGTACAGCGCATGCTCGAAGATATCACGTGATCTTGCTTAAGTAGATAAGCTGGGGATGTTATCAGTCAGTCGTCTCCAGGTAAGAGTAGTATAAGGTTCTATTTTATTTCGCGCAAGTCGACTATAACAATAGGGAAAATAGTTCACTTGTATTTAAAATGACTTTGTTAATTTTTATATATCTTGTTAAGAATGAAAAAAACTAAAAATAATTTATTTTTAAAAGATTAATTGAATTATTATTGTTTTAATTATTATAAAAATCAATTAAAGGATATGTGTTAATTGCAATTCTAACTAGAAAAATATATACTCGAAAATTTAATGAACTCCTAATCAGTGAAGTTATCTACCTGGGAAAAACCCCTGAATGACTCATAACTTGTTAGTCATTTGAATCAGATAAGAACTTGTCCTCTCCATTTTTCGAGAAAGTGTATCAAACAGATGTGTTCGTAAAAGGTAAGTGTGATTTTTATGTGAATACTTATTTCTCTTATACATTTAGAAAATATGTGTTGTTGAAGCATATGCATTTGTGGAACTTAATCACGAATTTAAAAAGCAGTTTAAATATGTGAGATAAATATATCTTGAAAAGTTAGTTAATATATAAAAATTATTTTGACGAAATTTTTCAAATTCTGGTCATTCACTTCTATAACACTATACATTTCCTAAAAAAATGATACTTACAATACTATGTCAGAATAATGATAAAGAATGAACTGCGATGGGTGGGGGAAAATCACATGATCTCTATTACGTAACATAAATGGGAACTAAATCTATATCTCACAAACACTGTGCAGAATGACTATGTCAGGTTTTTAAGACACACATAAGAAGGTATATATATTTCAAAGAGTGATATTAGCATTACTATTCATATCCCTCGATATTAATAATATATTTATTAAAACCCCCCGCTTGATTACATATAAGAACATAATGACACTTATGTGTGAAACTAATATTAAAGTCTAAGTGATGACTCATCATATTAAACGTTTGCAGTGTATTGCCTAATAATAACTTGCCTGTTTCTTAAAAAAATTGAAAAGAATTCCTCTTCTATTTGTTTTAATTATGAAAATCATTCGAAAAATTTAATTATGCATTAATTAAAATGAAAAATATTAAACGAAAGGCTTATTATTTTCATTTGAAAGTGATAAATATTTATTTAAATTTTGATGATTAAAGTTACAGGCTCTAAAAGCGCAATCATTTCTTTCGTGTATTAATATTTATAAGAAATGATCTAAAAATAATATTTATTTATATTAAGAAAAAATTTGAAGTTTGCGTGGCTTCACATATTTACTAGGTTAAAAATTAAATTGGAATTACAATTATTTTTACATTAAATTATACTTAATTAACATGTGTGAAGATCCTATATTTTTAATGATATTCTGTATATTTTCATACGTTCTAAATTCTTAGCAAAATATTTCTAAAAGGCTCCAAAATGACCATATATATGTGAATTCATTAATAACATTCACTAAAGCAATACGTATAACCTATAAATGTCCTCCTTTCAATTCAAAAACGTAACTGAAAAATAGGTAAAAAAAACAAACTACAATTTCTAAAAATTACCTTTAGAAAACATCTCATTTAAAAGAATAAAATCCTTAATCAAATTTCTAATTCCCTTTTAATTAATATTTAACTACTAACAATTATCTAATCCCTATTCATCATTGCGTTAGAAATAAACCCTCCAGAAAAGTGAGTCATGTACTTATCATACGAACTGTTGAGGTGCTTATCTACCAAAGGGTTTTTCCATTTGGGGAATACGTGCATACAGTAAAATTTGATGTTATATGAAACGAAATCAGCTAATATATATTCCTCTTTTAAAAAATTATGGAATAGTATTAAGTCTCTGAATACTTGTGGTGTGTTTTGAAATATTTGTTAAGTATAATTTAAATTTTATTTTATTTTTGATTCATACATTGACTAGATTAAAAGATCACTGAAAATTTAATTTTTTCTTCAAATATTCACCAAATTTCCTAGTTACATATATTTTTTACCATTCAATAAGTAAAGTTTAGTCATAAAGCACATTACAAAAGTATAACTTCATTTATCTAACTAATGATAGTCTAAAATTACTAATCGACTAATACAAAACTTTCAATTCAATTATATAAAACCGAGAAATATTTGTGAAAACATGACTGCAATTCAAAAAAATATCTTTAAAAACATGTCACTTAAAAGAATAAAATCCTTCCCCAAATTTTATTCTAAAAACATTCGCATTCCTATAAATATTTAAAAATTTCCACTGTTTTTTCAAAAAATTTCTATTTTAAATAAAAATATCTCATAACACTCAATTCGTTGACAAAATCAAATAAAACCCTCGAAAAATTTCTAAAGTTTCTTCATTAAATTATTGCCCAACTAGTAGCCAAGAGGTTCTGCTCTCGAAGCTGGTAGAGAGGAGGTGCTGGGTTCGAACAGAATCGCGCCCGTCGGCCTAATCGTTCGGAGTTTTCGTGGTTTTCTTCGAACCGTGGATTTCCATGCATAAATACGTGTTAGGTTCCCTTAGAAAGACCCAAATATCTTTAAAAAACATGTCACTTAAAAGAATAAAATCCTTCCGCAAATTTTAATCAAAAAACATTCACATTCCTACAAAAATTTAAAAATTTCCACTTTTTTTTTTTTTTAATTTCCATTTCAAATAAAAATATCTCATACCACTGAATTCATTAACAAAATTAAATGAAACTCTCAAAAATTTACTGAAGTTTCTTCATTAAGTTATTTTCTTATTCATATTTTTTAATTAGCATTTTTAATTAATTACTATTTTTAATGAATGAATATTTTTAATTCTAAAAATTCGCGACTGCATACTATAGTTGACTAAAAATAAATTTCAAACTCAAAAATTCTTAGTCCACTCATTAAAATTTCTAAATTAATTTTTCTTATTAATTATTTTTAATTACTTTTTAATTAATTGATATTTTAAATTAATTTCCATTTTTAATAATTCATTCAAACCTCGTACTATACTACACTAATAAAATTGTTCGAATAATTCTAAGTCGCTTCATTAAATATTTCCTCATTAAATTTTTAATTGCTATTTTTAATTACTAATTAGTTAACCGATCGAAAAATAACCCCTCGTACTATAACAGGTTAATCTATGAAACTAATTTAAAAATACCCCCTCGTACTATAACATGTGAAAAAAATTCAATCTCTCGAAAATTCCCACTTTTACTCAAAAAAATCCTTATCTAACCAAAAAAAATTTTTACCCCCCTTTTACCCCTACTCTTACAAGACGCTCTCGAAAGAACACCTCCTCCTCCCCCTCCTCATTCCTCATTCCTCATGCCTCCTCCCTCCTCCCTCATTCCTCATTCCTCCTCCCTCCTCCCTCCTCCTGGCGTGAAACTCTCATTTCTCCCCTACTACTCCCCTACTTTTTTAAATATTTTAATTCCTGCGGCCCTGAGTGTGTTAACGGGTCTTATCAATGGAGCTCGCTACTAAATATGCTCTAATACCGGAAGAAGAATTGACTAGACATGTGCCCACGAAAAAGCAAATGACTGAGTTTGATGTGGCAATGTCCAATATACTCAATAGTTTACTTCCCGATCATGAGAAAGTTCAACAGTACTATGAACTGTTACAAAGGAAAATGAATTTGCAAGAATTTAATGTCCCTTGGAGATCAAGGCCTTTTGACGATGACGGCGAGAAAAGAAAGTCCAAACCTCTCAAGACGGAACCTGACAAAACGGAACCTGACAAAACGGAACCTGTTAAAACGGAACCTATGCAAACGGAATCTATCAAGACCGAACCTGCACTGTCACAAAAATCCTCTGAAATGTCTCAAGAAGATGATGATGATTACGACACGTTGGTGATAGCCTCAACGCCATCACATATGAGAAGACAAGCTGGATTTTTACTCAGGTTTCTGAAATCGAAATCAAGCAACATGGCCTGGGATCAAACTGGAAGAATCACTTATAATAGAAACACCTTACAAGATTCGAATTTAGCGGAACTCTTTCATCTCATTTTTAATGTGAATAAAAAACCTGTGAAAACACCGACAGAATTTCTTCATGCGCTTCATGAAATTGGAGTACCTTCAAGTATCATTAAAAATAAATATTTATCTCCTGCATCAATGAAGAAAATAACAAAAGTTGTATCACCCAGAAAAAACTTTGTAAAATCCAAGAAGAGATCTACTAACAATGTATTACTAAATCCTACTTGGTCGAGTTTATATTAATAAAAATGAATTGAAATTGTAATAAACTGTGTATTCCTTTTTACCCACACTACATATTAAAACACATTATAAAAATAACTTTAAATGCTACTTACCTAGACACGACCAACTCGTACACTTGCTTGGGAAGAAATGAATACAAGTTCTTATCAGGAAATCTTATCAACGATCGAATACGTCACTAGATAGTACAGCGCATGCTCGAAGATATCACGTGATCTTGCTTAAGTAGATAAGCGGGGGATGTTATCAGTCAGTCGTCTCCAGGTAAGAGTAGTATAAGGTTCTATTTTATTTCGCGCAAGTCGACTATAACAATAGGGAAAATAGTTCACTTGTATTTAAAATGACTTTGTTAATTTTTATATATCTTGTTAAGAATGAAAAAAACTAAAAATAATTTATTTTTAAAAGATTAATTGAATTATTATTGTTTTAATTATTATAAAAATCAATTAAAGGATATGTGTTAATTGCAATTCTAACTAGAAAAATATATACTCGAAAATTTAATGAACTCCTAATCAGTGAAGTTATCTACCTGGGAAAAACCCCTGAATGACTCATAACTTGTTAGTCATTTGAATCAGATAAGAACTTGTCCTCTCCATTTTTCGAGAAAGTGTATCAAACAGATGTGTTCGTAAAAGGTAAGTGTGATTTTTATGTGAATACTTATTTCTCTTATACATTTAGAAAATATGTGTTGTTGAAGCATATGCATTTGTGGAACTTAATCACGAATTTAAAAAGCAGTTTAAATATGTGAGATAAATATATCTTGAAAAGTTAGTTAATATATAAAAATTATTTTGACGAAATTTTTCAAATTCTGGTCATTCACTTCTATAACACTATACATTTCCTAAAAAAATGATACTTACAATACTATGTCAGAATAATGATAAAGAATGAACTGCGATGGGTGGGGGAAAATCACATGATCTCTATTACGTAACATAAATGGGAACTAAATCTATATCTCACAAACACTGTGCAGAATGACTATGTCAGGTTTTTAAGACACACATAAGAAGGTATATATATTTCAAAGAGTGATATTAGCATTACTATTCATATCCCTCGATATTAATAATATATTTATTAAAACCCCCCGCTTGATTACATATAAGAACATAATGACACTTATGTGTGAAACTAATATTAAAGTCTAAGTGATGACTCATCATATTAAACGTTTGCAGTGTATTGCCTAATAATAACTTGCCTGTTTCTTAAAAAAATTGAAAAGAATTCCTCTTCTATTTGTTTTAATTATGAAAATCATTCGAAAAATTTAATTATGCATTAATTAAAATGAAAAATATTAAACGAAAGGCTTATTATTTTCATTTGAAAGTGATAAATATTTATTTAAATTTTGATGATTAAAGTTACAGGCTCTAAAAGCGCAATCATTTCTTTCGTGTATTAATATTTATAAGAAATGATCTAAAAATAATATTTATTTATATTAAGAAAAAATTTGAAGTTTGCGTGGCTTCACATATTTACTAGGTTAAAAATTAAATTGGAATTACAATTATTTTTACATTAAATTATACTTAATTAACATGTGTGAAGATCCTATATTTTTAATGATATTCTGTATATTTTCATACGTTCTAAATTCTTAGCAAAATATTTCTAAAAGGCTCCAAAATGACCATATATATGTGAATTCATTAATAACATTCACTAAAGCAATACGTATAACCTATAAATGTCCTCCTTTCAATTCAAAAACGTAACTGAAAAATAGGTAAAAAAAACAAACTACAATTTCTAAAAATTACCTTTAGAAAACATCTCATTTAAAAGAATAAAATCCTTAATCAAATTTCTAATTCCCTTTTAATTAATATTTAACTACTAACAATTATCTAATCCCTATTCATCATTGCGTTAGAAATAAACCCTCCAGAAAAGTGAGTCATGTACTTATCATACGAACTGTTGAGGTGCTTATCTACCAAAGGGTTTTTCCATTTGGGGAATACGTGCATACAGTAAAATTTGATGTTATATGAAACGAAATCAGCTAATATATATTCCTCTTTTAAAAAATTATGGAATAGTATTAAGTCTCTGAATACTTGTGGTGTGTTTTGAAATATTTGTTAAGTATAATTTAAATTTTATTTTATTTTTGATTCATACATTGACTAGATTAAAAGATCACTGAAAATTTAATTTTTTCTTCAAATATTCACCAAATTTCCTAGTTACATATATTTTTTACCATTCAATAAGTAAAGTTTAGTCATAAAGCACATTACAAAAGTATAACTTCATTTATCTAACTAATGATAGTCTAAAATTACTAATCGACTAATACAAAACTTTCAATTCAATTATATAAAACCGAGAAATATTTGTGAAAACATGACTGCAATTCAAAAAAATATCTTTAAAAACATGTCACTTAAAAGAATAAAATCCTTCCCCAAATTTTATTCTAAAAACATTCGCATTCCTATAAATATTTAAAAATTTCCACTGTTTTTTCAAAAAATTTCTATTTTAAATAAAAATATCTCATAACACTCAATTCGTTGACAAAATCAAATAAAACCCTCGAAAAATTTCTAAAGTTTCTTCATTAAATTATTGCCCAACTAGTAGCCAAGAGGTTCTGCTCTCGAAGCTGGTAGAGAGGAGGTGCTGGGTTCGAACAGAATCGCGCCCGTCGGCCTAATCGTTCGGAGTTTTCGTGGTTTTCTTCGAACCGTGGATTTCCATGCATAAATACGTGTTAGGTTCCCTTAGAAAGACCCAAATATCTTTAAAAAACATGTCACTTAAAAGAATAAAATCCTTCCGCAAATTTTAATCAAAAAACATTCACATTCCTACAAAAATTTAAAAATTTCCACTTTTTTTTTTTTTTAATTTCCATTTCAAATAAAAATATCTCATACCACTGAATTCATTAACAAAATTAAATGAAACTCTCAAAAATTTACTGAAGTTTCTTCATTAAGTTATTTTCTTATTCATATTTTTTAATTAGCATTTTTAATTAATTACTATTTTTAATGAATGAATATTTTTAATTCTAAAAATTCGCGACTGCATACTATAGTTGACTAAAAATAAATTTCAAACTCAAAAATTCTTAGTCCACTCATTAAAATTTCTAAATTAATTTTTCTTATTAATTATTTTTAATTACTTTTTAATTAATTGATATTTTAAATTAATTTCCATTTTTAATAATTCATTCAAACCTCGTACTATACTACACTAATAAAATTGTTCGAATAATTCTAAGTCGCTTCATTAAATATTTCCTCATTAAATTTTTAATTGCTATTTTTAATTACTAATTAGTTAACCGATCGAAAAATAACCCCTCGTACTATAACAGGTTAATCTATGAAACTAATTTAAAAATACCCCCTCGTACTATAACATGTGAAAAAAATTCAATCTCTCGAAAATTCCCACTTTTACTCAAAAAAATCCTTATCTAACCAAAAAAAATTTTTACCCCCCTTTTACCCCTACTCTTACAAGACGCTCTCGAAAGAACACCTCCTCCTCCCCCTCCTCATTCCTCATTCCTCATGCCTCCTCCCTCCTCCCTCCTCCTGGCGTGAAACTCTCATTTCTCCCCTACTATTATGCCTAAGGCCATTCATTTTGTATGGTTTCAGTAATTTTTGTTGTAAGTAATTTTAGTAACTAAAAGAAACCTCAGCACTTTTACATAAAGAAAAAAAATATTTTTATACAAGACCTAAGACAAAAACAGAATAGGGAAACAGAAAAGCTGTTAATGATGTCATACTTGTTGAGACATGATCAAACGTGTCAAAACACATTCTTGCTTGTTGGTTTAAACACCACAATTTTGATCTTTCTCAAAATTTTATTTGTAGGAACCAAGTCTTGGCATCTCTTGATAACTTGATTGAAGATCTTGGCCCTGCTGGCTCATAGAAATAAATTTTTACTTTGATAAACTTGCATTTTGAAATCATTATGTGCAAGTCTCACTTCATTAACAATTCCTAGCTTACTTCTTATGCAAAAATGTCATTTTTCCGCAGTATAAATTTTGAAAGGGCTTTGGATATCTTTACTTTCTGAAAAGTACTTGAGGCTGATGCATGGTAACATTGTATAATGTTTCATTTACAGGAACATACTTATAGTAGAAACAAGTTTCAGGGGTTGGCAAGCAGTAGTAAAATTGTGGTTTTCAAACCAACAAGCAGGAATGTGTTTTGACACGTTTGATCATGTCTCAACAAGTATGGCAACATTAACAGCTTTTCTCTTTCCCTATTCTGTTTTTATCTCAGGTCTTGTATAAAAATATATTTTTTCTTTATGTAAAAGTGCTGAAGTTTCTCTTAGTTACTAAAATTACAACAAAAATTACTGAAACCATACAAAATGTATGGCCTTAGGTATAATTATTTTTTAAATTAATTGCTAAGCTTTACAAAAGGCTTTATTTTCTGTTACTATTATTTAAAGATAATAATAAAAAAATTTTTTAAATGACACTCTAAAATAAATACTTAACTATGACTACAACAAAACAATAGTTTGGCAGTATTGTTTTGACATGTTGCCCCTGCCATATCTCAGCTTGTAGTCAAATCTCCATTCTGAAATTTCTTGTGCATAACGCTATCATACAATACTCTCTGATACCAGAACTTCAGATTTTTATCTCGTGCCCCACCAGAGATATCAAAGCCTCAAAAGTGCGATTTTTGACATTTTTGAAAAATTTGGGATTTTTTTTTTAGCAAAGAGAAAGCAAGTCCCAGATCTGGAACTTGGGGTGTGAGTACAAGTACTTTCGGCCTATTTGTGAAAAAAAAATGTCATGTTGACATTTTTCCTTCCTAGAAAAATTTCCTCTTGTAAACGGACAAATTTTTTTTTTTTGGGGGGGGGGGACTGAAACTTTATGCTTAAATATCACCAATAAGCAGTTAGTTTCGGAAACTACTCTATTAGCAAATTTTTAGCCCAATGTATTCTGTACAAATTGCTTCAATCTGCACTTGAATTGGTGAAATAAACGATGAATTATTAACAATTCAGTAAACCCTTCATGTGAGAAAATTGCTGTAGACGATGAAATAAAGATGGCCGCCATGCACAAACAAAAATTAATAAAATTAAAATACTAGTCATTTTGAACTTCCATCATGTTAGGGTTGTTGTAGAAAAAAATTCAGATTTTTAAAAAATGGTCGTGCAACCAGTGCTGGACCACTTGAAATGGATTGACCCACATATTTATAAATATTATTCATAAATAAGACATCCGTAGGATATTTAATTATATAAATAAGTACTGGATGATGCAGTTAATGTCATGGACTGCGTCCATCATACGAGAAATGCAGTCTGAAAGACATTAAATGCTTCTTTGGCGTAATGTTTTTAACTGGCTGATAGTATTATTTTGTTCCCTGAAAAGCCCCATTCCGTTTTATCGCCTTAGTTTAATATACAAAAGTTTATGGCTTGATAAAGGTTTATATATATATATATGTTTTTAAAGATGACAGCGAAAGATTAGCACAAGTAAACCATTTTTTTCTCTCTCTCTTTCTTTTAAATAACTAAAAGAAATGGATAAAATTCATCTTTAGTCTGAAGAATTTTATCGTATTTCTGAATTTATTTCAAAACCAGCGAGGTTATATTAATTTCAAAATAATTTCAATATTGTGTAGCTGTCTCATGTCTCTTTCTATATATGTGTATATATATATATACAGGGTGTCCGGTCTCAACGGTGTCCAATGGCTAATTCCTAAACCGTTAGTCATAGACATATAGTTCCAATTACAAAAATGTTTTAAATCAGGTAAAGAAACTTTTAAAAAGCGGTTTTGGTCAATAAAAACATTTCTTAAAAAATTACGAAATTTAAATTTTTATACGGTCCCCCGGTCCTATAAGTTATATTTAGTGAAATTTTCCTTTTACACTGACAAGTAATACAAAAAAAGTCCCGTTATTCTACGATTAAAATTGACCGAGTAATAGCTGTTTAAAGTTGGAGCATATTTTTTGCTGCAAATTTGGGGTCATTCACAAATTTAGTAGAAATATAATTTCGTCAGAAATAAAAAATGTTTGGGAGTAAAATTAACATTGCAATATAAATTTGAAATCTTTAATCAATCTGGCATATTAATGGAAAATATACAATTTGTTATAAACATTTAAGAAGAAAGAAAAAAACAGAATGTTTGTTAAATAAAATGATTCTAAATTAACAGCCTCAATTCTTTACAAAATGATACGTATTTTAAAATATTATTAGATTGCACAAGCTTGCAAAAGTTGAGTTATCTCATGCTTTTTAGCTTTTGATAATTGATTCTTATATATCCTGTATCGCTGAATCCGAAATTGACCTTTATTTTTAACTATCATATCAGTATTTTCGCAAATTGCAAATTTCAAAGTTAAGAAGTTCAATGTTAAAATTGAATTTCTTCCCCATCTCATCGGACCACTCAGCTGTTTAGCTGTAAGAATCCCAGGATAAGCAAAAATATCAAATAATTTTTTTAATAAAATAAAATAAAATAAAATAAAAAATGTTTTACACATGTTTTATAGTATGAGATTTTCGCTATATTTTAACTTACACATTTGCGATTTGCAAAAAAATTCTAACGTGATGGTTAAAAATGAAGGTCATTTTCATATTCAGTGATAAAAAGTGCGTAAAAATCAATTATCAAAAGTTTAAAAAAACACAACCATCTCCTCTACTTTATAGTATTCGATTTTTGTTATTCTTTAAATTTGAAAATTTATGATTTGCGAAATATCCTGACATGATGGTTAAAAATTAAGGTAATTTTCGGATTCAGTGCTAAAAAATACATAAAAGTTAAAAAAAACCAACAATCGCAGTCTTGTATTATCTAATCTAAAACTTTTTCTTAAACTCCTTGGCAGAAATCTATCCGGAATTTTTTGTGTTATCCTGTAAAATAAGTATAAATGGTAACCACCGAAAATCTTAATAATATTAGATTGTTATCGGATTTGCGCCAGTATGTAAAATGCAATCTCGATCGGATATTTAAAAGTGGGTTAAAGTTCGAGTACAAATTTTGAACTGGAAAAACATACATACGATTGTTGAAGTAACATAAAAACTATTAAAAAAAATCATAATTTTTATTAAAAGAAATCATAAGAGAAACAGTCTCAAATCCTGACAAAATAAAACATATGTTATTTTAGCTAATTTGAGACTTAATCATAATACTTGTAGGATTTTTTTTCAAAGCGCAGATATACATGAAGTAAAATCTTCGAATACTTTAAACACTTGGTATATAACCCCTCAAAGCCAAGCCGAACTCATTTGTTTTCAGAGTAGAAAAGTGGCATAAGTCATGCATTTTTAAAGTTTAATAACTCGCTTAATTTTAGCGTTATATGAATGGGACTTTTTTTTGTCTTACTTGTCAGTATAATAGTAAAAAACTACTAAATATAACTTATAGGTACAATAAATACACCATTTCTGTTACCTTCTAGATAAATAAAATGGAAAATTAATGCTTTTTACAGAAGATTCTGTTGCAATATCCGAAATTATTAAACTTTCTTTTTTGAAAAAAAAAAATAAAGTTAGAATATGTTACAATTAATAAAAACAATTGATTAATATTTTTAAAATTCCAACTAAAAATTCAAGTAAATAATATTCCTTTATCAGAAACATTTTAGCCACAATATAACAGAAAACTGTTGCGGATTAATTTTCAAGACTACAGATATTTTTTCCGTAATTATTCGGGGTAAACATTTGCAAATTTTAACACTACTTTTGCATAGATATTATTTAAAAAAAAAAAAAAAAAAAAAAAGCAACGTTTTGCAGTAATTTTACAGTAAATTCCGCCTCGAAATTTTCTAATCTCTTCTACCATACCCAAACTCTTCATATTAATAATACACAAATTTACATTTATATAATATTTTCTCAATTCTCCGAATTAATTAAAATATTTTAAGGCCTACATTAACCCTTAAATGCCTGATTTTTCAAAAATCATTTTAACCCTTTGCACTCGAGGGCTCCGCTGCGGAGACATAATCTTTCTTTGCAAAATTTGTTTTTGGCACCAGTAATAAAAGAAAATAAAATGTATCTTATTTAATCAGAGTATTTTTGAAATTGTGTACCTGAACGAAACTTCTTTTTAAAAAGTGGTGTCGATCGAATAAAATTTGTGTAAGAGACGCCGAGCGCAAAGGGTTAATAATGTCTTTCGAATTTCATTTTTTAAATAAATCATTCGATAAATACTTTAAAAAAAGATATTTTGTTTTAAGTATGGTTTAAGGCTATAACATTGTTTGTTACTAATCGGCAATACTGGTCTTTAATTGAAAAAATAATTTTTCTCCATAAAATTCTATAATATTAAACTACACAAGAATTTTAGGAACTATGATAAGAAATAAATTTTACTTGCTCACTGCAGACCAAAATAGGGTATTTCGCAAGCTTCCAAACAAAACAAAAAGAACATGTAACAACAATTGAAAAAAAAAAAATATCTATCTTTATTCTTAAAGAGCACAAGTGTTGCCATCTACATGTTGAAAATCAATTTAATAATATTTTCTGTATTTTATTGGCAACATTAGACATTATAGCTTCAAAATTATTCTAATAGCATTTTAGAAGCCTAAATTGGATATGTTGCCGAAAAGCAACACCCGGCGTTTAAGGGTTAAAATGGCCGTTTTGGTGAAAATTTTCGAAATTTGTGTTATTGCTTTATTTGAAAGAGTAATCTTTAACGATTCCAACTTTGTTTTAATTTTATTCCTACCAATACTAGGAGAGGAGTTGTGGCCCATTAAATAAACAGGAAGTAATGACCCAAATATCGGAAGTGGGGGGTAAGAAGGCCGGGAGAAATGTAAACAATGCTCCTATGCATACTTTTCTTGCGTTTTTTACATAAAAACCCCAATAAAATTTAATTGACACTCCTAGATTAATTTTATAGATAAGAAATAATATAGATAACATATCTTTAAATGTGATTTCTGGAAAATAAAATTTTCCGTTATTTCGATGTACAATGAACTTCATTACATAAAACATTTTAAATATCTTCAGGGAAATTTTATCGGAATGCTTGCTTTATTACTCATTATGTTCTGAACTAGAATCTAAGCTCGATATAGTGATGTAATTGCTTCATAGGTACTTAAAAAAATGGTAATTTGTAATAAAAAATATGTATTTTGTGACATATTTTCCAATATTTCTGTTAATTTTGAAGATATTGTAAAACTCCTAGTTCAGTGCACAGATAAGGGGCATTCTCACAATATTTTGACTTTCGGGAATAAAAATCTGGTGAAATTAAACTTGCTAAAATAAGATTTTAATCTGATAGACGAATTCCTTAATGCTTCAAAATAAAGAAAAAATGGTCAGCAGCGAAATTTTTTTATTATTTAACTGAGGTTTAAGTTAAACTTGCGAGTTTAATTTTCCTTACCATTTTACCACTATAACTTTTTATTTTCTTCTAAATTTTTACTTATAATAAATTTGCATAGTACCCACAGGACATTCAAATAACAAATAATAACAATGTAGTACTTTTAATACAGAATTTTTGTATTACAGGGGAACGGTGCAATAAGGGACGGTAAGGTAAAAAAGAGGACGGTACAGGGAAAAGGGGACGAAATGGGGGAAAAAAGGGACGGTAAGGATGGAACGATAAGAAAATTACCACCTAATTTTAGGCAAATCATGTTAAGACCAATGAACTAGCGCATTTTTTCATGTCTAAATTCTAGGACTGTGAACTGACCATTTAGTTTTTGGTATTCCCCATTTTCTCAATTAATTATCCGTTTAATAATAGATTTTTTTTTTTCTAGAGGGGCTTAAAAAACCAGAAAACAATTGCACACAAAAGAGAAAACAGATGAACCTCATTTACATTCACTAACTACACCTCTATTGTCTTGTTTCAGATTTAATTAACAAAGCTTTTCACATTTTCATTTTAAAACTAACGAACAAATATCCAACTCTTTTTCCTGACCATTAATTAAAACGGCGGAAAACGATCTTGAAGACTTTTAAAAATTGGAAGAATGTACTGTCCGGCGCAGTTAATGACATGGACTACGTCTGCTTTGTGACAAATGCAGTCTTTCGGATAAGATGGGTGCTCCTTTAAGAAAAATATTTTTAACCGACTGATGGCAATATTTTTTTTTATATGTTCCACAGCATTTCATTGCATCTGTTTAATATTTAGAAGTAAATAACGGGATAAAGGTTTAAAAACTTTTATTTAACGATATCCGAAACAGATTGCCATAAATGCATCATTTTTGTTGTTTTTTAGATAAATAATACAGAAAATTAATGTTTATGTCAAAATATTCCGTTGCATTTTGCGAATTTATTCGTAAGTTAATAGGTCTGCATTTATTTCGAAATGATTAAAATTCTGGACATATTTAATACATGTAAAAACAACGCATTTTTTCATTTAAAAAATTGTAGGACTTTAAACAGACAATTTAGTTTTTGCTATTCCCCATTTCCTCAATTAATCATTTGTTATATAGTTTTTTTTTTTCTTGTGAGGGGCTCGTAGAGAAAATCTAGAAGACAATCCCACACAAAAGAGAAAATAGATAAACCTAATTTACAGCCACTAATTACACCTCTATTGTCAGATTTAATTAAGGGTACAGTTTACCTTTTCAGCAATTTTGTTTATTTTTAAAAATATGTTTCAAATGGTGGACTCATTGCATTTCAATGTTCAACTAAAGGAACATTTTGAAAAAAAATCAACTGCATATTTAATTAAAGAGTTAAAAAAAAAATTGGATTTTTAAAAATCCCTGATACTTTTTTAAATACTGATATTTTTTCCCAATTTTTTTTAAAGATTTTCAAATGTGTATTACACAAGACTACGCATGGATTTTTAGATACATCTAATATTACATTCACTAAAATATTTTTTTACTGATATATACATAGTGTAAAACGATGAAATCTAATACATCTTCATATACTTTTATTTTTTAAAAAATAACAAAAAACCTGAAGATTAATTCCATGCGCAACTTTATCACATATGTAATAAAGAACATGTACAAACAAGTTTAAATCTCTATCTCAAATTGGATTTTTAAAAATCCCTACTACTTTTTTAAATACTGATATTTTTGCCCAATTTTTTTAAAAGATTTTTAAATGTGTATTACACAAGACTACGCATGGATTTTTAAATACATCTAATATTACATTCACTATAATATTTTTTTACTGATATGAATATTGTAAAACGATAAAATCTAATGCATCTTCATATACTTTTATTTTTTTTTAAATAACAAAAAACCTGAAGAATAATTCCATGCGCAAATTTATCACATATGTAATAAAGAACATGTACAAAAAAGTTTAAATTTCTATCTCAAATTGGATTTTTAAAAATCCCTACTATTTTTTTAAATACTGATATTTTTGCCCACTTTTTTTAAAAAATTTTTAAATGTGTATTACACAAGACTACGCATGGATTTTTAAATACATCTAATATTACATTCACTATAATATTTTTTTACTGATATGAATATGTAAAACGATAAAATCTAATACTTCTTCATATACTTTTATTTTTTAAAAAATAACAAAGAACCTGAAGATTAATTCCATGCGCAGATTTATCACATATTTAATAAAGAAACTGTACAAAAAAGTTTAAATCTCTATCTCAAATACAAAAAAAATCATTAGCATTTTTAAAACGTGAAAGTGAAGAAAATATGACCATGGAGCAAAAGCCATTTACGAGTAAAGTTTTAATTTGTGTGGGTAATTGCGCTGAGTGTAATAACAAAATATGCAATACGAGGGTGTATCAATATGTTTTTGCCCTCACATAGAAATATTTGAGTGAAATTTATGAAATTGCTACATTGTATTAGTCCTTTTCTATATAGTCAGTGTGCACAGTAACACATTTCTGAAAACAGTATTTCAAAGAGAGGGGGAAGGATGTATTCCAGGAGGCGCGATAGTAGACCCAAAGGGGGCCATTTTTCTAACATTTACCGACCCCCACATGTGAAATATTGTTGGAAAGGCCTAGCCTGTAACCACTTATCCATGCTATTATGCACCTCCCGAACCCCTTCCCCAAAAATTTGCCACCCAGGGGGCATGAATGATATCCGTAAAATTTAGAAAAGTGCAAAAATATGTAGTTTACCTGTGTTGTTTAAATTTGATAATTTGGGGATTTTATTATATATGAAATATAATAAATTATCTATATTAAATTATATATATATTATATATATATATATATAATTAATTATGTATAATAGCACTAAGTGTATAACGCTTCCGGAGTGAACTCATCCGGATCCCGATAAACACTTCGCTTTTTCATATTCCATTTGGCCATTTTTATTCAAAATTATTTTTTCGAATCAAGCTTCATAAATGTTACATTTTTTGAAAGATTATTCAAAATAAATTAACATTTGAGAGATGACTTACATTCAGTTATGTATATATTCTGAGATAACTTCAGTTGAAATTATCTCATGAGAATTATCTATATATGTTGACGTTGAGAATTTATGAAATGGCTACATTGTATGAGTCCTTTTCTATATAGTCACCGTGCACAGTAACACATTTCTACAAACGGTATTTCAAAGAGAGGGGAGATGATGTGTTCCAGGAGGCGCGATAGTAGACCCAAGGGGGGGCATTCTTCTAACATTTGCCCACCCCCACATGTGACATATTGTTGGAGAGGCTTGTGACCACTTATTCATATTATGTACCTCCTGAGCCTTTCCCCCCAAAAAAAATTTGCCCTCACGGGGTCATGAATGATGTACGCAAAATTTAGAAAAGTGCCTTCCCCGGAGGGCAAATTTGGAGGGGAAGGGCTCGGAAGGTGTATAACATGAATAAGTGGTCACAGGCCTTTCCAACAATATGTCACATGGGGGGGGGAGCGTCGGCAAAAGTTATAAAAATGCCCCCCTTTGGGTCTACTATCGCGCCTCCTGGAATACATCCTTCCCCCCTCACTTTGAAATGCCGTTTTCAGAAATGTGTTACTGTGCACACTGACTATATAGAAAAGGACTCCTAAAATGTAGCAATTTCATAAATTTCACTCAATTATTTCTATGTGAGGGCAAAAACTTATTCATACCCCTCGTACTTTTTAACATAATTGCTAAATGTGTAAAACTGAAGTGTCAAAATATTCACAATTAAACAGGCTTTCATATAATATTGTAAATGTAAAATCAATTTTTTGATCAATTTTGAGGTAAACCGTCCCCTTAATAAAGCATATCGCTTTTTCATTTTAAAACTAACGAACGAATATTCAATTCTTTCTCCCGAAACTTAATCAAAACTGCGGAAAACGATCTTGTAGGAAAAAACTGGAAGAATGTACTGTCCGGCGCAGTTAACGATGTGGACTACGCCTACCTCGTGACAAATGCAGTCTGTCGGATAAGATTGATGTTCCTCTAAGAAAAAGGTTTTTAACCGGCTGATGGCAATATTTTTTTCTTTTTATGATATGCTCCACAGCATTTCATTACATCTGTTTAATATTTAGAAGTAAATAACGGGATAAAGGTTAAAAAACTTTTATTAACGATAACAGAAACAGATTGCCATAAATGCATCATTTTTATTGTTTTTTAGATAAATAATACAGAAAATTAATGTTTATGTCAAAAGATTTCGTTGCATTTTACGAATTTATTTGTAAGTTAATAGGTCTACATTTATTTCGAAATGATTAAAATTTTGGACATATTTAATGCGTGTGAAAACAACGCATATTTTTTCTTTAAAATTTAAATTTTTTTAGAATACATAAAGAAAATTAATTACGATTTTTAATAAGAAAGTTTAAATAATAGTAATTAAAAAAAATGCAGCAATTAAAAAAAAATCATTTCATGCTTAATTGCTGCTTTCTCCCCACCCCGTCTTTCTTTTTTTCTTTTTTAAATCTTTAAAATAATCCCATGTCAAAATTTTCTAATATGCTACTGTTAGAGCACAAGGTTCCTCTTTAATATCATTAAAATTTACATTTTTGAATATCTTAATGCAATTAACTAAAATGATGTTAAGTAAGTACTTTAGATATTTTTTGGTTTCTACATTTTAAGGTTCGAAGACAGACAATTGTTTTTCTTTTCTACCTTTTTTTGTGTTCATAATAATATTATTATTAATAATATTTAGTGTTGCACAATATTTTTTATAGGAACGAAAGGTAGAAGACAAATCAAAACATAAAAATCACAAATCCCCGTTTATTTTCCCTAACTACACCTCAGATGTCTTGCTTCTAATTTAATTAAAAAAAAATTTCACATCTTCATTTTAAAATTAGCGGGCTGTCTTTAAGAACTGTAAAAATTAACTGTCAGGCAGTTAAGAACCAACACTAGTCACGCGAAAACACTCGCAAGCTACTGTCAAACCAATGGTAGCTTTATAAGGTCAATTTATATTTCAGAACTGGTTCCGAAAATAAAAGTAACCTCATTAAAAAAAGAACTACAACTAATATAGAAAAGCACTGTTTGTTTTCGGATAGCAAAACCCTCCTCGCTATTGCGCATGCGTCACGTATGCTTTGATTTTATCAAAATAGGGATGGACACAGTTTCTTTAGTTGCACTTTTTTAGAACGCGCTTTTGAGGAAATAATATCGATTTATGTAAAAACGTTTTTGTAGTTAATAATTATAAAAAACGAAAACGCTTAAAATTTTAATAAGTTATACAACATTTTTGCTTTTCGCGAAAGTAAAATAACTTATATTTTTTAAATTGATCGTTTCTTTTAAAACAGGCAGCAATTTATTCAAAGATCGGATTGTTTTCTCCTTGACATAAAAATCGTGTACAGTTTGTCTAATAACGCTGCAATTGAATTCATCTATACGTATTTTTCAAAGACAGTCTTTTTAACTTTTTTTATGTGAACAAAAAACAGGATTCCACTCATCTCCTGCTTTTCGGCGAATCTTTTTAATTGCACTACTAGAAACCCCGGCAATTTGACTGGCTGAACAAATAATTCTGCTTTTTCTGCTTCTTGATCATAAAACTGAATGCCATTATATATAATTGTCTTACTACTACTCCTGAAAGATTTATTTCTATTCGAACTACCTATTTGAAGACTAAATATAGAAGTTTTAATTTCAATTAAAACTAGACATTAATAAAAATTTTAAACTTTGATCGGAAGTAAAAAATAACAAACAAGTAAGCACCAATCTTAGTAACAACGCAGTTGAGAATGCTGAAGTAGACGAGAAATGACGAGAATGTCTATCTCAGCGTAACACACCTTTGAATGATAGAATCGTCCCAGAGTGCTAAGCGAGGCTTTCGAAAACGAACAGTACATACGTACAGCGTTAGGCATCTCAGATACCTTATAAAAAAATAAAAAAAATGAATAACAAAAATAAAAAAATCTCTTCAAAATCTTGAATTGCTAGCAAACCAGGGCTCGAAATGTACCGGAGCAAACCGGAACGATGTTCTGGTTCGTGAAATTGTGATAAATATTGTTCCGGTTCGTGGAGTTATTAAAAAAATATTATTACACTTTCATACATATAGCTTACTATGCTATCTGCAACTTTTTTTTCTAATTATTTAAAATCTTGAATGCATTTTTAGGTAGATTTTGTATGAAATACTATCTATTACATTCTTCCCTATGTTGGAATTTCTGAAAAATTTTAGCAGGTTTACACCGATCATGACCCCTAGAACCCAAAACCACCCTCAGTACAAAAGTTTATCTATCTATATATCACTTTTTTATGGACACGATAACTTTCACAATTCTGCAAAAATCTTTTCCAAACTAATACATAAAATTAAGGTGCATAAAATCTCGGTCGTGGAGTTAATGGGCAAAATCGGACCAAGGGGGTGGCAACAGGGAGGGGTTTTCTGAAAACAGAAAAAAAAAAACCATAACTTCTTAATTATAATATGTATCGAATCAGTTTAAAGTTATTATTATAATCAGTTTAAAGTTAAAGTTATATTATTACTTCTAAAAAAAGGGCCAAAAATTTATGTATGACAGATTTTTGATAAAATTAAAAATGGGCTCAAGGGGAGAAAAAAATAAAATTTTGGGGAGAAAAAAATTCATAACTTTGTCAATTCGGAAGATATCAAATCCAATTAAATTTATTATAAATAGTCTTAATATTATCTACAACTTTTATATTGACAAATGTTTGATAAGGCCAATTCGTACCGTAAAAAAATAAAAAATAAAAAAACAAATAAATAAAAAACGAAACCAAAAAAAGGGGGTGGGGGGTTGAAGAAGAAAAAAATCCATAACTTCGCCAATTCACAAGCCATAAAATCCGCATGAATTTATTATATATCTTCTTAATATTATCAACAACTTTTATACTGACAAGTTTTTGATAGGACCAATTCTTACAGCAAAAACAAATTAAAATTACATAGCGGTTGGAGAAAAAATCATCGTATTAATGTTGTACTCAAATTCAAACTGCTTATTCTCTGACTCATTTTTAAATTAATTTTTTCTTTCAAACTCATCCAATTGGTAGGTTCTCTTATTCAGAAACTATATAATGTACCATAATGCCCGATTTTTTGATAGAGGCAAAATCTATTTCAAAAAATTATGTCAAAGTGGACATTTTGAACCGAATTTCCTGAAGCGATTGTGTTGGAAACGAAAAATATTGTCCTGCTGAGAAAATAATTGTTTATAAATCGAGTTCCAATTAATTGAACGAAAAATAAAAACACAGGTCGCTTATAAATCTCTTCAAAAATCACGTCAACAAGTTTCATGTTTCTTTTTTTTTATAAATGAATCTAAAAATGTGTCAGAAAATTTTGAGTTGTTGATCATGGAAAAGTATTTTTTTAATACCGCCTTAATATGATAAAACCAGCTCTTATATACAAATGAAATTAAAAACTCGTCAAAAGTGGCCCGATAAAATTGGTAAAGTGGATTTATCTCTAATCATGATTTAGTTTTTGTTGTTCAAATTAGTACTTCATTTCGAAATCTACCTGTGCTTGTAGGTCGAGCCGGCAAGGATTTTTCATGCCCGAAGAATAAAATATTAAATGATTATTACTGCATCCTGAAATCTCAATTAATGATAAGTAATAGAAATTTGTCAATTTCTAGAGCTGTAGAGTTTGTATCTTTAGAATTGGCCAATTTACATGCCATTATTCCATCTTATTTATAGTTTTATTTCCAAATAGCATTGGTCAAGAAATCACGCCATTACACTATATGAATATATATCTTCTAAAATATTTTTTCTTGTATACATAGCCAATAAGTTGCTGTATCAAATCCTATATTTGTTTGAAAAAAAATATATATAAAACTAAGCCGTGAAAATTGGTAGAACCTTAACGTGGCATTATTACCCCAGGACACCTTATATAGAAACAATCATACAAGTTCATCAGGTTTGTTTTCATAGTTGTTTATGTCCTTTGGCAACAAATCTCACTTTCTGAAACCCGAATTGTGCCAAACTTTAAAAGAAAATGTTAATGTCGCTATACTGGAAAAATACCATTTCATTAATTAATATAACAATTACGCCCTTAAACGCCATGATATTAAAAGTGAAAAACATTGAAAAAATTTTGCGATGCAATAGTTCAATGTACAATAGATCATTCAACTGATCTCACAAACGTTTATCCACCAGACTAGAGAGATAATTAAACAAAATAATGTAAATAAATAAATAAATATCCAAGATTATTTTTTTTCCGGTTTTCATCAATATAGTATTGTAAATTTTATTGTTACTGATAGCTGACACTGTTGCAAGTGAGGCTTTTCCGAATTTCTTGTATTTATTTCAGATTCTAATGGCAGCATTCTTCCATTTGTTTAACGGAAAGTAGTCGACAAGATAATGGAGAAGTACCGAAGTTTATAATTAATGTTACCAACCAGTCACTTACCATTCGATATCTGTTTTCTTTTGTACGGGGCTGTTACAAATAATGGATCCGATTTAAAAAAAAATCATATTTTCGAAACTTACTGCACATATTACTATAAGTGATACATGAATTTAAAGAGAAATATACTAAGTTTTTTTCAGTTACAAATGTTCGATGTGTGACCCTTTTGTTACACGGCATACGTCCAATCGAGTTCGTTCCAAACATTTTCCAGCATCACTCTGTCAATGGTTCTAAAACATGGGCGTACCCAAGGGGGGGGGGAGGCTGATGGGGCTACAGCCCCCCCCCCGAAATTTTCGAAAGTGATATGAAAAAGTGCTGATTTTTCGTCTTTCTTTTTTGGAAAAATTTTTAATTTTTTTCAATCATACAGCGGACTAGCCATTCTTATTAGTCCCATATTAGTCCACATTGACAGCAAAGAAGAGAAAGGGGGCAGATGGGGGTACAGCCACCCCCCCCCCCCGTCCTCTCGAAATAGTCGAAAAATTAAATGAAAAAGTGATTTCTCCTTACTTTTTAAAGATAAATCTGTAATTTTTCCTTCTATCATATAGCAAAATAGGCATTCTCGTTCACACCATATTAGTCCACATTGACATCACAGCTCCCAAAGATGGGGAGGTGGCTGATGGAATTTCAGCCCCCTCCTCTCGATATGGTCGAAAATGAAATGATAAAATAGTGCTGAATTTTTTCCGTCTGTTTAAGATAAATTTTCATTTATTCCCCTATCGTTCAATAGACTATATGCCCTTCCTTCGCTTTAGTTCCATATTTGTGCATATTGACACCAAAGAAGAGAAAGGGGGCTGACGGGGTTGCAGCCCCCACACCCCCTGCCAAACCAGAAATAGTCGAAAAATTAAACGAAAAGAGTGTTTTTTCTTTACTTTTTTAAGGAAAATCTGTAATTTTTTCTTCTGTCATACAGCAAAATAGGCATTCTCGTTAACACCATATTAGTTTACATTGACATCACAGCATACCCAAAGATGGGGAGGGGGCTGATGGAATTTCAGCCCTCTCCTCTCGAAATGTTCGAAAATGAAATGATAAAATAGTGCTGAATTTTTTCTGTCTGTTTGAGATAAATTTGCATTTTCTCCCCTATCATTCAACAGACTAGCCGCTCCCTTCGCTGTAGTTCCATATTAGTGTACAGTGACACCACATTATACCCAAAAATGTAGAAGGGGGCTAATGGGGTTACAGCCTTCTGCCCAAAAAGTCGAACATGAAATGAAAAAGTGCTGATCTTTTCCTTTTTGTTTGAGATAAATTTGTATTTTCCCCCTATCATTCCACAGACTAGCCGGTCTCTTCTCTTTAGTTCCATACTAGTGCACAGTTGTACCACATTATACCAAAGAGGTGAAAGGGGCTAATGGGGTGCCCCCTTCCTAAATAGTCGAAAAGGAAATGAAAAAAAGGCTGATTTTTTTCTTCTTGTTTGAGATAAACTTGTAATTTTTCTTCTGCTATACAGCGAAATAGCCATTCTCGTTAACCCCATATTAGTCCACATTGACATCACAGCATACCGAAAGAAGGGAAGGCGGCTAACGGGCTTACAGCCCCCTCCTCCCGAAATAGTCGAAAATGAAAAAGCATTATTGCCTTTTTTTCTTTCTCTTTGAGATAAATTGTTATTTTTTCCCACCTATCATTCAACCGACTAGCCACATTCTTCTGTTTAGTTCCATATTAGTGCACAGTGATACCACATTATTATGCACAAAGATGTAGAAAGGGGGTGATGGGTTACAGACTTCTCCCAAAATAGTCGAAAATGAAATGAAAAAAAATGCTGATTTTTTTTTTCTTTTTGTTTGAGATAAATTTGTAATGCAATTCTTTTCTGCAATACAACAAACTAGACTTTCTGGCTAGTCTCATATCAGCGCACAGTTATACCACAGTATACCAACAAAAGGAAGGGGGCTGATGGGGTTATAGGACCCCTTTTGAAGTAATCAAAAATGAAATTAAAAAAACTCCTGTTTTTTTTTCTTTCCTTTGAGAGAAAATTTAATTTTTTTTTCTGTGACGCAGCTATTCTGGTTAGTCCCATACATTAGTGCACAATGATGCCACTGCACAGCATACACTCAAAGAAGTCGATGGCGACGGGGTTATGAGGTTACAGCTCCATTCCACCTCAGAAGAGATCGCAGTGAGATGAAAAAAGGGCTGATATTCCTTCCTTTTCAGATAAATTTGTTTTATTTTCTGGCATGCCACGAATTTGTTTTTTCGTTAATCCAATATCCTCCTCAATCCTGCGACCAAATTTACTTGAAACCACAAAATCAATTTTCAAATGACTGAAAAATAACTCCATCCCTGTTTTACTGGATAAATGAAAACGCATATTCTCAGTTCAAGAGACATACAAATGAATTCGACAAATCTAAAAGTAGTTTAATTTAACGAGTCTTTTAATTTCTCTCACAGTCAGCGGGCGCTAAGATTGTCAATGCAGACGTATGTTAATGCACAGTAATACCACAGCTAATCTCAAGTCGATTTCGGCTAAATCGGAAATCCGATGCGGAAGAGTTGACTGTAAAAGTAGCTTATTAACTTTCATTTTTCAGTCGCATTTCCATGCCAAAAAATTGTGTTTTTTCCACGAAATTTGCGTTTTCTCCGCAGTCCTTTGAAGAAATTCGCGTTTTTCGGCGGCTTTTTGCCGAAATTCGCGTTTTTTTTACGAACTCCTTCGTCGAAATTTGCGTTTTTTCCGCGGATCTGTGACAAAATTCCCGTTTTTTTTTCGTTATCCTGTCGAAATTTGTGTTTTTTCCGCGGCTTTTTGGCGAAATTTGCATTTTTCGATGGGTTTTCGGTGAAATTAGAGTTTTTTTCGCGCATTTTTTCCGAAATGCGCGGGTTTTTTTTTGTTTTACAAAATTCTTCGTCAAATTTGCGTTTTTTCCGCGGCTTTTTGACAAAACTCGCGTTTTTTCTCGTCTTTTTGATGAAACTTCCGTTTTTTCTGCGGATCTTTGACGAAATTCGCGTTTTCTGTGACGAAAGTAGCGTTTTTTCGCGGCTGTTTGACGAAATTCGCCTTTTTCCGCAGTCTTTTGACGAAATTCACTTTTTTCTGTGGCCCTACTTTGTGACCCTGTTTTTTCTCTTTTTTGCGATCCTTTAACGAAATTTGTGTTTTTTCCGCTTCCCTTTGACGAAATTCGCGTTTTTTCTGAAGTCATTTGCCGAAATTCGTGGTTTTTTATGCAATCCTTCGTCGAAATTTGCGTTTTTTTCGCGGATTTTTGACGAATTTCGCGTTTTTTCCTCGTCTTTTTGATGAAATTTGCGTTTTCCTGCGGCCTTTTGATTCCCATGTCCCTTTGACGAAATTCACGTTTTTTGCGATCCTTTACGAAATTAGCTTTTTTTTCGCAGTTCTTTGACGGAATGCGTGTTTCAAGTGTTTTTTTCTAAATTCGCGTTTTTTCCGCGACCTTTGATGAAATTTGCTTTTTTACGCGGCTTTTTGACTAAATTCGCTTTTTTCCGTAGCCTTTTGAGGAAATTCACGTTGTTCTGTGGCCCTTCTTTGTGATTCTCCTTTCTCTTCTTTTTGCGATCCATTAACGAAATTCGCGTTTTTTCCACCTCCCTTTGACAGAATGCGTGTTTTTTAGAGATGCTTTGTCGAAATTTGCGTTTTTTCTGCGGCCCTTTGAGGAAATTTGCGTTTTTTCTGTGGTCATTTGCCGAAATTCACGTTTTTTTATTGAATTCTTCGTCGAAAAATTTTTTTCCACGGCTTTTGACGAAATTTGCGTTTTTTTTCTCGTCTTTTTGATGAAATTTGCGTTTTTCTGCGGCCTTTTGACGAAATTCAGATTTTTCCATGTCCCTTTGACGAAATTCGCGATTTCCCGCTTCTCTTTGATGGAATGCGTGTTTTTTAGCAGTAATTTTACGAAATTTGCGTTTTTTCTGCGGCTCTTTAACGAAATTCGCGTTTTCTCTGTGGTCATTTGACGAAATTCGCGCTTTTTCTGTGGCCATTTGACGAATTCAGCTTTTTTTTCGCAATCCTTCGTCTAAATTTGCATTTTTCCGTGGCCTTCTGACGAAAGTAGCGTTTTTTCTCGTCTTTTTTATGAAATTTGCGTTTTTCTGCGCCCTTTTGACGAAATTAATGTTTTTCCATGTCCCATTGACGAAATCAGCTTTTTTGAGATCCTTTACGAAATTAGCTTTTTCGCAGCCCTTTGACGGAACGCGTGTTTTTAGCGATACTTTTTCAAAATTCGCATTTTTTCCGCAAACTTTTGATGAAATTCACGTTTTTTCTTCGGCCTTATGACGAAATTCGGGTTTTTTCTGTGCTCATTTGACAAAATTAGCGTTTCCTCGGGGATCATTTGACGATATTCGCATTTACTCAGCGAGCATTTGACGTAATTCGCGTTTTCTCTGCTATCATTTGACAGAATTTGACTTTTTTTTCGCGATCCTTTGACAAACTTCGCATTTTGTGCTTGGCCCTATGACAAAATTTCGGTTTTTTCCTTTTCGGATCCTTTAAAGAAATTGAAGATTTTTTTCCCGCGAACGATTGTCGAAATTGATTTTTTTCGGCGACCATTTGTCAAAAATCGCGATTTTTTTGCCCAAATTTTCGGACTGATGACCGAATATTTCAACTTTTCGGAAAATGCGGAACAAAGTGACCCCTGCCCCTTCCCTTTCCCCCCCTCTGAGAACGGCCTTATTGGCAAAAATGATTTCTGTTTATAACACAATTCAACGTATTTCGTAAGATTTAGAACATTATGGAAATTTAAGTCAGCCCCCCCCCCCCCCCACCGAAATAAAATCCTGGGTACGCCACTGTTCTAAAAGCTTCACAAATGCGTTCTTTCAGTTCTGAACACTTTGTTTTCGGCATTGGTGGTACATAAACAATGTCTTTATCACTGTCAGAACTTAAAGAACGCATTTGTGCAGAATTCAGAACCATTGGCAGAGTGATGCTACAAAATTTTTGGGACGAACTGGATTACAGATTGGACGAATGCCATGTAACAAGAGGGTCACACATCGAACATTTGTATGTAACTGAAAAAAACTTTATACATTTCTCTTTAAATTCATGTATCACTTATTGTAATATGTGCAGTAGTTTCGAAAACATGATTTTTTTAAAATCGGGTCCATCATTTGTAATAGCCCTGTATTTACACAACGCAATAATTTAACCCTTAAATGCCGGGTGTTGCTTTTCGGCAACATACCCAATTTAGGCTCTAAAATACTATTAGAATAATATTGAAGCTCTAATGCCTCATGTTGCCAATAAAATACATTCTGTAAATAATATTAAATCGATTTTTAACATGTAGATGGCAACACTTGTGCTGTTTAAGAATAAAGATCGATTTATTTTTACAATTGTTGCTACTTGTTCTTTTTGTTTTGTTTGGAAGCCTGCGAAATACCCTATTTTGTTCTACAGTGAGCAAGTACAATTTATTTCTTATTATAGTTCCTAAAATTCTTGTTTGTTTAATATTATAGAATTTTATCAATGAGAAGTATTTTTCAATTAAAGACCAGTATTGCGATGAGTAACAAACTGTTTTTTAGCCGTAAACCATACTTAAAACAAAATATCAATTTTTTAAGCATTTTTCCCATGATTTATTTAAAAAATGAAAGCCGAAAAACATTATTATAATGATTTTTGAAAAGTCAGGCATTTAAGAGTTAAATAATAATAGAACACACTGGAGGTGGGAAAAAAAATTGATAGTAGTTACCTTTTCTTTTTTCCAGATAATTTCTACATTTACAAATTGTATCTTCCAATTATGTGAAAGAAAAAAAAAGATTTCATTTTAATTCCATTTTAATATTTTCCTGTTAATGAAATAATTTAACTTAGTTATGTATACAATAAATGAGAAACATTTCTTAAATAATAGCTTATTAACATAAAAATAACAGACAAAAACATTTTACCCGAAGCAAGTGCTTTTTATTATGATTTAGAGTTATACATAACATCTAGATGATATATTATATTGAGGACATGCAGACTTGGATAACGCAACTGATCCGGGTGGGTTTGATTATAGAAGGTCCAGCTTATTGCAGAAAATGATAGTGGATTGATTACTCTATTTCTTTCATATTGTGATAGAAAACAAACAAATCTGTTGTCAAAATGTTCTTAAAGTAGACCAAGGAATCTGTAAAGAGTCTTTAAGGAGAATGTAACTCTCTAGATTTCTTAACACAACATGGAAAACAGGGGCAGAATATATTTCTGAAATTTTCTTTTTGCTTCTTCCACCGTGCTGGCAATTTACGATTTTTTTCCGAATCTCTTTGGTCTGAGTCTATTTCTATTTTATTTTCTGTTTTGAAATTTTTATGAGAAATTTTTGTATCGAAATATGCTGTAAATGCAATTTCATAACTTTTCATTATATTAATATCCAGATTTATATTTTCCCTTTTGTTTTTATTATTACTGTCAGGTACACCAAATTTCAGACTTGCTATTAGTTTGTTGCTATGCTTAAAATTCTCAAAAGGTTTGTTTTGAGTTTTTACAAACTTAATTTTATTCTTATTTGATGGAGTCTTTTGTGAATTTTTTGGTTTTGGAATATTTTGAGACATGAGGCTTCTTTCTCGCATCTTTGTCTTTATATGTTATACCTGCATTAACACTTTTATCAGAAATAAGCTCATTTCCACTAGAATATTTTTCAAGAAAATTTTCATCATAATTATCTGTAATTACTTTACCACTTTTATCAGGAACAATCTTTTTTTTTCTTTAGAATTCTTTTTTTTTTTTCAAAATCATTTTCATCACAGGTATCTTTAGTTTCATTTCCACCTTTATCAGAAATAAGGGCGCTTTTTTTTAGAGCTCTTCTTTTTAAAATAATTTTCATTACAAATACAGTGAAATACGTTTAACACGAAATTGAAGGGACCGAAAAAATTTTTCGTGTTAAAAGAATTTCGCGTTAAGAGATTCTTAAACAAATGTTTTCGACGTCGTCAAATGTTATTTCGACTTCCTATTAAACTACTAGTAGGTTCCACCCATTAGGGTAAAAAGCAAGTAAAAAAATATATTGTTTTTTTTTGGAAAAAAAATCAGATATCTTTTTTTGAAGTGTCTTTTTCAGCATTCTGAGATCTAGCTTGTTTGAATCAAATAAGCAAAGCTGTCTCTAAATCTTCGTGCTTAGCGGTTCTCGTACGTTTTCTCTCTGGCTTAAACATACTGCGCTCACTAACATAACACTAACATAATGGGATCCCTGTTTTTTATTATCGTTGATAAAGTAGAATTGGCAATGCCAAACTTTTTGCAGATTTCTGTTTTCGTCCTTCTTTTTCATCAACTGCATTAGCAGCTTCATCTTCATTTGAAGCGAAATGGCATTTAAGTTTTTGCACTGTTTTCTCAGCCACTGTACTCATAAAACAAAACATAAGCTAATTTACAAAAAACCACAAAATTCACGGATCTTCACCTAAAATTCAGTGGTTTTAACACAAAATTCACCAATTTCAACTCAAACTAACTAGGTCGAAAGCGATTTTTTTTCGTGTTAAACGATTTTTGTTTCGTGCTAAAAAAAAAAAAAAAAAAAAAAAAAAAAAAAAAAAAAAAATGCATTAAATTGCTTAGTATACTGTCAAGACCGCTTTATCATTTCGTGTTAACCGATTTTTCGTGTTAAGCGTTTTCATGTTAAACGTATTTCACTGTATCTTTAGTTTCACTTACACCTTTATCGGAAAGAAGCTCGCTTTCTTCAGAATTCTTTACAAAATAATTTTCCCCAGAAATATCTTTAGTTTCATTTCCGCCTTTATCGGAAATAATCCCGCTTTTTTTAGAACTTCTCTTTTCAAAATAATTTTCATTACAAATATCTTTAGTTTCACTTTCACCTTTAACAGAAATAATCTCGTTTTCTTCAGAATTTTTCTTTTCAAAATAATTTTCTTCGCGAATATCTTTGAATTTACTTCCATCTTTATAAAAAATAAACTCGTTTTCTTTAGATTTCTTCTTTTTCAAAATAATTTTCATCACAAACATATTTGATTTCGATTTCATCTTTATCAGAAATAAACTCGTTTCCTCTAGAATTTCTTTTCCTCTAGATTTTCAAAATAATTTTCATCACAAATATCTTCAGTTTCATTTTTGCTGATTTTTGCAATAGGTTTCTCATCAGGCACATTTTCATTCTTTATAACTTCATCTCTCTTAACCATGATGTAGTCAATCAAATCGTGAATTTTTCGATATTTCCTGACATTTTTAAGCTCTTGTAAATCTTTGACACTTAAGTCTCACACACACGGTTCAACAATATGTGCATTATCATGTTTCACATTTTCTTGAGAACTTCTATTATTTTCATACTTATTTCATATCAGCTTTATTGCCATCTACAATAGTGTTACCTTTTTCAAAATTCTGATCTTCAAGAATATTTTTTTCTCTATCCGGAGACTCTCTTTGAACTCCAATTATATTTTTCCATATTAAGAGAGGAAAGACGTGATCTGATATTACTTTTCGCCAGTTTTTACTTTTCTTTAATTTTTTTTATCTTCTATGAATATTTTCATCACAACATTTACCTGTGTATCATTACTTTTCAACTCTACAATAATTTTATGGCACCCGTTCGCCATTTTACCTGCATAGGTTATTTCAATTCCTTCGAGATTCAAAAGCGTGAGCTCTGCGGTTCGTAATCTATATGTATTTCGACTGATTTCAGCCCGTCGACATTTCTTTCGTAAATCTTCCATTTTTAAATCGAATTAACACACTTAAATGTTCAATTCACTTGTAATTCGCTTTTTAATATAAGCACAATCTCAAATTACATGCTACTCGTAATTTGCTCACTGACTGCAAAGAACTGACTGTTTTGGATGCCACTGTTGAGAATTTTGATTTTGCATTGTTGCTTTATTTTACTTTCATTGTTTAAACAGACAACTTCTTTGAATTAAGACGAATCCATTGTTGAAAAATCTAAATCTATTGCATTTTATTGTTGCAAGATTGAATTGTTATTGCAGTTTATTGTTAAAAGATGAAGTAGATGAGATTGAAAACTTTCAGAGATGCCAACACTTATGAATTTTCCGTAATCGTTAGTATTTGTATCCCAAAAAAGTAGATATGCATATTCCCCATTTGTGCAACCCCAAAGACAAACAACGTCATTTAGCATCGAAGTGTCTTGCTTATGATTTCTCATATTCCACTAGAGACAGACTTTGAGAAATTTTATTGAAAAAAAAAATAAATACACAGCGATATATTTGCAACGGTAAAGGAAAAAAAAATATTTGCAAGTTTTAGATTATTATTACGTATGATCCTTTTTAATTTTTTTCTCTATTGTAGCATCTAATACATCGTCGGTACCATGTCGAACTATCCAATATGAAAACAGTATTGCCAGTGGGATACTTTTTTAAAATTCCGATTTCTCGATTGGCACCACTTTTTTGAAATGGTAAATTTCGCCTTATTTAATAACATATAAATTAAGGCGAAAACGAGGGGAATTTTACCATTTCAGAAAGTGGTGCCAATCACAAGAAATCTGAATTTTAAAAAAGTAGCCCACTGGCAACGCTGTTTTCATATTGGATAGTTTGACATGGTACCGACGGCATCAGAGCGCGGATTATGATAAAAGAGGAGGGGGATTGGGGGGTGTTTTTTGCGAAAGCGACTTCTTAATGATATTTTTTTATGTTACTTTCACATAAATAAAGTCTTAATTACTCTATTTTTGTTAATTTATTTCGGTACTTTCCCGTTATACCAACACTATTCCAAAATGTATGTTAATTCACCATTTATTTCAGCCCTGACCTGGGAAAAATTATTTATTTAAAAAAAATAATATAAAAACAAAGGTAATAAAATCCACTCAAGTTACTTGAAGGAAATACAGGGACATCGAGCTCAGAGCATTTTTTTTGCTGAACCTTGAGCTGTCCATTCTTCTTCCCCCTCCTCGCCCATATCTACTTTTTCGTTGTATCAGGTTTGTGGTCTTCTTCCTCCTCCGTATTTGTGCACGACGCACCTTTACAGTAGTAACGTATAGTTGAGTATTTAACCACGTTCTTCCTATAAGAACATAAATCACCTTTGCACATTTGCATGACAAAGTGTTTAGGAGCTCAGGTGGTGCAGCTACAATGGTCGTGGTGACTGGAAGTATAGCATGCCTGAATGACTTCCAGCCCCGAACAGTGGATTCATCATCTTTCCATTCCAAATGTTGATGGGAAGAAAAGCTATGATGTTTGGTTGCATCTTCAGTTAGCGGCAGAGAAGCGATGTTAAATTGGGTTTTCATAAGGTATTTTGCAAGTACGTTCTATCACAATTTGGGCAGTGTGGGGGGCTTCGTCGTACTGGAAATTGTATAAGGTGGTAATAAATTTCTGCCCCGCACACTTACTTCCTGTGGCGTAGCATATTGTTTATTAAAGACAGTTGGAACATGCTATAGGTGAGCGTGATTTTCCAAATTTCGGTTTCCTTCGCCTGAAGAAGGCCGATGTGGAATCACAACCACTAAAAACATGCAGGAATAGGACGCCATTCTTCACAATCGGCGAGTACTTGAAACTTAGTGGTGAATACAAAATGTTGCCTGACTTTCCTTTCCCATATTTGAAGAAGTATATCATGGGTGAGTTGGGAACAAATGCAGTCAAAAGCAAAAGCAGATCAATATCTTCGCCAACTATGATGACGCGTTCTGACTGCTGATGAAGTTGGATTGATTTCATCACGATGGTAGTATCTGCATCCTCGACAACTTGCTTCACAGTAAAATTGTCTTGCTCCAGTTTTTCAATGAGTATTTTTATTGAACGGTGTTTATTACCTTCATTAGCAAGGAAGTGCTCTTTTTGCATTGTGAGCGACATAGTTTCGTCAAAGTCAACACTTGCTGCAATGTATGTATTCTTTGGACGGAAACGCTCAGCATACTTGGTGCCATGTTCTGACGATTATTCTGGCTGACGGTCAAATACAATGATTGCACTAATATCATAGTTGATTTTCAAATATTCCATGTGCTTGGAAATAATTGACCGGAACTCTAGGCTCCCAACTCACTCCATAAAGCAAGAAGCCACCATCAACTACAGGAATAGTTTGTATGATTTGATCTAAATCGTAAAAGAGAGTGAAAAAATCGTAAAATATTGACTTTCGCGCATTCCTCATCCAAACGCTATCAAACAGAGATGTCGGTTATGAAGTCAATTCAGTTTCAAAGAATTTTCTATCTTCTTCCTCTGATTTCTTGTCGAAAGAAATTTGACAAAAAATCGTCTCTGCATCGACGGATATCTCCTGATCAGGGATTTCTACAGTACACGTAAAGATTTTTATTGGAGCTACTCGACTGGATCTGTTAAATTTCAAATGGGCAAAATCACAACCAATGACACTTTTAATACTTGCAAATCCAATCTCTTTGGCTAGATGACAATTTATTTTATCGCCACCAATCACTCTTGTATTCAGACACATCACGTAGTCACATGAGAGGAATGTGTTATGCGACAGGAACAACGAAATAAGCTTATACACATCAATGTTGTCCCTTGTGATTCTAGATAATCTCCAATCAAATCGTGCAAAATAACACACCACAGAACTTCCGCACTTGTTGGGAAATATTCATGTTTATGGGCATCGTAGTAATCCACTTAGCCATGGCGCTATCGGTCAATCCTCTACCACGAGAGAGACCTCCAATACTCTTCAACGATCTTATCACTGTCTTCTCAATAGTCATGTTTGACCATATCCCAGACCAATATTTGTCTGACCGTATTCTTATGAAATAACGTTTATTGTTACGGGGTCAGACACGACTCTAGTTCCACCATGTCAAGGAAATATAACTGGCAGGACTTCGCATAGAGGAAATGTCCACTTGAGTGGAAGTAGGGAAGCATTTCTTTGACGACAGAATTAAAATTAGTTTGGGGATATCTGTTTCATTTCAAGTGCAAACATCTCTTGTAAAGCTTGGTGAAGTTCCCATATTGATGTAATTGAAGTTTGAAGTTGTTAATTTAACAGTACCATTCACCCTTTTATGCAGTTCTACTCTTTTGAAAAAGAAATAATTGATTTAACCGATAATTTGTACGCAAAAAACCGATTTTATGAGTTTTTTTAGGAAAATTTGAAAGAATGCATTTTTTTTTATTTCTCATATCTCGCTTGATATTGGTGGAAATTGTAGTCTGTGGTACTCAATAACCAATAGCTTTCTTCTACTATAATTTGTTGCAGAGTTAGTAGGGGGGGGGGGGGGGTATTCACTTTATTTTTCCGCGACTGAACACAGCAAAAAATTAGTGAAAAGAAAAGTAATTAAATTTGTTTTTTGAACAGTTTTACATAATAATTACTGTTTCTTTCTCTCTCTTACTCTTTAAAAAAAATCCACATTAAAATATTATAATCTACAACTGTCATGCTTGCTAGAAATTTTCATTTTATTAGCTCTTATATTTATATTTGTGAACAATTTAATGTAATAATAGAAAATTAGAAGGGTCTAAAAACAATTACTTAAAACACACTTTTATTTCAAAACTATAAGCCTCGCTACAAACAATTGTCTTTGTCAATTCCCTGTGTTTTAAATTAATTATTTGTTTAATAATTTTATTCGATATAAACAGAAGGCAGAAGACAAATGAATTCAAAAGACAAAACAAATAAAACTCCTTTATTTTCAAAATCATATCCCTTTTGTCCTGTTTCAAATTCAATTTAAAAAAAAAACTTTTCGCATCCTCATTTTGAAACTGTCGAATAAATAAATACCCAACTCTTTTTCCTTACCATTAATTAAAACGGTGGGAAAAAGTTCTTGAAATTGTTAAGAGGAATCATATACTGACAGGAACTGCGTCTTTCATGTGATAAAGGCAGTCTGGATAAAGAGTGATTCTTATTGGACGAAAAAGTTTTTCTTCACTGACTGACACAATATTTTTTTATTTTACTGAAATGTTCCAATATGTTTTATTGCATCTGTTTAATATTCTAAATTTAATAGTCGAATAAAGGGTTTATCATTTTTTAAAAGATAATAGCAGAAGATTAACATAGTGTTTTTAAATAAACAAAAGAAAAGAGAAAATTGATGCTTATTACAAGGGAATTCTTTATATTTACCTAATCTATTATATATATATATAATCCAAACGGAAATTTCGTTCCGAACGCCGAGATTTCGAGTTCTACCGCATGGATTTTGACGGAACTTATACCGTTAGATAGGTATCGTTTCAGGGAAGGTTTTAAGCTATAACACATCATTCTACCTAGATTAGTTATAGAATTATTACGGAAAATTCTTTTATATTGAACTTTGTAACTTCATATTTCCTTAAATATCTGGGCTCCTATTGGTCGTAGAGCTTAGTTCTCGCGCCAAAAGTAGCTCCGAGGCACCCAAGCAAACTTTTCCCCGCGATTATTTTGCCGTCTTCCGATTTCCTCTAACTCTATTAGGGGCCCGCGTAGGGCCCCTTTAACATATTTTTCGTAGTAATTTCAGCAATTATCTTACATTATTCGTTAAGACCGCCACCCTCCCGATTCATGTATCTACGGAAAGGTTGCACGAAGGAGTTTCGTTCGGATACGCTTTCGTTAAGAATAGAGTGCGCTCCCTGGTGGTGGAATGTGGAACTAACATAACGCGATATTGTTAAAATTGGGAAATCTAACAATGCGATCTGTTTTAAACTTTGAGATAGTTCATAACACATAATCTATTATCTATTCTATTATATATATATATAAAATCTGTTATCTATTCTATTATCTATTATATATATAAAATCCAAACGGAAATTTCGTTCCGAACGCCTAGATTTCGAGTTCTACTGCATGGATTTTTACGGAACTTATACCGTTAGATAGGTATTGTTTCAGGGAAGGTTTTAAGCTATAACACATTATTCTACCTATATTAGTTTTAGAATTATGACGGAAAATTCTGTTATTTTGGGCGATAAGGTTACCATTTTATTTCTTGGCGAAATTCATCGTTGATAAAAAAAAATTGAAAGGGCTATTAAACCTCGAAAAATAAAAGAAAAACTGTTACTAATTTTATTTAAATGAAAAAAAAGGAAAAAAAAGAAAAAGAAAATCCGTTTCAACGAGTGATAATATTAAAAAACGGAAACATTTAATCAAAACCTGAAAGAAATATTTGTAATGCTTAAAAATTAATTTAATAAGAAATATTACACTTGATACGCAATATTTGGCTCTTTATCGCTTGCGTTAGATATGGAAACGAATCAGAAAATTTGATTAGATGAAATTTTAACGACATTTTCTTTCTGTTCTGCTCTTTTCTTTTTTCTTTTATATCTAATTGTCCCATCACGTGACTTAAAGAAGAAACAAGCAGATGTAATTGTGAGTCACATGTGTAATTACTATTTGTTTCTTTACAATTTTTTATTTTTCTTTTGTCGCCAAACGATGTGATTTTAAGCCAAAAATGCATAAGCGTGACATTAGCTTGAGGATGTTCTCACAAATGGTGTTTTTTTAGGTGAAAGAGATCATTTTTTGGGTACGTTTTCATATTCAATTGTAACTTATATAGATATCAGTTCTTATTTAAAAAATGGAATCGAATGCTTAAATTTCAGTGTGAATCTCTGCCACACATACATATTGTAAAATAATTTCATACTTTTTAAAATGTTTTTCGCCGTAATTCCGAAAGCATGTGATATTTATAAACTCGAACTCAGATCAACGAATATTACCCATTTTATATAAGCAAATATTATTTATTGTTTATTTCATTTTTTCTCAAGTCATATCGCCAATTTCATTTATAGGAAAATTCACAGATTCGAAATCTAGGAAATAAAGATAATTTTTAAGGAAATTTATGTTTTAATACGTTATTACTATCGAAAAATTCAACATTTTGAAAAAAAAAAAAAAAAATACAAGTCTTTTGTAATTCGTCATTTCTTCTTCGTCTTTCTTCGTACTTTCTCCTCTGTTATGTAATATTTCAAATGATATTGGACTAATTTTCGATCATCGATTCACCGCAAAATGGAATATCTAATATAGTATATAAAATAAAGTCTGGATTAGGTGACTAATTAACGCACATCGCAAACTACTGAACCTAAAATCTTGAAAATCGTGGTAAAAATACTTCTTATGACATAGACTTCTGCTAAGAAAGGACTTTCTAAAGTGTCACCCCTAATGGTTTTTGCACGTGGAGGGGGAAAAAATCGAATATAAAAATTATGCGTCAAATGATAGCATATTTTAATGTAGTTTTGTATGCTGAATCGAATGCTACCAAATAAATTTTTATAAGCCAACAGTTCATGGCACATTTCATATTTTTCTAATTTGGCGGTGTCTTTGGCATCTAAACCTCAAAATATCTATCATTACATCCGTTACTCTAGCAACGGAAAAAATTCAAATCAACCCTTTTGGCTAAAAAATAAAAACGGCTCTATGAGTTTGAAATAAAAATGCAAGCATCTTAATTTTTTTAAAAAAATAGTGATTTTATGTAAAATAAAAGGAAAAAAATTACTGAGAATTTAGCGTTATAAAACAAAAATGGAAAATGTACTACTTAGATATTCCGTCGACCAAAAATTTATCGTCAAACTATAAGATTAAATGCCAATAATGGTTGATCGTAAATATCAAATTCACTTGAATTTAAACAAGCTACACGTGTTTACGTCATCAGGTGATTTTAATTTCGACGTTTTATTTGTATTTTTATTAATGTTATACTAATTTATTTGTTATTTCGTTATTTAAAATAAAGATTATGTCAATTTATATAATTTGGCGAATGGTTTGGCGATTTATATAATTTGGCGAAATTGGTCGACGGGATAATAAGTAGTACCAATGAAAATATTTAAGTATGAAAGCAATGTTTGTAACGACTTAAAAATTATTTTCATATATATAAACTCGGTTTATGGCGTCAGATGCCGTCATCCGAAGAATCTACAAAAGTCTTTTTCCATTTTTTCCGGTCATAGGTTCCTCAATGAAAGAAATTGGAATTGGAATAATATTGTGCGATTTATAAATTGCTCCTCGATAAGAAGAAAAAATGGTTACATTTATAACAACCGTGCGCACATTTCGCTGATAGCATTTTTAAAATTCCCAGTAGCAGTAGTTACATTTTGCGTATGTAAATTAAAAATATTTTTTTGTTTTTAATTATGGCATTATTTCCTGCTATTGTTTATCTTTTCAGTTTTTTAAATGAAATTAGTATAAGGCATGCATTTTAAATGAAATGAGTGAAAGGTTTGTGTTTTAAATGAAAATAATAAAATAAGAATATGCTATGAAAACAATCTTTATTGATTTATTATCTGCGCCCGGCTGACATAAAAATATCACAAAAGCCACATATTCATTTTTCTTTGAGTAGTTGCTCATGAGAATTTAAGTTAACCTTCCGTATTCGGATACTTAACATATTGGTGTATTAGCTTTAATGTTGAAAGCATCGTTTATGTTTGAAGCGAAAACTTTACTATTACACAAAATCGCATCATCATCATCTACTATATATTTACAACGGAAATTTGTATTTCATTCCGATTGTTTATAATACTATCGTAGGATATACCACAATTAGTTAGGTAATAATTTTGGAAAGGTTTTAGTGTATACATATTGTTCAAGGGTACTTAGTTATAGAGCAACAGTAAAAGTTCAGAAATTAAGTGAACCTGATTATGAAAGTTTAGCCTTTTTAAAAAAATCTACAGACCATATTTTGTTACAAGTGGCCCTGTTGCATGACTTTTAGGAATGGTGTTAGTATATACGATTTCATTATATGTTGATTAGTTACAGAGGTATTAATTCCTGTTGTCATAACGGTCTCATTACCCGACCATAAGTGCGCTGTTTATAATCAACTAAAACAATTACTTCTTAATTGCTAAATTTTGTCCAACGCTTAAGATAACATTATATCGCAATGGCGTTCGCATCGTTTTCAGTGATGAGCAAGGTCAAGCTGAAGATCCATATTGTTTAAAATACAAGTTCAAATTCACCATTTAGTTTAATCCAAAGTCCATTTGGAAATATTGACCAGCGCAGCGGGCATAGCCTGCTAGTTGATTTATAAATTAGAACGCTAACATTTATTTCAAAATGATTCGATTTAGATAGATAGGCAGGTAGATAGCTATAAGTAAAGTTATTAATGTACTTCGAGGTAGAGTCCTATTCATAGGTCGGGTTATAGCCTACCCGAACCTGAAAATTCTATTTAAAGTTAACCCGACAAGAAAATATTTTTGTCTTAAACCCGAACCTGAAATGAACCCGAAATGGAAGACAGTTAATACTTACTTTAATACAATAAGGAAAGCTATTAATTATAATATAAATTTTGTCTTTTATGTTGAAAAACGCACCCCCCCCCCACCCATGCACACGTATAGAATACCTTAGAAATCAAAAGACAACAAATAAGCTCTTTGAACAAAATCTGACCAACTCTCTAATCTAAGGATGGGAAGTCATTAATTCATATATAGAATAAATATCTTTAAATTGAACAAAAAATAGCTAACAAATTCGAACAACAAAATGACCTCACCTAAAATTTAGAGATGACGCTTTTCATAATTGCTACAGAAAAATTAATTAAATAAATAATTAAAAAAACATCATACTAAATAAAACCCTACTATCAAAAGTCAAATATAATATGAAACAAAAACATATTTAATACTAGAACTACCGGAAATTTGAGTCAAGTTTTATAAAAATATTTCACACCAGAATTTTGATTTAAAACATTATCCCTTTATTACAGAAACTTTGCTACAGAAAAATTAATTAAATAAATAATTAAAAAAACATCATACTAAATAAAACCTACTATGAAAAGTCCAATATAATATGAAACAAAAACATATTTAATACTAGAACTACCGGAAATTTGAGTAAAGTTTTATAAAAATATTTCACACCAGAATTTTGATTTAACACATTATCCCTTTAAGCCCTGACCCACACAATTGTGTGGATGAGACTAAAGTAAAAGAGAATGACTATTTCCTGTTTTTGTGAGATTTAAGGGGGTCCGGGACACAAAAATATCATGTTTCTATCTGAATTAGAACAAAAAATATTAATTTTTTAGTTTTTGTTTGTTTTGAAAATTTAGCTTTCAAGCAATGGCTGTCATGGAAACGACTTCTTGTAAAAATGCGTTTTCCTTCATGATAGGTTTTTTCACCATTTCTCATATTTAAATTCTTATAACTCGAGAACCGTTAAAGATAACGGGTTCAAACTTGGAACATATATTTTTCAATTATTTTACTTTAATTTTGATTTACCATATTTGAAAAAAATATTTACTTTTGAAAAAAATATTTTTAAAAATAAAAGTTACACCACTTTTTTTTTTTTTTTCGTTAAATATTTTTAATTTTTTTTTATAAATTAATATTATTAAAAATTCTGAATCAAAATTAAAACTTATATATTTCTGTTTATTTAAATGAAAAAAAATAAAATTCTATAAATACTATTCCGAGTTATAACTATTTTAATTTAACCCACTTTTTTAATAAATTTAAAATTTAAAATTTTTTTCTAAAACATTAGGAGAAGTTTTATTATGTGATTTTATTTATAAATGATAAGGTTAACCATCACAAAAAAATTCAGAATTTTAACTCAATAAATAAAAATTATTTCAAAATGTGTCCCGGACGCCCTTAAAACCAAATCTGCACATTTATATGAGTTAATTGGCTTCAGATGTTTTGATAATATACAACTAGGGGGCACCAACTACAATAAAGGGTTAGATTTTCTGCTTTTAAAAGACTATATCATCTGACAGCAATGGAGAAAAAGTATGTACTATCTTAATTTCTTTTAAATATAGTTTTTAGTGTTTGCTTAGATTTAATTTTTCTTTTCATATACTTTATTCATGATTTTAATTTATTTTGTCTTTGATAAATTTAATTAGTTTATATAAAAGTTGAAAAACAAATGACCCTCACAATTGTGTGGGTCCGGCATTTACCCTTTCCAAAATAGGTACAATTCCTAATATATAAAATTCTTATTTTTCAGTGATTTTTTTTTAAACTTATGTTTTTAGCAATTTATTTTTTATTAATTACATTTTTAAAGCGGATTAATTTTAAATTAATAGGTTTGTACTATTCATGATTTCTATTTAAAATTGATAGTATTAGATATATAATATGCACATGTAACGAGCTGTATGTTTCTGCTCTGAGTTATAGATGTCATATATAATTTATAAGTTTTATATGAATTATATGCATACCACGAGATAAATTTTTAAGTTTAATAAATTCATTCTATTTTGTCGACACAGCAAGTAAACCACCAGGAATAAATAATAAATTATGGAAAGTTCAGCAAATGCTCGACAGATTCCGTAGTGTCTGCTTGAATTTACCAAGAGATCAGGGAAAATTTTCCATAGATGAGCAGACGATTCTTTTTTTAGGACGTACCCCAGTAAAGAAGTATATAATAAGCAAACCGCACGCTGTTGTAACAGCATCGTCTGAGATAGTTTTAAATTTTGTAGTATAACCAGTGGGAACGTACATCAGAGCTGGTCCACAAGGCTTAGGACCTGCTGTAGTCCTTACTCTGGTTCAGACCTAGTTTTATGTACTTCGATCGGTATTTCAACAAAATACCGCTGCTAGAAAAACTAAAAAAAAGAAATTTGAAGGATCAGGAACAATCCAAACGGAGTGAAAGGCATACCATTTGTCAACGGCTCTTAAGAGGGGTACAAGCATTGAGCACGTCTCAGAAAATAAAATTGTAGTAATCTGTCCAAAAACAAAAATTGTTTCCAACATTTTCATTGTGGCTGATGAAAATTATCTCAATAAACAACAACTTTTTTTGCTTCAAATTTTATTTTAGATATTTGCATACATAATCCCAAACTACACATAGCCCAAAAACGGCTGCATTAAGGTCAAACCCACACGATTGTGCATAACCTTGGAATAACCTGACATCGGGTATTTCTTTTAATATTTTTTTTTCCATCAAATACGATCCTATCAATAAGGGGAAACCACCCAAACTTTCAATTTTTATCAAAAAAACTCCCAGTCTTAAAGGGTTATTTAACGTTTTTCTTCGTTGTACCTTTTAAACTTATTTCATAATCAAATTTCTGGTCTGAATCGAAACATATTTATAAGGTAGCCGTCAAAATGTCGGCTCACGGTAGTTCCAGTGTTAAAGATAAAATGATGGTAGATAAAATTGAAATGCATATAATTTACTCAAAAACTGGAACAAAAAATGGAATGTAGATAACAAATGATAATGAAAATTTGAAAAATCAAAGCGACATGTGAATATCTGATAATTAATCGCCAGAACACCACATGTCGCAAGTTAAAAGTATACACATATAAGAAAAATGTTTGTGTGTAAGTCTGTATGTATGCGATGGCTTCACTGCAAATTTTCAAACACAAAAATAAACACATTTTACAACACTTTTCGTCACTAAATTAACAACACATTAACGTATTTTCAGTTAGAAAACTTCATATTCAAAATATTTTTTGTGTTGTGATTGTGTTCTTAATATGTTGCAAAAGTGTTGCTATCTACAAATGTGTTCTTAATATGTTTCAAAAGTGTTGCTGTTTAAAAATGTGTTCTAAAACTAGTGTTGTTAATTGTGTTGAAATCGTGTTGTAAATAGTGTTGATGAAAATATTTTCTTACAGTAGTGTTGTGCTGCACGACACTTTGTCACCAAATTAACCACTTCGGGACGGGAGCCTTTTGCGAAATTTTTAATCTTTTGTCACCGTTTTTTAAAAACAGAAATTTGTGTTTTCTTGAATCGAGAAAATGCGCTGATTAAATAAGGCAAATTTTTCAGTAAAATTTTACTGGTGAGGAAAAACAAGGATTCTGAACACTTCATGCGGCACGTATACGTGTCGCTCGTCCCCAAGGGGTTAACAACACATTGTAAGTACCACACAATTTAAACACTATAAAACAACACATGTAAAACACTTTCTACATGATGCCTTTAAAATAACACACACGCACACACACACTTAAAACATACTATTTATTAAACCTTTATAACACAATTTTAAAAATGAATGTTTTGAAATGTTTTGAAAACACATTTTCTCCTCTTGTAATTTTTAACAACACTTTTTGCACAATCTTTTTACTTGGCGCAACACATTCACAACACAATCGAAAATGATTTTAGTTAGAAGTGTCAATGTCAATTATTATGTTCGGTTAGTGTTGCAAAAGTGTTTCATGAATTTGCAGTGTGGGCAAATCTACCGCATGAAGAGATTGGACAATTTCGACGAGGACAGATAAAAGCAGATCCGAATGCCCCTGAGACTCAGATTTTTTCTTTTGCGATAATTAGCTGAGATATTAATTCAAAAGCAGTAATGAGCATCGCAAAATGGCGAGCTTCCTTCATTCCGCCAATGCGTTATCTCTTACGTTATCGTTTGGATGGATTTTCTTTTTAAAATATAATACCGTTCAACCTAACCGAACCTGCTGTGCATCAAGAAAAATTATCGTTATCTTGAACCTAATTGAGTTACTGGTCAGGTAAAATCGAGCTACCCGATCACATTTCTAGAAATTTTTCCTGAAATTTTCCGTAACTATCCAGAAATAAAATTTGCAATTTGTAATAATACTTTTTAAGAAAAATTATCGTCATCTTGAACCGAATTGAGTCACGGGTTGGGTAAAATCGAGCTACCCGATCAGATTTCTAGAAATGTTCCGTAACTATCCAGAATAAAAATTTGCAATTTGTAATAACACTTCTCACGAAAAATTATCGTCATCTTGAACCGAATTGAGTTACGGGTCGGATAAATTCGAGCTACCTGATCAGATTTCTAGAAATTTTTCCTGAAATTTTCCGTAAGTATCCAGAACTGAAATTTGCAATTTGTAATAATACTTTTCAAGAAAAACTATCGCCATCATGAACCGAATTGAGTCACGGGTCGGATAAAATCGAGCTACCCGATCAGATGTCTAGAAATTTTCCTTAACTATCTAGAACTAACATTTGCAATCTGTAATAATACTTTTCAAGAAAATTTACTGTCATCCTGAACCGAATTCAGTCACGGTCGAGTAAAATAGAGCTACCCGATCAGATTTCTAGAAATTTTTCCTAAAATATTCCGTAACTATCCAGAACTAAAATTTGCAATTTGTAATAATAGTTTTCAAGAAAAGTTATCGTCATCCTGAACCGAATTGATTTGCGGGTCGGGTAAAATCGAGCTACCCGATCAGATTTCTAGAAATTTTCCGTAACTATCCAGAACTAAAATTTGCAATTTGTAACAATACTTTTCAAGAAAAATTATCGTCTTCTTGAACCGAATTGAGTTACAGGTCGGTTAAATTCGAGCTACCTGATCAGATTTCTAGAAATTTTTCCTGAAATTTTCTGTAACTATCTAGAACTAAAATTTGCAATTTGTAATAAAACTTTTCAAGAAAAATTAGCATCATTCTGAACCGAATTGAGTCACTGGTCGAGTAAAATCGAGCTACCCGATCAGATTTCTAGAAATTTTTCCTGAAATTTTCCGTAATTATCCAGAACTAAAATTTGCAATTTGTAATAATAGCTATTTATGAGTTTTATGATGTAATATATGTGCTGTTTTGAAAAAAAAATGATAAAATGGGTATTAAATCACGAAATATTTTGCTTTCGCTCCCTTTCCCTTCCTTTAATTCCAAGTCAAAAATTTCTAAACTTTTATTGCCACGTCCGAACACTTCACATTAATAAAACTTAAATTTGAATTTAATTTATTATTGTCTCGAAGTTAAGAATTTACTAAAATGATTTAAAAATAGTTTTTTAAAACACAATTTTATTTTTAAATTATATTAGACAAGGAACGTAAGATAATCATTCTTTCTTCTATCTATTTTCTTAATTAACAATTCCCTTAATAATTCTTCTTATTTTGCCATAGACAAAAGCCAGTAGACAGATGCATTCAAAACTAAAAATAGATAAATATCCATTGTTTTCCCTAACTATACCTCTATTGCAGTGCTTAATATTTAATTAAAATTCATTTTCACATCTTCAGTTTAAAACTGGCGAACCAATGCCCAACTCTTTTTACTGACCATTAATTTAAATGACGAAAAAAAAAAATAAATCTTGTGGATTTTGAAGAAGATGAAGCATCTATTGTTTTAGTTAATAATAGGACTATGTCTGTCATGTGACACATGCAGTCGTGTTAAAATTAATGCTTGTTCGACAGAAAAGTTCTTAACTAGTTGATGAGAATATTTTTTTTATTTTCCTGGAAATCTCCAAAACGTTCCATTGCATCTGTTTGATATTTTAAAGTTACTAGATACATTTAAAAAAAAAATATGTATAACAGAAAAATATTACCATAGTTTAATTAAATATTTTTTAAATAACTGAAAAAAGAGAAAGTAATGTTTATTCCAAAGAATTTCGTTACACTTTATGAATTTATTTATAAGTTAGAAAATTTTAATTTATTTTTAAATGATTTGAATATTATGTATCTATATCTATCTTAAAATGAAATTACATATGAAAATTAACCATAAAATTTGTAAGTGTATTATTCAAATATAGTAACTATGATATAAATTTATTTATCTGTCTATCTATCTAGCCTAAATAGGTAAACAACCCTTTTCGTATATGTAAATACCCCGTTTGTTTTAAGATTATGAATTAAAGCAATTTTTATTTCAAAATCTTAAGACTGGAAACAGGCAGATAGATGTCTTTCTTGGTATTTTTTTTCTTCCTTACTTAATTATTTGTAAAAAAAAAAAAAAAAAAAAAAAGAATCAGAATAGACAAAAGCAACAACACAAATACATTCAAAAGTTGAAAAGAGATAAAACTCATTTACTTCCACTAACTGCACTTCTGTTGTCCTGCTACATATTTAAATGAAAAAAGCTTTTCACATTTTTATTTAAAAGCTGGTAAACAAATACCCAACTCTTTTTCCTGACTATTAATTAAAAACAGGAAAAAATCTTGAAGACTTTTAAGAATTGAAAGGATGTACTGTCAAGCAGTTAATAACATATGGACTGCATCCGGCATATGACAAATGCAGCCTGGATAAGATTAATGTCCGTTTCAAAACAGGAAAGATTTAAACCAACTGATGTCAATATATATTTTTTACTTTGCTGAAATGTTCCAATTTTTTTTTTTTTTACTGCATCTGTTTAATATTCAAAAGTTAATAGCTGGGTAAATGTTAATTTTTTAAAAAATATTTTAAAATAATAGAAAAATATTACCATAAACGCATGATTTGTATTGTTTTTCAAATAACTAAAAAAAAAGAGAAAAAATCATGTTCATTGCGAGAGATTTTGTTATAGACCGGGAGTCGATTATGCAGGTCATCACCTCATCGAACTGACGGCTGAGATTCCAGGATTAGGCAGAACTCGATTAGCATATGGGCTAATATCTGAAAACTGGACAATTTCACTCCAGAATTTTTATTTTTTTTAATTAATGTACCAACTTCCAAATACAATTATATACTACGATACATGTTTTGTCATTTGAATGTTGTAGTGTTTTGAGATAAAGAATGTATATTTTATGCGTAGGATAAACTTTTATGAAAGAAAGTGTCTGTTAACACCATAATCAGTGTCTAATAATTGGGATTGAGATGATGGGGACTGAGGGGATATTTTTGTTTTAAAAGCTGCACAGCCATTTTATTGAATCATTTTGAACACATATAAATGATTAAATATTCCATGTGACATTTGTATGTTACATAAATAAAGTTGCAATAAGCTTTTTTTTTTTATATAGATAAAAAATTAAATATGGGGGCATGAATGATGCTATACAAAAATACTCACCCCTTTTCGGAACAAAAACTAAATATTTCTAAAAATGAAACAATGAGAAGAACAACTTACCTTCATCCATGGTGGATAGTTGAACTATAGTTGCTGTTGCAATGGAAATAATTCTGCCAGCGCCACCTAGTGTCCGTTAATCTAAATGTGTGGTTAGAGGGACTGAGATGATGGTCAACCTCAGGGACAAATATATTTACTACAGTATTTTACAATACAATCTATACGAGTAAAGGAGCATTATATTTTCCCATACTATATACATATAGGTAAAATCTATAATAGCAAACGTTAAAAATATTTATAAAAATTTTTACAGCATACATTTAATATTTGTACCTGGGGACAGGGACTGAAATGAGGATTTCGTTTGTTTAAAACTTAAAATTAATTATTTATACATCATCATATGTCCATTTATCATTGGTAATTGTTATAACAAATGTTACAACACTGTAAAAAAACCACTGTAAATTTGCCAGAACAAACTCGATTACAGTGAATGTGCTGTATCTTTCTTTGGTTTCCTGACTATATTAACATGGAAAATACAGTAGTTGCTTAAAATTAGCAGCACAATGTACTGGCAATTTGCTGGCGTCCAAATTGCCAGCACATTGTGCTGTTGATTTTACGCAACTACCGTATTTTCCATGTTAATATAGTCAGGAAACCAAAGAAAGATACAGCACATTCACTGTGATTGAGTTTGTGCGCGAGATGAATAGTACTTTGTACTGTAGAAATGTCGTTTTTTTTTTACAGTGAATATATTACATTTTTCAGTTTTTGGTTTTAGTATAATTAATAGAATATTATTGGCAGTGGACGCAAATTGTCCAATTGTCAGATATTGACCTATATGAGGCATTCTCACAATCTTTTGACTTTACTATATTTTCTGTCCCTGAAAAATAATTTTTATTTTAGTACATATTCTTGGGGTTTTTTTTTTATTTATTATACTAGAAGACATCCCATTGCATGACTGCATAACAATATTAACGAGATAAATAAGTTATGGACGATGTTGGGGGGTCCAAATAAGCGACAAAATTCCTATACCGTCCCGTGTCCCTGGTGCTGATTTTTAAGTTTGGAGCTGTCTGTATAAAATTGTTTCAATAAAAGTTATTCGATGTAATTTTTTTCCGAAACTAGGACTATTTTTTTATGTAAATATGTAGCAAAAAATTAACCTGCACACATTTTTAGGGTTGTTATTATTTTTTTAACTCTGTCCCTGGGTTTTAGATTCCTTACCGCCCCTCTTGCTAAAATTATACAGAAAAATCACTTCAGATGCAGCCAGAGATTTTTTTTTTCAACTTTTTTCTCATGCAGAAGTATGCTGGAAAAATAATGGCTAAAATTCTTTGACAGGAAATTTACTGCAGAATTTAAATCAGCATTTAAATATCAATTTCAAGCATCGTGCCTTTATGGGTAGTCTTACCGTCCCAAGGTTTATTCCTGCGCTTTTCTAGGTAAATTATTATTATTTTTTTTAATCCAATGTAAATAACTGTTTCTAAAAGTCAATGAACACTGTGGCTATCACTTAGTCTTAACATGACTTGCCTAAAAATAGGTGGTAATTTCCCTTACCGTCCCATCCTTACCATTACTTTTTTTTTTCCCTTACCGCCCATTTTTTCCTATACTGTCCCCCTTTTTTTCGTTACCGTCCCTTCTTTAACACTCCTTTAAGACAATGTTGTACCAAAATTTTGTACTAAAAATACTACATTGTTATTAGTTCTTATTTGAATGTCCTGTGGGTACTATGCAAATTCATTACAAGTAAAATTTTAGAAGAAAATAAAAAGTTAGTGATAAAATGGTAAAGAAAATTAAACTCGCAAGTCTAACTTAAACCTCAGTTAAATAAAAAAATCTTCGCTGCTGACCCTTTTTTCTTTATTTTGAATCATTAAGGTATTCGTCTATAAGTTTAAAATGTTTGTTATTTTAGTAAGTTTAATTTCACCAGATTTTTATTTCTGAAAAGTCAAAAGATTGTAAGAATGCCTCATATTAAAATGCCACTGGTCTGCCAAGTCATATCTTGGTGGAAACCACCTGCAGACCCGATTTTAGTGGTTGATTATTAGGTTTATCATCGTGTTTTCCTCCACCCAAAGCTATGAAAACACGGAGAACTGGCAGCAGGGAAACACAATGGTAAACCTACACCAGTGATGCACTAAAATAGGGTTTGCAGGTCTTTTTCACCAAGACATGACTTGGCAGACTAGTTGCATTTTAATATGCAAATCGAGTTTTAACTAATTCTGGAATTTTAGCCCTCAATTCGATGGTTTGCTGCTGCCATCCGGTAAACACCCCTTTTTAATATGAATAACCATATAATATATTTTAATAATAAATAACCATTTCTTTTCTCATTCATTCAAAAGTACTCACAATTTATTTTTACTTTCTTCTATCTTCAATAGAAGAAAGTATTGTAATCGAAATTTTTTGCGACTTCCAGTTTTTGACGAATTTACACGTTTTAGGGGTCAAGAAATCCCCCAAAACATGCTTATAGAAAATGTCTGTCTGTCCGTGTGTTCTGTCGTCATTGTGTTTTCAAAAAGTGTATGAAGTTATGCATATAATTGAACCAAATTTTTATTTTAAGTTTTTGGCTATGGCAAGCTGGTCTTTCCTTCATTTTGAAAAAATCCGCCGAAATGGGGCACTATAATAGCGAATTTTGTACGATTTTGAACATCGTACCATCGAAAAGTGTATGAAGTTATGCATAGAATTAAACTTTTTAAAAAAAAAAGTTTTTGGTTATAGCAAGCAGGTCGTCCCTTAATTTGGAAAAAATCCGCCGGAAAGGGGCACTGTAATAGCAATTTTTGTGCGATTTTGAATATTTTACCATCTAAAAGTGTATGAAGTTATGCATAGAATTGAACTTTTTTTTTGGGGGGGGGGGGGTATATGGCAAGCAGATCCTTGCTTAATTTAGAAAACATCCACCGGTAGGGGAAGCTGTAATAGCGATTTTGGTGCGATTTTTCTGCCATTTTGAATATTGTACCATCGAAAAGTGTATGAAGTTATGCACAGAATTGAACCAAATTTTTTGTGTATGTTTTTGGTCATGGGAAGAAAGTCCTCCCTGAATTTGGAAAAATTCCGCCTGAAGGGGGCGCTGTAATAGCGATTTCCGTGTAATCTTCTTAATTTTTCGTAGTTCTATTGTATGCCAGTGACTCGTGAATCGACGGGAACTTACCATCCTGATAAGCCCACTATTCGCGATTATTCGTGATTTTAATAAATATCATGATCGAGATTAACTTGTTTTTACCACGAATAATTGACTGAAGTAGAAATTTAAGATGAAAGTCAAATTTGATATAGTAGTGAACTATTAAAAATGTAATATTGACATCTGTAACAACCTTTTGAAATACAGTGAAACTTCCTTGAACGGTCACCTCTAAACATCGATAACCTCCGAATACCGGCCACATGTTGATGGAACCAAACACGTTCCATAGCATTAACATTAGTACGGACCTCTAAAAAAGAAATTCTGAACAACGGCCGCTCAAAAGTCACGAGAATTTTTTTTTTTTTTTTTTTTTTTTTTTTTTTTTTTTTTTTTTTTTTTTTTTTTTACAGCTCCTGGTACAATTTTATATTTATTTGCAAACCGAAATGTGAAGCAGATGAAACAAAATTTACTTGATATGGCAATAAACAGAAAATGAAGACATTAATAATGACGGGGAAAATTTAGATAAAATTCTAGAACCGCAGGCATAACAAAATGAAGGCCAGTGAGTTTGTATGCCTGGACCTTTATCCCCCGGACAAAGATCTGGCAATTGATGCCACATTTGATTCCATACGCAGCAAATGGTGGAAAATAGGAGACAGAAGTAGAAAAGTGATGAGGAAGAGGAAATAAAAGAGATTATAGAATCACCCAAAATTTCCAATATTAACACATATACCGAAGATTAGACGAAAATTCATGAAATCCAAAATTTTGCATTAAATCACAATGATGATGAGTCGTATAGCAAAACAAGTCATATTGTTACTTATTTGGAGAAAGCTATTTGCAGGAAAAAACAAAGCAACTGCAAATCACTGATTTTTTAAATGTATTAAAACAATGAGGATTAATTAAAATGACTGCGTATTTATATTTAAACTTATGTAATTTTGATTTTTTTAAACGAAACCTCTGAATTCCAGCCACCTCTGAAGAGCGGTCACTTTTCACCGATCCCACGGGTAACCGCTATTCAGAGGTTACACTGTATTAAAATATGTGAGATAGAAGAAATTTTTGGGATTGGCACATCCAACTAGTTATATATATATAAACAGACTCTTTGTTTTAAGATATTACTAAAAGCAATTTTTATTTTTAAATTGTAAGACTGGAGACAGACGGATAGGTGTCTTTCTTGATATTTTTTTTTTTCCTTACTTAATTATTTGGTGTGTTTTCGGCGTTAACAAAAGCCACAACACAAAAGTTGAAAAGAGATAAAACTCATTTACTTTCACTAACTATACCTCTATTGTCCTGCTTTACATTTAAATAAAAAAACGCTTTTCATATCTTTATTTTAAAGCTGGTGAACTACCCAACTCTTTTTTTTTTACTATTAATTAAAAAGGGGTTAAAACTTGAAGACTTTTGAGAAATGAAAGGATGCACTGTCAAGCGATAATGACATGGACTGCATCCGGCATGTGACAAATGCAGTCTGGATAAGATTAATGGCTTTTTGACAGGAAAGTTTTAAACCGGCTGATGTCAATATATGGGGCATTCTCACAATCTTTTGACTTTTGGGAAAAAAAATCTGGCGAAATTAAACTTGCTAAAATAACATTTTAATCTGATAAACGAATGCCTTAATGATTCAAAATAAATAAAAAAGAGTCAGCAGCGAAAATTTTTTTATTTAACTGAGGTCTAAGTTAAATTTGCGAGTTTAATTTTCCTTACCGTCTTACCTCTATAACTGTTTATTTTCTTCTAAATTTTTACTTATAATGAATTTGCATAGTATAGTACTCATAGGACATTCAAATAAGAAATAATAAAAATGTAGTAATTTTAATGCAGAATTTTTGTATAATATTGTCTTAAAGGGGTGTTAAAGAAGGGACGGTAGAGTAAAAAAAGGGGATGGTATAGGAAAAAAGGGACGAAATGGTAAAAAAAGGGACGAAATGATAAAAAAAGAGACGGTAAGGATGGAACGGTAAGGAAAATTACCACCTATTTTTAGGAAAATCATGTTAAGACTAAGTGATAGCCACAATGTTCATTGATTTTTAGAAACAGTTGTTAACATTGGATTAAATTAATTTTTTTTAATTTACCTCGAAAAGTGCAGGAATAAACCTTGAGAACGGTAAGACTACCAATAAAGCCACGGTACTTGAAATTGGTATTTAAATGCTGATTTATATTCTGCAGTAAATTTCCTGTCAAAGAATTTTAGATATTCTTTCTCTAGCATACTTCTGCATGAGCAAAAACTTGAAAAAAATTCTATCGCCGCATCTGAAGTGATTTTCTGTATAGTTTTAGAAGAGGGATGGTAAGGAATCTAAAACCCAGGGACAGAGTTCAAAAAATAATATCAACCCTAAAAATGTGTGCAGGTTAATTTTTAGCTACATATTTATATAAAACAATAGTTCCAGTTTCAGAAAAAAATTACATCGAATTATTTTTATTGAAACAATTTTATCCAGACAGCTCCAAACTTCAAAATCAGCATCAGGGACAAGGGACGGTAGGTGAGTTTTCCATGTGTTTGGACCCCCAACATAGTCCAAAACTTATTTATCTCGTTAATATTGTTGTGCAATCATGCATTGGGATGTTCCCAAGTATATGATATAAAAAGAACACAAAAAAGTGTATTAAATAAAAAATTATTATTCAGGGACATGAAAGTCAAAAGATTGTGAGAATGCCCCATATATATTTTTATATATATTGACATATTTTTATATACTTATATATATATTGATATATATATATTTACTGAAATGTTCCAATTTGTTTTGCAGCATCTGTTTAATATTCAAAAGCTAATAGCAGAATAAATATTATTATTATTATTATTATTAAGGTAAAAGAAAAATATTACCATAAATGCATGATTTGTATTGTTTTTTAAACAGCTAAAAGGAAAGAAAAATTAGCGTCCATTGCGAAAGATTTTGTTACTTTTCTAATTTATTTAATAAGTTGAGTAAGTCTAAATTTTCTTTGAAATCGACAAAATTTATTTCAAATAAATGATTTGAATATACTTGTGTGTGGGTGTGTATACCCATGGCTAGCTTCAGAAAAGCCGTGGTATACCTCGTACTCATTTTCCTAATTTTATAATGCTTTTAACCCTTTTTGACATTACCATGACATAAGTATAAAAAGTAATATTTTGACAATGTGACCTTAAATAATTGTATGCTCTTATTCTTATATTACGTCTTCCATTCCTTTATTTCAGAATTTTTAAGTACCTTATTGTAGAAACAAATTGTAAACTTTTAAGGATAAATATGAAAAAAATATATAGTCTGCCGTTATATCGCTCATTCGGATATATTGCTCTTTCATTGTGTCTGTACGACGATCGTCCCAAACGTAATTTTTAATTTTTTAGCATCAGTTATTTTATAAAGAAATAGAAATAGTTGCCTAACTTAATGGCAGAAATGTTGTTATTAAATAAGACAGAAAATTTCTGATCAAAAGCACTGGTAGGGAAAATTGAGGATTGTACGTGCCCTATACGTCACGTTACGTGACGCTCATCGCAAAGGGGTTCACCCCAGCTTTCAGTACTTTTTATATATGTCAATTATATTAAATGTAATTCTCTTTACTCTAGTTAATTTCAAGATAACCTTATGCGTATAAACTGACGTTTTAGAGAGAAATATAAAGTATTTACTTTCGATACCTACTTTACTTTTCGATTTTACTTTTCGATTCCATGTGATAATAAAGCGTTTGAAAAGGGAATCTGTGTACCTTCTATGTAAAAAGTACCCGGAGATGTTAAATAAAACACAAAAAAATTAAAACTTAAAATTACACTATGTGAAAATTACTTAAAAGATGAAAAAATATTTAAAAGGTGTTAAATTACTTTAATATCCTTAGTACTTTCAACTATATACATAACCTTCGTCAGAGAATACAAAAATACAAGTGTCTTATTTTCAAATTTCACGTAGTATAAGTAAAATAAGACGCTTGTATTTTTGTATCCTCTGACGAAGGCTATGTATATGTGGAGATTTCGCAAGCAGCGCCTGCATTCGACTGAGTGTCTCCCGTATTTTCCGCTTCGAGATTAAAAAGGAAACGAGCTTTTACGAAGCTGTGTGAAGTGAAGATACAGAAGAGGTAAAGAGAACGAAATGAGTTCTACGACGGAAGGTTTTGTTAAAAAAGAACGGAATATATTACGGTGAAATAAGATTGAATATTTACACGACGTAAGAAAATCATAGAAGTATTCAACGACGTTTATGCCTTTAAGTAATTAAAGAACGAGAAGAGTGTTCATATCTGTATTTTTTGTGTATGTATTCGTCTCAATAAATGTCAGTGTTCGTCCTAAAAGTGAGTTGTGAGTTAAGTATGGAGTCTCGCCCCCATAAATTGGAGTCAGAAGTGACAGTTAACCCATCAATATGATTAATTAGAGTTATTCATCCTACATATTCAAGCCGGATATTCTTCTAACGGTGAGTTCATTGCTATTATTTTATTATGAAGTTAGTTGAAATACCAGAACTGGAAGTTGCGTTTAAAAACGAACGAACGCATAAAATTAAATTGCTTCATAAATTCCTATTTGATGCTGACGGTGATCGCTCTAATAGAAAGAGAATACGTGATTTTACTGGTTTCGGTTTTCAAACCGACAGCACCGAATTCAAAAATAAAATAACTAAAGTTCAAACTGATTTTTCATTAAATGATCTGATTACAGTGTGCAATCTACTTTGTATTGATAATGAGGGATCTTTAAACGATCTCGCAACCCGATTAGTGACATACCTTTCAGACTTGATTTTACTACAAAGTAATATTATACAAAATGAAAGTGACACCGACTCGGAACCCGAACTGCCTTCAAATAATATGACTTCAAGTAATAACACTGAATTATCAAATTTTGACAAACAACAGCAATTTCCAGTTCAAAGTTTTATGCAATCGTCTATTAATTTTACTGATATTGAAAGTGTAATACCTCCTTTCGATGGTAGTTCTTTTAGTGATATACAGGTATGGTTTAATAATTTTGAGGATGTTACTAATATGTTTAATTTATCTGACTTTCATAAATTCATATTTTGTAAAAGATCATTACGAGGTAAACCCAGTTATTAGCACAAACAGAATTTCATATTAATTCATATGACAAACTTAAACAACTCTTAATATCAGAATTTAGCACCACTTATAATTCTGCCGAGTTACATGATAGATTAAATAAACGAAAATTGCAAGAAAATGAATCAATAGAAGAATATTTTCTTATCATGAAACAAATATGCTCGCGTGGTAAAATCGAGGATTCCGCATTAATGCAATACATCATAAATGGTATACCCGAACCGGTTTTCAGAAAATCAATGTTATATGGATGCCAATCCATTGTAGAATTCAAGCAAAAGCTCAAAATTTATGACAAAATTCGACATGACTTTGAGAACACTAAATTTCGTAAAGTCAAACCTGAAATGCCAATGAAAGATAAATCCTTTCGACCAAAATCTGATCTTTTTTGCTTTAATTGTGGTTTGTCGAATCATAAAAGTAGCCAATGCAGACATAAAGATAAAGGCCCTCGTTGTTTTAATTGTTCGAATTTTGGCCATAAATCGGCTCAATGTGATCAACCAAGGAGGCCTAGAGTTAAGTCAGAACCCTCCAATGTTTCCACTGTCACGTCGAACACTTTCATGACCAAACAAGTCATTATTTCGTCTGTAAATGTTACATCATTGGTAGACACAGGTAGTGAAAGAAGTTTACTAAAGGAAAGTATTTATCGCAAACTCCCTACAATTTCGAACCTTGAACATTCAACTATCACATTAACTGGATTAGGAAATACTATAATCAAACCCCTAGGTTTTTTCTCTACGAACATTATGATAGATGATTTTAATTATACAACTAATGTTTATGTAGTCCCAGATTATTCCATATCTTTTGATCTTATTATTGGTACAGATATCATTCAACAAAGTATTTTAACAATTTCTGGAAATAATATTTCGATGCAAAAAATCGAGAAAAATGACGATACGTCCAATAATTTTTTGATTAATATTGCTCATGTGTTAGACGATCTTAATCTTGATTTATCTCATATTACCGATGAAACAATACGTTTAAAAATTTCAGAACTTATTCAAAATTATTCTCCTAAAAAAATAAAGACAACTGATGTTAAATTATCAATTCATCTGGAAAACGAAGAACCTGTTACTTGTCCTCCCAGGCGCTTGGCGCAAATAGAGAAAAACTTCGTCGAAAAACAAATTTCTGAGTGGCTCGAAAAAGGAATTATTCGTAAAAGCACTAGTAATTTTTCATCACCTATTGTCCTAGTAAAAAAGAAAGATGGTTCATATAGATTGTGTATTGACTATAGGAAGTTAAATTCTAAAACACATAAACAACGTTTTCCCCTCCCAGTAATTGATGACATTATTGATCAGTTGCATTCTGCAAAAGTATTTACTACTCTTGACCTTAAAAATGCTTTTTTTCATGTCGAAGTAGAAGAAAATAGTAGAAAATATACTTCTTTCGTAACACATTCTGGTCAATTTGAATTCTTATATATGAATTATGGCCTTAGCGATGCACCGTTAGTGTTTCAAAGATATATTTATAACGTTTTTCGAGATCTCATTAATGAAAAAGTACTTATTGTCTATATGGATGACTTCATAATACCAGCTGAAAACGAAGTCGAAGGACTCCAGAAATTACAACGCGTCCTTACAACTGCATCCGAATATGGTTTAGAACTGAATCTCAAAAAATGCCACTTTCTACAACGAGAAATTGATTTTTTGGGTTACCACATTAAAAATGGTCAACTGCACCCATCCCCCTTAAAAACTAAAGCTGTCCTTAATTTCCCAGAACCTAAAAGTATAAAAGATGTACATTCATTTGTCGGACTAACTTCATATTTTCGTAAATTCATTCAAGATTACTCTTTAATAGCTAAGCCTTTAACAGATCTTCTTAGAAAGGACACTAAATTTCACTTTGGCGACCAGCAACGAAATGCATTTAATCAGCTGAAACACATCCTTTCTTCAGGTCCTGTTTTAAGCATTTATAACCCTAGTAACGAAACAGAAGTTTACTGTGATGCATCTATTGACGGTTACGGAGCAGTCCTCCTTCAAAAGTCTTCTATTGACAATCAATTTCACCCTGTCTATTTTATGAGCAAAAAAACCACAGATGCCGAACGTAAATATTCGAGTTATGACTTAGAAGTTTTAGCTGTCATAGAAGCCCTTAAAAAATTTCGCGTTTACATTCTAGGTATTCCTTTCAAGATAGTCACAGATTGCAACGCATTCGCCCTTACTATGAATAAAAAAGATCTTTGCACCAAGATTGCTCGATGGGCTTTAATGTTAGCCGACTATAACTATACAATCGAACACAGACAAGGTACACGCATGCGCCATGTCGACGCTTTAAGTAGAAATCCAATATGTATGGTCATTCAAGATAGTTTTACTACCAAAATCATACAATCACAGAACACTGACGAACATATACAGGCCATCAAAGAAATTTTGAAAACAAAGCCATATGACAACTATTTCCTTAAAAATAATGTTCTCTATAAAAATCATAAAGGTATCGATCTGATAGTTGTGCCGGATGAAATGCAGCTAAATGTCATTAAACACGTTCATGACAAAGGACATTTTGGCCGTAAACGCTGTGAAGAACTCCTTAACGAAGAATTTCTCATCCCTAATATGTCAAATAAAATTGATAAAATTATAGCGAATTGTGTAACATGCCTTTTGTATAATCGCAAACGTGGCAAACAAGAAGGTGAATTACATCCCTTACCTAAAGAAGAGACTCCTCTCCAAACCTACCACATTGATCATTTAGGCCCTCTTGAAACAACCAACAAAAATTATAAACATATTTTGTCTTTAATAGACGCATTTACTAAATTCGTCTGGTTGTATCCATGTAAAAGTACTTCTGCTACCGAAGTTATATCAAAACTACGACAACAAAGTCATACTTTTGGCAATCCTTCCATTATCATTAGCGATAAAGGTCCTGCATTTACAAGCAAAGAATTTGCTGATTATTGTCAAGATGAAAATATAAAGCACGAGACAGTTACAACTGGCCTTCCCCGTGCCAATGGTCAAGTAGAGCGACTTAATTCGACCATAATTTCTGTAATCTCTAAAATGTCCAAAGACGAACCGACCAAATGGTTTAAACATGTTCCTAAAGTTCAACAAGTCATTAATTCAACTTACCAAAGAAGCATTAAGAGAACACCGTTTGAAATATTATTTGGTACAAAAATGAAACAGAAAGAAGATGTACAAATTATTGACCTCTTAAACAGTGCAGTCGAAGAACAATTCATGAAAGACAGAGAAGAGCTCCGTAAAGAAGCCAAGAAGAATATTCTGGAAATTCAACAAGAAAACCGCAAACACTATAATTTACGACGTAAGAAACCCCGTAAGTACAAGCTTGGTGACCTTGTAGCAATTAAGAGAACCCAGCAAGGACCAGGTTTAAAGTTGAAATCTAAATTCTTAGGTCCGTATAAAGTAATCAAAGTGAAGTCTAATGACACCTACGACGTAACGAAAATCTCATCAACTGAAGGACCGATAAATACTAGCTCCTGTGCTGAATACATGAAACCTTGGCCTGACGATAACTGAAACTTCAAAAACATTTTTTTTAAAATCTTTTCTTCTTATGTGTCCTATAAACATTTTACAAGTCACTGCTTTCAAAGAAATCCCTATATGATGTTACGCTACTTCAACTATGATGTGCAGATTAATTTTTTTTCTTTTCCCCTAAGAACAGTTACTGGTTTTTGTTTTTTGTTTTTCAGATTCTATTTTACCACATGTCGCTGCGGCAGCTCCAGATGTCAGGACGGCCGCTTGTGGAGATTTCGCAAGCAGCGCCTGCATTCGACTGAGTGTCTCCCGTATTTTCCGCTTCGAGATTAAAAAGGAAACGAGCTTTTACGAAGCTGTGTGAAGTGAAGATACAGAAGAGGTAAAGAGAACGAAATGAGTTCTACGACGGAAGGTTTTGTTAAAAAAGAACGGAATATATTACGGTGAAATAAGATTGAATATTTACACGACGTAAGAAAATCATAGAAGTATTCAACGACGTTTATGCCTTTAAGTAATTAAAGAACGAGAAGAGTGTTCATATCTGTATTTTTTGTGTATGTATTCGTCTCAATAAATGTCAGTGTTCGTCCTAAAAGTGAGTTGTGAGTTAAGTATGGAGTCTCGCCCCCATATATATAGTTGAAAGTACTAAGGATATTAAAGTAATTTAACACCTTTTCAATATTTTTTCATCTTTTAAGTAATCTGCACATAGTGTAATTTTAAGTTTAACTTTTTAAAGATGATTCTATTTATTTATTTGCTGACAGAAGAAAATTATTTTTCATCAAAATTCATTTTGCCACCTACAAAGTAGACCCTTGTCGCGTAATATAACTATGCTAACACAGGACCTAGTCTTCCATGCTTTTTAGGTAGGTAGATTTTGGCATGGTCTTTAGCTCCTTCTGCGAATTTACTTTTATGGCCTCAGTTGACTAAAACCATTTTCCTCGATGTGATTTAGCAATTTCCGTCAATAAACGGAAATGTACTCGAGGTCTTTTGTGCTGCCTTGTATGTAATATGTGGAATTTAAACACACCGAGTAATAGGCAAAAGATAAGTTTAATTTAAAAACGCTACGACAAATTGAAACGCATTTCCAGCAATTATTGTTAATAGGCAGCACTGTAAACAATTTTTTTCTGTTTCCCTGTAAATGAACAATGAATTCTATGCGAATCTTATTCTATAGTAAGCCTTGTGTAGGGCACCTCAGTGATATATATATAAATTTCAATATTTTTGAAATAGTGTAACATCATCAAAATACATTACAAACGATTTTTTTTCCATTGACCATAATGTAACGCAATTCTTTTGAGCATCCCTGTAAATGAACTATAAATTCTACATACTTCATTTTCAATAAGGAACATGCTATAATAAACCTCATTAACATATATCAATTGCATAGCAATTCAAGTACATTTACGGGAGTTAGAGCGCGGACAGACAGACAAACCGAATTCATAAACAGTTTTAGGTGCGTTCGTAGTTATATAAATGCGTAGCGACTATAGATGCAATCTGGTCTGTTCGTCTGCGACACATATAACGGTGCAGAAACTAACCAACCGAATGGTTGGAAATTTAATACGTACGGTCGTTGCAGAACTTTGTCAGGTTATTTTAAATTTTATGAAAATCGAATCAAAACTTAAAAAGATATTAATAAAAGTTTTCTCCATTCTATTAAATCCTATCATATGTAATTAATTCAATGATATCCCATGACAGGTAATGATTCTAAGTTAGCATGGTGATTACATCATATTTAAAATGGAATCCTATTATTTCCGTGTTATTGAATTTAATTAGAATCATAATAAATTTTGTATTCATGCATTTTTGCATAAAACTGCAACAGCTATTGCACCAAGATCTGAATATTTATAAAAACCAGTTATAGTACATACGCACCTCATTTGCAGCGTTTGACGTACAATTTCAGACTTGTTCAACTATGTTGAAAAATGTTAAAAACATACAAACGAATTGATATTAATTTAATCGGTTAAAAAGGCATCAAAATGTCTTCTCGAAGGAAGGCTTCGTAGCTTTGCTATTTTATTGGAACTGTATAGTTTAGAAATCTGAGACTAGCCAATCAAGATAAGACTTCCTTTTTTTTAAGTTTGGGAAATTTAAAGAGCTTAGATAATCAGAAAAGATAATTTCGTCCTCTAGGAATTGTAAGAAAAATAAAAAGTTACGGCACGAAAAAGATTTGAACAGAAGAATTTTCAATCGTAACTTCTTTAATCTTTTATCCCAAAACTTTTTGTTTAGCAATAAAATATTATTATTACGATATTAAAGATGAAAATGTATGCTAAACAGAAACATTTTTAACGAACTACAAAGAAAGAATTTTATTCAATGGGGAATCAGTACGCTTTTAAATGTTTATTTACGAATAATGTATGAATGGATGTTTCAAATGATGAATTCAGTGGGGTGGTCGGGAGTTACACCCCCTCCCCCAGAAACATTAAAGTGTATCTCTTGGAAGATTTGAGATTTAGTGTTTGGCAATGATTTAAAAGTGTGAATCGCCCCTCCTTTCAACCGGAGCTAAAATTCCCTCACGGAGAAAATGTCTGAACTGAACATTGGATGCTTCGATTTTGTTTTTGTTTTTAACACTTTCCAACGTAATTGAAAAAAAGTTTATGAGTCTGTCCGTGCTCTAACTCGCGTAAATATACTCAGATTTTCATGTAATTGATATACGTTATTGATTGCCGTAGTATGTTCAATTTTGCAAACGAAGTGTGCAGCAATCATAGTTCATTTACAGGGGCGCTCAAAAGTACTCGGTTACATTATGGTCTATACGAAAAAATCCTTCGCGGTGTTTTTGAATAGTGTTAGGGTAAAGTGCCTAATTTCGTTCCCTTTTACTTCTCTGGTTCTGCGAAAGTGACGCCACTTATCACGCAATGCACAGAGAACGGAAGGTAAAAGGGGTCAGTAGTGAAAGTTTCGTTCGCCAAAACGCATACATATATTAAAGACGCCGGATTTCCTATTTTTAGAAAACCTGAGTTCTTATTGCGTCGTTTGTAGAACTTATTTACTGTACTGTAAGTATTTATTTCTTATACATTGCATGTATCTTACGTAGGTAAGATGCTGACAGTAGCATACAGTGAGTTTTAGGATGCTCAGTTCATCTTACGGGAACTGAAGCTCCGCCATATTGTGAAGTAGCGTGGTCCTAACTTGTCCCCCTTGTTGTTCTTATTTTCGTCTCGGGGACAAAATTCGAAATGCTTTTTCATGACATTTTTTTCAATTTTTTCCTCATGTTTGGAGGGTTAATGTTTCGTTATGTTATTCTCCACTGATAATTAGTACATTTCTTTGTGCCTTAATTTAATGTAAATTAAATTACTTACACATTTAGAAATAAATTTTGATTTAGTTATAAGTTAAGACTAAGTTAAGTATTGGAATTTTTTGAATGGGACGAAATTGGGACTATTTTTTTTCCTTTTTCCGTATATAGATACTTTTGAAAAAACAATTTTTCGCATTAATTATTTTGTACGATATTTGCCTTTGTTTCTATGTGCGTGGATACTTACTTATGCTATATAAAATCCAAATTTGGTAGGTTACTGAAAGTTACAGCATTTAGAGCCTAAAAGTGACTGGGGGGGACGAAAATAGGGCATCTTACCTTACTCAGTTTTAAACGTAATGAAATTTATATACATTATTAAGGAGCAATAGACCTTGATTACTATAGAATATGAGTAGCACTTACGGAACGCTTAATGGGGAACTCAACAGCATTCCGTTATATTATGTTATGGTCGATGAAGAAAATCTTTTTCGCCGTTTACTCTGTTACAAACGTAATGAAATTGATATGAATTACTGAGGTGCACTAAAACATATTTCCTGTAAAATATGAGATGTAAAGCATTTATCGTTAATTTACAGGGTTACACAAAAGAGTCCAGTTACATAATGGTCTACGGGGGGAAACTGTTCGCAGCCTATTTTAATTATGTTGCACGATTCAAAGATGATACTATTTATATACAGGGTGTCCTAAACGCATGGTACATACGTTAGGGGGTGATAGAACACAACTAGACAAGCACAAATCGCCATACAATCCATGGTCGAAACGCAAGCCGTTAAAAAGCTAGAGCACGAGACATACTGTGCCACAAAATGAAGAGAAAGTAGATAGACAGCAATGGAATAAAAGGAAACCGATAATATGAAGAAAAACATTTTATTGAACAAAATGAAAGTAAACAACACATACGTCCCCCCTCACAGCAACTGCTCAAAATTGCAGCCGCCAACAGTAACGCAGGCTTCACACCGTCGATGGAGTGATCACCGTACATTGGCGAAAACACCTGGCATCTCTCGTATGGTGTCAGCAGCTACGATATCCGGGAAACGAGGTCTTCAACGGAATCTATGGAACCATCATCGTAGATGAGGCTCTTCATGTGACCCCAGAAGAAAAAGTCCAGACATAACAAATCGGCTGAGCGGGCTGTCCAGTTGATTGGTACAACCTTTGGGCTTCCCTTGCATTGCAGTCTGCCGCTCCGGACATGTAATGCATCTCGGTCTTCTCCTAATTTGAGTACGCATCCATTTTATCGATGATCCACAGAACGAATGAAGACAGCTGCGGCTAACAGCCTTTTTATTGCGGTCGCTGGGAGGCGACCTCTAGCGCTTTACAGTTTGCGTTCCGACCATGGATTGTATGGTTTGTGCTTGTCTAGTTGTATTCTATTACCTCTTAACATATGCACCATGAGTTTAGGGACACCCTGTATACATACTACAAGATGCTTGCAGTTGAATATGATTCGCATTGCATTTATCACTCCTTCACTTTACCTAGAGATACTTAAAAGATTTCAGATACAATACTGTATCTGAAGTATTGTCTATTTGGGATAATTGCTGAAAGTGCGTTTTCGGTTATGGTACACGTTTCGCGGTTAATTAAATTTTTCCGTACTACATGATGTGTATAAATTCTGTTACACAGAGTTACACAAAAGAATTCGTAAGCATTACTGAGAATAGACGTGAATTGCTTAAAGGTGTTTTTTATTTGAGTTATGCATTTTAAAGCTCAGCTATAATTAGTATACTAAAATATGTTTGTAGCGTTTAAATAAAATCATATACAGAGCTATGCAAAAAACTGGATACATGGTCGCCTATGCATAGTAATTCCTGGAAGTGCGAGTTCAGTATAGTTTTAAGAGGGTTTTTACTTGAATTAAATTTCAGCTTAATATGTGGCAAACATGTGTGGCCTATAAAAATCTGTGGGTAATATTCAGAGCTGTACAAAAGAATTCAAGTGCGTTTTCGCCTATTGTTAGAAATTGCTAAAGGTGAATTTTAAACTATGTTAGGCTTTCTCTAACTAAACTAAACTGTAGCATAATATGTAGAATATACAGGGTGATTCAAAAAAGATGGGAAAAATTTTAAGAGGTGATAGTACACACCCAAACAAACATTTTGTATCAAAGAATGCATGGTCGAAAACTAAAGGTAAAAAAGTTAGAGGGCGCCAAAAGTTATGTTCTTATACGAGGCAAAAACACACAATGAACGATTAAGTTAAGTTACGAAAACAAATTTAATGGCATCTTATTACAATAAGTGCTCAAAACATTGACCGGCAGCTGTTATGCACGCAGTACAACGACGAAGAACAGATTGGCGAATTTTCTGAAACACACCAGGCATATCGCGAACTTCTCCTACAGCAGCCGAAAGCTTGGCGACAAGTTCTTCTGCGGATTCAATGGGAGTCTCATACACAAGAGCCTTTAGCTGTCCCCACAAAAAAAAAATCGAGACATGAAAGATCTGGCGAGCGCGGTGGTGCCTGGTGTGTTTCAAAAAATTCGCCAATCTGTTCTTCGCCGTTGTACTGCGTGCATAACAGCTGCCAGTCAATGTTTTGAGCACTTATTGTAATCGAATGCCATTAAATTTGTTTTCGTAACTTAACTTAATCGTTCATTGTGTGTTTTTGTCGCGTATAAGAACATAACTTTTGGCGCCCTCTAACTTTTTTACGTTTAGTTTTCGACCATGCATTCTTTGATACAAAATGTTTGTTTGGGTGTGTACTATCACCTCTTAAAATTTTTCCCATCTTTTTTGAATCACCCTGTGTACAAACATATAGATCATTAAGATAGAAGCGTTATAAATACCGGAAGATCAAACTTGGGATTTCGGGTTACAGAACTACCCAGTGTACAGAACATAGGTGAAAACAATTTGTAATTGAAAACTCTAATAGCTTTTTTTTTTCCAATTCCTACTATTAGTTCACACTCTCCCTATATATATTTATTTATTTATATATCTTGTTCAAATTTTCAATCGTTAATAAAATACTTATTATTCACCCTATCAAGTTGAAATACATTTTTTTCAACTTGTACTGGATGGCAATTGATGTTAATACGGTTTTTTTTAAATAATAATTCATTCATTAAATTTTAATTAATTAATTTTAGTTTTACATAGGAGACAAAATGGCGGCCATTGGTTATTGAAGCATTTAATGCATCTTCATATCTATAAGAGGGGTTACCATGGGGGGACCCTGTTCTGTCGCCAAATACCGCCAAGTTTGTCGCCAACTTGGCGATATATCGCCAAATTTGTCGACCAAAATGAGTCGCCAAAAGTGACGCCAACTTGGCGATATCTCGATAATATTTCGCCAAATTCACACAGAGTTCCATTGTAAACCTACTTGCTTAGAGAAAATCAACAAATTGAGATATTTTAATGCAACAAAAACTAGTATTAGCTTAAGGGATTATATTAAATTTTTCTTTGATGACCTAAGTAGGAATTGACTTTAGAAACAAAATTTTTATATTACTTGTTATTTTACATTTATTATACGATTGATTTTTTGATTAAAATATATAGGGTGTTATCTTTTTTTGACTGGCTTTACAGTTATTTTTCCTAGATAAATTATCAAAGATTTGTGGCAGAAAATGTCTTTGGGACAGTTCATGTGACTTTAAAATTGTCTTTATTTGAAGGAAATTGGCTTGAACCCCATAAGCCCCTCCTGTTCCTAAGTACCTGAGCCAAATCTGTATTCATTAATAGATTCTAAAACTCTAAAATTCACCAATCAAATTCACAACACGAATTATTTTTGTTCATTGTACTATATATCACTTTCATTTTCTTTAGATAGGACTAAGTTTCACCTAATTAAAGTGCACTTGCGAAAGTTTTAATGCTTTTCTTTTGTTATTTCTCCCTGTTTCCAATTAGGCGAACACGAACATCTTACTTCTTTAGAAAATATTTTAAAAGCAGAACACAAAATCTTGAATAAATAGGAAGAAATAAGTATTGTAGACGCATAGAATTCCGTCGTGAAAACATATAAATTTAAATGCAGAACGCACATTCTTGAATAAATAGGAAGTAATAAGTACTGCAGACGCAATGAATTCCGTCGTGAAAGTATATAAATTTAAATGCATGCTAATGGATTTATTTTCCTTTCTAATGCCATTACATTCCAGCAGGTCTACTCTTTGAATTTCAATTCTGCTATACTCTTTGCATTACAGTCTCTTTTCAGTTATTTGTTTCATTATTTTTACTTGAGCTTTCATAAAAAACAAAACAAAACATAAATAAAAAAGAAAGAAAAACCATGCGTACGGCATAGAATATGAAACACTTTCCAACACATTCAGAATACTAAAACATAACTTCACAGTTTTTAATAAGGTTAATAAGGTGAAAGTTCACGCCTAAATGAACAATTTGGAAAATGCATAACGCATTTGAAAACCTGATTTCTGCTATTACCATGAATAGTCGTTAAAATATAAGATTTTTTTAAAGCCCTGTATAGGATCTATAGATATGTATGCATACTACATAGTATGCTAAAAGTTAGTTCAGTTAAACGCATAGCACAGTTGAAAATTTCCATTCAGTAATTTCCGCCAATAAACGGATGTTGTTGAGAACTTTTGTGCGACCCTGTATATGATCTATAGAATTTATACACACCAAGTCATATTTAAAAAATAGTTAAATGTAAAAACGCATCTGAAAACGCACTTCCAGCAATTATTGTTCGCAGGCTTCAATAGTTCAATTATTGCTCATCGTCTTCTATAGCCAAATTCTTTTGTGTCCCTGTAAATAAACGTTAAATTCTAATGCACGCCAAATTCTATAGTAGTAATCTTGTAGAACGCCTCAGTGATGTTTATTCATTCCAATATGTTTAAAATACTGTAATATCATTAAAGTACAAAGCAAACGATTTTTCTTCATAGATCACAATGTAACGGAATTCTTTTTTATACTGTAAATGAAACGAAAATGCTATACACTTCATTTTCAAAGCGATAGTGAACCCCAATAACATATATCCATTTCAGGGCCATCGGACTATATTTACGCGAGTTAGAGCATGGAAAAACGCATGGACAATCCGAATTCATAAACACCTTTCAACTATGTTGGAAAGTGTAAATAAAAAGAAATTTTACTTCAGGTCTTAGATACTAAAACAATATTTGAACCCACGAAAAATATTTTAAAAATATAAAAAAATTAATATTTTCTCAAAAAATTGTTATTACGGATTATTGAAATAAGAAACATAAATATAAAAAAATTAAACAAGAAAGGAAAATCATGCGCAAAGCATAGATTATGAAACACTTTCCAGCACTTCCAGAATACCTTAACAATACTTCGCTGTTTAATAAAGTAAATACCATAACTAAGTAATCGTTTTAGAAAACGTATAATATATTTAAAAACAGCATTCAACAATTCCATAGCCGAAAAAGTACTTCAATTCTTTTGTGCAGCCAGCCCTGTATTTTATCGATAAATTTATGTATATTCTACATATATGTTAAAATTTATTTTAGTAATAAAACGCATAATAAGGTTAAAACTTACCGTCAGCAACTTTTATCAATAGGTGGAAAAGTACTTCAATTCTTTTGTAAAGTCCTGTATATCACCTACAGATTTTTATACACGCCACGAATTAAGCTAAGATTTAATTCAGGCTTAAAATTACTGGAATCACACTTTTAGAAATTATAATCCATAAATCCAGTTCTTTGTGTGGTCCTGTATATGATTTTATTTATAGTGTAAAAAACCTCTTAGTATACTAAATAAAGTTCAGCTTGAAAATACATATCTCAATTAAGAATCACCTTTAAGCAATTCACGCTTATATTCAATAATGCTGTTCAATAATGCGCAACGAATTCTTTTGTGTAACCCTGTATATGATTTATAGTATTTATATGAATCCCGTAGTATGCAAAATTTAGTTAAACATAAAAACGCATATCATAGCTGAAAACGCACTTCCAGCAATTACCGTTAATAGACAGTTCTTTGGAATTTGGATACAGTACTGTATTCGAAATCTTTTGTGTGTCCCTCTAAATGAATTGTAAATGATATTTATATCATATTCTACAGCAAGTATCTTGTAGTAAACTTCAGTAATGTATATCAGTTTCATTATATTTGAAATAGCGTAAAATATTTAAAATACGCTGGAAACAGTTTTTCTCCGTAGTAGTTGAATTCTTTTGAATTGCCGTGTAAATTAATGCAAAATGCTTTGCACCCCATATTCCACAGAATGCATTTTTTAGTGCACTTCATACATGCATATCAATTTCATTATGTTTGAAATGATGCAACATCATTAAAATGCATTTTTCAATTTTGGTTCGAAAATACTTAATACACATTTTCGTTGCGAAAAATAACAGTCTGACTGGGATTCGAACTCAAAGAAAAAATTCAGAAATCCTGCGCGTTACCAACCACGCCACTGAACCACATGCGCAAAGATACAATTTACTCTTATAAACTGTAATGCAAACTTTGAGACTTACTTTCTCAAGATTATCTGGATATTGTACTTTATGGTTTTTACACACACACACACATATATATACGCTAACTATACTTTATCGATACATAAACGTTCATCCCCTTCTGTGTTCCCCACCTCGGAACCTCCCCATGTTAGAGATTTTACTGTATACGTGTATATTAGAATTTTCTCAGGTTTTAAGATGAATCAGAGTCGTTTTTTGTAGTCTTCAATGATGTAGTTATGTATGTAAATGTGTTAATGAACACAATAGCATACAAACTATGCTTTCATTTGAGTTCCCGTTTGGTGAATGTGTTACAAGCGACTGCCTCAAAAATTGTGTAAATTTTCCAATAAATTGGCAAAGAGTTTGGTATCTAAACCTTTATTAAACTATTTTTCAACCTTTAATTTTTCTGTGACGATAACTAATAAATATTTTCTCTAATATCCCATTTAAATTATTTTTATCGCTTGAATTCATCTTGTGTCGATACAATAAGTATGTTTCATTAAAATGTGATTAATTTTAGCCCCCGGTATGCTATTTGTTTCTCCCACCTATTAATGTGTCGTCTCCAAAAAATAACATTACGTTGTATAAGCCAACCGTAAAACAAAGCAGATATATCACGGTATAATCTCTACTGCAATTTTTTAAACTTCTAAGCATTGCACATTTTCAATTTTTATACCGTCGAATTGAAAAAAAAAGTACTTTTAAATGCAATTTGTTTGAAAACTGTATCTCCATTTATTTTGAGACGTTAATTTTTTTTGTAGATTTTAGCACCATTTGTTTAATTTGGCAACTCAAGTACTCCATTTCTGTAGAAAGTACAGGGAAAATAGTTGAAAAATAGTAATTATATCTTTTTGTTGACATGGTCCCATAAAAACTGAAAAAAAAAATGTAATTAAAATACGCGCTATTTTGAAAAAATATAAATGAATGATTTCTGATAAAACATGGAGCTATTATAAACTAAATTAATTTTCAGTATCTATATTAATATTACAAACAAACGAAGGCATATGAATCATGCGATAGCCGACTTTTTTTTTTGTCCAGTTTTTTGAATGACGAAATCTCTTTTTTTTAATTTGTATATTTGTTATTCAGCGATAGTCACGTCCATGCACATTTTACTGTAGATGTTGTTTAAGACTGGATCGTAAATGAGGAATTCTTTAGCGGATGCGGATATTTTATATAAAATAAAAGCGCGTGTTTGGAGGCTTAAAACTGAATTATATGTATTTATATACATATATTTTTTTTTCATCGGGGGCGACACTAAGTTCTGAAAAAGCAGAATTCCTGTTTTCTAGTATTGAAATCTTTTTTAGCCCCTGATATGCTATTTCTTTCAGTCACTAAAAAATATCGTTACGTTACATAAGCCAGACGTAAAACGAAGCAGATGTGTCATTGTATGGTTCAATACTGATAATCTCTACTGCCATTTTTTAAACTTCTAAGCATCTGACATTTTCAATTTTTACACGTTTCGTATAGGGGAAAAAAGTACTTTTAAATGCAATTTGTTTGAAAAATGCATATCAATTTATTTTTGAGGCATTATTTTTTTTTAGTTTACAAACCATTTCTATAATGGTGGCAACTGAAGTATTCCATTTCTGTAGAAAGTAAAGGGAAAATAATAGTTGGAAACAACTGAAAAAAAATGTAATTAAAATACGTGTTATTTTGAAAAAATATAAATGAATGATTTCCGATAAAACATAAAGCTATTATAAAGTATATTTAATTTTAAGTATCCATATTAATGTTACAAACAAATGAACGCATATGAATAATAAGATTTACGACATCGCTTTTTGCTGGGTTTGTGTATTATTCATCGACAGTGACGTCATATGTATACTTTTCTAAAGATGTTGTTTCTGGGACTGGATCGTAAATGTGGAATTCTTCGGCGGATGCAAATGACATCATTTTATATAAAATAAGCGAGTATTTTAAGTTTTAAAACTGAAAAAAGTTTTACAGGAGTGCATCATTTTCTCTCCAGCGGCTTTGAAATTCTTCACAGGTGGAAATGCTGCACTTTTGAAAATAATGCAACTGAAATCCTACACTGATAAAACGCAAAGTTTTACGAAAATTTAGAGTGTCTTTATAGAAGAGCAGTGACCTTTAGGTTAAAATGATATTTCTTTGAGAGTTAGACTAACCAATATAAGATGCATTTTTTATTGTGACTAATTTTGTAAGTTTATAATAAATTGATGAAACAGTTCTTTCTTAAACATTTTCTTTCGTCGAAATTTGACAGGTTCCACCTCGTAATAATCACAATATTTCTTCTTTCATCGGGGAAGACACTAAATTCTTAAAAAGCAGAATTCCTGCTTGTGTTTTTTTTTTTTCCTTATTTCTGAGACTGCAACTATGAAATATTTTAAATCCGAAAAAGTAGAATATATAAATAAAAATTAGAGTGTACTAGTTTTTTTTTTTAACTATTCTTTTATCACTTAATAGTTTCGTCAAACTAAATTAATATTTACTTAAAGTGATAAAATACTTTTAACAAGGCAAAAAATTACCTTTATTTATTCATATTAGACATAAGTTTCACGACGGCAACATTCTCAATAATAAATATGATACAAATATTTTCGCAAAAATTATTTTCATTTGAAACAGGTGAACAAAAATCACGTAAATTCAAGCAATAATGAAATTAACTGCAATATTCAAAATGTATATTTGTGAACGTGAATTATTTAATATTATTGCTTCATTTTTCTGTAGAGGATCTCTTTCCAAATTTTAGGAAGTTCCATGGAGGCTGAATCATATTGCATATATTCTCACTGCGCAAGAAGGTTTCTATTGGTTCACGGATAATGAATGGCAAGTAAAATCTTGATGGATAAATTATTCTACTATTTTTAAAATTAATCTGTAAAGGCCTTTTATTACACAGTCTAGCTAAAGCTGTAGTTTTCTTGTTGTATTTGATATCTGCTATGTGTTCTTTGATCCTAGTTTTAAGCTTTCTGTTTGTCATTCCTATATAAAATTGCAGTGTTCCACCTTCTTTAGTGAAAGGTATTTCATTTACCCTTGATAACTGATTTGGTTCTATTGGGTCGATTTTCTTATGTATTATGTTTTTTTAATTTTACGGAAGGTTTTGCAACTATGGATATATTGTATTTATTGAGTTTATATTTCAATCTTTCGTAACAACCCATAGAACGTTTTGCAACTACACTGTTAAAAATTTTGTAGTAGGTTGAACCAACTTTTGGTGCTTCAATAGCTGCCACCATAAGATGGTGAAATCTAACTCCAAGATTTGGAGCTTCGATTGAACCTTAGCTCCAAATGTTGGTTCAAGAATTCACTATCTTATGGTGGCAGCTACTGGAGCACCAAAAATTGGTTCAACATACCAGAAAAAGTTTAACAGTGTATGGAGATATTGTATTTATTGAGTTTATATTTCAATCTTTCGTAACAACCCATAGTTGCAAAACCGTCCGTAAATTCAAAAACATAGTATGTAAAAAATCGACCCAATAGAACCAAATCAGTTAACAGGGGCATATGAAATACTTTTCACCAAAGAAGGTGGAACACTGCAATTTTATATAGGAATGACAAACAGAAAGCTTAAAACTAGGATCAAAAGAACACATAGAAGATATCAAATACAACAAGAAAACTACAGCTTTCGCTAGACTGTATAATAAAGAGACTTTACAGATTCATTTTAAAAATAGTAGAATAATTTATCCATCAATATTTTACTTGCCATCCATTATTCGTGAACCAATAGAAATCTTCTTACGCAGTGAGAATATATGCAATGATTCAGCCTCCATGAAAGTTCCTAAAATTTGGAAAGAGATGCTCTACAGAAAAATGAAGCAATAGTATTAATTCACATTCACAAATATGCATTTTTAATATTGCAGTTAATTTCATTATTACTTGAGTTCACGTGATTTTTGTTTTACCTGTTTTAAATGAAAATAATTTTTGAGAAAATATTTGTATCATATTTATTATTGAGAATGTTGCCGTCTGAGCAATGAAACATATGTCTGATATGAATAAATAAGGGTAATATTTTGCCTTGTTAAAAGTATTTTATCACTTTAAGTAAATATTAATTTAGTTTAATGTATTCAAGTGATTTTCATATAGTTTTATAATACTTTCATATTAATTAAATTATGATTATACGTTGAAAAAAAATTTAAATCCTGAATAAATAATTTAAATATTTTTTTTTCTTTCATATCTTAAAAGAAATAGAACAAACATTATAATTCTTTCACTAGTTAGCGTTTTCTAACAAGCGTAAATCAAAGCGGTGAATTTTCGATAATCAGGATGCGTGCCAAATTAACGTATTGTAACGGAATATTTTTTCCACAACTTGAATTGTAGTAATTAGAATTTTTAAGATTTAAAGTGGATTTTTAGTGGAACATTGAACACTTATAAAAGAGTATTTTTATTTATTCATACTTATATTTTATTTCACAATTCATTTCAACTCCACATTCATTTTCTTTAAATAAAATAAGTTTCTATTAATTAAAATTTATTCATAAAGTTCGATTTCAAAAGTTTTAGTGCTTTCCTTATTTAATCAAGCGAACATTTTACTTCTGCAGAAAATATTTTAAAAGCAAAAGGCAAAAATTCTCGAATAAATAGGAAGAAAAATAAGTATTTCTGAAGCAATAAAATGTAGAAGAATTCAGCCGAGAAAAGATTTAATTTTAAATTGATTTATTTCCTTTCCAATCCCACATTTCAATTTTGCTGTATTTTGAGTTGTTTTTACAGTTTTTTCCTTTATTTATTTGTCCCTATACTTTTAGTTTAGCTTTCAGCTTAAAGATACGAATTTCTATTTTCAGAAAATTAAGACATAGTTGGATTAGTTTGTTATAAAGGACTGGGCGCTTTTTAAAAACAACCTGGCACTAATCCGGTTTAAGAAAGTGAGATTCGTTGCAAATTGATATAAATAGCTTTGAAAACAAACCTGATGAACTTTTATTCTTGTTTATATACATGAGAACATGAGTTTCAAAACTCACCTTATCTCCCCCCCCACCCCCCAAAAAAAGAAAGAAAAAATCGTGGTTTCGCTACTTATCTATTCTGTAAGTAAACTTGTACCGAAAAAGTACTACAAATAAAATACAGTGAAAAAGATAATAATTTTATCGTGTATTTCTGGCATTGTAAAATCCTGGTTTACTTTCAAAACTCGCCTTACATACTAGGATTTCCAAACAAAACTTTGTGTACCAAAATTTTCTTTCCTGAATAAGGCGAGTTTTGAAACTAACGTCTTCATATATATATACATACATACAGTCATACATATAAACGTTTTATTTATACATATAGGGTATTTAAGCACAGCGATTACAAAGTTTCAGGAGAGATAGAGTACACCTAGACGATGGATAATCCATAGCAATGCATGGTCGGAAACGCTTTCCTAAACTGGTAGTGATCAATGGTGTAGTCGTAAAAAAAACAGAAGTTAAACGCTCTAAGCAGAGGGTACGCTCTGCTCAAGGCAGAGCGTACACCCTAGAGTGTATATACAGTAAACTCTGTCTAAGGCGGAATCGATCAGGACCGAGAAAATTTTCCGTAGTAGACAATATTCCGCCTTAGACAAATTTTACTCTATGTATATGGATTCGCAGGGACTTGAAAATCTTTCAGAGTTAGACAGGTTTCCGTCTTACACAGAGTCCGCCTTACAGAGAGTTTACTGTATATAGCTTCCTTGAGAAACAGAGGGTATACGGTGTTCCTTAAAAAAATCCAGAAGATATACGTCGCATACCCCCGTATACCCCCCACTACATCCCTGGTAGTGATGACAGAAAACACAAGAAAGGAAGGACACGAACAGGGTGGGAAAACATGTTTATTATTCTTATTACTTCAAAAATGCCGAAACAATGCTGGAAAGGGCTGAGGAACTTGTCGCACGCTTTGTGGCAGCTGCTGGGGAAGTCCTAGAAATGTCCAATATTTTTGAGAACATTAGATCTTCACGCGCCGGAGATGTGAGACCTTCACCACGGCCCCAGGTCGTAATTTCGAACGCCATCTTTGATGACGATCGTTGTCTCTCTTTTTGTTCTTATTTCTTAGTTTTTTGCTGTACTAAGAATAATAAACATGTTTTTTCACCCTGTTCGTGTCTTTCCTTTCTTGTGCTTTGTGACGTAACTACCGCGCCAGGAAAACGTTTCCGACCATGCATTGTTATGGGATTTGCCTTCATAGAGGTGTACTCTATCTCTCCTAAAACTTTGTAACCGCTGTACTGAAACACCCTGTATATTATTACGGTTTTTTATATACTGTTTACTTCTATTTGTATATAAAAATAGATAAATGGCTTCTTTATGTTAAATAAATAATATAAATATTGAAAAAATTGCTTGTGTATATGAAGCGGTGAATGGGTTACCAGAAAATATGTATGAAAATCTGCCTTCTCTCGTCAAGGTGATTTTCTCTATCACACTAAAAGTCTTATAACGGACAAGTACCTGTAATTGTTCAAAACAATGTTAGTCACTTGCGTAGTGTTTCTCAATCGGTTTGTCGCGACGAATTGCGCGAAATATTTTACAGTAAAACTTCCATAAGGATAATTCCAAATAACGGAACCTCTGTTTAGAGAACGTTTTTCCAATCCTCAATACCTACGTATTGTATATTTTCACTTCTGAATAGCAGGGATCTATGGATAGAAGTAAATTTTCGTGGTTCCGAGGTGTCCGCTATTTAAAGTTTTTACTCAGTAAAACATCCATAACGGACAGTCCCGAATAGAGGGCACCTGTGTTTTGCTAACGCTTTTCCAATCCCCAATACCTCCAAATATATATATTTTGACTACTGAATAGCGGATATCAATGCATAGAGGGTAAACTTCGTGATTTCGAGATGTCCGATATTTGGAGTTTTTACTGTATTTTCATAAACTTTTACCTCTGAATAGCAGACACCTCCCTGTAGCGGACGAATTCCGCGCTCCCGATGTGTCTATTATTCTGAGACTTTACTGTACTTTTGAAATTTTAGTGAACAATTTCTTAAAATATCATTTGCCTTCAATTTCTATCGTTGATGACATTGAATGTTTCAAATTCCTTTAATTTTTGTTTGTTGAAAACATGAATAAGTATGTTTAGCGGCCTCTTTCAATTCAAATAAAAAGAGTTTTTATCTGTGCACTGGATTTCAGAACGTATGGATAGTTTTTTAATAGTTAAAATTTCAATATTCTGTAAAATTGAGACTTAAATATTAGGAACTACTACAGATCAAGAATATATTTAACAAAAAAGAAAAATCATGCGTCAAGCATAGATTATGAAACACTTCGCAACACATTCAGAACAATATAACAAAAACTTCATAGTTTAATAAGTTAAAATATTGTGTCTAATTCAATCCTAATGGAAACGCATAACAAATTTGAAAACCCAATTTCAGCTGTTCCCATCTACAATCGGGAAAGTGTCCGAATTCTTTGAGCAGCACTGTATATGATTAAAACAGTTAAATTTTAAAGCGCAAGCCGATATTGAAAACGCACTTCAGTGATTATTACTTAAAGACAGTATTGTAACCGATTTCTTTTGCAAGTTCCTGTAAATAAACGACAAATGCTATGAATACCCTATTCTGTCGTAATCATCTTGTAGTGAAATTCAGTGATTTATATCGGTTTAAATACATTTGAAACAGCCTAATGTCATTAAAATACTCTGCAAATGATTTTTCCCTATACCATAATGTAATGGAATTCTTTTGGGTAGCCCTGTAAGTGAAATATTAAATCCACATACTTCATATGCAATAGCAAACATGGTTAGGTGACCATAAATATGGATTATCCATTGCATAAAAATCCGAGTATATTTACAGGAATTAGGACAGACGAACAGACAAACCGAATGCATAAACACTTTTCAACTTTATTGGAAAGTGTTAAAAATTAGTATATTGTAAAAGCTGCATAACGTACGCTCTTGAATAGCTTATACCTCTGTTCAGCTAACGCTTTTTCGATCCCCAACACCAACATATTTATGCACTTTTACCCGATACCAACATACGTTGCATGTTTTGAATTTTGGATAGCGGACACCTCTGTATAGCGGACAAATTTATGTGGCCCAAGATGTCCGCTGTTTAGAGATTTTACTGTATTTAGCTTATTTTTAAAACTTTCCAGCCAGTTGAAAAGTGTTTATGAATTCCGTTTGTCTGTCTGTCAGTGCTCTAACTCGCGTAAATATAGTCAAATTGCTATGAAATTGATACATGTTATTGGTCTTTATTGTGGCAAGTTGGGTATTGATAATGAAATATGTAGCATTTACGGTTCATTAATTCCGTTACATTACGGCCTATGGGGAAAAATCGTTTGCGGTGTATTTTAATGATCATTACACTATTTTAACTAAAAAACACTAAACCTGTGGCTGTACGATCCATGAAGAATCAAGACCTACAGTGTCCAACACTGTTTACTTGACACTGGGCCCCGAGGTGTTATGCAGCATGTGTTCCGGCCAGGTGGTCAACCCAACGCGAGACCCTCGGTGTTTAGTTCCCAAGCAAACTTGGTACTCATTTTATCGACCCCGAAGGGATGAAAGGTTGAGTGAAACTTGCCCACCCGGGAGCCTAACTCGCGACCAGTAGCCTGGCAAACAGGACACTATTTTAAACATATTTAAATTTACACAAATCACTGAAGTGTATGGCAAGGTGCTTACTGTAGAACCTGATGTGCATATAATTTACCGTTCATTTACAGGGAGACACAAAAGTATTTGGCTACAATACTGCCTATAAACAATAATTACTGGAAGTATGTTTCCAGTTGTGGTACGCGTATTAAAATTTAACTATTTTTTTAATATGACTTGGTGTGTACAAATTCTATAAATCCTATACAGGACTATACAAAAGACATCAAGTATATTTCCGTGGATTGATAGGAAATTGCTGAATAGGAATTTTCAACTGTTCTATACGTTTAATGGAACTAACTTTTAGCATACTATATAATATACATATGAATCTATGGATCATATACAAGGCTGCACAAAAAAAAATGGATATTTTTCGTACGATTGTTGGTAATTGCAGAAATAGGGTTTACAAATACGTTATACACTTTCTAAATTGCTGATTTAACCTTTAACTGGTGTGACAGAAATTGTCACATAACTACTGTAAGATCGCTCCATCGAAAGATCAATAAAAAGCGCGATTAACAAATAGGATGGTGTTTTTGTACTAAACTTTTTGTACAGGGCTGTTATAATTAAAATTCACGTATTCAAAAGTATTTGGTAACAGTACTAAAGTTCCAAACGAAAGAAAATTCCAGTAGTATTTGTAATTAAACTGAAAGTTACAAGTTAAACTATAAAAATTGAAAAGAGCACAGGTCTGTGAGACCGGTAACATCAGTTAAAGGTCAAACATCTTTTATCTTAATAAATTTTAAAGTTTTGTTATAGTATTCTGAATGTGTTTTTAAAGTAATTCATAATCGATGCTGGACGCATGATTTTTCGTTCTTGTTACATATCTATTTTTACTAGTGTACATCTTTATAAATTTAAAAAAAATGCTCGCGAACCAAATCAATATTCTTTTAGATTCCGAAACTCTACATTCTCTAATCACTCATACGTTTTCTAAATTGTTGATTTAAACATCTTTTACCTTAATACATTTTAAAGTTTTTTATAGTATTCTGAATGTGTTTTTAAAGTACTTCATCATCAATGCTGGACGCATGATTTTTCGTTCTTGTTACATATCTATTTTTACTAGTGTACTCTTTATAAATTAAAAAAAAAATGCTCGCGAACCAAATCAATATTCTTTTAGATTCCGAAACTCTGCATTCTCTAATCACTCATGCATTTCCTAAATTGTTGATTTAAACATCTTTTATCTTAATAAATTTTAAAGTTTTGTTATGGTATTCTGAATGTGTTTTTAAAGTAATTCATAATCGATGCTGGACGCATGATTTTTCGTTCTTGTTACATATCAATTTTTACTAGTGTACATCTTTATAAAATTTAAAAAAATGCTCTTGAACCAAATCAATGTTCTTTTAGATTCCGAAACTCTGAAATTCATTAACCAAATTCGCAACACGAATTATGTTTTTTATTTGAATTAGTTTATGTCAAATCCAATTTCCATAAAAAGGACTGTGCTTCTCCTAATTAAAATGCATTTATAAAGAGCGCTTGCAAAAGTTTCAGAACATTTCTTATTTCATTCTCTGTGTTTCAATTAAGTGAACACATGCAGAAAATATTTTAAAAGCAGAAAACAAATATTCCAATAAACAGAAAATAAAAAAGTAGCATTGAAATGTAGAAGAATTCATTTGTGAAAAGAAGTAATTTTAAATGCATGCTAATAGATTTAATTTTCCATTTTATTTCCATTAAATTTCAGTTATGCTAGACTTTTGATTGCTTTACAGTTTTCTTCTTTAGTTATTTTTTTTTCTATAACTTTTATTTAAATTTTTATTTTATTTTAAACATAAGAATTCTTATTTTTCGGAAACTAGGGCATAGTTATTCGTAAAGTATTTTCAAAGTTATTCGATACCGCGTTAAAAAGAATAGTTTTGAAACTTTTAAGAAAAAAAATCTGCAAACAAATATTTTAAAGAATTTCAGTTGTTTGCATTTGCGATTAAATTTTAATTTACTAATCGCTGTCTGTTACGAGTTAAAAGGTTTTTACTTTAAAAAGAGGTAAATCACTTTAAATATTTGGCAAATATTTTGTAAAATAATAATCTTTCAATATACTTAAAATGAATAATTTTTTACGAAATAAGTTTTGAATATGTATAAAGTAATAAGTATTATAAGAGCAATAAATTCAGCCGTGAAAAGATGAAATTTTAAATGCATAAATTATTGGTGCGTTCGTAATTATATAAACACGTAGCACCTACAGTGGTGGCCAAAATTGTGGACATTTATTTAAATTTTCATGTTTTATAAATTTATGTGTTTATAGAATATATTAATTCTCACTTAAATACAAATGTTTATATATCAAATTCAAGGAAATTTAATACAGAATTTTTAAAAAAAATAATTAAAATATCTGCATTAGAAGATGAAAGTTACGCTTACTTTAGTCTAAAATACAAACACAATTAGTCATGAATGCTGAAGTGTATTTTAATAAAATCTTCCTGGCCAATCACAATGACTATTCTGAGAACCAATCAAATGTCAGTAACTAAACGGTTACATTCTATCGGTACTTTTCTTTATTCTTAATTTTTCGTAAGTTGTGGGCACAACTCTCCTCTTAGTACGTCCATTCCACTGATAATTTTATACACTTTTTCCAGCTTTATTTTTTATCCTTACTTTCATGATCGGAGTATTTATATTATAAATTTCATGTCATTTTCCTGGTGATTAAAAGCAATATATGCTCCATCTCTAATTTAAATAAGAAATGACTAGCTCCAGTCCATTAAAACATTCTTGTTCGCAATTGGAAATTTAAAAAAAATCACATCTCAAATAATTTCCTCTTCATTTTTATTATTGATTATTTTGCACTAAGCATTAGAAAGTGAAACAATACATAAAGAGAATTTAAAATGTACCTGTATCTGAAATCTGTTTATAAAATGTTACTTATCATAATTCACTATATCTAAAAATAAAATAAAATACAGTAAATTCTGTCTAAGGCGGACTCTGTGCAAGCCGGAAATCTGTCTACCGCGGAAAATTCTTCAAGTCCCGGCGAACCCATAGAAAATTACATTAATTTTTGCTGCATAAGGCGGAATCTGTCTAACGCGGAAACGGAAAGCATTTTAAGGTCCCACCGAAACCAAAATTTTGCATAAGGCGGAAAAAAAAGATAATTTAAAAATGAAAGGCATTTTGTTTATTGAACTTTAAAACGGATAAATCAATTACTCAATGTCGAGCATGTTAGTTAAATTTCCTAACACTTTGAAAAAGTTAATTCAAAAGGACAGGAACAGTTTAAATTCTAAGGAATTTATGCTTGTGCCATTTTTTTAATATGCAAAATTATATTTAAAACTTAATATTTCTAGTAGAATGAGCATTTATCAAAATGTATATTTTCGAAAGTACAATATATTATACTTTACGGATGTACTCAAATTCAAAGTTATAGCGTTCTGTCTCATTCTCGAAGTTTATTGGGACAGGGGGGGGGGGGGGGGGTAGTTTTTTGTGTGTGTGTGTAAACTTCCAATTCGCATGTATTACAGCATTACTAAGAAACTGAATAGCGTTTCTCATTTATCTATAAAGACAAAAGATCTTTCCGAATATCAGTTTTCAACCGATTTTCGAGTCAGGAAAATCAATAAAAAATCATCAAATTCGAGGATTTTTTTTTTTTTTTTTTGGGGGGGGGGGGGGGCTTTTCTGCATAAGCCGGAATATTGTCTACCACGGAAAATTTTCTGAGTCCCGATCGATTCCGCCTTAGACAGAGTTTACTGTACATTATCATTAAATAATTTTACTAAATTAGCTTTACTTTTATCGTCATAAGCTTTAAAAACATTTTCGCGACGATGAATTGACGCCACGACGAATTGAGGCCACAACGAATTGACGCCACGATCAAGATTTTTCGTTCTTGTTTTTTAACACTTTCCAACAAAGTTGAAAAGTGTTTATGACTTCGGTTTGTCTGTCCGTCTGGCCACGCTCTAACTCTCGTAAATATGCTCGGATCGTTCTGAAATTTTTGGATGTTAGTGACCTTTACCATAGCACGTTCCCTATTTCAAATGAAGTTTGTAACATGGTTAGTTAATTTACAGGGACAGTCAAAAGTTTACCGTTACATTACGACCTATGGGAAAAAATCGTTTCAAATGATTTTGGTGTTACTCTCTTTCAAACATAGTAAAATTGATATTCATTTATGAAGTCCGCTAAAATATGCATTCTGTTGAATATGCGATACACAGAATAGTTATTGTTCATTTACAGGGCCACACAAAAGAATTCCGTTCCTAATGGTATAGGGGGAATTGTTTGCGGTGTATTTGAAAAGATTTTAGATAATATATTGTATCCAAATTACTGTATATTAGTAATAATTGCTCGAAATGCATTTTCAATTATGATATGCTTTTTTTCACTATATTTATGCATACTATAAAATGCGTATTAATGCTATATTTCATATGCAGGGCTACAGAAATGAATTCGTAAAGGTTACTGAGTATGAGCATAAATTGCTTAAAGGTGGGTGTTAAAGGAGTTGTGCATTTTTACGCTGAACTGAATTTAGTTTACTAAAAAATATTTGTAGAATATAGATAAAATGATATACAGGGCCACGCAAAGAGTTGGATACATGGCCGTCTATGAGTGGTAATTTCTGGAAATGTAATTTCAGTAGTTTTAAGAGTGTTTTAGCTTGAATTAAATTTTAGCTAAATAGTGGCATGTGATAAAGGTACTGGGTAAACTACAGATCTGTACTAAAATATTCAAGTATGTTTCCATCTATTAGTATAAAATGCTGAAAGATGAATTTCAACTTGTTATGCATTTTCTTGCTAAACTAAATTTTCTCATTATATACTATATATATCAACCTACAGATCAAATACAGGGCTGTTCAAAAGAATTGGAATACATATTTGACTATGGACGGTAATTACTGAAATCAGTTTTTCAAATGTTTTATGCGTTTTATAAAATGTTTACTTAGATATCTTATTTATCTTATTTCCCTAAATAACGAAGTTTTATTAAAGCATTCAGGAAATGTTGGAAAGTGTTTCATAATCTATGCTTAACGCATGATTTTTCTTTCTTGTTATTTGTTTGATTTTTTTTCTTTTATATTTTTACTTTAGCTTCCATTTAAAAAACACGAATTTTCAATTTTAGAAAACTAAAGAAATTCTTTAAATTTTAAGTTATCCGGTGCTTTCTTATAGATGATAATGTCTAAGCCTTTAAGAAAAAATATTCTAACTAATATTTTAAAGTACTTTTAGATGATGTTTACATTTACGATTCAATTTTAACTTACTGATTCCTTGTCTGTCATGATTTAAGAATTTTTTACTTTAAAAATTAGAGAAATCATTTTAAATATTCAGAACATTTATTTGCAAAATAATAATTTTTTTAAATGTAGTTAAGAAACTTTTATAAACTATGTCTCAAATAACTAGAAAGCAATAAGTATTGTATAAGTTGTGAATTCAGTGGTGAAAAGATATAATTTTAAATGCATGCTAATGGATTTCTTTTTGATTCATATGTAAATTATGCTACACTTTGAATTATTTGCAATTTCTTTCTTTCTTTGGCAATTTTGTTATTGTAGTTTTACTGTAGTTTTTATTTTAAAAATGCGAGTTCTGATTTTCAGGAAATTAAGGCAAAATTATTCATAAAAGTTATTTGAAACATATTCATTATTATTTTAAAAAATGTATTTTTGAAGCCTTTAAGAAAAACGTATTCTAACAAATGTTTTCCAGTATTTCGGATGTTTATATAGGCAATTCGATTTCAATTTAATAATTGTTGTCTGTTGATATTTAACATTTTTATTCTTCAGAAAGTTTATATGTAAGTTGTCACGTTGTAAAAAAAAAAAAAAAAAAAAAAAAAAAAAAAAAAAAAAACTATTTTTGATAAATAATAATGTATAAATGTATTTCAAATGACTGTTAAATAAAACATGTTTTATGCGAATTAAATGAAATTTTTAAGTTTAGGTTGAGTTATTTTGTCACAAATGCTCTTTTCATTATTAAAGTATACAATTTTTTAATATTTATTATAATAATAGCCTAAGTCATGTGACTGTCATCAACAGTTCCGGACTGACCACTTCGCTTTTTATATGTCAGGCGGACATTTTGGTAATTTAATGTTAGCCGGGCGCAGGTGATAAATCGTCAAATATTGTTCCATCACCAACATGTCAGCAGTATTTAGTCCATTTCATGCGACTATCATAAACAATTTTTCGCGTGGTAAATTACAACAAAGCTTTGATGTTCAAATTAAATATCATGGTTTATGGAGTTATTTATTACTTTTCTTTTTTCTTTTCTTTTGCTTAAAGAAATAAATTGAGAGTTTTAAATTTAAAATATTTCAGTTTTCAAGTTATGTATTTTAAATAAAATGAGTGAAAGTATTATATTTTAAATGAAATTAAGGAAATGCGAAAAAATACAACGGGAACAATGTTTGGCGATTTATCACCTGTACCAGGCTAATATAAAATTACCGATCTCATGATTTCTGTATCAGAATCATCTGATTTGGCAAAGGATTGAGCAAGTAAATTTAATTATGAATAATAGCATACATTTAAGGGAGACCAAACTGGTCGCCAAGGGTGGGTAGTTACTTTAGATTTAAATGCTGCGCTGTATTTTTAACAGTTTCGAACATAGTCGAAAATTTTTCATGAATTCGGTTTGTCTGTCTGCCTGTTTGAACGTCCTATAACTCACGTAAATATGCTCGGATTGTCATGAAAATTATATCTGTTGTTGTGGTTTACTCTGACATGTTTTGTGTTCAAAATGACGCGTGTATCGTTAATAGTTCGTTTACAGGGACATTCAAAAGAATTCCGTTACGTTACAGTCTTTGGGGAAAAACCTTTTGCGTAATATTTTAATGATGTTACTACATTTCAAACATACTGAATCTCATATACGTCAAGTTCACTACAAGATGCTTGCTTTAGAATATGATGTACATAGTATTCATCGTTCATGTACAGGGACACACCAAATATTTCACTTACGGTACTAACCTACTGGCGATAATTGCTGGAAGTGCGTTTTTAATTGTGTTCTGCGTATGGTAAAATGAATCGAAACTGAAATAAGGCAGATGGTTTTTCTAACGGCTAACATAGGAAGAGATTTTATATACAGGGTGTCCGAAAAATCTCCGTACAACTTCAAAAATTTATTACAAAAAAAAAAAAAATAATAATAATAATAATAATAATAGGCCTACAGCAAAAATAATTACAACAGTACATAGGGTAACTCAAAAAGTTTTTTTACTACCTTAGTATACTTCTACATGAGATTTTTTCGTAGCACGCGACGTTTTCATGAGATGAAGCAGTTTAACAAATGCGGAACGAGTACGTGAAACTTTTCCTAGGAGCCCTGTAAAATCAATTCGAAAAGCATCACAAGAGCTTATTATGTCAAAAATCGCAACACACAGAGTGCTTCATAAACGATTACAACTTTCAGCCTACAAAATTCAGATTGTGCAGGCGTTACAAACTGATGATTATGCGAAACGCTTCGAATTTGCAGTTGAAATGCTTCATCGCATGGAAAGGTCGCGTGCAACGAAAGGTTCTCATGTAGAAGTATACTAAGGTAGTAGAAAAAACTTTTTGAGTTACTCTATGTACTGTTGTAATTATTTTTGCTGTAGGCCTATTATTATTATTATTATTATTATTATTTTGTAATCAATTTTTGAAGTTGTACGGAGACTTTTGGGACACCCTGTATATTGCGAAAATAGAAATAGAGAATGTATTTAAATAAATGCGGTTATGCTATAGGTTTATTAAGATACGTGTATATGACTTTGGATGGAATTGCAAGTTAAATTAAATGAAAAAGGGGAAATTTTAGGATATAATAAAGGAAAGGGGAGATTGTATTAGTATATGATTTTTGATATCATAATGCGTTTTTAAATAAATGAAACTTTTTTTGCAGATTACTTGGTATGTATAAATTCTATAGTCATATACAGGTTTTCACAAAATAATTCGAGTACATTTCTGTATGTTGACAGAAATTACTGAAGAAGAATCTTCAACTGTGTTATAACTGTCCCAACTGAACTAAATATTAGCATACTATGTTATATGCATACAAATCTGTATATCATGACTTTACAAAAAAATTCGAATATTTTTCCGACTAACGATGGTAACTACTTGTAATCTTTCGTTGCCGATACGATGATAACTATCACTCAAATTTTAGCCCACCGCACGCAAAGATGCAAATAAACACTTCTTAGCTGATATGTTACCACCACCGATTTAGATATGTGATACCGGACACAATGTGAGAAGGTTGAGAATTAGTAATTAAGATACTTCAAATAATACTAAATGCAAAATTTATTTACAAGATATTTACAACCAAGCACACTCATTTCATTTATAGGCACGGATATACATATCCTGCCCTACATGAAATTACAAGTTAAGGTATTATCTACATACTAGGTTACATCATTAAAAAATAAACTGTCCTCGTCTCTATTGACCGTACTCAGACAGGTTTATTCAAAGGGATAATTACACGTGTTTCTGCCGAACTCTCGTACAAGCGTACTCTTTACTAGAAAAATACTTCTTGCCCACAGTACGAGTAGTTACTTTCCCCGAACTGCACGTTTCATCTCCAATTGAAGACTGGTTTCTTCTTTCTACTTTCTGACTCCGCCTTCTCCATTCAATATTCTACGGCGCCGTCAACGGTATCTTCACTACCGACACCCATGTGCTTTCTCCCCGCTTGTCCCTGGGCAAGTCCCTACAAGAGATTATCTTTTGCTCATCACCCTTGCTTCTTGCTGTCTGAATCCCTATTGTTATCCACATTCTGATGTACAAAAGACCCTCTTCTGATATTTCATTTTATACAATAGAGTCTTTCATACAATACAAATATGAATGTAATGGTACTCATTTTCATAGTTAAGAAACATGTATCCATAACCCAAGTACGTAGGTAATGATATACAGTAATTTTCTTTAGGCATATGTCTCCTTAACGTCATAGAGTTGATAATGTTGAACTTAGATTTTCAAATATGTTATGTGTTTTCTAATTTGTTTACGTAAATGTCATGTTTCACCTTGTAAAACGATGAATATTTGTAACAGCATTTTGAAGGTGTTTCATAATTAGGCTTGGCGTGTAGTTTTCCTTTCTTGTTTTTATTATTATGTAGTATACATGTATACAAATCTGTAGATCATACACTAAACTTCACAAAAGTAAGCGCATACTTCTCCGACTATAGATGGTAATTGCTAAAATTGAGTTTTTAACTGTTTTGTGCCAAGCGTTTTCCAAATTACTCAGGCATCACCTTTCACCTTATTAAACTGAGAAATTTTGTTACTCTATTCTGAATGTGTTGGAAAGTGGTTTGGTAATTGCTGAAATGGAGTTTTTAACTGTTTTGTGCTAAGCGTTTTCCACATTACTTAGGCACCATCTTTCAAATTATTAAACTGTGAAATTTTGCTACTCTATTCTGAATGTTTTGGTAATTGCTGAAATGGAGTTTTTAACTGTTTTGTGCCAAGCGTTTTCCAAATTACTTAGGCATCATCTTTCACCTTATTAAAGTGTGAAATTCTGTTACTCTATTCTGAATGTTTTGGAAAGGGTATTGGTAATTGCTGAAATGGAGTTTTTAACTGTTTTGTGACAAGCGTTTTCCAAATTACTTAGGAATCATCTTTCACCTCATTAAACTGTGAAATTTTGTTACTCTATTCTGAACGTTTTGGAAAGTATTTTGGTAATTGCTGAAATAGAGTTTATAACTGTTTTATGACAAGCATTTTCCAAATTACTTAGGCATCATCTTTCACCTCATTAAACTGTGAAATTTTGTTACTCTATTCTGAACGTTTTGCAAAGTATTTTGGTAATTGCTGAAATGGAGTTTTTAACTGTTTTGTGCCAAGCGTTTTCCAAATTACTTAGGCATCATCTTTCACCTTATTAAACTGTGAAATTTTGTTACTCTATTCTGAACGTTTTGCAAAGTATTTTGGTAATTGCTGAAATGGAGTTTTTAACTGTTTTGTGCCAAGCGTTTTCCAAATTACTTAGGCATCATCTTTCACCTTATTAAACTGTGAAATTTTGTTACTCTATTCTGAATGTTTTGGAAAGTGTTTTGGTAATTGCTGAAATGGAGTTTTTAACTGCTTTGTGCCAAGCGTTTTCCAAATTACTCAGGCATCATCTTTCACCTTATTAAACTGTGAAATTTTGTTACTCTATTCTGAATGTTTTGGAAAGTGTTTTGGTAATTGCTGAAATGGAGTTTTTAACTGTTTTGTGCCAAGCGTTTTCCAAATTACTTAGGCATCATCTTTCACCCTATTAAACTGGGAAATTTTGTTACTCTATTCTGAATCTTTTGGAAAGGGTTTTGGTAATTGCTGAAATAGAGTTTATAACTGTTTTATAACAAGCGTTTTCCAAATTACTTAGGCATCATCTTTCACCTCATTAAACTGTGAAATTTTGTTACTCTATTCTGAATATGTTGGAAAGTGTTTTGGTAATTGCTGAAATGGAGTTTTTAACTGTTTTGTGCCAAGCGTTTTCCAAATTACTTAGGCATCATCTTTCACCTTATTAAACTGTGAAATTTTGTTACTCTATTCTGAATGTTTTGGAAAGTATTTTGGTAATTGCTGAAATGGAGTTTTTAACTGTTTTGTGCCAAGCGGTTTCCAAATTACTTAGGCATCATCTTTCACCTTATTAAACTGTGAAATTTTGTTACTCTATTCTGAACGTTTTGGAAAGTATTTTGGTAATTGCTGAAATGGAGTTTATAACTGTTTTGTGACAAGCGTTTTCCAAATTACTTAGGCATCATCTTTCACCTTATTAAACTGTGAAATTTTGTTACTCTATTCTGAATGTTTTGGAAAGTGTTTTAGTAATTGCTGAAATGGAGTTTTTAACTGTTTTGTGCCAAGTGTTTTCCAAATTACTTAGGCATCATCTTTCACCTCATTAAACTGTGAAATTTTATTACTCTATTCTGAATGTGTTGGAAAGTGTTTTGGTAATTGCTGAAATGGAATTTTTAACTGTTTTGAGCCAAGCGTTTTCCAAATTACTTAGGCATCATCTTTCACCTTATTAAACTGTTAAATTTTGTTACTCTATTCTGAATCTTTTGGAAAGTGTTTTCGTAATTGCTGAAATGGAGTTTTTAACTGTTTTGTGCCAAGCGGTTTCCAAATTACTTAGGCACCATCTTTCACCTTATTAAACTGTGAAATTTTGTTACTCTATTCTGAACGTTTTGCAAAGTATTTTGGTAATTGCTGAAATGGAGTTTTTAACTGTTTTGTGCCAAGCGTTTTCCAAATTACTTAGGCATCATCTTTCACCTTATTAAACTGTGAAATTTTGTTACTCTATTCTGAACGTTTTGCAAAGTATTTTGGTAATTGCTGAAATGGAGTTTTTAACTGTTTTGTGCCAAGCGTTTTCCAAATTACTTAGGCATCATCTTTCACCTTATTAAACTGTGAAATTTTGTTACTCTATTCTGAATGTTTTGGAAAGTGTTTTGGTAATTGCTGAAATGGAGTTTTTAACTGCTTTGTGCCAAGCGTTTTCCAAATTACTCAGGCATCATCTTTCACCTTATTAAACTGTGAAATTTTGTTACTCTATTCTGAATGTTTTGGAAAGTGTTTTGGTAATTGCTGAAATGGAGTTTTTAACTGTTTTGTGCCAAGCGTTTTCCAAATTACTTAGGCATCATCTTTCACCCTATTAAACTGGGAAATTTTGTTACTCTATTCTGAATCTTTTGGAAAGGGATTTGGTAATTGCTGAAATAGAGTTTATAACTGTTTTATAACAAGCGTTTTCCAAATTACTTAGGCATCATCTTTCACCTCATTAAACTGTGAAATTTTGTTACTCTATTCTGAATATGTTGGAAAGTGTTTTGGTAATTGCTGAAATGGAGTTTTTAACTGTTTTGTGCCAAGCGTTTTCCAAATTACTTAGGCATCATCTTTCACCTTATTAAACTGTGAAATTTTGTTACTCTATTCTGAATGTTTTGGAAAGTATTTTGGTAATTGCTGAAATGGAGTTTTTAACTGTTTTGTGCCAAGCGGTTTCCAAATTACTTAGGCATCATCTTTCACCTTATTAAACTGTGAAATTTTGTTACTCTATTCTGAACGTTTTGGAAAGTATTTTGGTAATTGCTGAAATGGAGTTTATAACTGTTTTGTGACAAGCGTTTTCCAAATTACTTAGGCATCATCTTTCACCTTATTAAACTGTGAAATTTTGTTACTCTATTCTGAATGTTTTGGAAAGTGTTTTAGTAATTGCTGAAATGGAGTTTTTAACTGTTTTGTGCCAAGTGTTTTCCAAATTACTTAGGCATCATCTTTCACCTCATTAAACTGTGAAATTTTATTACTCTATTCTGAATGTGTTGGAAAGTGTTTTGGTAATTGCTGAAATGGAATTTTTAACTGTTTTGAGCCAAGCGTTTTCCAAATTACTTAGGCATCATCTTTCACCTTATTAAACTGTTAAATTTTGTTACTCTATTCTGAATCTTTTGGAAAGTGTTTTCGTAATTGCTGAAATGGAGTTTTTAACTGTTTTGTGCCAAGCGGTTTCCAAATTACTTAGGCACCATCTTTCACCTTATTAAACTGTGAAATTTTGTTACTCTATTCTGAACGTTTTGCAAAGTATTTTGGTAATTGCTGAAATGGAGTTTTTAACTGTTTTGTGCCAAGCGTTTTCCAAATTACTTAGGCATCATCTTTCACCTTATTAAACTGTGAAATTTTGTTACTCTATTCTGAACGTTTTGCAAAGTATTTTGGTAATTGCTGAAATGGAGTTTTTAACTGTTTTGTGCCAAGCGTTTTCCAAATTACTTAGGCATCATCTTTCACCTTATTAAACTGTGAAATTTTGTTACTCTATTCTGAATGTTTTGGAAAGTGTTTTGGTAATTGCTGAAATGGAGTTTTTAACTGCTTTGTGCCAAGCGTTTTCCAAATTACTCAGGCATCATCTTTCACCTTATTAAACTGTGAAATTTTGTTACTCTATTCTGAATGTTTTGGAAAGTGTTTTGGTAATTGCTGAAATGGAGTTTTTAACTGTTTTGTGCCAAGCGTTTTCCAAATTACTTAGGCATCATCTTTCACCCTATTAAACTGGGAAATTTTGTTACTCTATTCTGAATCTTTTGGAAAGGGTTTTGGTAATTGCTGAAATAGAGTTTATAACTGTTTTATAACAAGCGTTTTCCAAATTACTTAGGCATCATCTTTCACCTCATTAAACTGTGAAATTTTGTTACTCTATTCTGAATATGTTGGAAAGTGTTTTGGTAATTGCTGAAATGGAGTTTTTAACTGTTTTGTGCCAAGCGTTTTCCAAATTACTTAGGCATCATCTTTCACCTTATTAAACTGTGAAATTTTGTTACTCTATTCTGAACGTTTTGCAAAGTATTTTGGTAATTGCTGAAATGGAGTTTTTAACTGTTTTGTGCCAAGCGTTTTCCAAATTACTTAGGCATCATCTTTCACCTTATTAAACTGTGAAATTTTGTTACTCTATTCTGAATGTTTTGCAAAGTATTTTGGTAATTGCTGAAATGGAGTTTTTAACTGTTTTGTGCCAAGTGTTTTCCAAATTACTTAGGCATCATCTTTCACCTCATTAAACTGTGAAATTTTATTACTCTATTCTGAATGTGTTGGAAAGTGTTTTGGTAATTGCTGAAATGGAATTTTTAACTGTTTTGAGCCAAGCGTTTTCCAAATTACTTAGGCATCATCTTTCACCTTATTAAACTGTTAAATTTTGTTACTCTATTCTGAACGTTTTGCAAAGTATTTTGGTAATTGCTGAAATGGAGTTTTTAACTGTTTTGTGCCAAGCGTTTTCCAAATTACTTAGGCATCATCTTTCACCTCATTAAACTGTGAAATTTTGTTACTCTATTCTGAATATGTTGGAAAGTGTTTTGGTAATTGCTGAAATGGAGTTTTTAACTGTTTTGTGCCAAGCGTTTTCCAAATTACATAGGCATCATCTTTCACCTTATGTGTGAAATTTTAACTGTGAAATTTTGTTACTCTATTCTGAATGTTTTGGAAAGTATTTTGGTAATTGCTGAAATGGAGTTTTTAACTGTTTTGTGCCAAGCGGTTTCCAAATTACTTAGGCATCATCTTTCACCTTATTAAACTGTGAAATTTTGTTACTCTATTCTGAACGTTTTGGAAAGTATTTTGGTAATTGCTGAAATGGAGTTTATAACTGTTTTGTGACAAGCGTTTTCCAAATTACTTAGGCATCATCTTTCACCTTATTAAACTGTGAAATTTTGTTACCCTATTCTGAATGTTTTGGAAAGTGTTTTAGTAATTGCTGAAATGGAGTTTTTAACTGTTTTGTGCCAAGTGTTTTCCAAATTACTTAGGCATCATCTTTCACCTCATTAAACTGTGAAATTTTATTACTCTATTCTGAATGTGTTGGAAAGTGTTTTGGTAATTGCTGAAATGGAATTTTTAACTGTTTTGAGCCAAGCGTTTTCCAAATTACTTAGGCATCATCTTTCACCTTATTAAACTGTTAAATTTTGTTACTCTATTCTGAATCTTTTGGAAAGTGTTTTCGTAATTGCTGAAATGGAGTTTTTAACTGTTTTGTGCCAAGCGGTTTCCAAATTACTTAGGCACCATCTTTCACCTTATTAAACTGTGAAATTTTGTTACTCTATTCTGAACGTTTTGGAAAGTATTTTGGTAATTGCTGAAATGGATTTTATAACTGTTTTGTGACAAGCGTTTCCCAAATTACTTAGGCATCATCTTTCACCTTATTAAACTGTGAAATTTTGTTACTCTATTCTGAATGTGTTGGAAAGTGTTTTGGTAATTGCTGAAATGGAATTTTTAACTGTTTTGAGCCAAGCGTTTTCCAAATTAGTTAGGCATCATCTTTCACCTTATTAAAGTGGGAAATTTTGTTACTCTATTCTGAATGTTTTGGAAAGTGTTTTGGTAATTGCTGACATGGAGTTTTTAACTGTTTTGTGCCAAGTGTTTTCCAAATTACTCAGGCATCATCTTTCACCTTATTAAACTGCGAAATTTTGTTACTCTATTCTGAATGTTTTGGAAAGTGTTTTGGTAATTGTTGAAATGGAGTTTTTAACTGTTTTGTGCCAAGCGTTTTCCAAATTACTTGGGCATCATCTTTCACCTTATTAAACTGTGAAATTTTGTTACTCTATTGTGAATGTGTTGGGAAGTGTTTTGTAATTTAAGCTTGATGCATCATGATATTTATTTATTTAATTTTTTTGTAACACTTTCCAACAAAGTTGAAAAGTCTTTATGAATTTGGTTTGTCTGTCCACGCTCTAACTCGCTTAAATAGACTCGAATTTTCATGCAATTGATATATGTTAATGATGTTTATCACGGCATGTTGAGTATCGAATATGAAATGTGCAACATTAATAGTTCATTTACAGGGGCACTCAAAAGAATTCCGTAACATTATGGTCAATGGGGTAAAGTCGTCTGCAGAGTATTTTAATGACATGACGCTATTTCAAATGTATTGAAATTCATATAAATCTCTGAATTTCACTACAAGGTATTTACCATAGAATGGGACATTCGTAGCAGTTTTCGTTCATTTACAGGGACACACAAAAGAAATTGGTTACAGTAACTGTCTTTGAGCAATAAATGCTGGAATTGAGTTTTCAATTTTGGTATGAGCTTTAAAACTTAAGGCCGTTCTTAACTGCTCTGCTCAACAAGCGCAAAACGTTTTGACACATTTACAAATTCATTTTTTAACGGAAAGGTGTAAAATTGGAAAGCCTGCCCGTGGAATCGATTTGGAATTGAACTGTTTTTTATCATTTTTTGATCAATCAATTACCCATTGAGTTAGAAGCGATTTCGATCACGTGATAAACACGTTTTTCGCCCGCTCTTGAGTGATTTTTCTACTTTCGCGCGGAAAGTCGGTTCAAAAAGTCCACATTGACACTATTTTCTGAAAGATCTATGGCGTTTGCAAAAAAATGGAAAAAACAGCTCGATGACATAGTTTCTGAACAACAACACCAGCTAGTTTCATGCATTTACGAACAAAAATAAATTAAAACTTATGTCAGAAAGTGGCCCTCTTGGATTTGAGAACACTCTTAACTAATTGTTTGCATGTTACTTGCTGTGTATCAATTCTGTACCTCGTACACAGGGCTGCACAAAAAATTCACGCACCATTCTCCTTATGAGCGGAAATTGCTGTAAAGGAATTTTCAACTGATGTATGAATTTCCTAAGTGAACTAAATTTTTGCATGCGTGTACTTTATAGATACAAATCTATGTCATATACAGGACTGCTTGAAGAACTCGGATAATTTTCCGATTGTGGATGGGAATTACTAAAATTAGGTTTTCAAATGTGTTATGCGTTTTCAAATGGTTGAATTAGACATCCTATTTCAACTTATTAAACAGTTAGTTTTGTTACTCCATTCTGAATGTGTTGGGAAGTGTTTTGTAATCTACACTTGGCGCATGATATTTCTTTCTCTTTTTTTAGGGTTTCGTTCATCTGACGAAACCCTATTCGTCTCGCTCCTCTGTCTGTCTGTCCGTCACAGAGCCCGCTATCAGAAACTATATATGTTGGAGACTTGAAATTTTGCATACTTATGGCTGAACATCTCACAATAAACGACAAATCATCGAAAAAGTCTTATATTTACCCGTCTGGGTTCTAGCTTGTGTATTTTAAGCTTTTTTTTTTCCAACTGAGCCCCTAATTAAGTTGAAGATTTGAAATTTTACGTACTTTTACCTGAACACCTCACATCAAACGACAAATCATAAAATTTTGAAAAAGTCTTATATTTACTCGTCTGGGCTCTAACTTGTGTATTTTAAGCATTTTTTTCTGACAGAGTCCCTAATTAAGTTGAAGACTTGAAATTTTGCATACTTGTAGCTGAACACCTCAGATCAAACGACAAATCATAAAATTTTGAAAAAGTCTTATATTTACCCTTCTGGGCTCTAACTTGTGTATTTTAAGCATTTTTTTCTAACTGAGCCCCTATTTAAGTTGGAGACTTGAAATTTTGCATACTTATAGCAGAACATTTGCGATTACACGAAAAATCATAAAATTTTCAAAAAATCTTATATTATTTACCCCTTCGGGCTCTAACTTGTGTATTTTAAGCAATTTTTCTAACCTCCCCCCATTGCACCCGGTGGGTACTTTTCTAATTTTTGCCGACACCCCTTTGACCACTCTTTCATACTGTGCACATAGCCTTACACTTTCAGTTCCACATTTTACCGCCAGGGGGCGCCTACCTGTCTCGGGCGCTATGTGCCCGATCCCCTCGACTAATATATCTACGGATAGGCTGTAATACGGAGTTTCCTTTTGGATAGAGGTTTGTGTAGAATAGAGTGCTCCCTCTGGTTGCGAAATGTGGATCTAACAAATTTTGCCAAAGGATAAAGTGTTTTGAAAGGAATATTAAATGAAACCCTCTGTAAGATCTGTGATCACACTTACCCACTTGTTTTTTCTTTTTGTTTATTTGTATGTTTTATCATAAATTGTTGAATTGGAAAATTAGTTCCTATTTTAAATTTAAAGAATGAAACATAGGGTGACTAAGCGAATAGTTGATAACCCTCCAGTAGTTGATCATTTTTTTTAAACATTGCTCCATTTGAGGCGGAAATGAGTTTTACAGGTGGCACTAGACATAATATCTTTGTTTGAATGTTGGAACACCTGTTTTCACATTGTTTTCAGCTACCTGTTGTAAGAGAAGCCATTTTATGATTTTGCTAAATTAGAAAATGTAAAAATTTAGTTTTTGATTAGTTGGAGATAAGTAATGTTAGAGACAATTAGTAAGTTAAAATAATTCCCTTCCATCTTGCTTATTTCAAATAATAGTTTTATATGAATTATTGTTAATCACAGCTTAAGCATGATATTTTAAAGATTAATTTTTGAATTTTGGACTGATTTCTTTGATTGATCAACTACTGTGGAAATGGCAATTAAAGAAACTATTTATTTATAATTTTGTTGCTATTTAATTTCAGCAGATTTCATTTTTGCCCACTATAGGACATTCATTAAGGTTTGTAGCAATCATGTTAGTTTACTTCTAAAACTTAAAAGGAAGGAAATATAATAAAATCCCGTAGCACTGATCTTATTTGATCAGCCACAGGCTCAGTCACCCTTTATCTGTACTAGTAATATTTGTAATAAAATAATCATTAACGATATAAAGAGATTTAAACGAGCGCTATTTTTTTTTTGAGTTGTTTTGTTTTCTTACTTAGTGTTGAAACATAAATGAGGTCATAATAGTAAATGAAATGGTATACTTTATAGAGAAATTCCATCGTAACTGGCGTAACATTTTAGCATCGAATTTTATTTTCAAATCTATGTAGAAAATTTACTAATAAAGCTAGAACAAATTTTTACAATTTAAAATATTTCTTACTAAGGTCTTAATGCCCAAATACCTGCAGATTATTTCAATCTCTCTTTGAGTCCCAAAAATTGCAATTCAAAATTCTGTAACTGACGTAACATAAAATAGACAAACATTTTTTTCTGCCTTCATTGAAGTGTAAAAATTATCAAAACTATCCAGTTAAAAAAAGTGATTTAATGTTCTCAACAACACTAAGTAATGCCAAATTATAACAGTAACTTGTTTAATTAATTTCTGAATAATAAAAAAGAAAAACATAGCATTTACACGTGTAACTGACGTAACATTGTGATTTTACAAAGACAATAATGGTACTTAACTTAGTTTGTAAACAGTAATTTACAATACATTTTTATTAGGATTTTTCTATAGAATATAAAAATATCAAGTTTTCCAATCATACTCTTAAATTAAACATATTATAAATTTGATTACCACCGCCCCCCCCCCCCCAAAAAAAAAAAAAATATGATTTTCTGTGTAATTGACCTATACTATCATTACTACATGCATACAACAATAATAATTGTAAAGACAATATAATAATCAATACAAAGTCTTGACTTCTTCAATAAATGAAAATTAAAACTCCAGTGCTATATTCACCTTGAGTTAAATAATTAAAATATACATATAAAGCACAAATAATTGTACAAAAATTACTTTCCGGTGCATAAATATAATATAAAGATGTTTAAAATACAAATTAAAAATATCTTAAAATACATCAGAAAAGCCTAGAACGTTTTCAACCATTACAAGGCCGTCATCAGTAGGATTTAAATGTTGTTATTACTTTCTTTGCGCTTATTCGAGAATTGTCCAAAAGAAAAACATTGTAATTTAAATTTAAATGTTGTACGTCAGACAAGATACCAGACAAACTTATTCAAAATTTCAACAATCTTTCATCTATTATGCAGCAAATATCTTCATACTCCATGGGTATCATTCGATATACGTGGATACATCTCGAATAAGCACAAAGAAAATAATAACAACATTTAAATCCTACTGAATACGGCCTTGTAAGGGTTGAAAACGTTCTAAGTTTTTCTGATGTATTTTAAGGTTTTTTTTATTTTTTTTTAATCGACTAGGGGGCTCGGCCCCCTACGAGCTACGCTCACCAACCCCCGTCCAGACACCGCAGACTCTAAATGCACGCTAATTTGATCGGCTTTAAAAAGATTTCGAAAGATTGAATTATAATTTAAAAAACAGTGACGATCTCCCTATAAACGAATTTCTATTCATTTCTCTTTGATTGGAGAAGTTTAACGCCAAATCCGCTGCGGTACTACTTGATTATCCCGTCGACCCATTTCGCCAAATTATATAAATCGCCAAACCACTCGCCAAATTATACAAATTGACATAATATTTATTTTAAATAACGAAAGAACAAATAAATTAGTACAACATTAATAAAAATACAAATAAAACGTCAAAATAAAAATAACTTGATGACGTAGACACGTGTAACAACATTTCAAAATAAGCTAATATAAAAGGAATTAAGTAAACAGAGTCTTTGTCTCCTGGTATTTTTTAACAAAGCGAAAAGAAAGTTCTTTTAAATGAGACATTTTAAATTAATCGTTTTTAATCCGACGTAATTTTTACCAAGCTAATCTTTCTCTTTTAAATATTCACGTGAAAATACTTTTGTTAGAAATGAAATATTATTTGCGCTTTCCTCAAAAATAGTTGAAAAGATCCTCTCAAAATATCAAATAAATGTCTAGCGCAATTTCTAAATTTAAACTGTTTTGCAATATTATTTTGTGTTCATTTTATGTAATAACTATAATGTGACGTAAATATGACGTAATTTTTCCTATTTAAGACTTCTAACGCATGTTAATGAATTTATTATTTTACAATATCCTTTCTCTTTTAAAATTCACGTGTATACTTTTTATGACGTAATGTTTAATAAGTTCCTGCTTTTTGTACATAATTATTTAATTCTAATTCCAAATGATTTTTTCTTTTTATAATAGTCACGTGTAAATAAAGCAAACATTATTGTTTGCGCTGTTTATACCTTTGGCAACAGTATAAATTAATACCATTTTCTAAAATAATGTATAAAATATCTCTCGAAAAGCTGAAAATTTGAATTTAAAATAGAAATAAAACCTCAAAAAATGAGTCAAAATAAAAGAAATTAATGCAATCTGCACTCCGGCAAATTCTAACGCATAAAATGATCTAAAAATTATTACACTGCCATGTATAGTTTTTGCTGCTATAAAACTTTTTTAGTGGAGCGATTTTGTCCAACTTTAGCATTAAATATCTCTTAAAATAATTCTTCGATTTGAAAACTGTCTGCATCAGCGTATTTATCAAACATTTCTGTATAAAACCACCGATTTTCATATTTTTGTGTGCATTATTTTTCTTAATATTAACGAAGAAAGACCTCCGGTCACAAAAAATTCAAAACCGGCGGCGGCGGTGACAGCGGTAATTACTTTTTTTTATTTTTCTTTACATTATATTTTATGCACCGGAAAGTAATTTTTGTACAATTATTTGTGCTTTATGTGTATTTTAACGAGTCCTGTCTTCTTATTAAGACACCGTAAAAGCGTTACTGGAATCTGCAATTTTCTACAATTGTATGCTTGGGATGTTTTTCATTCATCCGAAATTCTTTCCCCTTCAGAGATCAAACTTGCTGCTTCATTCATTCATGAGCAGTTTTAATTTCTGGGCACTCTTCCAACAAATGCATCATGTTTTTTTTATAGAGATTGATCTTCTCCAATGCACACATAACTTTGCTCTTAATGTAGGTACCCCATTCTCTGTTGAATCAAATTTCTTTAAAAGTCACCATATTTTAGAAAAAAAGACAAAAATAATAAATATATATATTGTAGCCATTTTGTCTACATTTCAGTTATGTATCTTTATCGTAACTTAATAGTGAATTCTTTTATAAACATGAAAACAAATGAAATAATGTCTTTATAGTATTTTTTAAATTTAAATGGTTAAGTGAAAATAAAAATGATTTAATAGATTTCCCTTAATTTACTTTTTTTTTTTCAAATTATATTTATTTACTTTTTTTTTTTTTTTAAGTTACATTCTTTAAAAGTTCAGATATTTTAGAGAAAAGTATGACATTGCCATTTTGTCTCCATTCAGATATGTCTCTTTATTTTAACTTAATAATGAATTATTTTTTCTATGCATGAAGAGAAATCAAATAATATATTTGTAATTTAATAGTGAATTCTTTTATGAACATGAAAACAAATGAAAGAATAACTTTATAGTATCTTTAGGGTGGCTCACATCTTGAAACAATCTGATTTTCGTCATATTGTAACTCTCGTATTTAATAACTGATTTGGATGAGACTGATTGTATGCATAATACATACCAATGTCTCGACCGAGTTCGTCGGCCAGCTTCATTCGCCGTCTTGTTTCAAAATGGCGGCCATTTGCACTGTGCACTGCCGCGCAATGCTTAAATATTATTGATATCCGTTAGCTTCAAATTATCGCCAAGCTTGGCGGTATTTGGCGAAATATCGTCAAATTTGGCGGCCAAAAATAAGTAACCATAAATGATGCCTATTTGGCTATAGCTTACTAATTTGGCGCAATTCTCATTCAAATTCAGTATTGACGAATATTCTCTTACCGGGTTCATCTCATTTTAGCTTCTTAAAATTTGAGTAAAATTAACTTCGAGTAACACTTTCAAAATTTTAAAACTAAGAAATATAATAGCAACCTCTTCCTCCCGGCACTGGCCGAAAGGACTTTTTTTTTTTCTTATTTAGTGCGGAAACATAAATGAGGTCATAATAGTAAATGAGATGGTATACTTATACTATCATTACTACATGCATACAACAATAATAATTGTAAAGACTATATAATAGTCCAAGCAAAGTCCTGTCTTCTTATTAAGACACCGTAAAAGCATTACTGGATTCTGCAATTTTCTACAATCAATGGATGCGTGGGATGTTTTTCATTCATCCGAAGTTCTTTCCCCTTCAGAGATCAAACTTGCTGTTTCATTCATTCATGAGCAGTTTTAATTTCTGGGCACTCTTCCAACAAATGCATCATGCTTTTTTATAGAGATTGATCTCCTCCAATGCACACATAACTTTGCTCTTAATGTAGGTACCCCATTCTCTGTTGAATCAAATTTCCTTAAAAGTCACCATATTTTAGAAAAAAAGACAAAAATAAATATATAAAATTGTAGACATTTTGTCTACACTTCAGTTATGTATCTTTATTGTAACTTAATAGTGACTTCTTTTAAGAACATGAAAAGAAATGAAAGAATGTCTTTATAGTCATTTTTAATTTTAAATGGTTAAGTTAAAATAAAAATGATTTAATAGATTTCCCTTAATTTACTTTTCTTTTCAAATTATATTTATTTATTTATTTATTTATTTATTTATTTTTTTTAAGTTACATTCTTTAAAAGTTCAGATATTTTAGAGAAAAGTATGACATTGCCATTTTGTCTCCATTCAGATATGTCTCTTTATTTTAACTTAATAATGAATTATTTTTCTATGCATGAAGCGAAATCAAATAATATATTTGTAATTTAATAGTGAATTCTTTTATGAACATGAAAACAAATGAAAGAATAACTTTATAGTATGTTTAGGGTGGCTCACATTTTGAAACAATCTGATTTTCGTCATATTGTAACTCTCGTATTTAATAACTGATTTGGATGAGACTGATTGTATGCATAGTACATACCAATGTCTCGACCGAGTTCGTTGGCCAGCTTCATCCGCCATCTTGTTTCAAAATGGCGGCCATTTGCACTGTGCATTGCCGCGCAATGCTTAAATATTATTGATATAAGTTAGCTTCAAATTATCGCCAAGCTTGGCGATATTTGGCGAAATATCGCCAAATTTGGCGACCAAAAATAAGTAACCCTTCAGAGATCAAACTTGCTGCTTCATTCATTCATGAGCAGTTTTAATTTCTGGGCACTCTTCCAACAAATGCATCATGATTTTTTATAGAGATTGATATCCTTCAATGCACACATAACATTGCTCTTAATGTAGGTATCCCCATTCTCTGTTGAATCAAATTTCCTTAAAAGTCACCATATTTTAGAAAAAAAGACAAAAATAAATATATAAGATTGCAGACATTTTGTCTACATTTCAGTTATGTATCTTTATTGTAACTTAATAGTGAATTTTTTTATGAACATGAAAACAAATGAAAGAATGTCTTTATAGTATTTTTTAATTTTAAATGGTTAAGTTGAAATAAAAATGATTTAATAGATTTCGCTTAATTTACTTTTCTTTTCAAATTATATTTATTTAATATTTTTAAGTTACATTCTTTAATCCCTTCGCGACGAGAATTAATTTTTAATCTTTTAGAACCGGTTTTTCAAAACAGAAAATTTTCTCTAATAGAATCGCGAAAATGCTCTGATTAAATAGGGTACACTTTACAATAAAAAATAACTGGTGGAATAATGAAGGATTCTGAGCACCTTAAGTGGCACGTATACCGGTCGCTCGACCCCAAGGGGTTAAAAGCACAGATATTTTAGAGAAAAGTATGACATTGTCATTTTGTCTCCATTCAATTATGTATCTTTATTGTAACTTAACCCTTTAATACGGGGTTGGGATATATGTCATCCCAACCATTATTTCTTTATTCTCTTCGCACCACTTTTTCAAACATAATCTCTGCCATATCACTTATACCAAGTTACTTTAAAAAGAAGTTTACATTTATAAGTTTAAATGTATAGACTATCGTTACTACATGCATACAACAATAATAATTGTAAATACAGCATAATGATCAAAGCAAAGTCATGTCTTTTTATTAGAACAACCGTAAAAGCATTACTGGAATCTGCAATTTACTACAATCAATGGGAATGCTTGGGATGTTTTTTCATTCATCCGAAATTCTTTCCCCTTCAGAGATCAAACTTGCTGCTTCATTCATTCATGAGCAGTTTTAATTTCTGGGCACTCTTCCAACAAATGCATCATGCTTTTTTTTTAATAGAGATTGATCTCCTTCAATGCACACATAACATTGCTCTTAATGTAGGTACCCCATTTCTCTGTTGAATCAAATTGCCTTAAAAGTCACCATATTTTAGAAAAAAAGACAAAAATAATAAATATATATATTGTAGCCATTTTGTCTACATTTCAGTTATGTATCTTTATCGTAACTTAATAGTGAATTCTTTTATAAACATGAAAACAAATGAAAGAATGTCGTTATAGTATTTTTTAATTTTAAATGGTTAAGTTAAAATAAAAAGAATTTAATCTATTTCCCTTAATTTACATTTCTTTTCAAATTATATTTATTATTATTAAGTTCCATTCTTTAAAAGTGCAGATATTTTAGAGAAAAGTATGACATTGCCATTTTGCCTTCATTCAATTGTGTATCTTTATTTAAAATTAACTCTTTGATTACGGTATCGGGACCTATGTCGTCCCTGACATTATTACTTTATTCTATTAACATCACTTAATAAAAAATAATCTCTGCCATACACTCACACAAAGATACCTTAAAAAGAAATTTACCATAAAGAGTTTTTTTTTTTTTTACTCTAATAGAAGAAAGTATTGCAATCGAAATTTATTTCAACTTCCAGTTTCCGACGGATTTGTACGTTTTAAGGGTCAGAGATCCCCAAAAGCATGTTTATACAAACTGTCTGTCTGTGTGTTTTCTATTGTACCCTCGAAAAGTGTATGAAGTTGAAAAGTGTATGAAGAATTGAACCAAATTTTATATTTATGTTGCGGCTATGGCAAGCAGATTCTCTTTGAATTTCGAAATATTCCGCCGGAAGGTAATTGCGATTTTTGTATAATTTGTCTGGATTTTTCGTAGCTCTATCGTAGACAGGCGGCTCGTGCAGCGACGGGAACTTCGCATTTTGCGTAGCCGGCTATTCGCAAACAGCTCATGTTCAACAGAATAATGAAAAACTATTAATTTTAATAAATATCATCTTGGAGAATAACTCGTTTACTCCGATTAATTGACTGTAGCTGAAATTTAAAATGGAAACCAAAGTTGATATAGTACGTATTGAACTAATAATATTGAAGTATTGTAACTACTTTTTACCCGATTAAAAAGAAGGGTTATGTTGTGAGAATACTTCTCACGGTATTTAAATTTGGTTTATTTTTATTCCTTTCAGCTATTTTTTTTTTTTTCATCGATGTCTATTTGAATTTAGTCAGTGCTCCTCAATATTTATCTTTTATCGGGAGCACTGTAATCGGAGAGTTCGTTTTTTCGTCGACGATATTTTCATTCTCTGCTTTGGGAGCGATCGGCAGTATCACATGCGCGCACGCCGATTTTTTCGGAGCACATCTCTGGAGCTCTGTTATTGCCGGAGTCAACATGCATACTTTACTGTACGTGTTGTTTAAGACTGGATCGTAAATGAAGAATTCTTCAGAGGATGTGAATGACGTCATGGGAAGAGTCCCATAACCTGTGCCGGAAGATTTGGCGATTTTTTTGGCGCGCTTTGTTTGGCGATAAATGTTTCGATCTGGTTTAAATTTGTTCGTCGGATTTCGGATCGTTGGAACGGCTTTAGGGTTGCTTTTTTCGGAATTTTTATACAAAATAAAAGCGTGTGTTTTAAGTCTTAAAACTGAAATATGTTTTGTATTATCTGTATTTATATGCATATATAGTTGCCTTACTTTATCTTAAGTAGGTGCCACAATCTTTAATAATGGACAAATCACTTCAAAAGGAAACACCACTCTATACTTTAGTAGAAAGTATATTTAATGAAACTCCGCACTACAAGACATATTTCTATTTACAGGATGACTGTACATATTTACATAATTTGGAACTTCAGAAGAAATCCCTCGAGGAAATACATTTTCACCTTTCTTCTCTCCGCCTCTTATATAAACTCTGCAAGGAAATCAAACAAGATCACGCGCATTTTACAACCTATTCATTGTGCTTCGTAGAACACTCTGCGGAAAACGTATCGCAGGGGGTGTTGGGAGAAAATTATTTGGCAGCCACAATAATTAGGGACTATCGTCTAGTGTTGCCATCTAGCGATATAATCTTTAAATATTTGTCACACATATATATTTTTTTCCATCGGGGCGACACTAAATTCTGAAAAAGCAGAATTTCTGTTTTCTAGCTTTTTTTTTTCTTTTCTTTTCTTAAGACTTATCAAAATTGTAGTATCTATTCAAAAATGAACGACTATGTACCAAAGTATAAAAAGCGAATTATAACTTTGATGGAAGTCTGTTAATAAGGTTAAATGTAATTAAATCTACATTCAAAATGATAAGACAGAATCTTTATAATTACAAAAACTCTTCGATTAAAGGGAGTAAGATTGCGTGTGAGGATAGGCAAAGTAATTACCGGCGATAATGTAATTAACTTGTAGACGTTTTCCTATGAGATTACTTGAAACGAACTCCATTGTTCTCGAGGGTGTATATAGCTTCAATGAATTGGCATTTCGGGTACTTTGTTAGGACATTCAATCACTGCTTACAGGATTCCGTGTAGTTTTTCGGTTAGAATGAATTTTGCCTTAAGAATATAATTGAATAACAGTTTCTGTAACGAGGGACTCAATGAGGAAGTGGGTAGATTAGCATTAATTCTTATCTTCCGATAGGATAACTTTTTCTTCTTTGATCTAAGATGTTTTTAATTAGTGCTCCGACCCAAATGGTTGATTTTCACCACTAAATTTTAATAGTATTCTTTGCTTTATGAAATCTCAGTAATTCTGTCATTGAATACGGCGAGAATAAATACATTAAATTTAAAAAATCAAAAAACCCGACTGCGTAAAATGTGAACTAATTATTTCTCATCAATATGAAACTATTTTTTATATTACTTATCTTTTTTTTTATATTTACTTGTATTGATGACTTTTAAGTTGTGTTTAATTATTAGTTCCTATCTACAAACACTGTTTTAATGAGGCCTATAGATGCCCATTATGAAGGTTAGAGTTACAATAAAGGAAGAGATCCAAAGTACACAACTTCCAGGTAGTGTAATATTTAAACGGAGCTTCTGACTGTAAAATGGTCAATGAAACATCGTCTTCATTTTTAAAGACCTATCCAATGATATCCTATGTTGACCTATGATGACCTATCCACTCAATAGGGTACGTAAAAAAATTTTTCGTCTCTACCGCCATTTTGCAGTTTACGGCCGGCATTTTCAATTTATAAAAACAAAACACATCCTATAACCATCGGAGGGTTAAGACGAATCGATCGAACCTCATTCATTAAAATCCATCCAGCCGTTGGGATGTTTCGAGGGTATAAAGAAATCCACATACACAGATACGTATGAAACACAAAACCCTTCTTTTCAGTCGGGTAAAAACTATTAAAGTTTAGAGGTAGCAATCAATCATTTGGGTCGGAGCGCTCTCATCCCTGTTATAATTATGTTTTAATTATAATTTACTGCCTCTCTGATTGTTTTCCATCTGAAAATTGTCTTCATGTGTTTATACATGACCAGAAACATAGGTTTATTTATGAAATTTTAATATATTGATTTAATTATAATTTAATTATGATTTACTGCCTCTCTGATTGTTTTTTGCCTGAAAGTTGCTTTAATGTATTTAAATATGATCAGAAACATAGATTTATTTGTCAAATTTTAATATATTGATTTAATTATGATTTAATTATAATTTACTTATAATTTACTGTTTCTCTGGGCTTTTTTCCTGAAAATTGTTTTAATATGTTTATGCATGATCAGAAACATAAGTTTATATATGAAATTTTAATATATTGATTTAATTAGAGTTTAATTATGATTTACTGCCTCTCCGACTGTTTTTTTATCTGAAAATTGTCTTAATGTGTTTATGCATGATCAGAAACAAAGTTTTATTTATCAAATTTTAATATATTTCAGTTATGTATTCAGTTCGATTTTTTTAAGAAGCGCTCGTAACACCACCGTAGTTTTCTTGTATGCTAATGTGTAGAAAATAAAACTAAATATATTTAAAAAGCTATGATGACGTTATAAGAGTTTCATATTGGAAAGAAAAATCAAACTGATATAATTGAAACGCACTGAAATTTCATCAATAAACCTACGTTACTGATATGTATAGTATACTTAGTATCGATATTCTAACTTGTAATATATCAATACTCAATATAAATATCAATATACAATACCTATTTTTACAATTAAAGAGCTGGGTGGTTTTTCTAGGAAACTGGGATTCCTAGAACTTTTTATGTAACGGCAACAACAGAAAATCATGTAATCGACACACTTTTGCGCCGAAAATCAAAATATCTGTAAGGTTACTAAGAATTTTGTATAGGAAACTGGGATGCCTAGAACTTTTCATGTAACTGCAACCAGAGTTACAGATAAACTTTTTGTAAGATTACTGTAATTTTAGCAGATTCATTTGAAAAGTTACAGATTTCTGTAGCTTTACAAAAACTTGTTTTGTAGATTTACAGCATTTTTTGTACAGTTACAGATGAAAGTTTAGTAAGCATGTAACTTTACATCTGTAGAACTACAGATTTTTTTTTTTTTTTTTTTTTTTTTTTTTTTACAGTGTATTCGTTTTTACAGGTGGAAGTTGGCCAAGGTATTATAATCTCTTTATTGACGCTGACAAGAAAGTGTTTTGGTTGTCACAGTATGGCTGAAACCCAGGGCGTGTCTACCTACAGGGTAAACCTCCACCGGTAAAGAATATCTATTTTGCCATGTTTATGACTAAAATTCTCCATAAATAAAACGTTTAAATAAGGAGAAAATTTCTACTTAAATTTACTTATGGAAGTTTGCCTTGGCGATAATCAGCTACTTCGATACCGGTTACAGTTGAAACTTCACCGTTTTGAGCATATTCAATTCATCTCATTCGTCGTACGAAGGTGTGCGTAAACACGATAACTCCCAAACGGTATTTCTAGCTCCCATTTCGCGAATATGTTTTAAACAACTTCACAAGAACTGCAGACTGTAAAAAAAATCTGTAAAGTTACTAAAGTTTTTCTAGGAAACTGGGATTCCTTGAACTTTTTATGTAACGGCAACAACAAAAATTCCTGTAACAGACGCTGTTACAGGAATTTTTGTTGTTGCCGTTACATAAAAAGTTCAAGGGATCCCAGTTTCCTAGAAAAACTTTAGTAACTTTACAGATTTTTTTTTTTTTTTTTTTTTTTTACGGATTAGGTATTGAATCCATTTTAAAATAATGGACTTCAAACATCAATGCTCATCTTACACATAATGTTCACTTAAATGTTTGACACCTGTTTGTTTTGACTAACAAACAAGTAATATAAAAATTTTGTTTTTAAAGTCAATTCCTACTTAGGTCATCAAAGAAAAATTTAATATAATCCCTTAAGCTAATATTAGTTTTTGTTGCATTAAAATATCTCAATTTGTTGATTTTCTATAAGCAAGTTGGTTTACAATGGAACTCTATGGGAATTTGGCGAAATATTAGAGATATCTCAAAGTTGGCGTCACTTTTGGCGACTCATTTTGACCGCCAAGTTGGCGACAAACCTGGCGGTATTTGGCGACAGAACAGGGTCCCCCTATGGTAACCCCTCATTGAAAATACTTTAATTGATCTTCAACAACCAATGGCCGCCATTTTGTTTCCCATGCAAAACTAAAATTAATTCAGATAAAGTTAAAAAATGCTATAAAAAGTGATAGAAAATCTTTATTAAGATTGACGATCGTTTCGTTGCACAAACGGCAACATTTTCAAAATCATTGAACGATAGAAAATATTTTCACATAATTTAAAAACAATAAACATAGTAAACAATGTCACGCGACATGATGCATAATGAAAAACATTGTAAACATAAAATTAATTTAAAAGATTAGATTAGCTATTGGTGAGCGTGGATTAATTTTCAAAACAATAACATGGTAAACAATGTCACGAGACAACATGCATAATGAAAAGCATTGCAAAATATAAAATAAAAATAAAATTATCTTGGCTATTTGCGAGCGTGGATTAATTTCTACTATTGTTACTAAAATTACATAGTATCTCTTTCCAAATTTTAGGTAATTCTATGGACACTGAATCATTGCAAATATTCTTGTTGCGTAAAAATATCTCTATTGATTCTCGGAGTATGGATGGTAAATAAAATCTTTGTGTATAAATTAACTTGCTACATTTAAAATCGATCTGTAAAGGTTCTTCGCTGTATAATCTGGCTAAAGCTGTGGTTCTTCTGTTGTATTTGATGTCTGCTATATGTTCTTTGATTCTAGTTTTAAGTTTTCTAGTTGTCATACCTATATAAAACTGCTTGGTTCCATCTTCTTTGGTGAAAGGTATTTCGTATACTCCCGATAACTGGTTTGACTCAATTGGATCTATTTTCTTGCATACTATATTTCTTAATTTCATAGAAGGTTTTGCGACTAGGGAGATATTGTATTTATTGAGTTTATATTTCAGACGTTCGAAGAAACCAGGAAAATATTGTAAAGTGGATAACGTGGAATTTTGTGGATTGGAATTTCTTTTCTTGTTATTCTTTAAGCTCTTAATTAATTTTTCTATGGTACTTTCTTTGTATCCATTGTTTCTTGCAATATCATATATTTTATTTATTTCGTTATTTAACTGCACGGGGGTACAAACTGCGAAAGCTCTATGAATAGAATGTCTAAGTGCAGAAACTTTGTATGAAAAAGGTGCTTGAGCATTATGAGGGATAATGGGATTATTATACATGTGTTTATAAAATTAATTCATTAAAATTTAATTAATTAATTAATATTTGAAAAAACTGTATTAACATCAATTGCCATCCAGTACAAGTTTAAAAAAATTTATTTCAACTTGATAGGATGAATAATGAGTATTTTATTAACGATTGAAAATTTGAACAAGATAAATATATAAATAAATAAATAAATATATATAGGGAGAGTGTGAGCTAATAGTAGGAATTGAATAACAGCTACTATGTCTATGAAAACTTTGTGTATATCTTTTCATAGATGCCAACTTTTACGCTTTATTTACTACCAATATTTTTTTTAATTAAAATTTGCTTTCATTAATCGCAGAAATCTATGATTAAGTAAGGCATGTTAAAAAAATAATAGTGGTTAGAAAAAAGCTAAAAAGTTTACCACTGTGACTTTTGTGAACAGCCTGTAGCGTAAATAATAACAGTTGAAAATGCAGGCGTTTCCTCATTACTAATATTACTCAGATTAATTTTAACTATTTTTCCTTTTATATTGTTTTACTTTGCATGTTACTAACTACCTGCTTCCTCTCTTCCACAAATGAATGCTTCCTGATTTTATGGGTCGCTTCCATCTGTTTATTTGCTAGTTATATACTTCGGATCGAAACTGCTTACTTGCTATTACCACATCCTATTACAAACATTTTCAAATGAAATTAGTTTCATGCTAAACCTTTCATAAAACTAGCGTTTTTAAATTAAAAGCGGCGTCATAATATGACATTCCTAAATTTCTCCAGGAAGTTAAAAATCTCTGCTTTTATCAATATAGCCCCCTTCTCCATCTGTTCCCCACCAACTATTTTATCATAATAAATGTATTGATAATTTTTTTTATATAAATTAATGAATTAATTAAAGTGCCCTAGTGAAAAGTTTTTTTTTTTTTTCATATGCTAGAATTGCTGAGATTAATAAATATTTTTTTATGTTTAATTAAACAATTTGCCTTCGCTGGGTGTGTTAATAATTTGCAGATAAAGCAGACTTTTAAGGGTTTCGCTTGGCAACCTCTTTGTAATTTTTTTCGTCCCCTTTCCATCATTGACATGCCTGCCCTTTTTTTTCCAGGATCCGGGTTCTTTTTAGGCAGATTTCGTAAGAAATACTACCTATTACATTCTCCCCTATGCTGGAATTTCTGAAAAAGTTTTGCAGATCTACGCCGATCATAGGCAAGTTCCTTTTCACACGTTTTACTATATTTTAATTTAGCTATACTTTAATAAGCGTAGAAATCTTCACTATTCTTTAAAAAGTACTATTTGTACTATTCGTTAAAAAGAATAAATTTTAATGTTTAAGTGTAAAATAATGGCAATTTAAAAATGTATGCATTTTTTTGCAAAAAGTTTGAACCTCTAGAACGTCTAGAACCCTAAACCACCCCCAGTTCAAAACATTATCTATCTATCTATCTACCTGTCTATCTATTTATAACTGGTTATTGCATCAATTTTGGTCAATTTTCATGCGTTTAAATGGTTTAATTGTACAAAAAGTTTATATATATATATGTTATAAAATTGGTAAGATGCTCTATAAACTTTTTCAGTTAGTATACCTTCCCCTTAGTTGCTAACTCAATATCTACAGTGGCGGTCAAAAGTTTCCGGCCAATTAGTTTCTTTAATTTTTTTGACAGAACGTTTCAGCGAAGAAGAAGCACAATTGCTCCAAAAGTTAGGAATAAGAATTTTACCTCTGACCACGTGATCACTTTTCTTGGATACTGAAGATACTTGATGCAAAGGGGAGAAATTCAAAAATTCGCGTGTGCAAAAGTTTCCGACCCTTCGACATCCGTTAGTTTTTGCTACCGCTAAAGTGTTTGTTTGGCCGTGTTTGTTAATTAATCAATGTGAATAACGCATTTGAAATTCAAAAATGAAAAGTTGAACAATTTATTGTTTCTAAACGAGTGATTTGTCTGTCGCTAAAGGGATAATCCTCTCGTGAGATTGCGGCAAAGTTGTCGATTGAAAAATTTGCTTTGAACGATATTTAAAAAAATATAAAGATGGTCATGGCCTTGGGAACTTGCTACGGTCCGGGGAACCCCGGAAAAAGACTATTCTTGTGGACAGAATTATCAGGAGAGAAGCAGTTGATGACCCGCATAAAAATACTGCGGCAATATACCACGATTTACGGTGTTAAAATACAGTAGAACCTCGATTATCCGAATTAATTGGGACCGATCCTCTTTCGGAAAATCGAAATTTTCGGATAATTGAGAATGCTTCAATTTTAATATTAAGGAGAAATATATGCAATATTTCGTATTACGGTAACAAGTGCTTAATAAAAATAAAGCAATAGCAGAATAGAAACAAGAATAAATGACCTGAATATTAATTTTGAAATTAAGTACCTTTTACATATATCACAAGCGTTTGAAAAAGTGTTTTGTTTATGGCACATTCGATTGCCTTTGCTTTGAAGCTCTGACACTGAGTTTTTTAATATTATTAGTTAACCAGTACCACAGTCTTTCTGCTGCTCCACCCATACCAAACCTTCTGCAAAACATTCAAAAGCTTCAGAATTTCTAATTTGTTCTTTTTCTTCGACCCACTCGGCAACTTACGGCAGCTCAAGTTAAATTCAAAGGAACTCTAAGCAAGGGGATCGAAAATATTTATATGTACTCATAGTTCGGAAAGGACCACTTGCACACTAGGAATATGGTAGTTAAAAAAAAAAAAAACTTTTAAAATGGATTTTTCACACAAGGAATGTGATAGTAAAAAAAGAAAAAAAGCTTTAAAAATTGATTCGGTTAATCGAGAGTTTCGGTTAAAAGAGTTTCGGATAAAAGAGATTCTACTGTATTGCTGAAATAAGTTGGTCTACCGTGTCAGAACGCTTACGTAACGTAGGACTTTATGGAACATTCGGTGTTGAAAAACCTTTCATACATAAAAAAAAAAAATCAGACGGCCCAACTGGCGTTTGCCAAGCAATACAAAAACTGGGCAGGTGAAAGCTGGAAAAAAGTACTATTTTTCGATGATTCGACGTCCAATCTTTTTGGAAGTGATAACAGACACTACAACCGACGACCTAAAAACAAAAAGTAAGATTCCTAATATGTTATTCCTGCAATGAAGCATGGCGGAGGACACGTTATGATATGGGGAGCATTTTTTGGAAAATGTCTCTGTCCGTTATTTGAAATCCGCGTCAAGAAGAATAGTGCAATGCATAAAGATATCTTGCAAAATCATTTGCTGCCTTATTGGAGGAAAAGTTGTGGTCGCAACTATTTGTTTCATCAAGATAACGACCAAAAGCATACATGCAAGCTCGCCAAGCAGTGGCTTTTGCACAAAAAAATTCCTCTTTTGAAATGAACAGCCCAATTACCCGATCTGAATCCAATAGAATATCTTTGAAACTAACTTGAAAACGTGTGAGGAATTATAAATATTCCAATTCAGCAGCATTTTCCCAAAAATTGCAAGAACCGTGGAAAAAACTGAACATTGACGATCTACAACCGTTTATTGAATTGATGCAACGTTGCTGCGCCGCAGTACTTATTACTAAATCTATGAATACAAAATAGTAGTAGTAGAAAAATAGTAGTTGTAAATGTTGCTGATCACTGTTATTTTCTGTTATAGTACTATTTTTTCCAAACTTGCCAAGGTGGCCGGAAACTTTTGAGAACATGCGTTTTCTTTTGCAATTAATTTTGCCAATAAAATTTATTAATATTTATTTTTTATTCCATAAATAAGTTCTTAACTGTTATGTCAATAAAGTGAATAAGTATCACTTTGAGAATCCTCTTCATATGGGTGTACTTACAAATTAACCAAAAATTTTATGCTGGCCGGAAACTTTTGACCGCCACTATATCTGTACCAAGTAGCACTTCAAATCGTTAGAACCCAATAAGGGATGTTATCAAATTTCGCCTAGTTTCGATAATCATCAGTGCAGACATATGTTCGATGTCTTTACACTTTGCAAACATCAGAAAGTCCTTGCTACTTCAAATCACAATTAAATTCAGAAGTAACTCTCAACACATGGCCCAATTATCAAGAATTTATAACGTTTAAATCTCGGGAGAGCATGAACATGTAACTTACACTAAAATGAAAGTCAATTATCCAAAATTACGCAGGAGCATCTAATAAAAAATAGTCTAAAGCTATAAATTGTAATAAAGTAGTCTTCAAGTGCTGATCTTCTCTTAGAAATTGAAATTCACGCAGATTTCTACGAGCCGCCATTGGGGACACACCTATAGGCTCAGGGTTTCCCGAATTGACACCGGCGGTTGCCGCCTTTGGATGACTGCAATTCCGGCTAAGATATCTCTACGCCCAGTAAAGAAATGTATGATAAGGCTGTGTGTTCTTTAAGTACGAATGCCACCAGCCACGACTCCAACCCGAGTTTTATAACACATATATATATATATATATATATATAACTTTTTTATGGACACGATAACTTCCATAATTCTGCACAAATCTATTTCAAACGGATATACATAAAATTAAGGAGCAGAAAATCTCGGTAAAGTTCAATAATTGGCAAAATCGGACCAGGGAGGGGGATAGGAAGGGGTTTTGTGAAAACAGAAAAAACACCATAACTTCTTAATTATAATACATATAAAATCACTTTAAAATTATTATTACTTATAGGAAAAGGGCCAAAAATTTATGTATAACAGATGTTTGATATCGTTAAAAATGGGCTCAAGGGGCAAAAAAATAGAGTTTTAAGAAGAAAATATTCAGAACTTCGTCAATTCTCAAGATATCAAATCCACTTAAATTTATCATAAATCTTCTTAATCTTATCTACAACTTTTATATTGACAAGTTTTTGACAGGATGACACAAGGAAAAAAAATAAAAACAACAAAAAGAGGGGGGGGGGGGAGCGTGTGAAAAAAACCCATAACTTCGTCAATTCATAAGATATCAAATCCGCTTAAATTTATTATAAATCTTCTTAATATTAGCTACAACTTTTATATTGACAAGTTTTTAACAGTACCAACTCTTTTAGAAAAAAATATAGGAGTTGAGAATAAAATTATCGAATTAAGGCTGTTCTCAAACCCAAAGAGGCAACTTCATGACGTAAGTTTTAATTCCTTTTTTGTTCGGAAACGCATGGAACTGAAAGGTGTTGTTATACAGAAACTATGTAATTGAAAGACATTTTGCATTTTTTTTTTTCACAATAAATGTTTCAGAAAATACTGTTAAAGTTGGCGTTTTGATCCGAATTTCCCGACGAAAGCAGAAAAACCAGTGAATGAAGGGAGAAAAACACCTTGTGATAGGTCTGCCAATGTTATACCTTTATTTTTAAAAATGTATACGTCCTTGTGTTAGAAAGTATCAAGCTGTTGGAGCAGTGCAGTTGAGAACAGCCTTAACATGATTCTGATAAAACCAGTTCATACAGACAAATGAAAAATTCGCCAAAAGCGGCCAGATAAAATTGTTAAACTGGGTTTATCTCTAATCTTGATTTAGTTTTTGTTGGTGAAATGAGTACTTAACTTCGAAATCTACCTGTGTCTGTAGGCCTAACCGGCAGGGATTTTCTTGTTTTGTTCTTTGAAGTTTCAGGGAAATATATATTTTAATTTTTTTTTCATTATTATGATATAATTGCCAGTAAATCACAATACATTGAAATAAAATCGGGGATTATACTCACAATATTAATTAACCAATCGTGAATTAGATTGTATTTTTAAAAAATCTACGGTCTAAATATGCATTTCAGTTTTAAAAAATCTTCCATAATCGGAGTGTCTATTATTAGCGCTTTTTAAACAAATGTAAATAATAGCTAATCTGTCGCTAAAAAACCTGGCATGCTGCAGACATGACAAAAACTTCTTCCATCTCATTCTAATTACATTAACTAAATAGTGGAGTTAGACACCAACAATTACGAAGTATAGCACATTTCTTTTAATTTAACACAAAGTTAAATTGATCAAAGAATAAACAAGTTGGAAATTGCTCGTCAACGTGGCAAATGAGGTGCGTTCGTACTATAGCTAGTATTATAATTATTTTTTGCACCCCATATTGTACTGAATGTATATTTTTTTGCACTTCATAAGTGCATAGTCTGTAACATCATTAAAATGCACTTGCGATAATTTTTTTCCCATTCCCCGTAATGAAACGGAAAACTTTTGACTGTCCCTGTAATTAAACTTTACATCCGATGTTCATAAAATTTGAAATAGCTCGATGAAATTTTGCAACAATTATATATTTAAAATTTCAGACCAATCGGAAGGCTGTAACATCATTAAAATGCACTTGCAATAATTTTTCCCATTGGCCGTAATGTAAAGAAAAACTTTTGACTGTCCCTGTAATTAAACTTTACATCCGATTTCCATAAAATTTGAAATGGCTCGACAAAATTTTGCAACAATCATATATTTAAAACTTCAGACCATTCGGTTGGGTAGTTTTTGCTCTGTTATATGCGGACGGACGGACAGACGGACTGAACGACGACTATAGGTGCTACGTATTTATATAATAACGAATGCACCTAAAAAGCACAGCACAGCAGCGCCTGCAGTTGGATATTAAAATTAAAAAAACAGATTTGGTATATACTTTTTATTATTAAACCTTAAATATAAAATGTGGTGCGTTTGTATTAGAGGTCTGCACGGGCTGAAATTTCCAGGCCCGGGCCCGGCCCATAGAAAAAATAATATTGGCCGGCCCGGCTCTGTAAAAAACTTAAAAGTTCGGCCCGAGCCCGGCTCGGCCCGTAAAAAGGTTAAAATCTCGGCCGAGACCGGTCTGGCTCGAGTGCATTTCTACAAAACATTTGATTTTTACGTCGATTTGGTTAAAAATTTGTCTCATACGAGGAGTTCTGACCAAAAATATTTATCTTAACTTTTTTTTTCGTGTTTATAATCTTCATTTTTATAGAAGTGCCGCTGACTGTAATATTTTTTTTTTTTAATGATTCTCTATTTCTTGTATGTAAATGTTTCAGTTATCATTAATATTGTTAATCCATATTCCATGTATTGAAGTGTTAAAAATCTGAAAAATGCTATACAGTAAAATCTTCTAAGACGGAATTGCATAGAAAAAAAAAATGTTTCATAGACATGTTCCCTTCTTAGCAAGTGTAAATGTATTACATATTCTTTTCTTACGTATTAGTAAATTTTGCATGGATTAACACTTTTTCAGTTTAAAATTGGGTTCCATCATAGGCAGGTTCCTTATCACACGTTTTACTATATTTTAATTTAGCTGTATTTTAATAAGCGTAGAAATCTACTATTCTTTAAAAAGAATGCATTTTAATGTTTAAACTGTAAAAAAAAAAAAAATAAAAATAAAAAAATCTGTAGTTCTACAGGTGTAAAGTTACATGCTTACTAAACTTTCATCTGTAACTGTACAAAAAATGCTGCAAATCTAAAAAACTAGTTTTTGTAAAGCTATAGAAATCTGTAACTTTACAAATGATCCTGCTAGAATTATAGTAATCTTACTAAAAGTTTATCTGAAACCCTGGTTGCAGTTACATGAAAAGTTCTAGGCATCCCAGTTTCCTACAAAATTCTTAGTAACCTTACAGATTTTTTGATTTTCGGCGCAAAAGTGTCTGTTACACTGTAAAAAAAAATCTGTGAAGTTACTAAAGTTTCTCTAGGAAACTGGGATTCCTAGAACTTTTCATGTAACGTCAACAACAAAATTTCATGTAACAGACACACTTTTGCGCCGAAAATCAAAAAATCTGTAAGGTTACTAAGAATTTTTTTGGAAACTGGGATTCCGAGAACTTTTCATGTAACTGCAGCCAGGGTTACAAATAAAAGTTTAGTAAGATTACTGAAATTTTAGCAGATTCATTTGTAAAGTTACAGATTTTTGTAGCTTTACAAAAACTAGTTTTGTAGATTTGCAGCTTTTTTCGTACAGTTACAGGTGAAAGTTTAGTAAGCATGTATTTTTACATCTGTAGAACTACAGATTTTTTTTTACAGTGTACATGATTTTTTGTTGTTGCCGTTAGATAAAAAGTTTTAGGAATCCCAGTTTCCTAGAAAAACTTTAGTAACTTTGCAGATTTTTTTTTACAGTGTAAGTGTAGAATAATGGCGATTTAAAAATGCATGCATTGTTTGCAAAAATTTGTGGGACAGGCCTAATTTAACTGCACTGTAAAAAAAAAAAAAAAAAAAAAAAATCTGCAAAGTTACTAAAGTTTTTCTAGAAAACTGGGATTCCCAGAACTTTTTATGTAACGGCAACAACAAAAAATCATGTAACCGACACACTTTTGCACCGAAAATCAAAAAATCTGTAAGGTTACTAAGAATTTTGTAGGAAACTGGGATGCCTAGAACTTTTCATGTTACTGCAACCAGGGTTACAGATAAACTTTTAGAAAGATTACTGTAATTTTAGCAGATTCATTTGTAAAGTTACAGATTTCTGTAGCTTTATAAAAACTAGTTTTGTAGATTTGCAGCATTTTTTGTACAGTTACAGATGAAAGTTTAGTAAGCATGTAACTTTACATCTGTAGAACTACAGACTTTTTTTTTACAGTGTGACCTTTGAATGGATCAGGCCATGCTGAGACAATGATTTTCATACGGCCTGGATCAAAATTAGGACTGAAAATTGTGGGCCGTTGAAACTAGGAATGAAACCAGTACCGGCTCTGTAAAGAAAAAATAAGTTAGGCCCGGACCGAGCCTTCAGAAAAAAGTATGGCCCGAGCCCGGGCCGGCCAGAAAAGAGTGGAGACCAGGCCTGGCCCGAGTGCCGTGAATGAAAATCGGCCCGAGCTCGACTTCGGGCCACGGGCCGGCCCCTGCAGATCTCTAATTTCTATCCAACAGAATTGCAAAAAGCATAGCTACTTATTGAGAGATCAAACCTGATATCGAATCAAAATAGCTTTTTACAAGCATCTTGCATATTAAATTTGGTAATTTCCATAGACTCCGAAAATAGCTATCACGGTGCTTGTGAAGCTGTTGAACGACAACATTTAATCAGCATCGATTTATGGGAAGCCCTAACTGAATATAAAGTTACATAAATCGTGAAAACTATAGCACAGCAGCGCCATATGTTGTATTATATGCAGTAAAATATATTGCCACCAGCTTTTGTCAAGGTGTTACTGAAACTGAAACTTGGTGAAATACCAACTTATAGCTACCGAGATATAGCTATCCCGGAAATAAAGGAAAACACAATATAGCAGCGCCAACTGTTGAGCGAAGTTCGTCAAATTTGAATTAGTACCCATTTATGCCAAAATCTACCAGAATATGACGTTTGATGAAATTCCGTGCATTAGTTCTTGAGATAAAGCGACCATAAATGTCACACGAAGACAGATAGACAGGCATTTTTCAAAAACCGTCAAATCGCATGTTGGAAATCCTAAAACGCGTAAATACAACAAAAAACGGAAGTCAAAAACTTTCCATATACTAATACTTCTTATTTATATGGGATAAAGCAATAATGATAATCACCAAGAAAGAATTATTATAAGCTTACGGTTGCTTTTCAGTGGTTGAAAAGAATAGCTACCATGGCACTAAAAGGTCTTAAAAACCAATAACTCAGTAGTACTTAAATTTTATATCACTGGTCGGATTGTTTGAGATGTGTACTTAAGTATCTTTATCCCCAATTTGTTAGAGAGAAGCAGATTAAAAAAAAAGTATTTTTGAGCCAACTTCTGCGTTTTTTTAAATCTGTTAAGACAGTTTTCCCAGTCTTGTCATTGATCATGTGGGAAAATAATTTCTCACTTGATTAGATCAAATTCAAATTGAAAACTTTGTGGTGTTCGAAACAAATAATTTATTGCAGGGTCGTAAAAAACTAATATAGCATTTACTTCTGTTTAAATGTAATGATAATAATAATAATAATAATTATTATTATTACTTCCGGTGGTTGAAAAAATAGCTACTCTGTCGCTAAAAGATCTTAAAATAGCAAAAAATCAGTCGTGCTTAATTTGACATAACTGATTTGTTTGTTTTAGACGTGAACTTATTTTTTTATCCCTTTTACCACCTTTTTCCTTGATTTATCTGTAAAACTGTTTTCCCAGTCTTGACATTTATCACGTGGAGAAAAGGAATTTTTCATGTCATTAGATCAAGTTCAGTTGAGAAACTTTGTGATGTTCGAAACAAGTAATATATTTCTCTATAAAAAATCGCATAACATCTAGCTCTGTTTAAATTTAATAATAATAAAAATAAAATATAAAAATATTTATATTGACATTATTATTATTGTTATTTCCCACTGGATACAAACAATAGCTATTGTGTCGCTAAAATGTAAAAAATAAATTAGTAAATAAATAAATAAACAAAGAAGCAAAACACTTAATTTATCATAACGGATTCGATTGTTTTAGAGGTGAATTTAAGAATCGGTATGCCCAATGGATATGGGTGTAGTCGGAAAGCTTTTGAAGCCTACTTACATGTAAAACAATTTCCCCAGTCTTGGCATTAGTCCGACAGGCAGCGTCACATTTTGGCAAACAAATTTAGCGTGGATGATTTAGCTGTATTTGATAGACTAAATTGCACAGATAACGAAACTGCCAATCAGCTGGCTCATCTCAGAGAATGTTACCATAGCAACATCGCACAGCTTGCTATAATATGAAATGAATGGCAACCTGATTATTGATGTTACTCTCACTTGGAGACATGATCAGTAATCGGGTTGTCATTCATTTCCCATTGTAGCAGAGTGTGGGATGTTTTTATGGCAACACCCTCTCCCACTCTGGTGCGCTAGTTAATTGACAGTTTTATTATCTGTGTCATCTAATGTATCATATATACCAAAATAATCTATGTTAAAATTGGTTACTAAAATGTGACGCTGCTTCCTGGGTTACATTTATTACGGGGAAAAACAATTTATCAATTGATAAAATCAAGTTAAATTACAAAACTTTCAACTATTATAAATACATAACAATGAGAATAATAATTATTTTATTCTTATTACTTTCGGTGAATAGCTACTCTGACACTAAAATGTCTAAAAAGAATCAATAAATCAATAGTATTTAAATTTTGACACCAATAACTGCTTTGTTTCGGCTGTGACCTTAAGTAGCTTTATTTTTAAAGGATATGAATGTAATCGGCTTTAGAGACAACTTCTTACTTTATTTATCTGTAAAACAGTTTTCCCATTTTTGACATTGATCATGTGGAAAAAATAATTTCTCACTACATTAGATCAAGTTCAGGCGCAAAACTTTGTGATGTTCGAAACAAGTAATATATTGCTGTGTTATAAAATATAGCAGTTACTTCTTATCGTACAGCAGTTACTTCTGCTTGCTTAGATTTAGTAATAATAATAATAATAATTATTATTATTATTACTATTATTATGATTAAAACTTCCGGTATTACTATTTTGTCAATAAAAGGTCTTAATAAATTAATAGTACTAAGTTTGTACTTCACTGGTTGGATTATTTTGAATGTGGACCTAAATATATTTATTCTGAATGTGTAAGAGTGAAGCATACTTGCCAACCTCTAACTAGTTTTCAGTAAATATGATTTAATTTCACCTAGGTTAAGCGCAATTCGAACCATAAATTTAATTGGTATATCTTTGTTTATTTAATTTCAAGTTTCTATGTGGAGCTTATATTATTTTATTTCTTATAAAAATAAAAAATAAAATGGTTTGATTGAAATGTATTATATCAAGTTCAGACGCAAAACTTTATGATGTTCGAAACAAATAATATATTGCTATGTTATAACAACTCGTATAGCATTTACTCCTGCTTAGATTTAGGAATAATAATAATAATAGCAATTTTAATTAATTTTTCAACTACTTTTCAGCAGTGAAATTACGCTAGAAATTGTTGAATATTAAAGACGTGAATTATCACAATGCTAACTAACCGTAAACCAACAGAGTGAAAAATGTCCAAGCCTATTGCTATTATTTAGTTAGCATTGTGATAATTCATGTCTTTAATATTCAATAATAATAGCTTTTATTATTAGTGTATCTAAAAGTAATAAATTAGGTTTAACCTGGATCAAATTAAAACACATTTTACGTAAGAATATACAAAAAGAATGGCAAATATGGGGTGTAATTTGCAAAGAAGAAATTTTCTTTTCACCCAACTTTTGTCTTCACTTATTTTAAAACAATTTTCCCAGTCTTGACATTTATCTTGTGGGAAAAAAAATCACCGGATTAGATCAAATTCAATTGAAAACTGTATGGTGTTCGAAACATAAAAAATGCTGCTGTGTTATAAAGATTCGTATATAGCATCTACTTCTATTTAATAATAATTCTTATTATTGCTATTATTTCCATTGCACAAAAACAATAGCTACTGTGTTGTTAAAAGTCTTAAAAAACAATTAATCAATATTACTTGTATTTTGACATTACTTATTGTGTTTATCTTGTTTGGATGTGAACAGACGTATATTAATGTGTATGAGCGCAGTCGATAACGAATAAAATCTATTTGAGTCAAATTTTAACTTCATTTATCTTTAAAACAGTTTTTACAGTCTTGGCATGGATCATAGGATTTTTTTTTTCAACTGATTAAATTCAGTTCAATTAAAAAACTTTGTGGCATTAGAAGCACATAACTTGCTGCTGCGTTATACAAACTTGAATAACATATAATTTAATTTAATAATATTTATTATTTTTATTACTCCCGGTGGAAAAAGCAATAGCTACTATGTTGAAGAAACGTTTAAAGAATTAGTTAATCAGTATTATTTAAATTTAGGATAACTGATTGGTTTATTTTGTTTGGATGTGAATTTAAGTATTTTTAAACTCAATATGTATGACCGCAATCGACAACGAATCAAATCTTTTTGAGAGAACTTTTGCCTTCATTTATCTGTAAAACTTTTTTTTCAAATATCGTAATTTATCATGTGAAAGAAACACTTTCTCACGTGATTGCATCAAATTCAGTTAAAAGACTTCGTGGTGTTCGAAACAAATAATATATTGCTATTATAAAATTTCGCATAACACGTACTTCAGTGTAAAATTAAATCATTATAATAATAATAATTATTATTATTATTTTCGGTCGATAAAAGCAATAGATGTAATATCGCTAAAGTCTTAAAAAATAAATAAATCAGTTGTACTTAAATTTGATATCACTGTTAGGATAGTTTTGGATGTGAACTCAAGTATATAAAAGCTCAATCTATGCGTATGAGTGTAGCTGGTGATGAAGAAAATCTTTTTGAGCGGACCCTTTACCTTCATTTATCTGTAAAACTTTTTTTCCAGTCTGGTAATTTATCATGTGGAAGAAACAATTTCTCAGGTGCTTGCATCAAATTCAGTTGAAAGATTTCGTGGAGTTGGAAATAAATAATATATCACTGTTATAAAAATTCGTATAACATGTACTTCTGTATAAAATTAAATCATTATAATTATAGTTAATATTATTACTTTCGGTGGATAAAAACAATAGTTATCTATTGCTAAAATCAAAAATCAATAAACCAGTTGTACTTAAATTTGATATCACTGATAAGAAATAGTTTTGGATGTGAACTCAAGTATGTAAAAGTTCAATCTATGCGTAAGAGTGTAGCTGGTGATGAAGAAAATCTTTTTGAGCGGACTCTTTACCTTCATTTATCTGTAAAACTTATTTTCCAGTCTCGTAATTTATCATGTGGAAAAAACTATTTCTCAGGTGCTTGCATCAAATTCAGTTGAAAGATTTCGTGCAGTTGGAAATAAATAATATATTCCTGTTATAAAAATTCGTATAACATGTACATCTGTATAAAATTAAATCATTATAATTACAGTTATTATTATTACTTACAGTGGATAAAAGCAATAGTTATCTATTGCTAAAATCTTAAAAAATCAATAAACCAGTTGTACTTAAATTTGATATAACTGGTAGGATAGTTTTGGATGTGAACCCAAGTATATTTAACTTCAGTCAATCTGTACGAGAAGAGTTGACGAAGAACAAAATCAGCTTGAGCAAACTTTTTGCCTGCATTTATCTGTAAAACATTTTTTTTTCGGTCACGTAATTTATCATGTGGAAGGAACAATTTCTCACGTGATTGCATCAAATTCAGTTGAAAGACTTCGTGGTGTTCGAAACAAATAATATATTGCTGTTATAAAAGTTCGTATAAGATGAAGTCATTATAATTACAGTTATTATTACTTTCTTCTATCTTTACAAGAAGAAAGTGTTGGATTCGTGAAAAATTTCGACTTCCTGTTTTCGACGGATTTATACGTTTTAGAATGCCCAGAACACGATTTGATGGTTTTTAGAAAATGTCTGTCTGTCACTCTATCACTCTGTCACTCTGTGAGTCTGTATGTGACAAAAATTTTGTGGGCGCTCTATCTCAAGAACTAATGCACGAGATTTCACAAAACTTCATATTTACTTAGATCTTGATATAAACTGGACATGATTAGTTTTTGGTGAAAATCGCCCAACAGGTGGCGCTGCTATGCGGCATTTTTCACGATTTCTGCAATAGCTATATCTCAAGAACTACTGCACGGATTTTTATAAAACTTCAGATTCAGTTAGTCCAAGATATAGTTTGGTGCTGATTACTTTTTTGTGAAAATCGCCCAACAGGTGGCGCTGGTATGCTGTATTGTTCATGATTATCGCAATAGCTCTTACTCAAGAAAAAATGTACGAATTTTCGTCAAACTTCAGATTCAGTTATAGTCCCTGATATAATGGCAGACTCGTTGGTCTTATTCAGTCAAAGGTCGAGACACATACAAAGTTTTGCCGGACGTTAGCCTAGATTTTTTGTGTGATTCTCAAATCGTAGTATACTTTATCAGTGGCCACGGAGCGTTTCCGGCGTATTTACATAAAATTGGTAAACGTCAGAACGACAGATGTACATGTGGAAAACGTGGTGATACGCCTCATTACTTATTTCAGAGTTGTCGTGTTTCAAGGGACTGTTTTCCTATGATACGCAATAGAACACTTGAGTGGAACTTAAGATGTGTTCTTCTGACGAGATCTAACTATAGAACATTGTGTAGAATCTATAATGATTTAAATAAAAAATTTTCATTCATAAGGTATAAATTCTGAACATTATATGACTTTATGAACTTTGTGGATTGGCTTTTATGGTTTTTGAACATTTTAAAAACTACAAAGTTGTATCAGAATTGCTGATATTTGATCTGTTAAATTCAAGCTTGGATATATTTTTAATTTTTATATATGATTAGGAATTTATTTTAAAGACAATTGCAATATTGTAAAAAATTGTCTATAAATCCTGTTTGCCTTGTTTTAAGAGCTTGAGACATATGTCAAAAATTGTAAATGTCCTAAATTTCTGTATACCATTATGTTTTTATTTGTAAGTGTCGGGGCACTTACTTTTTTATTATGTATTATATTTAATTTTTCTTTGGTAAATACCTGCTGGTTTTCTGGGTCTGTTGCCCTGGTTGTGGCTTTGGCTGAGTCATGGAAGGGAATTTCCTGCCTAGGTTTTTAACACCTATGCCAGATTCTGGTTGGTGCCTAGGTTAGGGTGATCTAGTCCCTGATATAAATTAGTGCTGTTTAAATTTTGGTGTAAATCGTCCAACAGGTGGCGCTGCTGTGCTGCATTTTTCACGATTTCCACAAGAGCTGTATCTCAAGAACTATTGCACGGATTTTCATCAAACTTCAGATTTAGTTAGTCCTTGACATGAATTGACGTATAAATTAGTGCTGTTTAATTTTTGGTGCAAATCGCTCAACAGGTGGCGCTGCTATGCTGTATTTTTTGCGATTTTCGCAATAGCTTTATCTCAAGAACTAATGCTTGGATTTTCAACAAACTTCAGATTCAGGTATACCTTGATATCGTTTAGTGCTGTTTACTTTTGGTGTAAATCGCTCAACAGATGGCGCTGCTATGCTACATTTTTTCAGAATTTTCGCTATAGCTCTATCTGAAGAACTAATGCACGAATTTTCACCCAACTTCAAATTCAGATATACTTTGATATGAATTGGTGCTAAATCGTTGTTATTTCTTGTACTGTTTAAATGATTTAATTGACGTGATTTATATAGAAGAAGGTTTTGTGATGGCCACAACATACTAGTTATTATTATTATTATTATTACTTTCTTCTATCTTTACAAGAAGAAAGTATTGGATTCGTGAAAAATTTCGACTTCCGGTTTTCGACGGATTTATACGTTTTAGAATGCCCAGAACACGTTTGATGATTTTTAGAAAATGTCTGTCTCTGAGTCTGTCTGTCACTCTGTGAGTCTGTATGTGACAATAATTTTGTGGGCGCTCTATCTCAAGAACTAATGCACGGAATTTCACAAACTTTATATTTAGTTAGACCTTGATATGAACTGGACCTGATTAGTTTTTAGTGAAAATCGTCCAACAGGTGGTGCTGCTATGCGGCATTTTTCACGATTTCTGCAATAGCTATATCTCAAGAACTACTGCACGGATTTTCATAAAACTTCAGATTCAGTTTTTCCAGGATATAGTTTGGTGCTGATTACTTTTTTGTGAAAATCGCCCAACAGGTGGCGCTGCTATGCTGCATTATTTAGGATTATCGCAGTAGCTCTAACTCAAGAAAAGATGCACGAATTTTCATCAAACTTCAGATTCAGTTAGTCCCTAACATAAATTAGTGCTGTTTAATACTTGGTGTAAATCGTCCAACAGGTGGCGCTGCTGTGCTGCATTTTTCACGATTCCCGCAAGAGCTGTATCTCAAGAACTATTGCACGGATTTTCATCAAACTTCAGATTTAGTAAGTCCTTGACATGAATTGACGTATAAATTAGTGCTGTTTAATTTTTGGTGTAAATCGCTCAACAGGTGGCGCTGCTATGCTGTATTTTTTGCGATTTCCGCAATAGCTTTATCTCAAGAACTAATGCTTGGATTTTTAACAAACTTCAGATTCAGGTATACCTTGATATCATTTAGTGCTGCTTATTTTTGGTGTAAATCGCTCAACAGGTGGCGTTGCTATGCTACATTTTTCAGAATTTCTGCTATAGCTCTATCTCAAGAACTAATGCACTAATTTTCATCCAACTTTAAATTCATATATACTTTGATATGAATTGGTGCTAAATCGTTGTTATTTCTTGTACTATTTAAATGATTTAATTGACTTGATTTATATAGAAGAAAGTTTTGTGATGGCCACAACATACTAGTTATTATTATTATTATCATTACTTTCGGTGGATAACAACAATAGCTATTCTATTGCTAAAGTCTTAAAAAATAACAAATCAGTTGTACTTAAATTTGATATCACTGGTAGGATAGTTTTGGATGTGAACTCAAGTATATTTAACTTCAGTCAATGTGTACGAGAGTAGTTGAAGAAGAAAATTTGTTTGACCAATTTTTTTGCCTGCATTTATCTGAAAAACATTTTTTTCCAGTCTCGTAATTTATCATGTGGAAGGAACAATTTCTCACGTGATTCCATCAAATTCAGTTGAAAAACTTTGTGGTGTTCGAAACAAATAATATATTGCTGTTATAAAAGTTCGTATAAAATGAAATAATTATAATTACAGTTATTATTATCATTATTATTATTATTATTACTATTATCATCATTACTTTCGGCGAATAAAAACAATAGCTTTTCTATCGCTAAAATCTTAAAAAATCAATAAACCCGTTGTACTTAAATTTGATATCACTGGTAGGATAGTTTTGGATGTGAACTCAAGTATATATTTAACTTCAGTCAATGTGTACGAGAGTAGTTGACGAAGAAGAAAATCTGTTTGAGCAAATATTTTGCCTGCATTTGTCTGTAAAACATTTTTTTTTCCAGTCACGTAATTTATCATGTGTTCAACAATTTCTCACGTGATTGCATCAAATTCAGTTGAAAGACTTCGTGGTGTTCGAAACAAATAATATATTGCTGTTATAAAAGTTCGTCTAAAATGAAGTAATTATAATTACAGTTATTATTATTATTATCATTACTTTCGGTGGATAAAATCAATAGCTATTCTATTGCTAAAGTCTTAAAAAATAACAAATCAGTTGTACTTAAATTTGATATCACTGGTAGGATAGTTTTGGATGTGAACTCAAGTATATTTAACTTCAGTCAATGTGTACGAGAGTAGTTGAGGAAGAAGAAAATCTGTTTGAGCAAACTTTTTGCCTGCATTTATCTGTAAAACATTTTTTTCCCTTTAGTGTCTTAATTTATCATGTGGAAGGAACGATTTCTCACGTGATTGCATCAAATTCAGTTGAAAAACTTTGTGGTGTTCCAAACAAATAATATATTGCTGTTATAAAAGTTCGTATAAAATGAAATCATTATAATTGCAGTTATTATTATTATTATTATTATTACTTTCGGTGGATAAAGACAATAGCTTTTCTATCGCTAAAGTCTTAAAAAATAAATAAACCAGTTGTTCTTAAATTTGATATAACTGGTAGGATAGTTTTGGATGTGAATTCAAGTATATTTAAGCTCAATCTACGTGTATGAATGCAGTTGGCGAAGAAGAAAATCTTTTTGAGCAAATTTTTTGTCTTCATTGATATGTTAAACATTTTTTCCAGTCTCGTAATTTATCATGTGGAAGAAACAATATCTCATGTGATTGCATCAAATTCAGTTGAAATATTTCGTGGAGTTGGAAACAAATAATATATCGCTGTTATAAAAATTCGTATTATATGTAATTATGTATAAAATTAAATCATTATAATTACAGTTATTATTATTATTATCATTACTTTTGGTGGATAAAAGCAATAGCTATTCTGTTGCTAAAGTCTTAAAAAATAACAAATCAGTTGTACTTAAATTTGATTTCACTGGTAGGATAGTTTTGGTTGTGAACTCAAGTATATTTAAGCTCAATCTATGTGTATGAGAGTAGGTGGCGAAGAAGAAAATCTTTTTGAGCAAACATTTTGTCTTCGTTGATCTGTCAAGCAATTTCCCCAATCTTGGAGTTTATCATGCTGAAAACAAATTCTCACTTTATTTGATTCAGATTAGTTGCACAATTTTCTGGTGTTCAAAACAAATAACGTATTATTAATGTGTTAAAAAAATCTTCTATAGCATCTACTTCAATATAAATTTAACAATAATTATTTTTTGATTTAATTAATTTAATTTTCTGTAATTATTAGTCTAATAATTATTTTTTTTTCGGTGGATAAAAACAAGATTTACTCGGTCGGTTGCAAGTTTTTTTAAAAATAGCATTTAAATTTGGCATGATTGATTGGATTATTTGGTGCTACTTAGTTATCCCGTAGACAAATTTCTTCGAATTACATAAATCGTCAAACCACTTGCCAAATTATAGAAATAGACATAATTTTTATTTTAAATAACGAAAGAACAAATAAATTAGTATAACATTAATAAAAATACAAATAAAACGTCAAAATATAAATCACTTGAAGACGTAATCACGTGTAACTTGCTTAAAGTCAAGTGAATGTGACATTTACGATCAACCATCATTGGCATTTAATCTTATAGTTTGGCGATAGATTTTTGATCGACGGGATAACTAAGTAGTACCTATTATTTTAACCCCTTGAGGGGCGTGGGATATATTTTATCCCACCTACGATTAATGAAGATTTGCACCAGAAATTTTTATTAAATTTTACTTTTCTAACTTTGGTGGAAAAGTCGTAAAATTACTTTTCCTTATTTTACAATAAATCATTTTCTTGATGAATTCTAAATTCTTGTGTGAATTTGACATTACAGAAACACAATTACTTGCCCCTCAAGGGGTTAAATGTGAAACTAAGTATATTTAGGATCAATGTGCATGAGTGTAATTGGCAAAGAATGAAATATACTAGAACCCCGTTTTTTACGCTTCCGGATTTTGCGTTTTCCCGTAATTTACACTTTTTAAAAACCTCGCTTGATATGTGTAAGCAGAGCCAGATTATCAAAGGGGCAAATTTTTCACAAGTATATTAGCATAGAAATTGTCGTCTCATTTAAACGCAGAATTTTTTAAAAACTTAAACAAGGCTATTTTTAAAAAATAAAATACTGGTGGAAACTTATCCATATGTGTAAAAGCGGGGTTTTACTGTAATTTACAGCAATTTACGCTTTTTTGTTATTACTCTAAAATGTTTAAAATTAGGGTTATATTATACATTTCGACTAACCTTTGCCTTGATTTATGAGTAAAATAGTATTTATCACATATGAAAAACATTTTTATCGTTATTGTCTAAAGTTTAGTTATACAAAATTGTGTGGTGTTAAAAAAAAATAATAATAATAACTTTATTGCACTGTAATAAGGACTCTTACTGTTATGTATTGCTTTTTGCTAATAATAATAATAATAACAAATAATAATGTGTATTATAACGGAAAGCATGTCCGTGAGTAACACTTACACTGGCGGTATCAATAATTAAGCAATAAAACTCGCTTTTACCGAATTTTTTTCAACTTCGGCACATTGCAAAATTTCAATTTTTACACCGTCGTAGTGGAGAAAATGATCTTTAAATTTCAATTTCTTTGAAAATTGTAACTCGATTTACTATTTTTTAATGGTTTTTTAAATAATTTTCAAGCACTATTTAAATAAAAAGAAAAGTGCCCAGTTAAACTGATGGCATTGAGCTCACAGGCTATTCACACTAATTGTATATTATACCCTTATTTCAAAGAATAAATCCACTCAAAAAATAAATGAAGTGGGATTAGCCCCCGTCCCCCCCCCCCCCTTTATACTTAACCAATGAACCTCCAAATCTAATCAGGGAAGCTCCTTAACATAATAAACTGGTATACCAAATTTAAGCAAATCAAATAATTCTGCATGAAAAAATCATATCGCTAAATTAAGGGGTGGTCTAACCCTCCTTTCCCTCTTTATACTTAACTAATGAACCTCCAAATCTAATCAGGAAAATTCCATATCAGAATGAACATAGAAAAAAAATTTAAAGTAAATTGGATAATTCTGCGTGAAAATCCATTCACCTAAATTAAGGGGAGGGGCAAGTCCCCTCCCCTTTCCCCCATTTATACTTAACCAATGAACCTCCAAATCTAATGAAGGAAGTGCCATATCGGAATAAACCGGTATATCAAATTGAAGCAAATCAAATAATTCTGCATGAAAAACCCATTTACCTAAATTAAGGGAGGACTAGCTCCCGCCCTCCCCCTTTATACTTAACCAATAAACCTCCAAATTTAATCAAGGCAGCTCCTTAACATAATAAACCGGTATACCAAATTTGGAGCAAATCGAATAACTCTGCATGAAAAACACATTTATCTAAATTAAGTGGGGTGGGGTCTACCCCCTTCCCTCTTTGCCCGCTTTATACTTATCTAATGAACCTCCAAATCTAATCAAGGCAACTTCTTAACATAATAAACCGGTATACCAAATTTGGAGTAAATCGAATAACTCTGCATGAAAAACTCATTTATCTAAATTAAGGTGGGGATCTAGCCCCCCCCCCCCTTCCCCCTTTATACTTAAGTAATGAACCTCCAAATCTAATCAAGGCAGCTTCTTAACATAATGAACCGGTTTACCAAATTTGGAGCAAATCGAATAATTCTGCAGGAAAAACCCGTTTATCTAAATTAAGGGAGGATTGACTAGACCCCTTTCCCCCCCTTTATGCATAACTAATGAACCTCCAAAACTAATCAGGAAAGCGCTTTATTAGAAGGAATTTAGAAAAAAAATTTGAAGCAAATCGGATGATTCTATGAAGAGTTATCGCGTCACGTACTTACGTACATACATACATACAAACGTACATACATATAGAACCGGCGGGCACATTAGCTCTCAGGCTTTGATAGCCTGTGAGCTAAAAAAAAGAATCTATCTTTATCGAGTACAGACCTATAGAGCCCCACTTAAAACAATATAAATAGTTTAGTATTTGATTCCAGCTAACATTCCAGCTAACATTCCAGCTAACATTCATAACGAAATTAAAATTCTATCATAATATTAATAATAATAACTGAGAAGTTATTACAAAAAATCTGACTTTTTTCCGATAACTAAATACAATAGATACTATGTCGCTAAAATATCTTAAAAATATATAAATCAATAACTCTTAAATTTAGCATTACTGGTTTGATAGTTTTAGATGTGAACTTGAGCATTTTTATGTTCAATGTTTAAGAGCGCAGTCGGCAAAGAAGAAAAGCATTTTGAGACAATTTTTGTCTTGATTTATCTCTAAAACAGTTTCCCCAGTATTGGCATTGATCATGTAGAAAAAAAGAATCTCTGGCGTGATTAGATCAAGAGTAGTTTCAAAACTTCCTGGTATTCGAAACAAATAATATATTGCGGAAGCAGGACGTTTCGGTCCCGACAATTCGGTCCCGCCATTTCGGTCCCGCCGTTTCGGTCCCAAGACATTTCGGTCCCGAGACATTTCGGTCCCAAGACATTTCGGTCCCGAGACATTTCGGTCCCAAGACATTTCGGTCCCGAGACAATTCGGTCCTGAGACATTTCGGTCCCGAGACATTTCGGTCCCAAGACATTTCGGTCCCGAGACAATTCGGTCCCGAGACATTTCGGTCCCGAGACAATTCGGTCCCGAGACATTTCGGTCCCGAGACATTTCGGTCCAAAGGCATTTCGGTCCCGAGACAATTCGGTCCCAAGACATTTCGGTCCCGAGACATTTCGGTCCCAAGGCATTTCGGTCCCGAGACAATTCAGTCCCAACACATTTCGGTCCCGAGATATTTCGGTCCCTTCTCCAGCAAGCTGAAATTTTGTGCACTTGAAATAGGTGACAATTTTATAGGGGACATTGTAGAGTTTTTTAAATAAAGGCCTTAAAATTTTAGTAAACACACACAAATTTCGTATGGTAATCATTTTAAAAAACAAGGGTGGGGTTGACATTTTCTATATTTTAGTGTATCATAAGTATAAGGGTCTGATAAATTAAGACATTTATAACTCGATCTATAATTATCGCAAAACACTCATATTTTGTATGGTAAACGTAATCTTTATAAAAGGAGGGACATTATCAAATTTTTTAACTGAACTCCCTAAATTTTAGTATAACTCGAATATAAGGACTCGAAAACGCAAACACTTATAACACAGATCAAAATTGTCGCAGCCCACACAAATTTCCTATGATAATCATAATCATTTTATAAGGCAGGGGGGGGGCGGTGCTCTGTTGACTTTTTATATATTTTAGTGTATCTTAAGTATAAGGTCCTGATAAATTAAAACATTTATAACTCTCTCTGTAATTATCGTAATCACACTCATATTTTGTACGGTAAACGTAATCTTTAAAAAAGGAGGTACATTATAAGATTTTTTAACTGAACCCTTGAAATTTTAGTATAACCGAATATAAGGGCCCGAAAACCGCAAACACTTATAACTCGCAATCAAATTGTAGCACCCCATGCAAATTTTATGTGGTAGAAGTAATCGTTTTCAGGAGTGGGGGAAGGGAGAGTTCTGTGGATTCTTTATAGAAGCTCCTCATATTTTAGTCTATCATAAATATAAAGTCCAGACAATTTAAAAATATTTATAAGTCGAGCTTTAATTTTCATATGCAAATGCCCATGCCAAAATGCACATATTCAATTGTATATAATTTGCACACTATGTGATTAATAATGAAAAAATCTGCAAATATTTTTACAAATCTTTATTTTATCCTATTATTTAACGGTGCATCAATTTTAAATGTATTACATTTTACATATTTTTTAAAAAGGGGGTTCTTAACATGGAATTGTGATAAAGACACATTATTTTTTAAATTCTGCACCGGAACAGACTAGAACTTTCTATTTTATTTTAATAGGTATTTTAATTTACTATTTTTTGAAAAACTATTTAAAAGTTTGCATTAATCTTTTTACATGTAACAATAATATTACCGCTATTTCTACCGGTGTCGAATGACAAGTTTAAAAATATTTTTAATTTTGAACCACTTCACCGTTTGCCCCGAGATAACTCGGGAATAAAAGCACTTTTTCCCCATACCTGTCAACGGTGAAGTGGTTTGCAACAATTACAAATCCTTTTTAATATATTTAAGACTTTTATATGCTTATTACATTCAAAAACTACGAGCACAATAAACATAAATCAAAATTTTAAAATTTCTATTGTCATAAAATATTCTTTTCGTATTTAAAATTAATTCTGTATTTCAAATATTTCTTTGTTATTTATTTGACTTATATACTTAGAATTAAAGCAGCCTACATGTTTTAATATGACAAATAAAAAATAAAAATGAAAATACAAAAAAAAATAACATAAAATCTCAAAATAATAATGTATAGTGAATCACTTTTACGTAAAATTTCGTTTTAAATTAAGAAATTTTATAAATATATCACAATGAAGAAATTTGGAAATTTAGAAAACATATTTGGCTTTTCTTGATATCTATATGTTATTCATTCAAAAGAATATTATACATGTATATATATATGTCAAGTGTAGATGTCCTGGCTTCCCCCATTTGATTATGCTAAATAAAGATCCAGATAGAAGAATTATTCTACTCGCGCTCTCTTTGTTCTAGTCAGCCGGCGCTTTTTTGTGGCCACACGGCATTTTTCATCTTTAATGGCTTAAAAAAACCGGGACGACATGCAGTGGCGTAGCCAGGATTTCGTTTCAGGGGGGCGGGGGGGGGAGGGTCCAGAATTTTCCCTTCATGTTATATATATAGTAAAACCTGTCAAGATGAAATTGTAAATATTGGTGAAAAATTCCGTTTTACACAAGTTTCCGTGTTATTTGGTGTATTTGTATAGTATTCTTTTCCGTAGCACTATGGAACATTTATGTTTCAGACAGAACTCCGTTATAGGCAGGTTCCATTTTTAAAAGTTTTGTGTATTTATATAAATATACTTATTTATATCATATGAATAGAATAAAACTTGTCAAAATAGTAATTGTCTATAACAGAATCCTGTCTTTAACGTAAGCGTTACATGGTCTTAATATGAATTGCGATACAATTAAATTTGCTGAAACCCTGTCTGAAAAGGGGATTTTCACCCTTCTTTAGTGAAGCATAGTGAAACCTGTGAAACCGGAATCTTTCTATAACGGAATCCTGTCTCAAACGGAAGAGTTTCAGAATCCCTGCGAAACGAACAATAGATCTTATTGAGGTAGTGTATCTTAGAAGTATAATTAATTATACTTCTTTACATGGAAGCCTGTCTAAAATGGAGCTTTTTACCAGTCCTTGGAATCTTGTCTTGGCTGCGTATATATGATAGAAGTATTTCGAGTAACTTTAAGAATTTAGGTATATCCTTATTTAATTTAAAAAAAAAAAAAGCATGGATAAAAAATATAAGGCCAATCTCTATAACTGCAACTAATAATACATTCAAGTTACATTAATATTTACCAGTGAAAAAGATTAACTTATGATGTAAAAATCTGAGCGCATACTGAAGAGTTAAATTTAATTAACCCATTCGCTGTCATTCACGAGTATACTCGTGGCTTTAATTTATTGATTACTTTGTCACCACTATTTTAGAATTTAAAAAAAAATGCCTCATTTATTGGCAGAAATTTCGCTGTATTAGTAAAGCGAAATTTATCTTTCTGAATTTGTGTTGGCAAACGACCTTCAACAAAAAAGTTGAAAATTCTTAGTTTTGGCAGCGAATGGGTTAAATCGTTTCATATTACATAACATTTGCCTACAATAAAGTTAGAGCCAAGTGGTTAAGTGTAAAACAGCAATTTTCATGTTTAATTTCTTGCCATTGAATTAAGAATTTGTGCTGTAATAGATATTGGATAATGATTTCACATAAGTGTCAATCGCATGAGCCGTTCATGCGATTCGCCGCGCTCCCCATGGAAATTTTTGAGGTAACCCAGATAGCATGAACATTAGCAGAAAGTTTGATTTTTTCTGATATTATCTTGCCGTGACAAATTTGAATTGAGAAATTCGCAGCAAATCACCCGCAAGGTATACCATCACTCACTTGCATGAGTAGTTTGTTGTGAAACTGATGGCAAGACTGTCTTTAATTCACGAAAGCAAAAAATCTCTCTGTTGAGAGACTCAACAACAATGAGAATCAGCACATACGCAGAAATTGCAGAAATTTTATTCGGTAGGCACCGTTTTTTCTAAACGCTATACTTATTAAATACCAAAAAATGCTCGAAATGAAAAGTACAAATATTACCTAAACTTGTTTATGGTGATAAAACCTATGCATGCGCCTTCTGACGGCGCTTTCGCATCAATAGTCCTGATCAGGTCTATTGACCCCTTCGAAGGGGTTAAACTTATAGTGTGATATGGAAATATTACTACTTTGCAGTAAGTTTGCAGTATTTTTGATTACTTGTTTGCCACTAGTTTGCAATAAATTTGATACAGCATGAATTTAACTTGCACGACAAGTTGAAAACACTCATAGTTATATTGTTAAGTAAAAAAAAAATTCAAAAATTGAATTGTTTTTATTAAACGTATTTATCAATTCAAAATTATTTTAATTATTAATTGTTTAGATAACTAATTTATCAATTGCTTGTTTAAAAACTATTACATGAACTATATAATAGTTTTTATAGGGTAAATGCAAATGTATATTTTTTTAATTTTCGGTTATTATAACGTTATTAACTTCATTAGGATGTATAAAAGTGATAAGGGTTCTGAAGATAAACATGTTGTTTATTCATTCATTAGTTAGCTTATAATATTATTTTTGCTCTTTAATTATAATTAATTAATAATTTCTTACTTTTTCCGAATTGTAAATTATAACTGTACTTAAAAAATTAAAATCTGCATAATATCACCTAACACTGTTAAAAGGTATTTTTACGTATTTGCACAATGTTGCATTATTATTATTATTATTATTATTATATTATTATTATTATTATGTTTAATTAATTAATTAATTATTACTTAGACTTTATGTTTTTGACTGATTTTTCAAAAAATTCCTATTTTATTTTTTGGAAATTATAAATTAAAACTTTTGAATAAAAACTTTAAGTTCTATTAATAATTGCTATTAATTAATTCTCAAAAAAGTTAGGAATTTTAGTATAAAAATTAAATTAATATTTTATTAAATATATTTTTTATTTAATGTATCCTTAATTTATTAAATTAATAACATTATTAATATACATTACATTTTTTTACTTTAAAATAAACTCAATACATAATACATTTTATATTCAATTTATCATATAGTAGTTATAAACTGAAATTTATCTTTTACATGTTTATTTATTTTATATTTAAAGTCACCGAAATTTAAAACTATTAATATAATTAATAATAAAACTAAAATAAAAAAATATTAATTTTTTTTCTGGGAAAGTGGGAGGAAAAGGGTAATATTAAAAATCAATAAATAAACGACAAATACAAACAAGTTGGAAATTGCTCGTCAAACGTGGCAAATGAGGTGCGTTCGTACTATAACTAGTTTTATAATTATTTTTTGCACCCCATATTGTACTGAATGTATATATTTTTTTTTGCACTTCATGAGTGCATAGCCTGTGACATCATTAAAATGCACTTGCAATAATTTTTTCCCATTCCCCGTAATGTAACGCAAAACTTTTGACTGTCTCTGTAATTAAACTATACACCAATTTTCATAAAATTTCAAATGGCTCGACAAAATTTTGTAACAATTATATATTTAAAATTTCAGACCACTCGGAAGGCTGTAACATCATTAAAATGCACTTGCAATAATTTTTTCCCATTGGCCGTAATGTAAAGAAAAACTTTTGACAGTCCCTGTAATTAAACTATGCATCCAATATCCATAAAATTTGAAGTGGCTCGACAAAATTATGCAACAATCATATATTTAAAATTTCAGACCATTCGGTTGGGTTGTTTTTGCTTTGTTATATGCGGAGACAGACGGGCAGACGGACGGACTGAACGACGACCATAGGTGCTACGTATTTATATAATTACGAACGCACCTAAAAACCTTAGTTTTGTCAGTTAAAAATTGGAAATAAAATTAATTAAAATATTACCTACACTATTACATAAAATAAAAAATAATCATCTTATTACAAAGAAATAGGCACAGTTTCAATAAAATTAGTTTACAAAAATCGTCTGCAATGGGTGAGAAGACTGTTAAAAATGCAACCAATAATTATTTTTTAAAAAAATGAAGCGGTGAGTGGAGTTTTCTGACAACAAAATATTTTTCCTGGCACACCTAATTACCAAATCACTATTGTTTTCCCAATGTTTATAATGGTAAAGTAACTTATGAAAACAAAATTATAACTTTGTATTATAAAAGCAATAAGAAAAATTAAATATTTTTGCTTCAATAAATATATCTCATTTCTGAATTATTAAAGGAGAGGATGTAGAAGAATGATTTGAGGAAATATTTACCTACAATAGATTATAAGTGTCCAATTGAATAATTGAAGACATTTATTATTAATCTAATTGTAAGAAGGAGAAAAAATAAGAACAGTTTTTTAAATTATTTAATTAATGATGATAATTTAAAGGTTCTAAAAAACGTATGAAAACAACCAAAAAATCATGTATGGCAGTTTATAGTATATATAAAATACCTAATATTAATAACAAATAATACAGCTTAAAAAATCCATTTTGTTAAATAATAATAATAATAAAAAGACAATGTCCCCTGTAAAATTATATCACATTGTTCAATCAAACAAATTTTCAGCTCGCTGTGATTTCATTATCACGAGTTATAAAAGTTTAAATTTATCGGACTGTTATATTCAACTTTTTTTTTTAATTTGGGGGGTGGGGGGTGATAAAAAAATTTAAAAAGGTCCCAAATAATGTTTAAATTACAGCGTTTGGCGGCCCACGACAATTAGAATACGAGTTATAAGGTGGTGGGCACCGAAATGACAAGGGACCGAAATGGCTAAGGACCGAAATGGCCTTGGACCGAAATGGCTGGGGACCGAAATGTCTCGGGACCGAAATGGCCAGGGACCGAAATGTCTCGGGACCGAAATGGCCAGGGACCGAAATGTCTCCGGACCGAAATGGCCAGGGACCGAAATGTCTCAGGACCGAAATGTCGTGTACCCATATATTGCTGTTTTACAAAATCTCGTATATCTTCTTTTCTTTAAAATGACTAATTACAATACTATTATTATTATTACAAAGTAAAATATACTTTATTGCTAAGTATGGAATAGACAGTTAGCTGAATAATTAACATTTCTATTGGTTACACAAAACAAGAGTATTTTTAAAAGGTTGATTTATCCTTTGCATCTTTCGGGCATCTAGGGGGATTTTTCAATTCAGAAATATTTCTATATTTCTATTGTAAGAACATTATATTTGTACATTTCCTAATTCTACAAAATGCCAAGAAAAATATTTAAAATAAAAGATTTTGGTGGGATTATAAATATTACACAAAATCTCTGTAAATTTAAATTTAATTAATCCTTCTAAAATCCTTCTACAATTTATTAAATGATTATGTAGATATTCTAATCTACTTTAAACAATTCACAAAAAATGCTTTAGAAGATAAATTTTCATGAATTCATAATTCAGTACATAAAGGGTTAATCTACGGAAATATAATATAGCCAAAATTTTAGCTTATCGAAATGTAATGGCGTAAATATAGTCCTATTGCCATGAAATGGATATATGTCATTGGGGAATTTACTATGGCATGATCAGAATTGAAAATGGTGTGTAAGCATTTTCGGTTCTTTTTCAAAGTCACTCAAAAGAATTCCATTACATTACGGTCTATGGGAAAAAATCACAATATTTTAAACACATTGAAACTGATATACATCACTGAGATGTACTACAAGGTTCTTACTATACTAGAGTATGGTGTGCATAGAACTTATCATTTACTTACAGGGACATACAAAAGAATTTAGCTATGGATGAAATGAGCAATAACTATTGAAGCCTGCGAACAATAAGTGCTGAAAGTGCGTTTTCAGTTGTGGTATGCGTTTTTAAATTTAACCACTTTTTTAAATATTACTTGGTGTGTATAAATTATATGGATCAGGTACGGGGTCGCACAAATGTTCTCAACAACATCAGTTTGTTGGCTGAAATTGCTGAGTGGAAATTTTCAACTGTGCTATGCGTTTAACTGAACTAACTTTTAGCGTAGTATGTAGTATGCATACATATTTGTAGATCCTATACAGAGCTGGAAAAAAATCGTATATTTTAACGACTAATTATGGTAATAGCAGAATTCGGGCAGAATCCGAAATCGCAGAAATCGCGATTTTGACATTCGCGGAGGTTTGTCGAAACTAACCCTCGCGAATGTTAAGGGTAAGTGTACTCTTTTTAAGAAACATTAAACCAGTGATAAAGGGTTAAAAATTCGGTAGAGGATGCTCGTTCCGAAAGGGTTAACCCTTTATGTATCGAATTATGAATTCATGAAAATTTCATCTTCTACAGCATTTTTCGTGAATTGTTTAAACTACATTAGAAAATTTACAGAATCATTTAATAAATTTTAGAAGGATTTTAGAAGGACTGAAGTATTTAGAAGGATTCATTAAATTTGAATTTATAGGGAATTTTGTGCAACCCCACTCAATTCTTTTATTTTAAATATTTTTCTTAGTATTTTGTAGAATTAGGAAAAGTACAAATAAAATGTTCTTACAATAGAAAAATAGAAATATTTCCGAATTGAAGAATACAAGATAAAGTAATGTATCTATAACTCATTCTAAACTGTATTACAACTAATCAATGTATTAAATGAATTTTATAACGAGTTATTTAAATGGTACTTATAAGTACTGTCAGCAGATAAAGGGTTAAAAGATAGTAATAATTGTCCCAAAGACCAAATGTTCTAATAAATAAATAAAACAAAACTCTAAATTTCTTTTTTTTTCATGAATTTTTTATGCATATATATTTTTTTTAAATAAAAGGCTTTCATCAACCTTTTTTTAAATTCTTTAATGTAATTGTAATTAATCATTGCAAAAGCAAGGGAATCAACTATAAAAAAAAATTAAATAATTATTATTTTTTTAAAGTCTGAGTGTTATTTATGTATAAAATGGCAGTGAAAGATTACAGTTAGTAAACTTAGCACTCATAAAAGAATTATATCTAATACATACTAATTATTATTTACTAATTATTAATTTAAAAATACTATTCACTATTAAATTAATTAAGGTACAAACATTTGAATTATTATCATTATATATTTATATATTTGTCCTTTGATCTTCTTCCATCTTTGCTATCGTGATCGAATTTAAATTACAACATTACGTATTCATATATGTATAACGATATTACTTATTTTTTCTGAACCAGAACTCATAAGAATAACTCGATATACGGAACAAAGTACATCTGGTCCCTTGGGTGTCCCTTATTAAGAAATTTTACAGTCTTTGATTTTACTACGTGTGAAAGATGAAAACCGAAGGAAGATAAAGCAATTTCAGAGAGTTATATCGCAGGTATTTTAATTTTCTCAGCGAACACTTCAGAAGGTGATATTCATTTCTTCAAATGTTGATGAATTCAAGATTTGACTCTGGGGGAATTCGTCCTTATTACTTACGACTTTCTGTTTATTAAGAATTAGTTATGGGACTACTTCACTCACGCGAAGACACTCGCACGCTGGTGTTAATCCTGCGGGAGCGTCTTTTAAAATATCTCGTTTGCAATAAATGAAAGTTAAAGTTCTAGTGCTAACTCATGAGTTAAATAAAATTCATATAAAAAAGCTGAAATAAATGTACTAAAATTACTTTTAGGTGCATACATATAATATAAAATACAATAGAAATATCTTAAATTTGCATTAAAAAGCATTAAAAATCCAAAACGTTTTCAGCCATCACACGACCATCATCAGTGGTCATTTGAAAGTTGTTATTATTTTTCTTTGCGCTTATTCGATAATCGTCTAGAAGAGATCATTGTAATTTAAAGGTTGTACGCAGATAAGATGCCACTAGCAGGAATGACCGAGCTAAGCTCGGTCAAAATTAGCTTTGTGTTTATCTCGATATATTATTCCCACTGAATCACTCTTGCTGTTTTAGATGCAATCAGCATGACTATGAGCCATAATGACCCAAAATGACCCCACTAAAAATTTTTTTTTGAACATGCGACCTAACACAATGCTCTTCTCGAGCCTGAAAACGTTGGAAATTATTTGAACATTATTGAGATACAGTTAGCTTCAACCCGATCCATTATCACCAAAGTGACTCACTAATAGAATTTTCTTGAGCATGCGACCCGGACCAATGTTTTTATCTTATCCAGAAACGGTGTAATACAAAGTTTTGTCAAAATCGTTTGAGCCGCTTTTTAGATACAGTTTGCTTGATCCTATGATTAGGACCCAAAATGATCCCCTGATTGAATTTTCTTGAACATGCGACCCTGCCCAATAGTCTTATCATGCCCGGAAATGGTATTATACAAAATTTTGTCAAAATGTTTTGAACCGCTTTTTAAATACAATTAGCTTGACCCTGACCCATTGTGAACCAAAATGACCCACTAATCGAATTTTCTTAAACATGCGACCTAGCTCAATGGTCTTCTCGAGCCCGAAAACGATAGAATACAAAATTTAGTCAAAATCGTTTAAGCCGTTTTTTAGATACAATTAGCTCAACCCTGACCCATTGTGACCCAAAATGACCCACTAATCGAATTTTCTCGAACATGTGACTTAGCCCAATTCTCTTCTCATGCCCGGAGACGGTATAATACAAAATTTGGTAAAAATGTTTTGAACATTTTTTTAGATTAATTAGCTTGACCCTGACCCATTGTGACCCAAAATGACCCACTAATCGAATTTTCTCGAACATGTGACTTAGCCCAATTCTCTTCTCATGCCCGGAGACGGTATAATACAAAATTTGGTAAAAATGTTTTGAACATTTTTTTAGATTAATTAGCTTGACCCTGACCCATTGTGACCCAAAATGACCCACTAATCGAATTTTCTCGAACATTTGACTTAGCTCATCGGTCATCTCATGCCCAGGAACGATATATTACAAAATATTGTGAAAATGTCTTGAGCCGTTTTTTAGATTCAATTAGCTTGACCCTGACCCATTGTGACCCAAATTGACCGACTAATTCAATTTTCTCGAACATGTGACTTAGCCCAATGGTAATCTTATGCCCAGAAACGGTATATTACAAAATATTGTGAAAATGTCTTGAGCCTTTTTTTAGATTCAATTAGCTCTACCCTGACCTATTGTGACCCATAATGACCCACTAATTGAATTTTTTCGAACATGTGACTTCGCCCAATGGTCATCTCATGCCCAGAAACGGAATATTACAAAATATTGTGAAAATGTCTTGAGCCGTTTTTTAGATTCAATTAGCTTGACCTGACCCATTGTGACCCATAATGAACCACTAATCGAATTTTCTCGAACACGTGACCCATCCCAATGGTCTTTTCGTGCCCAAAAACGATAGATTACAAAATTTCGTCAAAATCGCTTGAGCCGTTATCTAGATAAACTTAGCACTCAAGGTGACCCAAAAATGACCCACAAATCGAATTTTCTCGAACATATGACTTAGCCCAATGGTTTTCTCGTAATCCAAAACTGTAGAATATAGAGTTTAGTGAAAATCGTTAGAGCCGTTTTTTAGATAAAAATTGCTTGACCCACAGTGACCCAAAAATGACCCACAAATTGAAATTTCTCGAACATGTGACCTAGCCCAATAGTCTTCTCGTACCCGAAAATGGTTGGATACAAAATTTAGTCAAAATCGATTGAACAGTTCTTTAGATATAATTAGCTTGATCCTGACCCATTATGACCCAAAATGACCGACTAATCGAATTTTCTCGAACATGTGACCTAGCCCAATGGTTTTCTCGTCCCCAAAAACGGTAGGGCGCAAAATTTAATCAAAATCTTTAGAGCCGTTTTCGAGATAAAATTTACACACATACACACAATTTTTGCTCGCATTATAGTATAAGCTATAAAGGTATTCAAATTTCCAACAAAACAAGCTTTCATCTATTATGCTAAACTCACCTTGAATTAAATAAAATTGATGTAAAAAAACTCAAATAAATGTACTAAAATTACTTTCAGGTTCATACATATAATATAAAATACATTAGCAATGTCTTAAAAAAGCATTAAAAACCCAAAACATTTTCAGCCATCACACGACTATCATCAGTGGTCATTTAAAAGTTGTTATTATTTTTCTTCGCGCTTATTCCAGAATCGTCTAGAAGAGACCATTGTAATTTAAAAGTTGCACGGCAGATAAGATGCCAGATAAATGTATTCAAATTTCAAGCAAAACAAGCTTTCATCTATTATGCCGTAATTCTTTCCGAACTCCATGGATGTCGTATGATAGTGTATCGTTACAAGCTATATCTTTATTAGCAATTATTTCAATAGATTCTATTATAATGGCTTCCTGGTAATTATTTGTACGAAATATAATTAGTAGATGGTAGATCAGTAGATTAAAAGATACAATAGATCAGGAGTATACTTTATACCTTTCAAACAAGTAAAAAGTGAATTTAACAAATCAAAAAACCCGACTGCGTAAAAAGCGAACTAATGAATTATTTCTCATCAGTGTTAAACTATTTTTTATATTACTTCCCTTTTTTTTATTTACTTGTATTGATGATTTTTAAGTTGTGTTTAATTGTTAGTTCCTACCTATAAACACTGTTTTGATGAGGCCTATAGAATATAGATGTCTATGAAGGTTAGAGTTGCAGTAAAGCTAGAGATCCTACCTACACAATTTCCAGGTTGTGTAACATTTAAACGGAGCTCCTGACTGTAAAATAGTCAATGAAACATCGTCTTCATTTTGAAAGACCTATAAAATGATATGCCACTCAATAGAGTGCGTAAAAAAATTTTTTCGTCTCTACCGCCATTTTGTATTTTACGGCCGCCATTTTGAATTTATAAAAACAAAACGTACTCTGTAACCATCGGACGGTTAAGACAAATCGATAGAGACCTCATTCATTAAAATCCATCCAGCCGTTGGGATTTTTCGAGAGTATAAAGAAATCTGCATACCCAGATACGCGTGAAACACATAACCCTTCTTGGCAGTCGGGTAAAAAGATAGTAATGATTTTCTTTATGTAGGCATGACGATTAGAAAATTTCATGATAGAATTAAAGAACATGAAGCAGATCTCAGATTAAATAGACTCATACTGCGTTATCAAGACTAGCTCAAGCTCAACCTATAAAAGTAGATTTTAATAAACCCAAAATTATCTTTCGCACAAATAATTACCAGGAAGCCATTATAATAGAATTTATTGAAATAATTGCTAATAAAGTCATAGCTTGCAATGATGCACTATCATACGACATTCATGGAGTTTGGAACGAGTTGCTGCATAAAAGATGGAAGCTTGTTTTGTTGGAAATTTGAATACCTTTATCTGGCATTTTAACTGCCATACAACCTGTAAATTATAATGATCTCTTCTAGACGATTCTCGAATAAGTGCAAAGAAAAATAATAACAACATTTAAATGACCACTGATGACGTCCGTGTGATGGCTGAAAACGTTTTAGATTTTTAATGGCTTTTAATGTATTTTTAAGATATTTCTAATGTATTTTAAATAATTGTATGTTATATGCATGCACCTGCAAGTAATTTTAGCACATTTATTTGTGCTTTTTTATATGAATCTCGTTTGCATTTAAATATTTTTACCCGACTGAAAAGAAGGGTTATGTGTTTCACGCGTATTTGTGTATGTGGATTTCTTTATACCCTCGAAACATCCCAACGGTTGGATGGATTTTAATGAATGAGGTCTCTATTGATTCGTCTTAACGGCCCGATAGTTATAGGCTAGGTTTTGTTTTTATAAATTCAAAATGGCGGCCGTAAAATACAAAAGGGTGGTAGAGACGAAAAAAAATTACGCACCCTATTGAGTGGCCTATCATTGGATAGGTCTTTCAAAATGAAGACGATGTTTCATTGACTATTTTACAGTCAGAAGCTCCTTTAAAAAATATCATACAACCTGGAAGTTGTGTAAGTATTGTGGATCTCTAGCTTTACTGCAACTCTAACCATCATAGACATCTGTAGACCTCATCAAAACAGCGTTTATAGATAGGAACTAACAATTAAACACAACTTAAAAGTCATCAATACAAGTAAATAAAAAATAGGTAAGGTAAAATAGGTATAGACAAGTAATATAAAAAAAGATATTTTAAGTCAATTCTTACTTAGGTCAATAAGAGAATTTTTTCTTTCTCCCATTCTTTCTTCTTGAGTAGCGCTTAAAATGCCTTGATCAAGAAGGGGGCTCTCTCGGTCTCAAAATACCTTGATCAAGAAGAGGGCTCTCTCGATTATTGAAAATTAATTAATTTAATTTAATTAATGAATTAATATTTGAAAAAAACTGAATTAACATCAAGTGTCATCCACTACAAGTTTAACAAAAAGTATTTGAGCTTGATTGGATGAATAATAAGTATTTTATTAACGACTGAATACTTGAACAAGATATATATAGCGAGAGTGTGAGCTAATAGTAGGAATTGAAAAAAAAATAGTTTCCCATTGATGAGAAATAATTAATTAGTTAGCTTTTTACGCAGTCGGGTTTTTTTATTTTTTTAAATTTAATAGTTTATTAAATAATTCCTTTTGCATTGGATAACTGAGGTTGATTTCAAAGTTTTTTTTTTTTTTTTTTTTTTTTTTTTTTTACTTTTTCGATTTTAATTTCCGTTTTTTTAATGAGGTTTTATCTTCGGAACCGGTTTAGAAAATAAAAGTGTTTTCATTAAATAAAAAAAAAACTGTAACCTAAACGAAAAAGTAAAAAAAAAGCCTTTGTAAAAATTGACCTCAGCTAGTCAATAAAAAAATGTTTAAAAATATTGAAATGCAGCAAACGAGATATCTTAAAAGAACGCTCCAATAGGATTAAAATGAGTGTTCTAGTATTCGCATGCCTGAAATGGTCAAAGTTCTCAGACTTCACCTTTTCCTCCTACTCCTAAGGAAAAGTAAAAACCTTGAATAAATTTCCGAATACCGTGTTATTTTTCAAGCATATTAACAAGCATTGTTCTTGCTCTGGTAGAATTCGTTTCAGTACTTTTATGGTATCCGGACGCAGACGATAAACCGCTAAATATTGTTCCCATCGCATAATTCGCATTTTATTCTTTTCATTTAAAATATAAGTCTTTCACTCGTTTCATTTAAAATACATGCCTTTCGCTTATTCCATTTAAAACAACAACAACAACAACAATAATAATAATAATAATAATAATAATAATAATAACCAATACCATAAACCATAACATTTTATTGTAACATCAAAACATCGTTTCTAATATAGACATAATAGGCGAAATATAACAGCTGCAATTGGCGAGATTTTGACCAGCGGTTGGCTAACAGTGCAAGTACCACCGAAATCGACTCAGCAAAATCTTTTAAAAAAGGCTAATCTTTCATTCGGGTTCGTCTGATTATCGAACTTTTCCCCATATATATATATATATAACTCAGCAAAACAGAACAATATGTTATGTGCAAAAACCTTCCCTGAAAAATTATCTAATTAACAGTGCAAGTCCCATCAAAATCTATTCAGCGAAACTCAAGTTATAAGCGATAAAACGAAATTCCCATTTGCTTTTTTAAATAAGAGGTACTCTAAACAATACTATAACCATGCAAACAACTTATCGCACTTATTGGTGGTTCTTTGAACAAATAAATGAAAAAACAAATGACATTTTTGCTTACTGAAAAGTGTTAAAATAGTTTTATTCATAAAAATTACTGATAAATAATCGGTGATCATATATATATATATAACACAGAACTAAATAGATGATATCAAATTATTAAGATTTATTGTTAGAATGGCGAAGTTGTTAAATCGGGTTTCGTAAAATTGGTGTTATACTGTTCCATAATTTAAATACGGAGTAATCATTTTTGTTCGCTGTTTCTATAACATAAAATAGTTCATTATAAAAGGATTTCACATTATTATTAAGAATATATATACCAATAAGAGAAAGTTTCGCTCTGTGTGTGCGTCTGCCCGCGATGGCTAGCGAAATCTACCGCATGAAGTTATTCCAATACATGCTTTGATGCACCTGATAGTCAGAATTTTTATTTTTTATTAATTAGTCGAGATATTAATTAAAAACGACAATGAACTCCATCAAAAACTCATCCGAGTCAGAAAAGCGATTGTGCATGCCCAGAACCCTATTTACGCATCGGGAGGATATGAAGAACAAATAAGCGGCTTTCTTTGTGTTTTCATAGTTTTGTTTTAACCTAAATCAACCAAACTGCAGGTTACAATTGGAAGACATGTTAAAAAATCGTACTTTTACGTCTCAAGTGCCGCAATCAGTTGAAAAAATATCGCTGATAACCCTTTGAAAAAAAATTTCAAAAAGGGTCGTTTTCCGGAAAAACTTTTCTCCCCTTATGGCAACATCCCTCCACCTCCAGAGCGCAATTTTAATTCTAACTGTGCCTTCTTCTAATTGATGGTGCAATTGGTTTTAAAAAAGGCTAATTTTAACCCTTTCAAATACACCGGCGAACGTAGGTCACTTCGCGCCTCACGAAGACGATATTTTTTCTACGCTAAAAGTAACTAAACGTCAGTCTTTTTAGAGCATCTCGATAGACTGTATATACATACTAGCGAACTTTTAACTTACCTTCCGTAAAATGCCGGTTAATTTGATCCAGGTTAAAGAAGTTTCGAACTAGAAATATTTTAAAGAAATAAAATCAAATAAATTCCCCGCGGAATCATGAAATTAACTATATAATGATACATCAAAAAAATAAATCTGGTTAGCAGCACCTTTAAACTGGATCAAATTAATCGGCATTTAATGGAAGTTAAGTTGATTGTGGGCAAGTAAGGATTTATGTCACCTACAAAAATTTCGTATCTTCAGACGAGTAGGCGGGCTTTTACACAATAAAATGTGAGAAGTTTTCTACGAAAACAGGTAAAACCTGAGTGGTTCGCACGATTTCGCTCGCTTTCGGTTCACGTTTTCACTGCTAAATATGTATATTTTTTTCAAGAAATTTTAAAGAGTGTTCGGATGCAGTTATATTTATAATCTATCAACCCATTAATCGCCAAAACTACAAGATTGACGTTTTCTATTTTTTGGCTGAATGTCGTTTGCCACCACAAATTGTGAAAGATAATTTTCGCTTTATTTTATGTTAAAATTTTGTGTCTTTAAGGGGGTCCGGGACACAAAAATCTTCAAATTGTGCAAAAACATTTTATTTCATTAAAAAAAATTCTGTTTTTCCTGCTTAAAATGACATTTAAATCAAGTTTCTATCTGAATTAGAACAAAAAAAATATATATATATATATGTATATATTTTCAAAATCTAGCTTTCAAGCAATGGCTGTCATGGAAACGACTTCTTGTAAAAATGCGTTCTTCTTCATGGTAGGTTTTTTCACCATTTCTCATATTTAAATTCTTATAACTCGAGAACCGTTAAAGATACAGGGTTTAAACTTGGAACATATCTTTTTCAATTGTTTTACTTTAATTTTGATACAGCATATTTGAAAAAAATATTTACTTTTGAAAATATGATTTTTTTTTAAAGTTGCAGCACTTTTTTTGAAATTTTTTCGTTAAATATTTTTAATTTTTTTATAAATTAATATTTTTAAAAATGCTGAATCAAAATTAAAACTTATATATTTCTGTTTATTTAAATAAAAAAAAAATGAAATTCTATAAATAAAATTTCGAGTTATAACGATTTTAAATTACCCTACATTTTTAATAAATTTTAAATTTAAATTAAAAAAAATATATGAGAAGTTTTATTATGTGATTTTGTTTGCAAATGATAGGGTTAACCAACACAAAAAAAATTCAGAATTTTAACTCAATAAATAAAATTATTTTAAAATGTGTCCCGGACCCCCTTAAGTAAGGCTAATTTTTTAATTGAAAAATAGTGGTGGGTAGGTAAATTATTAAAATATACGAATATATTCTGACTGTTGCGTCAACGTAACAGCGGGTAATGGGTTAAGGTATCAGAGAATTCGAATGGCAAGAACTATTTATTTTGTTAATGGAACGTATGCGAAAACAAGAAAAAAAGGAGAAAGAAACATATTTCTTTTACAACCAGATGTGAATATTTTTCACAAATTTTTGTCGTGAGGTGCATAGCCGTCATATTTATAACCACTGAAAATCTCAAAGCATTCGGACAACAAGACACTATTTTCTTTAACTTCTGAAATAGACCAAGTGAAAAAAAATGTCTTCTCCCAAGCCATTTTGCCATTAAATATCAACATTGTTTCAAATTTTTTTCACATAGGCTACGAAAATCTTATTTTAACTCCTAAAAATTTCAAAGAGTTTGGACGATAATGACTATTTTTTTAAGCCTTTAAAACACTGGACGACACCCTCCCTTCCTCCGGCATATTTCAAAATATCGCATAGACTCTAAAAATCAAAATACGCAAAAAAGAAAACAGCAATTCTCTTTAACACTTTCAATTTTCTTTACAACACTTCAAACCATTTCAAAAAATACGAAAATTAACCCTTTGAAAAAAAAATTCATTCTCCGAAGTCACTTTTCGTTTTTTCCGCAGATTTTGCGGTAGAATTAACATTATGCACATTTTGATTAAAAAAATCCACTTTATTTTATACAACAACTCTAAAAATTTAATACTATAAACAAACCTTTTAGCTAATGATCTAGTATCGATTTGGTTCAGGTGTAACTGTATTTAAGGGTGAAAAAATTAGTTTGAAAATCAAAAAAATCCTCTCAGCATTTCGATGAGTGGAAAAAAGACAGAAAGAAATAGTAATGCATAAAACAATGATTTTTACAACTAATTATCAATATTTTAGCACAAAAATTAGACACTGTCGTCGGAAACATATTTATAACTCAGAAATTTGGTTAAGAAAGGACAACAAATAGGAAGGAAATACAGTAGAGCGCCGATTATCCGAACAAGTCGGGACCGACCCGAGTTCGGATAAAAGAGCAGACATTTTAAGGGATGTTTCTGACTATATTAAAACCTTCACACGTTACCTAAGCTTAGGACTGGCAGCATTAGTTAGAGCTAGCATATTTAAAAATTGTTTTGTTTTTTTGTCTTTTTAATTTGTTGTTGTTTACATTTTTATCATTAATTTTTTCTCTCTTTTTATCATTTTCTGAACTCCAGAGATTATAATTTAAGCAAAAACGCGTTTGATTGTTAATTGTTTCAACGAAGACGTTCTTTTCAATGCAGCCCTGTCTCTAATTCTTCTTAAATACGTTAGTTGAATAGGATGAACGTTCTTCTGCCGTTCGAGCCATTTCATAGCTGTTTCCAAACATTCAAAGGCTTCGTTACGTGATGGACCTGAGTTATTTTCAGAGCATTCGTTTTCATTTTCTTCAATTTCTTTTTCATCATGAATATCATCCATAATCTTATCATCATTTAAAATATGAGGTCAAGTACCAGTGTTAAGGCAAATCAGGGTCATATACTTCACTATTTAACCATTCATTAATTTCATTTTCTTCATAGCTTAGGATTCTTCCCGTCTGCTTTATTATTTTACATTCCCCATTTTCCGATCCACTATAATTTTTTTCTTTATTTAAAATTTTATTCCAAGCTAATCGATAATTGGGAGTTTGGTTAAAATTTTTTTGGGGAGAAATAGACTGTTCGGATAACTAAAAGTTCGGTTAAAAAAAATTTTTTTTTTGAGAGAAATAGGTTTTTCGGATAATTGAGAGTTCGGTTAATTGGAGTTCCGATAATCGACGCTCTACTATGAATTTCAATTTCAAAAATTTTGCCATATTATTCCATCCATCAGAAGGGAAAAAAAGAATGGAAAAAAATAACAGAAGAAAACATTACTATTTTACAACTCAATATCAATATCTTACCATGTAAATTATACACATGCTTTGCAGTACAAGGAATGTATTTTTTTAAAACCTTGAATAACATCCCCCCCCCCCCTTTTCCCGTTTCAGTTATTTCGAGTCCTTTTACCGCTAAATATCCGGGGAGATTTTTTACCGATTTTTTCCACAGTCAGCGGATATTGTGTAACATATCTAAATCTTTAAGCATTTGCTCAATTATAGATTGTGAAATTTATTAAGTTTTTATTGAAAAATAGCATTCTGTAACGAAAAGGGAAATTCAGTAACTCAAATGAAAAAGTCTTCTTACAAGCGCTTTTACAACTAAAAAAATATATATTTTTTATTGCGTTTTTTTTTCATTTAAAAATATATATTCAGACTAAATCGAGTTAAAGATATAAAATCCTACAAATTTAAGTTTCATTTAAGGCTGTTCTCAAATCCAAAGGGTCAACTTTCTTACATAAGTTTTAATTCATTTTTGTTCGGAAGCGCGTGAAACTGGAAGGTGCTGTTATTCAGAAACTATGTCATCGAACTGTTTTTTCCGTTTTCTTGTAAACGCAATAGACCTCTCAGAAAATACTGTCAAAGTTGGCATTTTGAACCGAACTTCCGAACGGAAGAAGAAAATCCAGTCAGTAAGGGGAGAACAATGCTGTGTCACGTGATCAAATTCGCTTATAACTCAATAGGTAATTTATTGATGAAAAAATGAAAAAAAACAGTTCGATTCCAAATCGCTTCCATGGTCAGGTTTTCCAATTTTATATCTTTCCGTTAAAAAATGAATTTGTAAATGTGTCAAAACGTTTTGCGCTTGTTGAGCAGAGCAGTTGAGAACAGCCTTAAGATTATTATCATGGGCCTGTTCAACGCCGGGCGGGTCAGTTAGTTAACAATTAATTTCTTTAAGGCGGTTGGTTCTCAAGTGCACTGCTCAACAAGCCGAAACTTTCTGACACATTTACTAACTGATTTTTAAACGTAAAAGCTCAAAATTGATAGGGACTATATTGAAGCGATTTGAAATCTAAATGAGCTTTTTTAATTTAATTTTATTTTTTTTATATATTTTTTTTTAATAGATGAATTTTTTATTGAGTTATATAAGCGTTTTGGGTCCTTTCATATGAAAATTTGGTTCAAAGCACGAATTTTGACGGTATTTTCTGAAAGATCTTTTACGTTCGCCAAAAAATGAAAAAAGTCTTTCGATTACACAGTTTCTTAGTAACAACCTCTGCCAATTATATGCGTTTCTGAACAAAAATGAATTAAAATGTGTTCCCAGATTTAATCATTTTGTCGTCAGATACCATTATTATATTTTATGCAAAAGTATTTCTATATTTAATATAGAATATTATTATTTTGTTTTAAAGTCTTTTCAGTAGATTAAAAAAAAAGCACTCAACTTCTTTGAGTTTAAAGGGGAAAAAAAAGTAATTATGTTATTAAAACTAGGTTAAACAATCGAAAACAGTCATAACAGAGATGATAATGCATTTAAATTTATTAAAATGGTCTAGAAAATATGTTATGTCTATACACTGGAAAAAATGTGTAAATTTAATAACAGAAAATAGTTGGTTAGAGTGTCCCAATAAACTATTTGTTTTACACAGAAAAGACAAATCTGTTTTGTTGCTGTAAAAACAAAATTTTACAACTAAAAATCAGAAGGTTCATAAATACATCAAACACTTTTTGCCCGCAAAATTAAAAGTACTATTTCTATTTTTATCTTAGCTGACATTTTTAATACTGTTAAATTTACACTGTAAAAAAACTGTCAATTTTATGGAAAAAAACTGTAGGAAGGCAGTAAAAAAACATTTATTTTAGGAAAAAACATTTATTTTATGTTTTTAACTGTCAACACAAGTATTTTACTTAAAGAAAAAAATCCGTAAAATGAATGTGTTTTACAGTCGGCTAAACCCCAGTAATATTCCTTTTCAGAAAACTATGAAAACTTTTTCACAGCATACGATTTTTTCTATCGTACTGTTTTTATTATTTGTTTACAAAAAATAAACATGCTATAATGCCCTGAAATATCATATTAAACTTTATGGCAATACAAATATTCCGGACAAACAAACAAAAATTATTAATTCATAAATATTTTTATTTATTTATTCGGAAACTTTTAAACATTACTATAATTTTTTTTTCAAATGCACAGTTTTTGTCTGCTGGGACGACGAAAAAACAAATAAATAAATAAATAAATAAATGGGAAAAACCCTCAAAAAAGAATTCGTACTTTATCATTGGAAAAGAGAGTTGAAAACATCCACTCACCAGCGTGAAAAAGGCCGCAGAGTAGCAGCCTTGCCTCAGCGAACGGAGCCCGAAGCAGCAACGGGTTAGCAACACCATCTTCTCATCTTCTATCTCCGTTGCTCTTGGTGCTCTCATCTCCACTTCTCATCGGTGGGAGAATAGAAGAAGGATGCGCATGCTCGCACCGGCCTCTTTTAGTTGGAGGCTCTGGCAAGTGCATTGACGCCTCACTTCCCGAACGGAGAAGAAAAAGCATCAAAATGTCCTCTCGAATAAAAGATTTGACGATTTTGCATAAAAAAGTTTTTCTTTTTTTAGTTTTTGTTGCTTTTTGAGAGACGTTGCTGTGGTGCTACAGCTCTAGCTTTGATTTTGTTGAGCGCTGTTCAGATATTTTGACGCTTTTGAAGTAGTTAGATAAAAGAGAAATTCCTTTTTGATTAGAAATTTTTTTAAATAAATAAATAAATAATAAATATTTTTCATTTGGTAGAAAAGTTGAGTACTTTTTTCAAGTGTTCGAGATTTTTTTTTTTTAAAGTTTTTTTTGGTTGTAAATGAAAATAGAAGGCTTTGTAGATAATAAATAAATGATTAAAAAATGTATCTATGCAAAAAGAAAATACGTGATGATGATAATAATAATAAAAATGAGCATTGCACATTCTTCACGGCGAAAATGTATTTTTTAGATTTAAAATAACAATAGCACATCAAATATCGGTCATGAATTATTTTCCATTTATTTTCTACTAAGTAAATAGGCTATTTTTGTTTATAGTTTAGAAGAATTTTCCTTTCAAAGACATCGAAACACCTTTAATATTTATTACAAAACTGCTTCTCACAAGCACTAATATATTTCAAATATTCACTGCAAATCCACTCAGTTTTATCTGGCTTATAGATTGTATCAGCCAAAAGAAAATTTCTGTAATTTGCTTGAACGTCCCATTTCAAATTGTCGATTTATAAGGAAAGATTCCAATCAACATTAAATTACAAATTATACAAAAATATCCGTAACTAATATATTTCAAATACGCGGTGCAAATCCACTCAGTTTTATCTGGCTATACATTGTATCAACCAAAAGGAAATTTCGGAAATTGGCTTGAATATCCCATTTCAAAATGTAGATCTATGAAGAAAATGCCAATCTACATTAAATTACTAATCAAACAAAAACATCCATACCCAATATATTCCAAATACTCAGTGTAAATCCACTCAGTTTTATCTGACTATAGATTGTATCAACCAAAAGGAAATTTCGGAAATTGGCTTGAATATCCCATTTCAAAATGTAGATCTATGAAGAAAATGCCAATCTACATTAAATTACTAATCAAACAAAAACATCCATACCCAGTATATTCCAAATACTCAGTGCAAATCCACTCAGTTTTATCTGACTATAGATTGTATCAACCAAAAGGAAATTTCGGTAATTTGCTTGAATATCCCATTTCAAATTGTCGATTTATAAAGAAAGATGCCAATCTACATTAAATTACTAATCAAACAAAAACATCCATACCCAATATATTCCAAATACTCAGTGCAAATCCACTCAGTTTTATCTAGCTATAGATTGTATCAACCAAAAGGAAATTTCAGTAATTTGCTTGAATATCCCATTTCAAATTGTCGATTTATAAAAGAAAGATGCCAATCTACATTATAAATTTCAAATCAAACAAAAACATCCATACCTCATAATGTAATTATAAATTGCAATTACGATGAAATTAATATACAGGAAATAATAAATTTCTAACAAATTCTGCATTCCTAAAAGGCTTGTTTCAATAGAAAATGTTTAACTTAAATATAGACCAGGAGGCGACAGTACAGACAATCACCTCATCGAGTTCACGGATGAAATTCCAGAATTAGTTAAAACTTGATTCGCATATTAAAACGCAACCGGTCTGCCAGGTCCTATCTTGGAGGAAAACCCCTGAAAACCCGATTTTAGCGCTTGACTCGTAGGTTTGCCATTGTGTTTTCCTGCTTCCAGTCCTCCATATTTTCATACCTTTAAATGCAGGAAAACACAATGGTAAACCTACGACTCAACCACTGAAATCGGGTTTTCAGGCGTTTTTTACCAAGATAGGACTTGACAAACCAATTGCGTTTTAATATGCGAATCGAGTTTTAACTAATTCTGTAATTTCAGCCGTGAACTCGATGAGTTTATTGTCTGTCCTGCCGCCTCCCACTCTAATAGCTTACATGAATTTTTTTGATTTAAAAAACCCTTATAATACCATTTATTTTTATTCCAAATAATCATATTGAAAAACATAAAAAGTTTATTTAAATTGCTTAATTTTTTCAGTTAGGAAAAATGCAGCTTATTAAATATACATGAAGACATATAAAGATTACAATTCTCTACATTAGAATATGTTATAGTTTTTTTTATTATTATTATTATTATTATTAAAATTAGTCAATCCAACCCAGTTTACTTGAGTTAAAAATTCCCGATATACAGAAAGTAGATGAAAATCCTTTTTAAATGAAAACGCTAATAGATTTTTTACATTTCATGTATTTTCTTAGAATGCAAACAACTATGCCAAAAAACATTTTTGGTATTAGCCGTAACCAGTGGTGAAATATTGTGGCGAAATATTTCACCATTTATAGTGTTCTTTGTAATTCTCATTATTTCAGCGCTTAAGCGCGTAGTTCGAGTACATGCCTGTTAAATTCATGTTTTATATATTTATTTATGTTTTAATTACATTTAGAAATATAGATATGTAGTATTGCACACAAATAAATAAATGCTGAATTAATAACATTGTTTTAAGTGCAAACTGGTTAATCTTCCGTAATTGGAGTGAACACATTTATTATAAAAATCAATGTCTATATTATAAAGGACAAACGCGTCCGTCCGTAACTCTAATGTCATCTGTACTTGGATGTCTCATGCCACTGCTACTTTTTTTCGTGGGAGATAGCCGAAATAAATTAAGGAGGGGTAAGATTTTGGAACATATGTTCCTGTATTCCAAAGACGAATTCCTTAAAATGGAAAATATATGCATGAAATAAGTTAAACCAAAGTTGTTTTGTTGTTGTTGTTGTTGTTGTTGTTGTTGTTGTTGTTGTTTTGTTAAAATTCCTTGTGCAACACAATTTCCCTCTGAGCGGTTTGGACGTATTTTTCCGTTTCCCAAAAACAACTTAAATCGGTTACAGAAAAAAATATTTTAAACAGAATCGTATATTTTAAAATGTAATGTCAAATAAAGGGGTATGAAGTGTATTTTAGAAACAAACAGGGAAAGAAAATTTATATTAGAATTATTTTTATAAGCATTTTTATGAAAATGCAGAAAAGCCCTCAAGACGCTCGGAGGGTTTTAAAGCAAATTAACATAAGAAGCAGTACCGAAAGATTAAACAGATATTAAATTATTCAAAAACAAATTTATACTAGCATTTTTCAAAATGGAAAATTGTGTATGTACTGTGTTATGTACTGTTCATTCTTTTTTTCCTCTGAAGCCTCAGGTTTAAGTCTAATAAGAAGCATGTTGGAAGAAAAACAGAATTAACAAGTTGGAAATTGCACGTCAAACATGGCAAATGAGGTGTATTCGTACTATAACTAGTTTTATAAGTATGTTTTGCATTGTATATTGTAGGGAATGTATATTTTAGTGCAGTTCATAAGTGCATATCAATTTCATTCTGTTCGAAAGGCTGTAATATCATTAAAATGCGCTTGAAATATTTTTTTACCATTGGCTGTAATGTAAAGGAAAACTTCTGACACTCCCTGTAATTAAACTATACATCCGATTTTCATAAAATTTGAAATGACTCAACAAAAGTTTATAACAATTATATATTTAAAATTTCAGACCATTCGGTTGGGTAGCTTTTGCTCTGTTATATGCGGAAGGACAGACAGACGGACTGAACGACGACTATAGGTGCTACGTATTTATATAATTACGAACGCACCTAAAAATTGACTTCGCAGAGGGAGGGATGGGATCAACGAAAAATTTTTAGTTCTTCTCTCTTGAAATGTTTAAATGTTTTAAATCAGAAGACACGGTACCCTGAAAATGGTCAAAATATCGGTTTTTTAAAATTATTATTGTCTCAAAGTTTAACTACAACTTTTAAAAAGATACTGGTGAAATTTGAAAGGTGTATCTTTAATAATAAAGAAGTTATTAAATATTTTATGCACGGTGACAGAATTTAAAGGGGCGACAAGCCCACTCAGCGATCATGCTGAATTTAGATTATTAGTGAACAAACCCAAGGACATAGCAAATTATTTTATTTCCTCCATGGCGAATGGACTTAGATTACCCAACCGGAGCGCCCACCAAATTTGGCATAGACTATATGCTACCATGGCGAATGGACAGAGGTTGCTCAAAAGACAAAAAAATTAGCTTGCTCGCAGATGCAGAGATGCTTCAAAAATAAACAAGTTGGAAATTGCTCGTCAAACGTGGCAAATGAGGTGCGTTCGTACTATAACTAGTTTTAAAATTATTTTTTGCACCCCATATTGTACTGAATGTATAATTTTTTGCACTTCATAACGTGCATAGTCTGATACATCATTAAAATGCACTTCCAATAATTTTTTCGGAACACTTTTGACTGTCCCTGTAATTAAACTATACATCCGATTTTCCTAAAATTTGAAATAGCTCAACAAAATTTTACAACAATTATATCTTTAAAATTTCAGACCATTCGGAAGGCTGTAATATCATTAAAATGCACTTGCAATAATTTTTCCCATTGGCCGTAATGTAAAGAAAAACTTTTGGCTGTCCCTGTAATTAAACTATACATCCGATTTTCCTAAAATTTGAAATGGCTCGACAAAATTTTGCAACAATTATATCTTTAAAATTTCAGATCATTCGGAAGGCTCTAATACCATTAAAATCCACTTGCAATAATTTTTCCCATTGGCCGTAATGTAAAGAAAAACTTTTGACTGTCCCTGTAATTAAACTATACGTCCGATTTTCCTAAAATTTGAAATGGCTCGACAAAATTTTGCAACAATTATATCTTTAAAATTTCAGATCATTCGGAAGGCTCTAATATCATTAAAATCCACTTGCAATAATTTTTCCCATTGGCCGTAATGTAAAGAAAAACTTTTGACTGTCCCTGTAATTAAACTATACATCCGATTTTCATAAAATTTGAAATGGCTCGACAAAATTTTGCAACAATTACATATTTGAAATTTCAGACTATTCGGTTGGGTAGTTTTTGCTCTGTTACATGCGGACAGACGGACGGACTGAACGACGACTATAGGTGCTACGTATTTATATAATTACGAACGCACCTAAAAATGAAGGCTTACATATAAGACTGTCTGTTTTTCAATTTTTATACTACACATTTATGAAACGTATTCAAATTCTCGAATGATACATAGTATTAGTAAGTAATATTTTATATAATTACTGAACAAACCCAAGTGAACATATCCAAGGACATAGCAAATTATTTTATTTCCTCCATGGCGAATGGACTTAGATTACCCAACCGGAGCGCCCACCAAATTTGGCATAGACTATATGCTACCATGGCGAATGGACAGAGGTTGTTCAAAAGACAAAAAAATTAGCTTGCTTGCAGATGCAGAGATGCTTCAAAAATAAAAAATGAAGGCTTACATATAAGGCTGTCTGTTTTTCAATTTTTATACTATACATTTATGAAACGTATTCAAATTCTCGAATGATACATAGTATTAGTAAGTAATATTTTATATAATTAATGAGACAATTTTCTCATTTTTAATTTTTCGGTGATTAATGTTTTAAAACATTACTTCACTTGTTATATGTAACTAAATTATGTGCAAGTGTTTATATATACTTTAATTTATGTGTTTGATAAAATTGTGCAGGAACTTCTCACAAGTTAAAAGTTTAAACGTGTTATTTTTGCAAATGAAAACTTTAAACTGATTTTTCTCTATGTTAATTTTTTCATAACTTGCTCGTTCGATAAATATTAAGGCTTTTTTGTTAATTCAGATAGAGGTTTGAAATTTTTTTTTACTTGTTTTCTATGGCGTATTTAATATTTCTGTGCATGGATTTAACATTCTAGATTATAGTTACTATTTTATAATATTTAAAATATAAGTTTGTTGAATTTCCTTGATTTTTTACTATATAGAAAAAAATTCATATTAAACAGATATACATCTAAAAATCCATGCATAGTTTTAAGTAGTATATTCTAAGGAATGTGGAAAAAAATGTTAAGCAAAAAAATTCATATTTAAAAAATTAGTAAGGATTTTTGAAAAGTTAAATTAAAAAAAATAATAATTTCAGTTAAATAGGCTGTTATATAAGATTTTAAAAAATATATATTTCCTGTATACTATTGAATATATGCAATACCACCACAGATATTACAGTATTATTCAAAATTGAAATTATATTTTTCAAAATCATTAGAGAAAAGAATTTAATAAAACTTGAAAATGCAGGAAGGTGTAATTTCTTCCCCTCTGCCGCTCTTTGAGAGCGCCCATGGCTGCGCTGTTGCATGCAGATACCTTAAACGTTAATTTCATGAAGTGCCATTTTCCAAATATTTCCAGTAAGTAGTTTATCCGAAAACCGTCTCGTTCTAGAAACTGCTTTACGATGTAAATAAGTCTACTTTATGCCTTTAAAGCCTTTTCTTAGATTATCCTATATCTTATATATATAACGAGAATGCGCCTTTTTGGGAGGGGACTAACGATCAATTCCAGTTTTAATGCAAGAATCATGAATTCCAATGCAATGAATGAGATGTCATTAAACGGCATTCATAACACGAATGGCTCACATTCCAAACTTATTATCGAATTATACAGCATTGAAGCGACGCATGAGAGTTAAAGTTACAGTGAATACAACTCCAAGAGACAGAGTTAAAATAATAAATATTAAAGGAAATTTTTCGTTTGTTACGGAATGTTTTAAAACTTGTATGAAGGCTAGCTGAAAAAAAAAAGGGTTTAAAATAACTTCCGTTAATCTGTAATTATCTAATTACAGATTTAATTATCTTATCTGTATTCTTTAATCACAATAATATTCAAAAGAAAACAAGAAGGGAAAATGAAAATCTGTCTTTTAGTTGAAAACTTTCAATTTAGCGCCAAGGGGCCGTGTTTTATAGTTATTTTGATCTAATGATTAATTTTCCGTATGAAACTGAATGGTAGTTATCAGAAATCTTTTACTTATAATGTCTTTATGTGAATTTGCCTCTTTGCATTCTAATATTACTTTTAATATTTAAATAATTCATAAATGCATAATTTCCGATCATTAATTTTGAAATGCTGTAGAAGGCATTAACGGCCAAGTCGCAGGAAGCCATTTTCAATGAAAGATTTGGGATGTTTGGCTTTTAACTTGTGCGAACTTCAGATATCACTACTTTTTCTGGCTGAAACATTAAGGAGAACGTGGCGCTTTTTTTTTTTTTTCTTTTTTTTTTTTTTTTTTTTTTACCGAAAACTTTTTGTTGGGATTATAGTTATTTTGATCTAATGATTAATCTTCCGTAATCGGATGGCTAAATGGCGTATTTGAGAAAATGTGATTTGGCGCGAGAGTGTTTTTTAAAATATTTATTGGTACCTGCATTCACATTAACCCTTTATCTACGGATGGTACTTACACTGTTAAAAATGTTGTGGTATGTTGAACCAATTTTTGGTTCTCCAGTAGCTGCCACCAAAGAGGGTGAAATCTTTAACCAACATTTGGAGCTAAAGTTCAATCGGAGCTCCAACTATTGGAGTAAGATTTCACCCTCTTATGGTGGCAGCTTCTGGAGCACCAAAAGTTGGTTCAACCTACTACAAAATTTTTAACAGTGTATAAGTACCATTAAAGTAACTTGTTATAAAATTCATTTAATACATCGATTAGTAGTAATACAGTTTAGAATGAATAATGCCTGTAGAATATTGTGCCAATTTATCTGTTAATAACTTTTTTATGTTCATATCTTTAAATATATTCAAATACAGGGTGTCCGAAAAAGTTCGAAACGCGGTTTAACATTTAACCTATTGGAGATAAGTGGGAAATGTAAATTCCGACAATTGTTCGAAATACGGTAAACATTAAGATTACATTGATGAAAAAAATCATGCCATTAAATTTTCTAAAAGTTAGATTTAAAAAAAAAAAAAAATTATACGATCCATGAGTATTAAATTATATTTAGAAAACTTTTCTTCATGACCTGAAAAGTAAAACAGCAAAAGCTCCATTCGTCCACGACCAAAACAGCCGAGTTATACAGTAGAACCTGTTTTATCCGAAACTCTTTTAACCGAAACTCTCGGTTAACCGAAATCCATTTTTTTTTTCTTTTCTATCACATTCCTTGTGTGTAAACGGTCCTTCCGAACCAAGTGTACAGATAAATATTTCGGATGCCGTTCCTTAGAATTCCTTTGAATTTAACTTGAGCTCCTGTAAATTGCGGAGTGAATTAGAACACAGTAAGAGGAGGCACAGCCGGAATATGTGAATGTGGTGTAGCAGGCAAAGAAAACGAACAACTTAGCAATTCTGAAGCTTTTGAATGTTTTGAAAAAGGTTTAGCATGGCTGGAACAGCCGAAAGATGTGATACTGGTGAACCAATAGTATTAAAAAAGAAAATTTCGTGATAAAGCTGAGAAGCAAAGACAATCGAAACTGCGACAAACAAAACTTTGTTTCGAACCCTTGTGATATACGTAAAAGGTACTTAATTTCAAAATTATTCAGGTAATTTATTCTTGTTTCTAGTTTGCTATTGCTTTATTTTTATTAAGCACTTGTTAGCATAATAAGAAAGATCGCATATATTTGTTCATAATCTTAAAATTGAAGCATTCTCGATTTTCCGAAAGATCGTTGGTCCCAATTACTTCGGATAATCGAGGTTCTACTGTAATTTTAATTTTATGAAATTTCATAGCTTTCCGGCACTAAAAAATCGTCTTTTCGTTTTAGTGCTTGAAAACTTCTGAGTTTAATAATATTCAGCATATTATAATGCAGTAATCTTTTGTCATAGAAGAATGGAATTTTTACTGTTTTACTTTTCAGATCATGGAGAAAAATTCTTCTAAATATAACTTACAGGACTCAGGGAACGTATAATTTTCTTTTTTTTATCTAACCCTTTGAAAATTAATCACAGGACCATTTCATCAACATTAACTTAATTAAAACTTTATAAGGTTCTAATTTAGGTAACTTTTCAAAGGAACTTAGTGAACTTTTACAAATTACATTGCCTACGTATGTATAAGGCAAATAAAAAATTAAAGCGCATTTCAATCCTTCTTCGGACGCTGCTTTACAGTATTGTTTATCTATCTCTAAATATTTCCAGCCCCAAATATTATTTCTTTAACAAAAATTCAAAAATGAGTGGTTCATTAGGCTCTTTTTTGTACTTTTTCATTTATTAATCCAGAAAAAAAATTAAATAACAAAGGGTATAAAAATAATTTTTTTCTGAGAATTTTTTAAGTTTATCATAGCAATGAAATCAATTAAATTTTCGTTAATTATTCAATGAAATATTAATATCATTTAACTTATAAATAAATGGCTTCGGCATATATTACGTTTGTTTATTGTGCTTATATAATAAGCATTTAACTCATAACTCCTCATCCATTAACATAATCATTTATAAATAACTTCATCATTGAAATCTAGTGAAAAAACTTAAATAATCAGGAGCTATAATTTAGAAAAGAAAATTTATTTACTGAGATCACTGTTTGTGTTGAAAATACATTTAATCTAAGTAATTGCTGTAATTTAGGAAAGCCATATTTTACGTTTAAATATCTACTTAAAGACATTATCTTTCATTTGCTTATAATAACTAATTGTGATTTGTTTATATCTATCGATAAGTATTTTTTCAAGGCCATTTTTTCCTTGTGCAGACTGTTATCGAGTGGAGCTGACCAGATGCAATTCAACGTCTGTTCTGTGAACACACACGCAACAGCTCGTTGCTTGGCTATAATATTTTAAATTCGCACCCGGGTATCCAAACCCAGGTCACTGTTAAGTTCAATTTAACAATCACGCATTCCTGTGCACATGCAGGAAGATGTATATTTCAATATATAATTTTATTTTCATCTCCTGTTAATTTACTGTCTATTTCGACATGCAACACACGCAGTCTATTTACAACGTTAAACTTAAGAAAAATTAGTCATGCATTATGGTAAAATTATGATATACAGTTAACTCCTATTATTGCGGAATTCCAAGGGTTGTCATATTTGATCCGCATTGAAGTCGGTATTAAAAATGTAAACATTTGACGGTGACAAATAATCGCTTTTGTTGAAAAAAAAAATTTATTCAGTTTTAGATAGAGATTAAATTGTTTACCAACAAACTGTTAAAATAAACAACCTTTTCCTTAATTAGTAATTTTAGATAAAAGCAATCTAGTGACAATATTTTAACACAAAAGAATAAATTACCAAGGATTAAAAAAAATTTATATGCAAAGAAATTGCCGCAGGGGAGCTGGGCGATGAATGGGACATTCTCAATATTTCAGACAAGAAACATTTTTTTCAGTTGCTTTCTATTCTCATATACTATGGCACTACCATAGTGTGCTTTCGTACCGAAAACAAAACCACATGGGGTTTTTTTTTCTTTCATTTTTCTTTAAAGTTGCATATCCTGAAACTCTGTTTAAAAGTTTTTTTTTTTTTTTTTTAACATTTGAAGCTGCCAAATACCTTATATAATATAAACAATTAATATATGTTGTAGTTATTTATTTGAAGGTTCAATATTGGTAATTCAAATGAATGAATATTAACCATCGTGACAAAATAATTTCTGAGGCAAAATGGCTGAAAACTGAATATAGGCATCATGGGGATGAGTGGGACATTTCAAATGGGGATGAATGGGACTGTCTCATTCATCCCTAGAGATGTGGAATTTTTTTTATTAACTAAATAGTATTATATAGGTTGATAAATTAATAATTTATGTTAATTATTAGTATTAAACAGTACTCGCATTATACAGGGTGTCCGGTCTCAGCGGTGTCCAATGGCTAATTCCTAAACCGTTAGTCATAGACATATAATTCCAATTACAAAAATGTTTTAAATCAGGTAAAGAAATATTTTAAAAGCGATTTGGGTCAACAAAAACATTTCTTAAAAAATTACGAAATTTAAATTTTTATACGGTCCCCCGGTCCTATAAGTTATATTTAGTAAAATTTTCCTTTTACGCTGACAAGTAATACAAAAAAAGTCCCGTTGTTCTACGATTAAAATTGACCGAGTAATACCTGTTTAAAGTTGGAGCATATTTTTTGCTGCAAATTGGGGGTCATTCACAAATTTAGTCAAAATATGATTTCGTCAGATATATTAAAAAATGGTTGAGAGTAAAATTCAAATTGCAATATAAATTTGAAATCTTTAGTCATTCTGACATATTAATGCAAAATATACAATTTGTAATAAACATTTAAGAAGAAAGAAAGAAACATAATTTTTGTTAAATAAAATGATGCTAAATTAACAGCCTCAATTCTTTACAAAATGATACGTATTTTAAAATATTATTAGATTACACTAGCCTGGAAAAGTTGGATTATTTCATGTTTTTTAGCTTTTGATAATTGATTCTTATATATTCTGTGCCGCTGAATCCGGAATTGACCTTCATTTTTAGCCATCACATCAGGACTTTTCGCAAATTGTAAATTTTAACTAAAGTTAAAAAGTTAAAATTTAATCTCCTCCTCCATCTCATCACACCACCCAGCTGTAAGAATCCTAGGGAAAATATCGAATAAATTATTGAATAAAATAAAATAAAATAAAATAAGTTTTACATATGTTTTATAGTATGAGATTTTCGCTATATTTTAACTTATACATTTGCAAAAAAATTCTAACATGATGGTTAAAAATGAAAGTCATTTTCAGATTTAGTGCTAAAAAGTACGTAAAAATCAATTATCAATAGTTAAAAAATACAACCATCTCCTCTACTTTATAGTATCCGATTTTTGTTATTCTTTAAATACGACAATTTATGATTTGCGAAATATCCAGACATGATGGTTAAAAATTAAGGCAATTTTCGGATTCAGTGCTAAAAAATACATAAAAGTTAAAAAACCCAACAATCTCGGTCTTGTATTATCTAATCTAAAACTTTTTCTTAAACTTCTTTTCTTAAACTAATCTATCCGAAATTTTTTGTGTTATCCTGTAAAATAAGTATAAATAGTAACCACCGAAAATTATAATAGTATTAGATTGTTATCGGATTTGCGCCAGTATGTAAAATGTAATCTCGATCGGATATTTGAAAGTGGGTTAAAGTTTGAATACAAATTTTGAACTAAAAAAACATACATAAGATCGTTGAAGTAACATAAAAACTTGTAAAAATAACATAATTTTATTAAAAGAAATCATAAAAGAAACAGTCTCAAATCCTGATAAAATAAAACATATGTTATTTCAGCCAGTCTGAAACTTAATAAATGTTAACTTAATCATAATACTTGTACGATTTTTTTAAAAGCCCAGATTCACATGAAATGAGATCTTCGAATACTTTAAGCACTTGGAATGTGTCCCCTCAAAGTCAAGCCGAACTCATTTGTTTTCAGAGCAGAAAAGTGGCATAAGTCATACATTTTTAAAGTTTTATAATTCGCACAATTTTAGTGTTATATGAATGGGAATTTTTTTGTCTTACTTGTCAGTGTAAAAGGAAAATTTTACTAAATATAACTTATAGGACCGGGGGACCGTATAAAAATTTAAATTTCGTAATTTTATATGAAATGTTTTTATTGACCCAAATCGCTTTTAAAATATTTCTTTACCTGATTTAAAACATTTTTCCAATTGGAACTATATGTCTATGACTAACGGTTTAGTAATTAGCCATTGGACACCGTTGAGACCGGACACCCTGTATAGGCTGTTTATTATTAAAAATTATATTGAATCTTTATTGTATCAAAATTGTATTGTAATAAAGGTTAAGTAGTTTATAAAAAAAAATTGCTAAAACTTTATCAAAATAGATAAAATTGTTAAAAATAGTATCTGTTTACTGATAAAATGGGGGAAATTATATTGAATTTTGAACTTTTGCTTAAATAAATCCCCACTCCCTCGAACAGCATTTCACTTGTGCATGATATCGAAGATATATTTAATTAATATTAATTAATAAGTTGTGAATGAAATATATTAGCTAGGCCGTATTTCAAAGAAATTTTTCATTTTCATTACATATCTAAAATGTCTCGGGAAGAAAGAACAGATAGACAGCCGAAGTTTAAACTGCAGAAAAGAAGTGATTACCAACGCTGAGATATAACAGCCATATTAAAAGATCATACATTACAAATATTTAAGTGTATATATAAACATATAAGCTTATAATTGTAAATTTTAATTAGCTAACATTGAATAACGGGAGGAAAATGTTTGTGTCCAATCCATCCCTATTAATGTCCCATTCATCCCCGCTATGGGGATAATTGGTATAGAGAGGAACTATTTTTTTATTTTATAATATTTAACTCTAGAATAATAATCTAGAATAAATAATATGCATACATGTAGTCAAATACCTAATGTATGAAATGTGATATATAATATTGATAATAACTTTAAAAAGGTATTTAAAATAACTATTTTTGCGAAAATGTCCCATTCATCCCCATCTCCCCTACTTACATAATTTAACTTTAACTAAAGTAAAATATCGATTTCTTTTGCGTTATTTGAAAAAAAATATTTTACACTATCATTTTCCAGTTTTGCAACAAACTCGAAAATTTGATCTGTTATATCACATTTTGATTAATAGGTATCGTTGTTGTGATTGACAATTATTCATTTCTATAACAAAAGTTATATCAAAGTTGCTTTTGAAAAAATAAGGTACAAAGTTAATTTCGAATCTACTCAGTTAGTTTGTGAAAAAAATGTATGCATTATCCGATAGGTCCTTAAAATTAATTACAAATTAAAAATGGTGGGAAAAACGAAATATTTTATATTATAAACTACGGGGAAAATGCAGTTTTGTTTAATGTTTTGAAATAATAAGTTTTTTATTGTGTAGAATTTAACAATATTTCTATATTAAATCTACTGAGTTATTTCTTATTATTTCTGAGTTAAGATATAACATTTAATACTTACAAGGAAGATCTCCTTATAGCGCGTAAACAGAATTTTTTTTTTTTAAATGCTAATTAAGCTACTTATGTATGTAATAAAAGAACAGACAAATTTAGCGGCGGAATTCCTGCAGAAAGTCAATAAAAAAATAAAATACTTTCGAATACTTGGCGCGAAAATACGAAAGCGACAGGCGATTCGGCGATCAGCCCTTTTCCTCGCCAAAAGCAAATTGTTGCTTGTTAATTGATTTTTAGAATGCGCGGTATTTAATGAATTTAAACTTAAACAATGAAAGAGTTTATTATATTATTATTATTATTATTATTATTACATATACAAAATACATGTTGCTCGTTGCTGCAGTTATTTAATTTTATCACTGGAAAAATGTTTCTAATATGTTTGTAAGCTGCAAATATCTATTTTAAGTTGTAGCCGAGCTGACATTTGATTTACGTAATCGTAAATGAAATCGTGAAATATGATAGTTTAATTTCATTATAAATACATATATGACAAAACTACCTTTAAAACAAGCTAAAACTGACAAAACTATATCTAAAACAAACTAAAACTAATAAAACTAAAGCTATTTAAATTAAACTTACTTAAAAAAAATTCAACAGAAAACATTTTTTCCCTAAAGCGTATTTGACATAAAAGCATATTTTTTTTAATTTTATTCCATCGTCAACTGGTGGCAAATCGCCAAATAAACGAAATTTTCATTTTTTTTTTTTACGGACCTTTATCGAGGTTCCTCTGTAAATATTTTTATAAACATATATACCCTCATGAGAAGAACATTCTGTAATTTTTTCACGTTTTTCTGAGTATGCGCCTATGGAGACTTCCTTGTTATATATTTTTGAATTTTTTATGTTTCTTTATAACTTACAAATTGCTTTTCAGATTCATGTTCGATAGTGCTTCTCATGATAATGAAGTTGACAGTGGCGTAGCTAAGGGGGGCGGCCGCCCCGGGCGCCGAAGCCAAGGGGCGCCAAATTGAGAGAGGTTTAAACCGAAATTATCTCACATATTTTGACAATGAATGAAAATTGATGATTTTTTAATGCTTTTTGTGTGTGTTTGTGTGGGAATGTTTTCTTTAATAAGGTATTTTGTTATATCCAAATAACGAAGAAATAAAAGCTTCTGTAAGTGTTTCTAGGGATGGCTCAATACACTTGGTACTTAGGATAATTATGCACCTGAATTGAGGCGAAAAATGATTAAATAGGGGCCGCCAAATTGAGAGGAGCTTTAGCCAAAAATTATTTCACATATTTTGACAATAAATAAGAATTGTTGACCTTTCCTTTTGTGTGTGTGTGTGAGAATGTTTTGAAGAAATTCGTTGAAGGTGGGGGAAATTGAGAGATCCATAATTGTCAATCGCTGATGGAGGCTTCTAACTGTCAAGCCTCCAGTTTATAAATCAAAAAACCTGTTGGCGACTTGGAGTTACATTTCTGGTATCAGAAGAACGTTTTTCATTTGTATACTAGCTGACCCGACAGTCTATTTTTCCAAACGAAACGCGAATGATTAAAAGCTGTATTCATATTAAAATTTAAGAAAAAGTCGAATCGCTCAAAAGGAACCACTGGGATGGGTCCCCATTGTCTTCGGCAGCGTAGACCCACTGTCTTCGGCGGGCGTACTACACACGTATCTCAAACTAGTAAAAAACTCCACTCGAATTTATCGCTTTCAAAACGAATCTCCGGCACGGATCCCCGATGCCTATGTCCCCGTATAGCAGGAGTGCTGCGCACGCGCCGGCAAATCTGAAGAGAATTGTAAGATAAGTTGAAAGAAAAAAATTCCGCAGAAATCGGGCCAATGAAAACTCGGAAAAAATGCCACGGGGCGGTGCAAGGTAAAACTAAAAACTGTAAGACAATCAAAAACCAAGCTGAATGATCAAAACCCAGTTGAAATTGGGTCCATAGAATCCGAGATAAGATTGCGGCCCCTGCACTGGAAGGTTGAGCTAAAAACTGCAAGAAAATCGTAATGTAAGTTGAATGAATCAATTCCAGTTGAAATCTGGCCTATAGAATCCGAGAAAAGAATGCGTCGTTAATGTTCAATAATGGTGGTAAAAGAAATCTATATTTTCGAATACATAGTTTTACATGTAAATAAAGGGGAGAAACCCTTTTACTTAACTCTTAACTCATATAACGGGACTCTTGCCACACTAATAATCCTCGGTTAAATTTCATAAAATGCTTTTAAATTATGTTTGTAGCATTTGGCCAACTTTAATAATTAACTCGACTGTCCACATGTCATACAATATTTGATCCATTGATTTTCGGAACTTAAATGGAGGGGTCGGCCGGAAAAAGTTCTCTTTTTAGTTCGGTTTTTAATGAATGTCCGTCCCTGTACGGTTCTTTTTCCGAACTTTTGTACTACCGTCAGTTTTTTTTTTTTTAAATTAAGAACAATTGCCAAACGATTTTCAAAGATTTTATACACAGATGTAAAATATCTGTTACATGTGCTCTGATATTTTCAAATCGATACCTTAATTAGTTTTCTTAATTTTCGCTGATTAGTGAAAATTCTTAATTTCTTTCACATGTGCGCGCAATTTTGCCATTTTGTTAAAAAAATCGCGTTTTTGATGAGGTTTTAAATAATATTTTCGGCTAATTATAAAAAAAATTTAGAAATCTGAACCTCATGTGCATCATGACCAATATTGGACCACCCTCACCCAAATTTTCAGACTTGCACGTGCGGTAGGTATTTCTATCAATTTCCGTCACACACAACAACACACATAGATTGGTTTTTACGCTGATTTTTCTGTTTTTAGCATTCCATATGTATATTTTCGTATAATGGGGCTTCTGTGAACCAATGCAAAGTGGATTTAGCTGGAAGAACAACAAATAAATACATTATTTCTTCTTTATTAGAAATTCCCTTTTTCCATCGAACTGGCATTCAGAAAAGCCATATAATAAAATGTGTGGCGGTTTACCCCCCAAAATTTCCCTTCTATAAAAAACAAAGTAGGACTTTTCAGTCTTCCTAGTACTACCAATACAAATTGCTGTTTTCGTTGTTTCAAAAGTTAAATATATTTGATATATACTTAAATTCAGCGCATATGCATTAGAGAAAACTATATCTATATCTGTCTATGTAAGGACTAACTGGGAGATTAATGTGAGAAAAGAATTTGACTCGTGACCGTATTTGTGGATCGAACTCGTTTATTTCGTCGCTGCAGCTTATAATCATCTCCGCGATTTCGATCGGATGTCCCACGAGCCGTTTACGTCAATTTCGGGGCCTACATGGTCGTACTCGTAGGTTATGCAGGCATATAAATGATCAAAATCTAATCCTTTTCCTGCGCGTTCTTGCTAATATGTTGGGTCTTTAATATTTTCCAACAGGGGCTGAAGGCATAAATTTGGGAGGAACATTTAGTTTAATTGGTTAATTAGCTCTTGATTGACCTGTGGTCAAGACCCGCACAATTCCTGGGATCTGTGACACACAGGGCTTTAACTACAAACTAAGGAGAATTGTCCAAACGTCAGCATATTCTATCTTAACTTACTCTCAGATTTTAATGGTGAATGTAATAAATGTTATGCTGGGAGACATTGTCCAATGCCACTGCGCTCGTATTTAACCGATTTAAATGTGATTGATCATATGTTAAGGGTTTATTAAGACCTCGACCAAATTCGTTGGATATCGTGATCCGGCTTCCTGTTTCAAAATGGCGGCCCCTTAACGATTTCAAACCAAAAAAAAAATATAGAGAAAAAAATATAGATGCAAATTTATTTCTTGCATAATCGTTAGGCATAGAAGGCTTCATGAACCTTTTTTGGTTTCCCCTCTGTCTTAAAAAATGGATAAGTATAGCAATTTGAAATTGGCTGCCGTTTCGAAACAGGAGATTTTTTTCTCCATAATCGGTCGTAATTTAAGAGTTTTAGCAAATGAAGTTTTTTGAAAATTTGTTTTCATTGTTGCTACTCCCTACGCTTAAAACAACAGTCATATCCATGAAAGTTCCGTTAAGTTTTTGAAATTCCCATTCAAATTCAGTATTGACGAAAACTAGAAATCTTCTATAATTGGTTTAAACGTATTTTAATTTCGTGTATTTGAGTAAAATTAGCCGAATCCTTAAAAACAAGGAAGAGTGAAGATGTCTTTTCCTCTCGGTGGAGGCCAAAAAGATTTTTTTTTTTCGTCTTGAAGAAAAATAATGTGGTAATTTTATTGATTTAGAGAGGGGGGGGAAGGGGCAAAATTTATTCCTGCTCCGGGCGCCAAAAAACGTAGCTACGCCATTGGAAGTTGAAGCGGCCTTGCTGCGAATGAAAAGATCTCCTGTAGTGTGTCGTCGTGCAGTAAAATGGTTTCAAACTGAACTGAAAGCCAAACGACAAAGGGTATGGGAAAAGCTCATGACAGACAAAAACATCGATTTGTCCAGCGCCATGCCTTTCCTGATCAAAGTCGACGAAACCGACGACGATACCTGGCAGACTCTTGAAAATAGAACCAAGGATTATATAGACTAATGGATAAGAAGAGTTAACTTCACTATCCTAGAAATGTTTATTTTCAGATCTAAAGCGTAAGCATTATTATTTTCAACGATTTTTACATGCTTTCTTTTAACTTACACTCGTCAACAAATTTAAACTTTTGCTCTGTACTAAAACAGAAATTAGTTTTTTTTTTTTTTTTTTTTTGCAGTTTTTTGTGCTGATTCCGAATCTAGTTCTAGATTTACTCCAGCACGCCAAGTTTGAGAGATATTTGCATATTTCAATTTATGCAAATTTAGTAAATTTTATACAATTATTTGCATATTTAAGGTATAAAGCAATATCAGGCAGGGTTTTTTGTCTTATGTTATGATTACTACCTAATTTACTTCACAAAAACGTTGTTTCTGAGATTATACTGACATCTGACTGTGAAATATTGTACCTAATTTGCATATTTTTCATATTTTTCTAATAATGTTTCTTGACGTTCAAATATTTCTGCCGCACGAGTACGCTAATATGTTTCTAAACCAGTTTTTTGAGCTGATTTCAAATCTTGTATCTGTTTTCTCCTTATCACGTTTAGTTTTTGAAAAAAGTGAAATTTTAGTTTTTGGTCAAAAAAGCCAGAAATAGCTTTTTATGATAATTTGTATGATAAACTTCAACTAGTTCGGATAGATTCTACTACTTATTTTTTTTTCGATTATATAAATTTTTGTTTATGTCTCTGATATGAATCTGACTCTGTTCACCTTCTAGTCAATGAATTACACACCCCTAATAAGCATCTTGTATCAAATCTGTGTTAATGCCGTGCAAAAGTGGAAATTCATCTTACTCAAAAACTAGACATGACATAAGAAAACAGACTGCAGATTTGAAATCAGCATAAAAATCTAGTCTAGAAAAAAATTACGTCAATTCTGTGGCAACTATTTTAAAGTTGATAGTGGTGTAAACATTACACCATTGAAAAATATACAAATTAGGCTTAATAACTGATAAATAAATGTTAAGAATATGAAAATCGTGACATTTATGTGAAGCAAATAGTCAGTCATTATCTAGAAAACGTAATTATATGTGACATATATTGTATCTAAAATTTGCATAAAATAGCACAAAAAAACTTAAATTTGCATAAATTTAAATATGCAAATTTCTCAAAACCTGGACCACCTAAAAATAAACGGAAAGTATATTCGGAATCAGCGCCAAAAACTGATCTAGAATCAACTAATTTTAGTTCTAGGACAAAACCACTGTTGTCCAGTGTTATGTTTGTATATATGGCAGTCAAATCTTATGCCTCATTTTTCAGCCACTTCCTGTTGACATAGATTTGAAATGTATGTGTATTCCTGAAGGCAATACATGAATTGGACATTGATTTTTTAAAATTCGATCCCTAAGGTGTGTGGGTGGGTGTGGAGGAGAGAACTTTACTTAATGGTTACTCAATTATAGTTTGATTTCCTATGGATAAATCAGTATCATCTTCAAAAATGAGTATTTGTTCAAAAGTACTAAAGACAGGGTTACCACAACAGTGCAAAATTTTGGACAATTTGGTAACATATCGCCAAATTTGGTGGTAAAAATAAGTTGACATACGTAAAGCCAATTTGCCGATAGCTGCCTAATTTGGCGAAATTCCCGTTTAAATTCATTAATCTCCCACACTCGATATCAGCACAATTTAATTTAAACTCCACGCATTTAAGTTTTTTCTAAGACATTGTCTACTTTTTAGTGCATTTAAAATACACATATAATTTCTATATTTTTGTGAATTTTAATTAAAGTATGTTTAAAAAAAGATTTTTTTTTTTTACATTTATATTTATTAATAATATTTTTTTTAATTATTATAAAATTTTTGAACATTATATTAAAAAACTTCGAAAGTTAGTTTGTTGTTTTGCTGTCTGGAGATTTTCAATAAATTAAAGATATTTCTCTAACACGATTTTCATAATTTTTATTAAAGAATTCTAAACATAGTACACTTTTGTTTCTTTTTTCTATGTTAAAGCAAGAATGGTTCTGAGAGCAAGTTAAGGATATCCAGTAAACAATCTAAAACGGTAGTCAAAGGGAAAGATTTTCCACTTACCTTCACAAAAGGTAAATTACAAGGGTTCAAATTTGTATAAAATACTCATCTGGACAATCCTTAGCTCAACATAGCTAAAATATTGTGTGCCAGGAAATTAGGACCTATATAGTTGTGATTCTTTAAAACCAAATTTATTATTATTATTATTATCTTTTTTCTATTCATGTTTCATTCGAAATTTTAAAGAAAATTGGTAAAGAATAAAATAAGTTAAAAAGAACATTGAAAAAAAGTGGCTTCTTCTTCTTCTTTTTTATTACATAAAATAAAAATTTAATGAATGTATTCATAAAAGATATTATAGCTAAAACGTTCTATAGCTAAAACGTTCGTTTTATGAAAAGGACAAAGAACAAAAATTACCTTTATTGTGGACATAATCTTTATAAAATTTTAAAGAAAATTTTGTTCATATTTTTGCTTTCATTTCCAGATTCAACTTCTATCATGAAAAATATCGGTAAAAAAAGAAAGAAAGAAAAATATTTTAATATTCTAGAGACAGTGTCTCTCTTTTTTTAACCCTTTAGCTACTGACGGTACTTATAATTAAGATATTAATATTATTTTATTTTTATTTATTGCGCCTTATTGTAAAAGATGCTGTTAGAACTCTGTTAAGTTGAATATAAATCATATAAAAAATATTCGAATAATGATATTCTTATATCAGATAAAATAATAACTGTTCGGAAAACATATATATGTATATTGTTGACAGAAATTATTACTATTGGTCTCAGGTAGGGCCTGGTTATCACAAGGAAACAAGCCATGCGCTACTGCACCAGGATATGACCACTACTTTTTGGGGTGGAAATCACAAAGAGCTAGTGTTTAAAACGATTTCAGGTTTTATATTATTTTATCTTTACTTTCAATGAATATCAAATGCGGCTGAAAAAAAATCGTGGAAATTTCTAAGTGACGCTTTGAACCAATTCCTCAAGAGGGATTTGCTGGACTCTGGTCTTAGATTATTTAGCATTATTAAAGATATTTCAACCTGAGTTCAAATGAAAAAGCAATAGAAATTTGGCCTTAAATAAAAAATATATGCAATATAGGGAGATTCTGTTCTCATAATAATATTTTTCATTTTATCTGAATGACAAAGTTATTCCTTGATTTCTTTTTAAAACTATAAATGCAAGCTTTTTATGAACATAATTTACGAAATATTTGGTTCTGTGTTAATGTATTTTAATGGTTTTTTAAACCATTATATCTTATATCTTACCCCAAAATTCTATAGAAGAAATATTTTAATTCACTAAGTTTTACACAGAAACTAAAGTTTCATAGCTAAAACGTTCGTTTTATGAAAAAGACAAAGAACAAAAATCACCTTTATTGTGGACATAATCTTTATAAAATTTTACAGAAAATTCTGTTCATATTTTTGCTTTCATTTCCAGATTCAACTTCTATCATGAAAAATATCGATAAAAAAAGAAAGAAAGAAAAATATTTTAATATTTTAGAGACAGTGTCTCTCTTTTTTTAACCCTTTATCTACTGGCGGTACTTATAAGTACCATTAAAATAACTTGTTATAAAATTCATTTAATACATCGATTAGTTGTAATACAGTTTAGAATGAGTTATACACACATTAGTTTATCTTGTTCCAAAAGCATTATTGGTTACACAAAGCAAAAATATTTTGATTTCTTCTGTCTTTGCATCTTTTAGCTTTCTTGACGTTGGGGAGGGGGAGGGGTTAAATTCGGAAATATTTTTATTGTAAGAACATTATATTTGTACATTTCCAAATTCTACAAAATACTAAAAAAAATATTTCAAATAAAAGATTTGAGGGGGGGGGGGGGTTATAAATATTGCACAAAATCCCTACAAATTGAAATTTAATTAATTCTTCGACAATCCTTACAAATTTATTGAATGATTATGTAAATCTTCTAATGCAGTTTAAACAATTCACGAAAAATGCTTTAGAACATAAAATTTTCATGAATTCATAATTGAGTACAAAAAGGGTTAAGATGAATATCGTTTTATAAAAGAAAATATTTTCCAAAATGCCGTTTAGCTCCGAAAATTGTTATCAAGTTTTCATATAATCGAGTTAAAAAATGAAATTATGTAAAATGTGTTTGTCACTTGTGCAGTATAGCAAAGTCGATGCTTTCAATAACTTGTTTTTAATTATATCTTTTTTTTTCTAGGTTGCCTTTATCTATAAAAAGATCAAGAATACGCTCTTCAGAAAGAAGAAATATCGTTTAACATCAAGCCGCTCTTTCCTGATCTTGATTTCTTTTCCTAATGCAGGCATAAAGATGCTTTAACATCATCTGCATCAAAAACCTGATACTTGTGACATTTTACTCGGACTTGACATTTACTTTAACCTGATATGCGACTTTGTATAACTGCCATCATTTGATATGTCTTATGTGTGCTCCTTCTTCCATGTTCCATGCTGCTATTTGTGCCATCGCCTATCATCACCAAACATTTATTTCTTATCATATCTATGTTCTGCTTCTCCAGAATTTTGAATAAAATATTTAGCACCGTGAATTGACCTGTTTTTCTTTCATTGTTTCATTTAAAAGTTATCTATTTTCTGTTTTAAATATTTTCATTTAATATGTGAGGAAATTTGCATTATTCTTGCAATAAAAAATGGGAAATTCCTTTTTGCAATGACTAAATAGGCCATAATTAAACACACAGTACTCAGAGTGTTTTGTAGCGCGATCTGATTGGTAGAATGACGCCAAATTTTCTAAAAGATTAAACAAGACGAGAAACAAAGGATTCCACGAAACCAAAGAATAGTTCCAAAAGTCATCGTTAGGGGAGTATGTGGCGCTATGTAAGAGAAAAGAGAGTTTTAAAAAATATAGAATCAATACTAAAATCGTTAAATTTGCTAAATAAAAGATAATTTTATTTCAGTATTGATTCTGCATTTTTTAAACTCTTTTTTTCTGCTATACAGCGCCACATATTCCCCTAGTGGTGACTTTTGGAACTAATTTTTTTTCGCGGAATCCTTCGTCCCCTGTTCTTACAAAATTTGGCGACATTCTCTCAATTAGATTGCGCTACAGAAGACGCTGAGTACTGTCATTATGACCACCTTGTATACAAAATAGAAGTCTGTACGGGCCCGGGCTTGGCCTGAGGCCCGTATCCGGCCCGGTGAAATGAAGATGAACTCTCAAACGGGGCGGGACGGGGCAAAACTAAGCATAAAAATTTACGCGTAGCAGATAAAATACGAACCATTTTCAGTGAATATGACGTTCTCGAGAAGTATAAATGTGCGTCACGAGCTGATGCGAGTTTGACAACATTAATACAGAAATGTAATATGTTAATCGTAGAGATCGGCATCGTACAATTATATGATATTCGATCCCGGGCTTAATTTTTTCAGCAAACTCATGCCGGGCCGAAATCAAGCTTACATTTTTTTTTTCTACATAGTCGTGCCGTGCCGGAACTAGTCTTAATCGTGCTCAGGATGTATAGGGCAGGCATTATGTTTTATAAAAGTATTAATAGCGATAATGAACATCTGTTAACAGTACCTTTGGAAATATACCTTAAGATGGTTCTCATATTCACTGCTCAACAATTCGAAACTTTCAGACACATTTTCTGACTCATTTTTAACTGTAAAGGCGAAAGGGTAAAATTGACAGGCCTGAATATTGAAGGCATTTGGAATCGAATAGCTTTTCCACTTTTTATAAATTACAGAGATAACAGAGATTCTTGTCACGTGACTGTAGGTTTTTCTCCTTTCCTGTGCTATCGCTTCCGAAAATTCGATTCAAATTGCTAACTTTGGCAGTATTTTCTGAAAGATATATTGATTTTATCTAAGGAAAAAAAACGGCTTTTACATAATTTCTGAAAAAGAATACCTGCCAAACTTACGCGTTTCCAAAAAGGAATGAATCCCTAAATGTGTCAGAATATAGCTCCTTTGTATTTGAGAAAAACATTAAAAATGAGAGAAATAATTTCACAAATCTAAATTTTTATTATACACCTTCAACAGTTATCGTGTTTTTAACGACTTATTCTAAACTGCATTAATTTTTTTATGAATCCTTATTTGAATTTTGAAACGTCTGTAGAGACGATGACTAACAGACTGTAAGTAATCATTATAGTTTCAATCATTATAGGATAATCAAGTAGTACAGTTTTAAGTTGGTTTTAAAACTAACTGGCTAATTAAAAATGCTATCATTAAACATTTTTATATTAAGTCGTTGTTTCCATGGCAACAATACTTTTCACTTCTTGTTTCTGACAGTAACAATATCGAAATCAAATTGCCAAAGTTTAGAATCGGACATTAATATTGAGTTTGAAACAATTTTAATAAACTTAAATTTTGTTTTAAACCGTGTAATTGGGATAGTAAAATTTTAATACATACACGTATAAAGGTATATGACAAAAGTGTAGTAATAAAAGTGTATCTATTTAAGTTAAACTTAATTTAACTAACTTCGTATAAGAGTAGAAAAATTTTTCACTTAAAAAATAATTATCATAAAAAAGTATCATTCAAAATTTTATTGTGTCGTCAACCAGCGTTAAATCGACAGAAAAATGAAATTTTCAGTATTGTTTTACAAGCGGTAAATCGAGATTTCGCTGAAATTTTTCTATATAAAAAAAATATATCCCCATTAAAAGAAATATTTTGTCATTTTTTCAAATATTTCTGAGCTTTAATATATTCGCTTTTGGAGACTTTTCCTAATATATATATATATATATATATATATTTATTTTATTTTTTTGCATAAAACTTTCAGAAGTAGCTTTTCAATAAACATTTTCTTATCCAAGGTGCCAAATGTCAAACAAAGAGTATAAATCGCCAAATAATGTTTCAATGAATATATCTTTGAAAATGAATACTTCTTTTGAGCTGTACAAAGGTATTCCTCTCATATTTAAATTAAATATTTTCGTTTTATACTATTATTTTATACTATTATTAAACTGTATTTCGTTGTATTTTTAATAAAATCACTAATAGTTTTTTTTTCATTTTATTATATACGATCTGTTTGTATATTTTAATAACAAAAAGATAGCGTAATATGCGTCGTCAAGATAAGAAACATGTGCCTTTTGTCCAAAATAACAGAACTTTTCAACATAATTATATGACTAATCTACGTAGAACGACGTGCTACACACGAAACCCTTCCCTGAAATAATAGCTATCTAACAGTGCAAGTTCCATCAAAATCCATTCATTAGAACTCAAGTTATAAGAAGCCGGAACGAAATTTCCGTTTGATTTTATATACAGTGGACTCTCTCTATTCTGAACACGCATGGGACCGACCAAAAATGTTCAGATTATGGGGGTGTTCATTATAGAGGGAGACTGGGAAATGCATTACTACTGCTACTATAATTGAGTTTATAGACTGTATAGAATAGATAACCATGCCAGTTACCGAGATGGACGTGCTGAATTTAGATTTCGCGACTAGTGCCATGTCAAACTAAATTCAGTTGAACCTGTAATCTACCGTCTCTTTTTTTACTAAAAAAGTTTTACATAACATACATATATACAATATATTACTTAAAAACAAAATCGGTACATTATTTAACAAAGTGAGTAATTTTAGTTTGTTTTTGCATTGTGTATGCTTGTGCAGTGTATATGTTAACCATATGTTTAAAAAGTGGAAAGACTTCCGGATGATGTTCAGCTGCATAGTTCAATAGGTCTTGAATCCCTTGGCCATATTGCTTGAAGGTAATTGTAATTCTTGTTTCATCTGTCTCTTCTGCCTTTGCTTCTTCTTCACTATCGTCTTCCTCTTCAACGATGTTGTTGTCGCTAACTGAAAGGCTTCCATCGGCTTTGAGATAAGCTCCAGGTTCAATTTCAGTATGGACTATTTGGAGAATTGACGCCAAGTTAATCACAGCTGTTGCTTCTTATTCCTCTATTCTCAATTGTTCTTTCTCACATTGGAAACCAGCTTTGTAGAAGCAGCTTTTGAAGGCGTAGGGTGTTATTTTATTACAAATTGCTTATATCCAATGGACATCATCCATGACGTTGACCTTCTTCGTTAGTTTGGTTTCCTTCAGAAAATGGATTCGGCAGTGAGCTTTAAAGGTCTTGATTACTCCTTTTTCCGGTGGTTGGATTATAGAAGTACAGTTTGGTGGTCAGAAACTTCAGGTTTATGTTGCTCAGCTGCATGTTTGTGTGTGATCTACCATTATCTACAAAAAGAATATTTTTTCTTCTTTCTCTCTTCTTCATCTCGTTAATGACCTCCAACAATTGTGAGAAAATTGTGAATGTCATCATGGCTTTTCCATTTGATTTATAGTGTACAGGCGATGATGCGATTTTCACATTTTATAAACATCGTGGTTTCTCACTTTTTCCGATCACAAGTGGTTTGAATTTCTCACAAAATATGTTTTTTTTTTCGCCTCATGTGTAGATGCGGCACTCGTGGTTTCTTAAATTGATCTTTTTGATTCATTTGATCTCAGTTCATTAATAGTTATTTATTTTCACTAGATGGCAACACTACATTTTTGTATTCAAATCATTGGTCAAGTTTCGATTAATTATCTTGCACAGGAAGCTTTCGTCTCTGAACTTTGAGCCTTTTTACCATCATATTTTCCTGAAGACGACTGTAGAAACAGCTCGAAACATAGAAGTTAACTTTTAGCTTATTAAAGTTCGTGTTTTGTGTACCATTAAGCAAGATTGTGTCTTTATTTATTATATTTTATGGTGCAATTGTCCAGTACGTGTTATTCTTTCAATTTATTTATTTTTTATAACATATGTTTTGTTAATTGAAGACTTTATCTCAATTATTCAAACAAATTGCAGCATCCAGCAGATGCATAAAATCTAGCAATGATTTTGTCTGTTTATTTTTAAATCGAGTTTGTTGAAACTTTTTATTCTTCTGCAACAATTTCTCGGAATTTCCATGATGGAGGAATTCCTCGAATTCTGATTGCAAACACACGTTCAGTTTACAGAGAGGCGGAATAGAATGAGGATCAAAAGTAGCGTTCACATTAGAGATGGGGTGTTCACATTAGAGAGTGTTCAGAATACAGAGAGTTCATGTTATGTTAATTCTATGGAGTTTCGCCGGGACCGTCAGAATGTGTTCATAATATCGGGGTGTTCACATTAGAGAGTGTTCAGATAGAGAGAGTCCACTGTATATAAGTAGGTAATGCAGTCGTATACATATTTTAGTGTTTGGTACCATTTCAGCATGAAGATGACCCCCTAATAACTTACTTTTTGCCATAAAATGAAAGAAGACATAATCACTACTCGAATGATTATTTCTGTTTGTTTTTTTTTAACTTGTAAAAAATATACAGCTTTAAATGTGATGATGTTTTTAACCATCTGTTATCTTCTATTTTAAATTACATTATTTTTCATTAATGAGTCTTTATTTGAATGTAATAGTCTAAGAGTCTTGGTAATCATTAATGTAGCTACACTGTAAAAAAAAAAAACGACATTTTTACAGTACAAAGTACTGTTCATCTCGCGCACAAACTCGATTACAGTGAATCTGCTGTATCTGTCTTTGGTTTCCTGACTATATTAACATGGAAAATACAGTAGTTGCGTAAAATTAATAGCACAATGTGCTGGCAATTTGGACGCCAGCAGTTTGTTCTGTAAAAAAATGCGTCCAAATTGCCAGCACATTGTGCTGTTAATTTTACGCAATTACTGTATTTTCCATGTTAATATAGTCAGGAAACCAAAGAAAGATACAGCACATTCATTGTGATCGAGTTTGTTCTGGCAAATCTACAGTGGTTTTTTTACAGTGTAGATTGTATTCGGACATACAGCCTGAAATAGGCTGTAAAATTTTCGCATGAATGCAGTGTTCTTTAAAAGAATCTTGATTGTAGCATGCTAAGAAAAATCTAAAAGTTCAATTGAGCCGAGCTAGACATGATTTTATTGAATTTCATATTGACCGAGTCATGCCGTGAACTGCAAATATATAAACGGACCGGGAGGGGCCCGGTCCCAACTTAAAGTTTTTACTTTTGTTTTGGTCGGACCAAGATAACTTTCGTTCGCTCCGGGCCAGGGCCTGAAAATTTCGGTTCGTGCAAAACTCTAATGTATGGGTCTGCAGTGCACAGGTTTATTCGCGTTTCTTATATCGTACAATATAAACACTAAATAATCTAAACTAAGAAGTTTTTTGTCAAAACTTCTTGTGCAAGACAATTTAACCCTTAAATGCGAGATTTTTTATTTTGTTTCGAAAAAATTATGTATGATTCTCTGAAATGTTTATTACACAGGAAAGATAATGAAAAAAAAATCAGAGATACATTTTTCATATAATATGTCAATCTTTTCTTCTGTTGCACATCTGCAATACAAGTAAAAACTGCTGTCGTGTGGCTGTTTTACGCTAAAATATTGCAAATTAGTAAATATTTTAATAAGTATGTCTCCAAATACCTTATTTTACATAATTATTTTATAAAACTTAACCTTTAACTCTTTAATACCCATGATAGAATACGTTCTAGAAATTACGTAGGTCAGAGATTACACCAGAAAGTTCCAATGATTAAATTAGCTTTATATAAATACGGAACGTCTGTTATTAATTAAAGCAAACATTGCTATTTTAATTTTCTGGCGTGAATTAGGTATATACGAATAAAAAAAAATCTATTAAATTCAAAACACTGTTATTTGCATATATGCAAAGCTGCGCACTAAAGGGTTAAAAACATATCAACATATAGAAACAACCCAAAACATTAAGAAATATTAGATATTCAAAAATAAATTTCTATCGTTATTTTTCAAAATGAAAAAAATAAAACTTTTCATTCATTTTTTTTCTTAATCATTTGGAAAAATAGTTATTGTTCTCGGTTAAGGTAGGAAATCAAAAACATATCTGAAGCGTTTTATTAGTTGAATCCGCATTTTATTCGTTTTCTGATTGGTCTATACAGTAATCTGTATTTTCACTTTATTTTCAACAGAGATGGATACTTCTGTTGCCACTATGACAAAAAAGTAATAAAAACTACAAAAAAAACCCCTCAGAAACAAATTGAGATACAGCTTTCAAACAAATTGCATTTAAAAGTACATTTTTTTCTCTATACGACGGTATAAAAAGTAATATTGTGGGATGTTTAGAAGTTTAAGAATGAAATTTCATTTAAAATGGGTCCAGGAATATTAATGTTTAATCCATGGCGTACGTAATGTGTGACCAGCTCCGTAGAAGTTTAAAAATTTACAGTACCGAAAAATGTAATCAATGTCGTATGTAATGTATGATCAACTCCGTGCGATTTTTTATCTCTTCAATTTTAGTCTTTGAAAAAATCATTTTCCAAATAGTCGTTGTAATTTGTTAAATTGCGTTTTTTTTTTCTTTTATCTCATAGGAGTTCTATTTCCTGAGCTTTTAGAAGAAGTTCAATAAATTGTTTAAGTTGAATTTGAAACATCTAAACGTAAAAAGAAAATATCTCTAAAACATTTACCTGCCAATGAAAAATTCCCAGTTCTTCGCTATCTTAGTGTTTAACCATGTTATGTCACTTCAGAATAATACAATTTTATTCTATTTTTCAAAATAATCGAAGAAAAATAATTAATTAAACTTGGAAATCCAAGAAGAGGCAATTGCCTTCTCTCTACAGACACCTAAGTCTGCACAGTTAATCTGCAGATGCCTAAAACGTTAATTCCATAAAGTGCAATTTTCAGGTGCTTTCGTTATTATATAAATACCTATAGTCGTCGTCTGATCCGTCTGTCCATAACAGCGCAAAAACTACCCAACAGAATGGTTTCAAATTTAATACAGTTGACGCTCGTTATAACGACCGCTCATTATAACGACCTATACAAAATGTCCCGAAATATGTCCCCTTTATGATATGTTATTTTTACATCCAATATAACGTCCGGCCAGCAGCTTCCCAATACAGCAACCGAATCGACCTTTCCTCCAGATTCCCCCCCCCCCCCAAAAAAAAAAAATACCATTTTCTTTGCCCAAGAACTCATTGTTCACAGCGCGTTGATGCCTATTGTAAAATGTCTTATTAAAATGACACTTTAAAACTTTTTTTAAGCCATGAAAACACTTAAAATTACTTACCCGAACCGTCCCGTGGTTCGGGTCACGACGAGTAAGCGCTATATTTTTTCGTTGCGGGTCGGGTTGACCTCTACTTTTTGCTGCGGTTCGGATTTGAGTAGGGCTGATATTCGATGTTTCGGGTTCAAGGTTAGGTTTTGACTGTTACGGGTCGGGTTCGGGTTGACCCGATTTCTCAAAAGAATGACCAAAATATATTTCCAGGTTAAATGTTTATGTATAATAAAATCTTCATAATGGACATTTCCAAAAAGCAGACACCCCTGTTTAGCGAACACTTCTTGAATGTACAGTCGTGGGAAAAAAAAAAAAAGTAAACACCCCCTACTAACTCCTCAACAAATTATCGTAGAAGAAAGTTACTGGTGCCGAACTATTGGAAATAAAGTCTACTTTTAAATGATGTATAAAAATTTGCTTAGGGGGCCATCGACATATTAAACCGAACCATAACTTTGTTTTTTTCAATAGCGGTACACAATTCTGGCAGCATAAATGAACTCTACAACCTTCAATTAGTCTAAAAATAATTTTTTATGCAATTCGTGCCATAAGTTTCCGAAAAATGAATTGTTTTAAAACGAGCGTATTTTAAGGGCTGTATCCAAATTGAAGTTCGGTACTCGATTGTTAACAGAGAGAGCACACTTCTTGATCAAGGCAACTTAAGCAGTCAATTAAGCCTGTTAGATTACAGGATAGCATAATAGTTCAGGCAATAGGGAATTTTACCTAGCAAAATTAATGGTAGTTCTGAAAATCGGCTTACTTTATGTTTTTTGGGTCGCTGAATCCGAATTTGTAACTTCCCACCAAAATTTTCCCCGGCAACCCCCCCAAATTTTGGTAAAAAGCCCCCCAAAAAAGGTTTTTATTAAAAATATCAATTTTTTTATCGTTTTAGGGAAAAAGTATCTAGAAATTCAGAAAGTAGACAAAATTTGCAACAAATTAGATATATGACATTATGACTTAGGATGAAGGGGAAGGGGGGATCTGCCTCGGAACATGCGCGCGGTGCTGCGTGGGCTAAGTTGCGCAATTCCACTTAACCACTCACACGTTTACATTCGCCCTCCCATTTCCCTCCGAACTTTCCTTATAAGGTTTACTTTAAGTTTTTTGGGTCGCTGAATCCGAATTTTTAACTTCCCTCCAAAATCCCCCCCCCCCCCCCAAAAAAAAAATCGTTATTAACTTAGATTTCTTATTGTTTTAGGGGAAAAGCATTACAAAATTCAGAAACTAGACAAAATTTGCAACAAATAGGATACATGACATTATGACGTAGGATAAACGGGAAGAGAGGGGGCTGCCACGGAACATTCCCCTCGCACTTTTCTCAAAAACCAAATTTTTTCAAAAAATCAATTTTTTGGGGGGGTTGCCGGGTGAAATTTTGGTGGGAAGTTACAAATTCGTATTCAGCGACCCAAAAAAACATAAAGTGAGTCGAAATCCAGAACTAGTATTAATTGTGTCAGGTAAAATACCCTATTGCCTGGACTTCATAACTTAGTGCACGTCGCGCCACAGTGCATGTTCAGAGGCAGCCCTCCCCCTCCTCGTTCATCCTACGTCATAATGTCATATATCCTATTTGTTGCAAATTTTGTCTAGTTTCTGAATTTCGTAATGTTTTTTCCCCTAAAACAATAAGAAATGTAAGCTAAAAACAACTATTTCGGGGGGAGGGGATTTGGGGGGGAAGTTAAAAATTCGGATTCAGCGACCCAAAAAACTTAAAGTAAACCTTATAGCGAAAGTTCGTATGGGAGATGGGAGGGCCAATGTAAACGTGTGAGTGGTTAAGTGGAATTGAGCAACTTAGTTCACGCAGCACCGCGCGCATGTTCCGAGGCAGATCCCCCCCTACCCCTTCATCCTAAGTCATAATGTCATGTATCTAATTTGTTGCAAATTTTGTCTACTTTCTGAATTTTTAGATACTTTTTCCCTAAAACAATAAAAAAATTGATTTTTTTAATAAAAACCTTTTTGGGGGGCATTTTACCAAAATTTCGGGAGGGGGTGCGGGGGAAATTTTGGTGGGAAGTTAAAAATTCGGATTCAGCGACCCAAAAAACATCTAGTAAGCCTTTTTCCAGAACTACCATGAAATTTGCTAGGTAGAGTCCCTATACGGTCTCTATTGCCTGGACTATAAGAAATTTCAAAATATTTAGTCACTTCTATCATGGCCCCTTAAACCATCATTTTGCCGTTTTTTAAGCATAATTTGAAAACTACTTGGAAGAAAAATGTGAAATTTTGGGTTTCCATAAAGCAGAACTTAATAAATCTGAACACATCAAAAAAATTGTAGGTTACAATTCATAATTTTTTTTAATATTAATTTCATAATTCATATCAGAAAATCATAAAAATTGCAAATTCAACGTATTTATGTTTGGGTATATTAGTATTATTTCTACACAAAAAATTAAAACATTAGTATCATAATTTCAGAAGTTATAAATAAAAATATGAAATTGTAATTTAACATTAGAAGCACTAAATTTTGAATGTTTATAATTCAAAAACTTATCATTCAAATGACTTGAAATTTCGTATCTAGGCATAGTTTGAACCAAAGATTTGAAATATCTCGTTAAAATTGGGTATTACCATTGCATAAAATGAAGTTTGGATTCGTTTTAATATGTAGATGGTCCCCTAAGCAAATTTTATATACGTCATTTAAAAGTAGACTTTATTTCCAATCGTTCGGTACCAGAGTTGCCAGTGGGCTACTTTTTTTTAATTCCGATTTCTTGATTGGCACCAGTTTTTTGAAACGGTAAAATTCACTTTGAATTTCCTTAATTAATAAGTCATTAAATATGGCACATTTTACCATTTCAAAAAGGTGGTGCCAATCAAGAATCTGATTTTTAAAAAAGTAGCCCATTGGACAACACTGTTCGGTACTAGTAACTTTCGTCTTCCGTAATTTGTTGAGTAGTTAGTAAGGGTGTTTACTTTTTTTTTTCCGCGACTGTACGCTTAAACCTCTGAATGATGGGCACCTTTCAATCTACTTATACCTAACATGTTCTTGGGAGCATAATCTATCACAAATACGATACATTTGTTTTTGTGTCTAGCAAAAAGAAATGTTGGTAATATTTTTCATAATACGGGAGAAGAAAAAAATGGTTCTTAACTGTACCGCAAAGAAAGAACAATCTATGGTTACATTTCTTATATACATTTTATTTCTCAGTAAATTGAATATATGCATATTCATATTCAAATACGTATTTTTTTTTTCATCTGAAACATAGTTCTGCTCGAAGTTTTTGTAAAAATTCCAACAACCCAGCTTGCAAAAAACCTAAATATGACCTGCAAGAAATATTCTAGAGTGAACCCGACCCGAAAAATAAAAATTAAGGGCAACCCAACCCGATGCATGTCTCTATTCAACGATCTTGGGGTGTCCGCTGTTCAGAAGTTTTACTATATTTGAATATCAAAAAATACTGATTTGTACATTTTAAGATAAAATTGGTACTGTAGGATATTATTTTTCATAACTGCATTAAAAAATGATTTACATTCCTTTAATTTCGGGTTCGGGTCAGGTTGCGGGTTGACTTCAAATGGAATTTTCGGATTAGGGTCGAGTACAACCCGACTTGCGCAGGATTGTATATTAGTATAAGTGTAAGTTTAGAAAACTTTTAGTTTGTTATGGCTTGTTTTAACACATGTAACGAACGCTAGCTAAAGAAATGCAGTTTAAAATATTTTTTGTAAATTTCTAGTTAAGAACATGAACGAAAGAATATTAAAAAAAATAATAAGTTACACATTCATTTTTTATTTAAATTTCAGTTTCTACTTTTTAGTATTCAAAATATTTCATTGTTTCAGTTTCACAACTTATTGGCTGTTCTAATAAGCGTAGTTTACCGTTTAATTAACTCTATTGTTATTCGAACACATTTCTAGCCATAAAGAATATTTGCCGTTTTATCACATGCTCCCGGCTAAAGTAAAAACACCGTAAAACTAACTTATTAATTAATTTTTTTTTTTTTTTTTTTTTTCATTCTAGAACATAAAAAAGTGAATGAAATTCGAGTACAAAATTCCACCTTTGGATAAACGAACCAAGAAAACACAAACAAAAAGATTGTAAAAAAGAAAAAAAAAATGTAAAAAATAGCAATTTATCAAATTACAACGACCATTTGGAAAACGATTTTTTTGAAGACTAAAATTTAATACATAAAAAATCGCACGGAGTTGATCATACATTACGTACGCCATGAATTAAACATTAATAGTATTATTACACGTAAAAATTGCATGTCAAAAATATCGCCTGCGACCCGTCAGATTTCATGAAACTTAAGTATTATCCACCTGAAACTTACGCAAATATCCAAGCATTTCATTGGTTGTTCGGGAAAAGGCTTTTCCATCGTCAGATTTCCAAGAAATCTGACTACCAATTTTAAATGAAATTTCATTCTTAAACTTCTGAACATCCGACAATATTACTTTTTGCACCGTTGGATAGAGAAATAAATCTACTTTTAAATGCAATTTGTTTGAAAGCTGTATCTCAAATTGTTTCTGAGTTATTAATTTTTTTTTTTTGTAGTTTTTATAACTTTTTTGTCATAGTGGCAACAGAAAGTATCCATCGTTGTTGAAATTAAAGGGAAATACAGATTACTGTATAGACTAATCAGAAAACGAATAAATTGCAGATTAAACCAATGAAAACCTTCAGATATGCTTTTAATTTCCCATCCTGACGAGAACAATAACCATTTTTCCAAATGGTTAAAAAGGGAGAAAATGAAATCTGTCTTTTCATTGAAAGATTTCGGTTTAGCGCTAAAATGACGTACTTTATGGTTAATCTTCCATAATTAGGTCCATGTCGAAATGGCGCATTTTGTTTAATGTTTAGTGGTATATTTAAATTTATGTTAAAAGACATTGTAGCTATGATGGCAATTCTTGGAAGTGGCCTTAATTGTGGAAGATTAATGTAAAAAAAAGAAAGAAAGATAATACTTTTTAATTTACTGTGGGTAATTAATTTATCAGTTGTGGCAACACTGCAACTGTGCGTTAGACCACTCAAAAAGCTATTCTAATTATAAATTAAAGAACCGAAGTAGTGTGTAAAAACGTAATTTTTTTAATTTAAAAAAAGAAAGAAATGAAATATTAGAAGTAAATTTTTTCCTTATAATAAAACATGGTACTTGTTAGTTATCCCGTCGACCCATTTCGCCAAATTATATAAATCGCCAAACCACTCACCAAATTATACAAAGTGACATAATTTTTACTTTAAATAATGAAAGAACAAATAAATTAGTATAACATTAATAAAAATACAAATAAAACGTCAAAATAAAAATCACTTGATGACGTAAACACGTGTAACTTGCTTAAAGTCAAGTGAATGTGACATTTACGATCAAACATTATTGGCATTTAATCTTATACGCATTGGCGATAGATTTTTGGTCGACGGGATAACTAACAAGTACTTAAAACATTTTAAAACTATATCTTTAAAATTAATGATCTAAGAGTTATTTATTAGCCAACCATAAGAGAGACACCCTGATACCTTACAGTACATAAAAACTTACATGAAAAAAACTTAAATATTATATATACATTACATACAATAATTAAAACAATGCTTTTTTTTTAACAAACGAAAGCAATAGTGATCACTGTAGCTATGATGTCTATGTTAGGAATTGAGCTTAATTGCGGAATATTAATGTAGATCAAATGGCAGATTTCGCTGCTGATTTTCAGCCATTCTTCCTTAAGATCAGCTTTGTTACAAATTTTCTTTTTTCGATCTTGCATATCCAAAATAGGCCACAAAATTTCAATAGGTTTGAGGTCTGGTGATTGTGGTGGCGTTTGCAATCTTTTTCTTTTTTCTTTCTTTTTTTTTTTTTTTTTAACATTATACAGCAGCCATAACCTGGTTCGCCGTGTGTTTGGGGTCATTGTCGTTTTAAAAATAATATGAATAAACAGTTCCCAATTTCAGACAAATATTAAATAAATTATCTCGCAATATACTAATGTATTGTTTGGCATTCATATTGCCTTCATAATGGCCATTTCACTAACTCCATTGAAAGGCATGCATCCCCAAATCATTATACGATTACCGTCATGCCTTACACGTGGTTTTAAGTTTTTTATTTAAAGGGACGTATTTGGTTTTCGCCAAACAGTTTTATTTCCATCTGAACTGAAAATATTAAACTTAAATTCATCGGAAAAAATAACATTTTTTCCAAACTCCGGTGGTTTGTCGGCTTAAGTTTTAGCAAAATCAATGTTTTCAGCCTATTTGTTTACTGATAAAAGTTGTTGATTTCTTTCGAAGGAGTCTTCCTCGAATATTTTCCTCAAAAAAGGTATTTCTAATAGTTTTTGTGCAATTATTGTTTCCGAAGATGAAACGACTATTTACTAAATAACCACTTCTCGAGCACTTAGAAAAGGGGGGGGGGGGGGAGGTATATTCCTTTATGATGCCCCGCCTTTGTCTTGCATTTCATTTTCTTGGATACACAGTTCGCAGCTCATTTGCTATCTACCAGTCTCATTTTTCTTCTTTAAGGATGTTCTCAAATCCAAAAGGACAACTTTCTGACATAAGTTTTAATTTATTTTTGTTCGAAAATGCATGAAACTAGCTAGTGTTGTTGTTCTGAAACTGTGTATTTGAGCTGTTTTTTCCATATTTTTGCAAACGCAATAGATCTTTTAGAAAATAGCGTCAAAATGGGCGTTTTGAACCGAATTTCCGCACGAAGAGGAAGAAAGAGAACTCAAGAGCGGGCGAAAAACGTGTTTGTCACGTGATCAAAAACGCTTATAACTCAATAGATAATTGATTGATCAAAAAAGGAAAAAAATAGGTCAATTCCAAATCGCTTCCATGGCCAGACTTTCCAATTTTATACCTTTCCGTTAAAAAATGAATTTGTAAATGTGGCAAAATGTTTTGCGCTTGTTGAGCAGAGCAGTTAACAGCCTTAACACATAACCAGAGTTGCCAAGTCTCGAGCCTTTTGGACACCAGTATTTTAATACAAATAATGTTTTTTATGTAATTTGAACACTTGGTAGATTTAAAAGGACAACATTTTCTCTAAGATAATAGTGGTGTGCAAAAAACCGAAGACTTGGCAACTCTGCATAACGAACACTGGAAAACTTTATTTAACTGTATCGATAACAGTTATAATTTCTTACGGGTTGCTGCAGAAAGCTCACACGTTTTCGGTGCCATGTAAACAGACACTGTCAGAACCCCCGTTCCAGTTATTATATTATGCGACTTCAAAGTGACGACTGATGTGTTAAAAATTTGTATATGTTCATGATTAATTGCTTTTTAAACTGTCAATGTTTCGTGGTTACAGAACCCCTAATGAATATGCATTTATCGGGTGCAATCTTGGTGAAGATAATAGATGGCTGAATATATTACATTAATATCATCCGCACTGCATTACACTGTTTGCCTTCTCTTACACAAGCAGTAGAAAATACGTAAAGGAGATCACAGCAGCAGCATCAAAAGTCTGGATCCAAAGAAGAGATGTAGTAGGTTGATACATAGAAAACTTATGCCAGTCTTTGATAAAATATCACAATTCAATGTATAAATAAAACATTGAGTTCAGATGGTAGGGTGGTCGAGCTATGCACTGTTGTGTCATGAAATGCAGCCACCTCCACGTGATACCTCCTGTGTAGATTTGAAAGCAACACACGTAAGAGCTATATTCTAAGCAACAATTATTTGTATGACACAATAGAGTAGAAACGCCCTTTTTTTTTTACCAAAAGTTGTCAATTTTGCTCCAGTTATACAGAACAAATATATCGTTTTATCGTTTAAATATGTTAAGTCATTAATAATAAAGGTTTAAATAACACTTTTAAATAATAACCAGCTCTATAGGAAATTTTTAATTTTTTTGAAAAAATGTCAAATTTTACCCAAAATTTCGACTTTTGGACCAAAAGCGCAGACTCAAGCCATTTTTTTTTTTGTGGTAATATTGCAGACAATTGATGTACTAGTATAAAAGCAACTTTTGGCACCTACCGGTTTTTGATTTTAGAAAATAAATTTTTTTCGCTCCACCCTACTTGACATTGGAAGTTGAGTTTGAGTCACTCAAACACTCACCCACACTTTCGCATTTATAATATTATAAGAATAAGTTAATTTTTTAGGCATTTTTTCGTTAGCATTTTTTCATTTAGCCAATTTTTAGGGGGGTTTGAAAACCGAAAAAACCCATAACATCTTAGTTATAATACATATCGAATGAGTTTAAAGTTATTATTACTTCTAAAATAAAGGCCAAAAATTTATGTATGACAGATTTTTGATAAAATAAAAAAAATGGGCTCAAGGGGCGAAAAAAATTGAGTCTTGGGGAGAAAAAAATTCATAACTACGTCAATTCTCAAGATATCAAATCCAATTAAATTTAACATTACGTCTATTAGGCGAAATTTTAATTTGCTAAAAAAGGTATCTCCATACCTATGGGGGGGGGGGGGTGAGGTTACCATAGGAGTGGACCCTGTTCTGTCGCCTAATGCCGCCAAGTTTGTCGCCAACTTGGTGATATATTGCCAAATTTGGCGAGCAAAATTAGCCGCCAAAAGTGAAACCAACTTGGCGATATCTCTAAAATTTCGCCAAATTCCCATAGACTTCCATTGTAAACCAATAGGGTTTACTTGCTTACAGAAAATCAACAAATTGAGATATTTTATTGTAACAAAAACTACTATTAGGTCAAGGGATTATATAATTATATTTAAGGGAGTTTGTTAGGCGTTTACCATAGCACGATCCCTATTTCAAATGAAGTTATTCATTGGATGAAACAAATTGAGATATTTTAATGCAACAAAAACTAATATTAGGTCAAGGGATTATATTAATTGATGTACATTCACCTCCGTTTAGCGGAAATTTTCGACACGGGTGATATAGAAAATGGCTGGTTTGTCAGAATTAACATCGTGTTATTCGGTGATCTACTCCAGCTGCCTCCAGTGAAACAACTTTCGCCGTTCGAAAACATCAAATCGTCAGATGTCCAAAAGTGTTTAGGATCGCTTAGCGCACCGAATTTATGGAAAAACTTATTTTCATATGATGAATTGGTTATTGACATGAGACAGAAAAACGATCAGCTGTTCGGCGAAATCTCGAACCGTATTAGATTGGGTGTAGTCACAAATCAAGCTGTGAATGTCTTAGCTGAGCGGCTCCTTAACACCCTGAAGGGCACCGGTATATCCTCCTGAGACCCAAGCAAAATCTAATGCATATATATATTTTTTTTAATATGAGTTTTCTTCAACAAATAGGCATCAAAAATGATGTTTTTAAAGAAATTAATAAATTTCGATTTTTTAATTTTGTTTTACAGCACATACATCTAAATGGATGTTCAGGCCATAACTCCCTTTAAAATAATTTTAAAAATGCTAAAAGTATGGGAAAGAATAGAATTTATTATAAAGAACATAAGGCATGTATTAACATCTGCTATTAAAATTGCAAAAAAAAAAAAAAAAAATAGTTTAAACAAATTAAAATAACATAAAAACGAAACTTACCAGTAGAACGTAGAATTCCAACATAACTCATTTATTACGCCATTTTGTAAACAAAGTAGTTACCGTTGCCAAAATCCAAAAGCTGAATGTTGATTTTTTGTTCAAACATTATCATGCCAAACTGGTTTTAGATTGCTACAATGAAATTTAACGCAATAGAAGGAGAAAGCAAAACATCCATTCAATGGATGCCAGGTCTCAGGAGGTTATTATATATACCACTAAATTTTAATTTCTAATTGCCACATTGGCACCAGAATTTTAAAACTAAATTTTGCTTTATTTAACGTACTTGAAGATAAGCTTTTATTTATTTGCATATAATTTTTCACGTAAATCCTGGTGTTAATCAATCATTTTAATTGTTTTGCACAAGAAGTACATTGCCCCTGAAAGGATTAAATTAAAATCCGATAACCCAAAGGAAAGACTGATGGAAATCATAAACTATTTTTCAGAAATGCCAAACAATACCATATGTTTGTTTGCAACTAAAAATATGTGTAACCAGTTCAGCGAAGCTATGTTGACAAGTATAAAACAATCAGATATCAAATTGAATGCAATAGATGAAATAGATTGCCCAAGATACTTGAATAAACGAGCCAGGGAAGTGTTAAAAAAAAAGGAGGATGATTCTTTATTATCTGCCGGATTAGGAAATATTATAACCGTAAAAATAGGGGCATGTGTAATGCTACCTAGGAATATAAGCGTCAGCAAAGTACTTGTAAACGGATCAATAGGGAGAATAAAAAAAATACTTTGGGACGTCGACTGCAACAATAAAGCCAGAAAAATTAAAATTAAATTTAACCATAATTTAACTTATGAGTTAGAACGCGTTGAGACTAAGTTTCAAGTATCGGGTAATGCGTTTGTGCACCGGGAACAATTCCCTATTTGTCTAGCCTACGCTATTACTATCCATAAATCAGAAGGCCTTGGTCTTGACAACGCACTGCTTGGCATCGAGTCTTCAATATTCAGTAAAGGACAGGCCTGTGTAAGTGCTCTTCCGAGTCAAGCAAGAGCTTGGAGGGGTTCACCTTATAAATCTAGATCCTAGCCAAATAAAGGCCCAGGAAAGCTCCATCGTAAAATATAACGGCCTGCGAACATTATACCGCTCTGATTTGACAAGGATATTAATAAATAGGAAACGTGTGAAAAAAACTCAGATAGTGAATGGGCAATGCGCTCAAACGTGCAAGAAAATATAGAAAATGACAGCGAAAAAAAAAAAAAAAAAAACAAACAACAAAAAAAAAACAGTACGTACACACAGGAAAAAGCTGTGAGATTAATTAATATTAAATAATGGTAATTTAACATTAAGCCTATTTATTTCAAAAAGGAAACAAATACCTACTCACTTGACAAAAAATACTCCATCAAAAACATACATGTGAAAGAATGCCAAGTTCGTTAACGGTAAACAAAAAAGCATTACTGGATGCAGCAACTTCATTGTATAGACATCTCAAAAATACATAAAATACGGTAATACCGCAAACCTATAAAACATAAGACTATAAAAACAAAAGAGAAAATATCTCTGTATGCAGGAATTTCATTGTAATTAAATCTTAAAAGTGCATGAAATTCGTTAATGCCGGATTTTAAAACCCTTTTTCTTTCTTTTGGAGTTTAAAAACTTCAGGTTACGAGGAAAACAGGAATCAGGATTGCATATTATCATTTGTGGTAATAAAAATATCATTTGTCGTAATAATTTATTTATTAACCATTTGGAAAAATGGTTATTGTCCTCGGTCAGGGTAGGAAATCAAAAATATATCTGAAGCGTTTTATTAGTTGAATACCGCATTTTATTCGTTTTCTGATTGGTCTATACAGTAATCTGTATTTTCCCTTTACTTTCAACAGAGATGGATACTTCTGTTGCCACTATGACAAAAAAGTAATAAAAACTACAAAAAAAAATTAATAACTCGGAAACAAATTGAGATACAGCTTTCAAACAAATTGCATTTAAAAGTACATTTTTTTCTCTATACGACAGTGTAAAAAGTAATATTGTGGGATGTTTAGAAGTTTAAGAATTAAATTTCATTTAAAATGGGTCCAGGAATATTAATGTTTAATCCATGGCGTAAGTAATGTATGATCCGCTCCGTAGAAGTTTTAAAATTTACAGTACCGAAAAATGTAATCCATGGCGTACGTAATGTATGACCAACTCCGTGCGATTTTTTATGTCTTTAATTTTAGTCTTTGAAAAAATCATTTTCCAAATGGTCGTTGTAATTTGTTAAATGGGTCATTCCACGTAAATTGAGCAAAAATTTAAAAAAAGTCGTGGCTACATAGTAACAGATTTTAATAAAATTTGATATACAGGTTCAATTCATATTCAAGTAGAGCTCTGCAAAATATCTTCACGAAAAATAAATTATTTTAGCAGTTTTGGACTTTTAAAAAACTTGTGATAAAGAATGGCATGTGTGCAATCGTCCAAAGTTGCAGGTTTGAAGTTCTGTATCTTGAAAACTATTTAACTGAAATGATTTTTTTTTTTAATAATGTAACCTCTGAAAAATTATCTTCTTATTTATTGAGCAATAATAATCTGGTAACACCATGATTATTCTTTATTTGGTTGTAAAAATTGAAAATTTGCAAATTTTGAGAAAATTAAAAACGTAATAAAAATTAAAGGAATTCAAAAACATCTGAGAAATTAATGCCTGATGTAGTTTTACATATTAAGATCGAATTACTAAAGTTTTTAAGTTGCCATGTATTTCCTTCACCTTTAAAAAATTTTAGAAACTTTTAAAAAAATGACAAAATCGTAATTTTTCCTCTTATTGACAGGTAAAAAAAAACAATGAAGGAAATGTCCCACATTACAGTTATTGCACAGACATAAAGATCAATAAGTCCATAATCTGATAAAAAAAATTCAAGCATGCCTTTTTGATTCCTAACGTCACAAAATTGGGTTAAAAAAGGCAATATTAGCTATATTCCATGAGCTTTTTTTTTTTAAATTCGCGCGCGTTTCTTAAAATATTGCACGATTTCAAGGTGAAAAAATTTAGTGCTGCCATCTATTTTCTGTATGTGGGTTTAGAAATTAATATATAATTTTCTGTTCAATTGAGCTTTTTTTTCTACTTTAATTAAAAATCTTCTTGAGGAAAAAATAAACTGAAAGCAAGTATAAAGGTTTTTATGTTTAAAATATACACTGTTATCTATAATATTAAAAGAATTAAAAGTTTAAAAAAGATTTCTTTCACGTCGAAACAGTGATAGAAATATTGCATTTTATCCTCAACATTTTTCACTATTTATTTTTTTTCTCATTAAGGAATAAAAAAGGCAAGAATTAAAGTCTAAATATTTAATATATATACTGTTAGCTATAACGTCAAGCAATTTTGATATTGTCAGAGGTGTCCTTCATCTCTATAGAAACGTTGCATTTCCCCCTCAATTTTTTTCAAAAATAATTTTTTTCTCATTAAGGAATAAAAATACAATTACTAACTTACGTCAATCTGTTACTTATCATTCATTCCTAATTATAAATAATTTTTAATATAGTCTTTGCATTCTTAAGGCTAATAACCAAAATTTAAACTTCAAGCATGTAGCCAAAACCACGATTTTGCATCCACTTTTAATATAAATTTTAATACTTAAATAAACAATCCTAAAATCTATTATTTTACATTTACTCATAAATAGATATGATCTACTTACAAAATGATTTTCGTTAAAATCTGTGACATGTCTGCCACAGGTGATTTGCTCATTTTGTATGGAATGACCCAAATTGCATTTTTTTTTTTTTTTTTTTATTTAGGCATCTTTTACTAAATCAAACCAGATTACAATAATCAACGAAATTTGCGCTAGCATCGCGCGCTAAAATACAACAGTAATTACATTCGCCTATCTCCCAAGAGATTTGTATCTGAGAGGGAGACATTGCTCACCAGCAGGTGAGGCAGTTTGAAAGTACAAGAGAGGTAAACAAAATCGATTCTAACGTCTATTTATTTTTGTAAGGAAACTGGGAAAAATTCTTAATTGTTGAAACACGAATGTAAATAAATGCGAGTAATAAGCCAAAATTACGTCCACTACTAACCATATCACAATATTAAAATATTTATTTGCTTAAAAGACGTTATAAAAACACATTAAAAGTAAATTAAAAATCTATATTGACATGTTTCAACTCTCTTACTGAGTCGTCATCAGAATGTCACTTTAAAGAGTAGTTTAAACTTAATTATTTCAAGTAACTTTTTTATTTTTGATAATGTTATTTATGAACAATCATGTGGTGCTCCGATGGGATCTCTAATATCTGGCCTTCTGGCGGAATTTAAATTACGCACCCTCGAACCTAAAATTTTCAGCACTTTTGAGGTAGTTCCTTTAGTATGGTTACGTTATGTAGACGATATTTTTATTGTTTGGCGAGGGAAAGTTGATGAGTTAATGATTTTCATGCAGCAATTAAATGAACTTGACAATAATATTAAATTTACTTTTGAACTAGAAACAGGGGAAAATTACCTTTTTTAGATGTTGAGTTACAGAGAAAGGGGGGTGAGTTAATTCGTTCAGTTTACCGAAAACCTATCGCGGATTTAAACGTTATACCTTCCGATGCATGCACCCCAATGTCTTATAAATTATCCACCTTCAGGTTCCTAATTAATCGTGCTTTCAGGATTTCTTCCGATATAAATCTGGGGGATGAATTAGAGAAAATTAAACGTATAGCTATTGATAATGGATATCAGGTAAAATTAATTAACAAATTGATTCAGAGCTCCTTTGATACTTCTAAAAATAAAAATAAAACTATTAATGAAGTTAATATGAAAAGGGTTGTAGCAAATTATTTCCAGGGTTTCTTTGAACATATAAAAAATCATTTAAGATATTTTGGTTTATGTTAGATCGCGAAGCCTCCTCCGAAATTAAAGATGCTTTTAAACACTAAAATTGAGCCTATTAATAGGGATGACCTCTCAGGAGTTTATATGATTCCATTTATTAGGGAGGGGGGAATCAAAAATCATTATATAGGTATAACCCAACGAAAATTCAATATCAGATGTAAAGAACATATAGCGGACATAAAGTATAATAGAGGTAATACTGCTTTATCCCGGCTGAATCAAATAGAGAACATTAACATACTTTTTAACGAGAGTAGAGTAATCTACAGATCGAATTTTTATTTACAATTATTTATAAGAGAGTCCATTGAAATTTATTTAAGAGGTTCAGGAGTTTGTAACAATACATTATATTTTCGTATCCCGAATTTATGGGTTGAATGGTTGGACAACTTACGGCGTCGCGACATAGAAGGAACACGCGCGATCGCGAAAATATAGGGCGCGTTATATGATTACTTGTTTATATTCGATGATTTTTTTTCCATTTTTCATAGGCATTGTATTTGTAATTTTCTGTTATACATTCTGATGACGACACAGTAAAAGAGTTGAAACATGTCAATACAGATTTTTAATTTACTTTTAATGTGTTTTTATAACGTCTTTTAAGCAAATAAATATTTTAATATTGTGATATGTTGAAACACATTAAATACATTTGTTTAAATCATTGTTAACTTTCGAAATTTTTGTTATGTAACATTGTTGGGTGTGTTATTGTTCCAACAATGATCGATTTCAATTTATTGTTGAAATATATTGTTGAATTCATTGCTAAAACGTTTTGCGATTTTTATTTTTAAGTAACATTGTTGGATGCGTTATTGTTCTAACAATGATAGATTTCAATTAAATTTCGTTCTTTTTAAAACCTTCTTGCTTGAAGTTTGCTAAGAGCTAACGTCAAACAATTTTCGTTTTGAAACGTTTGATAATTGCTAGGGATTGTTACTTTTTCATATATGACATTGAGAAAAATGAGTTTTAAAGGTTTTTTTCAGAAATTTGTGTAAGTATAGTATTTTTTTAACAAAGGAAATTTTTACTGATTTTAGTTTCTTTTTTAAAAAATACTAGAGAACTCTGCTCCCTACGAGCTACGCTCGCTAACCCCCGTTCAGACGCCGCAAACTCTAAAAGCACTCTAATTTGATCGGCTTTAAAAACAATTAGGAAGACGGAATTATAATTAAAAAAACAGTGGCGATCTCCCTGTTTCGATTCTCCCTGTCTCACTGAGCTCGGGCTGTTTTCGTCCTTGATTAAATCAGATCAGTGAAACATTTGAAAATAAGCTAATATAAAATTGATTAAGTAAACAGAGTCTTTGTCTCCCGGTATTTTTTACTAATGCTATAAAAAAAATTGTTTTAAATAAGACATTTTAAATATATCGTTTTAAATTTGACGTTATTTTCACCAAAGCTTTCTTTCTCATTTTAATATTCATGGGGAAATACTTTTGTTGTTAGAAAGGAAATATTATTTGCGCTTTCTTAGAATTCACAACAATAGTTGAAAAGATAATAAATATCTTGCGCAAATATATTTTAAAATTTAAACTGTTTGGCAATATTACTGTTTGGTCATTTTAAGTATGACGTAATTTCCTCCATCTACGAATTTAACGCATATTAATGACTTTATTATTTTACAATTTTCTTTCTCTTTTAAAATTCACATGTAAATATAGTTTTTATGACGTAATTTTCAATATTTCCCAGCTTTTAATGCATGATCATTTACTAATTTGAAAGTTTTTTTCTTTTTTAATAGTCACGTGTAAATAAATTTTTAATTTGAAAGAAATATTATTATTTTCGCTGTTTTAAAAATTGGCAACGATTTAAAATAATACCCCTTTTTTAAAAGATGTAAAAAATATGTCTCGAAAGGCTGAAAATTTGAATTTAAAAAGGAAATAAGCCCTCAAAAAATGAGTAAAATTAAAAAAAATAAATGCAGTCTGCACATCGGGAATGTCTCATGTATATTCTCAGAAAAAATTATTACATTCCTATGTATAGTTTTTGTTCCTATAAAACTTTTTTAATGGAACGATTTTGACCAACTTTAACATTAAATATCTCTTAAAATAATTGTTCGATTTAAAAACTGTCTGCATCAGCATGTTTATCAAACATTTCTCTATAATACCACCAATTTTCATGCTATCGTATGCAGTAGTTTTCTTAATACTAATGAAGAAAAAACCCCGGTCACAAAAAATTCAAAACCGGCGGCGGTGACGGCATTAGTTACTTTTTTTAGAATAGAGAGACACTTCACACTTGAAAGAAATTAATGTTAAGTTTTGATATAAAATTATCTTCCATTGACTTCGGTTTAAAAGCATATCTTAAATCTAAAAGGTTAATAATGGGAAATTGTTTCTGATTTTCAACCGAATTAAAGGATTTTAAATGTGAATTTTGAATTATTCTAAGTTCTTGTATTTTGGAATTAAAAAGTTAAAATAATAAAAGAAAAAATATATAAGCTATGAAGTTAAAAACTTCATGTGTAATATTTTTGATAAGCAAGTAAATATATGAAATATTGTAAAATTCCACAGATGAGCTCGACAAGTTTGGTCCATAAAAAACGAAAGTATTATCTAAGAAACATTACAGTGGGAATACATACAGCAACAAACTTACATACAGCACCATTCTGTGCCAATTTGGCCAGTTAGCAAAAAAGTCCTAAATTTTGCATTTGATGATTTGTTTTTAGAGGTAATTTGACAATTGTGTCTGGTTGCAGGCGCTCGTGTAAGAATATATGTGTATAAACTATAAATGCAAGCATTACTGTACGTAACTAGACACCACATAGGTTACATTTCTTCTTTCTCTCTTTTTTAACACTTTCCAACAAAGTTGAAAAGTGTTTATGCATTCGGTTTGTCTGGCCACTGTCCACACTCTAACTCCCGTAAATATGCTCGGATTTCCATGCAATTTATGAACCTTATTTAGGGTCACCAAGGCATGTTTTGTATTGTATATGAAGTATGTGGGATTAATAGTTCATTGACAAGAGCACTCAAAAGCATTCCGTTACCTTATAGTCAATGGCGGAAAATCGTTTGCAGTGTATTTTAATGACATTACTTTATTTCAAATGTATTAAAATTGATACAAATCACTAAATTTCACTACAAGATGATTAAAATACAATAGGACAATACAATATATACAGGGCTCATAAAAGAATTCGGATAGTTTCCCAATTGTAGATGAGAACAGCTGAAATTGGGTTTTCAAATTTGTTATGCGTTTCCATAGGGTTGAATAAGACATAATATTTTAACTTATTAAACGGTGCAGTTTTTTATCACTATTCTGAATGTGTTGGAGTTTCATAATCTATGCTTGACGCATGATTTTTTGTTTCTTGTTTTATATCATGACGTGTCTAATAACACAATTTCATGTCACCAAGATTCATCACGGACATGTTTTTGCTTTATAAAATAGGTTTATATCTATAACAAAGAAAATAATAAAATTTTACTTTGCTCAAATATTTGAAAATATTTTATTGATTTAATATATATATTAAATCGTTGTTAAATTTGCTTCTTACCTTTCATTTATAAATACATTTTTATCATTAAGTATACAGTATTTTTGTAACAATAAAGAGTGCTGTCAGTTAAGTTTTGATCTGGTGAAAAATTTTGCTTGAAGTTCACTAAGAGTTTAAAAAATGTTTTCTGCTTTAGGAACGTTTCGTATTTTAATATATTTTGACTTTTTGATGCCTAAGACATTTAAAAAACGAATTTGGAAACTTTCTCACAGAAATTTACGGAAGTACAGAATTTTGTTGCTGTTGTTGTTGCTTATTTGCTTTTTTGAAAGAAAAAATAAAAACATGTTTGCTTATTTCAATGCATTAAAAAAATACACCTAAGACTTAAAGGTCATAATTATATTGAATTTTATACTATTACACAATCATAGTAGAACAAGTCCATTTTGGAAAAAAAAATGAGATAGTCCAATTAGAAGGTGCATAAAATCTGTTTTATTCCCCCTCCTTCCCCTCTCCACAGTAAACCAAGACTGTAAACAGATGACATATATGAGAAAGTATGTGAAAACAGATTTGATTCATTGTGCGAGTGGATAAAACATTATGCACTTTCTAAGTGGACTATCTAATTTTTTTTTTTTAAATGGACTTGTTCTACTATGGATGTGAGCCCCTCACATATCCTACTTTAGTTTGATTCTAATACATATATGTACAGGAATTAATACGCAGCAAAACGAATGCGCAGACAAACGTTTAATTCAAATAAATTTTCTCTTTAGATCTATATATTGGGTGATTGCAAAAGTTAGTGCCCGATTTCCGATTCATCGGCTTTCGAAGTGCATTCAAGCTGTTGTAAATGGCGATATGCAGTCCAATTGTCGACATTTAATCTCTCAGCAATCTCTTCCGTAGTAATCCGTGGATTATTATTCACTAAATCTCGGATTAAGTCGCTGTCCATACCAGAAGGTCACCCAGAGTGAATTTAATCGCTCAGATTGAAATTACCATTTCTAAATCGACAAAACCATTTTTTAACTGTCCGAAGTGCGGGAGCACGATCTAAATAAACTCTAGAATACTTTTTGTAGCACTTTCAACACTATTACTCCTATTTTAAACTCATTATAACATAACATGACGAAAATGTAACTTTTCATTTTCCATTTTGAATGTTAAACTTGCACACAAATTCTTTGAAAATATATATATATATATATATATATTGACGTTATGTTCACTAACGACACTAGTTAACTGTCAGTCAATAATATGGTTATAAAAAAGAAAATATCAGCACAGTCAAAGTCAAAATTGCAAGTTTCTGCCATCTATGAAGTAGACAACGAACTTTTGCAAACTCCCAATATATAATCTTTAATTTGAAAATTTACTAAGATTACTTTATTTGAGAAAATTTAATTTTTATTCTGCAATTGATTGTAGATTTATTGTTTGAAAATTTGAAAAATATTTTATTGCTTGAAATCTATTAAAATAACAGAAATTCAAGTGAACAATTCTCCGAAAAATACCTTTTTTAATTGTGAACTTTACATATCTTTCAATTGCATTGAATTCTAAAATTCTTCAAGAATGTTTAGGAAAAATTGAAAGGTTTCCTTTTTGTAAATAAATAATATATTTCTTTTCTTTTCAGATCTCGTCCTCACATTGATGACGGCGAAGACATTAAGAAAGCTGAAAAGCGTTTGAAAAGTTTCAACAATGAATTAGCCATCGATACGTAAGTTGCATGTAGAATACTTTGTTAATTTCTCTGTTAAGAAGTTTTATATGTTCAAATCTTTAAATCTGTTCAAACACAGGATGTCTAAAAAAGTTTTTAAAAAACTTTAACTTTTTACCTGTTGGAAAAATAGAGTTGCAAAAAAGTGGAAAAAAACAGCTTTTTCCCGGGAATGGGAATAAACAGGGTTTTTTTGGCAAGGAAATTAAAAAAAATTCCCGGGAGTTTTCAGAAAGTTTTAAAGACGCCACACAAAACAGTTTTTGAAAATTTCGAAATTTAAAATTGTGCAGCAGCAAAAATGGTCTAAAATTGCGATTAATGTTATATAGTTGATATATAAGTTTGGATAAATAGAAGCTTGGAATTTGGCATGGTGGTTACTTTTAAAGTGTAAATGCTCGCTAAGAACGTTTTCTGGAAAAAAAAAAAAAATTGGCATTTCAAATGAAAAATAAAATAAGCGGAAGATCTTTAAAATACGTTCTAAATTATATATATATATATATACATTTTTTTTTTGAGTTAATTTTACATTTTCTCATTAATTTAAGTCTCATGTTCACCTAATGCAGTATCACAACGAAGTTTACTCAAAATGTGGCTTAATCAGTAATTTTTGAATTATCTGTTGCAGTATTATTTTCTGTAATAAAAATCGGCTTACAAATGCGACTTCCTCATTTCGACAATTATGAGTGCAAAGCCGCGAGTTTCGCTAGTACATTATAAACTGCAGGAAAAATGCTGTTTTGTTTTATGTTTTGCATTCATAAGTTTTTTATTGCGTAACAATATTTCAATATTAAATCTACTGAGTCATTTCTTATTATTTCTGAGTCAAGAGATAATTTTTAATGTATTTAGATATTCTTGAATTTTTTATGTTTCTTTATAACATACAAATTGCTTTTCAGATTCATGTTCGATAGTGCTTCTTATGATAATGAAGTTGAAGCGGCCTTGCTCCGAATGAAAAGATCGCCTGTAGTTTGCCGTCGTGCAATAAAATGGTTTCAAACTGAACTGAAAGCCAAACGACAAAGGGCATGGGAAAAGCTCATGACAGACAAAAACATCGATTTGTCAAGCGCCATGCCTTTCCTGATTAAAGTCGATGAAACTGACGACGCTACCTGGCAGACTCTTGAAAATAGAGCCAAGGATTATGTAGATGAGTGGATAAGAAGAGTTAACTTCACTATCCTAGAAATGTTCATTTTCAGACATAAAGCGTAAGCATTCCTTATTTTTATCGATTTTTAATAATAATTTTTAAATTGTTATAAAAAATTATAACAATATACTATTTAGAAACTCATCATAAAGCATTCGAACTTGTTTTTGTTAGTTTGCTAATTTGGGATTTTCATTAACTAAAAGATATTTCTTTTACACCATTTTCATAATTTTTATTAAAGTGTTTTAAGCATAGGCAATTTTATTTATATTCCCTTTGTGAAAGCAAGAATGTTTCTGAGAGCAAGTTAAGGATAAGATGGAAACAGTTTGAAACAGTTGCCGCGGATAAAAAAATCCCTATTTACTTTCACCTTTACGAGGGTCCAAATTTTTATAAAATATGCCTCTGCACAATCCTTAGTGCAAAGTAGTTGAAATGCTGCGTACCACGAAATAAAGGGCTATATAGTTGTAATTCGTTAAAAGTATAAATTTTGGTTTTATTATCTTTGTTCTATCCCTGAGTAATTCTAAAATTTAAAGTATTTAAATAGAACTGGCAAAGAAGGCGAGATTTTAAAAGCAGCATTGAAAACAAAAATTGTGGCTTCAACATCATCTTCTTTTTTTCCTTACATAAAACAACTTTTAGGATTCCGTACTTAAAAAGTAAAAATCCCTGCCGGCCCGGCCTACAGGCGAAGGTAGATTTCGAAGTTAAGTATACTAATTTCACCAACAAAAACTAAATCATGATTAGAGATGAACCCACTTTAACAATTTTATCTGGACGCTTTTGACGTGTTTTTATTTCATTTTATATAATAGCTGGTTTTATCAGAATCATGTTAAAGCGGTATTCAAGAAATACTTTTCCATGCTCAACAACTCAAAATTTTCTGGCACATTTTCAGATTCATTTTTAATAGAAATAATATGTAACTTGCTGACGTGATTTTTGAAGAGATTTGTAAGCGACCTGTGTTTTTATTTTTCGTTCAATTAATTATAACTTGATTTATAAACAATTATTTTCTCAGTAGGATAATATTTTTCGTTTCTAACACAGTCGCTTCGGGAAATTCTGTTCAAAATGCCCACTTCAACATCATTTTTTGAAATATACTCTAACTCTATCAAAAAATCGATCATTATGGTACATTATATAGTTTCTGAATAAGAGAATCCACCAGTTGGATGCGTTTGAGAGCTAAAATGAATTTAAAAATGAGTAAGAAAATAAGCAGTTTGGATTTGAATACACCCTTAATAAGATGATTTTTTCTTCAACCGCTATGTATTTTTAATTTGTTTTTGCTGTAAGAATTGATCCTATCAAAAACTTGTCTACATAAATGTTGTAGACAATATTAAGAAGATATATGATAAATTCATGGGGATTTTATATCTTGTGAATTGACGGAGTTATGGATTTTTTCCCCCCTTTTTGATTTAGTTTTTAATTTTTTTGCGGTACGAATTGGTCTTATCAAAAACTTGTGACTATAAAAGTTGTTGATAATATTAAGGAAATTTATAATAAAATTAATTGGATTTGATATCTTGAGAATTGAAGGTTATGAATTTTTTTCTCCCAAAAACCCTATTTTTTGCGCCCCTTGAGCCCATTTTAATTTTACCAAAAATCTGTGATACATAAATTTTTGGCCCTATATTTAGAAGTAATAAAAACTTTAAACTGATTTGATATGTACAAAAATTAAGAAGTTATGGGGGTTTTCGGTTTTCACAAAACCCCTCCCTATTTCCATCCCCTTGGTCCGATTTTGCCCATTAACAAACTTGACCGAGATTTTATGCCCCTTGATTTTATGTATCAGTTTGGAAGAGATTTGTGCAGAATTGTGGAAGTTATCGTGTCCAGAAGAAAGTGATATATATATATATATATATATATAACGAAACAAATTAATGGGTTAATTCGAACAATCACGTCGTGCTTTTTACGACATATTACTGGATTAGTACCTCAATTTATTCAGTCCTTGGTGAGGTCGTATAACAGTCGTACCACTTAGTGCAAGCATCGCTATTGAAGGTGTCAACACTGTGGAAATTTAGCAGCTGTGGACCGATGATACGATTGGTAAAGTCCAATCAAACACTCATTTATTCATGATGAAGACAAGACAGATTAGGCCGTATGAGTGGTGAAAAAGGCTTATGAAGAATTCTGGGGTTTTCCCAATTAAAACATGGAAACGTAGTCAAAGGAAACTGTTTATTCCATCAGAACATATCAACATTAAACAATTCCCACGGGACGAGAAATCAGAGCCATCCCGCTTGAGCATGAACTAGTTATTCATGCGAAAGAGATGTTAAATAACGAATTAATATTCTACGCGACTTAGGTCACCAGGTAAAAGATTAGGGAAACAATCAAACAGCACAAAAAATCTACTTTTGTTCTCATGCTCGAGGTATTTATTAGAATGCGCGGAGGAAATCCGATTGAACTGGAAACTTCAGGCTAACCAAACAAATTCACGAACGAGACTCGAAGTGAGCCTGCGATCCGTCACTCAGCCAATGGAGAGCGATCGAGAAATGTCACAGAAAAGAATCCCGGCGCTGCTAATGGAAGACTTTCGATGTGAAAAAGCTGTCGCCCAGCTGGCGGGAAAATGAGATGAAATAGAATAAAAATGCAAAAATGGCTTTTATAAACATTCGAAAAATAAGTAACTGCGTTCAGAACTTTACAGTTTGGTATACGAAAAAATTAATGAAGGGATTAAAAGTTTAGATTACGTTTTTGAATAAAACTATTATTAAGATACGCGTTTTAAACTTATAGGAATTTAACTAGAAAAAAATAATAGAGCGTATTACAAAAAAAGGAAATAATGAATATGCCGGCAATTTAGAATAATTTAAATGAATAGTAAACGTAAATTTTTTTTATAACATATATATATATATATACATGTAGATAGATAGATAGATAGATAAAGTTTTTTACTGAGGGTGGTTTTGGGTTCTAGAGGCCATGATTGCTTTAATTTTAGATATCATATTTTCAGAAGTATCGTGGAAAATGTAATGCAAAAATGCCCTCCTGTGTTTCCGAATCTACTGAAACTAAAATTATGAAAGAATTAGGGGTAGTAGAAGTTAATTTAAACATTTCAGGAAAATTATAGTGATTACCCTAAGATCACATAGACCTAGAGAAAATCTTATTTTTCCGTTACACACAAATATCACTTTGAGAACGCTCGAGGTACCTATCGTAGCAGAAGTATAAAAGGATGTTTGATAATGATTAAAAAAATTATAGGTAATTAACCGAGGTATTAACCCTTAAAGATACGAACGGTTTGGGCTTACATAAAGACACGGGCAGTGTACTCTATGCGCCATCGGCTTTTAAAGCCTAGATAGATGTCGTGGTATACCAATTTATACTTTTCTAGTACATATAGGCTCTCTCGATTCGCCACCTGTGTCTTTAAATGTTAATTAAGACCCTATCCCTATCTGGAAAATGCGGCATGGACTAAGCCGGTGTTACAACTTTGCGACCTCCTTTCGAAGCACGTGGAGCCCAATGCCAAGTTTAAACTTTGAACAAGAGCTACACTGTGAAAAGAAAGGATTATTACAACGCTGAATTTAGTTTTATGAAATGCCAAATAAAGTTTAAATAGGCAATACTTTTATTGTGAGTACCGAATTAAGTTTATCACAAATGGATTACGATAAGATTAAAAAAGAGTTGTACAGAATAGCAATATTTGATACTATTTAGGCTTCATATCTCTTTGAACTTTTATGGCATACCCATTCATACTTTTCAAGTATATACAACTATACCCAACCCTACCTTGTATAGTTTTTTACAAAGTCTTATTATTCTTTTAGCAAAACTTTTTTGTAATATTACAGTTACTCTATTGCACGGAACCCTCTGTGCGCAAGTAATACTCACTTGACTGATTATTTTATAAATGTTTTTAAAAGAGATATTAATATTATTTTATTTTTATTTATTGCGTCTTAATGTAAAAGACTGATAATACATAAATTTGTGCTTGAATATAAATCATGTAGAAAATTATTCAAATAACGATGTTCTTTTAAAGAGAGCTTACCCAGAAAATATTATACAGTAGAGTATCGATTATCGGAACTACAATTAACCGAGCTTCCAATTATCCGAACAACCTTTTTCTCCCCAAAAAAATTTTTAACCAAACTTCCAATTATCCGAACAACCTTTTTCTCCCAAAAAATTTTTTACCGAACTCCCAATCATGGGCGTACCCAAGGGGGGGGGGGGGGGCTGATGGGGCTACAGCCCCCCCCCGAAATTTTCGAAAGTGATATGAAAAAGTGCTGCTTTTTCGTCTTTCTGTTTTGGAAAAAGTTTTAATTTTTTTCAATCATACAGCGGACTACTCATTCTCATTAGTCCCATATTAGTCCACATTGACAACAAAGAAGAGAAAGGGGGCAGACGAGGTTACAGCCACCCCCTTCTCCCGAAATAGTCAAAAAATTAAATGAAAAAGTAATTTTTTCTTATTGTTTAAAGATAAATCTGTAATTTTTTCTTCTGTCATATAGCAAAATAGACATTCTCGTTAACACCATATTAGTCCACATTGACATCACAGCATACCCAAAGATGGAGAGGGGGCTGTTGGAATTACAGCCCCCAACCCTCTCGAAATAGTAGAAAAAAATTATAAAATAGTGCTGAATTTTTTCGGCTTGTTTAAGATAAATTTGCATTTTTTTCCCTATCGTTCAACAGACTATATGCTTCCTTCACCATATAGTTCCATAGTAGTCCATATCGACACCAAAGAAAAGAAAGGGGGCTGACGGGATTACTTCCCCAAACCAGAAATAGTCGAAAAATTAAATGAAAAAAGTGATTTTTCCTTACTTTTTTAAGATAAATCTGTAATTTTTTTCTTCTGTCATACAGCAAAATAGCCATTCTCGTTAACTCCATATTAGTCCACACTGACATCACAGCATACCCAAAGATGGGGAGAGGGCTGTTGGAATTACAGCCCCCCCCCCCTCTCGAAATAGTATAGAAAAAGAAATGAAAAAATAGTAGTTAGTCTGTTTGAGATAAATTTGCATTTTCTCCCCTATCATTCAACAGACTAGCCGCTCCCTTCGCTGTAGTTCCATATTAGTGTACAGTGACACCACGTTATACCCAAAAAGGTAGAAGGGGGCTAATGGGGTTACAGCCCTCTCCCCAAAAAGTCGGACATGAAATGAAAAAGTGCTGATATTTTTCTTTTTGTTTGAGATAGATTTGTATTTCCCCCCTATTATTCAACAGACTAGCCTCTCTCTTCTCTTTAGTTCCATACTAGTACACAGTGGCACCACATTATACCCAAAGAGGTAAAAGGGGCTAATGGGGTGCCCCCTTCCTAAATAGTCGAAAATGAAATGAAAAAAAGGCTGATTTTTCTCTTCTTGTTTGAGATAAATTTGTAATTTTTATTCTGCCATACAGCGAAATAGCCATTCTCGTTAAATCCATATTAGTCCACATTGACATCACAGCTTACCAAAAGAAGAGGAGGCGGCTGATGGGTTTACAGCCACCTCCTGACGAAATAGTCGGAAAAAAAATATTGCTTTTTTTCTTTCTCTTTGAGATAAATTTGCATTTTTTTCCCTCCTATCATTCAACAGACTAGCCACACTCTTCTGTTTAGTTCCATATTAGCGCACAGTGACACCACATTATACCCAAAGAAGTAGAAAGGGGTGATGGGGTTACAGACCTCTCCCAAAATAGTTGAAAATGAAATGAAAAAAGTGCTGATTTTTTTTCTCTTTTTGTTTGAGATAAATTTGTAATGCAATTGTTTCTGCAATACAACGAACTAGACTTTCTGGCTAGTCTCATATCAGCGCACAATTACACCACAGTATACCCAATGAGGGAAAGGGGGCTTATGGGATTATAGGGTCCTTTCGAAGTAATCAAAAATGAAAATAAAACTCCTGTTTTCTTTCTTTCTTTTGAGATAAAATTTAATTTTTTACTGCGACGCAGCTATTCTGGTTAGTCCCATATACTAGTGCACAGTGATGCCCCAGCATACACCCAAAGAAATCGATGGCGACGGGGGTTATGAGGTTACAGCTCCATTCCACCTCCGAAGAGATCGCAGTGAAATGAAAAAGGGCTGATATTCCTTCTTTTTCAGATAAATTTGTTTAATTTCCTGCCATGCCACGAATTTGTTTTTCATGTTAATTCAATATACTCCTCAATCCTGCGACCAAATTTACTTGAAACCCTAAAATAAATTTTCAAATGTCTGAAAAATAGCTCCATGCCTGTTTTATTGTATAAATGAAAACGTGTATGGTCAGTTCAAGAGACCTACAAGTAAATTCGACAAATCTAAAAGTAGCTTAATTTAAGGAGTTTTTTAATTTCGCTCACAGTCGGCGGACACCAAGATTGTCAATGCGGAAGAATGTTAATGCACAAGTCGATTTCGGCTAAATCGGAAATCCGGTGCGGCAGAGTTGACTGTATATGTAGCTTATTAACTTTCATTTTTCAGTCGCATCTCCATGCCAAAAATTTGTGTTTTTCCACGGTTTTTTGACGAAATTTGCGTTTTCTCCGCAGTTCTTCGAAGAAATTCGCTTTTTCTGCGGCTTTTTGCCCAAAAATTCGCGTTCTTTTACGCACTCCTTCGTCTAAATTTGCGTTTTTTCTGCGGATCCGTGACGAAAGTTGCGCTTTTTTTCGTGATCCTGTCGAAATTTGTGTTTTTACCGCGCTTTTTCGGCGGGTTTTTGTGAAATTAAAGTTTTTTTTTCGCAGATTTCTGCCGAAATTCACGTTTTTTTTTTTTTTTTTTTTTACGAAATCCTTCGTCGAAATTTGCTTTTTTTCCGCAGTTTTTTGACGAAATTCGATATTTTTTCTCGTCTTTTTGACGAAATTCGCGCTTTCTTTGACGAAAGTAACGTTTTTTCGCGGCTGTTTGACGAAATTCGCTTTTTTCAGCAGTCTTTTAACGAAATTCACGTTTTTCTGTGGCCCTTCTTTGTGACCCTGCCTTTTCTTTTTTTGCAATCTTTAACGAAATTTGCGTTTTTTCCGGTTCCCTTTGACGGAATGCGTGTTTTTTTAGCGTTGCTTTGTCGAAATTTGCGTTTTTTCTGCGGCCCTTGGACAAAATTCGCGTTTTTTTCGAGGTCATTTGCCGAAATTCGCGTTTTTTTATGCAATTCTTCGTCGAAATTTGCGTTTTGTCCGCGGCTTTTTGATGAAATTTGCTCTTTTTTCTTGTCTTTATGATGAAATTTGCGTTTTTCTGCGGTCTTTTGATGAAATTCACGTTTTTTCTGTGTCCTTTTGACGGAATTCGCGTTTTTCCACTTTCTTTTGAAGGAATGCGTGTTTTTTTAGCGATCTTTTGTCGAAATTTGCATTTTTTCAGCTGCCCCTTGACGAAATTCGCGTTTTTTCTGACGTCATTTGCCTAAATTCGCATTCTTTTTTACGCAATCCTTCGTGGAAATTTGCGTTTTTTCTTCGGATTTTTGACGAAATTTCGCGTTTTTATCTCGTCTTTTTGATGAAATTCGCATTTTTTGCGATCCTTTACGAAATTAGTTTTTTTTGTCGCAGCTCTTTGACGGAATGCGTGTTTTAAGCGATCTTTATTTCGAAATTCGCGTTTTTCCCGCGACTTTTTAATGAAATTCGCGTTTTTTCTGCGGCCCTTTGACGATATTCGCGTTTTTTTCGAGATCCTTTGTCGAAATTTGCTTTTTTCCACGGCTTTTCGACGAAATTTGCTTTTTTCTGCGGCCCTTTGACGAAATTCACGTTTTTTCTGTGGTCATTTGCCTAAATTCGCGTATTTTTAGGCAATCCTTCGACAAAATTTACGTTTTTTCCGCGGCTTTTTGATGAAATTTGCTTCTTTTTCTTGTCTTTTTGGTGAAATTTGCGTTTTTCTGCGGCCTTCTAACGAAATTCGCGTTTTTTCCGCTTCCCTTTGAAGGAATGAGTGCTTTTTTAGCGATCCTTTGTCGAAATTTGCGTTTTTTCTGTGACCTTTTGACTATATTCCCGTATTTCCTGTGGTCATTTGACGAAATTCGCGCTTTTTCGGTGGCCGTATGACGAAATTCGCGTTTTTCGCAATCCTTCGTCGAAATTTGCGTTTTTATGCGGCTTTTTGACAAAATTAGCGTTTTTTCTCCTCTTTTTTTTTTAACTTTGCGCTTTTCTGCGACCTTTCGACGAAATTCACGTTTTTCAGTGTCCCTTTGACGAAAGATTTTTTTTTGCAATCCTTTACGAAATTAGCTTTTTTTCGCAACCCTTTGACGGAATGCGTGTTTTTAGCGATCTTTTTTCGAAATTCGTATTTTCCCCGCAAACTTTCGATGACATTCACGTTTTTTCTGCGGACTTATGACGAAATTCGGGTTTTTTCTGTGCTCATTTGACGAAATTAGCGTTTCCTCCGCGAGCATTTGACGAAATTTGACTTTTTTTTTTCGCAATCCTTTGACAAAATTCGCATTTTATCCGTGGCCCTATGACAAAATTTCGGTTTTATCCTTTTCGGATCCTTTAAAAAAATTGGATATTTTATTTTTCTGCGAACGATTGATGAAATTGATTTTTTTCGGCGACCATTTTTTTAAGTCCGAATTTTTGGACTGGACAAAATTTTTCAAATTTTCGGAAAATTTGGAACAAAGTCACCCCTGCCCCCCTCCCCACCCCCTGGTTACGGCCATATTGGCAAAAATGATTTCTGTTTATAACACAATTCAACGGGATTCGTAAGATTTAGAATATTATAGAAATTTAAGTCACCCCCCCCCCCGAAATAAAATCCTGGGTACGCCACTGCTCCCAATTATCCACTGGCTTGGAATAAAATTTTAAACAAAGAAAAAACTGATAGCGGATCGGAAAATGAGGAATGCAAAACAATAAATGAGATGGGAAGAATCCTAAGCTATGAAGAAAATGAAATTAACGAGTGGTTGAATACTGAAGTATACGACGCTGGATATCAGATTTTAAATGATGATGAGCTTGTGTATGAGATTCATGATGAAAAAGAAATTGCAGAAAATGAAAACGAATGCTCTGAAAATAACCCAAATCCATTACATAACGAAGCCTTTGAATATTTGGAAACAACTATGAAATGGCTCGAACGGCAGAAGAATGTTGATCCTATTCAACTAACGTATTTAAGAAGAATTAGAGATATGGCAGCATTGAAAAGAATATCTTCGTTGAAGCAAGCAACAATCAAAAGCTTTTTTGCTTAAATTATAATCTCTGGGAGTTCAGAAAATGATAAAAATAGGAAAAAAAATTAATGATAAAAATGTAAAACAATTTTTAAACATGACAGCACTAACTGATGCTGCCAGTCCTAAGCTTAGATAACGTGTGAAGGTTACAGTCAGAAAAATCCCTTAAATTGTCTGTCCATTTATCCAAACTAGGATCGGTCCCGACTTGTTCGCTTAATCGACGCTCTACTGTATTTGTGGTTGGCAGAAATTATTATCGTTGGTCTCATTAAGTGTTATCGCAAGGGCCAATCGGGACAACTACACTTGCCTATGACTATGTCCCAGATAGGTCTTTTTTGTGTTATTCACAACTTTCTGCATATATTATCTCTTCTCACGGAGCTTTCCCCAGCTATTTATATAAAATGGGAAAACGTCCCAACGGTAAGTGTAACTGTGGAAACGTTGGCGATGCTAAATACCATCTTTTTGGAAGATGTCCGCTTCTTTTCAATTTATACGTAACAGTACTCTTTCTTGGAAATTGCAAAATGTCTTGTTCTCTAAATCAAGTTATCCCAAACTAAGACTGATTTATAACGAATTTAATAAACTATACTCTTTTATTAAGTACAAGTTCTGACTTTTTCACACATACTCTACGTTGGGCTCGTGGACTCTTGCTTGACTTCGTATGACTTTGCCAATTCAGGATTGTTCTAGTTTGCTGAATTTCCATCTGTTTTTATGACTTATTTGAAATTTTAACTCATATGTCTTTCACTGTAAAGGACTCTAATTTTTGTACATTAGCTTTCACGGATGTTTTTTTTTCTCTTTTTTTTTCCAGTATTATTATTCATGTGTCATATCCTGGCTGTGGACTTGATCGGATGGTGGAGGGGTTTTTCCTTTTGCCTATTTGGTTGGCACCCAGGCTGAGTGTTTCTGTCCCTTTCTGTTATCTGCCTATGACTATAGTTTTTAGGGGGATGTCAAAGTGCTACAAATGCTTTCATGAATGGGCTCTCATGCAATGAAAGTACTCTCATTAAATAAAACTGGAACGAAAATCGAAAAAGTACAAAATAACACAATTACACATCAGCCTGAGCTATCCTAGACTCTCAAAAATAAATATGTATCTTTGAAAAATTGTGATTGAAATTGATAGAAAAAAAATCCTACAAAATGCGGAAATAGCACTGGTGTCACAACTTTTGTAATTTAACGAAATTTTATTTTACAATGTATTTATTTAGATTATAGATACAGGTTTTGTGCATAAATTGTGCATACGATTTTAGGACTTCAGAACAACTTTAACAGACAAATAGCATGTAGTAAATATAATTTCAGACGATCCCATTTCCTGCAATTTAAGGTTACACTATTTTGTGGTCTTAAAACAAATCTTCTTGAAAGGGAACAAAAACGCCAACCACATGAGTTTGTTCTTCCTGCAAATTTGTTTTGCGACCATAAAAATACACAATTCAAAATTTACAAACCAAACTATAAGGTTATGTACTATGTACACAAAATCCATCGTTTTTGTATATTGCACAAATATATGTGTACCCATGTGCAATGTACACGTTAAACTGTGTATTTCAGAGTTACCTGATGACTTTTTACCCACTTAAGCTGTTAATGTGTTATCATCAAAATACACAGAACAATGTGTATTTTGAAATTGACACACCAGGCGTGTATTTCGCAAGTTTTTTTTCTTAAAAGATTCAAGATTTTATTTTATTTCCTTTAAATGGATAATCAAATGAGTTTTCAATAAAGATTATTTCAATCTAAGTTAAAATGAAAAAGCCAAATTTAGCATTAAATAAATATTATAGACACAATAAGCATATTTTGTTCTTATAATAATAATTTTGATCATTTGATAAGATTTTGATAAATAACATTACATTTGAACGACAAAGATATTCTTTAGTTTCATTTCAAAACTATAAATGCAAGCTTTTTATGAATATATTTTAAAATTTTTTTGTTCTCAGTCGATGTATTTTAATGGTTTTACATACTATTATATTTTACACCAAAATTCTATGGGAAAAATTTTAATTCACTGACTTTTTATACAAAAAGTAAATTCTTATAGCTAAAAAATTCGTTTTATAAAAATGACAAAGCACAAAAATTTCCTTTTTTAATGAGTATAATCTTTATATATTTTAGAAACTTTCTGTTCAGACTTATCTTTTCATTTTAAGTATCAAACTTCTGTCAGAAAAAAAAAAGAAAAATTCTCTAGCATTTTATCACAAAGTGACCTCCTTTATTTAAAAATGAATATCGTTTTATACAAGAAAAGTTTTTCCGAAATGCCGTTTAGCTCCGAAATTTTTTTCTATTTTTCATATAATAGATTTAGAAAATGCTATAACGCGAAAAGCGCTTTTCACTTTTGCATTACAACCAAATAAAGGTTTTCAATAACTTGTTAACACTTTCCAATAAAGTTGAAAAGTGTTTATGCATTCGGTTTGTCTGGACGTCTGGCCACGCTCTAACTCCCGTAAATATACTCGGATTTTCATGCAATTGATAAAGGTTATTTAGGGTCACCAAAGCATGTTTGGTATTGTATATGTAGTATGTAGGTTTAATTGTTCAATTACAGGGACACTCAAAAGTATTCCATTACATTATGGTATATGGGGGGAAAATCGTTTGCAGAGTATTTTAATGATATTACGCCATTTCAAATGTATGGAAACTGATATAAATCAGTGAATTTTACTACGATCACGTTAGAACAGGGCATTCATAACATTTTTTATTCATTTACAGGGACTCGCAAAAGCAATCGGTTACACCACTGTCTTTGAATAATGATTGCTAGAGTGTACGATTTAAAATTCGCTTTTAAATTTAATTAATTTTTTACATGTTACTCGTTATATATAATTTTTGTACCTTATATACAGAGCGGCACAAAAGTATTGACGTACCATTCTCCTTATTAAAGGAAATTGCTGAAGGGGAATTTTCAACTGAAGTATATGTATTTCTTAAATGAACTAAATTTTGGCATGAATGTAGTTAATAGATACAGATCTATATATCATATACAGGGCTGTTCAAAGAATTCGGATAATTTTCCGACTGCAGATGGGAACCGCTGAAATTGGGTTTTGAAATGTGTTATACGTTTAAATATGGTTGAATTAGACAGGCGTAATATTTTAATTTTTTTAAACGGTACAGTTACATTATTCTGTATGTGTTGGAAAGTGTTTCATAATCTATGCTTGGCGCATGATTTTTTATTTCTTGTTTTTAATTATATCTTAATTTTTGTTAGGTTGTCTTTATCTAAAAAGATCAAGAATGCGCTCTTCAGAAAGAAGAAATAACATCGTTTAGCATCAAGCCGCTCCTTTTTGATTGTGATTCTTTTTCCCTAATGTAGACTTGTAGATGCTTTAACATCATCGCATCGAAATCCCGAAACTTGTGACTTATTTTACCCGGATGTGACTTTTGTTTTTACCTGATATGTGACTTTTCTTAATTGTCATTTTGACATCTCTTGTGTATGCTCCTTCTTTTACCTTCGACTGCTGCTTTTTGTGCCATCGCCTTCCTCACCAGCCACTTTTTTCCATCATCTCCATGTTCTGCTTCTCCACAATTTTGAATAAAATATTTACCACCGTGAATGGGTCTGTTTTCATTACATTGTTTCATTTAAAAAGTTACCTATTTTGTGTTTTGAATTGTTTTCATTTAATATTTAGGGAAATTTACAATATTCTTGTACCGAAAAATCACACTTTAGCACTAAATTAATGTAAGGGTCAATCCATTTCAAGTGGTCCAGCACTGGTTGCTCGACCATTTTTAAAAAATCTGAAATTCTTTGTACAACATCTCTAACATGATGGAAGTTCAAAATGGCTCTTATTTTAATTTTATTAATTTTTGTTTGTGCATGGCGGCCATCTTTGTTTCATCGTCTGCAGCAATTTTCTCACAAGAAGGGTTTACGGAATTGAAAATAATTCATCGTTTATTTATCCAATTCAATTGCGGATTAAAGCAATTTGTACAGAATACATTGGGCTAAAAATCTAGTAATGGAGTAGTTTCCGAAACTAAATGCTTATTGGTAAAATTTAAGCATAAAGTTTCCATTTTTTTCCAAAATTTGTCCGTTTACAAGAGGAAAATTTTCTAGCAAGGAATACGGTCAACGTGACATAATTTTTTTTACAAATATGCTGAAAGTACTTGTACTCACACGCCGAGTTCCAGATCTGGGACTTGCTTTCTCTTCGCTAAAAAAAATCCCAAATTTTTCAAAAATGGCAAAAATTGCGCTTTTCAGGCTTTGATATCTCTGGTGGGGCACGAGATAAAAATCTGAATTTTTTTTTTATAAGAGTATTGTATGGTAGTGTTATGCACAAGAAATTTCAAGATGGAGATTTGACTACAAGCTGAGATATGGCAAGGGCAACATGTCAAAACAATACTGCCAAACTATTGTTTTGTTGTAGTCACAGCTAAGTATTTATCTCAGAGTGTCATTTAAATTTATGTTTTTGATTATCTTTAAATAATACTAACAGAAAATAAAGCCCTTTGCAAAGCTTAGCAATTAATAAAAAAAATAATTATGCCTAAGGCCATACATTTCGTATGGTTTCAGTAATTTTTGTTGTAAGTAATTTTAGTAACTAAAAGAAACCTCAGCACTTTTACATAAAGAAAAAAAAATATTTTTATACAAGACCTGAGACAAAAACAACATAAGGAAAAAGAAAAGCTGTTAATGTTGTCATACTTGTTGAGACATGATCAAACGTGTCAAAACACATTCTTGCTTGTTGGTTCAAAAACCACAATTTTGATCTTTCTCAAAATTTTATTTGTAGGAACCAAGTCTTGTCATCTCTTGATAACTTGATTAAAGATTTTGTCCCTGCTGGCTCATAGAAATATACTTTGAAATCACTATGTGCAAGTCTCAATTCATTAATGATTCCTAGCTTACTTATGAAAAAATGTGATTTTTCTGCAGTATAAATTTTGAAAAGGCTTTGGGTATCTTTACTTTCTGAAAATTACTTGAGGCTGATGCATGGTAACATCACATAATGTTTCATTTACAGTAACATACTTATGGTAGGAACAAGTTTCAGGGACTGGCAAGCAGCATTAAAATTGTGGTTTTTAAACCAACAAGCAGGAATGTGTTTTGACACGTTTGATCATGTCTCAACAAGTATGCCAACATTAACAGCTTTTCTCTTTCCCTATTCTGTTTTTGTCTCACGTCTTGTATATATATATACAAGACAATGTAAAAGTGCTGAGGTTTCTTTTAGTTACTAAAATTACAACAAAAATTACTGATACTATACAAAATGTAAGCCTTAGACACAATTATTTTTTAAATTAATTGCAAAAGATTTATTTTCTGTTACTATTATTTAACCCTAGATCTACCGGGAATTTTATTCAAGTTTTAATAAAACGTTCTACACCAGAATTTTTATTTAAAACTATTTAACTTATTTATTTACCTTATTTTTGTCTGGTTTATATACTTAGTTTATTTTAAAGAAATTTCTGGTTTGAATGAATATTTTGTATGTACCTGTCGGGTCCAATGGACCCGTCTGGTAGACGGAGGGTTAAAGATAATCTAAAAAATAAATTTAAATGATACTCTGAGATAAATACTTAGCTGTGACTACAACAAAACAATAGTTTGGCAGTATTGTTTTGACATGTTGCCATAGCCATATCTCAGCTTGTAATAAAATCTCCATCCTGAAATTTCTTGTGCATAACACTACCATACAATACTCTTACAAAAAAAATTTTCAGATTTTTATCTCGTGCCCCACCAGAGATATCAAAGCCTGAAAAGTGCGATTTTTGTCATTTTTGAAAAATTTGGGATTTTTTTTAGCGAAGAGAAAGCAAGTCCCAGATCTGGAACTCGGCGTGTGAGTACAAGTATTTTCGGCCTATTTGTAAAAGAAATTATGTCATGTTGACAGTTTTCCTTGCTAGAAAAATTTCCTCTTGTAAATAGACAAATTTTGGAAAAAAACTGAAACTTTATGCTTAAATTTTACCAATAAGAAGTTAGTTTCGGATACTACTCTATTACCATATTTTTAGCCCAATGTATTCTGTGCAAATTGCTTTAAACCGCACTTGAATTGGATAAATAAACGATGAATTATTTACAATTCCGTAAACCCTTCTTGTGAGAAAATTGCTGCAGACGATGAAACAAAGATGGCCGCCATGCACAAACAAAAATTAATAAAATTAAAATAATAGTCATTTTGAACTTCCATCATGTTAGGGTTGTTGTAGAAAAAGTTTCAGATTTTTTAAAAATGGTCGAGCAACGAATATGACATTTTCTGGACCACTTGAAATGGATTGACCCGTAATAAATGTTATACAATTAATCCTCTCCAAGGTGTATCGCTTTTAGATGCGTCCTAATTATATAAATACGTAGCATCTACAGTCGTCATCTTGTCCGTCCTTCTGTCCGCATAGAAATATTCACCTTATTTAATGGCAGATAAAATGATGCGAGAATAAAGCCAATTACACTATTTTAAAAAAACTGGTAGATAAAAAAAAAAGTACCCTACACTGCCCGTGAAGGTCACGGGCGCGAGATTTAAGGGGTTCATGTAATAAATGCTATTATACAATTAGTCCAGCACCGTGGTTCCCAAACTTTAACCCTTTATCTACTGACGGTTCTTATAAGTACTATTAAAGTAATTTGTTATCAAATTCATTTAATAAATCAATTAGTTGTAATACAGTTTAGAATGAGTTATAGATATATTACTTTATCTTGTTCCATAAACATTATTGGTTATACAAAACAAAAATATTTTTAAAGGGATTTTTTTTTTCGCCTTTGCGTCGTTTCAGCTTTCTCTGCGTTGGGGGGTGGGGGTGGGGGGTTCAACTCGGAAATATTTCTCTATTTCTATTGTAAGAACATTATATTTTTACATTTCCTAATTCTACAAATTGCTAAGAAAAATATTTAAAATAAAAGATTTGAGTGGAGTTATAAATATTGCATAAAATCCCTATAGATTCAAACTTTAATTAATCCTTCTAAATCCTTCAATCCTTCTAAAATTTATTAAATGATTATGTAAATCTTCTAATGTAGTTTAAACAATTCATGAAAAATGCTATAGAAGATAAAATTTTCATGAATTCATAATTAAGTACATAAAGGGTTAACGTTATTTGGCTGCACCTTATCCCCTCTAGGGCGTATGGTTTTATATTTTACTAACAGAATATTTTAGTCTTAAACTTTGCCTTGTCTAATTGTAGAATTCTTAGATTAAATAAATGGAAAAATACTATGCGGAATTAAAGTCATTAAAAATTAAAATGTCATGAAATGACGCCCGTCATAAAGGGTTAAAGTTTTAACCCCCCCCCCCCCCAATCTACCAAACATGTAGGTGTTTAGCCTTATGATGTATAATTTATCCGAAGAAAGTGATGAACTTTGGTACAAAACATACACACGGGAACAGAAATAGTTTATGCTAACGTGAAAGTGAAGGAATTAAAACTTTTTACTAATTGAAAAAGAAATATGTTTACTAGTTATTGTATTAAAATACAGTAAAATCTCCCTAAAGCGACCACGTTCCGTTCCAATAAAAATTAGTCGCTCCGAGACGTGGTCTCTAAATGGAGATCATGTTTAAATCTAGATTTTAATTGTTGAAAAAAAGATAACAATTAATGTTACTAAAATTTATTTTTCACATTAGTAAAAAATAGGGAAATTTAAGTATCAAAACAAAGTTAATTACATAAGTTAATTACTGCAGAGTTTAAAAAATGAATACATTGACGTTTGCTTTGATTTTACGGCTTTATCTTTTATACCTTTTATTTCCAAGTCCTTTCAAAGTTCAGTAAATAAATGCAATTTTTTTAGACGGGAACAAATAATGACGATTTTATTAATTTATCTATTTTTTCAGAGTTCCCTGACGGAATACGGCAAGGGAGTTTATTGACCGTCATTCTTAATTGCTCATCAGAGTTAAATTCATTGCCTAAAAACGCACAAAGGAGTTTAAACACTTAAACGTTAGAGGAATAAATAAAAATTCTAAACTTAGTTTAAAAGTTTGATGAATAATGCGCTTCCTGCAATTATTTTTCTAATAAAACACCCCCACAAACACATACCATTCGGCACACGATCGGACCGCAGCCGGCAGTGTCGGTGAAGTGTCGGCATGGGCACCGTGATTTCGGTGAAGTTTCGGAAGCATGTCGGCAACTGAAACATAAGAATCTGCTTTTTCGACTGCCGGTTACCATAATCGGTCCCCTTATGGTTATATATCAGCAAGCGACTTACACCGGCAAGTGACGCAGGACCGATATGTGATTTCTGATCGTGGCCCTATTAGATTTGCCAACATCGGTCCGAATTTGGAATTTTTAGTCTCAGCCGACATTTTTTTTCTTCTTAATTTTGTTTGAATTTGAGTTTTGATAAGATATGTATATTTCATGTATTTCATATGAAATTCTAACAGTGATAAACAAAAAAAATTCAAAAATAGCTTATATATATATATTTTTTTTTTAAGCTGTTATTGAATTCATTTTAAAAAGGCTTACAATTATTTGAATCATCAAAAGAGTTTCTTAAATCGCCCTTTAAAATTATTATTCGTTATAAACTTAATCGTAGAAAAAAAAACTTCATAAATTAGTTATTTTCTAACTATATATTCATTTTAAAAGCAATAGCTATGTTTCTTATTTTATTTAAAAATTAATTATTAAAAAAGTGCTTAAAATTATTTTACAAGCTATAAAAATATAAAAAACTACCCAACTTTTTAGCATTAAAATTTAAAAGAAAGATTCAGAAATCTCCCACTTCTAAAAAAAAAAAAAAAAAAAAAAAAAAAAAAAAGATAAATTAATATTTCTATTTTATTTGATGATTAAAAAATGTTGATAAGTAAAAGAATCATTTTTGCTTCTTAATCACTAAAAATATATTCTACATTAAATCATCAAATGATAAAAAATGAACTCTTATTCAAATTAAAAGTGATTAATTAGCAATCTCTTTTTTTTAATTAAAATTAGCTTTTCTTTGTTACAAATATATATTTCTTAAATGAACGCATTTAATTACATTATAATTCCTAAAGAGAAAATTTTATTAAGAGAAAAAACTCCGAAAGTCACTTATTTTATTTAATAAGCAATCTTAAATTTATAAGAAAGATTCAGAAATATCCCCCATTTAAAAATTATCTTCCAAAAGAAAAAAAAATGCAAATTAATATTTTTATTTTATTTTTAAATTAAAAATATCGATAAGTAACAAATTAATATTGCAACATATTCATTAAATATATGTTCTACTTTAAATCATCAAAATGACATAAAATGAATTCTTAATCTGATTAAAAGTTAATAATTACATACTAACTTTTTATTTATTAAAATAAATTTTTCCATGTTAAAAATATATATATTTATAAATTAACGCAGCGCATGTAATTACATTATAATCCCAATAAGGAAATTTGATTAACTGAACAAGACCTGTAAAAATATTTTTTTAATACAGTTGGACCTCTATTTAACGAACCTCTATTTTGCGAAGTTCTCTATTTTGCGAACTTTTCTTTGGAACCAAGAACTTTTTGCGAATTTCTTCGTAAAATAACCTCCAAATAGCGAAGTGCATTCTCCATTTAACGAACTTTTTCTTCTGATCTAAATTTTTTTTTTCTCCCCATTTCTCAAAATATTTCTGGACATTTCAAACTTATTCTTTCTTTAAACACATTTTATGATGTTCAATGGCCTTGAACTGGTTTTTACCAGGTACCTTCTTTGTCAGCAGTGAGAATTCGGTAAGTACGGAGGACGAAGACGACAATCCCTTAGAGTAACTAAAAAAAATTTGGATACAGATGAGAAAAAAGAAGAAATTAACCATGATGTGCTGATTGATGATTGTATTTCACTTAATTCTGGAATTGAAACCTCGGAAACACTACACTATCCGAATTGGATATTTTCGACAGTGTGAAAAATAAAAACAATACAGCAGTGAATTGCGATGAAGATGAATATGATGATGATGGAAATGATCATGATGCAGGAATTAACAAAACTTCGTATGATGAAATGCTAAAATCATTTGAAACAATCCGACGCTGATTATAGTTAGAAAAAAATACGTAATGAAGGGGTTTTTGGTACATTGCAAAGATGCGAGACGTATTATGATAGAAAGCACTTTTTAAAAGAAAAAACTCAGACAAAATTAAAGGGGTTTTTCAGAAACTAAATTTAAAGACGCATATGTTAATGTATGGTTAAAATTATTTGTTATAATAATAATAAATACAATAAGGTCATTAAAATTCGCTAATTTTAATGTAAAACTATTTACTTTAAACAGAAAATACAGTCTATTCCCGGACAATGTTTTGTTTTCCTTGCAGATTTCAAAGATTTAAAAACATAGAAAAAATGGATTGACGATGGATATTGGTGGGTAAAATAAATAAAACAAATCGATATAATTTATAAATAAAAAAAAAATGTGATTAATTACTTTTAGTAAAAATATTTAGTGTTTATGAATTTAAAATGTGTTTGATGTAGTTTAATGTGTTTTAAAAGGTGAATCTCTATTTAACGAATTTTCCATATAACGAACTTTTTTCCGGGATTTAGAGACTTCGTTAAATAGAGGTTCGACTGTACTTAATTATTCTTAAATTTATATCTATTCTTATTTATTCTTAATTATATCTATATCTTAATTAAACTTACAATTATTCTTAAATTCCTTTGCTTTAACGAATTCGCTAAGATATTTATTTCATTCATTTAAATATTAAATTAACTTTTAAATAAACGCGAGTAAGACAATTATAAATAAATATATAAAAAATAAAATAAAAACATTTCAAAATTCTAATTTTCCCATCTACCACTTACCTTCAACGACAACCATTACTTATTGATGTGTCTTCCCCTTATGGCCACATATAATCCTCCCCTGATCAAGTCTCAGTGGCTGAGTGGTGAAGGCGTCTACTTCCTGTACCTGGGTATGATGGATCAAACCCCGCCTCTCCCAACGCTGAAACACGTTACTTCCAAATATACATTCCGCGATGGCTCATAGATGGCGCCATCAAAACAGATTTTTTTTTTCAATTCATGCTGGTGTCGTGTTTTTTTTCAATTCATGCTGCGACTGGCATTCGTATGGATAGCTATCGGCGTGCTGTCGGCATAGTGTTTTGCTGATATTGGACCGACTGTGCGCCTATCTGTCGGGCGTCACTCGCCCGGCGTGTCGAAAAAGATATGGAACCGGTACGGCAGCCGGTATCGTGCCGATACTGTCGGTAACGGCAAAGCGGCTGGCGGCCGATTGTTTACCGATAGCTCTGTGTTTGCTGGAAGTGACAAGGAAAAAAGGGAATTTGTTTCAGTTTTTTAATGAAAGGGGTCGCTTATGGAGGGAATTCAACTGGGATGGTCTCTGAACGGAGGTAAAATTAGTATTGAGCCTATGGGAATAACTTTCGTTCTATGAAAAAAATGGTCGTTCAAGGAGGTGGTTGCACAGGTAGGTTTCACTGTATAATATAACTACGTACGAAAATACACAATGACCTCTTCCGGAATACATACGATTTCTGAAAAAGGTTCTTTATCTTCAGAAACCTCAGAAGCTACTATATTTTCGAGGTTTAACATTAAAAGGACCGTGAGGTATCATTTTGACCCCTACCATATGAATATATTTCGGTCGAACCAGAAACTTCTTTAAAAAAATAAGTTTAAAAGATACAAACAAGAAAAAAGTTAAATAAGTTAAAAAGTTTTAAATAAATATTCTGGTGTAAAATATTTTAATAAAACTTGAGTAAAATTTTCGACATTTCTAGTGTTAAAGAAGCATTTATAAAAACAAAGTTTGGTTTGCTGCCACTGACTTTCTGAAAGGTTTCAGAGTAGTTTTTATAGTGTATTAAACACTTCTTTTCACACCGGAATAGGTGTTGCTAGTTTGGACTTCATTTTTACTCAGAAAATACGATATCACACCTGAAATTAAAAATAGTACTTTTTGGTTTTTATTTTTAATGACGGACATTTCGCGATTATTTTAAGTAAAAATTCTTCTTTCGAAGTTTCTGGTGTGAATTTGAAATTTCAAAATGAAAATGGAGGCCAAACTGGCAATCCTGTCGGAATATCGCTTTTTAAGATGCTAACAAATCTCAATTAAAAAATTTTAAGTGCGTGATTGAATTTCTGAATGCAAAAATAATAAAATAATATTAATGTTAATGTTAATGTTAATGCTATTAACACTAGAACCGCCGGAAAAAACGTATACCTATAACCGCTAAAGCGGTCATTTTGACAGATGTGGATTATCATGCTCAACTATTGTTTACTTGCAATTTTGTATTCTTAGTATTGTTCATTACTATTATTACCATCATTGACCATATAATAATATATCTTTCATAATTTTTATTATATTTTTTTATGTTTGTTATGTTATAATTATATTATATTGAAATATATATATATATATATATATATTATTTATATTTTTTATTTTAAGAATATTTTTATGGTAAAAAATATTTTTCATGAGAAATCGAAATTGTCTAAAACAAGAATAAACTTGGTGAAAACAAACATTTATATTTATCCCCTGAGCAATACAATATTCAGGTGGAGAGTGGTCAGGGAAAAACACAGTCAAAAAAGAAGAAACTGCCAGTATCTTCTTCCACAAAATACTAGGAATAATATAAAGGGATTAAGGAAAGCTGGTTTCTCTTTAACAAAATACTGGTATTTAACACTTTTTTTTTACTGTGTTTTTCAGAATTGATGCACGCTGGATCAAGAAAATTTTAAAACACTTTTAGAGGTCATCGTCTAGAACTAGCTTTTGTCGAATACTTCTGTGCTATCTGGTCGAGCACGTCGACGCCAAATTTTGTAGAATTATAGAACTTTAACCGTTTTTGGTACGTGTTTATCACCAATTTCAAATGTAATTGATGGATGTCGGGAACTTAGAATTAAAATACATTCATTTTTCTTTCCTTGATAAACTCAACGTAATATCATCTTTTGCAAGAATTTGGCTACTGTACAAAGACTTTTTTCAGATTTTATGGCCTGTGGAATTTTGTTTTTCGTCCGCGATTGACTGTGCCAACAATGCTTATGTTTTTAATTACTTCAGCTTTTCTGCAAGGGGCAGTGAAGTAAGGAAGTTATCTCTGGTAATGTTGTAACATTTGTTGAATTATGGTTGTATGAAGTATGGACTGTTGCGACATGTACTAGATAAAATTTGCATTAAAATTGACGGCGGTCATTTTGACCGTTTCGGCGGTTCTAGGTATACTACTGCAATACTTCATAAATTTTGGCTGGATGGAAAATTTATCACTGGCATATCATAGCTTTTCAGATTATAGGAAAAGTCACGGAAACTGAAAGTTATACTCTTAATAGAAACAAATTGGTACGGGATGAAAGTTTCGAAACGGTCAAAATGACCGCCTTGGCGGTTCTAGTGTTAGCTCATCATGTTTATCTATATAACACATTTCTTGAACATGAAATACTTTACTTGAGAATGGATAGCATCCGAAAAACTTGGTATTCTAGCTTGCGAAAACTGTCTAACACACGATAAAAACTACTATTCGGAAACGTTTCCGAAAATCTGTGGGAAAAGCTTTAAAACTAATTTATTAATGCATAATTAAGTTCTAAAAATATTAAAATGTATTGTCATCAGGAACACACTTGTGTATATAATTATTATAATTCTAGCCCAGGGAATGCGAACCTATGGCACGCGTGCCGAACTTGGCACGTACGAAAACTTCTCTGGCACGCAAAAAAACTTATAGATCATATTCAGTTTATGGAGAACAATCCACTTTGTTTGTTTGTTTTTTTTTTTTGCAAAAAGTATAGTTTTGTGTAACAGCTATATAATTTACTTTAAAATAATCCGTTACTTTTGAATGAATTAAGGTATTATAAATCTTAACGAAAGCGTCTTGTAGTGTCATTTTCTCGCTAAACCATTCAACGTGTGGTGTTTTACAAATCATTTTACTTCTCTATCAATTTTCAAAGATTTTATTTTTGAAAATTGAATTTTAAGGGATAGTTTGCACAGTAATATAACTAATTGACACGCTTCTACTTCAGATTAGATTTGATTTTATTTAGGTTTAGGGATTTAAAAGTTACTTTAGATTTTAATATATTTAGGATTTAATTTTGAAAATTGAATTTTAACTGTTATAGTAAATAATTATGTATCTATTGAACCTGCTTCTACCTGAAGAACTAAAAATTATCTGATTCGGAAGTATAGAATAAAAGAAAAACTCATTTATAGATTATTAATACGGAATTCGATGCGACATGGCTATATTATTGGTTAAAATGTTTCTGGCACATTAGAATGTTGGTACATAATAATTTTTAAATTTTTGGCAGGCATACTCAAAAGGGCTCGCCATCCCTGTTCTAGCCTATCAAAAAGGGATTGGATAATCGAATACAAAATTTCATCTTTACATACAAAAACCAAGCTAAGTTATATAAAAGAATGTAAAAAGCAATTGCTTTGTCTTTGAATTAATATGGGTCCCTATTGGTGTTAACAAGTAATAATCAAAACAGATTTTTTAAATAAAGTTCCTTTGGGGCCCTGCGCATGTGAACAAAATTTAACTCCTTAACGGTCGCTTAATATTTGGAAAAACCATCAAAAAGTACCTATTTTTTTTATTTCAGAAATTGAATAATTATAAGGTTTCTGTATAAAATATGCAATTAGTTTTTTTTCTTTTTTTTTAAGGCGAAAAAGAAAAATGTTATAGAAGAAATTCACATTTGTGGAAAAGCTATCATGCGAGAATTCTGTGTTTTAATGTTTGTTTTACACCATACAAATTAATGCGAATAAGACCTTTATTTTTCACATCTTAGATCCTTATTTATCATCATCAAACAAATTTTTACACATAATAGTATTTGAAATAATGTAATACACATTAAATTTTGATTATTAATAATTTTTTTGAGTGTGACATATTTCGAAACATGCAATACAAAGTCCAAAATCACAATCAGCGCCAGAAACCATACCCAAACGCTAATATTCAAATACTTCATACGGAAATGCCAGTTAAATTTTTCTGGTTTCAGAAGTTTTTTCCAGCAATAAATCTCCAGCCCGGAAATAGGACGGGCACGAGAAATAACGAACGACACCTCAGCCCGTGATATTGACGGGGGCGAGAATTAAGGGGTTAATGACGTTAACTCCTCTCATTGACGAGTAGATCATTTTCAAAATTTAACCGTGATTTGGAATAACAAAATCAAATTTTTAGAAATAATCAGAAAGTTTTAATTTTTTGTAAATAATTACATTACCTCATAAACATTAATATACAAGCATCAGCAGCGACCAAATTACTAATTTAACATTTTAAAGCAATTTTTTTTTATTTTAATGAACATGGTAATGACATAAGTGAGCACGGTAATGACATCTACGGTAATGACAAATTCAGCAAAATATTTTTATTTTCCCCAGGCATAAATGGCAGCCATTATATCTTCTGGCCCATACAATGATCATTTCATCATCATTTCATCAAATGATCACTATTTCTTATATATTAAAATTAGATTAAGAAATAAAAGTTTATTTAATTATCCATTAGAAGTAGGTACGGTAATGACGTACAAAAAAATAGACACTAAAAAATTCAAAGTCTTTGCTTGTTTTATTGAAACTATAAAATTATTTGCTCTATTCACCTAAGCCTGATAACAAGTTGACTTTTAAGGAGTATTTTTGCCTTGATAAAAAGGCATGTGCTGCCTTTCAAAAAAATTCCAGATGAACTTTTTGTCAGAAGCATGGCAATGGCACTCTTTCTTTGGACACGGTTTAAAAAAATTATTAAGAATTATAGATAAGTTTAATTAATGAAAATAAATATTTTTTTCAATTAGTAGCATCATAATAAATAAAAATGTATTTAAAAAATTATAACCATCTGTTTTAAATAGAACTTAGTCAAATCTTTACCTAATAAATTGCTTGTTGGGGCAACCTACGGCAGGGTTGGTGAACCTTTGTATAGCCGAGTGCCATTTTTTCCCCAAAAAATATTTTATATAACCTTGACGTGCCAACTAATGAAAAGGTTTAGTGGATTAAAAAATCATGAATAAAAATTAAGATTTTAAGAATTAAGTTTTTTAAAACATTTGCAACATACATGAAGGTATTACACTATAATAATCATAAAAAAAATTACTTTTAGAGATTATTTTAAAAAAATATATGTTATTAAATTTGTTACTGCATCTTGGATGAAATTCTGTGCGAATGTGAAAGGACAGTATAACACGACACTTTTGAAAATCACCCTATTGCTATTCTGCTAACAGATTAGAAACAGCCTGTGAAGCAACCGGAATAGGCTTACTACTAGTCCTGGTTACTACTTTGCCTGTGTTTGTGCTCTTATTGTTGAAAAAGTGGTTTTACAGTTTGAAAATAAATAATGGCAGGCGATGGGATGAGCGAAGAAGATCCATTATGAATAGTGAAATAAACTATCATTAATGCATGTAAAAATGTGTTTTCTAAACAAGAAAATTAAAACTTTGATACAGTCAATATACATTAAAAAAAAAAAAAAAGATACACTTGCCTTTATTCGCAGATGCTTTTACGATAAAATCACACCAAAACTGACTCGGAATAATGTCTTGTTTTAGAATATAAATGCAATTTTTCAAATAGAGGTCGTCTAGATATTAAACTTGCACAAATTCTGTTTTATTTTTAACCCTTTATCTATTGACGGTACTTATAAATACCATTAAAATAACTTGTTATAAAATTCATTTAATACATCGATTAGTTGTAATATGGTTTAGAATGAGTTAGAGATACTTTACTTTAACTTGTTCCAAAAGCATTATGGGTTACACAAAACAAAAATATTTTTAAAAGGATTGATTTCTTTTGCCTTTGCATCTTTTCAGCATTCTTGGTGTTATTAGGGGGGGGGGGGGGGAGGGGTTCAATTCGGAAATATTTCTATTGTAAGAAAATTATATTTGTACATTTCCTAATTCTACAAACTACTAAGAAAAATATTTAAAATAAAAGATGTGAGTGGGGTTATAAATATCGCACAATATCTCTATAAATTCAAATTTAAATAATCCTTCTAAATCCTTCAAAAATCCTTCTAAAATTTATTAAATGATTATGTAAATCTTCTAATGTAGTTTAAACAATTCACAAAAAATGCTTTAGAAGATAAAATTTTCATGAATTCATAATTCAGTACATAAAGGCTTAATGAGAACACTCACTTTTGACGGCATATTTGCATTCTTTGGATCCAATTAGTTCGGAAAAGTATATAGTTTATATAGTTTCTGTTAAATCTTCATGGAGTTAGAAATGGTCAAACTTAGAGGATGCTAATGATGAATTCACGTGACTAACTTTAATTTATATCTAACCGAAAAATCATCTCACTAAACTTTTTGGTTTTGTGTGACTCATTAAATGAACTGAAATCTATTCTAGCACACCACCCCCTTTTTTTATTCAAAAACCTAATTTTAAATACAAAAATATTATTAATAAGTTCATATTAAAAAATAGGAATTATGACCTACATCGATTTTTACATAAATAGAATAGCCATCGTTTAAAACATGGGTATGTAAGTTTACAGTTCATTCCAATAAGTAGTTTCTGATATATAGGAAAATTTTGCGTTTTGACGATTTAAAGAAGTCTTTCTCAACCAAACTAATGATTGGAATAATTTGTAAACTTGCACACCTATGTTTTTGACTATTGTGATTTGTTTTATGTGGGGAAAATTCATAATTGTTTATATGAATTTATTAAGTTTCATAATTAAAAATATGTATTTGAATCGAAATATGTCTGAAATATGCTTTATCCATCCATTTTATCTCATTAAAAAAAAGAAATTTCAGTTGAATGTTTCTTTTGGGGGGGGGGGAAGTTATAAATTAAACTTTGTCATATAGATTTAACATTAGCACCCTCAAGCTTAGAATCTTCAAACTCTACGACGATTTCATTAAAAGTATATAAACTATATCTTTTACAAGGCTGCCTTGATTTAAAAGGAACCCTAATATGCTATTAAAAGTGGGTGTTACAATTTTAAAGACTAAATTTAGTTCTATTTTTAATATGTAGAAAACGGAATAATCCACATATGATTATTAAGAACTTCATACGAATTAACCTCTTCAGTTCCGAAGCTAAAATAATAATACAAATGCTTATTCATTGGTTTTTTCCAAACAAAATGACATCGTAAATGACAGAAAAAATGTCTTTTCTGAAATTCATCCTTTAGGGTCTTAATAATTTAGATTCAAAAATATGTGTCTAAAACTACCAACCCCATTAAAACACCAATATAATAACCATTAACCTAAATATACTTATGAACATTTCTCACTTTCTTGTTCATACTGTCTTTTGGGCATTTTTAGGCATTTTGCAAACTCAGATGAAAATTACATTTATTTTATGTGGGAATCAGCTTAGATGATGACATTTATTCGTTTACTTTGAACGCAAAAAACATTCAGCTATTAAGAAGTGAAGTGAAAATGTAAAAAAAATCGGACATTTTAGTTTTCATAAGGGAAAGAACAGAAGTCCCCGTATGGGGACCCAGGGACCGAAGAGGTTAAAGCTGTGCTTTTCCTTTATTTTTGCAAAATCTTTAATTAAAGCTCGAGTTATAGCCATCGTTCAGATTTTTTTTTTCGTGTGTCGTGGTGGAGGGGGGCGGGGGCTCATCGGTAATATATTATTTTGTTGTCGTAAATTTTACGTAGTAATATTACCTTTATCGATATGATCCAGATCAACAAACAATGAAAGATCTAGATCAAGAACTCAATTACTTGCTTACAAAACAGCTATTTTCATTCGATATTATGCAATGGCTGGAAATTCACACGGAAATTAAAATTGACCATGAGTGAAATGAGAGGTTGGATCTCAGAGAATAAAAAAGGCCATAATTGGATCGCCTGGAATAAAATTGGAAGCATTCGTTCGCTGCTTCCATTTTCTTTTCTTTTCTTCCCCCACGTTGCTCTTTCAATTTTCGTTATTTTTCTGGCAGCGCAATAAATATCAAACGTATTTTTAGATAAGTATGTTTATTACAGTTCTTTTCTTTTCTTTCTTTTTTTTTTTTTTTTTTTTTTTTTTTTGTAAAAAAGAAGTCTTTAGGGGGAAGAGGCGACATTACAAACTTTGGGCTTTCATGTAAGGATGCATATACAATTCTCCTAAACAAAGATCAACCCCACAGTACATATACAATTCATCCATTATATAACGACCCTCCCTTTTAGTGGATTTCGCATTACATCTGCCGATTAAAATAGTCCGATTATATGTAACATTCATTCATGTCGCATTCTCTTGATACCTATTTAGTAAAACCGCGGCTTTACTCGCGTAATTGTTGAAAGATACTAAGTGGTATTTGTGTGCCTTTTTGCTTACCCATCATACGTAGTATAAGGTAAGTCTTGTAATCGTTTTAAAAATCGAAAAAAAAAATTAAGGATTTACATGTTTCAGACACTGGAGATTCCGATAAACGTATTTTTAGAAAAAAAAATTTCCGTCCGTCTGTGTGTGTGTTTGTAAACGCTCTATCTCCCGAACAAATTGAGATAAAGATTTGAAATTTTGTGTGTTCCTAGTATGTAATAATGGGAAGAATCCTATTGAATATCAGAAACCTCGATTATCCGGAACTATTTTTTTCGGACTCTCGACATTTTCGTTCTGATAAAAGGTACATAAAAATTTTCGAAATTGTTTATTTTAAGGATTGAATATAAAAGACAATAAAAAAACATAAATTTTGCATAAAGAGTGAAATCGATCGGATAAATAGTTACCAAGATATTTAGTAATGCTATTTTCCACACTCTTCTATTTTTCATGACCCTCTGTATTTCATTCAAACTTCAATTCAAAGATATATTTTAATTGGAAATGAGACGCTTCATCTAGCGCAGTAAACTGTTGGTTAATATGATTATCATTTTTGGAGTTATAAAGATGTTTCTTTTACGCAATTCGGTACTACTCGATTAACCCGTCGATCAAAAAACCATCGCCAAACACGTTACACGTGTTTCTTGCGTCATCAAGTTATTTTTAATTCGACGTTTTATTTCTATTTTTATTAATATTTTACTAATTTATTTGTTCTTTTGTTACTTAAAATAAAAATTATGTCAATTAGTATAATTTTGCGAGTAGTTTAGCGATTTATATAATTTGTCGAAATAGGTCGACGGGATAATGAAGTAGTACACACGATTCAGTAATAGAGCATTACTATGTATTCATAATATTTAAATATGCGTTTAAATTGTATTTTGGAATTGCAATGCATTTTATAAATAGTTTACACATGTTTTGTTTTCATATTTTATACAGGGTGTTTATAAAGTCCCGGACCCATTTTGATGTTTAATAACTCATAAAATAATAAAGATGGATTAAAATTAATATCATAAATGGTTAGATAGACTCAAAAAGTTTCATGACCCTTGTCAATGAACTTTCACGTGGGCCCCCTTCGTCGCACGGAGAATATCAAGTCGATAGTCAATTTCACGCCAGATAGCGGCAAGCATGTGGGCATCCACAGAGGCTATTGCGGTTGTAATTCTGGCTTTTAAGTCATCAATTAGACATGTTGGAAAACTTCGTATTTCCACAACTAGAAGAGCTTCAGCCACATGTCATTTTGCAACAAGATGGTGCAACACCTCATTGGGGTATCATCGTTCGTACTTCTTTGAATGACCATTTTCCAGGAAGATGGATTGGGCGAGGAGGTCCAATTCCTTGGCCACCCAGAACACCTCATATAACGTCGCTGGACTTTTTCCTTTGGGGATTTGTAAAGGACAATGTTTAGAGGAGGAGAGTGTCGAACATTGATGACTTAAACGCCAGAAATACAACCGCAATAACCTCTGTCGATGCCGACATGCTTGCCGCTACCTGGCGTGAAATTGACTATCGACTTGATATTCTGCGACGAATGAGGCACACGTGGAAGTTCATTGACAAGGGTCATGAAACTTTTTGAGTCTATCTAACCATTTATGTTATTAATTTTAATCTATCTTTATTATTTTATGAGTTATTAAACATATGATGGGTAAGTATTACGGTGGCCCACAACGACTAGTTTTTGTAAGAAAACTTTAAAAAAAAAATCTTAATTGTTGAAACACATTAAATACTTTGTTGAAGTCATTGTTAACTTTTGAAATTTTTAGTAACATACGTTACTGTTCAAACAATGATCGATTTCAATTTATTGTTGAAATACATTGTTGAATTTATTGCTAAAACATTTTGTTATTTTTATTTTTAAGTAACATTGTTGGATGCGCTATTGTTCCAACAATGATAGATTTCAATTAAATTTCATTATTTTTAAAATCTTCTTGCTTGAAGTTTGCTATGAGCTAACGTCAAACAATTTTCGTTTTAAAACATTTGATAATTGCTAAGGATTGTTACTTTTGATGTATTACATTGATAAAAATGAGTTTTAAAAGTTTTTTCAAGAAATTTGTGTAAGTATAGTATTTTTTTAACAAAGGAAATTTTTGCTGATTTCAGTTTTTTTTAATACACTTCACACTTGAAAGAAATTAATGTTAAGTTTCGAGATAAAATTATCTTCCATTTACTTTGGTTTGAAAGCATATCTTAAATCTAAAAGGTTAAAAATGGGAAATGGTTTCTGATTTTCAACCGAATTAAAGGATTTTAAATGCGAATTTTGAATTATTTTAAGTTCTTATATTTTGGAATTAAAAAAGTTAAAATAATAAAAGAAAAATTATATAAGCTATGAAGTTAAAAACTTCACGTGTAATATTTTTGATAAGCAAGTAAATATATGAAATATTGTAAAAATCCGCAGATGAGCTCGACAAGTTTGGTCCATAAAAAGCGAAAGTATTATTTAAGATACATTACAGTGGGAATACATACAGCTACAAACTTACATACAGCGCCATTCTGTGCCAATTTGGCCAGTTAGCAAAAAATATCCTAAATTTTGCATTTGATGATTTGTTTTTAGCGGTAATTTGGCAATTGTGTTTGGTTGCAGGCGCTCGTGTAAAAATATCTGTGCATAAACTATAAATGCAAGCATTACTGTACGTAACTAGACACCACATAGGTTACATTTCTTCCTTCTCTCTTTTTTAACACTTTCCAACAAAGTTGAAAAGTGTTTATGCATTCGGTTTGTCTGGCCTTTGTCCACTCTCTAACTACCGTAAATATGCTCGGATTTTCATGAAATTTATTAACCTCATTTAGGGTCGCCAAGGAATGTTTTGTATTGTATATGAAGTATGTGGGATTAATAGTTTATCAACAGGGGCACTCAAAAGCATTCCGTTACATTATAGTCAATGGGGGAAAATCGTTTGCAGTGTATTTTAATGGCATTACGCTATTTCAAATGTATTAAAATTATGATATAAATAACTGAATTTCACTACAAGATGATTAAAATACAATAGGACAATACAATATATACAGGGCTCATCAAAGAATTCGGATAATTTCCCGATTGTAGATGGGAACAGCAGAAATTGGGTTTTCAAATTTGTTATGCGTTTCCATAGGGTTGAATAAGACATAATATTTTAACTTATTAAACGGTGCAGTTTTTTATCACTGTTCTGAATGCGTTGGAGTTTCATAATCTATGCTTGGCGCATGATTTTTTTCTTTCTTATTGAATATCATGACGTAATTGTCTAATAACACAATTTCATGTCACCAAGATTCATCACGGACATGTTTTTGCTTTATAAAATAGGTTTATATCTGTAACAAAGAAAATAAGGAAATTTTACTTTGCTCAAATATTTGAATACGTTTTAATGATTTAATATATATATTAAATCGTTGTTAAATTTGCTTCTTCCCTTTCATTTATAAATACATTTTCATCATCAAGTATACAGTATTTTTGTAACAATAAAGAGTTAGTTAAGAGTTAGTCAGTTAAGTTTTGATCTGGTGAAAAATTTTGCTTGAAGTTCACTAAGAGTTTAAAAAATGTTTTCTGCTTTATAAACGTTTCGTATTTTAATATATTTTAACTTTTTGATACCTAAGACATTTAAAAAATGAATTTTGAAAATTTCTCGCAGAAATTTACGGAATTACAGAATTTTGTTGCTGTTGTTGTTGCTTATTTGCTTTTTTAAAAGAAAAAAGAAAAACATGTTTGCTTATTTCAATGCATTAAAAAAATACACCTAAGACTTAAAGGTGATAATTATATTTCATTTTATACTATCAGGGGCTCACAATCATAGTAAACCAAGTCCATTTTGGGGGGGAAAATGAGATAGTCCAATTAGAAGGTGCATAAAATCTATTTTATCCCCCCTCTCCCCCCCAGCAGTAAACCAAGACTGTAAACAGATGACATATATGAGAAAGTATGTGAAAACAGATTTGATTCACTGTGGGAATGGATAAAACATATTTTATGCACCTTCTAAGTGGACTATCTCATTTTTTTTTCAAAATAACTTGGTCTACTATGGTTGTGAGCCCCTCATATATCCTACTTTTGTTTGATTATAACATTTACAGTCGGACCTCTATTTTACGAATTTCTCTGTTTTGCGAACTTTTACTTGGAACCAAGAACATTTTGCAAATTTCTTCGTAAAATAACCTCCAAATAGCGAAGTGCATTCTCCATTTAAAGAACTTTTCCTTGGGATCTAAATTTTTTTTCTTCCTATTTCTTAAAACATTACTGGACATTTCGAACTTATTCTTTCTTTTAACACATTCTATGATGATCAATGACCATGAACATGTCTTACCAGGCACCTAAGTCACCGGGAACAGTAAAATCGCTGTGATTCTTTGCTTTCCCTCCAAGAAGTGCAAACTTTCAATATCCCCTTTTAGCCCTCAATAGAGCTTCCCCGTGTCCTTAAACTATAGTTTCCCATTTTTTAGATTGTTGATCATGATCAATCGTATTGGTAATTTCAGTTCTTGTAGCTCAAAACTGTCAAGCGGAAGTGCTTGAGCATCAAAGAAAAAAAAAATTATTTTTGATGAGGTGGATAAAGGCGTGAAGAAAAATAATACTGCTTTAAAATATGGTATTCCTCCGAACAGTTTATCAAAGAATCTTTCAAAAATCGTAATTTTAAAGTAAAATAATTTTTTTTAAACTGAAAATACAATGAATTTCCAGACAATGTTTTGTTTTATTCTTATTTCCCTTGCAGATTTCTTTTTGGTGGATAAAATAAATAAAACAAATAGATATAATTTGTGAAAAAAAGTGTGAGTAATTACTTTTTTTAATTATATGCAGTATTTATGGACTTAAAATAAGTTTTATGTAGTTTAAAGTATTTTAAAAGGTGACTCTCTATTTAACGAATTTTCCATATAACGAATTTTTTTTATCGGGATTTAGCTACTTCGTTAAATAGAGATCCGACTGTATATACAGGAATTAATACACAGTAAAACGAATGCGCAGACAAACGTTTAATTCAAATAAATTTTCCCTTTAGATCTATATATTGGGTGATTGCAAAAGTTAGTGCCCGATTTCCGATTCATCGGCTTTCGAAGTGTATTCAAGTTGTTGTAAATGGCGACAAGCAGTCCAATTGTCGACATTTAATCTCTCAGCAATCTCTTCCGTAGTAATCCGTGGATTATTATTCACTAAATCACGGATTAAGTCGCTGTCCATACCAGAAGGTCACCCAGAGCGAATTTAATCGCTCAGATTGGAAAGTACCATTTCGAAATCGACAAAATCGCTTTTTAACTGTCCTAAGAGCGGGAGCACGATCTAAATAAACGTCTAGAATACTTTTTGTAGCACTTTCAAAACTATTACTCCTATTTTAAACTCATATAACATAACATGACGGAAATGTAACTTTTCATTTTCCATTTTGAATGTTAAACTTGCACACAAATTACTTTGAAAATATTTTTTTGACGTTATGTTCACTCACAACACATATAGTTAACTGTCAGTTAATAACATGGTTATAAAAATAATAATAATAATATCAGCACAGTCAAAGTCAAAATTGCAAGTTTCTGCCATCTATGAAGTAGACGAACTTTTGCAGTCTCCCAATATATAATCTTTAATTTGAAAATTTACTAAGATTACTTTATTTGAGAAAATTTAATTTTTATTCTGCAATTGATTGTAGATTTATTGTTTGAAAATTTGAAAAATATTTTATTGCTTGAAAGCTATTAAAATAACAGAAATTCAAGTGAACAATTCTCCGAAAAATACCCTTTTTAATTGTGAACTTTACATGTCTTTCAATTGCATTGAATTCTAAACTTCTTCAAGAATGTTTAGGAAAAATTGAAAGTTTTCCTTTTTCTAAATAAATAATATATTTCTTTTCTTTTCAGACCTCGTCCTCACATTGATGACGACGAAGATATTAAGAAAGCTGAAAAGCGTTTGAAAATTTTCAGCAATGAATTAGCCATCGATACGTAAGTTGCATGTAGAATACTTTGTTAATTTCTCTGTTAAGAAGTTTTATATGTTCAAATCTTTAAATCTGTTCAAACACAGGATGTCCAAAAAAGTTTTTAAAAAACTTTAACTTTTTACCTGTTGGAAAAATAGAGTTGCAAAAAGTGAAAAAAAAACAGCTTTATTCCCGGGAATGGGAATAAACAGGGTTTTTTTGGCAAGGAAATTAAAAATTTCCCGGGAGTTTTCAGAAAGTTTCAAAGACGCCACACAAAACAGTTTTTGAAAATTTCGAAATTTAAAATTGTGCAGCAGCAAAAATGGTCTAAAATTACGATTAATGTTATATAGTTGATATATAAGTTTGGATAAATAGAAGCTTGGAATTTTGCATGGTGGTTACTTTTAAAGTGTAAATGCTCGCTAAGAACGTTTTCTGGAGAAAAAAAATTGGCATTTCAAATGAAAAATAAAATAAGCGGAAGATCTTTAAAATACAATCTAAATTATATATATATATATATACATTTTTTTTGAGTTAATTTTACATTTTCTCATTAATTTAAGTCTCATGTTCACCTAATACAGTATCACAACGAAGTTTACTCAAAATGTGGCTTAATCAGTAATTTTTAAATTATCTGTTGCAGTATTATTTTCTGTAATAAAAATCGGCATACAAATACGACTTCCTCATTTCGACAATTATGAGTGCAAAGCCGCGAGTTTCGCTAGTACATTATAAATTGCAGGAAAAATGCTGTTTTGTTTTATGTTTTGCATTCATAAGTTTTTTATTGCGTAACAATATTTCAATATTAAATCTACATAGTCATTTCTTATTATTTCTGAGTCAAGACATAATTTTTAATGTATTTAGATATTCTTGAATTTTTTATGTTTCTTTATAACATACAAATTGCTTTTCAGATTCATGTTCGATAGTGCTTCTTATGATAATGAAGTTGAAGCGGCCTTGCTGCGAATGAAAAGATCGCCTGCAGTTTGCCGTCGTGCAATAAAATGGTTTCAAACTGAACTGAAAGCCAAACGTCAAAGGGCATGGGAAAAGCTCATGACAGACAAAAACATCGATTTGTCAAGCGCCATGCCTTTCCTGATTAAAGTCGACGAAACCGACGACGCTACCTGGCAGACTCTTGAAAATAGAGCCAAGGATTATGTAGATGAGTGGATAAGAAGAGTTAACTTCACTATCCTAGAAATGTTCATTTTCAGACATAAAGCGTAAGCATTCCTTATTTTTATCGAATTTTAATAATAATTTTTAGATTGTTATAAAAAATTATAACAATATACTATTTAGAAACTCATCATAAAACATTCGAACTTGTTTTTGTTAGTTTGCTAATTCGGGATTTTCATTAACTAAAAGATATTTCTCTTACACGATTTTCATAATTTTTATTAAAGAGTTTTAAGAATAGGACAATTTTATTTATATTCCCTTTGTGAAAGCAAGAATGTTTCTGAGAGCAAGTTAAGGATAAGATGGAAACAGTTTGAAACAGTTGCCGCGGATAAAAAAATCCCTATTTACTTTCACCTTTACGAGGGTCCAAATTTTTATAAAATATGCCTCTGCACAATCCTTAGTGCAATGTAGTTGAAATACTGCGTACCACGAAATAAAGGGCTATATAGTTGTAATTCGTTAAAAGTATAAATTTTGGTTTTATTATCTTTGTTCTATCCCTGAGTAATTCTAAAATTTAAAGTATTTAAATAGAACTGGCAAAGAAGACGAGATTTTAAAAGCAGCATTGAAAACAAAAATTTTGGCTTCACCATCACCTTCTTTTTTTCCTTACATAAAACACCTTTTAGGATTCCGTACTTAAAAAGTAAAAATCCCTGCCGGCCCGGCCTACAGGCGAAGGTAGATTTCGAAGTTAAGTATACTAATTTCACCAACAAAAACTAAATCATGATTAGAGATAAACCCACTTTAACAATTTTATCTGGACGCTTTTGAAGTGTTTTTATTTCATTTTATATAATAGCTGGTTTTATCAGAATCATGTTAAAGCGGTATTCAAAAAATACTTTTCCATGCTCAACAACTCAAAATTTTCTGGCACATTTTCAGATTCATTTTTAATAGAAAAAATATGAAACTTGCTGACGTGATTTTTGAAGAGATTTGTAAGCGACCTGTGTTTTTATTTTTCGTTCAATTAATTACAACTTGATTTATAAACAATTATTTTCTCAGTAGGATAATATTTTTCGTTTCTAACACAATCGCTTCGGGAAATTCTGTTCAAAATGCCCACTTCAACATCATTTTTTGAAATATACTCTGACTCTATCAAAAATTCGATCATTACGGTACATTATATAGTTTCGGAATAAGAGAATCCACCAATTGGATGCGTTTGAGAGCAAAAATGAATTTAAAAATGAGTAAGAAAATAAGCAGTTTGGATTTGAATACACCCTTAATAAGATGCTTTTTTTTCTTCAACCGCTATGTATTTTTAATTTGTTTTTGCTGTAAGAATTGATCCTATCAAAAACTTGTCTACATAAATGTTGTAGACAATATTAAGAAGATATATGATAAATTCATGGGGATTTTTTATCTTGTGAATTGACGGAGTTATGGATTTTTTTCTTCTTCAATCCCCCCTTTTTGATTTCGTTTTTAATTTTCTTGCGGTACGAATTGGTCTTATCAAAAACTTGTGACTATAAAAGTTGTTGATAATATTAAGGAAATTTATAATAAAATTAATTGGATTTGATATCTTGAGAATTGAAGGTTATGAATTTTTTTCTCCCAAAAACCCTATTTTTTGCGCCCCTTGAGCCCATTTTTAATTTTATCAAAAATCTGTGATACATAAATTTTTGGTCCTATATTTAAAAGTAATAAAAACTTTAAACTGATTTGATATGTACAAAAATTAAGAAGTTATGGGGGTTTTCGGTTTTCACAAAACCCCTCCCTATTTCTATCCCCTTGGTCCGATTTTACCCATTAACAAACTTGACCGAGATTTTATGCCCCTTGATTTTATGTATCAGTTTGGAAGAGATTTGTGCAGAATTGTGGAAGTTATCGTGTCCAGAAGAAAGTGATATATATATATATATATATATATAACGAAACAAATTAATGGGTTAAGTCGAACAATCACGTCGTGCTTTTTACGACATATTACTGGATTAGTACCTCAATTTATTCAGTCCTTGGTGAGGTCGTATAGCAGTCGTACCACTTAGTGCAAGCATCGCTATTGAAGGTGTCAACACTGTGGAAATTTAGCAACTGTGGAGCGATGATACGATTGGTAAAGTCCAATCAAACACTCATTTATTCATGATGAAGACAAGACAGATTAGGCCGTATGAGTGGTGAAAAAAGGCTTATCAAGAATTCTGGTGTTTTCCCAATTAAAACATGGAAACGTAGTCAAAGGAAACTGTTTATTCCATCAGAACATACCAACATTAGACAATTCCCACGGGACGAGAAATCAGAGCCATCCCGCTTGAGCATGAACTAGTTATTCATGCGAAAGAGATGTTAAATAACAAATTAATATTCTACGCGACTTAGGTCACCAGGTAAAAGATTAGGGAAACAATCAAACAGCACAAAAAATCTACTTTTGTTCTCATGCTCGAGGTATTTATTGGAATGCGCGGAGGAAATCCGATTGAACTGGAAACTTCAGGCTAACCAAACAAATTCACGAACGAGACTCGAAGTGAACCTGCTATCCGTCACTCAGCCAATGGATAGGGATCGAGAAACGTCACAGAAAAGAATCCCGGCGCTGCTAATGGAAGACTTTCGATGTGAAAAAGCTGTCGCCCAGCTAGCGGGAAAATGAGATGAAATAGAATAAAAATGCAAAAATGGCTTTTATAAACATTCGAAAAATAAATAACTGCGTTCAGAACTTTGCAGTTTGGTATAAGAAAAAATTAATGAAGGGATTAAAAGTTTAGATTACGTTTTTGAATAAAACTATTATTAAGATACGCGTTTTAAACTTATAGGAATTTAACTAGAAAAAAATAATAGAGCGTATTACAAAAAAAAAGGAAATAATGAATATGCCGGCAATTTAGAATAATTTAAATGAATAGTAAACGTAAAATTTTTTTATAACATATATATATATATATATATATATACATATAGATAGATAGATAGATAGATAAAGTTTTTTACTGAGGGTGGTTTTGGGTTCTAGGGGCCATGATTGTTTTAATTTTAGATATCATATTTTCTGAAGTATCGTGGAAAATGTAATGCAAAAATGCCCTCCTGTGTTTCCGAATCTACTGAAACTAAAATTATGAAAGAATTAGGGGTAGTAGAAGTTAATTTAAACATTTCAGGAAAATTATAGTAATTACCCTAAGATCACATAGACCTAGAGAAAATCTTATTTTTCCGTTACACACAAATATCACTTTGAGAACGCTCGAGGTACCTATCGTAGCAGAAGTATAAAAGGATGTTTGATAATGATTAAAAAAAATTATAGGTAATTAACCGATGTATTAACCCTTAAAGATACGAACGGTTTGGGCTTACATAAAGACACGGGCAGTGTACTCTATGCGCCATCGGCTTTTAAAGCCTAGATAGATGTCGTGGTATACCAATTTATACTTTTCTAGTACACATAGTCTCTCTCGATTCGCCACCTGTGTCTTTAAATGTTAATTAAGACCCTATCCCTATCTGGAAAATGCGGCATGGACTAAGCCGGTGTTACAACTTTGCGACCTCCTTTCGAAGCACGCGGAGCCCAATGCCAAGTTTAAACTTTGAACAAGAGCTATACTGTGAAAAGAAAGGATTATTACTACGCTGAATTTAGTTTTATGAAATGCCAAATAAAGTTTAAATAGGCAATACTTTTATTGTGAGTACCGAATTAAGTTTATCACAAATGGATTACGATAAGATTAAAAAAGAGTTGAACAGAATAGTAATATTTGATACTATTTAGGATTCATATCTCTTTGAACTTTTATGGCATACCCATTCATACTTTTCAAGTATATACAGCTATACCCAACCCTACCTTGTATAGTTTTTTACAAAGTCTTATTATTCTTTTAGCAAAACTTTTTTGTAATATTACAGTTACTCTATTGCACGGAACCCTCTGTGCGCAAGTAATACTCACATGACTGATTATTTTATAAATGTTTTTAAAAGAGATATTAATATTATTTTATTTTTATTTATTGCGTCTTAATGTAAAAGACTGATAATACACAAATTTGTGCTTGAATATAAATCATGTAGAAAATTATTCAAATAACGATGTTCTTTTAAAGAGAGCCTACCCAGAAAATATTATACAGTAGAGCGTCGATTATCGGAACTACAATTAACCGAGCTTCCAATTATTCGAACAACCTTTTTCTCCCAAAAAAATTTTTACCGAACTCCCAATTATCCATTGGGTTGGAATAAAATTTTAAACAAAGAAAAAACTGATAGTGGATCGGAAAATGAGGAATGCAAAACAATAAATGAGATGGGAAGAATCCTAAGCTATGAAGAAAATGAAATTAACGAGTGGTTGAATACTGAAGTATATGACGCTGGATATCAGATTTTAAAAGATGATGAGCTTGTGTATGAGATTCATGATGAAAAAGAAATTGCAGAAAATGAAAACGAATGCTCTGAAAATAACCCAGGTCTATTACATAACGAAGCCTTTGAATATTTGGAAACAACTATGAAATGGCTCGAACGGCAGAAGAATGTTGATCCTATTCAACTAACGTATTTAAGAAGAATTAGAGATATGGCAGCATTGAAAAGAATATCTTCGTTGAAGCAAGCAACAATCAAAAGCTTTTTTGCTTAAATTATAATCTCTGAGAGTTCAGAAAATGATAAAAATAGAAAAAAAAATTAATGATAAAAATGTAAAAATATTTTTAAACATGACAGCACTAACTGATGCTGCCAGTCCTAAGCTTAGATAACGTGTGAAGGTTACAGTCAGAAAAATCCCTTAAATTGTCTGTCCATTTATCCAAACTAGGGTCGGTCCCGACTTGTTCGCTTAATCGGCGCTCTACTGTATATGTGGTTGGCAGAAATTATTATCGTTGGTCTCATTAAGTGTTATCGCTAGGGGCAATCGGGACAACTACACTTGCCTATGACTATGTCCCAGATAGGTCTTTTTTGTGTTATTCACAACTTTCTGCATATATTATCTCTTCTCACGGAGCTTTTCCCAGCTATTTATATAAAATGGGAAAACGTCCCAACGGTAAGTGTAACTGTGGAAACGTTGGCGATGCTAAATACCATCTTTTTGGAAGATGTCCGCTAATGCCTGCTTCTTTTCAATTTATACTTAACAGAACTCTTTCTTGGAAATTGCAAAATGTCTTGTTCTCTAAATCAAGTTATCCCAAACTAAGACTGATTTATAACGAATTTAATAAACTATACTCTTTTATTAAGTACAAGTTCTGACTTTTTCACACATACTCTACGTTGGGCTCGCGGACTCTTGCTTGACTTTGTATGACTTTGCCAATTCAGGATTGTTCTAGTTTGCTGTATTTCCATCTGTTTTTATGACTTATTTGAAATTTTAACTCATATGTCTTTCACTGTAAATGACTCTAATTTTTGTACATTAGCTTTCACAGATGTTTTTTTTTCTCTTTTTTTTTTCCCAGTATTATTATTCATGTGTCATATCCTGGCTGTGGACTCGATGTGTGGTCCGATGGGGGAGGGGTTTTTCCCTTTGCCTATTTGGTTGGCACCCAGGCTTAGTGTTTCTGTCCCTTTCTGTTTCTGGCTATGACTATAGTTTTTAGGGGGATGTCAAAGCGCTACAAATGCCTTCATGAATGGGTTCTCATGCAATGAAAGTACTCTCATTAAATAAAACTGGAACGAAAATCGAAAAAGTACAAAATAACACAATTACACATCAGCCTGAGCTATCCTAGACTCTCAAAAATAAATATGTATCTTTGAAAAATTGTGGTTGAAATTGATAGAAAAAAAAAATCCTACAAAATACGGAAATAGCACTGGCGTCACTAATTTTGTAATTTAACGAAATTTTATTTTACAATGTATTTATTTAGATTATATATACAAGTTCTGTGCATAAATTGTGCATACGATTTTAGGACTTCAGAACAACTTTAACAGACAAATAGCATGTAGTAAATATAATTTCAGACGATCCCATTTCCTGCAATTTAAGGTTACACTATTTTGTGGTCTTAAAACAAATCTTCTTGAAAGGGAACAAAAACGCCAACCACATGAGTTTGTTCTTCCTGCAAATTTGTTTTGCGACCATAAAAATACCCAATTCAAAATTTACAAACCAAACTATAAGGTTATGTACTATGTACACAAAATCCATCGTTTTTGTACATTACACAAATATATGTGTACTCATGTGCAATGCACACGTTAAACTGTGTATTTCAGAGTTACCTGATGACTTTTTACCCACTTAAGCTGTTAATGTGTTATCATCAAAATACACAGAACAATGTGTATTTTGAAATTGACACACCAGGCGTGTATTTCGCAAGTGTTTTTTCTTAAAACGATTCAAGATTTTATTTTATTTCCTTTAAATGGATAATCAAATGAGTTTTCAATAAAGATTATTTTAATCTAAGTTAAAATGAAAAAGCAAAATTTAGCATTAAATAAATATTATAGACACAATAAGCATATTTTGTTCTTATAATAATAATTTTGATCATTTGATAAGATTTTGATAAATAACATTACATTTGAACGACAAAGATATTCTTTAGTTTCATTTCAAAACTATAAATGCAAGCTTTTTATGAATATATTTTAAAATTTTTTTGTTCTCAGTCGATGTATTTTAATGGTTTTACATACTATTATATTTTACACCAAAATTCTATGGGAAAAATTTTAATTCACTGACTTTTTATACAAAAAGTAAATTCTTATAGCTAAAAAATTCGTTTTATAAAAATGACAAAGCACGAAAATTTCCTTTTTTAATGAGTATAATCTTTATATATTTTAGAAACTTTCTGTTCAGACTTATCTTTTCATTTTAAGTATCAAACTTCTGTCAGAAAAAAAAAGAAAAATTCTCTAGCATTTTATCACAAAGTGACCTCCTTTATTTAAAAATGAATATCGTTTTATACGAGAAAAGTTTTTCCGAAATGCCGTTTAGCTCCGAAATTTTTTTCAATTTTTCATATAATCGATTTAGAAAATGCTATAACGCGAAAAGCGCTTTTCACTTTTGCATTACAACCAAATAAAGGTTTTCAATAACTTGTTAACACTTTCCAATAAAGTTGAAAAGTGTTTATGCATTCGGTTTGTCTGGACGTCTGGCCACGCTCTAACTCCCGTAAATATACTCGGATTTTCATGCAATTGATAAAGGTTATTTAGGGGCACCAAAGCATGTTTGGTATTGTACATGTAGTATGTAGGTTTAATTGTTCATTTACAGGGACACTCAAAAGTATTCCATTACATTATGGTATATGGGGGAAAATCGTTTGCAGAGTATTTTAATGATATTACGCCATTTCAAATGTATTGAAACTGATATAAATCAGTGAATTTTACTACGATCACGTTAGAACAGGGCATTCATAGCATTTTTTATTCATTTACAGGGACTCGCAAAAGCAATCAGTTACACCACTGTCTTTGAAGAATAATTGCTAGAGTGTACGGTTTAAAATTCGCTTTTAAATTTAATTAATTTTTTACATGTTACTCGTTATATATAATATTTATACCTTATATACAGAGCGGCACAAAAGTATTGACGTACCATTCTCCTTATTAAAGGAAATTTCTGAAGGGGAATTTTCAACTGAAGTATATGTATTTCTTAAATGAACTAAATTTTGGCATGAATGTAGTTAATAGATACAGATCTATATATCATATACAGGGCTGTTCAAAGAATTCGGATAATTTTCTGACTGTAGATGGGAACAGCTGAAATTTGTTTTTGAAATGTGTAATACGTTTAAATATGGTTGAATTAGACAGACATAATATTTTAATTTTTTAAACGGTACAGTTACAATATTCTGAATGTGTTGGAAAGTGTTTCATAATCTATGCTTGGCGCATGATTTTTTATTTCTTGTTTTTAATTATATCTTAATTTTTGTTAGGTTGTCTTTATCTAAAAAGATCAAGAATGCGCTCTTCAGAAAGAAGAAATAACATCGTTTAACATCAAGCCGCTCCTTTTTGATTGTGATTCTTTTTTCCTCGTGTAGACTTGTAGATGCTTTAACATCATCGCATCGAAATCCCGAAACTTGTGTCTTATTTTACCCGAATGTGACTTTTGTTTTTACCTGATATGTGACTTTGCTTAATTGTCATTTTGACATCTCTTGTGTATGCTCCTTCCTTTACCTTCGACTGCTCCTTTTTGTGCCATCGCCTTCCTCACCAGCCACTTTTTTCCATCATCTCCATGTTCTGCTTCTCCACAATTTTGAATAAAATATTTACCACCGTGAATGGGTCTGTTTTCATTACATTGTTTCATTTAAAAAGTTACCTATTTTGTGTTTTGAATTGTTTTCATTTAATATTTAGGGAAATTTACAATATTCTTGTACCGAAAAATCACACTTTAGCACTAAATTAATGTAATACATGTTATACAATTAATCCTCTCCAAGGTGTATCGCTTTTAGATGCGTCCTAATTATATAAATACGTAGCACCTATAGTCGTCATCTTGTCCGTCCTTCTGTCCGCATATAACAGTGTAAAAACTACCCAAACGAATGTTTTGAAATTTAATAAACATAATCGTTGTAGAGTTTTGCCCTGTCATTTCAAGTTTTATGAAAACGGAATCAAAATTTAAAAAGATATTAATAAAAGTTGTCTTCAATCTATTAAATCCTGTCATACATAATTAATTCATTGATATCCCATGTCGTGTAATGAATCTAGGTTGCCATGGAGATGGCGTCCTATTTAAGATGGAATCCTATTATTTTCGTATTACTGAATTTAAAATACATAATCTTAATAAATTTTGTGTTCATGCATTTTTGCACAAGAGTGCAACAGCTATTGCGCCAAGATCTGAATTTTTATGAAACTAGTTGTAGTATGAACGCACCTCATTTTCCACGTTTGATGTACAATTTTAGACTTTTTTGAAGTAGAAATATTCACCTTATTTAATGGCAGATAAAATGATGCAAGAATAAAGCCAATTACACTATTTTAAAAAAATTGGTAGATAAAAAAAAAAGTACCCTACACTGCCCGTGATGGTCACGGTCTCGAGATTTAAGGGGTTAATGTAATAAATGCTATTATACAATTAGTCCAGCACCGCGGTTCCCAAACTTTAACCCTTTATCTACTGACGGTACTTATAAATACCATTAAAGTAATTTGTTATCAAATTCATTTAATAAATCAATTAGTTGTAATACAGTTTAGAATGAGTTATAGATATATTACTTTATCTTGTTCCATAAACATTATTGGTTATACAAAACAAAAATATTTTTTAAATGATTTTTTTTTTTCGCCTTTGCGTCGTTTCAGCTTTCTCTGCGTTGGGGGGGGGGGGGATTTTCAATTTGGAAATATTTCTATATTTCTATTGTAAGAACATTATATTTTTACATTTCCTAATTCTACAAATTGCTAAGAAAAATATTTAAAATAAAAGATTTGAGTGGAGTTATAAATATTGCATAAAATCCCTATAGATTCAAATTTTAATTAATCCTTCTAAATCCTTCAATCCTTCTAAAATTTATTAAATGATTATGTAAATCTTCTAATGTAGTTTAAACAATTCATGAAAAATTCTTTAGAAGATAAAATTTTCATGAATTCATAATTAAGTACATAAAGGGTTAACGTTATTTGGCTGCACCTTAACCCCTCTAGGGCGTATGGTTTTTATATTTTACTAGCAGAATATTTTAGTTTTAAACTTTGCCTTGTCTAATCGTAGAATTCTTAGATTAAATAAATGGAGAAATACTATGCGGAATTAAAGTCATTAAAAATTAAAATGTCATGAAATGACGCCCGTCCTAAAGGGTTAAAGTTTTAATCCCCCCCCCCCCAATCTACCATACATGTAGGTTTAGCCTTATGATGTATAATTTATCCGAAGAAAGTGATGAACTTTGGTACAAAACATACACACGGGAACAGATATAGTTTATGCTATAGTGAAAGTGGAGAATTAAAACTTTTTACTAATTGAAAAAGAAATATGTTTATTAGTTATTGTATTAAACTAATAACTAATTCACTAAATATTTCAATATAATATAAGTCTTTCCAGCTTTTCTATAGTAATTTGATATTGTTCGTGTGTTAGAAAAGCTTAAAGATATTTTAATCTAATGCGGATGAATTCTTACCAAGCAACTACAACCACAATCAAACTACAGTTTAAGTTACAGTTGAAGTGAGTTCCTATTTAACGAGAATCTTGTTTGGTATACAGTAAAACCTCCCTAAAGCGACCACGTTCCGTTCCAATAAAAATTAGTCGCTCCGAGACGTGGTCTCTTAATGGAGATCATGTTTAAATCTAGATTTTAATTGTTGAAAAAAAGGTAACAATTAATGTTACTAAAATTTATTTTTCACATTAGTAAAAAATAGGAAAATTTAAGTATCAAAACAAAAGTTAATTACATAAGTCAATTACTGCAGAGTTTAAAAAATGAATACATTGACGTTTGCTTTGATTTTACGGCTTTATCTTTCATACCTTTTATTTCCAAGTCCTTTCGATGTTCAGTAAATAAATGCAATTTTTTTTAGACGGGAACAAATAATGACGATTTCATTAATTTATCTATTTTTTTTCATAGTTTCCTGACGGAATACGGCAGGGGAGTTTATTGACCGTCATTCTTAATTGCTCATCAGAGTTAAATTCATTGCTTAAAAACGCGCAAAGAGGTTTAAACACTTAAACGTTAGAGGAATAAATAAAAATTCTAAACTTAGTTTAAAAGTTTGATGAATAATGCGCTTCCTGCAATTATTTTTCTAATAAAACCTTCTTCAAGTGACCAGGAAAAAACGGAATTTGTTTCATTTTTTTAATGAAATGGGTCGCTTATGGAGGGAGTTCAACTGGGATGGTCTCTGAATGGAGGTAAAATTAGTATTGAGCCTATGGGAATAAATTTCGTTCTATGAAAAATATGGTCGTTCAGGGAGGTGGTTGCACAGGTAGGTTTCACTGTATAATATAACTACGCACGAAAATACACGATGACCTCTTTCGGAATATATACGATTTCTAAAAAAGGTTCTTTATCTTCAGAAACTACTATATTTTCGAGGTTTAACATTAAAAGGACCGTGAGGTATAATTTTGACCCCTACCATAGGAATATATTTCGGTCGAACCAGAAACTTCTTTAAAAAATAAGTTTAAAAGATACAAAGAAGAAAAAAGTTAAATAAGTTAAACAGTTTTAAATAAGTATTCTGGTGTAAAATATTTTAATAAAACTTGAGTAAAATTTTCGGCATTTCCAGTGTTAAAGAAGCATTTATAAAAACAAAGTTTTGTTTGCTGCCACTGACTTTCTGAAAGGTTTCAGAGAAGTTTTTATAGTGTATTAAACACTTCTTTTCACACCGGAATAGGGGTTGCTAGTTTGGACTTCATTTTTATTCAGAAGATACGAAATCACACCAGAAATTAAAAATAGTACTTTTAGTTTTTTGTAATGACGGACATTTCGCGATTACTTTAAGTAAAAATTCTTCTTTCGAAGTTTCCGGTGTGAATTTGAAATTTCAAAATAAAACTGGAGGCCAAACTGGCAATCGGAATATCGCATTTTAAGATCCTATCAAATCTCAATTAAAAAATTTTAAGTGTGTGATTGAATTTCTGAATGCAAAAATAATAAAATAATATTAATTTTAATGTTAATGTTAATGCTATTAACACTAGAACCGCCGGAAAAAAACGTATACCTATAACCGCCAAAGCGGTCATTTTGACCGATGTGGATTATCATGCTCAACTATTGTTTACTTGCAATTTTGTATTCTTAGTATTGTTCATTACTATTATTACCATCATTGCCCATATAATAATATATCTTTCATAATTTTTATTATATTTTTTTATGTTTTGTTGTGTTATGATTATATTATATTGAAATATATATATATATACTATTTATTTTTTTTATTTTAAGAATATTTTTATGGTAAAAAATATTTTTCATGAGAAATCGAAATTGTCTAAAACAAGAATAAACTTGGTGAAAACAAACATTTATATTTATCCCCTGAGCAATACAATATTCAGGTGGAGAGTGGTCAGCGAAAAACACAGTCAAAAAAGAAGAAACTGCCAGTATCTTCTTCCACAAAATACTAGGAATAATATAAAGGGATTAAGGAAAGCTGATTTCTCTTTAACAAAATACTGGTATTTAACACTTTTTTTTACCGTGTTTTTCAGAATTGATGCCTGCTGGATCAAGAAAATTATAAAACACTTTTAGAGGTCGTCGTCTAGAACTAGCTTTTGTAGAATACTTCCGTGCTATCTGGTCGAGCACGTCGACGCCAAATTTTGTAGAATTATAGAACTTTAACCGTTTTTGATACGTGTTTATCACCAATTTCAAATGCAATTGATGGATGTCGGGAACTTAGAATTAAAATACATTCATTTTTCTTTCCTTGATAAATTCAACGTAATATCATCTTTTGGAAGAATTTGGCTACAGTACAAAGACTTTTTTTCAGATTTTATGGCCTGTGGAATTTTGTTTTTCGTCCGCAATTGACTGTGCCAACAATGCTTGTTTTTAATTACTTCAGATTTTCTGCAAGGGGCAGTGAAGTAAGGAAGTTATCTGTGGTAATGTTGTAACATTTGTTGAATTATGGTTGTATGAAGTATGGACTGTTGCGACATGTACTAGATAAAATTTGCATTAAAATTGACGGCGGTCATTTTGACCGTTTCGGCGGCTCTAGGTATACTACTGCAATACTTCATAAATTTTGCCTGAATGGAAAATTTATCACTGGCATATCATAGCTTTTCAGATTATAGGAAAAGTCACGGAAACTGAAAGTTATACTCTTAACAGAAACAAATTGGAACGGGATGAAAGTTTCGAAACGGTCAAAATGACCGCCTTGGCAGTTCTAGTGTTATCTCATCATGTTTATCTAGCTAACATATTTCTTGAACATGAAATTGTTTACTTGAGAATGGATAGCATCCGAAAAACTTGGTATTCTAGCTCGCGAAAACTGTCTAACACACGATATAAACTACTATTCGGAAACGTTTCCGAAAATCTGTGGGAAAAGCTTTAAAACTAATTTATTAATGCATAATTAAGTTCTAAAAATATTAAAATGTATTGTCATCAGGAACACACCTGTGTATATCATTATTATAATTCTAGCCCAGGGATGGCGAACCTATGGCACGCGCGCCGAACTCGGCACGTACAAAAACTTCTCTGGCACACAAAAAAACTTATAGATCGTATTCAGTTTATGGAGAACAATCCACTTTGTTTATTTTTTGCAAAAAGTATAGTTTTGTGTAACAGCTATATAATTTACTTTAAAATAATCCGTTACTTTAGAATGAATTAAGGTATTATAAATCTTAACGAAAGCGTCTTGTACTGTCATTTTCTCGCTAAACCATTCAACGTGTGGTGTTTTACAAATCATTTTACTTCTCTATCAATTTTCAAAGGTTTTATTTTTGAAAATTGAATTTTAAGGGATAGTTTGCACAGTAATATAACTAATTGACACGCTTCTACTTCAGATTAGGTTTGATTTTATTTAGGTTTAGGGCTTTAAAAGTTTCTTTAGATTTTAATATATTTAGGATTTAATTTTGAAAATTGAATTTTAACTGTTATTGTAAATAATTATGTATCTATTGAACCTGCTTCTACCTGAAGAAGTAAAAATGATCTGATTCGGAAGTATAGAATAAAAGAAAAACTCATTTATAGATTATTAATACGGAATTCGATGCGACATGGCTATATTATTGGTTAAAATGTTTCTGGCACATTAGAATGTTGGTACATAATAATTTTTAAATTTTTGGCACACATACTCAAAAAGGTTCGCCATCCCTGTTCTAGCCTATCAAGAAGTGATTGAATAATCGAATACAAAATTTCATCTTTACATACAAAAACCAAGCTATGTTATATAAAAGAGTGTAAAAATCAATTGCTTTGGCTTTGAATTAATATGGGTCTCTATTGGGGTTAACAAGTAATAATCAAAACAGATTTCTTAAATAAAGTTCCTTTGGGGCACTGCGCATGTGGACAAAATTTAACGACGTTAACTCCTCTTATTGACGAGTGGATCATTTTCAAAATTTAACCATGATTTGGAATAACAAAATCAAATTTTTAGAAATAATCAGAAAGTTTAAATTTTTTGTAAATAATTACATTACCTCATAAACATTAATATACAAGCATCAGCAGCGACCAAATTACTAATTTAACATTTTAAAGCAATTTTTTTTTAATTTTAATGAACATGGTAATGACATAAGTGAGCACGGTAATGACAAATTCAGCAAAATATTTTTATTTTCCCCAGGCATAAATGGCAGCCATTATATCTTCTGGCCCATACAATGATCATTTCATCATCATTTCATCAAATGATCACTATTTCTTATATAATAAAATTAGATTAAGAAATAAAAGTTTATTTAATTATCCATTAGAAGTGGGTACGGTAATGACGTACAAAAAAATACACACTAAAAAATTCAAAGTCTTTGCTTGTTTTATTGAAACTATAAAATTATTTGCTCTATTCACCTAAACCTGATAACAAGTTGACTTTTAAGGAGTATTTTTGCCTTGATAAAAAGGCATGTGCTGCCTTTCAAAAAAATTCCAGATGAACTTTTTGTCAGAAGCGTGGCAATGGCACTCTTTCTTTGGATACGGTTTAAAAAAATTATTAAGAATTATAGATAAGTTTAATTAATGAAAATAAATATTTTTTTTCAATTAGTAGCATCGTAATAAGTAAAAATGTATTAAAAAAATTATAACCATCTGTTTTAAATAGAACTTAGTCAAATCTTTACCTAATAAATTGCTTGTTGGGGCAAGCTACGGCAGGGTTGGTGAACCTTTTTATAGCCGAGTGCCATTTTTTCCCCAAAAAATATTTTATATAACCTTGACGTGCCAACTAATGAAAAAGTTTAGTGGATTAAAAAATCGTGAATAAAAATTAAGATTTTAAGAATTAAGATTTTTAAAACATTTGCAACATACATGAAGGTATTACACTATAATAATCATAAAAACAATTACATTTTAGAGATTATTTAAAAAAATATATTTTATTAAATTTGTTATTGCATCTTCGATGAAAAATAACTAATATACTTAATTAATTTCAACAGAATGCAAACTGAACTGGATTTTTCTGACAGATGATTTTTATTTGATTTTTCGTATAACTGATTTGCGGAAATAAATCGGAGAAAAAATTATTAAAAGGGCAAACGCCATTTTCTTTTAAATAGGTATGAAATTAATTTCCAAGTTGCTACAATTTTACCATTGGTATTTTTACTAAGACGGTAATTTACGGTATTTTAAAAATCCGCCATTAAAATTATTCAATTTCTAATTAATCGAATTTAGACAAGATCAAATCTTCTTTAGTAATCATATGTTCATCATAAGTTCGTGTCTTTTGTGCCATATCAACGTATACTGATTTAGAGCCACAATCAACACCGTGCCAAAATTATTCTTTCGAGTGCCACTTTTGGCACGCGTGCCATAGGTTCGCGGTCCCTGACCTACGGTAATAACATTTTGACTACAAAAGAATATATTTCTTATTTTTAAACTTTTTATAAATAATAATGTATCTGTAAATTACCATTAAAAAAACATGATAGTTAAAATGCAATAAATAATATTATGATATTTAACTATTTTTCTGTGCAAATGTGAAAGGACAGTAAAATACGACACTTTTTTAAAATCATCCTATTGCTATTCTGCTAACAGATTAGCAACAGCCTGTGAAGCAACCGGAATAGGCTTACTACTAGTCCTGGTTAGTACTTTGCCTGTGTTTGTGCTCTTATTGTTGGAAAAGTCGTTTTACAGTTTGAAAATAAATAATGGCAGGGCAGGGGATGGGATGAGCGAAGAAGATCCATTATGAATAGTGAAATAAACTATCATTAATGCATGTAAAAATGTGTTTTCTAAACAAGAAAATTAAAACTTTGATACAGTCAATATACATTAAAAAAAAAAAAAGATACACTTGCCTTTATTCGCAGATGCTTTTACGATAAAATCACACCAAAACTGACTCGGAATAATGTCTTCTTTTAGAATATAAATGCAATTTTTTCAAATAGAGGTCGTCTAGATATTAAACTTGCACAAATTCTGTTTTATTTTTAAGCCTTTATCTATTGACGGTACTTATAAGTACCATTAAAATAACTTGTTATAAAATTCATTTAATACATCGATTAGTTGTAATATAGTTTAGAATGAGTTAGAGATACTTTACTTTATCTTGTTCCAAAAGCATTATGGGTTACACAAAACAAAAATATTTTTAAAAGGATTGATTTCTTTTGCCTTTGCATCTTTTCAGCATTCTTGGTGTTATTAGGGGGGGGGGGTGTTTCAATTCGGAAATATGTCTATTGTAAGAACATTATATTTGCACATTTCCTAATTCTACAAAATACTAAGAAAAATATTTAAAATAAAAGATGTGAGAGGGGTTATAAATATTGTCCAAAATCTCTATAAATTCAAATTTAAATAATCCTTCTAAATCCTTCAAAAATCCTTCTAAAATTTATTAAATGATTATGTAAATCTTCTAATGTAGTTTAAACAATTCACAAAAAATGCTTTATAAGATAAAATTTTCATGAATTCATAATTCAGTACATAAAGGGTTAATGAGAACACTCACTTTTGACGGCATATTTGCATTCTTTGGATCCAATTAGTTCGGAAAAGTATATAGTTTATATAGTTTCTGTTAAATCTTCATGGAGTTAGAAATGGTCAAACTTAGAGGATGCTAATGATGAATTCACGTGACTAACTTTAATTTATATCTAACCGAAAAATCATCTCACTAAACATTTTGGTTTTGTGTGACTCATTGAATGAACTGAAATCTATTCTAGCACCCCACCCCCTTTTTTTTCAAAAACCTAATTTTAAATACAAAAATATTATTAATAAGTTCATATTAAAAAATAGGAATTATGACCTACATCGATATTTACATAAATAGAATAGCCATCGTTTAAAACATGGGTATGTAAGTTTACAGTTCATTCCAATAAGTAGTTTCTGATATATAGGAAAATTTTGAGTTTTGACGATTTAAAGAAGTGTTTCTCAACCAAACTAATGATTGGAATAATTTGTAAACTTGCACACCTATGTTTTTGACTATTGTGATTTGTTTTATGTGGGGAAAATTCATAATTGTTTATATGAATTTATTAAGTTTCATAATTAAAAATATGTATTTGAATAGAAATATGTCTGAAATATGCTTTATCCATTCATTTTATCTCATTTAAAAAAAATAAATTTCAGTTGAATGTTGTTTTTTATTTTTGGGGTGGGGGGTGGGTGGGGGAAGTTATAAATTAAACTTTGTCATATGGATTTAACATTAGCACCCTCAAGCTTAGAATCTTCAAACTCTACGACGATTTCATTAAAAGTACATAAACTATATCTTTTTCCAGGCTGCCTTGATTTAAAAGGAACCCTAATATGCTATTAAAAGTGGGTGTTACAATTTTAAAGACTAAATTTAGTTCTATTTTTAATATGTAGAAAACGGAATAATCCACATATGATTATTAAGAACTTCATACGAATTAACCTCTTCAGTTCCGAAGCTAAAATAATAATACAAATGCTTATTCATTGGTTTTTTCCAAACAAAATGACATCGTAAATGACAGAAAAAATATCTTTTCTGAAATTCATCCTTTAGGGGCTTAATAATTTAGGTTCAAAAATATGTGTCTAAAACTACCAACCCCATTAAAACACCAATTTAATAACCATTAACCTAAATATACTTATGAACATTTCTCACTTTCTTGTTCATACTGTCTTTTGGGCATTTTTAGGCATTTTGTAAACTCAGATGAAAATAACATTTATTTTATGTGGGAATCAGCTTAGATAATGCCATTTATTCGTTTACTTTGAACGCAAAAAACATTCAGCTATTAAGAAGTGAAGTGAAAATGTAAAAAAATCGGACATTTTAGTTTTTATAAGGGACAGAACAGAAGTCCCCGTATGGGGACCCAGGGACCGAAGAGGTTAAAGCTGTGCTTTTCCTTTATTTTTGCAAAATCTTTAATTAAAGCTCGAGTTATAGCCATCGTTCAGATTTTTTTTTCGTGTGTCGTGGCGGAGGGGGGCGGGGGCTCATCGGTAATATATTATTTTGTTGTCGTAAATTTTACGTAGTAATATTACCTTTATCGATATGATCCAGATCAACAAACAATAAAAGATCTAGATCAAGAACTCAATTACTTGCTTGCAAAACAGCTATTTTCATTCGATATCATGCAATGGCTGGAAATTCACCCGGAAATTAAAATTGACCATGAGTGAAATGACAGGTTGGATCTCAGAGAATAAAAAAGGCCATAATTGGATTGCCTGGAATAAAATTGGAAGCATTCGTTCGCTGCTTCCATTTTCTTTTCTTTTCTTCCCCCACGTTGCTCTTTCAATTTTCGTTATTTTTCTGGCAGCGCAATAAATATCAAACGTATTTTTAGATAAGTATGTTTATTACAGTTCTTTTTTTTTTTTTTTTTTTTTTTTTTGTAAAAAAGAAGTCTTCAGGGGGAAGAGGCGACATTACAAACTTTCGGCTTTCATGTAAGGATGCATATACAATTCTCCTAAACAAAGATCAACCACACAGTACATATACAATTCATCCACTATATAACGACCCTCCATTATAGTGGATTTCGCATTACATCTACCGATTAAAATAGTCCGATTATATGTAACATTCATTCACGTCGCATTCTCTTGACATTTAACTAGTAAAACCCGAGGCTTTACTCGCGTAATTGTTGAAAGATGCTAAGTGGTATTTGGCCCTACCAGTGGCTGAGAGGTTCTGCTCTCGAAGCTGGTAGACGAGAGGTGCTGGGTTCGAACCCAATCGCGCCCGTCGGCCTAACCGTTCGGAGTTTTCGTGGTTTTCTTCGAACCGTGGATTTCCATGCGTTAATACGGATTAGGTTCCCTTAGAAAGACCTCCACGGAAGGCACTCCCCCCAGGGCCCATATCCCTCGTGTAGATAATTGGCCGTCAGCAATCAACCCAACCCTAAGTGGTATTTGTGTGCCTTTTTATTTATCCATCATACGTATTATATGGTAAGTCTTGTAATCGTTTTAAAAATCGAAAAAAAAAATTAAGGATTTACACGTTTCAGACACTGGAGATTCCGATAAACATATTTTTAGAAAAAAAAAAATTGCCGTCCGTCTGTGTGTGTGTTTGTAAACGCTCTATCTCCCGAACAAATTGAGATAAAGATTTGAAATTTTGTGTGTTCCTAGTATGTAATAATGGGAAGAATCCTATTGAATATCAGAAACCTCGATTATCCGGAACTATTTTTTTCGGACTCTCGACATTTTCGTTCTGATAAAAGGTACATAAAAATTTTCGAAATTGTTTATTTTAAGGATTGAATATAAAAGATAATAAAAAAACATAAATTTTGCATAAAGAATGAAATCGATCGGATAAATAGTTGCCAAGATATTTGTAATGCTATTTTCCACACTCTTCTATTTTTCATGACCCTCTGTATTTCATTCAAACTTCAATTCAAAGATATATTTTAATTGGAAATGAGACGCTTCATCTAGCGCAGTAAACTGTTGGTTAATATGATTATCATTTTTGGAGTTATAATGATGTTTCTTTTACGCAATTCGGTACTACTCGATTAACCCGTCGATCAAAAAACCATCGCCAAACACGTTACACGTGTTTCTTACGTCATCAGGTTATTTTTAATTCGACGTTTTATTTGTATTTTTATTAATATTTTACTAATTTATTTGTTCTTTTGTTATTTAAAATAAAAATTATGTCAATTAGTATAATTTTGCGAGTAGTTTAGCGATTTATATAATTTGTCGAAATAGGTCGACGGGATAATGAAGTAGTACACACGATTCAGTAATAGAGCATTACTATGTATTCATAATATTTAAATATGCGTTTAAATTGTATTTTGGAATTGCAATGCATTTTATAAATAGTTTACACATGTTTTGTTTTCATATTTTATACAGGGTGCATACCTGCATAACTCCTTCAATTTTTTTTTATTTTTTTTTTTTTTACTGTTTAGGAGAAATAACAATGTTAGATATATGACAATTATTGACAGTGTGTGCGATCAATATTTACAGATGAGAGATTAAATGGAACTGGTGATTTTGAAAAGAATAATTAAAGCATATGTGATTACGGCATATAACACAATAAAACACAATGCAGAAATATACAGTCCTCCCCACTCGAGTACCAAGGTAACAGATAAACAAAGTTAAAAATTAATCCAAGTAAAGTAAATAAAGTAATAATAAATCTTAATAAGAGATAGAGAAATTTAACGACTAGAGTGGGGAGGGCCGTGATAAATAAACATTTCAAAAGTTTACCATGATAGATCTTACTAACCAGGTACACTAGATCCACAATGCACTTCAATTATGCATTTCGATGGTAGAACTCTATATCAAGATGGTGCACCACCTCATTGTGGTACCATCGTTCGTACTTCTTTGAATGACCATTTTCCAGGAAGATGGATTGGGCGAGGAAGTCCAATTCCTTGGCCACCCAGATCACCTGATATAAATAACGTCGCTGCACTTTTTCCTTTGGGAATTTGTAAAGGACAATGTTTAGAGGAGGAGAGTGTCGAACATTGATGACTTAAACGCCAGAATTACAACCGCAATAGCCTCTGTCGATGCCGACATGCTTGCCGCTACCTGGCGTGAAATTGACTATCGACTTGATATTCTGCGACGAATGAGGCACACGTGGAAGTTCATTGACAAGGGTCATGAAACTTTTTGAGTCTATCTAACCATTTATGTTATTAATTTTAATCTATCTTTATTATTTTATGAGTTATTAAACATATGATGGGTAAGTATTACGGTGGCCCACAACGACTAGTTTTTGTAAGAAAACTTTTTTAAAAAAATCTTAATTGTTGAAACACATTAAATACTTTGTTGAAATCATTGTTAATTTTTGAAATTTTTAGTAACATACGTTACTGTTCAAACAATGATCGATTTCAATTTATTGTTGAAATACATTGTTGAATTTATTGCTAAAACATTTTGTTATTTTTATTTTTAAGTAACATTGTTGGATGTGCTATTGTTCCAACAATGATAGATTTCAATTAAATTTCATTATTTTTAAAACCTTCTTGCTTGAAGTTTGCTAAGAGCTAACGTCAAACAATTTTCGTTTTAAAACATTTGATAATTGCTAAGGATTGTTACTTTTGATGTATGACATTGATAAAAATGAGTTTTAAAAGTTTTTTCAAGAAATTTGTGTAAGTATAGTATTTTTTTAACAAAGGAAATTTTTGCTGATTTCAGTTTTTTTTAATACACTTCACACCTGAAAGAAATTAATGTTAAGTTTCGAGATAAAATTATCTTCCATTTACTTTGGTTTGAAAGCATATCTTAAATCTAAAAGGTTAAAAATGGGAAATGGTTTCTGATTTTCAACCGAATTAAAGGATTTTAAATGCGAATTTTGAATTATTTTAAGTTCTTATATTTTGGAATTAAAAAAGTTAAAATAATAAAAGAAAAATTATATAAGCTATGAAGTTAAAAACTTCACGTGTAATATTTTTGATAAGCAAGTAAATATATGAAATATTGTAAAAATCCGCAGATGAGCTCGACAAGTTTGGTCCATAAAAAACGAAAGTATTATTTAAGATACATTACAGTGGGAATACTTACAGCTACAAACTTACATACAGCGCCATTCTGTGCCAATTTGGCCAGTTAGCAAAAAATATCCTAAATTTTGCATTTGATGATTTGTTTTTAGCGGTAATTTGGCAATTGTGTTTGGTTGCAGGCGCTCGTGTAAAAATATCTGTGCATAAACTATAAATGCAAGCATTACTGTATGTAACTAGACACCACATAGGTTACATTTCTTCCTTCTCTCTTTTTTAACACTTTCCAACAAAGTTGAAAAGTGTTTATGCATTCGGTTTGTCTGGCCTTTGTCCACTCTCTAACTACCGTAAATATGCTCGGATTTTCATGAAATTTATTAACCTCATTTAGGGTCGCCAAGGAATGTTTTGTATTGTATATGAAGTATGTGGGATTAATAGTTTATCAACAGGGGTACTCAAAAGCATTCCGTTACATTATAGTCAATGGGGGAAAATCGTTTGCAGTGTATTTTAATGGCATTACGCTATTTCAAATGTATTAAAATTATGATATAAATAACTGAATTTCACTACAAGATGATTAAAATACAATAGGACAATACAATATATACAGGGCTCATCAAAGAATTCGGATAATTTCCCGATTGTAGATGGGAACAGCAGAAATTGGGTTTTCAAATTTGTTATGCGTTTCCATAGGGTTGAATAAGACATAATATTTTAACTTATTAAACGGTGCAGTTTTTATCACTGTTCTGAATGCGTTGGAGTTTCATAATCTATGCTTGGCGCATGATTTTTTCTTTCTTATTTTATATCATGACGTAATTGTCTAATAACACAATTTCATGTCACCAAGATTCATCACGGACATGTTTTTGCTTTATAAAATAGGTTTATATCTGTAACAAAGAAAATAAGGAAATTTTACTTTGCTCAAATATTTGAATACGTTTTAATCATTTAATATATATATTAAATCGTTGTTAAATTTGCTTCTTACCTTTCATTTATAAATACATTTTCATCATCAAGTATACAGTATTTTTGTAACAATAAAGAGTTAGTTAAGAGTAAGTCAGTTAAGTTTTGATCTGGTGAAAAATTTTGCTTGAAGTTCACTAAGAGTTTAAAAAATGTTTTCTGCTTTATAAACGTTTCGTATTTTAATATATTTTAACTTTTTGATACCTAAGACATTTAAAAAATGAATTTTGAAAATTTCTCGCAGAAATTTATGGAATTACAGAATTTTGTTGCTGTTGTTGTTGCTTATTTGCTATTTTAAAAGAAAAAAGAAAAACATGTTTGCTTATTTCAATGCATTAAAAAAATACACCTAAGACTTAAAGGTGATAATTATATTTCATTTTATACTATGAGGGGCTCACAATCATAGTAGACCAAGTCCATTTTGGGAGTATAATGAGATAGTCCAATTAGAAGGTGCATAAAATCTATTTTATCCCCCCTCTCCCCCCCAGCAGTAAACCAAGACTGTAAACAGATGAAATATATGAGAAAGTATGTGAAAACAGATTTGATTCACTGTGGGAGTGGATAAAACATATTTTATGCACCTTCTAAGTGGACTATCTCATTTTTTTTTTTTCAAAATAACTTGGTCTACTATGGTTGTGAGCCCCTCATATATCCTACTTTTGTTTGATTATAACATTTACAGTCGGACCTCTATTTTACGAATTTCTCTGTTTTGCGAACTTTTACTTGGAACCAAGAACATTTTGCAAATTTCTTCGTAAAATAACCTCCAAATAGCGAAGTGCATTCTCCATTTAAAGAACTTTTCCTTGGGATCTAAATTTTTTTTCTTCCTATTTCTTAAAACATTACTGGACATTTCGAACTTATTCTTTCTTTTAACACATTCTATGATGATCAATGACCATGAACATGTCTTACCAGGCACCTAAGTCACCGGGAACAGTAAAATCGCTGTGATTCTTTGCTTTCCATCCAAGAAGTGCAAACTTTCAATATCCCCTTTTAGCCCTCAATAGAGCTTCCCCGTGTCCTTAAACTATAGTTTCCCATTTTTTAGATTGTTGATCATGATCAATCGTATTGGTAATTTCAGTTCTTGTAGCTCAAAACTGTCAAGCGGAAGTGCTTGAGCATCAAAGAAAAAAAAATTATTTTTGATGAGGTGGATAAAGGCGTGAAGAAAAATAATACTGCTTTAAAATATGGTATTCCTCCGAACAGTTTATCAAAGAATCTTTCAAAAATCGTAATTTTAAAGTAAAATAATTTTTTTTAACTGAAAATACAATGAATTTCCAGACAATGTTTTGTTTCTTTCTTATTTCCCTTGCAGATTTCTTTTTGGTGGATAAAATAAATAAAACAAATAGATATAATTTGTAAAAAAAAGTGTGAGTAATTACTTTTTTTAATTATATTCAGTATTTATGGACTTAAAATATGTTTTATGTAGTTTAAAGTATTTTAAAAGGTGACTCTCTATTTGACGAATTTTCCATATAACGAATTTTTTATCGGGATTTAGCTACTTCGTTAAATAGAGATCCGACTGTATATACAGGAATTAATACACAGTAAAACGAATGCGCAGACAAACGTTTAATTCAAATAAATTTTCTCTTTAGATCTATATATTGGGTGATTGCAAAAGTTAGTGCCCGATTTCCGATTCATCGGCTTTTGAAGTGTATTCAAGTTGTTGTAAATGGCGACATGCAGTCTAATTGTCAACATTTAATCTCTCAGCAATCTCTTCCGTAGTAATCCGTGGATTACTATTCACTCAATCACGGATTAAGTCGCTGTCCATACCAGAAGGTCACCCAGAGCGAATTTAATCGTTCAGATTGGAAAGTACCATTTCGAAATCGACAAAACCGCTTTTTAACTGTCCTAAGAGCTGGAGCATGATCTAAATAAACGTCTAGAATACTTTTTGTAGCACTTTCAAAACTATTACTCCTATTTTAAACTCATATAACATAACATGACAAAAATGTAACTTTTCATTTTCCATTTTGAATGTTAAACTTGCACACAAATTACTTTGAAAATATTTTTTTTTGACGTTATGTTCACTCACGACACATATAGTTAACTGTCAGTTAATAACATGGTTATAAAAAATAATAATAATATCAGCACAGTCAAAGTCAAAATTGCAAGTTTCTGCCATCTATGAAGTAGACGAACTTTTGCAGTCACCCAATATATAATCTTTAATTTGAAAATTTACTAAGATTACTTTATTTGAGAAAATTTAATTTTTATTCTGCAATTGATTGTAGATTTATTGTTTGAAAATTTGAAAAATATTTTATTGCTTGAAAGCTATTAAAATAACAGAAATTCAAGTGAACAATTCCCCGAAAAATACCTTTTTTAATTGCGAACTTTACATATATTTCATATGCATTGAATTCTAAAATTCTTCAAGAATGTTTAGGAAAAATTGAAAGTTTTCCTTTTTCTAAATAAATAATATATTTCTTTTCTTTTCAGGCCTCGTCCTCACATTGATGACGACGAAGACATTAAGAAAGCTGAAAAGCGTTTGAAAATTTTCAGCAATGAATTAGCCATCGATACGTAAGTTGCCTGTAGAATATTTTGTTAATTTCTCTGTTAAGTTTTATATGTTCAAATCTTTAAATCTGTTCAAATACAGGATGTCCAAAAAAGTTTTTAAAAAACTTTAACTTTTTACCTGTTGGAAAAATAGAGTTGCAAAAAGTGAAAAAAAACCAGCTTTATTCCCGGGAATGGGAATAAACAGGGTATTTTTGGCAAGGAAATTAAAAATTTCCCGGGAGTTTTCAGAAAGTTTTAAAGACGCCCACAGAACAGTTTGAAAATTTTGTTTTTGAAAATTTCGAAATTTAAAATTGTGCAGGAGCAAAAATGGTCTAAAATTACGATTAATGTTATATAGTTGATATATAAGTTTGGATAAATAGAAGCTTGGAATTTGACTGGTTACTTTTAAAGTGTTTACTTTTAAAGCTCGCTAAGAACGTTTTCTGAAAAAAAAAATGACATTTCAAATGAAAAATAAAATAAGCGGAAAATCTTTAAAATACGTTCTAAATTATATAGGGGAGGTGAGGATGAATGGGACATTTTCACAAAATATTTTTTTATATTTTTTTATTTAAGTTACTATCAATATTATATATCACATTTCATACATTAGGTATTTGCCAACATATATGAACAATATTTATTCTAGATTATGATTTATTCATAAAAATATTATGAAATCAAAAAAACGTTCCCTATCCCAATCATCCCCACAGCAGGGATGGATTTGACACTAATAGGGATGGATGGGACACAATGATTTTCCTCCCTGTATTCAATTTTACCAAATTAAAATTTATAATTATAACCTTATATGAAAATTATATTTGTAATATATGATTTTACAGCACGAATCGATATATTTTTTTTTTCAATAACTTCTTTCATTGCAGTTTTAACTTTTAATGCGGACTTCGGCTATCAACCTGTTCCTTTTTTCCACTTATGAGGCATTTTAGATTTGAAATGAAAGTGCAAAATGTCTTTTAAATATAGCATAGCTAATAATTTTCAATCATAACTTATTAATTAATATTAATTAAATGTATCGTAGAAACATGCAGAACGGAAATTATTGTGTCGATCGGAAAGTCATGTCGTGTTGGGCAAATCAATTCGTACCGGAAAATTCTGCCCAATAATTATTAGACATTAGATATCGGAATCAATGTCTAATAATTGAATGATTGAATTTTTCGGTACGAATTGATTTTCCCAACACGACCCGACTTTCCGTTTGACCCAATATGTTACGGATGGGGATTTATTTGTGCAACATTTCAAAATTCAATATAATTTCACCCATTTGATCAATACACATATACTATTTTTATCAATTTTATCTATTTTGATTAAGTTTTAGTACCAATTTTTTGATAATCCATTAATAATTATTACAATACAATAAGTAACACTCAGAAATTTTAAACAATAACAACTCATATAATGCTATTTACTACTATTAATTGACGTAAATTATTGATTTATCATCCTATATAATACTATTTAATTAATAAATAAAATTTTCAACATCTCTAGGGAGGAGTGAGAATGTCCCATTCATCCCCATTTGAAATGTCCCAATCATCCCCATGATGCATAATATCCCTTCTCAGCCATTTTACCTCAAAAATTATTTTGTCACAATGTTTACTATTCATTTATTTTAATTATTGATATTGGACCTTAAAATAAATAACTACAACATAGCTTAATTTTTTATATTGTATAAGATATTTCACATCTTCAAATGTAAAAAAAACTTACTTTTAAGCAGAGATTTCAGAAAATGCAACTTTGAAGGAAAATGAAAACAGCAATGTGGTCCTACTTTTAGTTCTGAAGCACACTGTGGTAGAGGTATATGGGGTTAGGAAGCAATTTAAAATAAATGTTTATTGCCTGAAATATTGAGAATGTCCCATCCATCCCTTGTCCCATACATCCCCTAGCTCCCCTATATATATATTTTTTTTTTTCCTGGAGCTAATTTTACATTTTCTCATTAATTTAAGTCTCATGTTCACCTAATACAGTATCACAACGAAGTTTACTCAAAATGTGGCTTAATCAGTAATTTTTAAATTATCTGTTGCAGTATTATTTTCTGTAATAAAAATCGGTACACAAATATGACTTCCTCATTTCGACAATTATGAGTGCAAATCCGCGAGTTTCGCTAATACATTATAAACTGCATGAAAAATGCTGTTTTGTTTTATGTTTTGCATTCATAAGTTTTTTATTGCGTAACAATATTTCAATATTAAATCTACTGAGTTATTTCTCATTATTTCTGAGTCAAGAGATAATTTTTAATGTATTTAGATATTCTTCAATTTTTTATGTTTCTTTATAACACACAAATTGCTTTTCAGATTCATGTTCGATAGTGCTTCTTATGATAATGAAGTTGAAGCGGCCTTGCTGCGAATGAAAACATCGCCTGTAGTTTGCCGTCGTGCAATAAAATGGTTTCAAACTGAACTGAAAGCCAAACGACAAAGGACATGGGAAAAGCTCATGACAGACAAAAACATCGATTTGTCAAGCGCCATACCTTTCCTGATTAAAGTCGACGAAACCGACGACGCTACCTGGCAGACTCTTGAAAATAGAGCCAAGGATTATGTAGATGAGTGGATAAGAAGAGTTAACTTCACTATCCTAGAAATGTTCATTTTCAGACATAAAGCGTAAGCATTCCTTATTTTTATCGATTTTTAATAATAATTTTTTTAATTGTTATAAAAAATTATAACAATATACTATTCAGAAATTCATCATAAAACATTCGAACTTGTTGTTGTTACTTTGCTAATTCGGGGTTTTCATTAACTAAAAGATATTTCTCTTACACAATTTTCATAATTTTTATTAAAGTGTTTTAAGCATAGGACAATTTTATTTATATTCCCTTTGTGAAAGCAAGAATGTTTCTGAGAGCAAGTTAAGGATAAGATGGAAACAGTTTGAAACAGTTGCCGGGGATAAAAAAATCCCTATTTACTTTCACCTTTACGAGGGTCCAAATTTTTATAAAATATGCCTCTGCACAATCTTAAGTGCAATGTAGTTGAAATACTGCGTACCACGAAATAAAGGGCTATATAGTTGTAATTCGTTAAAAGTATAAATTCTGGTTTTATTATCTTTGTTCTATCCCTGCGTAATTCTAAAATTTAAAGTATTTAAATAGAACTAGCAAAGAAGACGAGATTTTAAAAGCAGCATTGAAAACAAAAATTGTGGCTTCAACATCATCTTCTTTTTTTTCCTTAAATAAAACAACTTTTAAGATTTCGTACTTAAAAAGTAAAAATCCCTGCCGGCCCGGGCTACAGGCGAAGGTAGATTTCGAAGTGAAGTATACTAATTCAACAAAAACTAAATCATGATTAGAGATAAACCCACTTTAACAATTTTATCTGGACGCTTTTGACGAGTTTTTATTTCATTTTTATATAATAGCTGGTTTTATCAGAATCATGTTAATGCGGTATTCAAAAAATACTTTTCCATGGTCAACAACTCGAAATTTTCTGGCACATTTTCAGATTCATTTTTAATAGAAAAAATATGAAACTTGCTGACGGGATTTTTGAAGAGATTTATAAGCAACCTGTGCTTTTATTTTTCGTTCAATTAATTAAAACTTGATTTATAAACAATTATTTTCTCAGTGGGCTAATATTTTTCGTGTCCAACACAATCGCTTCGGGAAATTCTGTTCAAAATGCCCACTTCGACTTCATTTTTTGAATTATACTCTGCCTCTATCAAAAAATCGATCATTACGGTACATTATATAGTTTCTGAATAAGGGAATCTACATATTTGATGCGTTTGAGAGCAAAAAATGAATTAAAAAATGAGTAAGAAAATAAGCAGTTTGGATTTGAATACACCCTTAATAAGATGATTTTTTTCCTCAACCGCTATGTACACTGACGGAAAAAAAAATCACAACACCAAGAAAGACTTGTGTTAGATAAACGAAATTTGGTAGGCGTGTTTATGCATCTGAAAGATGACATCGATTGAAATTTCGGGCTTCGCGCATAAGTGTGGCACTAGTAGCGCCACTCAGAACTTGCAGATCAGGTTTACTTTAAATGCGTGCTGTAAAGTTCGTGGACGTTATTTAGCTTCGAAATGTGACGTATGCAGTCGATATTAGCCAAGAATGCCTTTAACAAGACGAAGAAGCCACTGTCAACAGCTCACCGAGTTAGAACGAGGTTGCATATTCGGGCTACGAGAAGGTGGATTTTCTTTCCGAGATATTGCAGAAAGACTTGGCTGCAATGTATCCACTGTGCATGATTGTTGGAAGCAGTGGTCAAGGGATGGTACTACCTAAAGAAGACCGGGGTCCAGGCGGCCACGTGGCACTCCTGAGAGGGATGATCGCCGTACGACTGTGGCGCATCGTACTGCGTCTGCGGCAGAAATTCGAGCTGCAGTTCGTATCACAGTGACACAACGAACTGTTAGAAATCGGCTACTTCCAGGACAACTCCGATCCAGGCGCCCTGCAGCGCGCATTCTACTGACTCCCAGCCATTGCCGTTTGCGAAGCCATTCGTGTCAAGCCAGAGCTCACTGGTGGGCGGAGTGGAGATCTGTTGTGATTCTTTTTCATCAGAAAACACAACAGGTATCCACTCTGTCCTCCAATGAGCTCTGGCTTGACACCAATGGCGTCGCAAACTGCAATGGCTTAGAGTCAGCAGAATGTACGCTGCAGGGCGCCTGGCTCGGAGCTGTCATTGAAGTAACCGATTTCTAATAGTTCATTGTGTCCCTGTGGTACCAACTTCAGCTCAAATTTCTGCCGCAGACGCAGTACGATGCGCCACAGTCGTATGCCGAATACAGCAATCTTCCCTCTCAAAAGTGCCACGTGGCCGCCTGGAACCCGGCCTTCTTGAGGCAGTAACATACCTTGACCACTGCTTCCAACAAACATGCACAGTGGATACATTCCAACCAAGTCTTTCTGCAATATGGCGGAAAGAAAATCCACCTTCTCGTAGCCCGAATATGCGACCTCGTTCCAACTCGGTGAGCTGTTGACAGTGGCTTCTTCGTCTTGTTAAAGACATTCTTGGCTAACATCAACTCAATACGTCACATTTCGAAGCTAAATAACGCCCACGAACTTTACAGCACGCATTTAAAGTAAACCTGATCTGCAAGTTCTGAGTGGCGCTACTATAGCGCCACACTTATGCGCGAAGTTCGAAATTTCAATCGATGTTATGTTTCAGATGTATAAACACGCCTACCAAATTTCGTTTATTTAACACAAGTCTTTCTTGGTGTTGGGATTTTTTTTTCCGTCAGTGTATTTTTAATTTTTTTTTGCTGTAAGAATTGGTCCTATCAAAAACTTGTCTATATAAATGTTGTAGACAATATTAAGAAGATATATGATAAATTCATGGGGATTTTATATCTTGTGAATTGACGGAGTTATGGATTTTCTTCTTCTTCAATCCCCCCTTTTTGTTTTGAATTTTAATTTTTTTGCGGTACGAATTGGTCTTATCAAAAACTTGTGAATATAAAAGTTGTTGATAATATTAAGGAGATTTATAATAAAATTAATTTGATTTGATATCTTGAGAATTGACGAAGTTATGAATTTTTTTCTCCCAAAAACTCTATTTTTTGCGCCCCTTGAGCCCATTTTTAATTTTATCAAAAATCTGTGATACATAAATATTTGGCCCTATTTTTAGGAGTAATAAAAACATTAAACTGATTTGATATGTACAAAAATGAAGAAGTTATGTGGGGTTTTTCGGTTTTCACAAAACCTCTCCCTATTTCCATCCCCTTGGTCCGATTTTGCCCATTAACGAACTTGACCGAGATTTTATGCCCCTTGATTTTATATATCAGTTTGGAAGAGATTTGTGCAGAATTGCGAAAGTTATCGTGTCCAGAAGAAAGTGATATATACAGATAGATATATATATAACGTTTGTTACTGGAGGGGTTTTGGATTCTAGGGGTCATGAATCATGAACATGATCGGTGTAGACCTGCAAAAAGTTTTCAGAAATTCCAACATAGGGGAGAATGTAATAGGTAGTATTTCATACGAAATCTACTTAAAAACGGAACCATTATAAGATCACTGGTGTGTCTGTCTCTCCATCTACCACAGCCGTTTTCTTGTAAACTATGGAACGTGGAAAGTTAAAATTTAGCAGAAGTGATAAAGGCAATTGACCCCATATATATAGTTTATTAACCATTCACAAATATGTTTAGGAAAAATGTTGAGGGGCTAATTAAGTTACTAGAAAATAAAAATCTTTTTTTTTTTTCTTTTTTTTTTTTTTTTTTTTTTCTTTTACTATTTGGAAAAATGGTTATTGTTCTCGTCAGGATGGAAAATGAAAAGCATATCTGAAGGTTTTCATTGGTTTTATCCGCAATTTATTCGTTTTCTGATTGGTCTATACAGTAATCTGTATTTCCCTTTAATTTCAACAACGATGGATACTTTCTGTTGCCACTATGACAAAAAGTAATAAAAACTACAAAAAAAATTAATAACTCAGAAACAAATTGAGATACAGCTTTCAAACAAATTGCACTTAAAAGTACATTTTTTTTCTATCCAACGGTGTAAAAAGTAATATTGTCGGATGTTTAGAAGTTTAAGAATGGAATTTCATTTAAAATTGGCCGTCAGATTTCTTGGAAATCTGATGATGGAAAAGCCTTTTCCCGAACAGCCAATGAAATGCTTGGATATTTACGTAAGTTTCAGGTGGATAATACTTAAGTTTCATGAAATCTGACGGGTCGCAGGCGATATATTTGGCTTGCAATTTTTACGTGTAATAACACTATTAATGTTTAATTCATGGCGTACGTAATGTATGATCAACTCCGTGCGACTTTTTATGTCTTAAATTTTAGTCTTCAAAAAAATCGTTTCCAAATGGTCGTTGTAATTTGATAAATTGCTTTTTTTTTTTTTTTTTTTAATAATATGTGGGGTATTGTGTGGAAGCTCTCGTAACGCCGAACTGAAAAGTACATTTGTTTTAATTTTAGATATTTTCAGAAGTATCGCCGAAAATGTAATGCAAAAATGCCCTCCTGTGTTTCCGAATCTACTGAAACTAAAATTATGAAAGAATTAGGGGTAGTAAAAGTTAATTTAAACTTTTCAGGGAAACTATAGCGATTACTCTAAGATCACATAGACCTTGAGAAAATCGCATTTTTCCGTTACACACAAATATCACTTTGAGAGTGCTCGAGGTACCTATCGTCGCGGAAGTATAAAAGGATGTTTCATAATGATAAAAAAAATTATCGGTAATTAACCGAGGTATTAACCCTTAAAGATACGAACGGTTTGGACATAAAGACACGGGCAGTGTACTCCATGCGCCATCGGCTTTTAAAGCCTAGATAGCTGTAGTGGTATACCAATTTATACTTTTCTAGAACACATAGTCTCTCTCGATTCGCCACCTGTATCTTTAAATGTTAATTAAGACCCTATCCCTATCTGGAAAAACGCGGCACGGACTAAGCCGGTGTTACAACTTTGCGACCTCATTTCGAAGAGCGCTGAGCCCAATGCCAAGTTTAAACTTTGAACAAGAGCTACACTGTGAAAAGAAAGGATTATTACTACGCTGAATTCAGTTTTATGAAATGCCAAATGAAGTTTAAATAGGCACTACTTTTATTGTGACTACCGAATTAAGTTTATCACAAATGAATTACGATAAGATTAAAAAAGAGTTGTACAGAATAGCAATATTTGATACTATTTAGGTTTTATATCTCTTTGAACTTTTATGGCATACCCATTCATACTTTTCAAGTATCTACAGCTATGCCCAACCCTACGTTGTATAGTTTTTTACAAAGTCTTATTATTCTTTTAGCAACACTTTTTTGTAATATTAAAGTTACTCTATTGCACGAAACCCTCTGTGCGCAAGTAATACTCACTTGACTGATTATTTTATAAATGTTTTTAAAAGAGATATTAATATTATTTTATTTTTATTTATTGCGTCTTAATATAAAAGACTGATAATACATAAATTTGTGCTTGAATATAAATCATGTAGAAAATTATTCAAATAACGATGTTCTTATAAAAGAGAGCCTATTCAGAAAACATTATACAGTAGAGCGTCGATTATCGGAACTGCAATTAACCGAACTTCCAATTATCCGAACAACCTTTTTTTCCCAAAATTTTTTTTAAACCAAACTTCCAATTATCCGAACAGCCTATTTCTCCCAAAAAATTTCTTAAAGAACTCCCAATTATCCATTGGCTTGGAATAAAATTTTAAACAAAGAAAAAACTGATAGTTGATCAGAAAATGAGGAATGCAAAACAATAAAGGAGATGGGAAGAATCCTAAGCTATGAAAAAAATGAAATTAACGAGTGGTTGAATAGTGAAGTATATGACGCTGGATATCAGATTTTAAACGATGATGAGCTTGTGTATGAGATTCATGATTAAAAAGAAATTGAAGAAAATGAAAACGAATGCTCTGAAAATAACCCAGGTTTATTACATAACGAAGCCTTTGAATATTTAGAAACAACTATGAAATGGGTCGAACGGCAGAAGAACGTTGATCGTATTTAACTAACGTATTTAATTAGAATTAGAGGTATGGCACTTTTGAAAAGAATATCTTCGTTGAAGCAAGCAACAATCAAAAGCTTTTTTGCTTAAATTATAATCTATGAGAGTTCAGAAAATGATAAAAAGACAAAAAAAAAAAATAATGATAAAAATGTAAAACAATTTTTAAACATGCCAGCACTAACTGGTGCTGCCAGTCCTAAGCTTAGATAACGTGTGAAGGTTATAGTCAGAAACATCCCTTAAATTGTCTGTCCATTTATCCGAACTTTTGCTTATCCGAACTAGGGTCGGTCCCGACTTGTTCAGAAAATCGGCGCTCTACTGTATATGTGGTTGGCAGAAATTATTATCGTTGGCCTCATTTAGGGTTATCGCAAGGACCAATCGGGACAACTACACTTGCCTATGACTATAGATTTTAGGGGGATGTCAAAGAGCTACAAATGCTTTCATGAATGGTCTCTCATGCAATGAAAGTACTCTCATTAAATAAAACTGGAACAAAAATCGAAAAAGTACAAAATAGCACAGTTAAACATCAGCCTGAGCTATCCTAGACTCTCAAAAATAAATATGTATCTTTGAAAAATCGTGATTGAAATTGATAGGAAAAAAATTCTACAAAATACGGAAATAGCACTGGCGTCACAACTTCTGTAATTTAACGAAATTTTATTTTACAATGTATATATTTAGATTATATGTACAGGTTTTGTGCATAAATTGTGCATAAGATTTTAGGACTTCAGAACAACTTTAACAGACAAATAGCATGTAGTAAATATAATTTCAGACGATCCCATTTCCTGCAATTTAAGGTTACACTATTTTGTGGTCTTAAAACAAATCTTCTTGAAAGAGAACAAAAACGCCAACCACAGGAATTTGTTCTTCCTACAAATTTTTTTGCGACCATAAAAATACTCAATTCAAAATTTACAAACCAAACTATAAGGTTATGTCCTATGTACACAAAATCCATCGTTTTTGTACATTACACAAATATATGTGTACTCATATGCAATGTACACGTTAAACTGTGAATTTCAGAGTTACCTGATGGCATTTACTCACTTAAGCTGCTTAGTGTGTTATCATCAAAATACACAGAACAATGTGTATTTTGAAATTGACACACCAGGCGTGTATTTGGCAAGTATTTTCTCTTAAAACGATTCAAGATATTATTTTATTTCCTTTAAATGGATAATCAAATGAGTTTTCAATAAAGATTATTTCAATCTAAGTTAAAATGAAACAGAAAAATTTAGCATTAAATAAATATTATAGACACAATAAGCATATTTTGTTCTTATGATAATAATTTTGATCATTTGATAAGATTTTGATAAATAACATTACATTTGAACGACAAAGATATTCTTTAGTTTCATTTCAAAACTATAAATGCAAGCTTTTTATGAATATATTTAAAAATTTTTTTGTTCTCAGTCGATGTATTTTAACGGTTTTACATACTATTATATTTTACACCAAAATTCTATGGGAAAAATTTTAATTCACTGACTTTTTATACAAAAAGTAAATTCTTATAGCTAAAAAATTCGTTTTATAAAAATGACAAAGCACAAAAATTTCCTTTTTTAATGGGCATAATCTTTATATATTTTAGAAACTTTCTGTTCAGACTTATCTTCTCATTTTAAGTATCAAACTTCTGTCAGAAAAAAAAGAAAAGTACTCTAACATTTTAGCACAAAGTGACCTCTTTTATTTAAAAATGAATATCGTTTTATACAAGAAAAGTTTTTCCGAAATGCCGTTTAGCTCCGAAATTTTTTTCAATTTTTCATATAATCGATTTAGAAAATGCTATAACGCGAAAAGCGCTTTTCACTTTTGCATTACAACCAAATAAAGGTTTTCAATAACTTGTTAACACTTTCCAATAAAGTTGAAAAGTGTTTATGCATTCGGTTTGTCTGGACGTCTGGCCACGCTCTAACTCCCGTAAATATACTCGGATTTTCATGCAATTGATAAAGGTTATTTAGGGGCACCAAAGCATGTTTGGTATTGTATATGTAGTATGTAGGTTTAATTGTTCATTTACAGGGACACTCAAAAGTATTCCATTACATTATGGTATATGGGGGAAAATCGTTTGCAGAGTATTTTAATGATATTACGCCATTTCAAATGTATTGAAACTGATATAAATCAGTGAATTTTACTACGATCACGTTAGAACAGGGCATTCATAGCATTTTTTATTCATTTACAGGGACTCGCAAAAGCAATCAGTTACACCACTATCTTTGAATAATAATTGCTAGAGTGTACGGTTTAAAATTCGCTTTTAAATTTAATTAATTTTTTACATGTTACTCGTTATATATAATATTTATACCTTATATACAGAGCGGCACAAAAGTATTGACGTACCATTCTCCTTATTAAAGGAAATTTCTGAAGGGGAATTTTCAACTGAAGTATATGTATTTCTTAAATGAACTAAATTTTGGCATGAATGTAGTTAATAGATACAGATCTATATATCATATACAGGGCTGTTCAAAGAATTCGGATAATTTTCTGACTGTAGATGGGAACAGCTGAAATTTGTTTTTGAAATGTGTAATACGTTTAAATATGGTTGAATTAGACAGACATAATATTTTAATTTTTTAAACGGTACAGTTACAATATTCTGAATGTGTTGGAAAGTGTTTCATAATCTATGCTTGGCGCATGATTTTTTATTTCTTGTTTTTAATTATATCTTAATTTTTGTTAGGTTGTCTTTGTCTAAAAAGATCAAGAATGCGCTCTTCAGAAAGAAGAAATAACATCGTTTAGCATCAAGCCGCTCCTTTTTGATTGTGATTCTTTTTTCCTCATGTAGACTTGTAGATGCTTTAACATCATCGCATCGAAATCCCGAAACTTGTGACTTATTTTACCCGAATGTGACTTTTGTTTTTACCTGATATGTGACTTTGCTTAATTGTCATTTTGACATCTCTTGTGTATGCTCCTTCCTTTACCTTCGACTGCTCCTTTTTGTGCCATCGCCTTCCTCACCAGCCACTTTTTTCCATCATCCCCATGTTCTGCTTCTCCACAATTTTGAATAAAATATTTACCACCGTGAATGGGTCTGTTTTCATTACATTGTTTCATTTAAAAAGTTACCTATTTTGTGTTTTGAATTGTTTTCATTTAATATTTAGGGAAATTTACAATATTCTTGTACCGAAAAATCACACTTTAGCACTAAATTAATGTAATACATGTTATACAATTAATCCTCTCCAAGGTGTATCGCTTTTAGATGCGTCCTAATTATATAAATACGTAGCACCTATAGTCGTCATCTTGTCCGTCCTTCTGTCCGCATATAACAGTGTAAAAACTACCCAAACGAATGTTTTGAAATTTAATAAACATAATCGTTGTAGAGTTTTGCCCTGTCATTTCAAGTTTTATGAAAACGGAATCAAAATTTAAAAAGATATTAATAAAAGTTGTCTTCAATCTATTAAATCCTGTCATACATAATTAATTCATTGATATCCCATGTCGTGTAATGAATCTAGGTTGCCATGGAGATGGCGTCCTATTTAAGATGGAATCCTATTATTTTCGTATTACTGAATTTAAAATACATAATCTTAATAAATTTTGTGTTCATGCATTTTTGCACAAGAGTGCAACAGCTATTGCGCCAAGATCTGAATTTTTATGAAACTAGTTGTAGTATGAACGCACCTCATTTTCCACGTTTGATGTACAATTTTAGACTTTTTTGAAGTAGAAATATTCACCTTATTTAATGGCAGATAAAAGGATGCAAGAATAAAGCCAATTAAACTATTTTAAAAAAATTGGTAGATAAAAAAAAAGTACCCTACACTGCCCGTGATGGTCACGGTCTCGAGATTTAAGGGGTTAATGTAATAAATGCTATTATACAATTAGTCCAGCACCGCGGTTCCCAAACTTTAACCCTTTATCTACTGACGGTACTTATAAATACCATTAAAGTAATTTGTTATCAAATTCATTTAATAAATCAATTAGTTGTAATACAGTTTAGAATGAGTTATAGATATATTACTTTATCTTGTTCCATAAACATTATTGGTTATACAAAACAAAAATATTTTTTAAATGATTTTTTTTTTCGCCTTTGCGTCGTTTCAGCTTTCTCTGCGTTGGGGGGGGGGGGATTTTCAATTTGGAAATATTTCTATATTTCTATTGTAAGAACATTATATTTTTACATTTCCTAATTCTACAAATTGCTAAGAAAAATATTTAAAATAAAAGATTTGAGTGGAGTTATAAATATTGCATAAAATCCCTATAGATTCAAATTTTAATTAATCCTTCTAAATCCTTCAATCCTTCTAAAATTTATTAAATGATTATGTAAATCTTCTAATGTAGTTTAAACAATTCATGAAAAATTCTTTAGAAGATAAAATTTTCATGAATTCATAATTAAGTACATAAAGGGTTAACGTTATTTGGCTGCACCTTAACCCCTCTAGGGCGTATGGTTTTTATATTTTACTAGCAGAATATTTTAGTTTTAAACTTTGCCTTGTCTAATTGTAGAATTCTTAGATTAAATAAATGGAAAAATACTATGCGGAATTAAAGTCATTAAAAATTAAAATGTCATGAAATGACGCCCGTCCTAAAGGGTTAAAGTTTTAATCCCCCCCCCCCCAATCTACCATACATGTAGGTTTAGCCTTATGATGTATAATTTATCCGAAGAAAGTGATGAACTTTGGTACAAAACATACACACGGGAACAGATATAGTTTATGCTATAGTGAAAGTGGAGAATTAAAACTTTTTACTAATTGAAAAAGAAATATGTTTATTAGTTATTGTATTAAACTAATAACCAATTCACTAAATATTTCAATATAATATAAGTCTTTCCAGCTTTTCTATAGTAATTTGATATTGTTCGTGTGTTAGAAAAGCTTAAAGATATTTTAATCTAATGCGGATGAATTCTTACCAAGCAACTACAACCACAATCAAACTACAGTTTAAGTTACAGTTGAAGTGAGTTCCTATTTAACGAGAATCTTGTTTGGTATACAGTAAAACCTCCCTAAAGCGACCACGTTCCGTTCCAATAAAAATTAGTCGCTCCGAGACGTGGTCTCTTAATGGAGATCATGTTTAAATCTAGATTTTAATTGTTGAAAAAAAGGTAACAATTAATGTTACTAAAATTTATTTTTCACATTAGTAAAAAATAGGAAAATTTAAGTATCAAAACAAAAGTTAATTACATAAGTCAATTACTGCAGAGTTTAAAAAATGAATACATTGACGTTTGCTTTGATTTTACGGCTTTATCTTTCATACCTTTTATTTCCAAGTCCTTTCGATGTTCAGTAAATAAATGCAATTTTTTTTAGACGGGAACAAATAATGACGATTTCATTAATTTATCTATTTTTTTTTTCATAGTTTCCTGACGGAATACGGCAGGGGAGTTTATTGACCGTCATTCTTAATTGCTCATCAGAGTTAAATTCATTGCTTAAAAACGCGCAAAGAGGTTTAAACACTTAAACGTTAGAGGAATAAATAAAAATTCTAAACTTAGTTTAAAAGTTTGATGAATAATGCGCTTCCTGCAATTATTTTTCTAATAAAACCTTCTTCAAGTGACCAGGAAAAAACGGAATTTGTTTCATTTTTTTAATGAAATGGGTCGCTTATGGAGGGAGTTCAACTGGGATGGTCTCTGAATGGAGGTAAAATTAGTATTGAGCCTATGGGAATAAATTTCGTTCTATGAAAAATATGGTCGTTCAGGGAGGTGGTTGCACAGGTAGGTTTCACTGTATAATATAACTACGCACGAAAATACACGATGACCTCTTTCGGAATATATACGATTTCTAAAAAAGGTTCTTTATCTTCAGAAACCTCAGAAACTACTATATTTTCGAGGTTTAACATTAAAAGGACCGTGAGGTATAATTTTGACCCCTACCATAGGAATATATTTCGGTCGAACCAGAAACTTCTTTAAAAAATAAGTTTAAAAGATACAAAGAAGAAAAAAGTTAAATAAGTTAAACAGTTTTAAATAAGTATTCTGGTGTAAAATATTTTAATAAAACTTGAGTAAAATTTTCGGCATTTCCAGTGTTAAAGAAGCATTTATAAAAACAAAGTTTTGTTTGCTGCCACTGACTTTCTGAAAGGTTTCAGAGAAGTTTTTATAGTGTATTAAACACTTCTTTTCACACCGGAATAGGGGTTGCTAGTTTGGACTTCATTTTTATTCAGAAGATACGAAATCACACCTGAAATTAAAAATAGTACTTTTTGTTTTTTGTAATGACGGACATTTCGCGATTACTTTAAGTAAAAATTCTTCTTTCGAAGTTTCCGGTGTGAATTTGAAATTTCAAAATAAAACTGGAGGCCAAACTGGCAATCGGAATATCGCATTTTAAGATCCTATCAAATCTCAATTAAAAAATTTTAAGTGCGTGATTGAATTTCTGAATGCAAAAATAATAAAATAATATTAATTTTAATGTTAATGTTAATGCTATTAACACTAGAACCGCCGGAAAAAAAACGTATACCTATAACCGCCAAAGCGGTCATTTTGACCGATGTGGATTATCATGCTCAACTATTGTTTACTTGCAATTTTGTATTCTTAGTATTGTTCATTACTATTATTACCATCATTGCCCATATAATAATATATCTTTCATAATTTTTATTATATTTTTTTATGTTTTGTTGTGTTATGATTATATTATATTGAAATATATATATATATACTATTTATTTTTTTTATTTTAAGAATATTTTTATGGTAAAAAATATTTTTCATGAGAAATCGAAATTGTCTAAAACAAGAATAAACTTGGTGAAAACAAACATTTATATTTATCCCCTGAGCAATACAATATTCAGGTGGAGAGTGGTCAGCGAAAAACACAGTCAAAAAAGAAGAAACTGCCAGTATCTTCTTCCACAAAATACTAGGAATAATATAAAGGGATTAAGGAAAGCTGATTTCTCTTTAACAAAATACTGGTATTTAACACTTTTTTTTACCGTGTTTTTCAGAATTGATGCCTGCTGGATCAAGAAAATTATAAAACACTTTTAGAGGTCGTCGTCTAGAACTAGCTTTTGTAGAATACTTCCGTGCTATCTGGTCGAGCACGTCGACGCCAAATTTTGTAGAATTATAGAACTTTAACCGTTTTTGATACGTGTTTATCACCAATTTCAAATGCAATTGATGGATGTCGGGAACTTAGAATTAAAATACATTCATTTTTCTTTCCTTGATAAATTCAACGTAATATCATCTTTTGGAAGAATTTGGCTACAGTACAAAGACTTTTTTTCAGATTTTATGGCCTGTGGAATTTTGTTTTTCGTCCGCAATTGACTGTGCCAACAATGCTTGTTTTTAATTACTTCAGATTTTCTGCAAGGGGCAGTGAAGTAAGGAAGTTATCTGTGGTAATGTTGTAACATTTGTTGAATTATGGTTGTATGAAGTATGGACTGTTGCGACATGTACTAGATAAAATTTGCATTAAAATTGACGGCGGTCATTTTGACCGTTTCGGCGGCTCTAGGTATACTACTGCAATACTTCATAAATTTTGCCTGAATGGAAAATTTATCACTGGCATATCATAGCTTTTCAGATTATAGGAAAAGTCACGGAAACTGAAAGTTATACTCTTAACAGAAACAAATTGGAACGGGATGAAAGTTTCGAAACGGTCAAAATGACCGCCTTGGCAGTTCTAGTGTTATCTCATCATGTTTATCTAGCTAACATATTTCTTGAACATGAAATTGTTTACTTGAGAATGGATAGCATCCGAAAAACTTGGTATTCTAGCTCGCGAAAACTGTCTAACACACGATATAAACTACTATTCGGAAACGTTTCCGAAAATCTGTGGGAAAAGCTTTAAAACTAATTTATTAATGCATAATTAAGTTCTAAAAATATTAAAATGTATTGTCATCAGGAACACACCTGTGTATATCATTATTATAATTCTAGCCCAGGGATGGCGAACCTATGGCACGCGCGCCGAACTTCTCTGGCACACAAAAAAACTTATAGATCGTATTCAGTTTATGGAGAAAAATCCACTTTGTTTATTTTTTGCAAAAAGTATAGTTTTGTGTAACAGCTATATAATTTACTTTAAAATAATCCGTTACTTTAGAATGAATTAAGGTATTATAAATCTTAACGAAAGCGTCTTGTAGTGTCATTTTCTCGCTAAACCATTCAACGTGTGGTGTTTTACAAATCATTTTACTTCTCTATCAATTTTCAAAGGTTTTATTTTTGAAAATTGAATTTTAAGGGATAGTTTGCACAGTAATATAACTAATTGACACGCTTCTACTTCAGATTAGGTTTGATTTTATTTAGGTTTAGGGCTTTAAAAGTTTCTTTAGATTTTAATATATTTAGGATTTAATTTTGAAAATTGAATTTTAACTGTTATTGTAAATAATTATGTATCTATTGAACCTGCTTCTACCTGAAGAAGTAAAAATGATCTGATTCGGAAGTATAGAATAAAAGAAAAACTCATTTATAGATTATTAATACGGAATTCGATGCGACATGGCTATATTATTGGTTAAAATGTTTCTGGCACATTAGAATGTTGGTACCTAATAATTTTTAAATTTTTGGCACACATACACAAAAAGGTTCGCCATCCCTGTTCTAGCATATCAAGAAGTGATTGAATAATCGAATACAAAATTTCATCTTTACATACAAAAACCAAGCTATGTTATATAAAAGAGTGTAAAAATCAATTGCTTTGGCTTTGAATTAATATGGGTCTCTATTGGGGTTAACAAGTAATAATCAAAACAGATTTCTTAAATAAAGTTCCTTTGGGGCACTGCGCATGTGGACAAAACTTAACGACGTTAACTCCTCTTATTGACGAGTGGATCATTTTCAAAATTTAACCATGATTTGGAATAACAAAATCAAATTTTTAGAAATAATCAGAAAGTTTAAATTTTTTGTAAATAATTACATTACCTCATAAACATTAATATACAAGCATCAGCAGCGACCAAATTACTAATTTAACATTTTAAAGCAATTTTTTTTTAATTTTAATGAACATGGTAATGACATAAGTGAGCACGGTAATGACAAATTCAGCAAAATATTTTTATTTTCCCCAGGCATAAATGGCAGCCATTATATCTTCTGGCCCATACAATGATCATTTCATCATCATTTCATCAAATGATCACTATTTCTTATATAATAAAATTAGATTAAGAAATAAAAGTTTATTTAATTATCCATTAGAAGTGGGTACGGTAATGACGTACAAAAAAATACACACTAAAAAATTCAAAGTCTTTGCTTGTTTTATTGAAACTATAAAATTATTTGCTCTATTCACCTAAACCTGATAACAAGTTGACTTTTAAGGAGTATTTTTGCCTTGATAAAAAGGCATGTGCTGCCTTTCAAAAAAATTCCAGATGAACTTTTTGTCAGAAGCGTGGCAATGGCACTCTTTCTTTGGATACGGTTTAAAAAAATTATTAAGAATTATAGATAAGTTTAATTAATGAAAATAAATATTTTTTTTCAATTAGTAGCATCGTAATAAGTAAAAATGTATTAAAAAAATTATAACCATCTGTTTTAAATAGAACTTAGTCAAATCTTTACCTAATAAATTGCTTGTTGGGGCAAGCTACGGCAGGGTTGGTGAACCTTTTTATAGCCGAGTGCCATTTTTTCCCCAAAAAATATTTTATATAACCTTGACGTGCCAACTAATGAAAAAGTTTAGTGGATTAAAAAATCATGAATAAAAATTAAGATTTTAAGAATTAAGATTTTTAAAACATTTGCAACATACATGAAGGTATTACACTATAATAATCATAAAAACAATTACATTTTAGAGATTATTTAAAAAAATATATTTTATTAAATTTGTTATTGCATCTTCGATGAAAAATAACTAATATACTTAATTAATTTCAACAGAATGCAAACTGAACTGGATTTTTCTGACAGATGCTTTTTATTTGATTTTTCGTATAACTGATTTGCGGAAATAAATCGGAGAAAAAATTATTAAAAGGGCAAACGCCATTTTCTTTTAAATAGGTTTGAAATTAATTTCCAAGTTGCTACAATTTTACCATTGGTATTTTTACTAAGACGGTAATTTACGGTATTTTAAAAATCCGCAATTAAAATTATTCAATTTCTAATTAATCGAATTTAGACAAGATCAAATCTTCTTTAGTAATCATATGTTCATCATAAGTTCGTGTCTTTTGTGCCATATCAACGTATACTGATTTAGAGCCACAATCAACACCGTGCCAAAATTATTCTTTCGAGTGCCACTTTTGGCACGCGTGCCATAGGTTCGCGGTCCCTGACCTACGGTAATAACATTTTGACTACAAAAGAATATATTTCTTATTTTTAAACTTTTTATAAATAATAATGTATCTGTAAATTACCATTAAAAAAACATGATAGTTAAAATGCAATAAATAATATTATGATATTTAACTATTTTTCTGTGCAAATGTGAAAGGACAGTAAAATACGACACTTTTTTAAAATCATCCTATTGCTATTCTGCTAACAGATTAGCAACAGCCTGTGAAGCAACCGGAATAGGCTTACTACTAGTCCTGGTTAGTACTTTGCCTGTGTTTGTGCTCTTATTGTTGGAAAAGTCGTTTTACAGTTTGAAAATAAATAATGGCAGGGCAGGGGATGGGATGAGCGAAGAAGATCCATTATGAATAGTGAAATAAACTATCATTAATGCATGTAAAAATGTGTTTTCTAAACAAGAAAATTAAAACTTTGATACAGTCAATATACATTAAAAAAAAAAAAAGATACACTTGCCTTTATTCGCAGATGCTTTTACGATAAAATCACACCAAAACTGACTCGGAATAATGTCTTCTTTTAGAATATAAATGCAATTTTTTCAAATAGAGGTCGTCTAGATATTAAACTTGCACAAATTCTGTTTTATTTTTAAGCCTTTATCTATTGACGGTACTTATAAGTACCATTAAAATAACTTGTTATAAAATTCATTTAATACATCGATTAGTTGTAATATAGTTTAGAATGAGTTAGAGATACTTTACTTTATCTTGTTCCAAAAGCATTATGGGTTACACAAAACAAAAATATTTTTAAAAGGATTGATTTCTTTTGCCTTTGCATCTTTTCAGCATTCTTGGTGTTATTAGGGGGGGGGGGGTGTTTCAATTCGGAAATATGTCTATTGTAAGAACATTATATTTGCACATTTCCTAATTCTACAAAATACTAAGAAAAATATTTAAAATAAAAGATGTGAGAGGGGTTATAAATATTGTCCAAAATCTCTATAAATTCAAATTTAAATAATCCTTCTAAATCCTTCAAAAATCCTTCTAAAATTTATTAAATGATTATGTAAATCTTCTAATGTAGTTTAAACAATTCACAAAAAATGCTTTAGAAGATAAAATTTTCATGAATTCATAATTCAGTACATAAAGGGTTAATGAGAACACTCACTTTTGACGGCATATTTGCATTCTTTGGATCCAATTAGTTCGGAAAAGTATATAGTTTATATAGTTTCTGTTAAATCTTCATGGAGTTAGAAATGGTCAAACTTAGAGGATGCTAATGATGAATTCACGTGACTAACTTTAATTTATATCTAACCGAAAAATCATCTCACTAAACATTTTGGTTTTGTGTGACTCATTGAATGAACTGAAATCTATTCTAGCACCCCACCCCCTTTTTTTTCAAAAACCTAATTTTAAATACAAAAATATTATTAATAAGTTCATATTAAAAAATAGGAATTATGACCTACATCGATATTTACATAAATAGAATAGCCATCGTTTAAAACATGGGTATGTAAGTTTACAGTTCATTCCAATAAGTAGTTTCTGATATATAGGAAAATTTTGAGTTTTGACGATTTAAAGAAGTGTTTCTCAACCAAACTAATGATTGGAATAATTTGTAAACTTGCACACCTATGTTTTTGACTATTGTGATTTGTTTTATGTGGGGAAAATTCATAATTGTTTATATGAATTTATTAAGTTTCATAATTAAAAATATGTATTTGAATAGAAATATGTCTGAAATATGCTTTATCCATTCATTTTATCTCATTTAAAAAAAATAAATTTCAGTTGAATGTTGTTTTTTATTTTTTGGGTGGGGGGTGGGTGGGGGAAGTTATAAATTAAACTTTGTCATATGGATTTAACATTAGCACCCTCAAGCTTAGAATCTTCAAACTCTACGACGATTTCATTAAAAGTACATAAACTATATCTTTTTCCAGGCTGCCTTGATTTAAAAGGAACCCTAATATGCTATTAAAAGTGGGTGTTACAATTTTAAAGACTAAATTTAGTTCTATTTTTAATATGTAGAAAACGGAATAATCCACATATGATTATTAAGAACTTCATACGAATTAACCTCTTCAGTTCCGAAGCTAAAATAATAATACAAATGCTTATTCATTGGTTTTTTCCAAACAAAATGACATCGTAAATGACAAAAAAAATATCTTTTCTGAAATTCATCCTTTAGGGGCTTAATAATTTAGGTTCAAAAATATGTGTCTAAAACTACCAACCCCATTAAAACACCAATTTAATAACCATTAACCTAAATATACTTATGAACATTTCTCACTTTCTTGTTCATACTGTCTTTTGGGCATTTTTAGGCATTTTGTAAACTCAGATGAAAATAACATTTATTTTATGTGGGAATCAGCTTAGATAATGCCATTTATTCGTTTACTTTGAACGCAAAAAACATTCAGCTATTAAGAAGTGAAGTGAAAATGTAAAAAAATCGGACATTTTAGTTTTTATAAGGGACAGAACAGAAGTTCCCGTATGGGGACCCAGGGACCGAAGAGGTTAAAGCTGTGCTTTTCCTTTATTTTTGCAAAATCTTTAATTAAAGCTCGAGTTATAGCCATCGTTCAGATTTTTTTTTTCGTGTGTCGTGGCGGAGGGGGGCGGGGGCTCATCGGTAATATATTATTTTGTTGTCGTAAATTTTACGTAGTAATATTACCTTTATCGATATGATCCAGATCAACAAACAATAAAAGATCTAGATCAAGAACTCAATTACTTGCTTGCAAAACAGCTATTTTCATTCGATATCATGCAATGGCTGGAAATTCACCCGGAAATTAAAATTGACCATGAGTGAAATGACAGGTTGAATCTCAGAGAATAAAAAAGGCCATAATTGGATTGCCTGGAATAAAACTGGAAGCATTCGTTCGCTGCTTCCATTTTCTTTTCTTTTCTTCCCCCACGTTGCTCTTTCAATTTTCGTTATTTTTCTGGCAGCGCAATAAATATCAAACGTATTTTTAGATAAGTATGTTTATTACAGTTCTTTTTTTTTTTTTTTTTTTTGTAAAAAAGAAATCTTCAGGGGGAAGAGGCGACATTACAAACTTTGGGCTTTCATGTAAGGATGCATATACAATTCTCCTAAACAAAGATCATCCACACAGTACATATACAATTCATCCACTATATAACGACCCTCCATTATAGTGGATTTCGCATTACATCTACCGATTAAAATAGTCCGATTATATGTAACATTCATTCACGTCGCATTCTCTTGACATTTAACTAGTAAAACCCGAGGCTTTACTCGCGTAATTGTTGAAAGATGCTAAGTGGTATTTGGCCCCACCAGTGGCTGAGAGGTTCTGCTCTCGAAGCTGGTAGACGAGAGGTGCTGGGTTCGAACCCAATCGCGCCCGTCGGCCTAATCGTTCGGAGTTTTCGTGGTTTTCTTCGAACCGTGGATTTCCATGCGTTAATACGGATTAGGTTCCCTTAGAAAGACCTCCACGGAAGGCACTCTCCCCAGGGCCCATATCCCTCGTGTAGATAATTGGCCGTCAGCAATCAACCCAACCCTAAGTGGTATTTGTGTGCCTTTTTATTTATCCATCATACGTATTATATGGTAAGTCTTGTAATCGTTTTAAAAATCGAAAAAAAAAAATTAAGGATTTACAGGTTTCAGACACTGGAGATTCCGATAAACATATTTTTAGAAAAAAAAAATTGCCGTCCGTCTGTGTGTGTGTTTGTAAACGCTCTATCTCCCGAACAAATTGAGATAAAGATTTGAAATTTTGTGTGTTCCTAGTATGTAATAATGGGAAGAATCCTATTGAATATCAGAAACCTCGATTATCCGGAACTATTTTTTTCGGACTCTCGACATTTTCGTTCTGATAAAAGATACATAAAAATTTTCGAAATTGTTTATTTTAAGGATTGAATATAAAAGATAATAAAAAAACATAAATTTTGCATAAAGAATGAAATCGATCGGATGAATAGTTGCCAAGATATTTGTAATGCTATTTTCCACACTCTTCTATTTTTCATGACCCTCTGTATTTCATTCAAACTTCAATTCAAAGATATATTTTAATTGGAAATGAGACGCTTCATCTAGCGCAGTAAACTGTTGGTTAATATGATTATCATTTTTGGAGTTATAATGATGTTTCTTTTACGCAATTCGGTACTACTCGATTAACTCGTCGATCAAAAAACCATCGCCAAACACGTTACACGTGTTTCTTACGTCATCAAGTTATTTTTAATTCGACGTTTTATTTGTATTTTTATTAATATTTTACTAATTTATTTGTTCTTTTGTTATTTAAAATAAAAATTATGTCAATTAGTATAATTTTGCGAGTAGTTTAGCGATTTATATAATTTGTCGAAATAGGTCGACGGGATAATGAAGTAGTACACACGATTCAGTAATAGAGCATTACTATGTATTCATAATATTTAAATATGCGTTTAAATTGTATTTTGGAATTGCAATGCATTTTATAAATAGTTTACACATGTTTTGTTTTCATATTTTATACAGGGTGTTTATAAAGTCCCGGACCCATTTTGATGTTTAATAACTCATAAAATAATAAAGATGGATTAAAATTAATATCATAAATGGTTAGATAGACTCAAAAAGTTTCATGACCCTTGACAATGAATTTTCACGTGTGCCCCCTTCGTCGCACGGAGAATATCAAGTCGATAGTCAATTTCACGCCAGATAGCGGCAAGCATGTCGGCATCCACAGAGGCTATTGCGGTTGTAATTCTGGCATTTAAGTCATCAATTAGACATGTTGGAAAACTTCGTATTTCCACAACTAGAAGAGCTTCAGCCACACGTCATTTTGCAACAAGATGGTAAGTAAGTAAGTAAGCACCCACCCTGGGAACCCGCTTTTGGCTTATGGTTAGGTGTAACCCCCAAGGGAAAAGTTTTACTACCTGCATAACTCCTTCAATTTTTTTTTTTTTACTGTTTAGGAGAAATAACAATGTTAGATATACGACAATTATTGACAGTGTGTGCGATCAATATTTACAGATGAGAGATTAAATGGAACTGGTGATTTTGAAAAGAATAATTAAAGCATATGTGATTACGGCATATAACACAATAAAACACAATGCAGAAATATACAGTCCTCCCCACTCGAGTACCAAGGTAACAGATAAACAAAGTTAAAAATTAATCCAAGTAAAGTAAATAAAGTAATAATAAATCTTAATAAGAGATAGAGAAATTTAACGACTAGAGTGGGGAGGGCCGTGATAAATAAACATTTCAAAAGTTTACCATGATAGATCTTACTAACCAGGTACAATAGATCCACAATGCACTTCAATTATGCATTTCGATGGTAGAACTCTAGGTACCATCGTTCGTACTTCTTTGAATGACCATTTTCCAGGAAGATGGATTGGGCGAGGAAGTCCAATTCCTTGGCCACCCAGATCACCTGATATAAATAACGTCGCTGCACTTTTTCCTTTGGGGATTTGTAAAGGACAATGTTTACAGGAGGAGAGTGTCGAACATTGATCACTTAAAAGCCAGAATTACAACCGCAATAGCCTCTGTGGATGCCGACATGCTTGCCGCTACCTGGAGTGAAATTGACTATCGGCTTGATATTCTCCGTGCGACGAAGGGAGCACACGTGGAAGTTCATTGACAAGGGTCATGAAACTTTTTGAGTCTATTTAACCATTTATGTTATTAATTTTAATCTATCTTTATTATTTTATGAGTTATTAAACATATGATGGGTAAGTATTACGGTGGCCCACAACGACTAGTTTTTGTAAGAAAACTTTTTAAAAAAAATCTTAATTGTTGAAACACATTAAATACTTTGTTGAAATCATTGTTAATTTTTGAAATTTTTAGTAGCATACGTTTCTGTTCAAACAATGATCGATTTCAATTTATTGTTGAAATACATTGTTGAATTTATTGCTAAAACATTTTGTTATTTTTATTTTTAAGTAACATTGTTGGATGTGCTATTGTTCCAACAATGATAGATTTCAATTAAATTTCATTATTTTTAAAACCTTCTTGCTTGAAGTTTGCTAAGAGCTAACGTCAAACAATTTTCGTTTTAAAACATTTATAATATCTAAGGATTGTTACTTTTGATGTATGACATTGATAAAAATGAGTTTTAAAAGTTTTTTCAAGAAATTTGTGTAAGTATAGTATTTTTTTAACAAAGGAAATTTTTGCTGATTTCAGTTTTTTTTAATACACTTCACACTTGAAAGAAATTAATGTTAAGTTTCGAGATAAAATTATCTTCCATTTACTTTGGTTTGAAAGCATATCTTAAATCTAAAAGGTTAAAAATGGGAAATGGTTTCTGATTTTCAACCGAATTAAAGGATTTTAAATGCGAATTTTGAATTATTTTAAGTTCTTATATTTTGGAATTAAAAAAGTTAAAATAATAAAAGAAAAATTATATAAGCTATGAAGTTAAAAACTTCACGTGTAATATTTTTGATAAGCAAGTAAATATATGAAATATTGTAAAAATCCGCAGATGAGCTCGACAAGTTTGGTCCATAAAAAGCGAAAGTATTATTTAAGATACATTACAGTGGGAATACATACAGCTACAAACTTACATACAGCGCCATTCTGTGCCAATTTGGCCAGTTAGCAAAAAATGTCCTAAATTTTGCATTTGATGATTTGTTTTTAGCGGTAATTTGGCAATTGTGTTTGGTTGCAGGCGCTCGTGTAAAAATATCTGTGCATAAACTATAAATGCAAGCATTACTGTACGTAACTAGACACCACATAGGTTACATTTCTTCCTTCTCTCTTTTTTAACACTTTCCAACAAAGTTGAAAAGTGTTTATGCATTCGGTTTGTCTGGCCTTTGTCCACTCTCTAACTACCGTAAATATGCTCGGATTTTCATGAAATTTATTAACCTCATTTAGGGTCGCCAAGGAATGTTTTGTATTGTATATGAAGTATGTGGGATTAATAGTTTATCAACAGGGGTACTCAAAAGCATTCCGTTACATTATAGTCAATGGGGGAAAATCGTTTGCAGTGTATTTTAATGGCATTACGCTATTTCAAATGTATTAAAATTATGATATAAATAACTGAATTTCACTACAAGATGATTAAAATACAATAGGACAATACAATATATACAGGGCTCATCAAAGAATTCGGATAATTTCCCGATTGTAGATGGGAACAGCAGACATTGGGTTTTCAAATTTGTTATGCGTTTCCATAGGGTTGAATAAGACATAATATTTTAACTTATTAAACGGTGCAGTTTTTATCACTGTTCTGAATGCGTTGGAGTTTCATAATCTATGCTTGGCGCATGATTTTTTCTTTCTTATTTTATATCATGACGTAATTGTCTAATAACACAATTTCATGTCACCAAGATTCATCACGGACATGTTTTTGCTTTATAAAATAGGTTTATATCTGTAACAAAGAAAATAAGGAAATTTTACTTTGCTCAAATATTTGAATACGTTTTAATCATTTAATATATATATTAAATCGTTGTTAAATTTGCTTCTTACCTTTCATTTATAAATACATTTTCATCATCTAGTATACAGTATTTTTGTAACAATAAAGAGTTAGTTAAGAGTTAGTCAGTTAAGTTTTGATCTGGTGAAAAATTTTGCTTGAAGTTCACTAAGAGTTTAAAAAATGTTTTCTGCTTTATAAACGTTTCGTATTTTAATATATTTTAACTTTTTGATACCTAAGACATTTAAAAAATGAATTTTGAAAATTTCTCGCAGAAATTTATGGAATTACAGAATTTTGTTGCTGTTGTTGTTGCTTATTTGCTATTTTAAAAGAAAAAAGAAAAACATGTTTGCTTATTTCAATGCATTAAAAAAATACACCTAAGACTTAAAGGTGATAATTATATTTCATTTTATACTATGAGGGGCTCACAATCATAGTAGACCAAGTCCATTTTGGGAGTATAATGAGATAGTCCAATTAGAAGGTGCATAAAATCTATTTTATCCCCCCTCTCCCCCCCAGCAGTAAACCAAGACTGTAAACAGATGAAATATATGAGAAAGTATGTGAAAACAGATTTGATTCACTGTGGGAGTGGATAAAACACATTTTATGCACCTTCTAAGTGGACTATCTCATTTTTTTTTTTTCAAAATAACTTGGTCTACTATGGTTGTGAGTTCCTCATATATCCTACTTTTGTTTGATTATAACATTTACAGTCGGACCTCTATTTTACGAATTTCTGTGTTTTGCGAACTTTTACTTGGAACCAAGAACATTTTGCAAATTTCTTCGTAAAATAACCTCCAAATAGCGAAGTGCATTCTCCATTTAAAGAACTTTTCCTTGGGATCTAAATTTTTTTTCTTCCTATTTCTTAAAACATTACTGGACATTTCGAACTTATTCTTTCTTTTAACACATTCTATGATGATCAATGACCATGAACATGTCTTACCAGGCACCTAAGTCACCGGGAACAGTAAAATCGCTGTGATTCTTTGCTTTCCATCCAAGAAGTGCAAACTTTCAATATCCCCTTTTAGCCCTCAATAGAGCTTCCCCGTGTCCTTAAACTATAGTTTCCCATTTTTTAGATTGTTGATCATGATCAATCGTATTGGTAATTTTAGTTCTTGTAGCTCAAAACTGTCAAGCGGAAGTGCTTGAGCATCAAAGAAAAAAAATTATTTTTGATGAGGTGGATAAAGGCGTGAAGAAAAATAATACTGCTTTAAAATATGGTATTCCTCCGAACAGTTTATCAAAGAATCTTTCAAAAATCGTAATTTTAAAGTAAAATAATTTTTTTTAACTGAAAATACAATGAATTTCCAGACAATGTTTTGTTTCATTCTTATTTCCCTTGCAGATTTCTTTTTGGTGGATAAAATAAATAAAACAAATAGATATAATTTGTAAAAAAAAGTGTGAGTAATTACTTTTTTTAATTATATTCAGTATTTATGGACTTAAAATATGTTTTATGTAGTTTAAAGTATTTTAAAAGGTGACTCTCTATTTGACGAATTTTCCATATAACGAATTTTTTATCGGGATTTAGCTACTTCGTTAAATAGAGATCCGACTGTATATACAGGAATTAATACACAGTAAAACGAATGCGCAGACAAACGTTTAATTCAAATAAATTTTCTCTTTAGATCTATATATTGGGTGATTGCAAAAGTTAGTGCCCGATTTCCGATTCATCGGCTTTTGAAGTGTATTCAAGTTGTTGTAAATGGCGACATGCAGTCTAATTGTCAACATTTAATCTCTCAGCAATCTCTTCCGTAGTAATCCGTGGATTACTATTCACTCAATCACGGATTAAGTCGCTGTCCATACCAGAAGGTCACCCAGAGCGAATTTAATCGTTCAGATTGGAAAGTACCATTTCGAAATCGACAAAACCGCTTTTTAACTGTCCTAAGAGCTGGAGCATGATCTAAATAAACGTCTAGAATACTTTTTGTAGCACTTTCAAAACTATTACTCCTATTTTAAACTCATATAACATAACATGACAAAAATGTAACTTTTCATTTTCCATTTTGAATGTTAAACTTGCACACAAATTACTTTGAAAATATTTTTTTTTGACCTTATGTTCACTCACGACACATATAGTTAACTGTCAGTTAATAACATGGTTATAAAAAATAATAATAATATCAGCACAGTCAAAGTCAAAATTGCAAGTTTCTGCCATCTATGAAGTAGACGAACTTTTGCAGTCACCCAATATATAATCTTTAATTTGAAAATTTACTAAGATTACTTTATTTGAGAAAATTTAATTTTTATTCTGCAATTGATTGTAGATTTATTGTTTGAAAATTTGAAAAATATTTTATTGCTTGAAAGCTATTAAAATAACAGAAATTCAAGTGAACAATTCCCCGAAAAATACCTTTTTTAATTGCGAACTTTACATATATTTCATATGCATTGAATTCTAAAATTCTTCAAGAATGTTTAGGAAAAATTGAAAGTTTTCCTTTTTCTAAATAAATAATATATTTCTTTTCTTTTCAGGCCTCGTCCTCACATTGATGACGACGAAGACATTAAGAAAGCTGAAAAGCGTTTGAAAATTTTCAGCAATGAATTAGCCATCGATACGTAAGTTGCCTGTAGAATATTTTGTTAATTTCTCTGTTAAGTTTTATATGTTCAAATCTTTAAATCTGTTCAAATACAGGATGTCCAAGAAAGTTTTTAAAAAACTTTAACTTTTTACCTGTTGGAAAAATAGAGTTGCAAAAAGTGAAAAAAAAACAGCTTTATTCCCGGGAATGGGAATAAACAGGGTATTTTTGGCAAGGAAATTAAAAATTTCCCGGGAGTTTTCAGAAAGTTTTAAAGACGCCCACAGAACAGTTTGAAAATTTTCTTTTTGAAAATTTCGAAATTTAAAATTGTGCAGGAGCAAAAATGGTCTAAAATTACGATTAATGTTATATAGTTGATATATAAGTTTGGATAAATAGAAGCTTGGAATTTGACTGGTTACTTTTAAAGTGTTTACTTTTAAAGCTCGCTAAGAACGTTTTCTGAAAAAAAAAAAAAATGACATTTCAAATGAAAAATAAAATAAGCGGAAAATCTTTAAAATACGTTCTAAATTATATAGGGGAGGTGGGGATGAATGGGACATTTTCACAAAATATTTTTTTATATTTTTTTATTTAAGTTACTATCAATATTATATATCACATTTCATACATTAGGTATTTGCCAACATATATGAACAATATTTATTCTAGATTATGATTTATTCATAAAAATATTATGAAATCAAAAAAACGTTCCCTATCCCAATCATCCCCACAGCAGGGATGAATTTGACACTAATAGGGATGGATGGGACACAATGATTTTCCTCCCTGTATTCAATTTTACCAAATTAAAATTTATAATTATAACCTTATATGAAAATTATATTTGTAATATATGATTTTACAGCACGAATCGATATATTTTTTTTTCAATAACTTCTTTCATTGCAGTTTTAACTTTTAATGCGGACTTCGGCTATCAACCTGTTCCTTTTTTCCACTTATGAGGCATTTTAGATTTGAAATGAAAGTGCAAAATGTCTTTTAAATATAGCATAGCTAATAATTTTCAATCATAACTTATTAATTAATATTAATTAAATGTATCGTAGAAACATGCAGAACGGAAATTATTGTGTCGATCGGAAAGTCATGTCGTGTTGGGAAAATCAATTCGTACCGGAAAATTCTGCCCGATAATTATTAGACATTAGATATCGGAATCAATGTCTAATAATTGAATGATTGAATTTTTCGGTACGAATTGATTTTCCCAACACGACCCGACTTTCCGTTTGACCCAATATGTTACGGATGGGGATTTATTTGTGCAACATTTCAAAATTCAATATAATTTCACCCATTTGATCAATACACATATACTATTTTTATCAATTTTATCTATTTTGATTAAGTTTTAGTACCAATTTTTTGATAATCCATTAATAATTATTACAATACAATAAGTAACACTCAGAAATTTTAAACAATAACAACTCATATAATGCTATTTACTACTATTAATTGACGTAAATTATTGATTTATCATCCTATATAATACTATTTAATTAATAAATAAAATTTTCAACATCTCTAGGGAGGAGTGAGAATGTCCCATTCATCCCCATTTGAAATGTCCCAATCATCCCCATGATGCATAATATCCCTTCTCAGCCATTTTACCTCAAAAATTATTTTGTCACAATGTTTACTATTCATTTATTTTAATTATTGATATTGGACCTTAAAATAAATAACTACAACATAGCTTAATTTTTTATATTGTATAAGATATTTCACATCTTCAAATGTAAAAAAAACTTACTTCTAAGCAGAGATTTCAGAAAATGCAACTTTGAAGGAAAATGAAAACAGCAATGTGGTCCTACTTTTAGTTCTGAAGCACACTGTGGTAGAGGTATATGGGGTTAGGAAGCAATTTAAAATAAATGTTTATTGCCTGAAATATTGAGAATGTCCCATCCATCCCTTGTCCCATACATCCCCTAGCTCCCCTATATATATATTTTTTTTTTCCTTGAGCTAATTTTACATTTTCTCATTAATTTAAGTCTCATGTTCACCAAATACAGTATCACAACGAAGTTTACTCAAAATGTGGCTTAATCAGTAATTTTTAAATTATCTGTTGCAGTATATTTTCTGTAATAAAAATCGGTACACAAATATGACTTCCTCATTTCGACAATTATGAGTGCAAATCCGCGAGTTTCGCTAATACATTATAAACTGCATGAAAAATGCTGTTTTGTTTTATGTTTTGCATTCATAAGTTTTTTATTGCGTAACAATATTTCAATATTAAATCTACTGAGTTATTTCTCATTATTTCTGAGTCAAGAGATAATTTTTAATGTATTTAGATATTCTTGAATTTTTTATGTTTCTTTATAACATACAAATTGCTTTTCAGATTCATGTTCGATAGTGCTTCTTATGATAATGAAGTTGAAGCGGCCTTGCTGCGAATGAAAACATCGCCTGTAGTTTGCCGTCGTGCAATAAAATGGTTTCAAACTGAACTGAAAGCCAAACGACAAAGGACATGGGAAAAGCTCATGACAGACAAAAACATCGATTTGTCAAGCGCCATACCTTTCCTGATTAAAGTCGACGAAACCGACGACGCTACCTGGCAGACTCTTGAAAATAGAGCCAAGGATTATGTAGATGAGTGGATAAGAAGAGTTAACTTCACTATCCTAGAAATGTTCATTTTCAGACATAAAGCGTAAGCATTCCTTATTTTTATCGAATTTTAATAATAATTTTTAAATTGTTATAAAAAATTATAACAATATACTATTTAGAAACTCATCATAAAACATTCGAACTTGTTTTTGTTAGTTTGCTAATTCGGGATTTTCATTAACTAAAAGATATTTCTCTTACACGATTTTCATAATTTTTATTAAAGTGTTTTAAGCATAGGACAATTTTATTTATATTCCCTTTGTGAAAGCAAGAATGTTTCTGAGAGCAAGTTAAGGATAAGATGGAAACAGTTTGAAACAGTTGCCGGGGATAAAAAAATCCCTATTTACTTTCACCTTTACGAGGGTCCAAATTTTTATAAAATATGCCTCTGCACAATCTTTAGTGCAATGTAGTTGAAATACTGCGTACCACGAAATAAAGGGCTATATAGTTGTAATTCGTTAAAAGTATAAATTCTGGTTTTATTATCTTTGTTCTATCCCTGCGTAATTCTAAAATTTAAAGTATTTAAATAGAACTAGCAAAGAAGACGAGATTTTAAAAGCAGCATTGAAAACAAAAATTGTGGCTTCAACATCATCTTCTTTTTTTTCCTTAAATAAAACAACTTTTAAGATTTCGTACTTAAAAAGTAAAAATCCCTGCCGGCCAGGGCTACAGGCGAAGGTAGATTTCGAAGTAAAGTATACTAATTCAACAAAAACTAAATCATGATTAGAGATAAACCCACTTTAACAATTTTATCTTACTTTTATATTACTGACTCCCAGCCATTGCCGTTTGCGAAGCCATTCGTGTCAAGCCAGAGCTCACTGGTGGGCGGAGTGGAGATCTGTTGTGATTCTTTTTCATCAGAAAACACAACAGGTATCCACTCTGTCCTCCAATGAGCTCTGGCTTGACACCAATGGCGTCGCAAACTGCAATGGCTTAGAGTCAGCAGAATGTACGCTGCAGGGCGCCTGGCTCGGAGCTGTCATTGAAGTAACCGATTTCTAATAGTTCATTGTGTCCCTGTGGTACCAACTTCAGCTCAAATTTCTGCCGCAGACGCAGTACGATGCGCCACAGTCGTATGCCGAATACAGCAATCTTCCCTCTCAAAAGTGCCACGTGGCCGCCTGGAACCCGGCCTTCTTGAGGCAGTAACATACCTTGACCACTGCTTCCAACAATCATGCACAGTGGATACATTCCAACCAAGTCTTTCTGCAATATGGCGGAAAGAAAATCCACCTTCTCGTAGCCCGAATATGCGACCTCGTTCCAACTCGGTGAGCTGTTGACAGTGGCTTCTTCGTCTTGTTAAAGACATTCTTGGCTAACATCAACTCAATACGTCACATTTCGAAGCTAAATAACGCCCACGAACTTTACAGCACGCATTTAAAGTAAACCTGATCTGCAAGTTCTGAGTGGCGCTACTATAGCGCCACACTTATGCGCGAAGTTCGAAATTTCAATCGATGTTATGTTTCAGATGTAGAAACACGCCTACCAAATTTCGTTTATTTAACACAAGTCTTTCTTGGTGTTGGGATTTTTTTTTTCCGTCAGTGTATTTTTAATTTGTTTTTGCTGTAAGAATTGGTCCTATCAAAAACTTGTCTATATAAATGTTGTAGACAATATTAAGAAGATATATGCCCTCATAGCATGCATGGTCACAGTGACGTCATTGTGACGTCACTGTAAGTCACTGTGGTCACGTCACAACTGTGACCAAAATGCCACCACTTAGCGACGTCACATTGTAACTGATATGTGAACTTCTTAGAAAACTTTTAAAAATTACAAAAATTCTTCAAAACATGTTATTTACCGTAAAAAATATTTTTCTGGCAATTTAAAAAAATTGTGACGTCATTGTTATGACACTACATGTAACGTACGTCTCATTATGTGACAAAAAGCCCTACCATATTGTAAACTCACAGTGTGACAAAACATATGTTAAGATTAAAACTTCCCACTTTAAACAATAAAAATAATTCAGTGTTTGTTCCCGGCTAATATTCCACAACAAAATTAAAAACTTCATCAAAAAATGTACATAAATAAAACACAAATATAATAGACATGTAATCGAACTACTCGCTTAGACTATTAAAACTATTTGAATTAAAAAAACTGTTGTAAATAGTAAAATATTTGGTCTATTTTTTCGACTATTAGCTCTTGGAATGTTGCTAATATGAAAGTATCGCTATTGAATTTTAAAACTTTATTTGAATACATAATTGATATTTTTCTTATAGAAATGTTTTTTTGGGGTTATTAGTGGTCAATATAGAAAAATATATTAACTGTAGAGATTTCAATAATAAGAAAATGTTTTTATCCTGTATTCTATAATCCGGGAAATTGGTTTGTTATCTATAAATTATTCTTATCAGCGGAAATGGCAGAAATTAATATACAGGTGGAGAAAGCAAAGATTTGTTTGTGTGTGGGCATGGGAAGGAACGGAGTTTTGCAATAAAGCAATGCTTTATTATATAAATAAAAACACTTGCATATTTTCAGTAATAAATTTTTCTGCTAGTGTTTAGTTATTTTTAGTAGTAATTCTTAAAAAATAAATTTGGCTACTTGTGTCACACTTTTTAAATAAATTTAACTTTTTCCGAATATAAAATAAAATATACAAAATATATGCAAAACACGTGGCGTAATTAATTATTCATATTTATTTATATTTTTTTCGTTTCTGGAAATTTATTTTGAGAAATACTGTTATTTTACAAGATGTTTTATTCTACAGGAAATTAAAATAGAAAAAAAATGACAATTGCCTGATCCACCCCCACTCCCCCACTAAAAACATTATTTCTCCAGTTATTTTATTTTTTTTTTATGTTGCATTTACTACCTATAATATAAACTTCAATTTTCTATTTTCAAAAGACCTTGCACTATTGCATATTAAAATGAATTTTAAATACTCTAAAAATTTGAACATTCTTTAATTTGTTACACTCCCAATATTAGTTTAATTATTGTCATATTCGACAGTAGCTTTACAAAACTTAAAACTTGAACTATTTTGAAACACATAAAAAAAAAGTTAAATGCATCAAAAAATTCTAGAAACGAGAAATTTTAATTGTAAGTATACTTTATGTCATATAAATGTATAAGAACGGAAAAGCCATCTGTTCTTGCCTTGATAAAAAAAAAAAAAAAAAAAAAAAAAAAAAAAAAAAAAGAGCGCTAAAAACCGCAGACCAGACGATAAAAACTAGTAAAAACAACATATTGCTTTTAATCTTTGGAACAGGCGGAAGGAGTTATTTGCTGGACAGTAGGTAGCGTTATGAACATGCAGTCTGTCAGATATAAACATTTAACCTAAAAAATTCATAGGAATAATCATTCCAAGATAATACTTTAGACAAAAATATCCGTCCGAGATATTTACACTAGCTTTGGTGTGGTTTAAACGATTCCCATCACTGCTATTGTATTTATTAAGGACATATTTTCTACTTCAAAAATTTGTTCTGCCTAAAACATGGATTACATCGGAATAAAGAACGGCTTCAAGGAAAAAAAAGGTATGAAGAAATATTTTATTCCAGAGTTTGCTTTTCTTTAAATTATAATGATTTTAGTATTTTCTTATAAACATATTTCATTAACCTAATAAAGTTTAGTAGATTTATTATTTAATTTATTGAAATAAATAACTGTATATCAACAATTTTAATCAGATGATCAAAATCAGTTATATAAATTTATTTTAATCAGATTTGTTTTCTTTTAAAATATTATAGGTTAAAATCACATATTTTCTCAAACTTTAAAATAACGTATAAAAGTATTATAAACAAAGTTTAACATAATTAGCAAATATTTAAATGTATTTAATGTACTAAATAAAAAGGCCTTTTTATAGAATACAATTTTTTGATGGCCTGAAACAATTTGCATTGCACATTTTTATTTAAAAATTAATATCTGTTCAGAAGAAAAGAAGATAGTTTATTCTATTTAGAAGAAATAAGAATTTTTTTACATAATGGAGAAGTACTATTTAAAGGATATCATGCATATGTAGTATTAAGCGGGAAAAATCAGTGTCAATGAGTATTATTCGATGTGAGAAAAGTTATAAAAATTTATAAAGAGATATCCTTAGTTGGTAAGAACTTTTCAGTTAGACATTATGAACGAAAAGTTTTCAACGTAAACCGGTGTCTCAATTTGTTGACAAATATAGAAATTATGCAACCCAGTGAGAATTTAAATATGGTTTTATTGAAATATTTTAATTATTAAAAACATATCCATGTACTTGAATGAAGGAAGCTAAAATGTAAAATATATTTCATTATTTTTTTTTTCTGGATACTTTTAATATTTTACTTCTTGAATGATTTTATACGCATAAACTTCAAAATAGCTATACTATACACTTTATTAGAAAACAGACTGATTAACCCATATTGAAGCACACCGATTAAATATTTTTGAAAAATTTTAAAACTTCAATTACATCATTAATATTGTGTAATTAAGTAGATACTAGCAAAATTTTGAAAAAAAAGTTTTTAATTTTTTAAGTAACTAGTTGTCCTATAAACAGGACATATTAGTAGGACATATAAAATGCATACATAAACTAATTTTATGAGCAAATATTTTATTTTACTTTAAAAAACTGTTTCTGTTGTACAAAAATACTCTATGATTTCTCCAATAAAAAGATAATAATAACGGTAAAATTCTAGATTATAAGATCACAATTCTTAAAGAATTCTTTAAATAGATTTTTTTCAATTAAATTTTAATTGGTTACTTGTTTTGTTTTGTTTTTTTTTTTTTTTTGTTTATATGTTATACTTTTATGTATTTTAAAGACGTCATAACAAAATGCATCCAAAAAATCCTTACCAATTTTATTTTAAAAAATGTTTTATTAGCTGTCCTATTTATAGGACAGCGGTACAATGTGGGTTAAAGGGGGCTTGTTATTTATAATTATTTAATCCTGTAAATAAAATAATAATAGTAATAATGAACCAATGTGTGTTTTTATTTTGTGCTTTTATTTGAATACTTTATTCACATAAAAATAGCTAACTATTTTATATTATTTTCATTATTTTTTATTTTACTGTGTCATGTAAAAGTTAAAAGTAAATATGGTTACCTGCATTTGTAACAGATTGTATATATAAAATTTTCACCACACGTTATTCTAAAACCTTTATAGTAAATTAAAAACTTCATAAAAAATTGTACATAAATAAAACAAATTTAATAAACATGTAATCGAACAGCTCGCTTAAACTACTAAAGCTATTAGAATTTATAAAAAAAAAAAAAAAAAAAAAAAAAAAAAAAAAAAAAAAAAAAAAAAAAAATCTGCTGTAGGTAGCAAAATCTTTGGCGATTTTTTCGACTATAAACTCTTGGAATGTTGCTAATATGAAAGTATCGCTATTGAATTTCAAAACTTTATTTGAATAAATAATTGATATTTTTCATATAAATATGCTTTTTGGTGTTTTTAGTCAAATGTATTAAAAAGAGGTGCTAGTTCAGTAAAAACAGAGCATGATGACAGAGCTTCAAGAGTAAATGTGATATTAGTAATGTGTTAAGTAATGCTATAAGAAAAAAGTATATAATTTGTTAATATGATAAATAAAGTGACATTAATTTTTAAGGATTTTATGAATTACAAATTGAAAAATACAATTAAATAACGATATGATTTAACAATATCTTGTATTTTCTAAAGAAATAAAGTTCTATATTTTTTGCAAGGTCTTGGGCACACTGATTTAGAAATACTGTGGTATGGGGAAGTTTTTTACAAGAAATCTCCGATTGCAACTAAAGGAGAATTTCATTAAAAAAAAAAGGATGTATTTCGCCCATTTTAAAAAGAGCAGGGTGCTGCAACTTTAAAAAATGGCCTAGATGGAACAGTAAGTAATTTCAGAATTAATAAAAACAGCAAATAAATATAATTTAGTTAGTGGCACAAATAACAAAACAAGCAAATATGGTTTGCAGCTCATCTTGCATTTGTACAAAGGAATATTACTATTATCTCCGACGCTTTGGACAGAAGTGAAGATGACATTTAATGGAATGACGGAGATTCTTCATACACCGATTCATATTACAATAGTGGTACTGATACCTTCAGTGAAAGTGATTTATTATGAGAATTTTTTGTCAAAATTTTAACAAAGATTATTTGTAAATTTTACGTCTAGAAAAATATTACCATAAAAAGAAAAATGGTATTTAATAAACAGCACATAGATTGGAAACATTTGATAAGTTACTAATTTTATTATAATGTGTTTTTTTTATATACCAGTAATGTTTTAGCATTAGAGTGTACAATATTGTGTAGTAGATTTCCCCGCATAATAGTCGCACTTAGACTTTCACAATGAAAAATTTGCAAAAAAAGTGCGACTATTACGCGAGTAAAGACTGTAGTTGTTGAGCAGATATCATTCTTTACTTTTTCTTTAGCTCCAATTTGCTGTAAATTTATTATTGCAAAAGCAGAATGAGAAAATATTACCTAATTATTCTTTTACTCTCAAAAGTTTTTTATACTTGCTATGATGTTTATAGAAAAGAAAGAATAGATTGGTTAAAGGTGAATTTCGTAAAAGGATCGCGAAAAAATGTAAATTTCGTCAAAAGATCATGGAAAAAAGCGAATTTCATCTAAGAATAGCAAATTTTGTCAGAATTTTGTAGAAAAAACGCGAATTTCGTCAATGGGCCGCATAAAAGGCGAAAATTTTAAAGTAAATCGCGCAAATAAGGCGAATTTTGTCAAACGATCGCGAAAAAAATTTTAAATTTCTTCAAAAGGTAGTTGAAAAAAACGTGAATTTAATCTAAGAATCGCAATTTCGTCAAAAGATTGAAAAAAAACGTGAATTTCGTCAAAGGATCGCGAAAAAATGCAAATTTCGTCAAAAGATCGTGGAAAAAAGCGAATTTCACCTAAAAATAGCAAATTTTCTCAAAAGATTGTAGAAAAAACGTGAATTTCATCAATGGACCGCATAAAAGGCGAAATTTTGTAAATAAATCGCGCAAAAAGGCGAATTTTGTCAAACGATCGCGAAAAAATCTAAATTTCTTCAAATGGTCGTGGACAAAAACGTGAATTTCATCTAAGAATCACAATTTCGTCAAGAGATTGAAGAAAAACGTTAAGTTCGTCAAAGAATAGTGAAAAAAAGCGAATTTTGTCAAAGCATAGCGAAAAAAAGCGAATTTTTCTTCAAATGATATTGAAAAAACATGAAATTTTGTCAATAAATCGTACAAATAAAGTGAATTTCACCGAAGGATTTCGAAAAAAAACGTAAATTTCGACAAAGTATCGTGAAAAAAACATTCTGAAAATTTTCTGTGAACTTCAGAATTTTCTTTTACTCATAATCACTCCTGCCTCCATTGTCATGGTTCATTGATTGAACTCGAATAGCGATTTCATTTTTCAATAAATGTATTGCATCTTAACGCTGTCACAACATTGTCATTGTAGTCACATGTTCGTCACAAAAATAATGACAAAATCGTCACAAATTACACAATTTTCACAAAATTGCCAAAATGTGACTTCACAACATTGTCGCTGTCGTCACAGAATCATCACAGTGTTAATCACAATTTCGTCACAAATGACACATATTTCACAAATTGGTCACACCGTGACTTCACAAATTGGTCACAATGTGACGTCACAAATGAGCTCTAAAACGGCCATAACGACCTCACATTCTAGTCACTGTGACTTCACATCGACGTCACGTGACGTCACATCGACGGTCACAAAGTCACAGTGTGACTTCACAACGACGTCGCCGTAACGTCACCATGCCTTACGGGTGATAAATTCATGCGGATTTTATATCTTGTGAATTGACGGAGTTATGGATTTTCTTCTTCTTCAATCCCCCCTTTTTGTTTTGAATTTTAATTTTTTTGCGGTACGAATTGGTCTTATCAAAAACTTGTGAATATAAAAGTTGTTGATAATATTAAGGAGATTTATAATAAAATTAATTTGATTTGATATCTTGAGAATTGACGAAGTTGTGAATTTTTTTCTCCCAAAAACTCTATTTTTTGCGCCCCTTGAGCCCATTTTTAATTTTATCAAAAATCTGTGATACATAAATATTTTGCCCTATTTTTAGGAGTAATAAAAACATTAAACTGATTTGATATGTACAAAAATGAAGAAGTTATGTGGGGTTTTTCGGTTTTCACAAAACCTCTCCCTATTTCCATCCCCTTGGTCCGATTTTGCCCATTAACGAACTTGACCGAGATTTTATGCCCCTTGATTTTATATATCAGTTTGGAAGAGATTTGTGCAGAATTGCGAAAGTTATCGTGTCCAGAAGAAAGTGATATATACAGATAGATATATATATAACGTTTGTTACTGGAGGGGTTTTGGGTTCTAGGGGTCATGAATCATGAACATGATCGGTGTAGACCTGCAAAAAGTTTTCAGAAATTCCAACATAGGGGAGAATGTAATAGGTAGTATTTCATACGAAATCTACTTAAAAACGGAACCATTATAAGATCACTGGTGTGTCTGTCTCTCCATCTACCACAGCCGTTTTCTTGTAAACTATGGAACGTGGAAAGTTAAAATTTAGCAGAAGTGATAAAGGCAATTGACCCCATATATATAGTTTATTAACCATTCACAAATATGTTTAGGAAAAATGTTGAGGGGCTAATTAAGTTACTAGAAAATAAAAATCTTTTTTTTTCTTTTCTTTTTTTCTTTTTTTTTTTTTTTTTTTTTTTTTTTTCTTTTACTATTTGGAAAAATGGTTATTGTTCTCGTCAGGATGGAAAATGAAAAGCATATCTGAAGGTTTTCATTGGTTTTATCCGCAATTTATTCGTTTTCTGATTGGTCTATACAGTAATCTGTATTTCCCTTTAATTTCAACAACGATGGATACTTTCTGTTGCCACTATGACAAAAAGTAATAAAAACTACAAAAAAAATTAATAACTCAGAAACAAATTGAGATACAGCTTTCAAACAAATTGCACTTAAAAGTACATTTTTTTTTCTATCCAACGGTGTAAAAAGTAATATTGTCGGATGTTTAGAAGTTTAAGAATGGAATTTCATTTAAAATTGGCCGTCAGATTTCTTGGAAATCTGATGATGGAAAAGCCTTTTCCCGAACAGCCAATGAAATGCTTGGATATTTACGTAAGTTACAGGTGGATAATACTTAAGTTTCAAGAAATCTGACGGGTCGCAGGCGATACATTTGGCTTGCAATTTTTACGTGCAATAACACTATTAATGTTTAATTCATGGCGTACGTAATGTATGATCAACTCCGTGCGACTTTTTATGTCTTAAATTTTAGTCTTAAAAAAAATCGTTTCCAAATGGTCGTTGTAATTTGATAAATTGCTTTTTTTTTTTTTTTTTTTTTTTTTTTTAATAATATGTGGGGTATTGTGTGGAAGCTCTCGTAACGCCGAACTGAAAAGTACATTTGTTTTAATTTTAGATATTTTCAGAAGTATCGCCGAAAATGTAATGCAAAAATGCCCTCCTGTGCTTCCGAATCTACTGAAACTAAAATTATGAAAGAATTAGGGGTAGTAAAAGTTAATTTAAACTTTTCAGGGAAACTATAGCGATTACTCTAAGATCACATAGACCTTGAGAAAATCGCATTTTTCCGTTACACACAAATATCACTTTGAGAGTGCTCGAGGTACCTATCGTCGCGGAAGTATAAAAGGATGTTTCATAATGATAAAAAAAATTATCGGTAATTAACCGAGGTATTAACCCTTAAAGATACGAACGGTTTGGACATAAAGACACGGGCAGTGTACTCCATGCGCCATCGGCTTTTAAAGCCTAGATAGCTGTAGTGGTATACCAATTTATACTTTTCTAGAACACATAGTCTCTCTCGATTCGCCACCTGTATCTTTAAATGTTAATTAAGACCCTATCCCTATCTGGAAAAACGCGGCACGGACTAAGCCGGTGTTACAACTTTGCGACCTCCTTTCGAAGAGCGCTGAGCCCAATGCCAAGTTTAAACTTTGAACAAGAGCTACACTGTGAAAAGAAAGGATTATTACTACGCTGAATTCAGTTTTATGAAATGCCAAATGAAGTTTAAATAGGCACTACTTTTATTGTGACTACCGAATTAAGTTTATCACAAATGAATTACGATAAGATTAAAAAAGAGTTGTACAGAATAGCAATATTTGATACTATTTAGGTTTTATATCTCTTTGAACTTATATGGCATACCCATTCATACTTTTCAAGTATCTACAGCTATGCCCAACCCTACGTTGTATAGTTTTTTACAAAGTCTTATTATTCTTTTAGCAACACTTTTTTGTAATATTAAAGTTACTCTATTGCACGGAACCCTCTGTGCGCAAGTAATACTCACTTGACTGATTATTTTATAAATGTTTTTAAAAGAGATATTAATATTATTTTATTTTTATTTATTGCGTCTTAATATAAAAGACTGATAATACATAAATTTGTGCTTGAATATAAATCATGTAGAAAATTATTCAAATAACGATGTTCTTATAAAAGAGAGCCTATTCAGAAAACATTATACAGTAGAGCGTCGATTATCGGAACTGCAATTAACCGAACTTCCAATTATCCGAACAACCTTTTTTTCCCAAAATTTTTTTTAACCAAACTTCCAATTATCCGAACAGCCTATTTCTCCCAAAAAATTTCTTAAAGAACTCCCAATTATCCATTGGCTTGGAATAAAATTTTAAACAAAGAAAAAACTGATAGTTGATCAGAAAATGAGGAATGCAAAACAATAAAGGAGATGGGAAGAATCCTAAGCTATGAAAAAAATGAAATTAACGAGTGGTTGAATAGTGAAGTATATGACGCTGGATATCAGATTTTAAACGATGATGAGCTTGTGTATGAGATTCATGATTAAAAAGAAATTGAAGAAAATGAAAACGAATGCTCTGAAAATAACCCAGGTTTATTACATAACGAAGCCTTTGAATATTTAGAAACAACTATGAAATGGGTCGAACGGCAGAAGAACGTTGATCCTATTTAACTAACGTATTTAATTAGAATTAGAGGTATGGCACTTTTGAAAAGAATATCTTCGTTGAAGCAAGCAACAATCAAAAGCTTTTTTGCTTAAATTATAATCTATGAGAGTTCAGAAAATGATAAAAAGACAAAAAAAAAAAAAAAAATTATAAAAATATAAAACAATTTTTAAACATGCCAGCACTAACTGGTGCTGCCAGTCCTAAGCTTAGATAACGTGTGAAGGTTATAGTCAGAAACATCCCTTAAATTGTCTGTCCATTTATCCGAACTTTTGCTTAATCGAACTAGGGTCGGTCCCGACTTGTTCAGAAAATCGGCGCTCTACTGTATATGTGGTTGGCAGAAATTATTATCGTTGGCCTCATTAAGGGTTATCGCAAGGACCAATCGGGACAACTACACTTGCCTATGACTATAGTTTTTAGGGGGATGTCAAAGAGCTACAAATGCTTTCATGAATGGTCTCTCATGCAATGAAAGTACTCTCATTAAATAAAACTGGAACAAAAATCGAAAAAGTACAAAATAGCACAGTTAAACATCAGCCTGAGCTATCCTAGACTCTCAAAAATAAATATGTATCTTTGAAAAATCGTGATTGAAATTGATAGGAAAAAAATTCTACAAAATACGGAAATAGCACTGGCGTCACAACTTCTGTAATTTAACGAAATTTTATTTTACAATGTATATATTTAGATTATATGTACACTATTACACTATTTTGTGGTCTTAAAACAAATCTTCTTGAAAGAGAACAAAAACGCCAACCACATGAATTTGTTCTTCCTACAAATTTTTTTGCGACCATAAAAATACTCAATTCAAAATTTACAAACCAAACTATAAGGTTATGTCCTATGTACACAAAATCCATCGTTTTTGTACATTACACAAATATATGTGTACTCATATGCAATGTACACGTTAAACTGTGAATTTCAGAGTTACCTGATGGCATTTACTCACTTAAGCTGCTTAGTGTGTTATCATCAAAATACACAGAACAATGTGTATTTTGAAATTGACACACCAGGCGTGTATTTGGCAAGTATTTTCTCTTAAAACGATTCAAGATATTATTTTATTTCCTTTAAATGGATAATCAAATGAGTTTTCAATAAAGATTATTTCAATCTAAGTTAAAATGAAACAGAAAAATTTAGCATTAAATAAATATTATAGACACAATAAGCATATTTTGTTCTTATGATAATAATTTTGATCATTTGATAAGATTTTGATAAATAACATTACATTTGAACGACAAAGATATTCTTTAGTTTCATTTCAAAACTATAAATGCAAGCTTTTTATGAATATATTTAAAAATTTTTTTGTTCTCAGTCGATGTATTTTAATGGTTTTACATACTATTATATTTTACACCAAAATTCTATGGGAAAAATTTTAATTCACTGACTTTTTATACAAAAAGTAAATTCTTATAGCTAAAAAATTCGTTTTATAAAAATGACAAAGCACAAAAATTTCCTTTTTTAATGGGCATAATCTTTATATATTTTAGAAACTTTCTGTTCAGACTTATCTTCTCATTTTAAGTATCAAACTTCTGTCAGAAAAAAAAGAAAAGTACTCTAACATTTTAGCACAAAGTGACCTCTTTTATTTAAAAATGAATATCGTTTTATACAAGAAAAGTTTTTCCGAAATGCCGTTTAGCTCCGAAATTTTTTTCAATTTTTCATATAATCGATTTAGAAAATGCTATAACGCGAAAAGCGCTTTTCACTTTTGCATTACAACCAAATAAAGGTTTTCAATAACTTGTTAACACTTTCCAATAAAGTTGAAAAGTGTTTATGCATTCGGTTTGTCTGGACGTCTGGCCACGCTCTAACTCCCGTAAATATACTCGGATTTTCATGCAATTGATAAAGGTTATTTAGGGGAACCAAAGCATGTTTGGTATTGTATATGTAGTATGTAGGTTTAATTGTTCATTTACAGGGACACTCAAAAGTATTCCATTACATTATGGTATATGGGGGAAAATCGTTTGCAGAGTATTTTAATGATATTACGCCATTTCAAATGTATTGAAACTGATATAAATCAGTGAATTTTACTACGATCACGTTAGAACAGGGCATTCATAGCATTTTTTATTCATTTACAGGGACTCGCAAAAGCAATCAGTTACACCACTATCTTTGAACAATAATTGCTAGAGTGTACGGTTTAAAATTCGCTTTTAAATTTAATTAATTTTTTACATGTTACTCGTTATATATAATATTTATACCTTATATACAGAGCGGCACAAAAGTATTGACGTACCATTCTCCTTATTAAAGGAAATTTCTGAAGGGGAATTTTCAACTGAAGTATATGTATTTCTTAAATAAACTAAATTTTGGCATGAATGTAGTTAATAGATACAGATCTATATATCATATACAGGGCTGTTCAAAGAATTCGGATAATTTTCTGACTGTAGATGGGAACAGCTGAAATTTGTTTTTGAAATGTGTAATACGTTTAAATATGGTTGAATTAGACAGACATAATATTTTAATTTTTTAAACGGTACAGTTACAATATTCTGAATGTGTTGGAAAGTGTTTCATAATCTATGCTTGGCGCATGATTTTTTATTTCTTGTTTTTAATTATATCTTAATTTTTGTTAGGTTGTCTTTGTCTAAAAAGATCAAGAATGCGCTCTTCAGAAAGAAGAAATAACATCGTTTAGCATCAAGCCGCTCCTTTTTGATTGTGATTCTTTTTTCCTCATGTAGACTTGTAGATGCTTTAACATCATCGCATCGAAATCCCGAAACTTGTGACTTATTTTACCCGAATGTGACTTTTGTTTTTACCTGATATGTGACTTTGCTTAATTGTCATTTTGACATCTCTTGTGTATGCTCCTTCCTTTACCTTCGACTGCTCCTTTTTGTGCCATCGCCTTCCTCACCAGCCACTTTTTTCCATCATCTCCATGTTCTGCTTCTCCACAATTTTGAATAAAATATTTACCACCGTGAATGGGTCTGTTTTCATTACATTGTTTCATTTAAAAAGTTACCTATTTTGTGTTTTGAATTGTTTTCATTTAATATTTAGGGAAATTTACAATATTCTTGTACCGAAAAATCACACTTTAGCACTAAATTAATGTAATACATGTTATACAATTAATCCTCTCCAAGGTGTATCGCTTTTAGATGCGTCCTAATTATATAAATACGTAGCACCTATAGTCGTCATCTTGTCCGTCCTTCTGTCCGCATATAACAGTGTAAAAACTACCCAAACGAATGTTTTGAAATTTAATAAACATAATCGTTGTAGAGTTTTGCCCTGTCATTTCAAGTTTTATGAAAACGGAATCAAAATTTAAAAAGATATTAATAAAAGTTGTCTTCAATCTATTAAATCCTGTCATACATAATTAATTCATTGATATCCCATGTCGTGTAATGAATCTAGGTTGCCATGGAGATGGCGTCCTATTTAAGATGGAATCCTATTATTTTCGTATTACTGAATTTAAAATACATAATCTTAATAAATTTTGTGTTCATGCATTTTTGCACAAGAGTGCAACAGCTATTGCGCCAAGATCTGAATTTTTATGAAACTAGTTGTATTATGAACGCACCTCATTTTCCACGTTTGATGTACAATTTTAGACTTTTTTGAAGTAGAAATATTCACCTTATTTAATGGCAGATAAAATGATGCAAGAATAAAGCCAATTACACTATTTTAAAAAAATTGGTAGATAAAAAAATAGTACCCTACACTGCCCGTGATGGTCACGGTCTCGAGATTTAAGGGGTTAATGTAATAAATGCTATTATACAATTAGTCCAGCACCGCGGTTCCCAAACTTTAACCCTTTATCTACTGACGGTACTTATAAATACCATTAAAGTAATTTGTTATCAAATTCATTTAATAAATCAATTAGTTGTAATACAGTTTAGAATGAGTTATAGATATATTACTTTATCTTGTTCCATAAACATTATTGGTTATACAAAACAAAAATATTTTTTAAATGATTTTTTTTTTCGCCTTTGCGTCGTTTCAGCTTTCTCTGCGTTGGGGGGGGGGGGGGGGGATTTTCAATTTGGAAATATTTCTATATTTCTATTGTAAGAACATTATATTTTTACATTTCCTAATTCTACAAATTGCTAAGAAAAATATTTAAAATAAAAGATTTGAGTGGAGTTATAAATATTGCATAAAATCCCTATAGATTCAAATTTTAATTAATCCTTCTAAATCCTTCAATCCTTCTAAAATTTATTAAATGATTATGTAAATCTTCTAATGTAGTTTAAACAATTCATGAAAAATTCTTTAGAAGATAAAATTTTCATGAATTCATAATTAAGTACATAAAGGGTTAACGTTATTTGGCTGCACCTTAACCCCTCTAGGGCGTATGGTTTTTATATTTTACTAGCAGAATATTTTAGTTTTAAACTTTGCCTTGTCTAATCGTAGAATTCTTAGATTAAATAAATGGAAAAATACTATGCGGAATTAAAGTCATTAAAAATTAAAATGTCATGAAATGACGCCCGTCCTAAAGGGTTAAAGTTTTAATCCCCCCAATCTACCATACATGTAGGTTTAGCCTTATGATGTATAATTTATCCGAAGAAAGTGATGAACTTTGGTACAAAACATACACACGGGAACAGATATAGTTTATGCTATAGTGAAAGTGGAGAATTAAAACTTTTTACTAATTGAAAAAGAAATATGTTTATTAGTTATTGTATTAAACTAATAACTAATTCACTAAATATTTCAATATAATATAAGTCTTTCCAGCTTTTCTATAGTAATTTGATATTGTTCGTGTGTTAGAAAAGCTTAAAGATATTTTAATCTAATGCGGATGAATTCTTACCAAGCAACTACAACCACAATCAAACTACAGTTTAAGTTACAGTTGAAGTGAGTTCCTATTTAACGAGAATCTTGTTTGGTATACAGTAAAACCTCCCTAAAGCGACCACGTTCCGTTCCAATAAAAATTAGTCGCTCCGAGACGTGGTCTCTTAATGGAGATCATGTTTAAATCTAGATTTTAATTGTTGAAAAAAAGGTAACAATTAATGTTACTAAAATTTATTTTTCACATTAGTAAAAAATAGGAAAATTTAAGTATCAAAACAAAAGTTAATTACATAAGTCAATTACTGCAGAGTTTAAAAAATGAATACATTGACGTTTGCTTTGATTTTACGGCTTTATCTTTCATACCTTTTATTTCCAAGTCCTTTCGATGTTCAGTAAATAAATGCAATTTTTTTTAGACGGGAACAAATAATGACGATTTCATTAATTTATCTATTTTTTTTTCATAGTTTCCTGACGGAATACGGCAGGGGAGTTTATTGACCGTCATTCTTAATTGCTCATCAGAGTTAAATTCATTGCTTAAAAACGCGCAAAGAGGTTTAAACATTTAAACGTTAGAGGAATAAATAAAAATTCTAAACTTAGTTTAAAAGTTTGATGAATAATGCGCTTCCTGCAATTATTTTTCTAATAAAACCTTCTTCAAGTGACCAGGAAAAAACGGAATTTGTTTCATTTTTTTTAATGAAATGGGTCGCTTATGGAGGGAGTTCAACTGGGATGGTCTCTGAATGGAGGTAAAATTAGTATTGAGCCTATGGGAATAAATTTCGTTCTATGAAAAATATGGTCGTTCAGGGAGGTGGTTGCACAGGTAGGTTTCACTGTATAATATAACTACGCACGAAAATACACGATGACCTCTTTCGGAATATATACGATTTCTAAAAAAGGTTCTTTATCTTCAGAAACCTCAGAAACTACTATATTTTCGAGGTTTAACATTAAAAGGACCGTGAGGTATAATTTTGACCCCTACCATAGGAATATATTTCGGTCGAACCAGAAACTTCTTTAAAAAATAAGTTTAAAAGATACAAAGAAGAAAAAAGTTAAATAAGTTAAACAGTTTTAAATAAGTATTCTGGTGTAAAATATTTTAATAAAACTTGAGTAAAATTTTCGGCATTTCTAGTGTTAAAGAAGCATTTATAAAAACAAAGTTTTGTTTGCTGCCACTGACTTTCTGAAAGGTTTCAGAGAAGTTTTTATAGTGTATTAAACACTTCTTTTCACACCGGAATAGGGGTTGCTAGTTTGGACTTCATTTTTATTCAGAAGATACGAAATCACACCTGAAATTAAAAATAGTACTTTTAGTTTTTTGTAATGACGGACATTTCGCGATTACTTTAAGTAAAAATTCTTCTTTCGAAGTTTCCGGTGTGAATTTGAAATTTCAAAATAAAACTGGAGGCCAAACTGGCAATCGGAATATCGCATTTTAAGATCCTATCAAATCTCAATTAAAAAATTTTAAGTGCGTGATTGAATTTCTGAATGCAAAAATAATAAAATAATATTAATTTTAATGTTAATGTTAATGCTATTAACACTAGAACCGCCGGAAAAAAACGTATACCTATAACCGCTAAAGCGGTCATTTTGACCGATGTGGATTATCATGCTCAACTATTGTTTACTTGCAATTTTGTATTCTTAGTATTGTTCATTACTATTATTACCATCATTGCCCATATAATAATATATCTTTCATAATTTTTATTATATTTTTTTATGTTTTGTTGTGTTATGATTATATTATATTGAAATATATATATATATACTATTTATTTTTTTTATTTTAAGAATATTTTTATGGTAAAAAATATTTTTCATGAGAAATCGAAATTGTCTAAAACAAGAATAAACTTGGTGAAAACAAACATTTATATTTATCCCCTGAGCAATACAATATTCAGGTGGAGAGTGGTCAGCGAAAAACACAGTCAAAAAAGAAGAAACTGCCAGTATCTTCTTCCACAAAATACTAGGAATAATATAAAGGGATTAAGGAAAGCTGATTTCTCTTTAACAAAATACTGGTATTTAACACTTTTTTTTACCGTGTTTTTCAGAATTGATGCCTGCTGGATCAAGAAAATTATAAAACACTTTTAGAGGTCGTCGTCTAGAACTAGCTTTTGTAGAATACTTCCGTGCTATCTGGTCGAGCACGTCGACGCCAAATTTTGTAGAATTATAGAACTTTAACCGTTTTTGATACGTGTTTATCACCAATTTCAAATGCAATTGATGGATGTCGGGAACTTAGAAATAAAATACATTCATTTTTCTTTCTTGATAAATTCAACGTAATATCATCTTTTGGAAGAATTTGGCTACAGTACAAAGACTTTTTTTCAGATTTTATGGCCTGTGGAATTTTGTTTTTCGTCCGCAATTGACTGTGCCAACAATGCTTGTTTTTAATTACTTCGGATTTTCTGCAAGGGGCAGTGAAGTAAGGAAGTTATCTGTGGTAATGTTGTAACATTTGTTGAATTATGGTTGTATGAAGTATGGACTGTTGCGACATGTACTAGATAAAATTTGCATTAAAATTGACGGCGGTCATTTTGACCGTTTCGGCGGCTCTAGGTATACTACTGCAATACTTCATAAATTTTGCCTGAATGGAAAATTTATCACTGGCATATCATAGCTTTTCAGATTATAGGAAAAGTCACGGAAACTGAAAGTTATACTCTTAACAGAAACAAATTGGAACGGGATGAAAGTTTCGAAACGGTCAAAATGACCGCCTTGGCAGTTCTAGTGTTATCTCATCATGTTTATCTAGCTAACATATTTCTTGAACATGAAATTGTTTACTTGAGAATGGATAGCATCCGAAAAACTTGGTATTCTAGCTCGCGAAAACTGTCTAACACACGATATAAACTACTATTCGGAAACGTTTCCGAAAATCTGTGGGAAAAGCTTTAAAACTAATTTATTAATGCATAATTAAGTTCTAAAAATATTAAAATGTATTGTCATCAGCAACACATGTGTATATCATTATTATAATTCTAGCCCAGGGATGGCGAACCTATGGCACGCGCGCCGAACTCGGCACGTACAAAAACTTCTCTGGCACACAAAAAAACTTATAGATCGTATTCAGTTTATGGAGAACAATCCACTTTGTTTATTTTTTGCAAAAAGTATAGTTTTGTGTAACAGCTATATAATTTACTTTAAAATAATCCGTTACTTTAGAATGAATTAAGGTATTATAAATCTTAACGAAAGCGTCTTGTAGTGTCATTTTCTCGCTAAACCATTCAACGTGTGGTGTTTTACAAATCATTTTACTTCTCTATCAATTTTCAAAGGTTTTATTTTTGAAAATTGAATTTTAAGGGATAGTTTGCACAGTAATATAACTAATTGACACGCTTCTACTTCAGATTAGGTTTGATTTTATTTAGGTTTAGGGCTTTAAAAGTTTCTTTAGATTTTAATATATTTAGGATTTAATTTTGAAAATTGAATTTTAACTGTTATTGTAAATAATTATGTATCTATTGAACCTGCTTCTACCTGAAGAAGTAAAAATGATCTGATTCGGAAGTATAGAATAAAAGAAAAACTCATTTATAGATTATTAATACGGAATTCGATGCGACATGGCTATATTATTGGTTAAAATGTTTCTGGCACATTAGAATGTTGGTACATAATAATTTTTAAATTTTTGGCACACATACTCAAAAAGGTTCGCCATCCCTGTTCTAGCCTATCAAGAAGTGATTGAATAATCGAATACAAAATTTCATCTTTACATACAAAAACCAAGCTATGTTATATAAAAGAGTGTAAAAATCAATTGCTTTGGCTTTGAATTAATATGGGTCTCTATTGGGGTTAACAAGTAATAATCAAAACAGATTTCTTAAATAAAGTTCCTTTGGGGCACTGCGCATGTGGACAAAATTTAACGACGTTAACTCCTCTTATTGACGAGTGGATCATTTTCAAAATTTAACCATGATTTGGAATAACAAAATCAAATTTTTAGAAATAATCAGAAAGTTTAAATTTTTTGTAAATAATTACATTACCTCATAAACATTAATATACAAGCATCAGCAGCGACCAAATTACTAATTTAACATTTTAAAGCAATTTTTTTTTAATTTTAATGAACATGGTAATGACATAAGTGAGCACGGTAATGACAAATTCAGCAAAATATTTTTATTTTCCCCAGGCATAAATGGCAGCCATTATATCTTCTGGCCCATACAATGATCATTTCATCATCATTTCATCAAATGATCACTATTTCTTATATAATAAAATTAGATTAAGAAATAAAAGTTTATTTAATTATCCATTAGAAGTGGGTACGGTAATGACGTACAAAAAAATACACACTAAAAAATTCAAAGTCTTTGCTTGTTTTATTGAAACTATAAAATTATTTGCTCTATTCACCTAAACCTGATAACAAGTTGACTTTTAAGGAGTATTTTTGCCTTGATAAAAAGGCATGTGCTACCTTTCAAAAAAATTCCAGATGAACTTTTTGTCAGAAGCGTGGCAATGGCACTCTTTCTTTGGATACGGTTTAAAAAAATTATTAAGAATTATAGATAAGTTTAATTAATGAAAATAAATATTTTTTTTCAATTAGTAGCATCGTAATAAGTAAAAATGTATTAAAAAAATTATAACCATCTGTTTTAAATAGAACTTAGTCAAATCTTTACCTAATAAATTGCTTGTTGGGGCAAGCTACGGCAGGGTTGGTGAACCTTTTTATAGCCGAGTGCCATTTTTTCCCCAAAACATATTTTATATAACCTTGACGTGCCAACTAATGAAAAAGTTTAGTGGATTAAAAAATCATGAATAAAAATTAAGATTTTAAGAATTAAGATTTTTAAAACATTTGCAACATACATGAAGGTATTACACTATAATAATCATAAAAACAATTACATTTTAGAGATTATTTAAAAAAATATATTTTATTAAATTTGTTATTGCATCTTCGATGAAAAATAACTAATATACTTAATTAATTTCAACAGAATGCAAACTGAACTGGATTTTTCTGACAGATGCTTTTTATTTGATTTTTCGTATAACTGATTTGCGGAAATAAATCGGAGAAAAAATTATTAAAAGGGCAAACGCCATTTTCTTTTAAATAGGTTTGAAATTAATTTCCAAGTTGCTACAATTTTACCATTGGTATTTTTACTAAGACGGTAATTTACGGTATTTTAAAAATCCGCAATTAAAATTATTCAATTTCTAATTAATCGAATTTAGACAAGATCAAATCTTCTTTAGTAATCATATGTTCATCATATGTTCGTGTCTTTTGTGCCATATCAACGTATACTGATTTAGAGCCACAATCAACACCGTGCCAAAATTATTCTTTCGAGTGCCACTTTTGGCACGCGTGCCATAGGTTCGCGGTCCCTGACCTACGGTAATAACATTTTGACTACAAAAGAATATATTTCTTATTTTTAAACTTTTTATAAATAATAATGTATCTGTAAATTACCATTAAAAAAACATGATAGTTAAAATGCAATAAATAATATTATGATATTTAACTATTTTTCTGTGCAAATGTGAAAGGACAGTAAAATACGACACTTTTTAAAAATCATCCTATTGCTATTCTGCTAACAGATTAGCAACAGCCTGTGAAGCAACCGGAATAGGCTTACTACTAGTCCTGGTTAGTACTTTGCCTGTGTTTGTGCTCTTATTGTTGGAAAAGTCGTTTTACAGTTTGAAAATAAATAATGGCAGGGCAGGGGATGGGATGAGCGAAGAAGATCCATTATGAATAGTGAAATAAACTATCATTAATGCATGTAAAAATGTGTTTTCTAAACAAGAAAATTAAAACTTTGATACAGTCAATATACATTTAAAAAAAAAAAAGATACACTTGCCTTTATTCGCAGATGCTTTTACGATAAAATCACACCAAAACTGACTCGGAATAATGTCTTCTTTTAGAATATAAATGCAATTTTTTCAAATAGAGGTCATCTAGATATTAAACTTGCACAAACTCTGTTTTATTTTTAAGCCTTTATCTATTGACGGTACTTATAAGTACCATTAAAATAACTTGTTATAAAATTCATTTAATACATCGATTAGTTGTAATATAGTTTAGAATGAGTTAGAGATACTTTACTTTATCTTGTTCCAAAAGCATTATGGGTTACACAAAACAAAAATATTTTTAAAAGGATTGATTTCTTTTGCCTTTGCATCTTTTCAGCATTCTTGGTGTTATTAGGGGGGGGGGGGGGTGTTTCATTTCGGAAATATGTCTATTGTAAGAACATTATATTTGCACATTTCCTAATTCTACAAAATACTAAGAAAAATATTTAAAATAAAAGATGTGAGTGGGGTTATAAATATTGTCCAAAATCTCTATAAATTCAAATTTAAATAATCCTTCTAAATCCTTCAAAAATCCTTCTAAAATTTATTAAATGATTATGTAAATCTTCTAATGTAGTTTAAACAATTCACAAAAAATGCTTTATAAGATAAAATTTTCATGAATTCATAATTCAGTACATAAAGGGTTAATGAGAACACTCACTTTTGACGGCATATTTGCATTCTTTGGATCCAATTAGTTCGGAAAAGTATATAGTTTATATAGTTTCTGTTAAATCTTCATGGAGTTAGAAATGGTCAAACTTAGAGGATGCTAATGATGAATTCACGTGACTAACTTTAATTTATATCTAACCGAAAAATCATCTCACTAAACATTTTGGTTTTGTGTGACTCATTGAATGAACTGAAATCTATTCTAGCACCCCACCCCCTTTTTTTTCAAAAACCTAATTTTAAATACAAAAATATTATTAATAAGTTCATATTAAAAAATAGGAATTATGACCTACATCGATATTTACATAAATAGAATAGCCATCGTTTAAAACATGGGTATGTAAGTTTACAGTTCATTCCAATAAGTAGTTTCTGATATATAGGAAAATTTTGAGTTTTGACGATTTAAAGAAGTGTTTCTCAACCAAACTAATGATTGGAATAATTTGTAAACTTGCACACCTATGTTTTTGACTATTGTGATTTGTTTTATGTGGGGAAAATTCATAATTGTTTATATGAATTTATTAAGTTTCATAATTAAAAATATGTATTTGAATAGAAATATGTCTGAAATATGCTTTATCCATTCATTTTATCTCATTTAAAAAAAATAAATTTCAGTTGAATGTTGTTTTTTATTTTTGGTGTGGGGGGTGGGTGGTGGAAGTTATAAATTAAACTTTGTCATATGGATTTAACATTAGCACCCTCAAGCTTAGAATCTTCAAACTCTACGACGATTTCATTAAAAGTACATAAACTATATCTTTTTCCAGGCTGCCTTGATTTAAAAGGAACCCTAATATGCTATTAAAAGTGGGTGTTACAATTTTAAAGACTAAATTTAGTTCTATTTTTAATATGTAGAAAACGGAATAATGCACATATGATTATTAAGAACTTCATACGAATTAACCTCTTCAGTTCCGAAGCTAAAATAATAATACAAATGCTTATTCATTGGTTTTTTCCAAACAAAATGACATCGTAAATGACAGAAAAAATATCTTTTCTGAAATTCATCCTTTAGGGGCTTAATAATTTAGGTTCAAAAATATGTGTCTAAAACTACCAACCCCATTAAAACACCAATTTAATAACCATTAACCTAAATATACTTATGAACATTTCTCACTTTCTTGTTCATACTGTCTTTTGGGCATTTTTAGGCATTTTGTAAACTCAGATGAAAATAACATTTATTTTATGTGGGAATCAGCTTAGATAATGCCATTTATTCGTTTACTTTGAACGCAAAAAACATTCAGCTATTAAGAAGTGAAGTGAAAATGTAAAAAAATCGGACATTTTAGTTTTTATAAGGGACAGAACAGAAGTCCCCGTATGGGGACCCAGGGACCGAAGAGGTTAAAGCTGTGCTTTTCCTTTATTTTTGCAAAATCTTTAATTAAAGCTCGAGTTATAGCCATCGTTCAGATTTTTTTTTCGTGTGTCGTGGCGGAGGGGGGCGGGGGCTCATCGGTAATATATTATTTTGTTGTCGTAAATTTTACGTAGTAATATTACCTTTATCGATATGATACAGATCAACAAACAATAAAAGATCTAGATCAAGAACTCAATTACTTGCTTGCAAAACAGCTATTTTCATTCGATATATGCAATGGCTGGAAATTCACCCGGAAATTAAAATTGACCATGAGTGAAATGACAGGTTGGATCTCAGAGAATAAAAAAGGCCATAATTGGATTGCCTGGAATAAAATTGGAAGCATTCGTTCGCTGCTTCCATTTTCTTTTCTTTTCTTCCCCCACGTTGCTCTTTCAATTTTCGTTATTTTTCTGGCAGCGCAATAAATATCAAACGTATTTTTAGATAAGTATGTTTATTACAGTTCTTTTTTTTTTTTTTTTTTTTTTTTTTTTTTTTTTTTTTTTGTAAAAAAGAAGTCTTCAGGGGGAAGAGGCGACATTACAAACTTTGGGCTTTCATGTAAGGATGCATATACAATTCTCCTAAACAAAGATCAACCACACAGTACATATACAATTCATCCACTATATAACGACCCTCCATTATAGTGGATTTCGCATTACATCTACCGATTAAAATAGTCCGATTATATGTAACATTCATTCACGTCGCATTCTCTTGACATTTAACTAGTAAAACCCGAGGCTTTACTCGCGTAATTGTTGAAAGATGCTAAGTGGTATTTGGCCCCACCAGTGGCTGAGAGGTTCTGCTCTCGAAGCTGGTAGACGAGAGGTGCTGGGTTCGAACCCAATCGCGCCCGTCGGCCTAATCGTTCGGAGTTTTCGTGGTTTTCTTCGAACCGTGGATTTCCATGCGTTAATACGGATTAGGTTCCCTTAGAAAGACCTCCACGGAAGGCACTCCCCCCAGGGCCCATATCCCTCGTGTAGATAATTGGCCGTCAGCAATCAACCCAACCCTAAGTGGTATTTGTGTGCCTTTTTATTTATCCATCATACGTATTATATGGTAAGTCTTGTAATCGTTTTAAAAATCGAAAAAAAAAATTAAGGATTTACACGTTTCAGACACTGGAGATTCCGATAAACATATTTTTAGAAAAAAAAAATTGCCGTCCGTCTGTGTGTGTGTTTGTAAACGCTCTATCTCCCGAACAAATTGAGATAAAGATTTGAAATTTTGTGTGTTCCTAGTATGTAATAATGGGAAGAATCCTATTGAATATCAGAAACCTCGATTATCCGGAACTATTTTTTTCGGACTCTCGACATTTTCGTTCTGATAAAAGGTACATAAAAATTTTCGAAATTGTTTATTTTAAGGATTGAATATAAAAGATAATAAAAAAACATAAATTTTGCATAAAGAATGAAATCGATCGGATAAATAGTTGCCAAGATATTTGTAATGCTATTTTCCACACTCTTCTATTTTTCATGAGCCTCTGTATTTCATTCAAACTTCAATTCAAAGATATATTTTAATTGGAAATGAGACGCTTCATCTAGCGCAGTAAACTGTTGGTTAATATGATTATCATTTTTGGAGTTATAATGATGTTTCTTTTACGCAATTCGGTACTACTCGATTAACTCGTCGATCAAAAAACCATCGCCAAACACGTTACACGTGTTTCTTACGTCATCAAGTTATTTTTAATTCGACGTTTTATTTGTATTTTTATTAATATTTTACTAATTTATTTGTTCTTTTGTTATTTAAAATAAAAATTATGTCAATTAGTATAATTTTGCGAGTAGTTTAGCGATTTATATAATTTGTCGAAATAGGTCGACGGGATAATGAAGTAGTACACACGATTCAGTAATAGAGCATTACTATGTATTCATAATATTTAAATATGCGTTTAAATTGTATTTTGGAATTGCAATGCATTTTATAAATAGTTTACACATGTTTTGTTTTCATATTTTATACAGGGTGTTTATAAAGTCCCGGACCCATTTTGATGTTTAATAACTCATAAAATAATAAAGATGGATTAAAATTAATATCATAAATGGTTAGATAGACTCAAAAAGTTTCATGACCCTTGTCAATGAATTTTCACGTGTGCCCCCTTCGTCGCACGGAGAATATCAAGTCGATAGTCAATTTCACGCCAGATAGCGGCAAGCATGTCGGCATCCACAGAGGCTATTGCGGTTGTAATTCTGGCATTTAAGTCATCAATTAGACATGTTGGAAAACTTCGTATTTCCACAACTAGAAGAGCTTCAGCCACATATCATTTTGCAACAAGATGGTAAGTAAGTAAGTAAGAACCCACCCTGGGAACCCGCTTTTGGCTTATGGTTAGGTGTAACCCCCAAGGGAAAAGTTTTACTACCTGCATAACTCCTTCAATTTTTTTTTTTTTTTTTACTGTTTAGGAGAAATAACAATGTTAGATATACGACAATTATTGACAGTGTGTGCGATCAATATTTACAGATGAGAGATTAAATGGAACTGGTGATTTTGAAAAGAATAATTAAAGCATATGTGATTACGGCATATAACACAATAAAACACAATGCAGAAATATACAGTCCTCCCCACTCGAGTACCAAGGTAACAGATAAACAAAGTTAAAAATTAATCCAAGTAAAGTAAATAAAGTAATAATAAATATTAATAAGAGATAGAGAAATTTAACGACTAGAGTGGGGAGGGACGTGATAAATAAACATTTCAAAAGTTTACCATGATAGATCTTACTAACCAGGTACATTAGATCCACAATGCACTTCAATTATGCATTTCGATGGTAGAACTCTATATCAAGATGGTGCACCACCTCATTGTGGTACCATCGTTCGTACTTCTTTGAATGACCATTTTCCAGGAAGATGGATTGGGCGAGGAAGTCCAATTCCTTGACCACCCAGATCACCTGATATAAATAACGTCGCTGCACTTTTTCCTTTGGGGATTTGTAAAGGACAATGTTTACAGGAGGAGAGTGTCGAACATTGATCACTTAAAAGCCAGAATTACAACCGCAATAGCCTCTGTGGATGCCGACATGCTTGCCGCTACCTGGAGTGAAATTGACTATCGGCTTGATATTCTCCGTGCGACGAAGGGAGCACACGTGGAAGTTCATTGACAAGGGTCATGAAACTTTTTGAGTCTATTTAACCATTTATGTTATTAATTTTAATCTATCTTTATTATTTTATGAGTTATTAAACATATGATGGGTAAGTATTACGGTGGCCCACAACGACTAGTTTTTGTAAGAAAACTTTAAAAAAAAAATCTTAATTGTTGAAACACATTAAATACTTTGTTGAAATCATTGTTAATTTTTGAAATTTTTAGTAACATACGTTACTGTTCAAACAATGATCGATTTCAATTTATTGTTGAAATACATTGTTGAATTTATTGCTAAAACATTTTGTTATTTTTCTTTTTAAGTAACATTGTTGGATGCGCTATTTTTCCAACAATGATAGATTTCAATTAAATTTCATTATTTTTAAAACCTTCTTGCTTGAAGTTTGCTAAGAGCTAACGTCAAACAATTTTCGTTTTAAAACATTTGATAATTGCTAAGGATTGTTACTTTTGATGTATGACATTGATAAAAATGAGTTTTAAAAGTTTTTTCAAGAAATTTGTGTAAGTATAGTATTTTTTTAACAAAGGAAATTTTTGCTGATTTCAGTTTTTTTTAATACACTTCACACTTGAAAGAAATTAATGTTAAGTTTCGAGATAAAATTATCTTCCATTTACTTTGGTTTGAAAGCATATCTTAAATCTAAAAGGTTAAAAATGGGAAATGGTTTCTGATTTTCAACCGAATTTAAGGATTTTAAATGCGAATTTTGAATTATTTTAAGTTCTTATATTTTGGAATTAAAAAAGTTAAAATAATAAAAGAAAAATTATATAAGCTATGAAGTTAAAAACTTCACGTGTAATATTTTTGATAAGCAAGTAAATATATGAAATATTGTAAAAATCCGCAGATGAGCTCGACAAGTTTGGTCCATAAAAAGCGAAAGTATTATTTAAGATACATTACAGTGGGAATACATACAGCTACAAACTTACATACAGCGCCATTCTGTGCCAATTTGGCCAGTTAGCAAAAAATATCCTAAATTTTGCATTTGATGATTTGTTTTTAGCGGTAATTTGGCAACTGTGTTTGGTTGCAGGCGCTCGTGTAAAAATATCTGTGCATAAACTATAAATGCAAGCATTACTGTATGTAACTAGACACCACATAGGTTACATTTCTTCCTTCTCACTTTTTTAACACTTTCCAACAAAGTTGAAAAGTGTTTATGCATTCGGTTTGTCTGGCCTTTGTCCACTCTCTAACTACCGTAAATATGCTCGGATTTTCATGAAATTTATTAACCTCATTTAGGGTCGCCAAGGAATGTTTTGTATTGTATATGAAGTATGTGGGATTAATAGTTTATCAACAGGGGTACTCAAAAGCATTCCGTTACATTATAGTCAATGGGGGAAAATCGTTTGCAGTGTATTTTAATGGCATTACGCTATTTCAAATGTATTAAAATTATGATATAAATAACTGAATTTCACTACAAGATGATTAAAATACAATAGGACAATACAATATATACAGGGCTCATCAAAGAATTCGGATAATTTCCCGATTGTAGATGGGAACAGCAGAAATTGGGTTTTCAAATTTGTTATGCGTTTCCATAGGGTTGAATAAGACATAATACTTTAACTTATTAAACGGTGCAGTTTTTATCACTGTTCTGAATGCGTTGGAGTTTCATAATCTATGCTTGGCGCATGATTTTTTCTTTCTTATTTTATATCATGACGTAATTGTCTAATAACACAATTTCATGTCACCAAGATTCATCACGGACATGTTTTTGCTTTATAAAATAGGTTTATATCTGTAACAAAGAAAATAAGGAAATTTTACTTTGCTCAAATATTTGAATACGTTTTAATCATTTAATATATATATTAAATCGTTGTTAAATTTGCTTCTTACCTTTCATTTATAAATACATTTTCATCATCAAGTATACAGTATTTTTGTAACAATAAAGAGTTAGTTAAGAGTTAGTCAGTTAAGTTTTGATCTGGTGAAAAATTTTGCTTGAAGTTCACTAAGAGTTTAAAAAATGTTTTCTGCTTTATAAACGTTTCGTATTTTAATATATTTTAACTTTTTGATACCTAAGACATTTAAAAAATGAATTTTGAAAATTTCTCGCAGAAATTTATGGAATTACAGAATTTTGTTGCTGTTGTTGTTGCTTATTTGCTTTTTTAAAAGAAAAAAGAAAAACATGTTTGCTTATTTCAATGCATTAAAAAAATACACCTAAGACTTAAAGGTGATAATTATATTTCATTTTATACTATGAGGGGCTCACAATCATAGTAGACCAAGTCCATTTTGGGAGTATAATGAGATAGTCCAATTAGAAGGTGCATAAAATCTATTTTATCCCCCCTCTCCCCCCCCCCCCCCAGCAGTAAACCAAGACTGTAAACAGATGAAATATATGAGAAAGTATGTGAAAACAGATTTGATTCACTGTGGGAGTGGATAAAACATATTTTATGCACCTTCTAAGTGGACTATCTCATTTTTTTTTTTCAAAATAACTTGGTCTACTATGGTTGTGAGCCCCTCATATATCCTACTTTTGTTTGATTATAACATTTACAGTCGGACCTCTATTTTACGAATTTCTCTGTTTTGCGAACTTTTACTTGGAACCAAGAACATTTTGCAAATTTCTTCGTAAAATAACCTCCAAATAGCGATGTGCATTCTCCATTTAAAGAACTTTTCCTTGGGATCTAAATTTTTTTTCTTCCTATTTCTTAAAACATTACTGGACATTTCGAACTTATTCTTTCTTTTAACACATTCTATGATGATCAATGACCATGAACATGTCTTACCAGGCACCTAAGTCACCGGGAACAGTAAAATCGCTGTGATTCTTTGCTTTCCATCCAAGAAGTGCAAACTTTCAATATCCCCTTTTAGCCCTCAATAGAGCTTCCCCGTGTCCTTAAACTATAGTTTCCCATTTTTTAGATTGTTGATCATGATCAATTGTATTGGTAATTTCAGTTCTTGTAGCTCAAAACTGTCAAGCGGAAGTGCTTGAGCATCAAAGAAAAAAAAATTATTTTTGATGAGGTGGATAAAGGCGTGAAGAAAAATAATACTGCTTTAAAATATGGTATTCCTCCGAACAGTTTATCAAAGAATCTTTCAAAAATCGTAATTTTAAAGTAAAATAATTTTTTTTAACTGAAAATACAATGAATTTCCAGACAATGTTTTGTTTCATTCTTATTTCCCTTGCAGATTTCTTTTTGGTGGATAAAATAAATAAAACAAATAGATATAATTTGTAAAAAAAAGTGTTAGTAATTACTTTTTTTAATTATATTCAGTATTTATGGACTTAAAATATGTTTTATGTAGTTTAAAGTATTTTAAAAGGTGACTCTCTATTTGACGAATTTTCCATATAACGAATTTTTTATCGGGATTTAGCTACTTCGTTAAATAGAGATCCGACTGTATATACAGGAATTAATACACAGTAAAACGAATGCGCAGACAAACGTTTAATTCAAATAAATTTTCTCTTTAGATCTATATATTGGGTGATTGCAAAAGTTAGTGCCCGATTTCCGATTCATCGGCTTTTGAAGTGTATTCAAGTTGTTGTAAATGGCGACATGCAGTCTAATTGTCAACATTTAATCTCTCAGCAATCTCTTCCGTAGTAATCCGTGGATTACTATTCACTCAATCACGGATTAAGTCGCTGTCCATACCAGAAGGTCACCCAGAGCGAATTTAATCGTTCAGATTGGAAAGTACCATTTCGAAATCGACAAAACCGCTTTTTAACTGTCCTAAGAGCTGGAGCATGATCTAAATAAACGTCTAGAATACTTTTTGTAGCACTTTCAAAACTATTACTCCTATTTTAAACTCATATAACATAACATGACAAAAATGTAACTTTTCATTTTCCATTTTGAATGTTAAACTTGCACACAAATTACTTTGAAAATATTTTTTTTTGACGTTATGTTCACTCACGACACATATAGTTAACTGTCAGTTAATAACATGGTTATAAAAAATAATAATAATATCAGCACAGTCAAAGTCAAAATTGCAAGTTTCTGCCATCTATGAAGTAGACGAACTTTTGCAGTCACCCAATATATAATCTTTAATTTGAAAATTTACTAAGATTACTTTATTTGAGAAAATTTAATTTTTATTCTGCAATTGATTGTAGATTTATTGTTTGAAAATTTGAAAAATATTTTATTGCTTGAAAGCTATTAAAATAACAGAAATTCAAGTGAACAATTCCCCGAAAAATACCTTTTTTAATTGCGAACTTTACATATATTTCATATGCATTGAATTCTAAAATTCTTCAAGAATGTTTAGGAAAAATTGAAAGTTTTCCTTTTTCTAAATAAATAATATATTTCTTTTCTTTTCAGGCCTCGTCCTCACATTGATGACGACGAAGACATTAAGAAAGCTGAAAAGCGTTTGAAAATTTTCAGCAATGAATTAGCCATCGATACGTAAGTTGCCTGTAGAATATTTTGTTAATTTCTCTGTTAAGTTTTATATGTTCAAATCTTTAAATCTGTTCAAATACAGGATGTCCAAAAAAGTTTTTAAAAAACTTTAACTTTTTACCTGTTGGAAAAATAGAGTTGCAAAAAGTGAAAAAAAAACAGCTTTATTCCCGGGAATGGGAATAAACAGGGTATTTTTGGCAAGGAAATTAAAAATTTCCCGGGAGTTTTCAGAAAGTTTTAAAGACGCCCACAGAACAGTTTGAAAATTTTGTTTTTGAAAATTTCGAAATTTAAAATTGTGCAGGAGCAAAAATGGTCTAAAATTACGATTAATGTTATATAGTTGATATATAAGTTTGGATAAATAGAAGCTTGGAATTTGGCATGGTGGTTACTTTTAAAGTGTTTACTTTTAAAGCTCGCTAAGAACGTTTTCTGAAAAAAAAAAATGACATTTCAAATGAAAAATAAAATAAGCGGAAAATCTTTAAAATACGTTCTAAATTATATAGGGGAGGTGGGGATGAATGGGACATTTTCACAAAATATTTTTTTATATTTTTTTATTTAAGTTACTATCAATATTATATATCACATTTCATACATTAGGTATTTGCCAACATATATGAACAATATTTATTCTAGATTATGATTTATTCATAAAAATATTATGAAATCAAAAAAACGTTCCCTATCCCAATCATCCCCACAGCAGGGATGAATTTGACACTAATAGGGATGGATGGGACACAATGATTTTCCTCCCTGTATTCAATTTTACCAAATTAAAATTTATAATTATAACCTTATATGAAAATTATATTTGTAATATATGATTTTACAGCACGAATCGATATATTTTTTTTCAATAACTTCTTTCATTGCAGTTTTAACTTTTAATGCGGACTTCGGCTATCAACCTGTTCCTTTTTTCCACTTATGAGGCATTTTAGATTTGAAATGAAAGTGCAAAATGTCTTTTAAATATAGCATAGCTAATAATTTTCAATCATAACTTATTAATTAATATTAATTAAATGTATCGTAGAAACATGCAGAACGGAAATTATTGTGTCGATCGGAAAGTCATGTCGTGTTGGGAAAATCAATTCGTACCGGAAAATTCTGCCCGATAATTATTAGACATTAGATATCGGAATCAATGTCTAATAATTGAATGATTGAATTTTTCGGTACGAATTGATTTTCCCAACACGACCCGACTTTCCGTTTGACCCAATATGTTACGGATGGGGATTTATTTGTGCAACATTTCAAAATTCAATATAATTTCACCCATTTGATCAATACACATATACTATTTTTATCAATTTTATCTATTTTGATTAAGTTTTAGTACCAATTTTTTGATAATCCATTAATAATTATTACAATACAATAAGTAACACTCAGAAATTTTAAACAATAACAACTCATATAATGCTATTTACTACTATTAATTGACGTAAATTATTGATTTATCATCCTATATAATACTATTTAATTAATAAATAAAATTTTCAACATCTCTAGGGAGGAGTGAGAATGTCCCATTCATCCCCATTTGAAATGTCCCAATCATCCCCATGATGCATAATATCCCTTCTCAGCCATTTTACCTCAAAAATTATTTTGTCACAATGTTTACTATTCATTTATTTTAATTATTGATATTGGACCTTAAAATAAATAACTACAACATAGCTTAATTTTTTATATTGTATAAGATATTTCACATCTTCAAATGTAAAAAAAACTTACTTTTAAGCAGAGATTTCAGAAAATGCAACTTTGAAGGAAAATGAAAACAGCAATGTGGTCCTACTTTTAGTTCTGAAGCACACTGTGGTAGAGGTATATGGGGTTAGGAAGCAATTTAAAATAAATGTTTATTGCCTGAAATATTGAGAATGTCCCATCCATCCCTTGTCCCATACATCCCCTAGCTCCCCTATATATATATATTTTTTTTTTCCTTGAGCTAATTTTACATTTTCTCATTAATTTAAGTCTCATGTTCACCAAATACAGTATCACAACGAAGTTTACTCAAAATGTGGCTTAATCAGTAATTTTTAAATTATCTGTTGCAGTATATTTTCTGTAATAAAAATCGGTACACAAATATGACTTCCTCATTTCGACAATTATGAGTGCAAATCCGCGAGTTTCGCTAATACATTATAAACTGCATGAAAAATGCTGTTTTGTTTTATGTTTTGCATTCATAAGTTTTTTATTGCGTAACAATATTTCAATATTAAATCTACTGAGTTATTTCTCATTATTTCTGAGTCAAGAGATAATTTTTAATGTATTTAGATATTCTTGAATTTTTTATGTTTCTTTATAACACACAAATTGCTTTTCAGATTCATGTTCGATAGTGCTTCTTATGATAATGAAGTTGAAGCGGCCTTGCTGCGAATGAAAACATCGCCTGTAGTTTGCCGTCGTGCAATAAAATGGTTTCAAACTGAACTGAAAGCCAAACGACAAAGGACATGGGAAAAGCTCATGACAGACAAAAACATCGATTTGTCAAGCGCCATACCTTTCCTGATTAAAGTCGACGAAACCGACGACGCTACCTGGCAGACTCTTGAAAATAGAGCCAAGGATTATGTAGATGAGTGGATAAGAAGAGTTAACTTCACTATCCTAGAAATGTTCATTTTCAGACATAAAGCGTAAGCATTCCTTATTTTTATCGATTTTTAATAATAATTTTTTTAATTGTTATAAAAAATTATAACAATATACTATTCAGAAACTCATCATAAAACATTCGAACTTGTTTTTGTTAGTTTGCTAATTCGGGATTTTCATTAACTAAAAGATATTTCTCTTACACGATTTTCATAATTTTTATTAAAGTGTTTTAAGCATAGGACAATTTTATTTATATTCCCTTTGTGAAAGCAAGAATGTTTCTGAGAGCAAGTTAAGGATAAGATGGAAACAGTTTGAAACAGTTGCCGGGGATAAAAAAATCCCTATTTACTTTCACTTTATGAGGGTCCAAATTTTTATAAAATATGCCTCTGCACAATCTTTAGTGCAATGTAGTTGAAATACTGCGTACCACGAAATAAAGGGCTATATAGTTGTAATTCGTTAAAAGTATAAATTCTGGTTTTATTATCTTTGTTCTATCCCTGCGTAATTCTAAAATTTAAAGTATTTAAATAGAACTAGCAAAGAAGACGAGATTTTAAAAGCAGCATTGAAAACAAAAATTGTGGCTTCAACATCATCTTCTTTTTTTTCCTTAAATAAAACAACTTTTAAGATTTCGTACTTAAAAAGTAAAAATCCCTGCCGGCCCGGGCTACAGGCGAAGGTAGATTTCGAAGTAAAGTATACTAATTCAACAAAAACTAAATCATGATTAGAGATAAACCCACTTTAACAATTTTATCTTACTTTTATATTACTGACTCCCAGCCATTGCCGTTTGCGAAGCCATTCGTGTCAAGCCAGAGCTCACTGGTGGGCGGAGTGGAGATCTGTTGTGATTCTTTTTCATCAGAAAACACAACAGGTATCCACTCTGTCCTCCAATGAGCTCTGGCTTGACACCAATGGCGTCGCAAACTGCAATGGCTTAGAGTCAGCAGAATGTACGCTGCAGGGCGCCTGGCTCGGAGCTGTCATTGAAGTAACCGATTTCTAATAGTTCATTGTGTCCCTGTGGTACCAACTTCAGCTCAAATTTCTGCCGCAGACGCAGTACGATGCGCCACAGTCGTATGCCGAATACAGCAATCTTCCCTCTCAAAAGTGCCACGTGGCCGCCTGGAACCCGGCCTTCTTGAGGCAGTAACATACCTTGACCACTGCTTCCAACAATCATGCACAGTGGATACATTCCAACCAAGTCTTTCTGCAATATGGCGGAAAGAAAATCCACCTTCTCGTAGCCCGAGTATGCGACCTCGTTCAAACTCGGTGAGCTGTTGACAGTGGCTTCTTCGTCTTGTTAAAGACATTCTTGGCTAACATCAACTCAATACGTCACATTTCGAAGCTAAATAACGCCCACGAACTTTACAGCACGCATTTAAAGTAAACCTGATCTGCAAGTTCTGAGTGGCGCTACTATAGCGCCACACTTATGCGCGAAGTTCGAAATTTCAATCGATGTTATGTTTCAGATGTAGAAACACGCCTACCAAATTTCGTTTATTTAACACAAGTCTTTCTTGGTGTTGGGATTTTTTTTTCCGTCAGTGTATTTTTAATTTGTTTTTGCTGTAAGAATTGGTCCTATCAAAAACTTGTCTATATAAATGTTGTAGACAATATTAAGAAGATATATGATAAATTCATGGGGATTTTATATCTTGTGAATTGACGGAGTTATGGATTTTCTTCTTCTTCAATCCCCCCTTTTTGTTTTGAATTTTAATTTTTTTGCGGTACGAATTGGTCTTATCAAAAACTTGTGAATATAAAAGTTGTTGATAATATTAAGGAGATTTATAATAAAATTAATTTGATTTGATATCTTGAGAATTGACGAAGTTATGAATTTTTTTCTCCCAAAAACTCTATTTTTTGCGCCCCTTGAGCCCATTTTTAATTTTATCAAAAATCTGTGATACATAAATATTTGGCCCTATTTTTAGGAGTAATAAAAACATTAAACTGATTTGATATGTACAAAAATGAAGAAGTTATGTGGGGTTTTTCGGTTTTCACAAAACCTCTCCCTATTTCCATCCCCTTGGTCCGATTTTGCCCATTAACGAACTTGACCGAGATTTTATGCCCCTTGATTTTATATATCAGTTTGGAAGAGATTTGTGCAGAATTGCGAAAGTTATCGTGTCCAGAAGAAAGTGATATATACAGAGAGATATATATATAACGTTTGTTACTGGAGGGGTTTTTGGTTCTAGGGGTCATGAATCATGAACATGATCGGTGTAGACCTGCAAAAAGTTTTCAGAAATTCCAACATAGGGGAGAATGTAATAGGTAGTATTTCATACGAAATCTACTTAAAAACGGAACCATTATAAGATCACTGGTGTGTCTGTCTCTCCATCTACCACAGCCGTTTTCTTGTAAACTATGGAACGTGGAAAGTTAAAATTTAGCAGAAGTGATAAAGGCAATTGACCCCATATATATAGTTTATTAACCATTCACAAATATGTTTAGGAAAAATGTTGAGGGGCTAATTAAGTTACTAGAAAATAAAAATCTTTTTTTTTTCTTTTCTTTTTTTCTTTTTTTCTTTTTTTTTTTTTTTTTTCTTTTACTATTTGGAAAAATGGTTATTGTTCTCGTCAGGATTGAAAATGAAAAGCATATCTGAAGGTTTTCATTGGTTTTATCCGCAATTTATTCGTTTTCTGATTGGTCTATACAGTAATCTGTATTTCCCTTTAATTTCAACAACGATGGATACTTTCTGTTGCCACTATGACAAAAAGTAATAAAAACTACAAAAAAAATTAATAACTCAGAAACAAATTGAGATACAGCTTTCAAACAAATTGCACTTAAAAGTACATTTTTTTTTCTATCCAACGGTGTAAAAAGTAATATTGTCGGATGTTTAGAAGTTTAAGAATGGAATTTCATTTAAAATTGGCCGTCAGATTTCTTGGAAATCTGATGATGGAAAAGCCTTTTCCCGAACAGCCAATGAAATGCTTGCATATTTACGTAAGTTTCAGGTGGATAATACTTAAGTTTCATGAAATCTGACGGGTCGCAGGCGATATATTTGGCTTGCAATTTTTACGTGTAATAACACTATTAATGTTTAATTCATGGCGTACGTAATGTATGATCAACTCCGTGCGACTTTTTATGTCTTAAATTTTAGTCTTAAAAAAATCGTTTCCAAATGGTCGTTGTAATTTGATAAATTGCTTTTTTTTTTTTTTTTTTTTTTTTTTTTTTTTTTTAATAATATGTGGGGTATTGTGTGGAAGCTCTCGTAACGCCGAACTGAAAAGTACATTTGTTTTAATTTTAGATATTTTCAGAAGTATCGCCGAAAATGTAATGCAAAAATGCCCTCCTGTGCTTCCGAATCTACTGAAACTAAAATTATGAAAGAATTAGGGGTAGTAAAAGTTAATTTAAACTTTTCAGGGAAACTATAGCGATTACTCTAAGATCACATAGACCTTGAGAAAATCGCATTTTTCCGTTACACACAAATATCACTTTGAGAGTGCTCGAGGTACCTATCGTCGCGGAAGTATAAAAGGATGTTTCATAATGATAAAAAAAATTATCGGTAATTAACCGAGGTATTAACCCTTAAAGATACGAACGGTTTGGACATAAAGACACGGGCAGTGTACTCCATGCGCCATCGGCTTTTAAAGCCTAGATAGCTGTAGTGGTATACCAATTTATACTTTTCTAGAACACATAGTCTCTCTCGATTCGCCACCTGTATCTTTAAATGTTAATTAAGACCCTATCCCTATCTGGAAAAACGCGGCACGGACTAAGCCGGTGTTACAACTTTGCGACCTCCTTTCGAAGAGCGCTGAGCCCAATGCCAAGTTTAAACTTTGAACAAGAGCTACACTGTGAAAAGAAAGGATTATTACTACGCTGAATTCAGTTTTATGAAATGCCAAATGAAGTTTAAATAGGCACTACATTTATTGTGACTACCGAATTAAGTTTATCACAAATGAATTACGATAAGATTAAAAAAGAGTTGTACAGAATAGCAATATTTGATACTATTTAGGTTTCATATCTCTTTGAACTTTTATGGCATACCCATTCATAATTTTCAACTATCTACAGCTATGCCCAACCCTACGTTGTATAGTTTTTTACAAAGTCTTATTATTCTTTTAGCAACACTTTTTTGTAATATTAAAGTTACTCTATTGCACGGAACCCTCTGTGCGCAAGTAATACTCACTTGACTGATTATTTTATAAATGTTTTTAAAAGAGATATTAATATTATTTTATTTTTATTTATTGCGTCTTAATATAAAAGACTGATTATACATAAATTTGTGCTTGAATATAAATCATGTAGAAAATTATTCAAATAACGATGTTCTTATAAAAGAGAGCCTATTCAGAAAACATTATACAGTAGAGCGTCGATTATCGGAACTGCAATTAACCGAACTTCCAATTATCCGAACAACCTTTTTTTCCCAAAATTTTTTTTAACCAAACTTCCAATTATCCGAACAGCCTATTTCTCCCAAAAAATTTTTTAAAGAACTCCCAATTATCCATTGGCTTGGAATAAAATTTTAAACAAAGAAAAAACTGATAGTTGATCAGAAAATGAGGAATGCAAAACAATAAAGGAGATGGGAAGAATCCTAAGCTATGAAAAAAATGAAATTAACGAGTGGTTGAATAGTGAAGTATATGACGCTGGATATCAGATTTTAAACGATGATGAGCTTGTGTATGAGATTCATGATTAAAAAGAAATTGAAGAAAATGAAAACGAATGCTCTGAAAATAACCCAGGTTTATTACATAACGAAGCCTTTGAATATTTAGAAACAACTATGAAATGGGTCGAACGGCAGAAGAACGTTGATCCTATTTAACTAACGTATTTAATTAGAATTAGAGGTATGGCACTTTTGAAAAGAATATCTTCGTTGAAGCAAGCAACAATCAAAAGCTTTTTTGCTTAAATTATAATCTATGAGAGTTCAGAAAATGATAAAAAGACAAAAAAAAAAAAAAAATAATAATGATAAAAATGTAAAACAATTTTTAAACATGCCAGCACTAACTGGTGCTGCCAGTCCTAAGCTTAGATAACGTGTGATGGTTATAGTCAGAAACATCCCTTAAATTGTCTGTCCATTTATCCGAACTTTTGCTTATCCGAACTAGGGTCGGTCCCGACTTGTTCAGAAAATCGGCGCTCTACTGTATATGTGGTTGGCAGAAATTATTATCGTTGGCCTCATTAAGGGTTATCGCAAGGACCAATCGGGACAACTACACTTGCCTATGACTATAGTTTTTAGGGGGATGTCAAAGAGCTACAAATGCTTTCATGAATGGTCTCTCATGCAATGAAAGTACTCTCATTAAATCAAACTGGAACAAAAATCGAAAAAGTACAAAATAGCACAGTTAAACATCAGCCTGAGCTATCCTAGACTCTCAAAAATAAATATGTATCTTTGAAAAATCGTGATTGAAATTGATAGGAAAAAAATTCTACAAAATACGGAAATAGCACTGGCGTCACAACTTCTGTAATTTAACGAAATTTTATTTTACAATGTATATATTTAGATTATATGTACAGGTTTTGTGCATAAATTGTGCATAAGATTTTTTTGGCAAGTATTTTCTCTTAAAACGATTCAAGATATTATTTTATTTCCTTTAAATGGATAATCAAATGAGTTTTCAATAAAGATTATTTCAATCTAAGTTAAAATGAAACAGAAAAATTTAGCATTAAATAAATATTATAGACACAATAAGCATATTTTGTTCTTATGATAATAATTTTGATCATTTGATAAGATTTTGATAAATAACATTACATTTGAACGACAAAGATATTCTTTAGTTTCATTTCAAAACTATAAATGCAAGCTTTTTATGAATATATTTAAAAATTTTTTTGTTCTCAGTCGATGTATTTTAATGGTTTTACATACTATTATATTTTACACCAAAATTCTATGGGTAAAATTTTAATTCACTGACTTTTTATACAAAAAGTAAATTCTTATAGCTAAAAAATTCGTTTTATAAAAATGACAAAGCACAAAAATTTCCTTTTTTAATGGGCATAATCTTTATATATTTTAGAAACTTTCTGTTCAGACTTATCTTCTCATTTTAAGTATCAAACTTCTGTCAGAAAAAAAAGAAAAGTACTCTAACATTTTAGCACAAAGTGACCTCTTTTATTTAAAAATGAATATCGTTTTATACAAGAAAAGTTTTTCCGAAATGCCGTTTAGCTCCGAAATTTTTTTCAATTTTTCATATAATCGATTTAGAAAATGCTATAACGCGAAAAGCGCTTTTCACTTTTGCATTACAACCAAATAAAGGTTTTCAATAACTTGTTAACACTTTCCAATAAAGTTGAAAAGTGTTTATGCATTCGGTTTGTCTGGACGTCTGGCCACGCTCTAACTCCCGTAAATATACTCGGATTTTCATGCAATTGATAAAGGTTATTTAGGGGCACCAAAGCATGTTTGGTATTGTATATGTAGTATGTAGGTTTAATTGTTCATTTACAGGGACACTCAAAAGTATTCCATTACATTATGGTATATGGGGGAAAATCGTTTGCAGAGTATTTTAATGATATTACGCCATTTCAAATGTATTGAAACTGATATAAATCAGTGAATTTTACTACGATCACGTTAGAACAGGGCATTCATAGCATTTTTTATTCATTTACAGGGACTCGCAAAAGCAATCAGTTACACCACTATCTTTGAATAATAATTGCTAGAGTGTACGGTTTAAAATTCGCTTTTAAATTTAATTAATTTTTTACATGTTACTCGTTATATATAATATTTATACCTTATATACAGAGCGGCACAAAAGTATTGACGTACCATTCTCCTTATTAAAGGAAATTTCTGAAGGGGAATTTTCAACTGAAGTATATGTATTTCTTAAATGAACTAAATTTTGGCATGAATGTAGTTAATAGATACAGATCTATATATCATATACAGGGCTGTTCAAAGAATTCGGATAATTTTCTGACTGTAGATGGGAACAGCTGAAATTTGTTTTTGAAATGTGTAATACGTTTAAATATGGTTGAATTAGACAGACATAATATTTTAATTTTTTAAACGGTACAGTTACAATATTCTGAATGTGTTGGAAAGTGTTTCATAATCTATGCTTGGCGCATGATTTTTTATTTCTTGTTTTTAATTATATCTTAATTTTTGTTAGGTTGTCTTTGTCTAAAAAGATCAAGAATGCGCTCTTCAGAAAGAAGAAATAACATCGTTTAGCATCAAGCCGCTCCTTTTTGATTGTGATTCTTTTTTCCTCATGTAGACTTGTAGATGCTTTAACATCATCGCATCGAAATCCCGAAACTTGTGACTTATTTTACCCGAATGTGACTTTTGTTTTTACCTGATATGTGACTTTGCTTAATTGTCATTTGACATCTCTTGTGTATGCTCCTTCCTTTACCTTCGACTGCTCCTTTTTGTGCCATCGCCTTCCTCACCAGCCACTTTTTTCCATCATCTCCATGTTCTGCTTCTCCACAATTTTGAATAAAATATTTACCACCGTGAATGGGTCTGTTTTCATTACATTGTTTCATTTAAAAAGTTACCTATTTTGTGTTTTGAATTGTTTTCATTTAATATTTAGGGAAATTTACAATATTCTTGTACCGAAAAATCACACTTTAGCACTAAATTAATGTAATACATGTTATACAATTAATCCTCTCCAAGGTGTATCGCTTTTAGATGCGTCCTAATTATATAAATACGTAGCACCTATAGTCGTCATCTTGTCCGTCCTTCTGTCCGCATATAACAGTGTAAAAACTACCCAAACGAATGTTTTGAAATTTAATAAACATAATCGTTGTAGAGTTTTGCCCTGTCATTTCAAGTTTTATGAAAACGGAATCAAAATTTAAAAAGATATTAATAAAAGTTGTCTTCAATCTATTAAATCCTGTCATACATAATTAATTCATTGATATCCCATGTCGTGTAATGAATCTAGGTTGCCATGGAGATGGCGTCCTATTTAAGATGGAATCCTATTATTTTCGTATTACTGAATTTAAAATACATAATCTTAATAAATTTTGTGTTCATGCATTTTTGCACAAGAGTGCAACAGCTATTGCGCCAAGATCTGAATTTTTATGAAACTAGTTGTAGTATGAACGCACCTCATTTTCCACGTTTGATGTACAATTTTAGACTTTTTTGAAGTAGAAATATTCACCTTATTTAATGGCAGATAAAATGATGCAAGAATAAAGCCAATTACACTATTTTAAAAAAATTGGTAGATAAAAAAAAAGTACCCTACACTGCCCGTGATGGTCACGGTCTCGAGATTTAAGGGGTTAATGTAATAAATGCTATTATACAATTAGTCCAGCACCGCGGTTCCCAAACTTTAACCCTTTATCTACTGACGGTACTTATAAATACCATTAAAGTAATTTGTTATCAAATTCATTTAATAAATCAATTAGTTGTAATACAGTTTAGAATGAGTTATAGATATATTACTTTATCTTGTTCCATAAACATTATTGGTTATGCAAAACAAAAATATTTTTTAAATGATTTTTTTTTTCGCCTTTGCGTCGTTTCAGCTTTCTCTGCGTTGGGGGGGGGGGGGTGATTTTCAATTTGGAAATATTTCTATATTTCTATTGTAAGAACATTATATTTTTACATTTCCTAATTCTACAAATTGCTAAGAAAAATATTTAAAATAAAAGATTTGAGTGGAGTTATAAATATTGCATAAAATCCCTATAGATTCAAATTTTAATTAATCCTTCTAAATCCTTCAATCCTTCTAAAATTTATTAAATGATTATGTAAATCTTCTAATGTAGTTTAAACAATTCATGAAAAATTCTTTAGAAGATAAAATTTTCATGAATTCATAATTAAGTACATAAAGGGTTAACGTTATTTGGCTGCACCTTAACCCCTCTAGGGCGTATGGTTTTTATATTTTACTAGCAGAATATTTTAGTTTTAAACTTTGCCTTGTCTAATCGTAGAATTCTTAGATTAAATAAATGGAAAAATACTATGCGGAATTAAAGTCATTAAAAATTAAAATGTCATGAAATGACGCCCGTCCTAAAGGGTTAAAGTTTTAATCCCCCCCCCCCCCAATCTACCATACATGTAGGTTTAGCCTTATGATGTATAATTTATCCGAAGAAAGTGATGAACTTTGGTACAAAACATACACACGGGAACAGATATAGTTTATGCTATAGTGAAAGTGGAGAATTAAAACTTTTTACTAATTGAAAAAGAAATATGTTTATTAGTTATTGTATTAAACTAATAACTAATTCACTAAATATTTCAATATAATATAAGTCTTTCCAGCTTTTCTATAGTAATTTGATATTGTTCGTGTGTTAGAAAAGCTTAAAGATATTTTAATCTAATGCGGATGAATTCTTACCAAGCAACTACAACCACAATCAAACTACAGTTTAAGTTACAGTTGAAGTGAGTTCCTATTTAACGAGAATCTTGTTTGGTATACAGTAAAACCTCCCTAAAGCGACCACGTTCCGTTCCAATAAAAATTAGTCGCTCCGAGACGTGGTCTCTTAATGGAGATCATGTTTAAATCTAGATTTTAATTGTTGAAAAAAAGGTAACAATTAATGTTACTAAAATTTATTTTTCACATTAGTAAAAAATAGGAAAATTTAAGTATCAAAACAAAAGTTAATTACATAAGTCAATTACTGCAGAGTTAAAAAAATGAATACATTGACGTTTGCTTTGATTTTACGGCTTTATCTTTCATACCTTTTATTTCCAAGTCCTTTCGATGTTCAGTAAATAAATGCAATTTTTTTTAGACGGGAACAAATAATGACGATTTCATTAATTTATCTATTTTTTTTTTTCATAGTTTCCTGACGGAATACGGCAGGGGAGTTTATTGACCGTCATTCTTAATTGCTCATCAGAGTTAAATTCATTGCTTAAAAACGCGCAAAGAGGTTTAAACACTTAAACGTTAGAGGAATAAATAAAAATTCTAAACTTAGTTTAAAAGTTTGATGAATAATGCGCTTCCTGCAATTATTTTTCTAATAAAACCTTCTTCAAGTGACCAGGAAAAAACGGAATTTGTTTCATTTTTTTAATGAAATGGGTCGCTTATGGAGGGAGTTCAACTGGGATGGTCTCTGAATGGAGGTAAAATTAGTATTGAGCCTATGGGAATAAATTTCGTTCTATGAAAAATATGGTCGTTCAGGGAGGTGGTTGCACAGGTAGGTTTCACTGTATAATATAACTACGCACGAAAATACACGATGACCTCTTTCGGAATATATACGATTTCTAAAAAAGGTTCTTTATCTTCAGAAACCTCAGAAACTACTATATTTTCGAGGTTTAACATTAAAAGGACCGTGAGGTATAATTTTGACCCCTACCATAGGAATATATTTCGGTCGAACCAGAAACTTCTTTAAAAAATAAGTTTAAAAGATACAAAGAAGAAAAAAGTTAAATAAGTTAAACAGTTTTAAATAAGTATTCTGGTGTAAAATATTTTAATAAAACTTGAGTAAAATTTTCGGCATTTCCAGTGTTAAAGAAGCATTTATAAAAACAAAGTTTTGTTTGCTGCCACTGACTTTCTGAAAGGTTTCAGAGAAGTTTTTATAGTGTATTAAACACTTCTTTTCACACCGGAATAGGGGTTGCTAGTTTGGACTTCATTTTTATTCAGAAGATACGAAATCACACCTGAAATTAAAAATAGTACTTTTAGTTTTTTGTAATGACGGACATTTCGCGATTACTTTAAGTAAAAATTCTTCTTTCGAAGTTTCCGGTGTGAATTTGAAATTTCAAAATAAAACTGGAGGCCAAACTGGCAATCGGAATATCGCATTTTAAGATCCTATCAAATCTCAATTAAAAAATTTTAAGTGCGTGATTGAATTTCTGAATGCAAAAATAATAAAATAATATTAATTTTAATGTTAATGTTAATGCTATTAACACTAGAACCGCCGGAAAAAAACGTATACCTATAACCGCCAAAGCGGTCATTTTGACCGATGTGGATTATCATGCTCAACTATTGTTTACTTGCAATATTGTATTCTTAGTATTGTTCATTACTATTATTACCATCATTGCCCATATAATAATATATCTTTCATAATTTTTATTATATTTTTTTATGTTTTGTTGTGTTATGATTATATTATATTGAAATATATATATATATACTATTTATTTTTTTTATTTTAAGAATTTTTTATGGTAAAAAATATTTTTCATGAGAAATCGAAATTGTCTAAAACAAGAATAAACTTGGTGAAAACAAACATTTATATTTATCCCCTGAGCAATACAATATTCAGGTGGAGAGTGGTCAGCGAAAAACACAGTCAAAAAAGAAGAAACTGCCAGTATCTTCTTCCACAAAGTACTAGGAATAATATAAAGGGATTAAGGAAAGCTGATTTCTCTTTAACAAAATACTGGTATTTAACACTTTTTTTTACCGTGTTTTTTCAGAATTGATGCCTGCTGGATCAAGAAAATTATAAAACACTTTTAGAGGTCGTCGTCTAGAACTAGCTTTTGTAGAATACTTCCGTGCTATCTGGTCGAGCACGTCGACGCCAAATTTTGTAGAATTATAGAACTTTAACCGTTTTTGATACGTGTTTATCACCAATTTCAAATGCAATTGATGGATGTTGGGAACTTAGAATTAAAATACATTCATTTTTCTTTCCTTGATAAATTCAACGTAATATCATCTTTTGGAAGAATTTGGCTACAGTACAAAGACTTTTTTTCAGATTTTATGGCCTGTGGAATTTTGTTTTTCGTTCGCAATTGACTGTGCCAACAATGCTTGTTTTTAATTACTTCAGATTTTCTGCAAGGGGCAGTGAAGTAAGGAAGTTATCTGTGGTAATGTTGTAACATTTGTTGAATTATGGTTGTATGAAGTATGGACTGTTGCGACATGTACTAGATAAAATTTGCATTAAAATTGACGGCGGTCATTTTGACCGTTTCGGCGGCTCTAGGTATACTACTGCAATACTTCATAAATTTTGCCTGAATGGAAAATTTATCACTGGCATATCATAGCTTTTCAGATTATAGGAAAAGTCACGGAAACTGAAAGTTATACTCTTAACAGAAACAAATTGGAACGGGATGAAAGTTTCGAAACGGTCAAAATGACCGCCTTGGCAGTTCTAGTGTTATCTCATCATGTTTATCTAGCTAACATATTTCTTGAACATGAAATTGTTTACTTGAGAATGGATAGCATCCAAAAAACTTGGTATTCTAGCTCGCGAAAACTGTCTAACACACGATATAAACTACTATTCGGAAACGTTTCCGAAAATCTGTGGGAAAAGCTTTAAAACTAATTTATTAATGCATAATTAAGTTCTAAAAATATTAAAATGTATTGTCATCAGGAACACACCTGTGTATATCATTATTATAATTCTAGCCCAGGGATGGCGAACCTATGGCACGCGCGCCGAACTCGGCACGTACAAAAACTTCTCTGGCACACAAAAAAACTTATAGATCGTATTCAGTTTATGGAGAACAATCCACTTTCTTTATTTTTTGCAAAAAGTATAGTTTTGTGTAACAGCTATATAATTTACTTTAAAATAATCCGTTACTTTAGAATGAATTAAGGTATTATAAATCTTAACGAAAGCGTCTTGTAGTGTCATTTTCTCGCTAAACCATTCAACGTGTGGTGTTTTACAAATCATTTTACTTCTCTATCAATTTTCAAAGGTTTTATTTTTGAAAATTGAATTTTAAGGGATAGTTTGCACAGTAATATAACTAATTGACACGCTTCTACTTCAGATTAGGTTTGATTTTATTTAGGTTTAGGGCTTTAAAAGTTTCTTTAGATTTTAATATATTTAGGATTTAATTTTGAAAATTGAATTTTAACTGTTATTGTAAATACTTATGTATCTATTGAACCTGCTTCTACCTGAAGAAGTAAAAATGATCTGATTCGGAAGTATAGAATAAAAGAAAAACTCATTTATAGATTATTAATACGGAATTCGATGCGACATGGCTATATTATTGGTTAAAATGTTTCTGGCACATTAGAATGTTGGTACATAATAATTTTTAAATTTTTGGCACACATACTCAAAAAGGTTCGCCATCCCTGTTCTAGCCTATCAAGAAGTGATTGAATAATCGAATACAAAATTTCATCTTTACATACAAAAACCAAGCTATGTTATATAAAAGAGTGTAAAAATCAATTGCTTTGGCTTTGAATTAATATGGGTCTCTATTGGGGTTAACAAGTAATAATCAAAACAGATTTCTTAAATAAAGTTCCTTTGGGGCACTGCGCATGTGGACAAAATTTAACGACGTTAACTCCTCTTATTGACGAGTGGATCATTTTCAAAATTTAACCATGATTTGGAATAACAAAATCAAATTTTTAGAAATAATCAGAAAGTTTAAATTTTTTGTAAATAATTACATTACCTCATAAACATTAATATACAAGCATCAGCAGCGACCAAATTACTAATTTAACATTTTAAAGCATTTTTTTTTTAATTTTAATGAACATGGTAATGACATAAGTGAGCACGGTAATGACAAATTCAGCAAAATATTTTTATTTTCCCCAGGCATAAATGGCAGCCATTATATCTTCTGGCCCATACAATGATCATTTCATCATCATTTCATCAAATGATCACTATTTCTTATATAATAAAATTAGATTAAGAAATAAAAGTTTATTTAATTATCCATTAGATGTGGGTACGGTAATGACGTACAAAAAAATACACACTAAAAAATTCAAAGTCTTTGCTTGTTTTATTGAAACTATAAAATTATTTGCTCTATTCACCTAAACCTGATAACAAGTTGACTTTTAAGGAGTATTTTTGCCTTGATAAAAAGGCATGTGCTGCCTTTCAAAAAAATTCCAGATGAACTTTTTGTCAGAAGCGTAGCAATGGCACTCTTTCTTTGGATACGGTTTAAAAAAATTATTAAGAATTATAGATAAGTTTAATTAATGAAAATAAATATTTTTTTTCAATTAGTAGCATCGTAATAAGTAAAAATGTATTAAAAAAATTATAACCATCTGTTTTAAATAGAACTTAGTCAAATCTTTACCTAATAAATTGCTTGTTGGGGCAAGCTACGGCAGGGTTGGTGAACCTTTTTATAGCCGAGTGCCATTTTTTCCCCCAAAAATATTTTATATAACCTTGACGTGCCAACTAATGAAAAAGTTTAGTGGATTAAAAAATCATGAATAAAAATTAAGATTTTAAGAATTAAGATTTTTAAAACATTTGCAACATACATGAAGGTATTACACTATAATAATCATAAAAACAATTACATTTTAGAGATTATTTAAAAAAATATATTTTATTAAATTTGTTATTGCATCTTCGATGAAAAATAACTAATATACTTAATTAATTTCAACAGAATGCAAACTGAACTGGATTTTTCTGACAGATGCTTTTTATTTGATTTTTCGTATAACTGATTTGCGGAAATAAATCGGAGAAAAAATTATTAAAAGGGCAAACGCCATTTTCTTTTAAATAGGTTTGAAATTAATTTCCAAGTTGCTACAATTTTACCATTGGTATTTTTACTAAGACGGTAATTTACGGTATTTTAAAAATCCGCCATTAAAATTATTCAATTTCTAATTAATCGAATTTAGACAAGATCAAATCTTCTTTAGTAATCATATGTTCATCATAAGTTCGTGTCTTTTGTGCCATATCAACGTATACTGATTTAGAGCCACAATCAACACCGTGCCAAAATTATTCTTTCGAGTGCCACTTTTGGCACGCGTGCCATAGGTTCGCGGTCCCTGACCTACGGTAATAACATTTTGACTACAAAAGAATATATTTCTTATTTTTAAACTTTTTATAAATAATAATGTATCTGTAAATTACCATTAAAAAAACATGATAGTTAAAATGCAATAAATAATATTATGATATTTAACTATTTTTCTGTGCAAATGTGAAAGGACAGTAAAATACGACACTTTTTTAAAATCATCCTATTGCTATTCTGCTAACAGATTAGCAACAGCCTGTGAAGCAACCGGAATAGGCTTACTACTAGTCCTGGTTAGTACTTTGCCTGTGTTTGTGCTCTTATTGTTGGAAAAGTCGTTTTACAGTTTGAAAATAAATAATGGCAGGGCAGGGGATGGGATGAGCGAAGAAGATCCATTATGAATAGTGAAATAAACTATCATTAATGCATGTAAAAATGTGTTTTCTAAACAAGAAAATTAAAACTTTGATACAGTCAATATACATTTAAAAAAAAAAAAAAGATACACTTGCCTTTATTCGCAGATGCTTTTACGATAAAATCACACCAAAACTGACTCGGAATAATGTCTTCTTTTAGAATATAAATGCAATTTTTTCAAATAGAGGTCATCTAGATATTAAACTTGCACAAATTCTGTTTTATTTTTAAGCCTTTATCTATTGACGGTACTTATAAGTACCATTAAAATAACTTGTTATAAAATTCATTTAATACATCGATTAGTTGTAATATAGTTTAGAATGAGTTAGAGATACTTTACTTTATCTTGTTCCAAAAGCATTATGGGTTACACAAAACAAAAATATTTTTAAAAGGATTGATTTCTTTTGCCTTTGCATCTTTTCAGCATTCTTGGTGTTATTAGGGGGGTGGGGGGGGGGTGTTTCAATTCGGAAATATGTCTATTGTAAGAACATTATATTTGCACATTTCCTAATTCTACAAAATACTAAGAAAAATATTTAAAATAAAAGATGTGAGTGGGGTTATAAATATTGTCCAAAATCTCTATAAATTCAAATTTAAATAATCCTTCTAAATCCTTCAAAAATCCTTCTAAAATTTATTAAATGATTATGTAAATCTTCTAATGTAGTTTAAACAATTCACAAAAAATGCTTTAGAAGATAAAATTTTCATGAATTCATAATTCAGTACATAAAGGGTTAATGAGAACACTCACTTTTGACGGCATATTTGCATTCTTTGGATCCAATTAGTTCGGAAAAGTATATAGTTTATATAGTTTCTGTTAAATCTTCATGGAGTTAGAAATGGTCAAACTTAGAGGATGCTAATGATGAATTCACGTGACTAACTTTAATTTATATCTAACCGAAAAATCATCTCACTAAACATTTTGGTTTTGTGTGACTCATTGAATGAACTGAAATCTATTCTAGCACCCCACCCCCTTTTTTTTCAAAAACCTAATTTTAAATACAAAAATATTATTAATAAGTTCATATTAAAAAATAGGAATTATGACCTACATCGATATTTACATAAATAGAATAGCCATCGTTTAAAACATGGGTATGTAAATTTACAGTTCATTCCAATAAGTAGATTCTGATATATAGGAAAATTTTGAGTTTTGACGATTTAAAGAAGTGTTTCTCAACCAAACTAATGATTGGAATAATTTGTAAACTTGCACACCTATGTTTTTGACTATTGTGATTTGTTTTATGTGGGGAAAATTCATAATTGTTTATATGAATTTATTAAGTTTCATAATTAAAAATATGTATTTGAATAGAAATATGTCTGAAATATGCTTTATCCATTCATTTTATCTCATTAAAAAAAAATAAATTTCAGTTGAATGTTGTTTTTTATTTTTGGGGTGGGGGGTGGGTGGGGGAAGTTATAAATTAAACTTTGTCATATGGATTTAACATTAGCACCCTCAAGCTTAGAATCTTCAAACTCTACGACGATTTCATTAAAAGTACATAAACTATATCTTTTTCCAGGCTGCCTTGATTTAAAAGGAACCCTAATATGCTATTAAAAGTGGGTGTTACAATTTTAAAGACTAAATTTAGTTCTATTTTTAATATGTAGAAAACGGAATAATCCACATATGATTATTAAGAACTTCATACGAATTAACCTCTTCAGTTCCGAAGCTAAAATAATAATACAAATGCTTATTCATTGGTTTTTTCCAAACAAAATGACATCGTAAATGACAGAAAAAATATCTTTTCTGAAATTCATCCTTTAGGGGCATAATAATTTAGGTTCAAAAATATGTGTCTAAAACTACCAACCCCATTAAAACACCAATTTAATAACCATTAACCTAAATATACTTATGAACATTTCTCACTTTCTTGTTCATACTGTCTTTTGGGCATTTTTAGGCATTTTGTAAACTCAGATGAAAATAACATTTATTTTATGTGGGAATCAGCTTAGATAATGCCATTTATTCGTTTACTTTGAACGCAAAAAACATTCAGCTATTAAGAAGTGAAGTGAAAATGTAAAAAAATCGGACATTTTAGTTTTTATAAGGGACAGAACAGAAGTCCCCGTATGGGGACCCAGGGACCGAAGAGGTTAAAGCTGTGCTTTTCCTTTATTTTTGCAACATCTTTAATTAAAGCTCGAGTTATAGCCATCGTTCAGATTTTTTTTTCGTGTGTCGTGGCGGAGGGGGGCGGGGGCTCATCGGTAATATATTATTTTGTTGTCGTAAATTTTACGTAGTAATATTACCTTTATCGATATGATCCAGATCAACAAACAATAAAAGATCTAGATCAAGAACTCAATTACTTGCTTGCAAAACAGCTATTTTCATTCGATATCATGCAATGGCTGGAAATTCACCCGGAAATTAAAATTGACCATGAGTGAAATGACAGGTTGGATCTCAGAGAATAAAAAAGGCCATAATTGGATTGCCTGGAATAAAATTGGAAGCATTCGTTCGCTTCTTCCATTTTCTTTTCTTTTCTTCCCCCACGTTGCTCTTTCAATTTTCGTTATTTTTCTGGCAGCGCAATAAATATCAAACGTATTTTTAGATAAGTATGTTTATTACAGTTCTTTTTTTTTTTTTTTTTTTTTTTTTTTTTGTAAAAAAGAAGTCTTCAGGGGGAAGAGGCGACATTACAAACTTTGGGCTTTCATGTAAGGATGCATATACAATTCTCCTAAACAAAGATCAACCACACAGTACATATACAATTCATCCACTATATAACGACCCTCCATTATAGTGGATTTCGCATTACATCTACCGATTAAAATAGTCCGATTATATGTAACATTCATTCACGTCGCATTCTCTTGACATTTAACTAGTAAAACCCGAGGCTTTACTCGCGTAATTGTTGAAAGATGCTAAGTGGTATTTGGCCCCACCAGTGGCTGAGAGGTTCTGCTCTCGAAGCTGGTAGACGAGAGGTGCTGGGTTCGAACCCAATCGCGCCCGTCGGCCTAATCGTTCGGAGTTTTCGTGGTTTTCTTCGAACCGTGGATTTCCATGCGTTAATACGGATTAGGTTCCCTTAGAAAGACCTCCACGGAAGGCACTCCCCCCAGGGCCCATATCCCTCGTGTAGATAATTGGCCGTCAGCAATCAACCCAACCCTAAGTGGTATTTGTGTGCCTTTTTATTTATCCATCATACGTATTATATGGTAAGTCTTGTAATCGTTTTAAAAATCGAAAAAAAAAATTAAGGATTTACACGTTTCAGACACTGGAGATTCCGATAAACATATTTTTAGAAAAAAAAAAATTGCCGTCCGTCTGTGTGTGTGTTTGTAAACGCTCTATCTCCCGAACAAATTGAGATAAAGATTTGAAATTTTGTGTGTTCCTAGTATGTAATAATGGGAAGAATCCTATTGAATATCAGAAACCTCGATTATCCGGAACTATTTTTTTCGGACTCTCGACATTTTCGTTCTGATAAAAGGTACATAAAAATTTTCGAAATTGTTTATTTTAAGGATTGAATATAAAAGATAATAAAAAAACATAAATTTTGCATAAAGAATGAAATCGATCGGATAAATAGTTGCCAAGATATTTGTAATGCTATTTTCCACACTCTTCTATTTTTCATGACCCTCTGTATTTCATTCAAACTTCAATTCAAAGATATATTTTAATTGGAAATGAGACGCTTCATCTAGCGCAGTAAACTGTTGGTTAATATGATTATCATTTTTGGAGTTATAATGATGTTTCTTTTACGCAATTCGGTACTACTCGATTAACTCGTCGATCAAAAAACCATCGCCAAACACGTTACACGTGTTTCTTACGTCATCAAGTTATTTTTAATTCGACGTTTTATTTGTATTTTTATTAATATTTTACTAATTTATTTGTTCTTTTGTTATTTAAAATAAAAATTATGTCAATTAGTATAATTTTGCGAGTAGTTTAGCGATTTATATAATTTGTCGAAATAGGTCGACGGGATAATGAAGTAGTACACACGATTCAGTAATAGAGCATTACTATGTATTCATAATATTTAAATATGCGTTTAAATTGTATTTTGGAATTGCAATGCATTTTATAAATAGTTTACACATGTTTTGTTTTCATATTTTATACAGGGTGTTTATAAAGTCCCGGACCCATTTTGATGTTTAATAACTCATAAAATAATAAAGATGGATTAAAATTAATATCATAAATGGTTAGATAGACTCAAAAAGTTTCATGACCCTTGTCAATGAATTTTCACGTGTGCCCCCTTCGTCGCACGGAGAATATCAAGTCGATAGTCAATTTCACGCCAGATAGCGGCAAGCATGTCGGCATCCACAGAGGCTATTGCGGTTGTAATTCTGGCATTTAAGTCATCAATTAGACATGTTGGAAAACTTCGTATTTCCACAACTAGAAGAGCTTCAGCCACATGTCATTTTCCAACAAGATGGTAAGTAAGTAAGTAAGCACCCACCCTGGGAACCCGCTTTTGGCTTATGGTTAGGTGTAACCCCCAAGGGAAAAGTTTTACTACTTGCATAACTCCTTCAATTTTTTTTTTTTTTTTTTACTGTTTAGGAGAAATAACAATGTTAGATATATGACAATTATTGACAGTGTGTGCGATCAATATTTACAGATGAGAGATTAAATGGAACTGGTGATTTTGAAAAGAATAATTAAAGCATATGTGATTACGGCATATAACACAATAAAACACAATGCAGAAATATACAGTCCTCCCCACTCGAGTACCAAGGTAACAGATAAACAAAGTTAAAAATTAATCCAAGTAAAGTAAATAAAGTAATAATAAATCTTAATAAGAGATAGAGAAATTTAACGACTAGAGTGGGGAGGGCCGTGATAAATAAACATTTCAAAAGTTTACCATGATAGATCTTACTAACCAGGTACATTAGATCCACAATGCACTTCAATTATGCATTTCGATGGTAGAACTCTATATCAAGATGGTGCACCACCTCATTGTGGTACCATCGTTCGTACTTCTTTGAATGACCATTTTCCAGGAAGATGGATTGGGCGAGGAAGTCCAATTCCTTGGCCACCCAGATCACCTGATATAAATAACGTCGCTGCACTTTTTCCTTTGGGAATTTGTAAAGGACAATGTTTACAGGAGGAGAGTGTCGAACATTGATCACTTAAAATCCAGAATTACAACCGCAATAGCCTCTGTGGATGCCGACATGCTTGCCGCTACCTGGAGTGAAATTGACTATCGGCTTGATATTCTCCGTGCGACGAAGGGAGCACACGTGGAAGTTCATTGACAAGGGTCATGAAACTTTTTGAGTCTATTTAACCATTTATGTTATTAATTTTAATCTATCTTTATTATTTTATGAGTTATTAAACATATGATGGGTAAGTATTACGGTGGCCCACAACGACTAGTTTTTGTAAGAAAACTTTAAAAAAAAAATCTTAATTGTTGAAACACATTAAATACTTTGTTGAAATCATTGTTAATTTTTGAAATTTTTAGTAACATACGTTACTGTTCAAACAATGATCGATTTCAATTTATTGTTGAAATACATTGTTGAATTTATTGCTAAAACATTTTGTTATTTTTATTTTTAAGTAACATTGTTGGATGCGCTATTGTTCCAACAATGATAGATTTCAATTAAATTTCATTATTTTTAAAACCTTCTTGCTTGAAGTTTGCTAAGAGCTAACGTCAAACAATTTTCGTTTTAAAACATTTGATAATTGCTAAGGATTGTTACTTTTGATGTATGACATTGATAAAAATGAGTTTTAAAAGTTTTTTCAAGAAATTTGTGTAAGTATAGTATTTTTTTAACAAAGGAAATTTTTGCTGATTTCAGTTTTTTTTAATACACTTCACACTTGAAAGAAATTAATGTTAAGTTTCGAGATAAAATTATCTTCCATTTACTTTGGTTTGAAAGCATATCTTAAATCTAAAAGGTTAAAAATGGGAAATGGTTTCTGATTTTCAACCGAATTAAAGGATTTTAAATGCGAATTTTGAATTATTTTAAGTTCTTATATTTTGGAATTAAAAAAGTTAAAATAATAAAAGAAAAATTATATAAGCTATGAAGTTAAAAACTTCACGTGTAATATTTTTGATAAGCAAGTAAATATATGAAATATTGTAAAAATCCGCAGATGAGCTCGAAGAGTTTGGTCCATAAAAAGCGAAAGTATTATTTAAGATACATTACAGTGGGAATACATACAGCTACAAACTTACATACAGCGCCATTCTGTGCCAATTTGGCCAGTTAGCAAAAAATATCCTAAATTTTGCATTTGATGATTTGTTTTTAGCGGTAATTTGGCAATTGTGTTTGGTTGCAGGCGCTCGTGTAAAAATATCTGTGCATAAACTATAAATGCAAGCATTACTGTACGTAACTAGACACCACATAGGTTACATTTCTTCCTTCTCTCTTTTTTAACACTTTCCAACAAAGTTGAAAAGTGTTTATGCATTCGGTTTGTCTGGCCTTTGTCCACTCTCTAACTACCGTAAATATGCTCGGATTTTCATGAAATTTATTAACCTCATTTAGGGTCGCCAAGGAATGTTTTGTATTGTATATGAAGTATGTGGGATTAATAGTTTATCAACAGGGGCACTCAAAAGCATTCCGTTACATTATAGTCAATGGGGGAAAATCGTTTGCAGTGTATTTTAATGGCATTACGCTATTTCAAATGTATTAAAATTATGATATAAATAACTGAATTTCACTACAAGATGATTAAAATACAATAGGACAATACAATATATACAGGGCTCATCAAAGAATTCGGATAATTTCCCGATTGTAGATGGGAACAGCAGACATTGGGTTTTCAAATTTGTTATGCGTTTCCATAGGGTTGAATAAGACATAATATTTTAACTTATTAAACGGTGCAGTTTTTATCACTGTTCTGAATGCGTTGGAGTTTCATAATCTATGCTTGGCGCATGATTTTTTCTTTCTTATTTTATATCATGACGTAATTGTCTAATAACACAATTTCATGTCACCAAGATTCATCACGGACATGTTTTTGCTTTATAAAATAGGTTTATATCTGTAACAAAGAAAATAAGGAAATTTTACTTTGCTAAAATATTTGAATACGTTTTAATCATTTAATATATATATTAAATCGTTGTTAAATTTGCTTCTTACCTTTCCTTTATAAATACATTTTCATCATCAAGTATACAGTATTTTTGTAACAATAAAGAGTTAGTTAAGAGTTAGTCAGTTAAGTTTTGATCTGGTGAAAAATTTTGCTTGAAGTTCACTAAGAGTTTAAAAAATGTTTTCTGCTTTATAAATGTTTCGTATTTTAATATATTTTAACTTTTTGATACCTAAGACATTTAAAAAATGAATTTTGAAAATTTCTCGCAGAAATTTATGGAATTACAGAATTTTGTTGCTGTTGTTGTTGCTTATTTGCTTTTTTAAAAGAAAAAAGAAAAACATGTTTGCTTATTTCAATGCATTAAAAAAATACACCTAAGACTTAAAGGTGATAATTATATTTCATTTTATACTATGAGGGGCTCACAATCATAGTAGACCAACTCCATTTTGGGAGTATAATGAGATAGTCCAATTAGAAGGTGCATAAAATCTATTTTATCCCCCCTCTCCCCCCCAGCAGTAAACCAAGACTGTAAACAGATGAAATATATGAGAAAGTATGTGAAAACAGATTTGATTCACTGTGGGAGTGGATAAAACATATTTTATGCACCTTCTAAGTGGACTATCTCATTTTTTTTTTTTCAGAATAACTTGGTCTACTATGGTTGTGAGCCCCTCATATATCCTACTTTTGTTTGATTATAACATTTACAGTCGGACCTCTATTTTACGAATTTCTCTGTTTTGCGAACTTTTACTTGGATCCAAGAACATTTTGCAAATTTCTTCGTAAAATAACCTCCAAATAGCGAAGTGCATTCTCCATTTAAAGAACTTTTCCTTGGGATCTAAATTTTTTTTCTTCCTATTTCTTAAAACATTACTGGACATTTCGAACTTATTCTTTCTTTTAACACATTCTATGATGATCAATGACCATGAACATGTCTTACCAGGCACCTAAGTCACCGGGAACAGTAAAATCGCTGTGATTCTTTGCTTTCCATCCAAGAAGTGCAAACTTTCAATATCCCCTTTTAGCCCTCAATAGAGCTTCCCCGTGTCCTTAAACTATAGTTTCCCATTTTTTAGATTGTTGATCATGATCAATCGTATTGGTAATTTCAGTTCTTGTAGCTCAAAACTGTCAAGCGGAAGTGCTTGAGCATCAAAGAAAAAAAAATTATTTTTGATGAGGTGGATAAAGGCGTGAAGAAAAATAATACTGCTTTAAAATATGGTATTCCTCCGAACAGTTTATCAAAGAATCTTTCAAAAATCGTAATTTTAAAGTAAAATAATTTTTTTTAACTGAAAATACAATGAATTTCCAGACAATGTTTTGTTTCATTCTTATTTCCCTTGCAGATTTCTTTTTGGTGGATAAAATAAATAAAACAAATAGATATAATTTGTAAACAAAAGTGTGAGTAATTACTTTTTTTAATTATATTCAGTATTTATGGACTTAAAATATGTTTTATGTAGTTTAAAGTATTTTAAAAGGTGACTCTCTATTTGACGAATTTTCCATATAACGAATTTTTTATCGGGATTTAGCTACTTCGTTAAATAGAGATCCGACTGTATATACAGGAATTAATACACAGTAAAACGAATGCGCAGACAAACGTTTAATTCAAATAAATTTTCTCTTTAGATCTATATATTGGGTGATTGCAAAAGTTAGTGCCCGATTTCCGATTCATCGGCTTTTGAAGTGTATTCAAGTTGTTGTAAATGGCGACATGCAGTCTAATTGTCAACATTTAATCTCTCAGCAATCTCTTCCGTAGTAATCCGTGGATTACTATTCACTCAATCACGGATTAAGTCGCTGTCCATACCAGAAGGTCACCCAGAGCGAATTTAATCGTTCAGATTGGAAAGTACCATTTCGAAATCGACAAAACCGCTTTTTAACTGTCCTAAGAGCTGGAGCATGATCTAAATAAACGTCTAGAATACTTTTTGTAGCACTTTCAAAACTATTACTCCTATTTTAAACTCATATAACATAACATGACAAAAATGTAACTTTTCATTTTCCATTTTGAATGTTAAACTTGCACACAAATTACTTTGAAAATATTTTTTTTTGACGTTATGTTCACTCACGACACATATAGTTAACTGTCAGTTAATAACATGGTTATAAAAAATAATAATAATATCAGCACAGTCAAAGTCAAAATTGCAAGTTTCTGCCATCTATGAAGTAGACGAACTTTTGCAGTCACCCAATATATAATCTTTAATTTGAAAATTTACTAAGATTACTTTATTTGAGAAAATTTAATTTTTATTCTGCAATTGATTGTAGATTTATTGTTTGAAAATTTGAAAAATATTTTATTGCTTGAAAGCTATTAAAATAACAGAAATTCAAGTGAACAATTCCCCGAAAAATACCTTTTTTAATTGCGAACTTTACATATATTTCATATGCATTGAATTCTAAAATTCTTCAAGAATGTTTAGGAAAAATTGAAAGTTTTCCTTTTTCTAAATAAATAATATATTTCTTTTCTTTTCAGGCCTCGTCCTCACATTGATGACGACGAAGACATTAAGAAAGCTGAAAAGCGTTTGAAAATTTTCAGCAATGAATTAGCCATCGATACGTAAGTTGCCTGTAGAATATTTTGTTAATTTCTCTGTTAAGTTTTATATGTTCAAATCTTTAAATCTGTTCAAATACAGGATGTCCAAAAAAGTTTTTAAAAAACTTTAACTTTTTACCTGTTGGAAAAATAGAGTTGCAAAAAGTGAAAAAAAACCAGCTTTATTCCCGGGAATGGGAATAAACAGGGTATTTTTGGCAAGGAAATTAAAAATTTCCCGGGAGTTTTCAGAAAGTTTTAAAGACGCCCACAGAACAGTTTGAAAATTTTGTTTTTGAAAATTTCGAAATTTAAAATTGTGCAGGAGCAAAAATGGTCTAAAATTACGATTAATGTTATATAGTTGATATATAAGTTTGGATAAATAGAAGCTTGGAATTTGACTGGTTAATTTTAAAGTGTTTACTTTTAAAGCTCGCTAAGAACGTTTTCTGAAAAAAAAAAATGACATTTCAAATGAAAAATAAAATAAGCGGAAAATCTTTAAAATACGTTCTAAATTATATAGGGGAGGTGGGGATGAATGGGACATTTTCACAAAATATTTTTTTATATTTTTTTATTTAAGTTACTATCAATATTATATATCACATTTCATACATTAGGTATTTGCCAACATATATGAACAATATTTATTCTAGATTATGATTTATTCATAAAAATATTATGAAATCAAAAAAACGTTCCCTATCCCAATCATCCCCACAGCAGGGATGAATTTGACACTAATAGGGATGGATGGGACACAATGATTTTCCTCCCTGTATTCAATTTTACCAAATTAAAATTTATAATTATAACCTTATATGAAAATTATATTTGTAATATATGATTTTACAGCACGAATCGATATATTTTTTTTTCAATAACTTCTTTCATTGCAGTTTTAACTTTTAATGCGGACTTCGGCTATCAACCTGTTCCTTTTTTCCACTTATGAGGCATTTTAGATTTGAAATGAAAGTGCAAAATGTCTTTTAAATATAGCATAGCTAATAATTTTCAATCATAACTTATTAATTAATATTAATTAAATGTATCGTAGAAACATGCAGAACGGAAATTATTGTGTCGATCGGAAAGTCATGTCGTGTTGGGAAAATCAATTCGTACCGGAAAATTCTGCCCGATAATTATTCGACATTAGATATCGGAATCAATGTCTAATAATTGAATGATTGAATTTTTCGGTACGAATTGATTTTCCCAACACGACCCGACTTTCCGTTTGTCCCAATATGTTACGGATGGGGATTTATTTGTGCAACATTTCAAAATTCAATATAATTTCACCCATTTGATCAATACACATATACTATTTTTATCAATTTTATCTATTTTGATTAAGTTTTAGTACCAATTTTTTGATAATCCATTAATAATTATTACAATACAATAAGTAACACTCAGAAATTTTAAACAATAACAACTCATATAATGCTATTTACTACTATTAATTGACGTAAATTATTGATTTATCATCCTATATAATACTATTTAATTAATAAATAAAATTTTCAACATCTCTAGGGAGGAGTGAGAATGTCCCATTCATCCCCATTTGAAATGTCCCAATCATCCCCATGATGCATAATATCCCTTCTCAGCCATTTTACCTCAAAAATTATTTTGTCACAATGTTTACTATTCATTTATTTTAATTATTGATATTGGACCTTAAAATAAATAACTACAACATAGCTTAATTTTTTATATTGTATAAGATATTTCACATCTTCAAATGTAAAAAAAACTTACTTTTAAGCAGAGATTTCAGAAAATGCAACTTTGAAGGAAAATGAAAACAGCAATGTGGTCCTACTTTTAGTTCTGAAGCACACTGTGGTAGAGGTATATGGGGTTAGGAAGCAATTTAAAATAAATGTTTATTGCCTGAAATATTGAGAATGTCCCATCCATCCCTTGTCCCATACATCCCCTAGCTCCCCTACATATATATTTTTTTTTTCCTTGAGCTAATTTTACATTTTCTCATTAATTTAAGTCTCATGTTCACCTAATACAGTATCACAACGAAGTTTACTCAAAATGTGGCTTAATCAGTAATTTTTAAATTATCTGTTGCAGTATTATTTTCTGTAATAAAAATCGGTACACAAATATGACTTCCTCATTTCGACAATTATGAGTGCAAATCCGCGAGTTTCGCTAATACATTATAAACTGCTTGAAAAATGCTGTTTTGTTTTATGTTTTGCATTCATAAGTTTTTTATTGCGTAACAATATTTCAATATTAAATCTACTGAGTTATTTCTCATTATTTCTGAGTCAAGAGATAATTTTTAATGTATTTAGATATTCTTGAATTTTTTATGTTTCTTTATAACACACAAATTGCTTTTCAGATTCATGTTCGATAGTGCTTCTTATGATAATGAAGTTGAAGCGGCCTTGCTGCGAATGAAAACATCGCCTGTAGTTTGCCGTCGTGCAATAAAATGGTTTCAAACTGAACTGAAAGCCAAACGACAAAGGACATGGGAAAAGCTCATGACAGACAAAAACATCGATTTGTCAAGCGCCATACCTTTCCTGATTAAAGTCGACGAAACCGACGACGCTACCTGGCAGACTCTTGAAAATAGAGCCAAGGATTATGTAGATGAGTGGATAAGAAGAGTTAACTTCACTATCCTAGAAATGTTCATTTTCAGACATAAAGCGTAAGCATTCCTTATTTTTATCGATTTTTAATAATAATTTTTTTAATTGTTATAAAAAATTATAACAATATACTATTCAGAAACTCATCATAAAACATTCGAACTTGTTTTTGTTAGTTTGCTAATTCGGGATTTTCATTAACTAAAAGATATTTCTCTTACACGATTTTCATAATTTTTATTAAAGTGTTTTAAGCATAGGACAATTTTATTTATATTCCCTTTGTGAAAGCAAGAATGTTTCTGAGAGCAAGTTAAGGATAAGATGGAAACAGTTTGAAACAGTTGCCGGGGATAAAAAAATCCCTATTTACTTTCACCTTTACGAGGGTCCAAATTTTTATAAAATATGCCTCTGCACAATCTTTAGTGCAATGTAGTTGAAATACTGCGTACCACGAAATAAAGGGCTATATAGTTGTAATTCGTTAAAAGTATAAATTCTGGTTTTATTATCTTTGTTCTATCCCTGCGTAATTCTAAAATTTAAAGTATTTAAATAGAACTAGCAAAGAAGACGAGATTTTAAAAGCAGCATTGAAAACAAAAATTGTGGCTTCAACATCATCTTCTTTTTTTTCCTTAAATAAAACAACTTTTAAGATTTCGTACTTAAAAAGTAAAAATCCCTGCCGGCCCGGGCTACAGGCGAAGGTAGATTTCGAAGTGAAGTATACTAATTCAACAAAAACTAAATCATGATTAGAGATAAACCCACTTTAACAATTTTATCTGGACGCTTTTGACGAGTTTTTATTTCATTTTTATATAATAGCTGGTTTTATCAGAATCATGTTAAGGCGGTATTCAAAAAATACTTTTCCATGGTCAACAACTCGAAATTTTCTGGCACATTTTCAGATTCATTTTTAATAGAAAAAATATGAAACTTGCTGACGGGATTTTTGAAGAGATTTATAAGCGACCTGTGCTTTTATTTTTCGTTCAATTAATTAAAACTTGATTTATAAACAATTATTTTCTCAGTGGGCTAATATTTTTCGTGTCCAACACAATCGCTTCGGGAAATTCTGTTCAAAATGCCCACTTCGACTTCATTTTTTGAATTATACTCTGCCTCTATCAAAAAATCGATCATTACGGTACATTATATAGTTTCTGAATAAGGGAATCTACATATTTGATGCGTTTGAGAGCAAAAATGAATTAAAAAATGAGTAAGAAAATAAGCAGTTTGGATTTGAATACACCCTTAATAAGATGATTTTTTTCCTCAACCGCTATGTACACTGACGGAAAAAAAAATCCCAACACCAAGAAAGACTTGTGTTAGATAAACGAAATTTGGTAGGCGTGTTTATGCATCTGAAAGATGACATCGATTGAAATTTCGGGCTTCGCGCATAAGTGTGGCACTAGTAGCGCCACTCAGAACTTGCAGATCAGGTTTACTTTAAATGCGTGCTGTAAAGTTCGTGGACGTTATTTAGCTTCGAAATGTGACGTATGCAGTTGATATTAGCCAAGAATGCCTTTAACAAGACGAAGAAGCCACTGTCAACAGCTCACCGAGTTAGAACGAGGTTGCATATTCGGGCTACGAGAAGGTGGATTTTCTTTCCGAGATATTGCAGAAAGACTTGGCTGCAATGTATCCACTGTGCATGATTGTTGGAAGCAGTGGTCAAGGGATGGTACTACCTCAAGAAGACCGGGGTCCAGGCGGCCACGTGGCACTCCTGAGAGGGATGATCGCCGTACGACTGTGGCGCATCGTACTGCGTCTGCGGCAGAAATTCGAGCTGCAGTTCGTATCACAGTGACACAACGAACTGTTAGAAATCGGCTACTTCCAGGACAACTCCGATCCAGGCGCCCTGCAGCGCGCATTCTACTGACTCCCAGCCATTGCCGTTTGCGAAGCCATTCGTGTCAAGCCAGAGCTCACTGGTGGGCGGAGTGGAGATCTGTTGTGATTCTTTTTCATCCGAAAACACAACAGGTATCCACTCTGTCCTCCAATGAGCTCTGGCTTGACACCAATGGCGTCGCAAACTGCAATGGCTTAGAGTCAGCAGAATGTACGCTGCAGGGCGCCTGGCTCGGAGCTGTCATTGAAGTAACCGATTTCTAATAGTTCATTGTGTCCCTGTGGTACCAACTTCAGCTCAAATTTCTGCCGCAGACGCAGTACGATGCGCCACAGTCGTATGCCGAATACAGCAATCTTCCCTCTCAAAAGTGCCACGTGGCCGCCTGGAACCCGGCCTTCTTGAGGCAGTAACATACCTTGACCACTGCTTCCAACAATCATGCACAGTGGATACATTCCAACCAAGTCTTTCTGCAATATGGCGGAAAGAAAATCCACCTTCTCGTAGCCCGAATATGCGACCTCGTTCCAACTCGGTGAGCTGTTGACAGTGGCTTCTTCGTCTTGTTAAAGACATTCTTGGCTAACATCAACTCAATACGTCACATTTCGAAGCTAAATAACGCCCACGAACTTTACAGCACGCATTTAAAGTAAACCTGATCTGCAAGTTCTGAGTGGCGCTACTATAGCGCCACACTTATGCGCGAAGTTCGAAATTTCAATCGATGTTATGTTTCAGATGTATAAACACGCCTACCAAATTTCGTTTATTTAACACAAGTCTTTCTTGGTGTTGGGATTTTTTTTCCCGTCAGTGTATTTTTAATTTGTTTTTGCTGTAAGAATTGGTCCTATCAAAAACTTGTCTATATAAATGTTGTAGACAATATTAAGAAGATATATGATAAATTCATGGGGATTTTATATCTTGTGAATTGACTGAGTTATGGATTTTCTTCTTCTTCAATCCCCCCTTTTTGTTTTGAATTTTAATTTTTTTGCGGTACGAATTGGTCTTATCAAAAACTTGTGAATATAAAAGTTGTTGATAATATTAAGGAGATTTATAATAAAATTAATTTGATTTGATATCTTGAGAATTGACGAAGTTATGAATTTTTTTCTCCCAAAAACTCTATTTTTTGCGCCCCTTGAGCCCATTTTTAATTTTATCAAAAATCTGTGATACATAAATATTTGGCCCTATTTTTAGGAGTAATAAAAACATTAAACTGATTTGATATGTACAAAAATGAAGAAGTTATGTGGGGTTTTTCGGTTTTCACAAAACCTCTCCCTATTTCCATCCCCTTGGTCCGATTTTGCCCATTAACGAACTTGACCGAGATTTTATGCCCCTTGATTTTATATATCAGTTTGGAAGAGATTTGTGCAGAATTGCGAAAGTTATCGTGTCCAGAAGAAAGTGATATATACAGATAGATATATATATAACGTTTGTTACTGGAGGGGTTTTGGGTTCTAGGGGTCATGAATCATGAACATGATCGGTGTAGACCTGCAAAAAGTTTTCAGAAATTCCAACATAGGGGAGAATGTAATAGGTAGTATTTCATACGAAATCTACTTAAAAACGGAACCATTATAAGATCACTGGTGTGTCTGTCTCTCCATCTACCACAGCCGTTTTCTTGTAAACTATGGAACGTGGAAAGTTAAAATTTAGCAGAAGTGATAAAGGCAATTGACCCCATATATATAGTTTATTAACCATTCACAAATATGTTTAGGAAAAATGTTGAGGGGCTAATTAAGTTACTAGAAAATAAAAATCTTTTTTTTTTTTCTTTTCTTTTTTTCTTTTTTTTTTTTTTTTTTTTTTTTTCTTTTACTATTTGAAAAATGGTTATTGTTCTCGTCAGGATGGAAAATGAAAAGCATATCTGAAGGTTTTCATTGGTTTTATCCGCAATTTATTCGTTTTCTGATTGGTCTATACAGTAATCTGTATTTCCCTTTAATTTCAACAACGATGGATACTTTCTGTTGCCACTATGACAAAAAGTAATAAAAACTACAAAAAAAATTAATAACTCAGAAACAAATTGAGATACAGCTTTCAAACAAATTGCACTTAAAAGTACATTTTTTTTTCTATCCAACGGTGTAAAAAGTAATATTGTCGGATGTTTAGAAGTTTAAGAATGGAATTTCATTTAAAATTGGCCGTCAGATTTCTTGGAAATCTGATGATGGAAAAGCCTTTTCCCGAACAGCCAATGAAATGCTTGGATATTTACGTAAGTTTCAGGTGGATAATACTTAAGTTTCATGAAATCTGACGGGTCGCAGGCGATATATTTGGCTTGCAATTTTTACGTGTAATAACACTATTAATGTTTAATTCATGGCGTACGTAATGTATGATCAACTCCGTGCGACTTTTTATGTCTTAAATTTTAGTCTTAAAAAAAATCGTTTCCAAATGGTCGTTGTAATTTGATAAATTGCTTTTTTTTTTTTTTTTTTTTTTTTTTTTTTTTTTTTTAATAATATGTGGGGTATTGTGTGGAAGCTCTCGTAACGCCGAACTGAAAAGTACATTTGTTTTAATTTTAGATATTTTCAGAAGTATCGCCGAAAATGTAATGCAAAAATGCCCTCCTGTGCTTCCGAATCTACTGAAACTAACATTATGAAAGAATTAGGGGTAGTAAAAGTTAATTTAAACTTTTCAGGGAAACTATAGCGATTACTCTAAGATCACATAGACCTTGAGAAAATCGCATTTTTCCGTTACACACAAATATCACTTTGAGAGTGCTCGAGGTGCCTATCGTCGCGGAAGTATAAAAGGATGTTTCATAATGATAAAAAAAATTATCGGTAATTAACCGAGGTATTAACCCTTAAAGATACGAACGCTTTGGACATAAAGACACGGGCAGTGTACTCCATGCGCCATCGGCTTTTAAAGCCTAGATAGCTGTAGTGGTATACCAATTTATACTTTTCTAGAACACATAGTCTCTCTCGATTCGCCACCTGTATCTTTAAATGTTAATTAAGACCCTATCCCTATCTGGAAAAACGCGGCACGGACTAAGCCGGTGTTACAAAATTGCGACCTCCTTTCGAAGAGCGCTGAGCCCAATGCCAAGTTTAAACTTTGAACAAGAGCTACACTGTGAAAAGAAAGGATTATTACTACGCTGAATTCAGTTTTATGAAATGCCAAATGAAGTTTAAATAGGCACTACTTTTATTGTGACTACCGAATTAAGTTTATCACAAATGAATTACGATAAGATTAAAAAAGAGTTGTACAGAATAGCAATATTTGATACTATTTAAATTTTATATCTCTTTGAACTTTTATGGCATACCCATTCATACTTTTCAAGTATCTACAGCTATGCCCAACCCTACGTTGTATAGTTTTTTACAAAGTCTTATTATTCTTTTAGCAACACTTTTTTGTAATATTAAAGTTACTCTATTGCACGGAACCCTCTGTGCGCAAGTAATACTCACTTGACTGATTATTTTATAAATGTTTTTAAAAGAGATATTAATATTATTTTATTTTTATTTATTGCGTCTTAATATAAAAGACTGATTATACATAAATTTGTGCTTGAATATAAATCATGTAGAAAATTATTCAAATAACGATGTTCTTATAAAAGAGAGCCTATTCAGAAAACATTATACAGTAGAGCGTCGATTATCGGAACTGCAATTAACCGAACTTCCAATTATCCGAACAACCTTTTTTTCCCAAAATTTTTTTTAACCAAACTTCCAATTATCCGAACAGCCTATTTCTCCCAAAAAATTTCTTAAAGAACTCCCAATTATCCATTGGCTTCGAATAAAATTTTAAACAAAGAAAAAACTGATAGTTGATCAGAAAATGAGGAATGCAAAACAATAAAGGAGATGGGAAGAATCCTAAGCTATGAAAAAAATGAAATTAACGAGTGGTTGAATAGTGAAGTATATGACGCTGGATATCAGATTTTAAACGATGATGAGCTTGTGTATGAGATTTATGATTAAAAAGAAATTGAAGAAAATGAAAACGAATGCTCTGAAAATAACCCAGGTTTATTACATAACGAAGCCTTTGAATATTTAGAAACAACTATGAAATGGGTCGAACGGCAGAAGAACGTTGATCCTATTTAACTAACGTATTTAATTAGAATTAGAGGTATGGCACTTTTGAAAAGAATATCTTCGTTGAAGCAAGCAACAATCAAAAGCTTTTTTGCTTAATCTATGAGAGTTCAGAAAATGATAAAAAGACAAAAAAAAAAAAAAAATAATGATAAAAATGTAAAACAATTTTTAAACATGCCAGCACTAACTGGTGCTGCCAGTCCTAAGCTTAGATAACATGTGAAGGTCATAGTCAGAAACATCCCTTAAATTGTCTGTCCATTTATCCGAACTTTTGCTTATCCGAACTAGGGTCGGTCCCGACTTGTTCAGAAAATCGGCGCTCTACTGTATATGTGGTTGGCAGAAATTATTATCGTTGGCCTCATTAAGGGTTATCGCAAGGACCAATCGGGACAACTACACTTGCCTATGACTATAGTTTTTAGGGGGATGTCAAAGAGCTACAAATGCTTTCATGAATGGTCTCTCATGCAAGGAAAGTACTCTCATTAAATAAAACTGGAACAAAAATCGAAAAAGTACAAAATAGCACAGTTAAACATCAGCCTGAGCTATCCTAGACTCTCAAAAATAAATATGTATCTTTGAAAAATCGTGATTGAAATTGATAGGAAAAAAATTCTACAAAATACGGAAATAGCACTGGCGTCACAACTTCTGTAATTTAACGAAATTTTATTTTACAATGTATATATTTAGATTATATGTACAGGTTTTGTGCATAAATTGTGCATAAGATTTTAGGACTTCAGAACAACTTTAACAGACAAATAGCATGTAGTAAATATAATTTCAGACGATCCCATTTCCTGCAATTTAAGGTTACACTATTTTGTGGTCTTAAAACAAATCTTCTTGAAAGAGAACAAAAACGCCAACCACATGAATTTGTTCTTCCTACAAATTTTTTTGCGACCATAAAAATACTCAATTCAAAATTTACAAACCAAACTATAAGGTTATGTCCTATGTACACAAAATCCATCGTTTTTGTACATTACACAAATATATGTGTACTCATGTGCAATGTACACGTTAAACTGTGAATTTCAGAGTTACCTGATGGCATTTACTCACTTAAGCTGCTTAGTGTGTTATCATCAAAATACACAGAACAATGTGTATTTTGAAATTGACACACCAGGCGTGTATTTGGCAAGTATTTTCTCTTAAAACGATTGAAGATATTATTTTATTTCCTTTAAATGGATAATCAAATGAGTTTTCAATAAAGATTATTTCAATCTAAGTTAAAATGAAACAGAAAAATTTAGCATTAAATAAATATTATAGACACAATAAGCATATTTTGTTCTTATGATAATAATTTTGATCATTTGATAAGATTTTGATAAATAAGATTACATTTCAACGACAAAGATATTCTTTAGTTTCATTTCAAAACTATAAATGCAAGCTTTTTATGAATATATTTATAAAATTTTTTGTTCTCAGTCGATGTATTTTAATGGTTTTACATACTATTATATTTTACACCAAAATTCTATGGGAAAAATTTTAATTCACTGACTTTTTATACAAAAAGTAAATTCTTATAGCTAAAAAATTCGTTTTATAAAAATGACAAAGCACAAAAATTTCCTTTTTTAATGGGCATAATCTTTATATATTTTAGAAACTTTCTGTTCAGACTTATCTTCTCATTTTAAGTATCAAACTTCTGTCAGAAAAAAAAGAAAAGTACTCTAACATTTTAGCACAAAGTGACCTCTTTTATTTAAAAATGAATATCGTTTTATACAAGAAAAGTTTTTCCGAAATGCCGTTTAGCTCCGAAATTTTTTTCAATTTTTCATATAATCGATTTAGAAAATGCTATAACGCGAAAAGCGCTTTTCACTTTTGCATTACAACCAAATAAAGGTTTTCAATAACTTGTTAACACTTTCCAATAAAGTTGAAAAGTGTTTATGCATTCGGTTTGTCTGGACGTCTGGCCACGCTCTAACTCCCGTAAATATACTCGGATTTTCATGCAATTGATAAAGGTTATTTAGGGGCACCAAAGCATGTTTGGTATTGTATATGTAGTATGTAGGTTTAATTGTTCATTTACAGGGACACTCAAAAGTATTCCATTACATTATGGTATATGGGGGAAAATCGTTTGCAGAGTATTTTAATGATATTACGCCATTTCAAATGTATTGAAACTGATATAAATCAGTGAATTTTACTACGATCACGTTAGAACAGGGCATTCATAGCATTTTTTATTCATTTACAGGGACTCGCAAAAGCAATCAGTTACACCACTATCTTTGAACAATAATTGCTAGAGTGTACGGTTTAAAATTCGCTTTTAAATTTAATTAATTTTTTACATGTTACTCGTTATATATAATATTTATACCTTATATACAGAGCGGCACAAAAGTATTGACGTACCATTCTCTTTATTAAAGGAAATTTCTGAAGGGGAATTTTCAACTGAAGTATATGTATTTCTTAAATGAACTAAATTTTGGCATGAATGTAGTTAATAGATACAGATCTATATATCATATACAGGGCTGTTCAAAGAATTCGGATAATTTTCTGACTGTAGATGGGAACAGCTGAAATTTGTTTTTGAAATGTGTAATACGTTTAAATATGGTTGAATTAGACAGACATAATATTTTAATTTTTTAAACGGTACAGTTACAATATTCTGAATGTGTTGGAAAGTGTTTCATAATCTATGCTTGGCGCATGATTTTTTATTTCTTGTTTTTAATTATATCTTAATTTTTGTTAGGTTGTCTTTGTCTAAAAAGATCAAGAATGCGCTCTTCAGAAAGAAGAAATAACATCGTTTAGCATCAAGCCGCTCCTTTTTGATTGTGATTCTTTTTTCCTCATGTAGACTTGTAGATGCTTTAACATCATCGCATCGAAATCCCGAAACTTGTGACTTATTTTACCCGAATGTGACTTTTGTTTTTACCTGATATGTGACTTTGCTTAATTGTCATTTTGACATCTCTTGTGTATGCTCCTTCCTTTACCTTCGACTGCTCCTTTTTGTGCCATCGCCTTCCTCACCAGCCACTTTTTTCCATCATCTCCATGTTCTGCTTCTCCACAATTTTGAATAAAATATTTACCACCGTGAATGGGTCTGTTTTCATTACATTGTTTCATTTAAAAAGTTACCTATTTTGTGTTTTGAATTGTTTTCATTTAATATTTAGGGAAATTTACAATATTCTTGTACCGAAAAATCACACTTTAGCACTAAATTAATGTAATACATGTTATACAATTAATCCTCTCCAAGGTGTATCGCTTTTAGATGCGTCCTAATTATATAAATACGTAGCACCTATAGTCGTCATCTTGTCCGTCCTTCTGTCCGCATATAACAGTGTAAAAACTACCCAAACGAATGTTTTGAAATTTAATAAACATAATCGTTGTAGAGTTTTGCCCTGTCATTTCAAGTTTTATGAAAACGGAATCAAAATTTAAAAAGATATTAATAAAAGTTGTCTTCAATCTATTAAATCCTGTCATACATAATTAATTCATTGATATCCCATGTCGTGTAATGAATCTAGGTTGCCATGGAGATGGCGTCCTATTTAAGATGGAATCCTATTATTTTCGTATTACTGAATTTAAAATACATAATCTTAATAAATTTTGTGTTCATGCATTTTTGCACAAGAGTGCAACAGCTATTGCGCCAAGATCTGAATTTTTATGAAACTAGTTGTAGTATGAACGCACCTCATTTTCCACGTTTGATGTACAATTTTAGACTTTTTTGAAGTAGAAATATTCACCTTATTTAATGGCAGATAAAATGATGCAAGAATAAAGCCAATTACACTATTTTAAAAAAATTGGTAGATAAAAAAAAAGTACCCTACACTGCCCGTGATGGTCACGGTCTCGAGATTTAAGGGGTTAATGTAATAAATGCTATTATACAATTAGTCCAGCACCGCGGTTCCCAAACTTTAACCCTTTATCTACTGACGGTACTTATAAATACCATTAAAGTAATTTGTTATCAAATTCATTTAATAAATCAATTAGTTGTAATACAGTTTAGAATGAATTATAGATATATTACTTTATCTTGTTCCTTAAACATTATTGGTTATACAAAACAAAAATATTTTTTAAATGATTTTTTTTTTCGCCTTTGCGTCGTTTCAGCTTTCTCTGCGTTGGGGGGGGGGGGGGGTGGATTTTCAATTTGGAAATATTTCTATATTTCTATTGTAAGAACATTATATTTTTACATTTCCTAATTCTACAAATTGCTAAGAAAAATATTTAAAATAAAAGATTTGAGTGGAGTTATAAATATTGCATAAAATCCCTATAGATTCAAATTTTAATTAATCCTTCTAAATCCTTCAATCCTTCTAAAATTTATTAAATGATTATGTAAATCTTCTAATGTAGTTTAAACAATTCATGAAAAATTCTTTAGAAGATAAAATTTTCATGAATTCATAATTAAGTACATAAAGGGTTAACGTTATTTGGCTGCACCTTAACCCCTCTAGGGCGTATGGTTTTTATATTTTACTAGTAGAATATTTTAGTTTTAAACTTTGCCTTGTCTAATCGTAGAATTCTTAGATTAAATAAATGGAAAAATACTATGCGGAATTAAAGTCATTAAAAATTAAAATGTCATGAAATGACGCCCGTCCTAAAGGGTTAAAGTTTTAATCCCCCCCCCCCCCAATCTACCATACATGTAGGTTTAGCCTTATGATGTATAATTTATCCGAAGAAAGTGATGAACTTTGGTACAAAACATACACACGGGAACAGATATAGTTTATGCTATAGTGAAAGTGGAGAATTAAAACTTTTTACTAATTGAAAAAGAAATATGTTTATTAGTTATTGTATTAAACTAATAACTAATTCACTAAATATTTCAATATAATATAAGTCTTTCCAGCTTTTCTATAGTAATTTGATATTGTTCGTGTGTTAGAAAAGCTTAAAGATATTTTAATCTAATGCGGATGAATTCTTACCAAGCAACTACAACCACAATCAAACTACAGTTTAAGTTACAGTTGAAGTGAGTTCCTATTTAACGAGAATCTTGTTTGGTATACAGTAAAACCTCCCTAAAGCGACCACGTTCCGTTCCAATAAAAATTAGTCGCTCCGAGACGTGGTCTCTTAATGGAGATCATGTTTAAATCTAGATTTTAATTGTTGAAAAAAAGGTAACAATTAATGTTACTAAAATTTATTTTTCACATTAGTAAAAAATAGGAAAATTTAAGTATCAAAACAAAAGTTAATTACATAAGTCAATTACTGCAGAGTTTAAAAAATGAATACATTGACGTTTGCTTTGATTTTACGGCTTTATCTTTCATACCTTTTATTTCCAAGTCCTTTCGATGTTCAGTAAATAAATGCAATTTTTTTTAGACGGGAACAAATAATGACGATTTCATTAATTTATCTATTTTTTTCATAGTTTCCTGACGGAATACGGCAGGGGAGTTTATTGACCGTCATTCTTAATTGCTCATCAGAGTTAAATTCATTGCTTAAAAACGCGCAAAGAGGTTTAAACACTTAAACGTTAGAGGAATAAATAAAAATTCTAAACTTAGTTTAAAAGTTTGATGAATAATGCGCTTCCTGCAATTATTTTTCTAATAAAACCTTCTTCAAGTGACCAGGAAAAAACGGAATTTGTTTCATTTTTTTAATGAAATGGGTCGCTTATGGAGGGAGTTCAACTGGGATGGTCTCTGAATGGAGGTAAAATTAGTATTGAGCCTATGGGAATAAATTTCGTTCTATGAAAAATATGGTCGTTCAGGGAGGTGGTTGCACAGGTAGGTTTCACTGTATAATATAACTACGCACGAAAATACACGATGACCTCTTTCGGAATATATACGATTTCTAAAAAAGGTTCTTTATCTTCAGAAACCTCAGAAACTACTATATTTTCGAGGTTTAACATTAAAAGGACCGTGAGGTATAATTTTGACCCCTACCATAGGAATATATTTCGGTCGAACCAGAAACTTCTTTAAAAAATAAGTTTAAAAGATACAAAGAAGAAAAAAGTTAAATAAGTTAAACAGTTTTAAATAAGTATTCTGGTGTAAAATATTTTAATAAAACTTGAGTAAAATTTTCGGCATTTCCAGTGTTAAAGAAGCATTTATAAAAACAAAGTTTTGTTTGCTGCCACTGACTTTCTGAAAGGTTTCAGAGAAGTTTTTATAGTGTATTAAACACTTCTTTTCACACCGGAATAGGGGTTGCTAGTTTGGACTTCATTTTTATTCAGAAGATACGAAATCACACCTGAAATTAAAAATAGTACTTTTAGTTTTTTGTAATGACGGACATTTCGCGATTACTTTAAGTAAAAATTCTTCTTTCGAAGTTTCCGGTGTGAATTTGAAATTTCAAAATAAAACTGGAGGCCAAACTGGCAATCGGAATATCGCATTTTAAGATCCTATCAAATCTCAATTAAAAAATTTTAAGTGCGTGATTGAATTTCTGAATGCAAAAATAATAAAATAATATTAATTTTAATGTTAATGTTAATGCTATTAACACTAGAACCGCCGGAAAAAAACGTATACCTATAACCGCCAAAACGGTCATTTTGACCGATGTGGATTATCATGCTCAACTATTGTTTACTTGCAATTTTGTATTCTTAGTATTGTTCATTACTATTATTACCATCATTGCCTATATAATAATATATCTTTCATAATATTTATTATATTTTTTTATGTTTTGTTGTGTTATGATTATATTATATTGAAATATATATATATCTACTATTTATTTTTTTTATTTTAAGAATATTTTTATGGTAAAAAATATTTTTCATGAGAAATCGAAATTGTCTAAAACAAGAATAAACTTGGTGAAAACAAACATTTATATTTATCCCCTGAGCAATACAATATTCAGGTGGAGAGTGGTCAGCGAAAAACACAGTCAAAAAAGAAGAAACTGCCAGTATCTTCTTCCACAAAATACTAGGAATAATATAAAGGGATTAAGGAAAGCTGATTTCTCTTTAACAAAATACTGGTATTTAACACTTTTTTTACCGTGTTTTTCAGAATTGATGCCTGCTGGATCAAGAAAATTATAAAACACTTTTAGAGGTCGTCGTCTAGAACTAGCTTTTGTAGAATACTTCCGTGCTATCTGGTCGAGCACGTCGACGCCAAATTTTGTAGAATTATAGAACTTTAACCGTTTTTGATACGTGTTTATCACCAATTTCAAATGCAATTGATGGATGTCGGGAACTTAGAATTAAAATACATTCATTTTTCTTTCCTTGATAAATTCAACGTAATATCATCTTTTGGAAGAATTTGGCTACAGTACAAAGACTTTTTTTCAGATTTTATGGCCTGTGGAATTTTGTTTTTCGTCCGCAATTGACTGTGCCAACAATGCTTGTTTTTAATTACTTCAGATTTTCTGCAAGGGGCAGTGAAGTAAGGAAGTTATCTGTGGTAATGTTGTAACATTTGTTGAATTATGGTTGTATGAAGTATGGACTGTTGCGACATGTACTAGATAAAATTTGCATTAAAATTGACGGCGGTCATTTTGACCGTTTCGGCGGCTCTAGGTATACTACTGCAATACTTCATAAATTTTGCCTGAATGGAAAATTTATCACTGGCATATCATAGCTTTTCAGATTATAGGAAAAGTCACGGAAACTGAAAGTTATACTCTTAACAGAAACAAATTGGAACGGGATGAAAGTTTCGAAACGGTCAAAATGACCGCCTTGGCAGTTCTAGTGTTATCTCATCATGTTTATCTAGCTAACATATTTCTTGAACATGAAATTGTTTACTTGAGAATGGATAGCATCCGAAAAACTTGGTATTCTAGCTCGCGAAAACTGTCTAACACACGATATAAACTACTATTCGGAAACGTTTCCGAAAATCTGTGGGAAAAGCTTTAAAACTAATTTATTAATGCATAATTAAGTTCTAAAAATATTAAACTGTATTGTCATCAGGAACACACCTGTGTATATCATTATTATAATTCTAGCCCAGGGATGGCGAACCTATGGCACGCGCGCCGAACTCGGCACGTACAAAAACTTCTCTGGCACACAAAAAAACTTATAAATCGTATTCAGTTTATGGAGAACAATCCACTTTGTTTATTTTTTGCAAAAAGTATAGTTTTGTGTAACAGCTATATAATTTACTTTAAAATAATCCGTTACTTTAGAATGAATTAAGGTATTATAAATCTTAACGAAAGCGTCTTGTAGTGTCATTTTCTCGCTAAACCATTCAACGTGTGGTGTTTTACAAATCATTTTACTTCTCTATCAATTTTCAAAGGTTTTATTTTTGAAAATTGAATTTTAAGGGATAGTTTGCACAGTAATATAACTAATTGACACGCTTCTACTTCAGATTAGGTTTGATTTTATTTAGGTTTAGGGCTTTAAAAGTTTCTTTAGATTTTAATATATTTAGGATTTAATTTTGAAAATTGAATTTTAACTGTTATTGTAAATAATTATGTATCTATTGAACCTGCTTCTACCTGAAGAAGTAAAAATGATCTGATTCGGAAGTATAGAATAAAAGAAAAACTCATTTATAGATTATTAATACGGAATTCGATGCGACATGGCTATATTATTGGTTAAAATGTTTCTGGCACATTAGAATGTTGTTACATAATAATTTTTAAATTTTTGGCACACATACTCAAAAAGGTTCGCCATCCCTGTTCTAGCCTATCAAGAAGTGATTGAATAATCGAATACAAAATTTCATCTTTACATACAAAAACCAAGCTATGTTATATAAAAGAGTGTAAAAATCGATTGCTTTGGCTTTGAATTAATATGGGTCTCTATTGGGGTTAACAAGTAATAATCAAAACAGATTTCTTAAATAAAGTTCCTTTGGGGCACTGCGCATGTGGACAAAATTTAACGACGTTAACTCCTCTTATTGACGAGTGGATCATTTTCAAAATTTAACCATGATTTGGAATAACAAAATCAAATTTTTAGAAATAATCAGAAAGTTTAAATTTTTTGTAAATAATTACATTACCTCATAAACATTAATATACAAGCATCAGCAGCGACCAAATTACTAATTTAACATTTTAAAGCAATTTTTTTTTAATTTTAATGAACATGGTAATGACATAAGTGAGCACGGTAATGACAAATTCAGCAAAATATTTTTATTTTCCCCAGGCATAAATGGCAGCCATTATATCTTCTGGCCCATACAATGATCATTTCATCATCATTTCATCAAATGATCACTATTTCTTATATAATAAAATTAGATTAAGAAATAAAAGTTTATTTAATTATCCATTAGAAGTGGGTACGGTAATGACGTACAAAAAAATACACACTAAAAAATTCAAAGTCTTTGCTTGTTTTATTGAAACTATAAAATTATTTGCTCTATTCACCTAAACCTGATAACAAGTTGACTTTTAAGGAGTATTTTTGCCTTGATAAAAAGGCATGTGCTGCCTTTCAAAAAAATTCCAGATGAACTTTTTGTCAGAAGCGTGGCAATGGCACTCTTTCTTTGGATACGGTTTAAAAAAATTATTAAGAATTACAGATAAGTTTAATTAATGAAAATAAATATTTTTTCTCAATTAGTAGCATCGTAATAAGTAAAAATGTATTAAAAAAATTATAACCATCTGTTTTAAATAGAACTTAGTCAAATCTTTACCTAATAAATTGCTTGTTGGGGCAAGCTACGGCAGGGTTGGTGAACCTTTTTATAGGCGAGTGCCATTTTTTCCCCAAAAAATATTTTATATAACCTTGACGTGCCAACTAATGAAAAAGTTTAGTGGATTAAAAAATCATGAATAAAAATTAAGATTTTAAGAATTAAGATTTTTAAAACATTTGCAACATACATGAAGGTATTACACTATAATAATCATAAAAACAATTACATTTTAGAGATTATTTAAAAAAATATATTTTATTAAATTTGTTATTGCATCTTCGATGAAAAATAACTAATATACTTAATTAATTTCAACAGAATGCAAACTGAACTGGATTTTTCTGACAGATGCTTTTTATTTGATTTTTCGTATAACTGATTTGCGGAAATAAATCGGAGAAAAAATTATTAAAAGGGCAAACGCCATTTTCTTTTAAATAGGTTTGAAATTAATTTCCAAGTTGCTACAATTTTACCATTGGTATTTTTACTAAGACGGTAATTTACGGTATTTTAAAAATCCGCAATTAAAATTATTCAATTTCTAATTAATCGAATTTAGACAAGATCAAATCTTCTTTAGTAATCATATGTTCATCATAAGTTCGTGTCTTTTGTGCCATATCAACGTATACTGATTTAGAGCCACAATCAACACCGTGCCAAAATTATTCTTTCGAGTGCCACTGTTGGCACGCGTGCCATAGGTTCGCGGTCCCTGACCTACGGTAATAACATTTTGACTACAAAAGAATATATTTCTTATTTTTAAACTTTTTATAAATAATAATGTATCTGTAAATTACCATTAAAAAAAAAAAAAATAGTTAAAATGCAATAAATAATATTATGATATTTAACTATTTTTCTGTGCAAATGTGAAAGGACAGTAAAATACGACACTTTTTTAAAATCATCCTATTGCTATTCTGCTAACAGATTAGCAACAGCCTGTGAAGCAACCGGAATAGGCTTACTACTAGTCCTGGTTAGTACTTTGCCTGTGTTTGTGCTCTTATTGTTGGAAAAGTCGTTTTACAGTTTGAAAATAAATAATGGCAGGGCAGGGGATGGGATGAGCGAAGAAGATCCATTATGAATAGTGAAATAAACTATCATTAATGCATGTAAAAATGTGTTTTCTAAACAAGAAAATTAAAACTTTGATACAGTCAATATACATTAAAAAAAAAAAAAAAAGATACACTTGCCTTTATTCGCAGATGCTTTTACGATAAAATCACACCAAAACTGACTCGGAATAATGTCTTCTTTTAGAATATAAATGCAATTTTTTCAAATAGAGGTCGTCTAGATATTAAACTTGCACAAATTCTGTTTTATTTTTAAGCCTTTATCTATTGACGGTACTTATAAGTACCATTAAAATAACTTGTTATAAAATTCATTTAATACATCGATTAGTTGTAATATAGTTTAGAATGAGTTAGAGATACTTTACTTTATCTTGTTCCAAAAGCATTATGGGTTACACAAAACAAAAATATTTTTAAAAGGATTGATTTCTTTTGCCTTTGCATCTTTTCAGCATTCTTGGTGTTATTAGGGGGGGGGGGGTGTTTCAATTCGGAAATATGTCTATTGTAAGAACATTATATTTGCACATTTCCTAATTCTACAAAATACTAAGAAAAATATTTAAAATAAAAGATGTGAGTGGGGTTATAAATATTGTCCAAAATCTCTATAAATTCAAATTTAAATAATCCTTCTAAATCCTTCAAAAATCCTTCTAAAATTTATTAAATGATTATGTAAATCTTCTAATGTAGTTTAAACAATTCACAAAAAATGCTTTAGAAGATAAAATTTTCATGAATTCATAATTCAGTACATAAAGGGTTAATGAGAACACTCACTTTTGACGGCATATTTGCATTCTTTGGATCCAATTAGTTCGGAAAAGTATATAGTTTATATAGTTTCTGTTAAATCTTCATGGAGTTAGAAATGGTCAAACTTAGAGGATGCTAATGATGAATTCACGTGACTAACTTTAATTTATATCTAACCGAAAAATCATCTCACTAAACATTTTGGTTTTGTGTGACTCATTGAATGAACTGAAATCTATTCTAGCACCCCACCCCCTTTTTTTTCAAAAACCTAATTTTAAATACAAAAATATTATTAAAAAGTTCATATTAAAAAATAGGAATTATGACCTACATCGATATTTACATAAATAGAATAGCCATCGTTTAAAACATGGGTATGTAAGTTTACAGTTCATTCCAATAAGTAGTTTCTGATATATAGGAAAATTTTGAGTTTTGACGATTTAAAGAAGTGTTTCTCAACCAAACTAATGATTGGAATAATTTGTAAACTTGCACACCTATGTTTTTGACTATTGTGATTTGTTTTATGTGGGGAAAATTCATAATTGTTTATATGAATTTATTAAGTTTCATAATTAAAAATATGTATTTGAATAGAAATATGTCTGAAATATGCTTTATCCATTCATTTTATCTCATTTAAAAAAAATAAATTTCAGTTGAATGTTGTTTTTTATTTTTGGGGTGGGGGGTGGGTGGGGGAAGTTATAAATTAAACTTTGTCATATGGATTTAACATTAGCACCCTCAAGCTTAGAATCTTCAAACTCTACGACGATTTCATTAAAAGTACATAAACTATATCTTTTTCCAGGCTGCCTTGATTTAAAAGGAACCCTAATATGCTATTAAAAGTGGGTGTTACAATTTTAAAGACTAAATTTAGTTCTATTTTTAATATGTAGAAAACGGAATAATCCACATATGATTATTAAGAACTTCATACGAATTAACCTCTTCAGTTCCGAAGCTAAAATAATAATACAAATGCTTATTCATTGGTTTTTTCCAAACAAAATGACATCGTAAATGACAGAAAAAATATCTTTTCTGAAATTCATCCTTTAGGGGCTTAATAATTTAGGTTCAAAAATATGTGTCTAAAACTACCAACCCCATTAAAACACCAATTTAATAACCATTAACTTAAATATACTTATGAACATTTCTCACTTTCTTGTTCATACTGTCTTTTGGGCATTTTTAGGCATTTTGTAAACTCAGATGAAAATAACATTTATTTTATGTGGGAATCAGCTTAGATAATGCCATTTATTCGTTTACTTTGAACGCAAAAAACATTCAGCTATTAAGAAGTGAAGTGAAAATGTAAAAAAATCGGACATTTTAGTTTTTATAAGGGACAGAACAGAAGTCCCCGTATGGGGACCCAGGGACCGAAGAGGTTAAAGCTGTGCTTTTCGTTTATTTTTGCAAAATCTTTAATTAAAGCTCGAGTTATAGCCATCGTTCAGATTTTTTTTTTCGTGTGTCGTGGCGGAGGGGGGCGGGGGCTCATCGGTAATATATTATTTTGTTGTCGTAAATTTTACGTAGTAATATTACCTTTATCGATATGATCCAGATCAACAAACAATAAAAGATCTAGATCAAGAACTCAATTACTTGCTTGCAAAACAGCTATTTTCATTCGATATCATGCAATGGCTGGAAATTCACCCGGAAATTAAAATTGACCATGAGTGAAATGACAGGTTGGATCTCAGAGAATAAAAAAGGCCATAATTGGATTGCCTGGAATAAAATTGGAAGCATTCGTTCGCTGCTTCCATTTTCTTTTCTTTTCTTCCCCCACGTTGCTCTTTCAATTTTCGTTATTTTTCTGGCAGCGCAATAAATATCAAACGTATTTTTAGATAAGTATGTTTATTACAGTTCTTTTTTTTTTTTTTTTTTTTTTTTTTTTTGTAAAAAAGAAGTCTTCAGGGGGAAGAGGCGACATTACAAACTTTGGGCTTTCATGTAAGGATGCATATACAATTCTCCTAAACAAAGATCAACCACACAGTACATATACAATTCATCCACTATATAACGACCCTCCATTATAGTGGATTTCGCATTACATCTACCGATTAAAATAGTCCGATTATATGTAACATTCATTCACGTCGCATTCTCTTGACATTTAACTAGTAAAACCCGAGGCTTTACTCGCGTAATTGTTGAAAGATGCTAAGTGGTATTTGGCCCCACCAGTGGCTGAGAGGTTCTGCTCTCGAAGCTGGTAGACGAGAGGTGCTGGGTTCGAACCCAATCGCGCCCGTCGGCCTAATCGTTCGGAGTTTTCGTGGTTTTCTTCGAACCGTGGATTTCCATGCGTTAATACGGATTAGGTTCCCTTAGAAAGACCTCCACGGAAGGCACTCCCCCCAGGGCCAATATCCCTCGTGTAGATAATTGGCCGTCAGCAATCAACCCAACCCTAAGTGGTATTTGTGTGCCTTTTTATTTATCCATCATACGTATTATATGGTAAGTCTTGTAATCGTTTTAAAAATCGAAAAAAAAAATTAAGGATTTACACGTTTCAGACACTGGAGATTCCGATAAACATATTTTTAGAAAAAAAAAATTGCCGTCCGTCTGTGTGTGTGTTTGTAAACGCTCTATCTCCCGAACAAATTGAGATAAAGATTTGAAATTTTGTGTGTTCCTAGTATGTAATAATGGGAAGAATCCTATTGAATATCAGAAACCTCGATTATCCGGAACTATTTTTTTCGGACTCTCGACATTTTCGTTCTGATAAAAGATACATAAAAATTTTCGAAATTGTTTATTTTAAGGATTGAATATAAAAGATAATAAAAAAACATAAATTTTGCATAAAGAATGAAATCGATCGGATAAATAGTTGCCAAGATATTTGTAATGCTATTTTCCACACTCTTCTATTTTTCATGACCCTCTGTATTTCATTCAAACTTCAATTCAAAGATATATTTTAATTGGAAATGAGACGCTTCATCTAGCGCAGTAAACTGTTGGTTAATATGATTATCATTTTTGGAGTTATAATGATGTTTCTTTTACGCAATTCGGTACTACTCGATTAACTCGTCGATCAAAAAACCATCGCCAAACACGTTACACGTGTTTCTTACGTCATCAAGTTATTTTTAATTCGACGTTTTATTTGTATTTTTATTAATATTTTACTAATTTATTTGTTCTTTTGTTATTTAAAATAAAAATTATGTCAATTAGTATAATTTTGCGAGTAGTTTAGCGATTTATATAATTTGTCGAAATAGGTCGACGGGATAATGAAGTAGTACACACGATTCAGTAATAGAGCATTACTATGTATTCATAATATTTAAATATGCGTTTAAATTGTATTTTGGAATTGCAATGCATTTTATAAATAGTTTACACATGTTTTGTTTTCATATTTTATACAGGGTGTTTATAAAGTCCCGGACCCATTTTGATGTTTAATAACTCATAAAATAATAAAGATGGATTAAAATTAATATCATAAATGGTTAGATAGACTCAAAAAGTTTCATGACCCTTGTCAATGAATTTTCACGTGTGCCCCCTTCGTCGCATGGAGAATATCAAGTCGATAGTCAATTTCACGCCAGATAGCGGCAAGCATGTCGGCATCCACAGAGGCTATTGCGGTTGTAATTCTGGCATTTAAGTCATCAATTAGACATGTTGGAAAACTTCGTATTTCCACAACTAGAAGAGCTTCAGCCACATGTCATTTTGCAACAAGATGGTAAGTAAGTAAGTAAGCACCCACCCTGGGAACCCGCTTTTGGCTTATGGTTAGGTGTAACCCCCAAGGGAAAAGTTTTACTACCTGCATAACTCCTTCAATTTTTTTTTTTTTTTTTTTTTTTTTTTTTTTTTTTTTTTTTTTTTTTTTTTTTTTTTTACTGTTTAGGAGAAATAACAATGTTAGATATATGACAATTATTGACAGTGTGTGCGATCAATATTTACAGATGAGAGATTAAATGGAACTGGTGATTTTGAAAAGAATAATTAAAGCATATGTGATTACGGCATATAACACAATAAAACACAATGCAGAAATATACAGTCCTCCCCACTCGAGTACCAAGGTAACAGATAAACAAAGTTAAAAATTAATCCAAGTAAAGTAAATAAAGTAATAATAAATCTTAATAAGAGATAGAGAAATTTAACGACTAGAGTGGGGAGGGCCGTGATAAATAAACATTTCAAAAGTTTACCATGATAGATCTTACTAACCAGGTACACTAGATCCACAATGCACTTCAATTATGCATTTCGATGGTAGAACTCTATATCAAGATGGTGCACCACCTCATTGTGGTACCATCGTTCGTACTTCTTTGAATGACCATTTTCCAGGAAGATGGATTGGGCGAGGAAGTCCAATTCCTTGGCCACCCAGATCACCTGATATAAATAACGTCGCTGCACTTTTTCCTTTGGGGATTTGTAAAGGACAATGTTTACAGGAGGAGAGTGTCGAACATTGATCACTTAAAAGCCAGAATTACAACCGCAATAGCCTCTGTGGATGCCGACATGCTTGCCGCTACCTGGAGTGAAATTGACTATCGGCTTGATATTCTCCGTGCGACGAAGGGAGCACACGTGGAAGTTCATTGACAAGGGTCATGAAACTTTTTGAGTCTATTTAACCATTTATGTTATTAATTTTAATCTATCTTTATTATTTTATGAGTTATTAAACATATGATGGGTAAGTATTACGGTGGCCCACAACGACTAGTTTTTGTAAGAAAACTTTTTAAAAAAAATCTTAATTGTTGAAACACATTAAATACTTTGTTGAAATCATTGTTAATTTTTGAAATTTTTAGTAACATACGTTACTGTTCAAACAATGATCGATTTCAATTTATTGTTGAAATACATTGTTGAATTTATTGCTAAAACATTTTGTTATTTTTATTTTTAAGTAACATTGTTGGATGCGCTATTGTTCCAACAATGATAGATTTCAATTAAATTTCATTATTTTTAAAACCTTCTTGCTTGAAGTTTGCTAAGAGCTAACGTCAAACAATTTTCGTTTTAAAACGTTTGATAATTGCTAAGGATTGTTACTTTTGATGTATGACATTGATAAAAATGAGTTTTAAAAGTTTTTTCAAGAAATTTGTGTAAGTATAGTATTTTTTTAACAAAGGAAATTTTTGCTGATTTCAGTTTTTTTTAATACACTTCACACTTGAAAGAAATTAATGTTAAGTTTCGAGATAAAATTATCTTCCATTTACTTTGGTTTGAAAGCATATCTTAAATCTAAAAGGTTAAAAATGGGAAATGGTTTCTGATTTTCAACCGAATTAAAGGATTTTAAATGCGAATTTTGAATTATTTTAAGTTCTTATATTTTGGAATTAAAAAAGTTAAAATAATAAAAGAAAAATTATATAAGCTATGAAGTTAAAAACTTCACGTGTAATATTTTTGATAAGCAAGTAAATATATGAAATATTGTAAAAATCCGCAGATGAGCTCGACAAGTTTGGTCCATAAAAAGCGAAAGTATTATTTAAGATACATTACAGTGGGAATACATACAGCTACAAACTTACATACAGCGCCATTCTGTGCCAATTTGGCCAGTTAGCAAAAAATATCCTAAATTTTGCATTTGATGATTTGTTTTTAGCGGTAATTTGGCAATTGTGTTTGGTTGCAGGCGCTCGTGTAAAAATATCTGTGCATAAACTATAAATGCAAGCATTACTGTACGTAACTAGACACCACATAGGTTACATTTCTTCCTTCTCTCTTTTTTAACACTTTCCAACAAAGTTGAAAAGTGTTTATGCATTCGGTTTGTCTGGCCTTTGTCCACTCTCTAACTACCGTAAATATGCTCGGATTTTCATGAAATTTATTAACCTCATTTAGGGTCGCCAAGGAATGTTTTGTATTGTATATGAAGTATGTGGGATTAATAGTTTATCAACAGGGGCACTCAAAAGCATTCCGTTACATTATAGTCAATGGGGGAAAATCGTTTGCAGTGTATTTTAATGGCATTACGCTATTTCAAATGTATTAAAATTATGATATAAATAACTGAATTTCACTACAAGATGATTAAAATACAATAGGACAATACAATATATACAGGGCTCATCAAAGAATTCGGATAATTTCCCGATTGTAGATGGGAACAGCAGAAATTGGGTTTTCAAATTTGTTATGCGTTTCCATAGGGTTGAATAAGACATAATATTTTAACTTATTAAACGGTGCAGTTTTTATCACTGTTCTGAATGCGTTGGAGTTTCATAATCTATGCTTGGCGCATGATTTTTTCTTTCTTATTTTATATCATGACGTAATTGTCTAATAACACAATTTCATGTCACCAAGATTCATCACGGACATGTTTTTGCTTTATAAAATAGGTTTATATCTGTAACAAAGAAAATAAGGAAATTTTACTTTGCTAAAATATTTGAATACGTTTTAATCATTTAATATATATATTAAATCGTTGTTAAATTTGCTTCTTACCTTTCATTTATAAATACATTTTCATCATCAAGTATACAGTATTTTTGTAACAATAAAGAGTTAGTTAAGAGTTAGTCAGTTAAGTTTTGATCTGGTGAAAAATTTTGCTTGAAGTTCACTAAGAGTTTAAAAAATGTTTTCTGCTTTATAAACGTTTCGTATTTTAATATATTTTAACTTTTTGATACCTAAGACATTTAAAAAATGAATTTTGAAAATTTCTCGCAGAAATTTATGGAATTACAGAATTTTGTTGCTGTTGTTGTTGCTTATTTGCTTTTTTAAAAGAAAAAAGAAAAACATGTTTGCTTATTTCAATGCATTAAAAAAATACACCTAAGACTTAAAGGTGATAATTATATTTCATTTTATACTATGAGGGGCTCACAATCATAGTAGACCAAGTCCATTTTGGGAGTATAATGAGATAGTCCAATTAGAAGGTGCATAAAATCTATTTTATACCCCCTCTCCCCCCCAGCAGTAAACCAAGAGTGTAAACAGATGAAATATATGAGAAAGTATGTGAAAACAGATTTGATTCACTGTGGGAGTAGATAAAACATATTTTATGCACCTTCTAAGTGGACTATCTCATTTTTTTTTTTTCAAAATAACTTGGTCTACTATGGTTGTGAGCCCCTCATATATCCTACTTTTGTTTGATTATAACATTTACAGTCGGACCTCTATTTTACGAATTTCTCTGTTTTGCGAACTTTTACTTGGAACCAAGAACATTTTGCAAATTTCTTCGTAAAATAACCTCCAAATAGCGAAGTGCATTCTCCATTTAAAGAACTTTTCCTTGGGATCTAAATTTTTTTTCTTCCTATTTCTTAAAACATTACTGGACATTTCGAACTTATTCTTTCTTTTAACACATTCTATGATGATCAATGACCATGAACATGTCTTACCAGGCACCTAAGTCACCGGGAACAGTAAAATCGCTGTGATTCTTTGCTTTCCATCCAAGAAGTGCAAACTTTCAATATCCCCTTTTAGCCCTCAATAGAGCTTCCCCGTGTCCTTAAACTATAGTTTCCCATTTTTTAGATTGTTGATCATGATCAATCGTATTGGTAATTTCAGTTCTTGTAGCTCAAAACTGTCAAGCGGAAGTGCTTGAGCATCAAAGAAAAAAAATTTTTTTTTGATGAGGTGGATAAAGGCGTGAAGAAAAATAATACTGCTTTAAAATATGGTATTCCTCCGAACAGTTTATCAAAGAATCTTTCAAAAATCGTAATTTTAAAGTAAAATAATTTTTTTTTAACTGAAAATACAATGAATTTCCAGACAATGTTTTGTTTCATTCTTATTTCCCTTGCAGATTTCTTTTTGGTGGATAAAATAAATAAAACAAATAGATATAATTTGTAAAAAAAAGTGTGAGTAATTACTTTTTTTAATTATATTCAGTATTTATGGACTTAAAATATGTTTTATGTAGTTTAAAGTATTTTAAAAGGTGACTCTCTATTTGACGAATTTTCCATATAACGAATTTTTTATCGGGATTTAGCTACTTCGTTAAATAGAGATCCGACTGTATATAAAGGAATTAATACACAGTAAAACGAATGCGCAGACAAACGTTTAATTCAAATAAATTTTCTCTTTAGATCTATATATTGGGTGATTGCAAAAGTTAGTGCCCGATTTCCGATTCATCGGCTTTTGAAGTGTATTCAAGTTGTTGTAAATGGCGACATGCAGTCTAATTGTCAACATTTAATCTCTCAGCAATCTCTTCCGTAGTAATCCGTGGATTACTATTCACTCAATCACGGATTAAGTCGCTGTCCATACCAGAAGGTCACCCAGAGCGAATTTAATCGTTCAGATTGGAAAGTACCATTTCGAAATCGACAAAACCGCTTTTTAACTGTCCTAAGAGCTGGAGCATGATCTAAATAAACGTCTAGAATACTTTTTGTAGCACTTTCAAAACTATTACTCCTATTTTAAACTCATATAACATAACATGACAAAAATGTAACTTTTCATTTTCCATTTTGAATGTTAAACTTGCACACAAATTACTTTGAAAATATTTTTTTTTGACGTTATGTTCACTCACGACACATATAGTTAACTGTCAGTTAATAACATGGTTATAAAAAATAATAATAATATCAGCACAGTCAAAGTCAAAATTGCAAGTTTCTGCCATCTATGAAGTAGACGAACTTTTGCAGTCACCCAATATATAATCTTTAATTTGAAAATTTACTAAGATTACTTTATTTGAGAAAATTTAATTTTTATTCTGCAATTGATTGTAGATTTATTGTTTGAAAATTTGAAAAATATTTTATTGCTTGAAAGCTATTAAAATAACAGAAATTCAAGTGAACAATTCCCCGAAAAATACCTTTTTTAATTGCGAACTTTACATATATTTCATATGCATTGAATTCTAAAATTCTTCAAGAATGTTTAGGAAAAATTGAAAGTTTTCCTTTTTCTAAATAAATAATATATTTCTTTTCTTTTCAGGCCTCGTCCTCACATTGATGACGACGAAGACATTAAGAAAGCTGAAAAGCGTTTGAAAATTTTCAGCAATGAATTAGCCATCGATACGTAAGTTGCCTGTAGAATATTTTGTTAATTTCTCTGTTAAGTTTTATATGTTCAAATCTTTAAATCTGTTCAAATACAGGATGTCCAAAAAAGTTTTTAAAAAACTTTAACTTTTTACCTGTTGGAAAAATAGAGTTGCAAAAAGTGAAAAAAAACCAGCTTTATTCCCGGGAATGGGAATAAACAGGGTATTTTTGGCAAGGAAATTAAAAATTTCCCGGGAGTTTTCAGAAAGTTTTAAAGACGCCCACAGAACAGTTTGAAAATTTTGTTTTTGAAAATTTCGAAATTTAAAATTGTGCAGGAGCAAAAATGGTCTAAAATTACGATTAATGTTATATAGTTGATATATAAGTTTGGATAAATAGAAGCTTGGAATTTGACTGGTTAATTTTAAAGTGTTTACTTTTAAAGCTCGCTAAGAACGTTTTCTGAAAAAAAAAAATGACATTTCAAATGAAAAATAAAATAAGCGGAAAATCTTTAAAATACGTTCTAAATTATATAGGGGAGGTGGGGATGAATGGGACATTTTCACAAAATATTTTTTTATATTTTTTTATTTAAGTTACTATCAATATTATATATCACATTTCATACATTAGGTATTTGCCAACATATATGAACAATATTTATTCTAGATTATGATTTATTCATAAAAATATTATGAAATCAAAAAAACGTTCCCTATCCCAATCATCCCCACAGCAGGGATGAATTTGACACTAATAGGGATGGATGGGACACAATGATTTTCCTCCCTGTATTCAATTTTACCAAATTAAAATTTATAATTATAACCTTATATGAAAATTATATTTGTAATATATGATTTTACAGCACGAATCGATATATTTTTTTTTCAATAACTTCTTTCATTGCAGTTTTAACTTTTAATGCGGACTTCGGCTATCAACCTGTTCCTTTTTTCCACTTATGAGGCATTTTAGATTTGAAATGAAAGTGCAAAATGTCTTTTAAATATAGCATAGCTAATAATTTTCAATCATAACTTATTAATTAATATTAATTAAATGTATCGTAGAAACATGCAGAACGGAAATTATTGTGTCGATCGGAAAGTCATGTCGTGTTGGGAAAATCAATTCGTACCGGAAAATTCTGCCCGATAATTATTCGACATTAGATATCGGAATCAATGTCTAATAATTGAATGATTGAATTTTTCGGTACGAATTGATTTTCCCAACACGACCCGACTTTCCGTTTGACCCAATATGTTACGGATGGGGATTTATTTGTGCAACATTTCAAAATTCAATATAATTTCACCCATTTGATCAATACACATATACTATTTTTATCAATTTTATCTATTTTGATTAAGTTTTAGTACCAATTTTTTGATAATCCATTAATAATTATTACAATACAATAAGTAACACTCAGAAATTTTAAACAATAACAACTCATATAATGCTATTTACTACTATTAATTGACGTAAATTATTGATTTATCATCCTATATAATACTATTTAATTAATAAATAAAATTTTCAACATCTCTAGGGAGGAGTGAGAATGTCCCATTCATCCCCATTTGAAATGTCCCAATCATCCCCATGATGCATAATATCCCTTCTCAGCCATTTTACCTCAAAAATTATTTTGTCACAATGTTTACTATTCATTTATTTTAATTATTGATATTGGACCTTAAAATAAATAACTACAACATAGCTTAATTTTTTATATTGTATAAGATATTTCACATCTTCAAATGTAAAAAAAACTTACTTTTAAGCAGAGATTTCAGAAAATGCAACTTTGAAGGAAAATGAAAACAGCAATGTGGTCCTACTTTTAGTTCTGAAGCACACTGTGGTAGAGGTATATGGGGTTAGGAAGCAATTTAAAATAAATGTTTATTGCCTGAAATATTGAGAATGTCCCATCCATCCCTTGTCCCATACATCCCCTAGCTCCCCTACATATATATTTTTTTTTTCCTTGAGCTAATTTTACATTTTCTCATTAATTTAAGTCTCATGTTCACCTAATACAGTATCACAACGAAGTTTACTCAAAATGTGGCTTAATCAGTAATTTTTAAATTATCTGTTGCAGTATTATTTTCTGTAATAAAAATCGGTACACAAATATGACTTCCTCATTTCGACAATTATGAGTGCAAATCCGCGAGTTTCGCTAATACATTATAAACTGCTTGAAAAATGCTGTTTTGTTTTATGTTTTGCATTCATAAGTTTTTTATTGCGTAACAATATTTCAATATTAAATCTACTGAGTTATTTCTCATTATTTCTGAGTCAAGAGATAATTTTTAATGTATTTAGATATTCTTGAATTTTTTATGTTTCTTTATAACACACAAATTGCTTTTCAGATTCATGTTCGATAGTGCTTCTTATGATAATGAAGTTGAAGCGGCCTTGCTGCGAATGAAAACATCGCCTGTAGTTTGCCGTCGTGCAATAAAATGGTTTCAAACTGAACTGAAAGCCAAACGACAAAGGACATGGGAAAAGCTCATGACAGACAAAAACATCGATTTGTCAAGCGCCATACCTTTCCTGATTAAAGTCGACGAAACCGACGACGCTACCTGGCAGACTCTTGAAAATAGAGCCAAGGATTATGTAGATGAGTGGATAAGAAGAGTTAACTTCACTATCCTAGAAATGTTCATTTTCAGACATAAAGCGTAAGCATTCCTTATTTTTATCGATTTTTAATAATAATTTTTTTAATTGTTATAAAAAATTATAACAATATACTATTCAGAAACTCATCATAAAACATTCGAACTTGTTTTTGTTAGTTTGCTAATTCGGGATTTTCATTAACTAAAAGATATTTCTCTTACACGATTTTCATAATTTTTATTAAAGTGTTTTAAGCATAGGACAATTTTATTTATATTCCCTTTGTGAAAGCAAGAATGTTTCTGAGAGCAAGTTAAGGATAAGATGGAAACAGTTTGAAACAGTTGCCGGGGATAAAAAAATCCCTATTTACTTTCACCTTTACGAGGGTCCAAATTTTTATAAAATATGCCTCTGCACAATCTTTAGTGCAATGTAGTTGAAATACTGCGTACCACGAAATAAAGGGCTATATAGTTGTAATTCGTTAAAAGTATAAATTCTGGTTTTATTATCTTTGTTCTATCCCTGCGTAATTCTAAAATTTAAAGTATTTAAATAGAACTAGCAAAGAAGACGAGATTTTAAAAGCAGCATTGAAAACAAAAATTGTGGCTTCAACATCATCTTCTTTTTTTTCCTTAAATAAAACAACTTTTAAGATTTCGTACTTAAAAAGTAAAAATCCCTGCCGGCCCGGGCTACAGGCGAAGGTAGATTTCGAAGTGAAGTATACTAATTCAACAAAAACTAAATCATGATTAGAGATAAACCCACTTTAACAATTTTATCTGGACGCTTTTGACGAGTTTTTATTTCATTTTTATATAATAGCTGGTTTTATCAGAATCATGTTAAGGCGGTATTCAAAAAATACTTTTCCATGGTCAACAACTCGAAATTTTCTGGCACATTTTCAGATTCATTTTTAATAGAAAAAATATGAAACTTGCTGACGGGATTTTTGAAGAGATTTATAAGCGACCTGTGCTTTTATTTTTCGTTCAATTAATTAAAACTTGATTTATAAACAATTATTTTCTCAGTGGGCTAATATTTTTCGTGTCCAACACAATCGCTTCGGGAAATTCTGTTCAAAATGCCCACTTCGACTTCATTTTTTGAATTATACTCTGCCTCTATCAAAAAATCGATCATTACGGTACATTATATAGTTTCTGAATAAGGGAATCTACATATTTGATGCGTTTGAGAGCAAAAATGAATTAAAAAATGAGTAAGAAAATAAGCAGTTTGGATTTGAATACACCCTTAATAAGATGATTTTTTTCCTCAACCGCTATGTACACTGACGGAAAAAAAAATCCCAACACCAAGAAAGACTTGTGTTAGATAAACGAAATTTGGTAGGCGTGTTTATGCATCTGAAAGATGACATCGATTGAAATTTCGGGCTTCGCGCATAAGTGTGGCACTAGTAGCGCCACTCAGAACTTGCAGATCAGGTTTACTTTAAATGCGTGCTGTAAAGTTCGTGGACGTTATTTAGCTTCGAAATGTGACGTATGCAGTTGATATTAGCCAAGAATGCCTTTAACAAGACGAAGAAGCCACTGTCAACAGCTCACCGAGTTAGAACGAGGTTGCATATTCGGGCTACGAGAAGGTGGATTTTCTTTCCGAGATATTGCAGAAAGACTTGGCTGCAATGTATCCACTGTGCATGATTGTTGGAAGCAGTGGTCAAGGGATGGTACTACCTCAAGAAGACCGGGGTCCAGGCGGCCACGTGGCACTCCTGAGAGGGATGATCGCCGTACGACTGTGGCGCATCGTACTGCGTCTGCGGCAGAAATTCGAGCTGCAGTTCGTATCACAGTGACACAACGAACTGTTAGAAATCGGCTACTTCCAGGACAACTCCGATCCAGGCGCCCTGCAGCGCGCATTCTACTGACTCCCAGCCATTGCCGTTTGCGAAGCCATTCGTGTCAAGCCAGAGCTCACTGGTGGGCGGAGTGGAGATCTGTTGTGATTCTTTTTCATCCGAAAACACAACAGGTATCCACTCTGTCCTCCAATGAGCTCTGGCTTGACACCAATGGCGTCGCAAACTGCAATGGCTTAGAGTCAGCAGAATGTACGCTGCAGGGCGCCTGGCTCGGAGCTGTCATTGAAGTAACCGATTTCTAATAGTTCATTGTGTCCCTGTGGTACCAACTTCAGCTCAAATTTCTGCCGCAGACGCAGTACGATGCGCCACAGTCGTATGCCGAATACAGCAATCTTCCCTCTCAAAAGTGCCACGTGGCCGCCTGGAACCCGGCCTTCTTGAGGCAGTAACATACCTTGACCACCGCTTCCAACAATCATGCACAGTGGATACATTCCAACCAAGTCTTTCTGCAATATGGCGGAAAGAAAATCCACCTTCTCGTAGCCCGAATATGCAACCTCGTTCTAACTCGGTGAGCTGTTGACAGTGGCTTCTTCGTCTTGTTAAAGGCATTCTTGGCTAATATCAACTGCATACGTCACATTTCGAAGCTAAATAACGTCCACGAACTTTACAGAACGCATTTAAAGTAAACCTGATCTGCAAGTTCTGAGTGGCGCTACTAGTGCCACACTTATGCGCGAAGTTCGAAATTTCAATCGATGTTATGTTTCAGATGTATAAACACGCCTACCAAATTTCGTTTATTTAACACAAGTCTTTCTTGGTGTTGGGATTTTTTTTCCCGTCAGTGTATTTTTAATTTGTTTTTGCTGTAAGAATTGGTCCTATCAAAAACTTGTCTATATAAATGTTGTAGACAATATTAAGAAGATATATGATAAATTCATGGGGATTTTATATCTTGTGAATTGACGGAGTTATGGATTTTCTTCTTCTTCAATCCCCCCTTTTTGTTTTGAATTTTAATTTTTTTGCGGTACGAATTGGTCTTATCAAAAACTTGTGAATATAAAAGTTGTTGATAATATTAAGGAGATTTATAATAAAATTAATTTGATTTGATATCTTGAGAATTGACGAAGTTATGAATTTTTTTCTCCCAAAAACTCCATTTTTTGCGCCCCTTGAGCCCATTTTTAATTTTATCAAAAATCTGTGATACATAAATATTTGGCCCTATTTTTAGGAGTAATAAAAACATTAAACTGATTTGATATGTACAAAAATGAAGAAGTTATGTGGGGTTTTTCGGTTTTCACAAAACCTCTCCCTATTTCCATCCCCTTGGTCCGATTTTGCCCATTAACGAACTTGACCGAGATTTTATGCCCCTTGATTTTATATATCAGTTTGGAAGAGATTTGTGCAGAATTGCGAAAGTTATCGTGTCCAGAAGAAAGTGATATATACAGATAGATATATATATAACGTTTGTTACTGGAGGGGTTTTGGGTTCTAGGGGTCATGAATCATGAACATGATCGGTGTAGACCTGCAAAAAGTTTTCAGAAATTCCAACATAGGGGAGAATGTAATAGGTAGTATTTCATACGAAATCTACTTAAAAACGGAACCATTATAAGATCACTGGTGTGTCTGTCTCTCCATCTACCACAGCCGTTTTCTTGTAAACTATGGAACGTGGAAAGTTAAAATTTAGCAGAAGTGATAAAGGCAATTGACCCCATATATATAGTTTATTAACCATTCACAAATATGTTTAGGAAAAATGTTGAGGGGCTAATTAAGTTACTAGAAAATAAAAATCTTTTTTTTTTTCTTTTCTTTTTTTTTTTTTTTTTTTTTTTTTTTTTTTCTTTTACTATTTGAAAAATGGTTATTGTTCTCGTCAGGATGGAAAATGAAAAGCATATCTGAAGGTTTTCATTGGTTTTATCCGCAATTTATTCGTTTTCTGATTGGTCTATACAGTAATCTGTATTTCCCTTTAATTTCAACAACGATGGATACTTTCTGTTGCCACTATGACAAAAAGTAATAAAAACTACAAAAAAAATTAATAACTCAGAAACAAATTGAGATACAGCTTTCAAACAAATTGCACTTAAAAGTACATTTTTTTTTCTATCCAACGGTGTAAAAAGTAATATTGTCGGATGTTTAGAAGTTTAAGAATGGAATTTCATTTAAAATTGGCCGTCAGATTTCTTGGAAATCTGATGATGGAAAAGCCTTTTCCCGAACAGCCAATGAAATGCTTGGATATTTACGTAAGTTTCAGGTGGATAATACTTAAGTTTCATGAAATCTGACGGGTCGCAGGCGATATATTTGGCTTGCAATTTTTACGTGTAATAACACTATTAATGTTTAATTCATGGCGTACGTAATGTATGATCAACTCCGTGCGACTTTTTATGTCTTAAATTTTAGTCTTAAAAAAAATCGTTTCCAAATGGTCGTTGTAATTTGATAAATTGCTTTTTTTTTTTTTTTTTTTTTTTTTTTTTTTTTTTTTAATAATATGTGGGGTATTGTGTGGAAGCTCTCGTAACGCCGAACTGAAAAGTACATTTGTTTTAATTTTAGATATTTTCAGAAGTATCGCCGAAAATGTAATGCAAAAATACCCTCCTGTGCTTCCGAATCTACTGAAACTAACATTATGAAAGAATTAGGGGTAGTAAAAGTTAATTTAAACTTTTCAGGGAAACTATAGCGATTACTCTAAGATCACATAGACCTTGAGAAAATCGCATTTTTCCGTTACACACAAATATCACTTTGAGAGTGCTCGAGGTGCCTATCGTCGCGGAAGTATAAAAGGATGTTTCATAATGATAAAAAAAATTATCGGTAATTAACCGAGGTATTAACCCTTAAAGATACGAACGGTTTGGACATAAAGACACGGGCAGTGTACTCCATGCGCCATCGGCTTTTAAAGCCTAGATAGCTGTAGTGGTATACCAATTTATACTTTTCTAGAACACATAGTCTCTCTCGATTCGCCACCTGTATCTTTAAATGTTAATTAAGACCCTATCCCTATCTGGAAAAACGCGGCACGGACTAAGCCGGTGTTACAAAATTGCGACCTCCTTTCGAAGAGCGCTGAGCCCAATGCCAAGTTTAAACTTTGAACAAGAGCTACACTGTGAAAAGAAAGGATTATTACTACGCTGAATTCAGTTTTATGAAATGCCAAATGAAGTTTAAATAGGCACTACTTTTATTGTGACTACCGAATTAAGTTTATCACAAATGAATTACGATAAGATTAAAAAAGAGTTGTACAGAATAGCAATATTTGATACTATTTAAATTTTATATCTCTTTGAACTTTTATGGCATACCCATTCATACTTTTCAAGTATCTACAGCTATGCCCAACCCTACGTTGTATAGTTTTTTACAAAGTCTTATTATTCTTTTAGCAACACTTTTTTGTAATATTAAAGTTACTCTATTGCACGGAACCCTCTGTGCGCAAGTAATACTCACTTGACTGATTATTTTATAAATGTTTTTAAAAGAGATATTAATATTATTTTATTTTTATTTATTGCGTCTTAATATAAAAGACTGATTATACATAAATTTGTGCTTGAATATAAATCATGTAGAAAATTATTCAAATAACGATGTTCTTATAAAAGAGAGCCTATTCAGAAAACATTATACAGTAGAGCGTCGATTATCGGAACTGCAATTAACCGAACTTCCAATTATCCGAACAACCTTTTTTTCCCAAAATTTTTTTTAACCAAACTTCCAATTATCCGAACAGCCTATTTCTCCCAAAAAATTTCTTAAAGAACTCCCAATTATCCATTGGCTTCGAATAAAATTTTAAACAAAGAAAAAACTGATAGTTGATCAGAAAATGAGGAATGCAAAACAATAAAGGAGATGGGAAGAATCCTAAGCTATGAAAAAAATGAAATTAACGAGTGGTTGAATAGTGAAGTATATGACGCTGGATATCAGATTTTAAACGATGATGAGCTTGTGTATGAGATTTATGATTAAAAAGAAATTGAAGAAAATGAAAACGAATGCTCTGAAAATAACCCAGGTTTATTACATAACGAAGCCTTTGAATATTTAGAAACAACTATGAAATTGGTCGAACGGCAGAAGAACGTTGATCCTATTTAACTAACGTATTTAATTAGAATTAGAGATATGGCACTTTTGAAAAGAATATCTTCGTTGAAGCAAGCAACAATCAAAAGCTTTTTTGCTTAAATTATAATCTATGAGAGTTCAGAAAATGATAAAAAGACAAAAAAAAAAAAAAATAATGATAAAAATGTAAAACAATTTTTAAACATGCCAGCACTAACTGGTGCTGCCAGTCCTAAGCTTAGATAACGTGTGAAGGTCATAGTCAGAAACATCCCTTAAATTGTCTGTCCATTTATCCGAACTTTTGCTTATCCGAACTAGGGTCGGTCCCGACTTGTTCAGAAAATCGGCGCTCTACTGTATATGTGGTTGGCAGAAATTATTATCGTTGGCCTCATTAAGGGTTATCGCAAGGACCAATCGGGACAACTACACTTGCCTATGACTATAGTTTTTAGGGGGATGTCAAAGAGCTACAAATGCTTTCATGAATGGTCTCTCATGCAAGGAAAGTACTCTCATTAAATAAAACTGGAACAAAAATCGAAAAAGTACAAAATAGCACAGTTAAACATCAGCCTGAGCTATCCTAGACTCTCAAAAATAAATATGTATCTTTGAAAAATCGTGATTGAAATTGATAGGAAAAAAATTCTACAAAATACGGAAATAGCACTGGCGTCACAACTTCTGTAATTTAACGAAATTTTATTTTACAATGTATATATTTAGATTATATGTACAGGTTTTGTGCATAAATTGTGCATAAGATTTTAGGACTTCAGAACAACTTTAACAGACAAATAGCATGTAGTAAATATAATTTCAGACGATCCCATTTCCTGCAATTTAAGGTTACACTATTTTGTGGTCTTAAAACAAATCTTCTTGAAAGAGAACAAAAACGCCAACCACATGAATTTGTTCTTCCTACAAATTTTTTTGCGACCATAAAAATACTCAATTCAAAATTTACAAACCAAACTATAAGGTTATGTCCTATGTACACAAAATCCATCGTTTTTGTACATTACACAAATATATGTGTACTCATGTGCAATGTACACGTTAAACTGTGAATTTCAGAGTTACCTGATGGCATTTACTCACTTAAGCTGCTTAGTGTGTTATCATCAAAATACACAGAACAATGTGTATTTTGAAATTGACACACCAGGCGTGTATTTGGCAAGTATTTTCTCTTAAAACGATTCAAGATATTATTTTATTTCCTTTAAATGGGTAATCAAATGAGTTTTCAATAAAGATTATTTCAATCTAAGTTAAAATGAAACAGAAAAATTTAGCATTAAATAAATATTATAGACACAATAAGCATATTTTGTTCTTATGATAATAATTTTGATCATTTGATAAGATTTTGATAAATAACATTACATTTGAACGACAAAGATATTCTTTAGTTTCATTTCAAAACTATAAATGCAAGCTTTTTATGAATATATTTAAAAAATTTTTTGTTCTCAGTCGATGTATTTTAATGGTTTTACATACTATTATATTTTACACCAAAATTCTATGGGAAAAATTTTAATTCACTGACTTTTTATACAAAAAGTAAATTCTTATAGCTAAAAAATTCGTTTTATAAAAATGACAAAGCACAAAAATTTCCTTTTTTAATGGGCATAATCTTTATATATTTTAGAAACTTTCTGTTCAGACTTATCTTCTCATTTTAAGTATCAAACTTCTGTCAGAAAAAAAAGAAAAGTACTCTAACAATTTAGCACAAAGTGACCTCTTTTATTTAAAAATGAATATCGTTTTATACAAGAAAAGTTTTTCCGAAATGCCGTTTAGCTCCGAAATTTTTTTCAATTTTTCATATAATCGATTTAGAAAATGCTATAACGCGAAAAGCGCTTTTCACTTTTGCATTACAACCAAATAAAGGTTTTCAATAACTTGTTAACACTTTCCAATAAAGTTGAAAAGTGTTTATGCATTCGGTTTGTCTGGACGTCTGGCCACGCTCTAACTCCCGTAAATATACTCGGATTTTCATGCAATTGATAAAGGTTATTTAGGGGCACCAAAGCATGTTTGGTATTGTATATGTAGTATGTAGGTTTAATTGTTCATTTACAGGGACACTCAAAAGTATTCCATTACATTATGGTATATGGGGGAAAATCGTTTGCAGAGTATTTTAATGATATTACGCCATTTCAAATGTATTGAAACTGATATAAATCAGTGAATTTTACTACGATCACGTTAGAACAGGGCATTCATAGCATTTTTTATTCATTTACAGGGACTCGCAAAAGCAATCAGTTACACCACTGTCTTTGAATAATAATTGCTAGAGTGTACGGTTTAAAATTCGCTTTTAAATTTAATTAATTTTTTACATGTTACTCGTTATATATAATATTTATACCTTATATACAGAGCGGCACAAAAGTATTGACGTACCATTCTCCTTATTAAAGGAAATTTCTGAAGGGGAATTTTCAACTGAAGTATATGTATTTCTTAAATGAACTAAATTTTGGCATGAATGTAGTTAATAGATACAGATCTATATATCATATACAGGGCTGTTCAAAGAATTCGGATAATTTTCTGACTGTAGATGGGAACAGCTGAAATTTGTTTTTGAAATGTGTAATACGTTTAAATATGGTTGAATTAGACAGACATAATATTTTAATTTTTTAAACGGTACAGTTACAATATTCTGAATGTGTTGGAAAGTGTTTCATAATCTATGCTTGGCGCATGATTTTTTATTTCTTGTTTTTAATTATATCTTAATTTTTGTTAGGTTGTCTTTGTCTAAAAAGATCAAGAATGCGCTCTTCAGAAAGAAGAAATAACATCGTTTAGCATCAAGCCGCTCCTTTTTGATTGTGATTCTTTTTTCCTCATGTAGACTTGTAGATGCTTTAACATCATCGCATCGAAATCCCGAAACTTGTGACTTATTTTACCCGAATGTGACTTTTGTTTTTACCTGATATGTGACTTTGCTTAATTGTCATTTTGACATCTCTTGTGTATGCTCCTTCCTTTACCTTCGACTGCTCCTTTTTGTGCCATCGCCTTCCTCACCAGCCACTTTTTTCCATCATCTCCATGTTCTGCTTCTCCACAATTTTGAATAAAATATTTACCACCGTGAATGGGTCTGTTTTCATTACATTGTTTCATTTAAAAAGTTACCTATTTTGTGTTTTGAATTGTTTTCATTTAATATTTAGGGAAATTTACAATATACTTGTACCGAAAAATCACACTTTAGCACTAAATTAATGTAATACATGTTATACAATTAATCCTCTCCAAGGTGTATCGCTTTTAGATGCGTCCTAATTATATAAATACGTAGCACCTATAGTCGTCATCTTGTCCGTCCTTCTGTCCGCATATAACAGTGTAAAAACTACCCAAACGAATGTTTTGAAATTTAATAAACATAATCGTTGTAGAGTTTTGCCCTGTCATTTCAAGTTTTATGAAAACGGAATCAAAATTTAAAAAGATATTAATAAAAGTTGTCTTCAATCTAGTAAATCCTGTCATACATAATTAATTCATTGATATCCCATGTCGTGTAATGAATCTAGGTTGCCATGGAGATGGCGTCCTATTTAAGATGGAATCCTATTATTTTCGTATTACTGAATTTAAAATACATAATCTTAATAAATTTTGTGTTCATGCATTTTTGCACAAGAGTGCAACAGCTATTGCGCCAAGATCTGAATTTTTATGAAACTAGTTGTAGTATGAACGCACCTCATTTTCCACGTTTGATGTACAATTTTAGACTTTTTTGAAGTAGAAATATTCACCTTATTTAATGGCAGATAAAATGATGCAAGAATAAAGCCAATTACACTATTTTAAAAAAATTGGTAGATAAAAAAAAAGTACCCTACACTGCCCGTGATGGTCACGGTCTCGAGATTTAAGGGGTTAATGTAATAAATGCTATTATACAATTAGTCCAGCACCGCGGTTCCCAAACTTTAACCCTTTATCTACTGACGGTACTTATAAATACCATTAAAGTAATTTGTTATCAAATTCATTTAATAAATCAATTAGTTGTAATACAGTTTAGAATGAATTATAGATATATTACTTTATCTTGTTCCATAAACATTATTGGTTATACAAAACAAAAATATTTTTTAAATGATTTTTTTTTTCGCCTTTGCGTCGTTTCAGCTTTCTCTGCGTTGGGGGGGGGGGGGGGGTGGATTTTCAATTTGGAAATATTTCTATATTTCTATTGTAAGAACATTATATTTTTACATTTCCTAATTCTACAAATTGCTAAGAAAAATATTTAAAATAAAAGATTTGAGTGGAGTTATAAATATTGCATAAAATCCCTATAGATTCAAATTTTAATTAATCCTTCTAAATCCTTCAATCCTTCTAAAATTTATTAAATGATTATGTAAATCTTCTAATGTAGTTTAAACAATTCATGAAAAATTCTTTAGAAGATAAAATTTTCATGAATTCATAATTAAGTACATAAAGGGTTAACGTTATTTGGCTGCACCTTAACCCCTCTAGGGCGTATGGTTTTTATATTTTACTAGTAGAATATTTTAGTTTTAAACTTTGCCTTGTCTAATCGTAGAATTCTTAGATTAAATAAATGGAAAAATACTATGCGGAATTAAAGTCATTAAAAATTAAAATGTCATGAAATGACGCCCGTCCTAAAGGGTTAAAGTTTTAATCCCCCCCCCCCCAATCTACCATACATGTAGGTTTAGCCTTATGATGTATAATTTATCCGAAGAAAGTCATGAACTTTGGTACAAAACATACACACGGGAACAGATATAGTTTATGCTATAGTGAAAGTGGAGAATTAAAACTTTTTACTAATTGAAAAAGAAATATGTTTATTAGTTATTGTATTAAACTAATAACTAATTCACTAAATATTTCAATATAATATAAGTCTTTCCAGCTTTTCTATAGTAATTTGATATTGTTCGTGTGTTAGAAAAGCTTAAAGATATTTTAATCTAATGCGGATGAATTCTTACCAAGCAACTACAACCACAATCAAACTACAGTTTAAGTTACAGTTGAAGTGAGTTCCTATTTAACGAGAATCTTGTTTGGTATACAGTAAAACCTCCCTAAAGCGACCACGTTCCGTTCCAATAAAAATTAGTCGCTCCGAGACGTGGTCTCTTAATGGAGATCATGTTTAAATCTAGATTTTAATTGTTGAAAAAAAGGTAACAATTAATGTTACTAAAATTTATTTTTCACATTAGTAAAAAATAGGAAAATTTAAGTATCAAAACAAAAGTTAATTACATAAGTCAATTACTGCAGAGTTTAAAAAATGAATACATTGACGTTTGCTTTGATTTTACGGCTTTATCTTTCATACCTTTTATTTCCAAGTCCTTTCGATGTTCAGTAAATAAATGCAATTTTTTTTAGACGGGAACAAATAATGACGATTTCATTAATTTATCTATTTTTTTCATAGTTTCCTGACGGAATACGGCAGGGGAGTTTATTGACCGTCATTCTTAATTGCTCATCAGAGTTAAATTCATTGCTTAAAAACGCGCAAAGAGGTTTAAACACTTAAACGTTAGAGGAATAAATAAAAATTCTAAACTTAGTTTAAAAGTTTGATGAATAATGCGCTTCCTGCAATTATTTTTCTAATAAAACCTTCTTCAAGTGACCAGGAAAAAACGGAATTTGTTTCATTTTTTTAATGAAATGGGTCGCTTATGGAGGGAGTTCAACTGGGATGGTCTCTGAATGGAGGTAAAATTAGTATTGAGCCTATGGGAATAAATTTCGTTCTATGAAAAATATGGTCGTTCAGGGAGGTGGTTGCACAGGTAGGTTTCACTGTATAATATAACTACGCACGAAAATACACGATGACCTCTTTCGGAATATATACGATTTCTAAAAAAGGTTCTTTATCTTCAGAAACCTCAGAAACTACTATATTTTCGAGGTTTAACATTAAAAGGACCGTGAGGTATAATTTTGACCCCTACCATAGGAATATATTTCGGTCGAACCAGAAACTTCTTTAAAAAATAAGTTTAAAAGATACAAAGAAGAAAAAAGTTAAATAAGTTAAACAGTTTTAAATAAGTATTCTGGTGTAAAATATTTTAATAAAACTTGAGTAAAATTTTCGGCATTTCCAGTGTTAAAGAAGCATTTATAAAAACAAAGTTTTGTTTGCTGCCACTGACTTTCTGAAAGGTTTCAGAGAAGTTTTTATAGTGTATTAAACACTTCTTTTCACACCGGAATAGGGGTTGCTAGTTTGGACTTCATTTTTATTCAGAAGATACGAAATCACACCTGAAATTAAAAATAGTACTTTTAGTTTTTTGTAATGACGGACATTTCGCGATTACTTTAAGTAAAAATTCTTCTTTCGAAGTTTCCGGTGTGAATTTGAAATTTCAAAATAAAACTGGAGGCCAAACTGGCAATCGGAATATCGCATTTTAAGATCCTATCAAATCTCAATTAAAAAATTTTAAGTGCGTGATTGAATTTCTGAATGCAAAAATAATAAAATAATATTAATTTTAATGTTAATGTTAATGCTATTAACACTAGAACCGCCGGAAAAAAACGTATACCTATAACCGCCAAAACGGTCATTTTGACCGATGTGGATTATCATGCTCAACTATTGTTTACTTGCAATTTTGTATTCTTAGTATTGTTCATTACTATTATTACCATCATTGCCTATATAATAATATATCTTTCATAATTTTTATTATATTTTTTTATGTTTTGTTGTGTTATGATTATATTATATTGAAATATATATATATCTACTATTTATTTTTTTTATTTTAAGAATATTTTTATGGTAAAAAATATTTTTCATGAGAAATCGAAATTGTCTAAAACAAGAATAAACTTGGTGAAAACAAACATTTATATTTATCCCCTGAGCAATACAATATTCAGGTGGAGAGTGGTCAGCGAAAAACACAGTCAAAAAAGAAGAAACTGCCAGTATCTTCTTCCACAAAATACTAGGAATAATATAAAGGGATTAAGGAAAGCTGATTTCTCTTTAACAAAATACTGGTATTTAACACTTTTTTTACCGTGTTTTTCAGAATTGATGCCTGCTGGATCAAGAAAATTATAAAACACTTTTAGAGGTCGTCGTCTAGAACTAGCTTTTGTAGAATACTTCCGTGCTATCTGGTCGAGCACGTCGACGCCAAATTTTGTAGAATTATAGAACTTTAACCGTTTTTGATACGTGTTTATCACCAATTTCAAATGCAATTGATGGATGTCGGGAACTTAGAATTAAAATACATTCATTTTTCTTTCCTTGATAAATTCAACGTAATATCATCTTTTGGAAGAATTTGGCTACAGTACAAAGACTTTTTTTCAGATTTTATGGCCTGTGGAATTTTGTTTTTCGTCCGCAATTGACTGTGCCAACAATGCTTGTTTTTAATTACTTCAGATTTTCTGCAAGGGGCAGTGAAGTAAGGAAGTTATCTGTGGTAATGTTGTAACATTTGTTGAATTATGGTTGTATGAAGTATGGACTGTTGCGACATGTACTAGATAAAATTTGCATTAAAATTGACGGCGGTCATTTTGACCGTTTCGGCGGCTCTAGGTATACTACTGCAATACTTCATAAATTTTGCCTGAATGGAAAATTTATCACTGGCATATCATAGCTTTTCAGATTATAGGAAAAGTCACGGAAACTGAAAGTTATACTCTTAACAGAAACAAATTGGAACGGGATGAAAGTTTCGAAACGGTCAAAATGACCGCCTTGGCAGTTCTAGTGTTATCTCATCATGTTTATCTAGCTAACATATTTCTTGAACATGAAATTGTTTACTTGAGAATGGATAGCATCCGAAAAACTTGGTATTCTAGCTCGCGAAAACTGTCTAACACACGATATAAACTACTATTCGGAAACGTTTCCGAAAATCTGTGGGAAAAGCTTTAAAACTAATTTATTAATGCATAATTAAGTTCTAAAAATATTAAACTGTATTGTCATCAGGAACACACCTGTGTATATCATTATTATAATTCTAGCCCAGGGATGGCGAACCTATGGCACGCGCGCCGAACTCGGCACGTACAAAAACTTCTCTGGCACACAAAAAAACTTATAAATCGTATTCAGTTTATGGAGAACAATCCACTTTGTTTATTTTTTGCAAAAAGTATAGTTTTGTGTAACAGCTATATAATTTACTTTAAAATAATCCGTTACTTTAGAATGAATTAAGGTATTATAAATCTTAACGAAAGCGTCTTGTAGTGTCATTTTCTCGCTAAACCATTCAACGTGTGGTGTTTTACAAATCATTTTACTTCTCTATCAATTTTCAAAGGTTTTATTTTTGAAAATTGAATTTTAAGGGATAGTTTGCACAGTAATATAACTAATTGACACGATTCTACTTCAGATTAGGTTTGATTTTATTTAGGTTTAGGGCTTTAAAAGTTTCTTTAGATTTTAATATATTTAGGATTTAATTTTGAAAATTGAATTTTAACTGTTATTGTAAATAATTATGTATCTATTGAACCTGCTTCTACCTGAAGAAGTAAAAATGATCTGATTCGGAAGTATAGAATAAAAGAAAAACTCATTTATAGATTATTAATACGGAATTCGATGCGACATGGCTATATTATTGGTTAAAATGTTTCTGGCACATTAGAATGTTGTTACATAATAATTTTTAAATTTTTGGCACACATACTCAAAAAGGTTCGCCATCCCTGTTCTAGCCTATCAAGAAGTGATTGAATAATCGAATACAAAATTTCATCTTTACATACAAAAACCAAGCTATGTTATATAAAAGAGTGTAAAAATCGATTGCTTTGGCTTTGAATTAATATGGGTCTCTATTGGGGTTAACAAGTAATAATCAAAACAGATTTCTTAAATAAAGTTCCTTTGGGGCACTGCGCATGTGGACAAAATTTAACGACGTTAACTCCTCTTATTGACGAGTGGATCATTTTCAAAATTTAACCATGATTTGGAATAACAAAATCAAATTTTTAGAAATAATCAGAAAGTTTAAATTTTTTGTAAATAATTACATTACCTCATAAACATTAATATACAAGCATCAGCAGCGACCAAATTACTAATTTAACATTTTAAAGCAATTTTTTTTTAATTTTAATGAACATGGTAATGACATAAGTGAGCACGGTAATGACAAATTCAGCAAAATATTTTTATTTTCCCCAGGCATAAATGGCAGCCATTATATCTTCTGGCCCATACAATGATCATTTCATCATCATTTCATCAAATGATCACTATTTCTTATATAATAAAATTAGATTAAGAAATAAAAGTTTATTTAATTATCCATTAGAAGTGGGTACGGTAATGACGTACAAAAAAATACACACTAAAAAATTCAAAGTCTTTGCTTGTTTTATTGAAACTATAAAATTATTTGCTCTATTCACCTAAACCTGATAACAAGTTGACTTTTAAGGAGTATTTTTGCCTTGATAAAAAGGCATATGCTGCCTTTCAAAAAAATTCCAGATGAACTTTTTGTCAGAAGCGTGGCAATGGCACTCTTTCTTTGGATACGGTTTAAAAAAATTATTAAGAATTACAGATAAGTTTAATTAATGAAAATAAATATTTTTTTTCAATTAGTAGCATCGTAATAAGTAAAAATGTATTAAAAAAATTATAACCATCTGTTTTAAATAGAACTTAGTCAAATCTTCACCTAATAACTTGCTTGTTGGGGCAAGCTACGGCAGGGTTGGTGAACCTTTTTATAGGCGAGTGCCATTTTTTCCCCAAAAAATATTTTATATAACCTTGACGTGCCAACTAATGAAAAAGTTTAGTGGATTAAAAAATCATGAATAAAAATTAAGATTTTAAGAATTAAGATTTTTAAAACATTTGCAACATACATGAAGGTATTACACTATAATAATCATAAAAACAATTACATTTTAGAGATTATTTAAAAAAATATATTTTATTAAATTTGTTATTGCATCTTCGATGAAAAATAACTAATATACTTAATTAATTTCAACAGAATGCAAACTGAACTGGATTTTTCTGACAGATGCTTTTTATTTGATTTTTCGTATAACTGATTTGCGGAAATAAATCGGAGAAAAAATTATTAAAAGGGCAAACGCCATTTTCTTTTAAATAGGTTTGAAATTAATTTCCAAGTTGCTACAATTTTACCATTGGTATTTTTACTAAGACGGTAATTTACGGTATTTTAAAAATCCGCAATTAAAATTATTCAATTTCTAATTAATCGAATTTAGACAAGATCAAATCTTCTTTAGTAATCATATGTTCATCATAAGTTCGTGTCTTTTGTGCCATATCAACGTATACTGATTTAGAGCCACAATCAACACCGTGCCAAAATTATTCTTTCGAGTGCCACTGTTGGCACGCGTGCCATAGGTTCGCGGTCCCTGACCTACGGTAATAACATTTTGACTACAAAAGAATATATTTCTTATTTTTAAACTTTTTATAAATAATAATGTATCTGTAAATTACCATTAAAAAAAAAAAATAGTTAAAATGCAATAAATAATATTATGATATTTAACTATTTTTCTGTGCAAATGTGAAAGGACAGTAAAATACGACACTTTTTTAAAATCATCCTATTGCTATTCTGCTAACAGATTAGCAACAGCCTGTGAAGCAACCGGAATAGGCTTACTACTAGTCCTGGTTAGTACTTTGCCTGTGTTTGTGCTCTTATTGTTGGAAAAGTCGTTTTACAGTTTGAAAATAAATAATGGCAGGGCAGGGGATGGGATGAGCGAAGAAGATCCATTATGAATAGTGAAATAAACTATCATTAATGCATGTAAAAATGTGTTTTCTAAACAAGAAAATTAAAACTTTGATACAGTCAATATACATTTAAAAAAAAAAAAAGATACACTTGCCTTTATTCGCAGATGCTTTTACGATAAAATCACACCAAAACTGACTCGGAATAATGTCTTCTTTTAGAATATAAATGCAATTTTTTCAAATAGAGGTCGTCTAGATATTAAACTTGCACAAATTCTGTTTTATTTTTAAGCCTTTATCTATTGACGGTACTTATAAGTACCATTAAAATAACTTGTTATAAAATTCATTTAATACATCGATTAGTTGTAATATAGTTTAGAATGAGTTAGAGATACTTTACTTTATCTTGTTCCAAAAGCATTATGGGTTACACAAAACAAAAATATTTTTAAAAGGATTGATTTCTTTTGCCTTTGCATCTTTTCAGCATTCTTGGTGTTATTAGGGGGGGGGGGGGGTGTTTCAATTCGGAAATATGTCTATTGTAAGAACATTATATTTGCACATTTCCTAATTCTACAAAATACTAAGAAAAATATTTAAAATAAAAGATGTGAGAGGGGTTATAAATATTGTCCAAAATCTCTATAAATTCAAATTTAAATAATCCTTCTAAATCCTTCAAAAATCCTTCTAAAATTTATTAAATGATTATGTAAATCTTCTAATGTAGTTTAAACAATTCACAAAAAATGCTTTAGAAGATAAAATTTTCATGAATTCATAATTCAGTACATAAAGGGTTAATGAGAACACTCACTTTTGACGGCATATTTGCATTCTTTGGATCCAATTAGTTCGGAAAAGTATATAGTTTATATAGTTTCTGTTAAATCTTCATGGAGTTAGAAATGGTCAAACTTAGAGGATGCTAATGATGAATTCACGTGACTAACTTTAATTTATATCTAACCGAAAAATCATCTCACTAAACATTTTGGTTTTGTGTGACTCATTGAATGAACTGAAATCTATTCTAGCACCCCACCCCCTTTTTTTTCAAAAACCTAATTTTAAATACAAAAATATTATTAATAAGTTCATATTAAAAAATAGGAATTATGACCTACATCGATATTTACATAAATAGAATAGCCATCGTTTAAAACATGGGTATGTAAGTTTACAGTTCATTCCAATAAGTAGTTTCTGATATATAGGAAAATTTTGAGTTTTGACGATTTAAAGAAGTGTTTCTCAACCAAACTAATGATTGGAATAATTTGTAAACTTGCACACCTATGTTTTTGACTATTGTGATTTGTTTTATGTGGGGAAAATTCATAATTGTTTATATGAATTTATTAAGTTTCATAATTAAAAATATGTATTTGAATAGAAATATGTCTGAAATATGCTTTATCCATTCATTTTATCTCATTAAAAAAAAATAAATTTCAGTTGAATGTTGTTTTTTATTTTTGGGGTGGGGGTGGGTGGGGGAAGTTATAAATTAAACTTTGTCATATGGATTTAACATTAGCACCCTCAAGCTTAGAATCTTCAAACTCTACGACGATTTCATTAAAAGTACATAAACTATATCTTTTTCCAGGCTGCCTTGATTTAAAAGGAACCCTAATATGCTATTAAAAGTGGGTGTTACAATTTTAAAGACTAAATTTAGTTCTATTTTTAATATGTAGAAAACGGAATAATCCACATATGATTATTAAGAACTTCATACGAATTAACCTCTTCAGTTCCGAAGCTAAAATAATAATACAAATGCTTATTCATTGGTTTTTTCCAAACAAAATGACATCGTAAATGACAGAAAAAATATCTTTTCTGAAATTCATCCTTTAGGGGCTTAATAATTTAGGTTCAAAAATATGTGTCTAAAACTACCAACCCCATTAAAACACCAATTTAATAACCATTAACTTAAATATACTTATGAACATTTCTCACTTTCTTGTTCATACTGTCTTTTGGGCATTTTTAGGCATTTTGTAAACTCAGATGAAAATAACATTTATTTTATGTGGGAATCAGCTTAGATAATGCCATTTATTCGTTTACTTTGAACGCAAAAAACATTCAGCTATTAAGAAGTGAAGTGAAAATGTAAAAAAATCGGACATTTTAGTTTTTATAAGGGACAGAACAGAAGTCCCCGTATGGGGACCCAGGGACCGAAGAGGTTAAAGCTGTGCTTTTCCTTTATTTTTGCAAAATCTTTAATTAAAGCTCGAGTTATAGCCATCGTTCAGATTTTTTTTTCGTGTGTCGTGGCGGAGGGGGGCGGGGGCTCATCGGTAATATATTATTTTGTTGTCGTAAATTTTACGTAGTAATATTACCTTTATCGATATGATCCAGATCAACAAACAATAAAAGATCTAGATCAAGAACTCAATTACTTGCTTGCAAAACAGCTATTTTCATTCGATATCATGCAATGGCTGGAAATTCACCCGGAAATTAAAATTGACCATGAGTGAAATGACAGGTTGGATCTCAGAGAATAAAAAAGGCCATAATTGGATTGCCTGGAATAAAATTGGAAGCATTCGTTCGCTGCTTCCATTTTCTTTTCTTTTCTTCCCCCACGTTGCTCTTTCAATTTTCGTTATTTTTCTGGCAGCGCAATAAATATCAAACGTATTTTTAGATAAGTATGTTTATTACAGTTCTTTTTTTTTTTTTTTTTTTTTTTTTTTATTGTAAAAAAGAAGTCTTCAGGGGGAAGAGGCGACATTACAAACTTTGGGCTTTCATGTAAGGATGCATATACAATTCTCCTAAACAAAGATCAACCACACAGTACATATACAATTCATCCACTATATAACGACCCTCCATTATAGTGGATTTCGCATTACATCTACCGATTAAAATAGTCCGATTATATGTAACATTCATTCACGTCGCATTCTCTTGACATTTAACTAGTAAAACCCGAGGCTTTACTCGCGTAATTGTTGAAAGATGCTAAGTGGTATTTGGACCCACCAGTGGCTGAGAGGTTCTGCTCTCGAAGCTGGTAGACGAGAGGTGCTGGGTTCGAACCCAATCGCGCCCGTCGGCCTAATCGTTCGGAGTTTTCGTGGTTTTCTTCGAACCGTTGATTTCCATGCGTTAATACGGATTAGGTTCCCTTAGAAAGACCTCCACGGAAGGCACCCCCCCCCCCCCCCAGGGCCCATATCCCTCGTGTAGATAATTGGCCGTCAGCAATCAACCCAACCCTAAGTGGTATTTGTGTGCCTTTTTATTTATCCATCATACGTATTATATGGTAAGTCTTGTAATCGTTTTAAAAATCGAAAAAAAAAAATTAAGGATTTACACGTTTCAGACACTGGAGATTCCGATAAACATATTTTTAGAAAAAAAAAATTGCCGTCCGTCTGTGTGTGTGTTTGTAAACGCTCTATCTCCCGAACAAATTGAGATAAAGATTTGAAATTTTGTGTGTTCCTAGTATGTAATAATGGGAAGAATCCTATTAAATATCAGAAACCTCGATTATCCGGAACTATTTTTTTCGGACTCTCGACATTTTCGTTCTGATAAAAGGTACATAAAAATTTTCGAAATTGTTTATTTTAAGGATTGAATATAAAAGATAATAAAAAAACATAAATTTTGCATAAAGAATGAAATCGATCGGATAAATAGTTGCCAAGATATTTGTAATGCTATTTTCCACACTCTTCTATTTTTCATGACCCTCTGTATTTCATTCAAACTTCAATTCAAAGATATATTTTAATTGGAAATGAGACGCTTCATCTAGCGCAGTAAACTGTTGGTTAATATGATTATCATTTTTGGAGTTATAATGATGTTTCTTTTACGCAATTCGGTACTACTCGATTAACTCGTCGATCAAAAAACCATCGCCAAACACGTTACACGTGTTTCTTACGTCATCAAGTTATTTTTAATTCGACGTTTTATTTGTATTTTTATTAATATTTTACTAATTTATTTGTTCTTTTGTTATTTAAAATAAAAATTATGTCAATTAGTATAATTTTGCGAGTAGTTTAGCGATTTATATAATTTGTCGAAATAGGTCGACGGGATAATGAAGTAGTACACACGATTCAGTAATAGAGCATTACTATGTATTCATAATATTTAAATATGCGTTTAAATTGTATTTTGGAATTGCGATGCATTTTATAAATAGTTTACACATGTTTTGTTTTCATATTTTATACAGGGTGTTTATAAAGTCCCGGACCCATTTTGATGTTTAATAACTCATAAAATAATAAAGATGGATTAAAATTAATATCATAAATGGTTAGATAGACTCAAAAAGTTTCATGACCCTTGTCAATGAATTTTCACGTGTGCCCCCTTCGTCGCATGGAGAATATCAAGTCGATAGTCAATTTCACGCCAGATAGCGGCAAGCATGTCGGCATCCACAGAGGCTATTGCGGTTGTAATTCTGGCATTTAAGTCATCAATTAGACATGTTGGAAAACTTCGTATTTCCACAACTAGAAGAGCTTCAGCCACATGTCATTTTGCAACAAGATGGTAAGTAAGTAAGTAAGCACCCACCCTGGGAACCCGCTTTTGGCTTATGGTTAGGTGTAACCCCCAAGGGAAAAGTTTTACTACCTGCATAACTCCTTCAATTTTTTTTTTTTTTTTTTTTTTTTTTTTTTTTTTTTTTTTTTTTTTTTTTTTTACTGTTTAGGAGAAATAACAATGTTAGATATATGACAATTATTGACAGTGTGTGCGATCAATATTTACAGATGAGAGATTAAATGGAACTGGTGATTTTGAAAAGAATAATTAAAGCATATGTGATTACGGCATATAACACAATAAAACACAATGCAGAAATATACAGTCCTCCCCACTCGAGTACCATGGTAACAGATAAACAAAGTTAAAAATTAATCCAAGTAAAGTAAATAAAGTAATAATAAATCTTAATAAGAGATAGAGAAATTTAACGACTAGAGTGGGGAGGGCCGTGATAAATAAACATTTCAAAAGTTTACCATGATAGATCTTACTAACCAGGTACACTAGATCCACAATGCACTTCAATTATGCATTTCGATGGTAGAACTCTATATCAAGATGGTGCACCACCTCATTGTGGTACCATCGTTCGTACTTCTTTGAATGACCATTTTCCAGGAAGATGGATTGGGCGAGGAAGTCCAATTCCTTGGCCACCCAGATCACCTGATATAAATAACGTCGCTGCACTTTTTCCTTTGGGGATTTGTAAAGGACAATGTTTACAGGAGGAGAGTGTCGAACATTGATCACTTAAAAGCCAGAATTACAACCGCAATAGCCTCTGTGGATGCCGACATGCTTGCCGCTACCTGGAGTGAAATTGACTATCGGCTTGATATTCTCCGTGCGACGAAGGGAGCACACGTGGAAGTTCATTGACAAGGGTCATGAAACTTTTTGAGTCTATTTAACCATTTATGTTATTAATTTTAATCTATCTTTATTATTTTATGAGTTATTAAACATATGATGGGTAAGTATTACGGTGGCCCACAACGACTAGTTTTTGTAAGAAAACTTTTTAAAAAAAATCTTAATTGTTGAAACACATTAAATACTTTGTTGAAATCATTGTTAATTTTTGAAATTTTTAGTAACATACGTTACTGTTCAAACAATGATCGATTTCAATTTATTGTTGAAATACATTGTTGAATTTATTGCTAAAACATTTTGTTATTTTTATTTTTAAGTAACATTGTTGGATGCGCTATTGTTCCAACAATGATAGATTTCAATTAAATTTCATTATTTTTAAAACCTTCTTGCTTGAAGTTTGCTAAGAGCTAACGTCAAACAATTTTCGTTTTAAAACGTTTGATAATTGCTAAGGATTGTTACTTTTGATGTATGACATTGATAAAAATGAGTTTTAAAAGTTTTTTCAAGAAATTTGTGTAAGTATAGTATTTTTTTAACAAAGGAAATTTTTGCTGATTTCAGTTTTTTTTAATACACTTCACACTTGAAAGAAATTAATGTTAAGTTTCGAGATAAAATTATCTTCCATTTACTTTGGTTTGAAAGCATATCTTAAATCTAAAAGGTTAAAAATGGGAAATGGTTTCTGATTTTCAACCGAATTAAAGGATTTTAAATGCGAATTTTGAATTATTTTAAGTTCTTATATTTTGGAATTAAAAAAGTTAAAATAATAAAAGAAAAATTATATAAGCTATGAAGTTAAAAACTTCACGTGTAATATTTCTGATAAGCAAGTAAATATATGAAATATTGTAAAAATCCGCAGATGAGCTCGACAAGTTTGGTCCATAAAAAGCGAAAGTATTATTTAAGATACATTACAGTGGGAATACATACAGCTACAAACTTACATACAGCGCCATTCTGTGCCAATTTGGCCAGTTAGCAAAAAATATCCTAAATTTTGCATTTGATGATTTGTTTTTAGCGGTAATTTGGCAATTGTGTTTGGTTGCAGGCGCTCGTGTAAAAATATCTGTGCATAAACTATAAATGCAAGCATTACTGTACGTAACTAGACACCACATAGGTTACATTTCTTCCTTCTCTCTTTTTTAACACTTTCCAACAAAGTTGAAAAGTGTTTATGCATTCGGTTTGTCTGGCCTTTGTCCACTCTCTAACTACCGTAAATATGCTCGGATTTTCATGAAATTTATTAACCTCATTTAGGGTCGCCAAGGAATGTTTTGTATTGTATATGAAGTATGTGGGATTAATAGTTTATCAACAGGGGCACTCAAAAGCATTCCGTTACATTATAGTCAATGGGGGAAAATCGTTTGCAGTGTATTTTAATGGCATTACGCTATTTCAAATGTATTAAAATTATGATATAAATAACTGAATTTCACTACAAGATGATTAAAATACAATAGGACAATACAATATATACAGGGCTCATCAAAGAATTCGGATAATTTCCCGATTGTAGATGGGAACAGCAGAAATTGGGTTTTCAAATTTGTTATGCGTTTCCATAGGGTTGAATAAGACATAATATTTTAACTTATTAAACGGTGCAGTTTTTATCACTGTTCTGAATGCGTTGGAGTTTCATAATCTATGCTTGGCGCATGATTTTTTCTTTCTTATTTTATATCATGACGTAATTGTCTAATAACACAATTTCATGTCACCAAGATTCATCACGGACATGTTTTTGCTTTATAAAATAGGTTTATATCTGTAACAAAGAAAATAAGGAAATTTTACTTTGCTCAAATATTTGAATACGTTTTAATCATTTAATATATATATTAAATCGTTGTTAAATTTGCTTCTTACCTTTCATTTATAAATACATTTTCATCATCAAGTATACAGTATTTTTGTAACAATAAAGAGTTAGTTAAGAGTTAGTCAGTTAAGTTTTGATCTGGTGAAAAATTTTGCTTGAAGTTCACTAAGAGTTTAAAAAATGTTTTCTGCTTTATAAACGTTTCGTATTTTAATATATTTTAACTTTTTGATACCTAAGACATTTAAAAAATGAATTTTGAAAATTTCTCGCAGAAATTTATGGAATTACAGAATTTTGTTGCTGTTGTTGTTGCTTATTTGCTTTTTTAAAAGAAAAAAGAAAAACATGTTTGCTTATTTCAATGCATTAAAAAAATACACCTAAGACTTAAAGGTGATAATTATATTTCATTTTATACTATGAGGGGCTCACAATCATAGTAGACCAAGTCCATTTTGGGAGTATAATGAGATAGTCCAATTAGAAGGTGCATAAAATCTATTTTATACCCCCTCTCCCCCCAGCAGTAAACCAAGACTGTAAACAGATGAAATATATGAGAAAGTATGTGAAAACAGATTTGATTCACTGTGGGAGTGGATAAAACATATTTTATGCACCTTCTAAGTGGACTATCTCATTTTTTTTTTTCAAAATAACTTGGTCTACTATGGTTGTGAGCCCCTCATATATCCTACTCTTGTTTGATTATAACATTTACAGTCGGACCTCTATTTTACGAATTTCTCTGTTTTGCGAACTTTTACTTGGAACCAAGAACATTTTGCAAATTTCTTCGTAAAATAACCTCCAAATAGCGAAGTGCATTCTCCATTTAAAGAACTTTTCCTTGGGATCTAAATTTTTTTTCTTCCTATTTCTTAAAACATTACTGGACATTTCGAACTTATTCTTTCTTTTAACACATTCTATGATGATCAATGACCATGAACATGTCTTACCAGGCACCTAAGTCACCGGGAACAGTAAAATCGCTGTGATTCTTTGCTTTCCATCCAAGAAGTGCAAACTTTCAATATCCCCTTTTAGCCCTCAATAGAGCTTCCCCGTGTCCTTAAACTATAGTTTCCCATTTTTTAGATTGTTGATCATGATCAATCGTATTGGTAATTTCAGTTCTTGTAGCTCAAAACTGTCAAGCGGAAGTGCTTGAGCATCAAAGAAAAAATTTTTTTTTTTGATGAGGTGGATAAAGGCGTGAAGAAAAATAATACTGCTTTAAAATATGGTATTCCTCCGAACAGTTTATCAAAGAATCTTTCAAAAATCGTAATTTTAAAGTAAAATAATTTTTTTTTAACTGAAAATACAATGAATTTCCAGACAATGTTTTGTTTCATTCTTATTTCCCTTGCAGATTTCTTTTTGGTGGATAAAATAAATAAAACAAATAGATATAATTTGTAAAAAAAAGTGTGAGTAATTACTTTTTTTAATTATATTCAGTATTTATGGACTTAAAATATGTTTTATGTAGTTTAAAGTATTTTAAAAGGTGACTCTCTATTTGACGAATTTTCCATATAACGAATTTTTTATCGGGATTTAGCTACTTCGTTAAATAGAGATCCGACTGTATATAAAGGAATTAATACACAGTAAAACGAATGCGCAGACAAACGTTTAATTCAAATAAATTTTCTCTTTAGATCTATATATTGGGTGATTGCAAAAGTTAGTGCCCGATTTCCGATTCATCGGCTTTTGAAGTGTATTCAAGTTGTTGTAAATGGCGACATGCAGTCTAATTGTCAACATTTAATCTCTCAGCAATCTCTTCCGTAGTAATCCGTGGATTACTATTCACTCAATCACGGATTAAGTCGCTGTCCATACCAGAAGGTCACCCAGAGCGAATTTAATCGTTCAGATTGGAAAGTACCATTTCGAAATCGACAAAACCGCTTTTTAACTGTCCTAAGAGCTGGAGCATGATCTAAATAAACGTCTAGAATACTTTTTGTAGCACTTTCAAAACTATTACTCCTATTTTAAACTCATATAACATAACATGACAAAAATGTAACTTTTCATTTTCCATTTTGAATGTTAAACTTGCACACAAATTACTTTGAAAATATTTTTTTTTGACGTTATGTTCACTCACGACACATATAGTTAACTGTCAGTTAATAACATGGTTATAAAAAATAATAATAATATCAGCACAGTCAAAGTCAAAATTGCAAGTTTCTGCCATCTATGAAGTAGACGAACTTTTGCAGTCACCCAATATATAATCTTTAATTTGAAAATTTACTAAGATTACTTTATTTGAGAAAATTTAATTTTTATTCTGCAATTGATTGTAGATTTATTGTTTGAAAATTTGAAAAATATTTTATTGCTTGAAAGCTATTAAAATAACAGAAATTCAAGTGAACAATTCCCCGAAAAATACCTTTTTTAATTGCGAACTTTACATATATTTCATATGCATTGAATTCTAAAATTCTTCAAGAATGTTTAGGAAAAATTGAAAGTTTTCCTTTTTCTAAATAAATAATATATTTCTTTTCTTTTCAGGCCTCGTCCTCACATTGATGACGACGAAGACATTAAGAAAGCTGAAAAGCGTTTGAAAATTTTCAGCAATGAATTAGCCATCGATACGTAAGTTGCCTGTAGAATATTTTGTTAATTTCTCTGTTAAGTTTTATATGTTCAAATCTTTAAATCTGTTCAAATACAGGATGTCCAAAAAAGTTTTTAAAAAACTTTAACTTTTTACCTGTTGGAAAAATAGAGTTGCAAAAAGTGAAAAAAAAACAGCTTTATTCCCGGGAATGGGAATAAACAGGGTATTTTTGGCAAGGAAATTAAAAATTTCCCGGGAGTTTTCAGAAAGTTTTAAAGACGCCCACAGAACAGTTTGAAAATTTTGTTTTTGAAAATTTCGAAATTTAAAACTGTGCAGGAGCAAAAATGGTCTAAAATTACGATTAATGTTATATAGTTGATATATAAGTTTGGATAAATAGAAGCTTGGAATTTGGCATGGTGGTTACTTTTAAAGTGTTTACTTTTAAAGCTCGCTAAGAACGTTTTCTGAAAAAAAAAAAAATGACATTTCAAATGAAAAATAAAATAAGCGGAAAATCTTTAAAATACGTTCTAAATTATATAGGGGAGGTGGGGATGAATGGGACATTTTCACAAAATATTTTTTTATATTTTTTTATTTAAGTTACTATCAATATTATATATCACATTTCATACATTAGGTTTTTGCCAACATATATGAACAATATTTATTCTAGATTATGATTTATTCATAAAAATATTATGAAATCAAAAAAACGTTCCCTATCCCAATCATCCCCACAGCAGGGATGAATTTGACACTAATAGGGATGGATGGGACACAATGATTTTCCTCCCTGTATTCAATTTTATCAAATTAAAATTTATAATTATAACCTTATATGAAAATTATATTTGTAATATATGATTTTACAGCACGAATCGATATATATATTTTTTCAATAACTTCTTTCATTGCAGTTTTAACTTTTAATGCGGACTTCGGCTATCAACCTGTTCCTTTTTTCCACTTATGAGGCATTTTAGATTTGAAATGAAAGTGCAAAATGTCTTTTAAATATAGCATAGCTAATAATTTTCAATCATAACTTATTAATTAATATTAATTAAATGTATCGTAGAAACATGCAGAACGGAAATTATTGTGTCGATCGGAAAGTCATGTCGTGTTGGGAAAATCAATTCGTACCGGAAAATTCTGCCCGATAATTATTAGACATTAGATATCGGAATCAATGTCTAATAATTGAATGATTGAATTTTTCGGTACGAATTGATTTTCCCAACACGACCCGACTTTCCGTTTGACCCAATATGTTACGGATGGGGATTTATTTGTGCAACATTTCAAAATTCAATATAATTTCACCCATTTGATCAATACACATATACTATTTTTATCAATTTTATCTATTTTGATTAAGTTTTATTACCAATTTTTTGATAATCCATTAATAATTATTACAATACAATAAGTAACACTAAGAAATTTTAAACAATAACAACTCATATAATGCTATTTACTACTATTAATTGACGTAAATTATTGATTTATCATCCTATATAATACTATTTAATTAATAAATAAAATTTTCAACATCTCTAGGGAGGAGTGAGAATGTCCCATTCATCCCCATTTGAAATGTCCCAATCATCCCCATGATGCATAATATCCCTTCTCAGCCATTTTACCTCAAAAATTATTTTGTCACAATGTTTACTATTCATTTATTTTAATTATTGATATTGGACCTTAAAATAAATAACTACAACATAGCTTAATTTTTTATATTGTATAAGATATTTCACATCTTCAAATGTAAAAAAAACTTACTTTTAAGCAGAGATTTCAGAAAATGCAACTTTGAAGGAAAATGAAAACAGCAATGTGGTCCTACTTTTAGTTCTGAAGCACACTGTGGTAGAGGTATATGGGGTTAGGAAGCAATTTAAAATAAATGTTTATTGCCTGAAATATTGAGAATGTCCCATCCATCCCTTGTCCCATAAATCCCCAAGCTCCCCTATATATATATATATTTTTTTTTTCCTTGAGCTAATTTTACATTTTCTCATTAATTTAAGTCTCATGTTCACCTAATACAGTATCACAACGAAGTTTACTCAAAATGTGGCTTAATCAGTAATTTTTAAATTATCTGTTGCAGTATTATTTTCTGTAATAAAAATCGGTACACAAATATGACTTCCTCATTTCGACAATTATGAGTGCAAATCCGCGAGTTTCGCTAATACATTATAAACTGCATGAAAAATGCTGTTTTGTTTTATGTTTTGCATTCATAAGTTTTTTATTGCGTAACAATATTTCAATATTAAATCTACTGAGTTATTTCTCATTATTTCTGAGTCAAGAGATAATTTTTAATGTATTTAGATATTCTTGAATTTTTTATGTTTCTTTATAACACACAAATTGCTTTTCAGATTCATGTTCGATAGTGCTTCTTATGATAATGAAGTTGAAGCGGCCTTGCTGCGAATGAAAACATCGCCTGTAGTTTGCCGTCGTGCAATAAAATGGTTTCAAACTGAACTGAAAGCCAAACGACAAAGGACATGGGAAAAGCTCATGACAGACAAAAACATCGATTTGTCAAGCGCCATACCTTTCCTGATTAAAGTCGACGAAACCGACGACACTACCTGGCAGACTCTTGAAAATAGAGCCAAGGATTATGTAGATGAGTGGATAAGAAGAGTTAACTTCACTATCCTAGAAATGTTCATTTTCAGACATAAAGCGTAAGCATTCCTTATTTTTATCGATTTTTAATAATAATTTTTTAAATTGTTATAAAAAATTATAACAATATACTATTCAGAAACTCATCATAAAACATTCGAACTTGTTTTTGTTAGTTTGCTAATTCGGGATTTTCATTAACTAAAAGATATTTCTCTTACACGATTTTCATAATTTTTATTAAAGTGTTTTAAGCATAGGACAATTTTATTTATATTCCCTTTGTGAAAGCAAGAATGTTTCTGAGAGCAAGTTAAGGATAAGATGGAAACAGTTTGAAACAGTTGCCGGGGATAAAAAAATCCCTATTTACTTTCACCTTTACGAGGGTCCAAATTTTTATAAAATATGCCTCTGCACAATCTTTAGTGCAATGTAGTTGAAATACTGCGTACCACGAAATAAAGGGCTATATAGTTGTAATTCGTTAAAAGTATAAATTCTGGTTTTATTATCTTTGTTCTATCCCTGCGTAATTCTAAAATTTAAAGTATTTAAATAGAACTAGCAAAGAAGACGAGATTTTAAAAGCAGCATTGAAAACAAAAATTGTGGCTTCAACATCATCTTCTTTTTTTTCCTTAAATAAAACAACTTTTAAGATTTCGTACTTAAAAAGTAAAAATCCCTGCCGGCCCGGGCTACAGGCGAAGGTAGATTTCGAAGTAAAGTATACTAATTCAACAAAAACTAAATCATGATTAGAGATAAACCCACTTTAACAATTTTATCTGGACGCTTTTGACGAGTTTTTATTTTATTTTTATATAATAGCTGGTTTTATCAGAATCATGTTAAGGCGGTATTCAAAAAATACTTTTCCATGGTCAACAACTCGAAATTTTCTGGCACATTTTCAGATTCATTTTTAATAGAAAAAATATGAAACTTGCTGACGGGATTTTTGAAGCGATTTATAAGCGACCTGTGCTTTTATTTTTCGTTCAATTAATTAAAACTTGATTTATAAACAATTATTTTCTCAGTGGGCTAATATTTTTCGTGTCCAACACAATCGCTTCAGGAAATTCTGTTCAAAATGCCCACTTCGACTTCATTTTTTGAATTATACTCTGCCTCTATCAAAAAATCGATCATTACGGTACATTATATAGTTTCTGAATAAGGGAATCTACATATTTGATGCGTTTGAGAGCAAAAATGAATTAAAAAATGAGTAAGAAAATAAGCAGTTTGGATTTGAATACACCCTTAATAAGATGATTTTTTTCCTCAACCGCTATGTACACTGACGGAAAAAAAAATCCCAACACCAAGAAAGACTTGTGTTAGATAAACGAAATTTGGTAGGCGTGTTTATGCATCTGAAAGATGACATCGATTGAAATTTCGGGCTTCGCGCATAAGTGTGGCACTAGTAGCGCCACTCAGAACTTGCAGATCAGGTTTACTTTAAATGCGTTCTGTAAAGTTCGTGGACGTTATTTAGCTTCGAAATGTGACGTATGCAGTTGATATTAGCCAAGAATGCCTTTAACAAGACGAAGAAGCCACTGTCAACAGCTCACCGAGTTAGAACGAGGTTGCATATTCGGGCTAAAAGAAGGTGGATTTTCTTTCCGAGATATTGCAGAAAGACTTGGCTGCAATGTATCCACTGTGCATGATTGTTGGAAGCAGTGGTCAAGGGATGGTACTACCTCAAGAAGACCGGGGTCCAGGCGGCCACGTGGCACTCCTGAGAGGGATGATCGCCGTACGACTGTGGCGCATCGTACTGCGTCTGCGGCAGAAATTCGAGCTGCAGTTCGTATCACAGTGACACAACGAACTGTTAGAAATCGGCTACTTCCAGGACAACTCCGATCCAGGCGCCCTGCAACGCGCATTCTACTGACTCCCAGCCATTGCCGTTTGCGAAGCCATTCGTGTCAAGCCAGAGCTCACTGGTGGGCGGAGTGGAGATCTGTTGTGATTCTTTTTCATCAGAAAACACAACAGGTATCCACTCTGTCCTCCAATGAGCTCTGGCTTGACACCAATGGCGTCGCAAACTGCAATGGCTTAGAGTCAGCAGAATGTACGCTGCAGGGCGCCTGGCTCGGAGCTGTCATTGAAGTAACCGATTTCTAATAGTTCATTGTGTCCCTGTGGTACCAACTTCAGCTCAAATTTCTGCCGCAGACGCAGTACGATGCGCCACAGTCGTATGCCGAATACAGCAATCTTCCCTCTCAAAAGTGCCACGTGGCCGCCTGGAACCCGGCCTTCTTGAGGCAGTAACATACCTTGACCACTGCTTCCAACAATCATGCACAGTGGATACATTCCAACCAAGTCTTTCTGCAATATGGCGGAAAGAAAATCCACCTTCTCGTAGCCCGAATATGCGACCTCGTTCCAACTCGGTGAGCTGTTGACAGTGGCTTCTTCGTCTTGTTAAAGACATTCTTGGCTAACATCAACTCAATACGTCACATTTCGAAGCTAAATAACGCCCACGAACTTTACAGCACGCATTTAAAGTAAACCTGATCTGCAAGTTCTGAGTGGCGCTACTATAGCGCCACACTTATGCGCGAAGTTCGAAATTTCAATCGATGTTATGTTTCAGACGTACTACCAAATTTCGTTTATTTAACACAAGTCTTTCTTGGTGTTGGGATTTTTTTTCCGTCAGTGTATTTTTAATTTGTTTTTGCTGTAAGAATTGGTCCTATCAAAAACTTGTCTATATAAATGTTGTAGACAATATTAAGAAGATATATGATAAATTCATGGGGATTTTATATCTTGTGAATTGACGGAGTTATGGATTTTCTTCTTCTTCAATCCCCCCTTTTTGTTTTGAATTTTAATTTTTTTGCGGTACGAATTGGTCTTATCAAAAACTTGTGAATATAAAAGTTGTTGATAATATTAAGGAGATTTATAATAAAATTAATTTGATTTGATATCTTGAGAATTGACGAAGTTATGAATTTTTTTCTCCCAAAAACTCAATTTTTTGCGCCCCTTGAGCCCATTTTTAATTTTATCAAAAATCTGTGATACATAAATATTTGGCCCTATTTTTAGGAGTAATAAAAACATTAAACTGATTTGATATGTACAAAAATGAAGAAGTTATGTGGGGTTTTTCGGTTTTCACAAAACCTCTCCCTATTTCCATCCCCTTGGTCCGATTTTGCCCATTAACGAACTTGACCGAGATTTTATGCCCCTTGATTTTATATATCAGTTTGGAAGAGATTTGTGCAGAATTGCGAAAGTTATCGTGTCCAGAAGAAAGTGATATATACAGATAGATATATATATAACGTTTGTTACTGGAGGGGTTTTGGGTTCTAGGGGTCATGAATCATGAACATGATCGGTGTAGACCTGCAAAAAGTTTTCAGAAATTCCAACATAGGGGAGAATGTAATAGGTAGTATTTCATACGAAATCTACTTAAAAACGGAACCATTATAAGATCACTGGTGTGTCTGTCTCTCCATCTACCACAGCCGTTTTCTTGTAAACTATGGAACGTGGAAAGTTAAAATTTAGCAGAAGTGATAAAGGCAATTGACCCCATATATATAGTTTATTAACCATTCACAAATATGTTTAGGAAAAATGTTGAGGGGCTAATTAAGTTACTAGAAAATAAAAATCTTTTTTTTTCTTTTCTTTTTTTCTTTTCTTTTTTTTTTTTTTTTTTTTTTTTTTCTTTTACTATTTGGAAAAATGGTTATTGTTCTCGTCAGGATGGAAAATGAAAAGCATATCTGAAGGTTTTCATTGGTTTTATCCGCAATTTATTCGTTTTCTGATTGGTCTATACAGTAATCTGTATTTCCCTTTAATTTCAACAACGATGGATACTTTCTGTTGCCACTATGACAAAAAGTAATAAAAACTACAAAAAAAATTAATAACTCAGAAACAAATTGAGATACAGCTTTCAAACAAATTGCACTTAAAAGTACATTTTTTTTTTCTATCCAACGGTGTAAAAAGTAATATTGTCGGATATTTAGAAGTTTAATAATGGAATTTCATTTAAAATTGGCCGTCAGATTTCTTGGAAATCTGATGATGGAAAAGCCTTTTCCCGAACAGCCAATGAAATGCTTGGATATTTACGTAAGTTTCAGGTGGATAATACTTAAGTTTCATGAAATCTGACGGGTCGCAGGCGATATATTTGGCTTGCAATTTTTACGTGTAATAACACTATTAATGTTTAATTCATGGCGTACGTAATGTATGATCAACTCCGTGCGACTTTTTATGTCTTAAATTTTAGTCTTAAAAAAAATCGTTTCCAAATGGTCGTTGTAATTTGATAAATTGCTTTTTTTTTTTTTTTTTTTTTTTTTTTTTTTTTTTTTAATAATATGTGGGGTATTGTGTGGAAGCTCTCGTAACGCCGAACTGAAAAGTACATTTGTTTTAATTTTAGATATTTTCAGAAGTATCGCCGAAAATGTAATGCAAAAATGCCCTCCTGTGCTTCCGAATCTACTGAAACTAAAATTATGAAAGAATTAGGGATAGTAAAAGTTAATTTAAACTTTTCAGGGAAACTATAGCGATTACTCTAAGATCACATAGACCTTGAGAAAATCGCATTTTTCCGTTACACACAAATATCACTTTGAGAGTGCTCGAGGTGCCTATCGTCGCGGAAGTATAAAAGGATGTTTCATAATGATAAAAAAAATTATCGGTAATTAACCGAGGTATTAACCCTTAAAGATACGAACGGTTTGGACATAAAGACACGGGCAGTGTACTCCATGCGCCATCGGCTTTTAAAGCCTAGATAGCTGTAGTGGTATACCAATTTATACTTTTCTAGAACACATAGTCTCTCTCGATTCGCCACATGTATCTTTAAATGTTAATTAAGACCCTATCCCTATCTGGAAAAACGCGGCACGGACTAAGCCGGTGTTACAACTTTGCGACCTCCTTTCGAAGAGCGCTGAGCCCAATGCCAAGTTTAAACTTTGAACAAGAGCTACACTGTGAAAAGAAAGGATTATTACTACGCTGAATTCAGTTTTATGAAATGCCAAATGAAGTTTAAATAGGCACTACTTTTATTGTGACTACCGAATTAAGTTTATCACAAATGAATTACGATAAGATTAAAAAAGAGTTGTACAGAATAGCAATATTTGATACTATTTAGGTTTCATATCTCTTTGAACTTTTATGGCATACCCATTCATACTTTTCAAGTATCTACAGCTATGTCCAACCCTACGTTGTATAGTTTTTTACAAAGTCTTATTATTCTTTTAGCAACACTTTTTTGTAATATTAAAGTTACTCTATTGCACGGAACCCTCTGTGCGCAAGTAATACTCACTTGACTGATTATTTTATAAATGTTTTTAAAAGAGATATTAATATTATTTTATTTTTATTTATTGCGTCTTAATATAAAAGACTGATAATACATAAATTTGTGCTTGAATATAAATCATGTAGAAAATTATTCAAATAACGATGTTCTTATAAAAGAGAGCCTATTCAGAAAACATTATACAGTAGAGCGTCGATTATCGGAACTGCAATTAACCGAACTTCCAATTATCCGAACAACCTTTTTTTCCCAAATTTTTTTTTAACCAAACTTCCAATTATCCGAACAGCCTATTTCTCCCAAAACAATTTTTAAAGAACTCCCAATTATCCATTGGCTTGGAATAAAATTTTAAACAAAGAAAAAACTGATAGTTGATCAGAAAATGAGGAATGCAAAACAATAAAGGAGATGGGAAGTATCCTAAGCTATGAAAAAAATGAAATTAACGAGTGGTTGAATAGTGAAGTATATGACGCTGGATATCAGATTTTAAACGATGATGAGCTTGTGTATGAGATTCATGATTAAAAATAAATTGAAGAAAATGAAAACGAATGCTCTGAAAATAACCCAGGTTTATTACATAACGAAGCCTTTGAATATTTAGAAACAACTATGAAATGGGTCGAACGGCAGAAGAACGTTGATCCTATTTAACTAACGTATTTAATTAGAATTAGAGGTATGGCACTTTTGAAAAGAATATCTTCGTTGAAGCAAGCAACAATCAAAAGCTTTTTTGCTTAAATTATAATCTATGAGAGTTCAGAAAATGATAAAAAGACAAAAAAAATAAAATAATGATAAAAATGTAAAACAATTTTTAAACATGCCAGCACTAACTGGTGCTGCCAGTCCTAAGCTTAGATAACGTGTGAAGGTTATAGTCAGAAACATCCCTTAAATTGTCTGTCCATTTATCCGAACTTTTGCTTATCCGAACTAGGGTCGGTCCCGACTTGTTCAGAAAATCGGCGCTCTACTGTATATGTGGTTGGCAGAAATTATTATCGTTGGCCTCATTAAGGGTTATCGCAAGGACCAATCGGGACAACTACACTTGCCTATGACTATAGTTTTTAGGGGGATGTCAAAGAGCTACAAATGCTTTCATGAATGGTCTCTCATGCAATGAAAGTACTCTCATTAAATAAAACTGGAACAAAAATCGAAAAAGTACAAAATAGCACAGTTAAACATCAGCCTGAGCTATCCTAGACTCTCAAAAATAAATATGTATCTTTGAAAAATCGTGATTGAAATTGATAGGAAAAAAATTCTACAAAATACGGAAATAGCACTGGCGTCACAACTTCTGTAATTTAACGAAATTTTATTTTACAATGTATATATTTAGATTATATGTACAGGTTTTGTGCATAAATTGTGCATAAGATTTTAGGACTTCAGAACAACTTTAACAGACAAATAGCATGTAGTAAATATAATTTCAGACGATCCCATTTCCTGCAATTTAAGGTTACACTATTTTGTGGTCTTAAAACAAATCTTCTTGAAAGAGAACAAAAACGCCAACCACATGAATTTGTTCTTCCTACAAATTTTTTTGCGACCATAAAAATACTCAATTCAAAATTTACAAACCACACTATAAGGTTATGTCCTATGTACACAAAATCCATCGTTTTTGTACATTACACAAATATATGTGTACTCATGTGCAATGTACACGTTAAACTGTGAATTTCAGAGTTACCTGATGGCATTTACTCACTTAAACTGCTTAGTGTGTTATCATCAAAATACACAGAACAATGTGTATTTTGAAATTGACACACCAGGCGTGTATTTGGCAAGTATTTTCTCTTAAAACGATTCAAGATATTATTTTATTTCCTTTAAATGGATAATCAAATGAGTTTTCAATAAAGATTATTTCAATCTAAGTTAAAATGAAACAGAAAAATTTAGCATTAAATAAATATTATAGACACAATAAGCATATTTTGTTCTTATGATAATAATTTTGATCATTTGATAAGATTTTGATAAATAACATTACATTTGAACGACAAAGATATTCTTTAGTTTCATTTCAAAACTATAAATGCAAGCTTTTTATGAATATATTTAAAAAATTTTTTGTTCTCAGTCGATGTATTTTAATGGTTTTACATACTATTATATTTTACACCAAAATTCTATGGGAAAAATTTTAATTCACTGACTTTTTATACAAAAAGTAAATTCTTATAGCTAAAAAATTCGTTTTATAAAAATGACAAAGCACAAAAATTTCCTTTTTTAATGGGCATAATCTTTATATATTTTAGAAACTTTCTGTTCAGACTTATCTTCTCATTTTAAGTATCAAACTTCTGTCAGAAAAAAAAGAAAAGTACTCTAACATTTTAGCACAAAGTGACCTCTTTTATTTAAAAATGAATATCGTTTTATACAAGAAAAGTTTTTCCGAAATGCCGTTTAGCTCCGAAATTTTTTTCAATTTTTCATATAATCGATTTAGAAAATGCTATAACGCGAAAAGCGCTTTTCACTTTTGCATTACAACCAAATAAAGGTTTTCAATAACTTGTTAACACTTTCCAATAAAGTTGAAAAGTGTTTATGCATTCGGTTTGTCTGGACGTCTGGCCACGCTCTAACTCCCGTAAATATACTCGGATTTTCATGCAATTGATAAAGGTTATTTAGGGTCACCAAAGCATGTTTGGTATTATATATGTAGTATGTAGGTTTAATTGTTCATTTACAGGGACACTCAAAAGTATTCCATTACATTATGGTATATGGGGGAAAATCGTTTGCAGAGTATTTTAATGATATTACGCCATTTCAAATGTATTGAAACTGATATAAATCAGTGAATTTTACTACGATCACGTTAGAACAGGGCATTCATAGCATTTTTTATTCATTTACAGGGACTCGCAAAAGCAATCAGTTACACCACTGTCTTTGAATAATAATTGCTAGAGTGTACGGTTTAAAATTCGCTTTTAAATTTAATTAATTTTTTACATGTTACTCGTTATATATAATATTTATACCTTATATACAGAGCGGCACAAAAGTATTGACGTACCATTCTCCTTATTAAAGGAAATTTCTGAAGGGGAATTTTCAACTGAAGTATATGTATTTCTTAAATGAACTAAATTTTGGCATGAATGTAGTTAATAGATACAGATCTATATATCATATACAGGGCTGTTCAAAGAATTCGGATAATTTTCTGACTGTAGATGGGAACAGCTGAAATTTGTTTTTGAAATGTGTAATACGTTTAAATATGGTTGAATTAGACAGACATAATATTTTAATTTTTTAAACGGTACAGTTACAATATTCTGAATGTGTTGGAAAGTGTTTCATAATCTATGCTTGGCGCATGATTTTTTATTTCTTGTTTTTAATTATATCTTAATTTTTGTTAGGTTGTCTTTGTCTAAAAAGATCAAGAATGCGCTCTTCAGAAAGAAGAAATAACATCGTTTAGCATCAAGCCGCTCCTTTTTGATTGTGATTCTTTTTTCCTCATGTAGACTTGTAGATGCTTTAACATCATCGCATCGAAATCCCGAAACTTGTGACTTATTTTACCCGAATGTGACTTTTGTTTTTACCTGATATGTGACTTTGCTTAATTGTCATTTTGACATCTCTTGTGTATGCTCCTTCCTTTACCTTCGACTGCTCCTTTTTGTGCCATCGCCTTCCTCACCAGCCACTTTTTTCCATCATCTCCATGTTCTGCTTCTCCACAATTTTGAATAAAATATTTACCACCGTGAATGGGTCTGTTTTCATTACATTGTTTCATTTAAAAAGTTACCTATTTTGTGTTTTGAATTGTTTTCATTTAATATTTAGGGAAATTTACAATATTCTTGTACCGAAAAATCACACTTTAGCACTAAATTAATGTAATACATGTTATACAATTAATCCTCTCCAAGGTGTATCGCTTTTAGATGCGTCCTAATTATATAAATACGTAGCACCTATAGTCGTCATCTTGTCCGTCCTTCTGTCCGCATATAACAGTGTAAAAACTACCCAAACGAATGTTTTGAAATTTAATAAACATAATCGTTGTAGAGTTTTGCCCTGTCATTTCAAGTTTTATGAAAACGGAATCAAAATTTAAAAAGATATTAATAAAAGTTGTCTTCAATCTATTAAATCCTGTCATACATAATTAATTCATTGATATCCCATGTCGTGTAATGAATCTAGGTTGCCATGGAGATGGCGTCCTATTTAAGATGGAATCCTATTATTTTCGTATTACTGAATTTAAAATACATAATCTTAATAAATTTTGTGTTCATGCATTTTTGCACAAGAGTGCAACAGCTATTGCGCCAAGATCTGAATTTTTATGAAACTAGTTGTAGTATGAACGCACTCATTTTCCACGTTTGATGTACAATTTTAGACTTTTTTGAAGTAGAAATATTCACCTTATTTAATGGCAGATAAAATGATGCAAGAATAAAGCCAATTACACTATTTTAAAAAAATTGGTAGATAAAAAAAAAGTACCCTACACTGCCCGTGATGGTCACGGTCTCGAGATTTAAGGGGTTAATGTAATAAATGCTATTATACAATTAGTCCAGCACCGCGGTTCCCAAACTTTAACCCTTTATCTACTGACGGTACTTATAAATACCATTAAAGTAATTTGTTATCAAATTCATTTAATAAATCAATTAGTTGTAATACAGTTTAGAATGAGTTATAGATATATTACTTTATCTTGTTCCATAAACATTATTGGTTATACAAAACAAAAATATTTTTTAAATGATTTTTTTTTTTCGCCTTTGCGTCGTTTCAGCTTTCTCTGCGTTGGGGGGGGGGGGTGGATTTTCAATTTGGAAATATTTCTATATTTCTATTGTAAGAACATTATATTTTTACATTTCCTAATTCTACAAATTGCTAAGAAAAATATTTAAAATAAAAGATTTGAGTGGAGTTATAAATATTGCATAAAATCCCTATAGATTCAAATTTTAATTAATCCTTCTAAATCCTTCAATCCTTCTAAAATTTATTAAATGATTATGTAAATCTTCTAATGTAGTTTAAACAATTCATGAAAAATTCTTTAGAAGATAAAATTTTCATGAATTCATAATTAAGTACATAAAGGGTTAACGTTATTTGGCTGCACCTTTACCCCTCTAGGGCGTATGGTTTTTATATTTTACTAGCAGAATATTTTAGTTTTAAACTTTGCCTTGTCTAATCGTAGAATTCTTAGATTAAATAAATGGAAAAATACTATGCGGAATTAAAGTCATTAAAAATTAAAATGTCATGAAATGACGCCCGTCCTAAAGGGTTAAAGTTTTAATCCCCCCCCCCCCCCCCAATCTACCATACATGTAGGTTTAGCCTTATGATGTATAATTTATCCGAAGAAAGTGATGAACTTTGGTACAAAACATACACACGGGAACAGATATAGTTTATGCTATAGTGAAAGTGGAGAATTAAAACTTTTTACTAATATAAAAAGAAATATGTTTATTAGTTATTGTATTAAACTAATAACTAATTCACTAAATATTTCAATATAATATAAGTCTTTCCAGCTTTTCTATAGTAATTTGATATTGTTCGTGTGTTAGAAAAGCTTAAAGATATTTTAATCTAATGCGGATGAATTCTTACCAAGCAACTACAACCACAATCAAACTACAGTTTAAGTTACAGTTGAAGTGAGTTCCTATTTAACGAGAATCTTGTTTGGTATACAGTAAAACCTCCCTAAAGCGACCACGTTCCGTTCCAATAAAAATTAGTCGCTCCGAGACGTGGTCTCTTAATGGAGATCATGTTTAAATCTAGATTTTAATTGTTGAAAAAAAGGTAACAATTAATGTTACTAAAATTTATTTTTCACATTAGTAAAAAATAGGAAAATTTAAGTATCAAAACAAAAGTTAATTACATAAGTCAATTACTGCAGAGTTTAAAAAATGAATACATTGACGTTTGCTTTGATTTTACGGCTTTATCTTTCATACCTTTTATTTCCAAGTCCTTTCGATGTTCAGTAAATAAATGCAATTTTTTTTAGACGGGAACAAATAATGACGATTTCATTAATTTATCTATTTTTTTTTCATAGTTTCCTGACGGAATACGGCAGGGGAGTTTATTGACCGTCATTCTTAATTGCTCATCAGAGTTAAATTCATTGCTTAAAAACGCGCAAAGAGGTTTAAACACTTATACGTTAGAGGAATAAATAAAAATTCTAAACTTAGTTTAAAAGTTTGATGAATAATGCGCTTCCTGCAATTATTTTTCTAATAAAACCTTCTTCAAGTGACCAGGAAAAAACGGAATTTGTTTCATTTTTTTAATGAAATGGGTCGCTTATGGAGGGAGTTCAACTGGGATGGTCTCTGAATGGAGGTAAAATTAGTATTGAGCCTATGGGAATAAATTTCGTTCTATGAAAAATATGGTCGTTCAGGGAGGTGGTTGCACAGGTAGGTTTCACTGTATAATATAACTACGCACGAAAATACACGATGACCTCTTTCGGAATATATACGATTTCTAAAAAAGGTTCTTTATCTTCAGAAACCTCAGAAACTACTATATTTTCGAGGTTTAACATTAAAAGGACCGTGAGGTATAATTTTGACCCCTACCATAGGAATATATTTCGGTCGAACCAGAAACTTCTTTAAAAAATAAGTTTAAAAGATACAAAGAAGAAAAAAGTTAAATAAGTTAAACAGTTTTAAATAAGTATTCTGGTGTAAAATATTTTAATAAAACTTGAGTAAAATTTTCGGCATTTCCAGTGTTAAAGAAGCATTTATAAAAACAAAGTTTTGTTTGCTGCCACTGACTTTCTGAAAGGTTTCAGAGAAGTTTTTATGGTGTATTAAACACTTCTTTTCACACCGGAATAGGGGTTGCTAGTTTGGACTTCATTTTTATTCAGAAGATACGAAATCACACCTGAAATTAAAAATAGTACTTTTAGTTTTTTGTAATGACGGACATTTCGCGATTACTTTAAGTAAAAATTCTTCTTTCGAAGTTTCCGGTGTGAATTTGAAATTTCAAAATAAAACTGGAGGCCAAACTGGCAATCGGAATATCGCATTTTAAGATCCTATCAAATCTCAATTAAAAAATTTTAAGTGCGTGATTGAATTTCTGAATGCAAAAATAATAAAATTATATTAATTTTAATGTTAATGTTAATGCTATTAACACTAGAACCGCCGGAAAAAAACGTATACCTATAACCGCCAAAGCGGTCATTTTGACCGATGTGGATTATCATGCTCAACTATTGTTTACTTGCAATTTTGTATTCTTAGTATTGTTCATTACTATTATTACCATCATTGCCCATATAATAATATATCTTTCATAATTTTTATTATATTTTTTTATGTTTTGTTGTGTTATGATTATATTATATTGAAATATATATATATATACTATTTATTTTTTTTATTTTAAGAATATTTTTATGGTAAAAAATATTTTTCATGAGAAATCGAAATTGTCTAAAACAAGAATAAACTTGGTGAAAACAAACATTTATATTTATCCCCTGAGCAATACAATATTCAGGTGGAGAGTGGTCAGCGAAAAACACAGTCAAAAAAGAAGAAACTGCCAGTATCTTCTTCCACAAAATACTAGGAATAATATAAAGGGATTAAAATAAGCTGATTTCTCTTTAACAAAATACTGGTATTTAACACTTTTTTTTACAAAGTTTTTCAGAATTGATGCATGCTGGATCAAGAAAATTATAAAACACTTTTAGAGGTCGTCGTCTAGAACTAGCTTTTGTAGAATACTTCCGTGCTATCTGGTCGAGCACGTCGACGCCAAATTTTGTAGAATTATAGAACTTTAACCGTTTTTGATACGTGTTTATCACCAATTTCAAATGCAATTGATGGATGTCGGGAACTTAGAATTAAAATACATTCATTTTTCTTTCCTTGATAAATTCAACGTAATATCATCTTTTGGAAGAATTTGGCTACAGTACAAAGACTTTTTTTCAGATTTTATGGCCTGTGGAATTTTGTTTTTCGTCCGCAATTGACTGTGCCAACAATGCTTGTTTTTAATTACTTCAGATTTTCTGCAAGGGGCAGTGAAGTAAGGAAGTTATCTGTGGTAATGTTGTAACATTTGTTGAATTATGGTTGTATGAAGTATGGACTGTTGCGACATGTACTAGATAAAATTTGCATTAAAATTGACGGCGGTCATTTTGACCGTTTCGGCGGCTCTAGGTATACTACTGCAATACTTCATAAATTTTGCCTGAATGGAAAATTTATCACTGGCATATCATAGCTTTTCAGATTATAGGAAAAGTCACGGAAACTGAAAGTTATACTCTTAACAGAAACAAATTGGAACGGGATGAAAGTTTCGAAACGGTCAAAATGACCGCCTTGGCAGTTCTAGTGTTATCTCATCATGTTTATCTAGCTAACATATTTCTTGAACATGAAATTGTTTACTTGAGAATGGATAGCATCCGAAAAACTTGGTATTCTAGCTCGCGAAAACTGTCTAACACACGATATAAACTACTATTCGGAAACGTTTCCGAAAATCTGTGGGAAAAGCTTTAAAACTAATTTATTAATGCATAATTAAGTTCTAAAAATATTAAAATGTATTGTCATCAGGAACACACCTGTGTATATCATTATTATAATTCTAGCCCAGGGATGGCGAACCTATGGCACGCGCGCCGAACTCGGCACGTACAAAAACTTCTCTGGCACACAAAAAAACTTATAGATCGTATTCAGTTTATGGAGAACAATCCACTTTGTTTTTTTTTTGCAAAAAGTATAGTTTTGTGTAACAGCTATATAATTTACTTTAAAATAATCCGTTACTTTAGAATGAATTAAGGTATTATAAATCTTAACGAAAGCGTCTTGTAGTGTCATTTTCTCGCTAAACCATTCAACGTGTGGTGTTTTACAAATCATTTTACTTCTCTATCAATTTTCAAGGGTTTTATTTTTGAAAATTGAATTTTAAGGGATAGTTTGCACAGTAATATAACTAATTGACACGCTTCTACTTCAGATTAGGTTTGATTTTATTTAGGTTTAGGGCTTTAAAAGTTTCTTTAGATTTTAATATATTTAGGATTTAATTTTGAAAATTGAATTTTAACTGTTATTGTAAATAATTATGTATCTATTGAACCTGCTTCTACCTGAAGAAGTAAAAATGATCTGATTCGGAAGTATAGAATAAAAGAAAAACTCATTTATAGATTATTAATACGGAATTCGATGCGACATGGCTATATTATTGGTTAAAATGTTTCTGGCACATTAGAATGTTGGTACATAATAATTTTTAAATTTTTGGCACACATACTCAAAAAGGTTCGCCATCCCTGTTCTAGCCTATCAAGAAGTGATTGAATAATCGAATACAAAATTTCATCTTTACATACAAAAACCAAGCTATGTTATATAAAAGAGTGTAAAAATCAATTGCTTTGGCTTTGAATTAATATGGGTCTCTATTGGGGTTAACAAGTAATAATCAAAACAGATTTCTTAAATAAAGTTCCTTTGGGGCACTGCGCATGTGGACAAAATTTAACGACGTTAACTCCTCTTATTGACGAGTGGATCATTTTCAAAATTTAACCATGATTTGGAATAACAAAATCAAATTTTTAGAAATAATCAGAAAGTTTAAATTTTTTGTAAATAATTACATTACCTCATAAACATTAATATACAAGCATCAGCAGCGACCAAATTACTAATTTAACATTTTAAAGCAATTTTTTTTTAATTTTAATGAACATGGTAATGACATAAGTGAGCACGGTAATGACAAATTCAGCAAAATATTTTTATTTTCCCCAGGCATAAATGGCAGCCATTATATCTTCTGGCCCATACAATGATCATTTCATCATCATTTCATCAAATGATCACTATTTCTTATATAATAAAATTAGATTAAGAAATAAAAGTTTATTTAATTATCCATTAGAAGTGGGTACGGTAATGACGTACAAAAAAATACACACTAAAAAATTCAAAGTCTTTGCTTGTTTTATTGAAACTATAAAATTATTTGCTCTATTCACCTAAACCTGATAACAAGTTGACTTTTAAGGAGTATTTTTGCCTTGATAAAAAGGCATGTGCTGCCTTTCAAAAAAATTCCAGAGGAACTTTTTGTCAGAAGCGTGGCAATGGCACTCTTTCTTTGGATACGGTTTAAAAAAATTATTAAGAATTATAGATAAGTTTAATTAATGAAAATAAATATTTTTTTTCAATTAGTAGCATCGTAATAAGTAAAAATGTATTAAAAAAATTATAACCATCTGTTTTAAATAGAACTTAGTCAAATCTTTACCTAATAAATTGCTTGTTGGGGCAAGCTACGGCAGGGTTGGTGAACCTTTTTATAGCCGAGTGCCATTTTTTCCCCAAAAAATATTTTATATAACCTTGACGTGCCAACTAATGAAAAAGTTTAGTGGATTAAAAAATCATGAATAAAAATTAAGATTTTAAGAATTAAGATTTTTAAAACATTTGCAACATACATGAAGGTATTACACTATAATAATCATAAAAACAATTACATTTTAGAGATTATTTAAAAAAATATATTTTATTAAATTTGTTATTGCATCTTCGATGAAAAATAACTAATATACTTAATTAATTTCAACAGAATGCAAACTGAACTGGATTTTTCTGACAGATGCTTTTTATTTGATTTTTCGTATAACTGATTTGCGGAAATAAATCGGAGAAAAAATTATTAAAAGGGCAAACGCCATTTTCTTTTAAATAGGTTTGAAATTAATTTCCAAGTTGCTACAATTTTACCATTGGTATTTTTACTAAGACGGTAATTTACGGTATTTTAAAAATCCGCAATTAAAATTATTCAATTTCTAATTAATCGAATTTAGACAAGATCAAATCTTCTTTAGTAATCATATGTTCATCATAAGTTCGTGTCTTTTGTGCCATATCAACGTATACTGATTTAGAGCCACAATCAACACCGTGCCAAAATTATTCTTTCGAGTGCCACTTTTGGCACGCGTGCCATAGGTTCGCGGTCCCTGACCTACGGTAATAACATTTTGACTACAAAAGAATATATTTCTTATTTTTAAACTTTTTATAAATAATAATGTGTCTGTAAATTACCATTAAAAAAAAAAATAGTTAAAATGCAATAAATAATATTATGATATTTAACTATTTTTCTGTGCAAATGTGAAAGGACAGTAAAATACGACACTTTTTTAAAATCATCCTATTGCTATTCTGCTAACAGATTAGCAACAGCCTGTGAAGCAACCGGAATAGGCTTACTACTAGTCCTGGTTAGTACTTTGCCTGTGTTTGTGCTCTTATTGTTGGAAAAGTCGTTTTACAGTTTGAAAATAAATAATGGCAGGGCAGGGGATGGGATGAGCGAAGAAGATCCATTATGAATAGTGAAATAAACTATCATTAATGCATGTAAAAATGTGTTTTCTAAACAAGAAAATTAAAACTTTGATACAGTCAATATACATTTAAAAAAAAAAAAAAGATACACTTGCCTTTATTCGCAGATGCTTTTACGATAAAATCACACCAAAACTGACTCGGAATAATGTCTTCTTTTAGAATATAAATGCAATTTTTTCAAATAGAGGTCGTCTAGATATTAAACTTGCACAAATTCTGTTTTATTTTTAAGCCTTTATCTATTGACGGTACTTATAAGTACCATTAAAATAACTTGTTATAAAATTCATTTAATACATCGATTAGTTGTAATATAGTTTAGAATGAGTTAGAGATACTTTACTTTATCTTGTTCCAAAAGCATTATGGGTTACACAAAACAAAAATATTTTTAAAAGGATTGATTTCTTTTGCCTTTGCATCTTTTCAGCATTCTTGGTGTTATTAGGGGGGGGGGGTGTTTCAATTCGGAAATATGTCTATTGTAAGAACATTATATTTGCACATTTCCTAATTCTACAAAATACTAAGAAAAATATTTAAAATAAAAGATATGAGTGGGGTTATAAATATTGTCCAAAATCTCTATAAATTCAAATTTAAATAATCCTTCTAAATCCTTCAAAAATCCTTCTAAAATTTATTAAATGATTATGTAAATCTTCTAATGTAGTTTAAACAATTCACAAAAAATGCTTTAGAAGATAAAATTTTCATGAATTCATAATTCAGTACATAAAGGGTTAATGAGAACACTCACTTTTGACGGCATATTTGCATTCTTTGGATCCAATTAGTTCGGAAAAGTATATAGTTTATATAGTTTCTGTTAAATCTTCATGGAGTTAGAAATGGTCAAACTTAGAGGATGCTAATGATGAATTCACGTGACTAACTTTAATTTATATCTAACCGAAAAATCATCTCACTAAACATTTTGGTTTTGTGTGACTCATTGAATGAACTGAAATCTATTCTAGCACCCCACCCCCTTTTTTTTCAAAAACCTAATTTTAAATACAAAAATATTATTAATAAGTTCATATTAAAAAATAGGAATTATGACCTACATCGATATTTACATAAATAGAATAGCCATCGTTTAAAACATGGGTATGTAAGTTTACAGTTCATTCCAATAAGTAGTTTCTGATATATAGGAAAATTTTGAGTTTTGACGATTTAAAGAAGTGTTTCTCAACCAAACTAATGATTGGAATAATTTGTAAACTTGCACACCTATGTTTTTGACTATTGTGATTTGTTTTATGTGGGGAAAATTCATAATTGTTTATATGAATTTATTAAGTTTCATAATTAAAAATATGTATTTGAATAGAAATATGTCTGAAATATGCTTTATCCATTCATTTTATCTCATTTAAAAAAAATAAATTTCAGTTGAATGTTGTTTTTTATTTTTGGGGTGGGGGGTGGGTGGGGGAAGTTATAAATTAAACTTTGTTATATGGATTTAACATTAGCACCCTCAAGCTTAGAATCTTCAAACTCTACGACGATTTCATTAAAAGTACATAAACTATATCTTTTTCCAGGCTGCCTTGATTTAAAAGGAACCCTAATATGCTATTAAAAGTGGGTGTTACAATTTTAAAGACTAAATTTAGTTCTATTTTTAATATGTAGAAAACGGAATAATCCACATATGATTATTAAGAACTTCATACGAATTAACCTCTTCAGTTCCGAAGCTAAAATAATAATACAAATGCTTATTCATTGGTTTTTTCCAAACAAAATGACATCGTAAATGACAGAAAAAATATCTTTTCTGAAATTCATCCTTTAGGGGCTTAATAATTTAGGTTCAAAAATATGTGTCTAAAACTACCAACCCCATTAAAACACCAATTTAATAACCATTAACCTAAATATACTTATGAACATTTCTCACTTTCTTGTTCATACTGTCTTTTGGGCATTTTTAGGCATTTTGTAAACTCAGATGAAAATAACATTTATTTTATGTGGGAATCAGCTTAGATAATGCCATTTATTCGTTTACTTTGAACGCAAAAAACATTCAGCTATTAAGAAGTGAAGTGAAAATGTAAAAAAATCGGACATTTTAGTTTTTATAAGGGACAGAACAGAAGTCCCCGTATGGGGACCCAGGGACCGAAGAGGTTAAAGCTGTGCTTTTCCTTTATTTTTGCAAAATCTTTAATTAAAGCTCGAGTTATAGCCATCGTTCAGATTTTTTTTTCGTGTGTCGTGGCGGAGGGGGGCGGGGGCTCATCGGTAATATATTATTTTGTTGTCGTAAATTTTACGTAGTAATATTACCTTTATCGATATGATCCAGATCAACAAACAATAAAAGATCTAGATCAAGAACTCAATTACTTGCTTGCAAAACAGCTATTTTCATTCGATATCATGCAATGGCTGGAAATTCACCCGGAAATTAAAATTGACCATGAGTGAAATGACAGGTTGGATCTCAGAGAATAAAAAAGGCCATAATTGGATTGCCTGGAATAAAATTGGAAGCATTCGTTCGCTGCTTCCATTTTCTTTTCTTTTCTTCCCCCACGTTGCTCTTTCAATTTTCGTTATTTTTCTGGCAGCGCAATAAATATCAAACGTATTTTTAGATAAGTATGTTTATTACAGTTCTTTTTTTTTTTTTTTTTTTTTTGTAAAAAAGAAGTCTTCAGGGGGAAGAGGCGACATTACAAACTTTGGGCTTTCATGTAAGGATGCATATACAATTCTCCTAAACAAAGATCAACCACACAGTACATATACAATTCATCCACTATATAACGACCCTCCATTATAGTGGATTTCGCATTACATCTACCGATTAAAATAGTCCGATTACATGTAACATTCATTCACGTCGCATTCTCTTGACATTTAACTAGTAAAACCCGAGGCTTTACTCGCGTAATTGTTGAAAGATGCTAAGTGGTATTTGGACCCACCAGTGGCTGAGAGGTTCTGCTCTCGAAGCTGGTAGACGAGAGGTGCTGGGTTCGAACCCAATCGCGCCCGTCGGCCTAATCGTTCGGAGTTTTCGTGGTTTTCTTCGAACCGTTGATTTCCATGCGTTAATACGGATTAGGTTCCCTTAGAAAGACCTCCACGGAAGGCACCCCCCCCCCAGGGCCCATATCCCTCGTGTAGATAATTGGCCGTCAGCAATCAACCCAACCCTAAGTGGTATTTGTGTGCCTTTTTATTTATCCATCATACGTATTATATGGTAAGTCTTGTAATCGTTTTAAAAATCGAAAAAAAAAAATTAAGGATTTACACGTTTCAGACACTGGAGATTCCGATAAACATATTTTTAGAAAAAAAAAATTGCCGTCCGTCTGTGTGTGTGTTTGTAAACGCTCTATCTCCCGAACAAATTGAGATAAAGATTTGAAATTTTGTGTGTTCCTAGTATGTAATAATGGGAAGAATCCTATTGAATATCAGAAACCTCGATTATCCGGAACTATTTTTTTCGGACTCTCGACATTTTCGTTCTGATAAAAGGTATATAAAAATTTTCGAAATTGTTTATTTTAAGGATTGAATATAAAAGATAATAAAAAAACATAAATTTTGCATAAAGAATGAAATCGATCGGATAAATAGTTGCCAAGATATTTGTAATGCTATTTTCCACACTCTTCTATTTTTCATGACCCTCTGTATTTCATTCAAACTTCAATTCAAAGATATATTTTAATTGGAAATGAGACGCTTCATCTAGCGCAGTAAACTGTTGGTTAATATGATTATCATTTTTGGAGTTATAATGATGTTTCTTTTACGCAATTCGGTACTACTCGATTAACTCGTCGATCAAAAAACCATCGCCAAACACGTTACACGTGTTTCTTACGTCATCAAGTTATTTTTAATTCGACGTTTTATTTGTATTTTTATTAATATTTTACTAATTTATTTGTTCTTTTGTTATTTAAAATAAAAATTATGTCAATTAGTATAATTTTGCGAGTAGTTTAGCGATTTATATAATTTGTCGAAATAGGTCGACGGGATAATGAAGTAGTACACACGATTCAGTAATAGAGCATTACTATGTATTCATAATATTTAAATATGCGTTTAAATTGTATTTTGGAATTGCAATGCATTTTATAAATAGTTTACACATGTTTTGTTTTCATATTTTATACAGGGTGTTTATAAAGTCCTGGACCCATTTTGATGTTTAATAACTCATAAAATAATAAAGATGGATTAAAATTAATATCATAAATGGTTAGATAGACTCAAAAAGTTCCATGACCCTTGTCAATGAATTTTCACGTGTGCCCCCTTCGTCGCACGGAGAATATCAAGTCGATAGTCAATTTCACGCCAGATAGCGGCAAGCATGTCGGCATCCACAGAGGCTATTGCGGTTGTAATTCTGGCATTTAAGTCATCAATTAGACATGTTGGAAAACTTCGTATTTCCACAACTAGAAGAGCTTCAGCCACATGTCATTTTGCAACAAGATGGTAAGTAAGTAAGTAAGCACCCACCCTGGGAACCCGCTTTTGGCTTATGGTTAGGTGTAACCCCCAAGGGAAAAGTTTTACTACCTGCATAACTCCTTCAATTTTTTTTTTTTTTTTTTACTGTTTAGGAGAAATAACAATGTTAGATATATGACAATTATTGACAGTGTGTGCGATCAATATTTACAGATGAGAGATTAAATGGAACTGGTGATTTTGAAAAGAATAATTAAAGCATATGTGATTACGGCATATAACACAATAAAACACAATGCTGAAATATACAGTCCTCCCCACTCGAGTACCAAGGTAACAGACAAACAAAGTTAAAAATTAATCCAAGTAAAGTAAATAAAGTAATAATAAATCTTAATAAGAGATAGAGAAATTTAACGACTAGAGTGGGGAGGGCCGTGATAAATAAACATTTCAAAAGTTTACCATGATAGATCTTACTAACCAGGTACACTAGATCCACAATGCACTTCAATTATGCATTTCGATGGTAGAACTCTATATCAAGATGGTGCACCACCTCATTGTGGTACCATCGTTCGTACTTCTTTGAATGACCATTTTCCAGGAAGATGGATTGGGCGAGGAAGTCCAATTCCTTGGCCACCCAGATCACCTGATATAAATAACGTCGCTGCACTTTTTCCTTTGGGGATTTGTAAAGGACAACGTTTACAGGAGGAGAGTGTCGAACATTGATCACTTAAAAGCCAGAATTACAACCGCAATAGCCTCTGTTGATGCCGACATGCTTGCCGCCACCTGGAGTGAAATTGACTATCGGCTTGATATTCTCCGTGCGACGAAGGGAGCACACGTGGAAGTTCATTGACAAGGGTCATGAAACTTTTTGAGTCTATTTAACCATTTATGTTATTAATTTTAATCTATCTTTATTATTTTATGAGTTATTAAACATATGATGGGTAAGTATTACGGTGGCTCACAACGACTAGTTTTTGTAAGAAAACTTTTAAAAAAAAATCTTAATTGTTGAAACACATTAAATACTTTGTTGAAATCATTGTTAATTTTTGAAATTTTTAGTAACATACGTTACTGTTCAAACAATGATCGATTTCAATTTATTGTTGAAATACATTGTTGAATTTATTGCTAAAACATTTTGTTATTTTTATTTTTAAGTAACATTGTTGGATGCGCTATTGTTCCAACAATGATAGATTTCAATTAAATTTCATTATTTTTAAAACCTTCTTGATTGAAGTTTGCTAAGAGCTAACGTCAAACAATTTTCGTTTTAAAACGTTTGATAATTGCTAAGGATTGTTACTTTTGATGTATGACATTGATAAAAATGAGTTTTAAAAGTTTTTTCAAGAAATTTGTGTAAGTATAGTATTTTTTTAACAAAGGAAATTTTTGCTGATTTCAGTTTTTTTTAATACACTTCACACTTGAAAGAAATTAATGTTAAGTTTCGAGATAAAATTATCTTCCATTTACTTTGGTTTGAAAGCATATCTTAAATCTAAAAGGTTAAAAATGGGAAATGGTTTCTGATTTTCAATCGAATTAAAGGATTTTAAATGCGAATTTTGAATTATTTTAAGTTCTTATATTTTGGAATTAAAAAAGTTAAAATAATAAAAGAAAAATTATATAAGCTATGAAGTTAAAAACTTCACGTGTAATATTTTTGATAAGCAAGTAAATATATGAAATATTGTAAAAATCCGCAGATGAGCTCGACAAGTTTGGTCCATAAAAAGCGAAAGTATTATTTAAGATACATTACAGTGGGAATACATACAGCTACAAACTTACATACAGCGCCATTCTGTGCCAATTTGGCCAGTTAGCAAAAAATATCCTAAATTTTGCATTTGATGATTTGTTTTTAGCGGTAATTTGGCAATTGTGTTTGGTTGCAGGCGCTCGTGTAAAAGTATCTGTGCATAAACTATAAATGCAAGCATTACTGTACGTAACTAGACACCACATAGGTTACATTTCTTCCTTCTCTCTTTTTTAACACTTTCCAACAAAGTTGAAAAGTGTTTATGCATTCGGTTTGTCTGGCCTTTGTCCACTCTCTAACTACCGTAAATATGCTCGGATTTTCATGAAATTTATTAACCTCATTTAGGGTCGCCAAGGAATGTTTTGTATTGTATATGAAGTATGTGGGATTAATAGTTTATCAACAGGGGCACTCAAAAGCATTCCGTTACATTATAGTCAATGGGGGAAAATCGTTTGCAGTGTATTTTAATGGCATTACGCTATTTCAAATGTATTAAAATTATGATATAAATAACTGAATTTCACTACAAGATGATTAAAATACAATAGGACAATACAATATATACAGGGCTCATCAAAGAATTCGGATAATTTCCCGATTGTAGATGGGAACAGCAGAAATTGGGTTTTCAAATTTGTTATGCGTTTCCATAGGGTTGAATAAGACATAATATTTTAACTTATTAAACGGTGCAGTTTTTATCACTGTTCTGAATGCGTTGGAGTTTCATAATCTATGCTTGGCGCATGATTTTTTCTTTCTTATTTTATATCATGACGTAATTGTCTAATAACACAATTTCATGTCACCAAGATTCATCACGGACATGTTTTTGCTTTATAAAATAGGTTTATATCTGTAACAAAGAAAATAAGGAAATTTTACTTTGCTCAAATATTTGAATACGTTTTAATCATTTAATATATATATTAAATTGTTGTTAAATTTGCTTCTTACCTTTCATTTATAAATACATTTTCATCATCAAGTATACAGTATTTTTGTAACAATAAAGAGTTAGTTAAGAGTTAGTCAGTTAAGTTTTGATCTGGTGAAAATTTTGCTTGAAGTTCACTAAGAGTTTAAAAAATGTTTTCTGCTTTATAAACGTTTCGTATTTTAATATATTTTAACTTTTTGATACCTAAGACATTTAAAAAATGAATTTTGAAAATTTCTCGCAGAAATTTATGGAATTACAGAATTTTGTTGCTGTTGTTGTTGCTTATTTGCTTTCTTAAAAGAAAAAAGAAAAACATGTTTGCTTATTTCAATGCATTAAAAAAATACACCTAAGACTTAAAGGTGATAATTATATTTCATTTTATACTATGAGGGGCTCACAATCATAGTAGACCAAGTCCATTTTGGGAGTATAATGAGATAGTCCAATTAGAAGGTGCATAAAATCTATTTTATCCCCCCTCTCCCCCCCAGCAGTAAACCAAGACTGTAAACAGATGAAATATATGAGAAAGTATGTGAAAACAGATTTGATTCACTGTGGGAGTGGATAAAACATATTTTATGCACCTTCTAAGTGGACTATCTCATTTTTTTTTTTCAAAATAACTTGGTCTACTATGGTTGTGAGCCCCTCATATATCCTACTTTTGTTTGATTATAACATTTACAGTCGGACCTCTATTTTACGAATTTCTCTGTTTTGCGAACTTTTACTTGGAACCAAGAACATTTTGCAAATTTCTTCGTAAAATAACCTCCAAATAGCGAAGTGCATTCTCCATTTAAAGAACTTTTCCTTGGGATCTAAATTTTTTTTCTTCCTATTTCTTAAAACATTACTGGACATTTCGAACTTATTCTTTCTTTTAACACATTCTATGATGATCAATGACCATGAACATGTCTTACCAGGCACCTAAGTCACCGGGAACAGTAAAATCGCTGTGATTCTTTGCTTTCCATCCAAGAAGTGCAAACTTTCAATATCCCCTTTTAGCCCTCAATAGAGCTTCCCCGTGTCCTTAAACTATAGTTTCCCATTTTTTAGATTGTTGATCATGATCAATCGTATTGGTAATTTCAGTTCTTGTAGCTCAAAACTGTCAAGCGGAAGTGCTTGAGCATCAAAGAAAAAAAAATTATTTTTGATGAGGTGGATAAAGGCGTGAAGAAAAATAATACTGCTTTAAAATATGGTATTCCTCCGAACAGTTTATCAAAGAATCTTTCAAAAATCGTAATTTTAAAGTAAAATAATTTTTTTTAACTGAAAATACAATGAATTTCCAGACAATGTTTTGTTTCATTCTTATTTCCCTTGCAGATTTCTTTTTGGTGGATAAAATAAATAAAACAAATAGATATAATTTGTAAAAAAAAAGTGTGAGTTATTACTTTTTTTAATTATATTCAGTATTTATGGACTTAAAATATGTTTTATGTAGTTTAAAGTATTTTAAAAGGTGACTCTCTATTTGACGAATTTTCCATATAACGAATTTTTTATCGGGATTTAGCTACTTCGTTAAATAGAGATCCGACTGTATATACAGGAATTAATACACAGTAAAACGAATGCGCAGACAAACGTTTAATTCAAATAAATTTTCTCTTTAGATCTATATATTGGGTGATTGCAAAAGTTAGTGCCCGATTTCCGATTCATCGGCTTTTGAAGTGTATTCAAGTTGTTGTAAATGGCGACATGCAGTCTAATTGTCAACATTTAATCTCTCAGCAATCTCTTCCGTAGTAATCCGTGGATTACTATTCACTCAATCACGGATTAAGTCGCTGTCCATACCAGAAGGTCAACCAGAGCGAATTTAATCGTTCAGATTGGAAAGTACCATTTCGAAATCGACAAAACCGCTTTTTAACTGTCCTAAGAGCTGGAGCATGATCTAAATAAACGTCTAGAATACTTTTTGTAGCACTTTCAAAACTATTACTCCTATTTTAAACTCGTATAACATAACATGACAAAAATGTAACTTTTCATTTTCCATTTTGAATGTTAAACTTGCACACAAATTACTTTGAAAATATTTTTTTTTGGCGTTATGTTCACTCACGACACATATAGTTAACTGTCAGTTAATAACATGGTTATAAAAAATAATAATAATATCAGCACAGTCAAAGTCAAAATTGCAAGTTTCTGCCATCTATGAAGTAGACGAACTTTTGCAGTCACCCAATATATAATCTTTAATTTGAAAATTTACTAAGATTACTTTATTTGAGAAAATTTAATTTTTATTCAGCAATTGATTGTAGATTTATTGTTTGAAAATTTGAAAAATATTTTATTGCTTGAAAGCTATTAAAATAACAGAAATTCAAGTGAACAATTCCCCGAAAAATACCTTTTTTAATTGCGAACTTTACATATATTTCATATGCATTGAATTCTAAAATTCTTCAAGAATGTTTAGGAAAAATTGAAAGTTTTCCTTTTTCTAAATAAATAATATATTTCTTTTCTTTTCAGGCCTCGTCCTCACATTGATGACGACGAAGACATTAAGAAAGCTGAAAAGCGTTTGAAAATTTTCAGCAATGAATTAGCCATCGATACGTAAGTTGCCTGTAGAATATTTTGTTAATTTCTCTGTTAAGTTTTATATGTTCAAATCTTTAAAACTGTTCAAATACAGGATGTCCAAAAAAGTTTTTAAAAAACTTTAACTTTTTACCTGTTGGAAAAATAGAGTTGCAAAAAGTGAAAAAAAAAACAGCTTTATTCCCGGGAATGGGAATAAACAGGGTATTTTTGGCAAGGAAATTAATAATTTCCAGGGAGTTTTCAGAAAGTTTTAAAGACGCCCACAGAACAGTTTGAAAATTTTGTTTTTGAAAATTTCGAAATTTAAAATTGTGCAGGAGCAAAAATGGTCTAAAATTACGATTAATGTTATATAGTTGATATATAAGTTTGGATAAATAGAAGCTTGGAATTTGTCATGGTGGTTACTTTTAAAGTGTTTACTTTTAAAGCTCGCTAAGAACGTTTTCTGAAAAAAAAAAAATGACATTTCAAATGAAAAATAAAATAAGCGGAAAATCTTTAAAATACGTTCTAAATTATATAGGGGAGGTGGGGATGAATGGGACATTTTCACAAAATATTTTTTTATATTTTTTTATTTAAGTTACTATCAATATTATATATCACATTTCATACATTAGGTATTTGCCAACATATATGAACAATATTTATTCTAGATTATGATTTATTCATAAAAATATTATGAAATCAAAAAAACGTTCCCTATCCCAATCATCCCCACAGCAGGGATGAATTTGACACTAATAGGGATGGATGGGACACAATGATTTTCCTCCCTGTATTCAATTTTACCAAATTAAAATTTATAATTATAACCTTATATGAAAATTATATTTGTAATATATGATTTTACAGCACGAATCGATATATATTTTTTTTCAATAACTTCTTTCATTGCAGTTTTAACCTTTAATGCGGACTTCGGCTATCAACCTGTTCCTTTTTTCCACTTATGAGGCATTTTAGATTTGAAATGAAAGTGCAAAATGTCTTTTAAATATAGCATAGCTAATAATTTTCAATCATAACTTATTAATTAATATTAATTAAATGTATCGTAGAAACATGCAGAACGGAAATTATTGTGTCGATCGGAAAGTCATGTCGTGTTGGGAAAATCAATTCGTACCGGAAAATTCTGCCCGATAATTATTAGACATTAGATATCGGAATCAATGTCTAATAATTGAATGATTGAATTTTTCGGTACGAATTGATTTTCCCAACACGACCCGACTTTCCGTTTGGCCCAATATGTTACGGATGGGGATTTATTTGTGCAACATTTCAAAATTCAATATAATTTCACCCATTTGATCAATACACATATACTATTTTTATCAATTTTATCTATTTTGATTAAGTTTTAGTACCAATTTTTTGATAATCCATTAATAATTATTACAATACAATAAGTAACACTCAGAAATTTTAAACAATAACAACTCATATAATGCTATTTACTACTATTAATTGACGTAAATTATTGATTTATCATCCTATATAATACTATTTAATTAATAAATAAAATTTTCAACATCTCTAGGGAGGAGTGAGAATGTCCCATTCATCCCCATTTGAAATGTCCCAATCATCCCCATGATGCATAATATCCCTTCTCAGCCATTTTACCTCAAAAATTATTTTGTCACAATGTTTACTATTCATTTATTTTAATTATTGATATTGGACCTTAAAATAAATAACTACAACATAGCTTAATTTTTTATATTGTATAAGATATTTCACATCTTCAAATGTAAAAAAAACTTACTTTTAAGCAGAGATTTCAGAAAATGCAACTTTGAAGGAAAATGAAAACAGCAATGTGGTCCTACTTTTAGTTCTGAAGCACACTGTGGTAGAGGTATATGGGGTTAGGAAGCAATTTAAAATAAATGTTTATTGCCTGAAATATTGAGAATGTCCCATCCATCCCTTGTCCCATACATCCCCAAGCTCCCCTATATATATATATATTTTTTTTTCCTTGAGCTAATTTTACATTTTCTCATTAATTTAAGTCTCGTGTTCACCTAATACAGTATCACAACGAAGTTTACTCAAAATGTGGCTTAATCAGTAATTTTTAAATTATCTGTTGCAGTATTATTTTCTGTAATAAAAATCGGTACACAAATATGACTTCCTCATTTCGACAATTATGAGTGCAAATCCGCGAGTTTCGCTAATACATTATAAACTGCATGAAAAATGCTGTTTTGTTTTATGTTTTGCATTCATAAGTTTTTTATTGCGTAACAATATTTCAATATTAAATCTACTGAGTTATTTCTCATTATTTCTGAGTCAAGAGATAATTTTTAATGTATTTAGATATTCTTGAATTTTTTATGTTTCTTTATAACACACAAATTGCTTTTCAGATTCATGTTCGATAGTGCTTCTTATGATAATGAAGTTGAAGCGGCCTTGCTGCGAATGAAAACATCGCCTGTAGTTTGCCGTCGAGCAATAAAATGGTTTCAAACTGAACTGAAAGCCAAACGACAAAGGACATGGGAAAAGCTCATGACAGACAAAAACATCGATTTGTCAAGCGCCATACCTTTCCTGATTAAAGTCGACGAAACCAACGACGCTACCTGGCAGACTCTTGAAAATAGAGCCAAGGATTATGTAGATGAGTGGATAAGAAGAGTTAACTTCACTATCCTAGAAATGTTCATTTTCAGACATAAAGCGTAAGCATTCCTTATTTTTATCGATTTTTAATAATAATTTTTTAAATTGTTATAAAAAATTATAACAATATACTATTCAGAAACTCATCATAAAACATTCGAACTTGTTTTTGTTAGTTTGCTAATTCGGGATTTTCATTAACTAAAAGATATTTCTCTTACACGATTTTCATAATTTTTATTAAAGTGTTTTAAGCATAGGACAATTTTATTTATATTCCCTTTGTGAAAGCAAGAATGTTTCTGAGAGTAAGTTAAGGATAAGATGGAAACAGTTTGAAACAGTTGCCGGGGATAAAAAAATCCCTATTTACTTTCACCTTTACGAGGGTCCAAATTTTTATAAAATATGCCTCTGCACAATCTTTAGTGCAATGTAGTTGAAATACTGCGTACCACGAAATAAAGGGCTATATAGTTGTAATTCGTTAAAAGTATAAATTCTGGTTTTATTATCTTTGTTCTATCCCTGCGTAATTCTAAAATTTAAAGTATTTAAATAGAACTAGCAAAGAAGACGAGATTTTAAAAGCAGCATTGAAAACAAAAATTGTGGCTTCAACATCATCTTCTTTTTTTTCCTTAAATAAAACAACTTTTAAGATTTCGTACTTAAAAAGTAAAAATCCCTGCCGGCCCGGGCTACAGGCGAAGGTAGATTTCGAAGTGAAGTATACTAATTCAACAAAAACTAAATCATGATTAGAGATAAACCCACTTTAACAATTTTATCTGGACGCTTTTGACGAGTTTTTATTTCATTTTTATATAATAGCTGGTTTTATCAGAATCATGTTAAGGCGGTATTCAAAAAATACTTTTCCATGGTCAACAACTCGAAATTTTCTGGCACATTTTCAGATTCATTTTTAATAGAAAAAATATGAAACTTGCTGACGGGATTTTTGAAGAGATTTATAAGCGACCTGTGCTTTTATTTTTCGTTCAATTAATTAAAAGTTGATTTATAAACAATTATTTTCTCAGTGGGCTAATATTTTTCGTGTCCAACACAATCGCTTCGGGAAATTCTGTTCAAAATGCCCACTTCGACTTCATTTTTTGAATTATACTCTGCCTCTATCAAAAAATCGATCATTACGGTACATTATATAGTTTCTGAATAAGGGAATCTACATATTTGATGCGTTTGAGAGCAAAATGAATTAAAAAATGAGTAAGAAAATAAGCAGTTTGGATTTGAATACACCCTTAATAAGATGATTTTTTTCCTCAACCGCTATGTACACTGACGGAAAAAAAAATCCCAACACCAAGAAAGACTTGTGTTAGATAAACGAAATTTGGTAGGCGTGTTTATGCATCTGAAAGATGACATCGATTGAAATTTCGGGCTTCGCGCATAAGTGTGGCACTAGTAGCGCCACTCAGAACTTGCAGATCAGGTTTACTTTAAATGCGTGCTGTAAAGTTCGTGGACGTTATTTAGCTTCGAAATGTGACGTATGCAGTTGATATTAGCCAAGAATGCCTTTAACAAGACGAAGAAGCCACTGTCAACAGCTCACCGAGTTAGAACGAGGTTGCATATTCGAGCTACGAGAAGGTGGATTTTCTTTCCGAGATATTGCAGAAAGACTTGGCTGCAATGTATCCACTGTGCATGATTGTTGGAAGCAGTGGTCAAGGGATGGTACTACCTCAAGAAGACCGGGGTCCAGGCGGCCACGTGGCACTCCTGAGAGGGATGATCGCCGTACGACTGTGGCGCATCGTACTGCGTCTGCGGCAGAAATTCGAGCTGCAGTTCGTATCACAGTAAGTAAGTAAGTAAGTAAGCACCCACCCTGGGAACCCGCTTTTGGCTTATGGTTAGGTGTAACCCCCAAGCCCAGGGCAGGGAAAAGTTTTACTACCTGCGAAACTCCTTGAATTTTTTTTTACAGTTTAGGAGAAATAACAATGTTAGATATATGACAATTATTGACAGTGTTTGCAATAAATATTTACAGATGACCCCTATAATTACATTTGAGAGAAATATTCATTATTATAACATATAAATATGCATAGTTTTTAGAATTTGATATTAAACTTTTTTTTTTTTTTTTTTTTTTAACACAATTACCTACATATTGCAACACTTTTATATTTTCAGGATTCACACATAATTTAAATCATAACATCAATTTAAACCATGTACAGATGTGATATTTGCAACACTTAAAGCTACTTTCAAGATATATGATGCAAAATTATTTTTAACTCTATACTAAAAATAAGTATTAAGGTACAAGATGCGAACAATAATTAATATTATGCACTATTATGAAAGTATAAGTAATTGTAGATAATAATTACCTACAAATTTACAGTACAATGATACTGTGTTTGAGATATTATGTAAGATACATGATGCAAAAATTATTTTTAAATCTACACTGAAAATTTAGTATTAAGGTACAATATGCGAACAATAATTAATATTATGCACTATTACAAATTCTTTTGAGTTATTTAATATTTGACAATATGGCCATATGGTCCTACTGAACACATCTTCTATTTGCCAAGTGTGATTGATAAACCGGACACGCAGTGGAATCCGCTGAATGTTTCCTATAATTAGGTAAGTGGAAACAATTTGTGCATCTATATTGCGAGGGAACTCCCGCAAAAGGGCACCCCGAAGTGCAGTGACCTCTCGAACATTTGGCGCAAATTGGCTGTCTCCTGCAGTAAGATGTCTGATGTCCATACAGCTGGCAATTGCCGCATCTAATTATTGGGCGAAAAGAACGAATATAGCACTTGTTGAGACCCACCTGTATAAATTTTTTTCTAATAGTTCTTGTGATGCTTTTGTTTCTAATTGCAATATGATGTGATGTAGTGTAGAATTATCCCTCTTTAGAATTTTCAATAAGGTGATGTTTTTATCAGATAAATTTTCTTCAAGATATGATATTATTTCATTTGTAGGTACTGAGGATGGAATACCGGTGATTATTACTCTTTTGTAATTAGTCAACTTATATGTGATTTTTGTTAACTTTGTAATGTCAGGAGTGTTTTCTATCATTTTTAACAAATGTTCTGTATTGTCATCTGTATTAGATTGTATAATTATTGTATCTGGATTTCTGGCATTTCTGCAGTATATTATTGGAACTTCCTTCACTTTATTAAAGTGTTCGTTAAGTAATGCTTTGAGTTTTGGAATCCTTATGTGTTTAGCGGTTGTTCTAATTAATATTGCAGAATTAGAGTTCGGCAAAGCAGGGGGAACGCCCGTTTTTGTGCCATCACCGCATTTCACTCCTTGACAGCCCCCACTAGAGTACTCCAGGTTTCGCGTCACCAACTCCTCAATTTTCTGTAGTCTGTTGGATAATTGAATGAACCCTCCTTCACCATTTTCTTCTATTCTCTCATTTTCGTTATTTGCCATTATTGTTTGAGTTGCTATTGTTTTTAACTTAACTTCTGTTTGTATGATTTTTTCTCTAGTTTGTGATTTTAATTGCTTCTGTTGTCGTTTTAATTTATTAATTTCTTCTTGAAGGGTTTCAATATTTGCATTAATCTGTTCTTTATTTTGTTCTTCCTTGACCAAAGAGTCTTTTAATTGTTTATTTTCTTGTTTCAATTCTTCCAATTTATTTTCAATCTTTACTTCTGCATTTGATCTTTTTTCCATTATTGTTTGAGTTGTTGTTGTTTTTAATTTATTTACTGTTTGTGAAAATTTGTCTATAGTTTTTTTCTTAAGTTGCCTCTGTTGACTTTTTATTTTATCTATTTCTTCTTTAAAACTTTCTTTTATTTGTTCTTTACTATGTTCTACCTCAGTTAAGGATATTTTTAATTGTTTATTCTCTTGCTTCAGTTCTTCCAAATATTTCTCAAGTTTAATTTCCACTTTTGTACTTTCTTTGAGCTTTAATGACAATTCATCATTCTGTGTTTGCAGGATATCCAATTTATGTCGTAATTTTTTCATCTTTTCAGGAGAATCCTTATTTATTTCGTTGGAGTGTTGTATAAGAAGTTTCTCATCTCTTCTTGCTTTAGAAAAGATTGTTTCGAGATATTTTTTAGCTTCTTCTGAGCTACTATTAGATCTGTTATTTAATAGTATATTGTACTCTTGAATGAGCTGTTGGATGGATAGTGACTCTAGCTGGTTTATGGATGGTGGTATTTTTAATGGAAGTGGTGATCCACCTAATGCATTTTGTATAATTTTTTCTTTGTTTTTTAATCGAGCCTCATTAATTTCTTCTGCTAGTGATATTGCAGTTTCCAAATTAGACTGCTTTCTTTGTTGGGTATTCTTGGTACTGATAGTTTTTGATTTTAGTTTTTCTGGTTGTGGTATGGGATCATTCTCTTCCTTTAGTAGGATCAGAAGCTGCAGATGATTGAAGAACGGACAACTAGTCACATATGGTCTTCTGTTTTCTTTATGATTTAGTTCTATAATTCTGTTTCTTATGCTAATTATTTCTTCACTTTTCATTTCCCGATGCAGGTTTATTAGTTCAGTATTATTTGCTTGATAATATGGTATTTTGTTGTATTCTTTATAATGTATTGCTCTGATGTGTTGTAACTCAAATTCCAAAAATAGTGCATTTTTTCTTAATTGGGCAGCTCTATCACCCTTTGCTGTCTTCATACGATATTTTTCTGGTTGATATATATTATTTACAACATTATAACTTTGTATGTTATATATGCCATAGTATGGGCTCTTTGAAAATTCTCCCTTCTCCACAGCCTTGATATGTTCTAATTGATTTGTTAATAGGACCTTAAATTCTTCATAACGTTGTGGATAAACCGCCTCGACCTTATTTATCAACTGTTGAACAACATGACTCGTAATTAGCGCTGGTTCTGTCGCCGGAATAACTCCAGATGATTGGACGTCAGCCAATTCATTATTAGATGCCTCTCTATTTATTGTACTTGTTTTCACTACTGTGTCCATATCCAATCTTGTCAAGTTGACTGTTGGATTGATTCCTTTTTGATTCATTATGTATCTTGACATTACTTTAAGTCCACTTTAACAAGACTGCTTATCAATACTTGGGATTATTTTAGTTAACTAATTTAAATTAGTAATTATGCAATACTTTAAGAGAGATATTATTAAGAATGATCGAAGATACTATTAAAATGATTTTAGATACTACGTTCTATCATCATATGCCAGCCAAGCAATTTAAAGATATAATACGTTTGAGTTATATTAAAAGTTGAAGATAAACACATAAATGGGGGGTCCACTAGACCCGCACCACATATCTTTGAAAGAAAGGGATATAGATAGAAAAAAGCAAAAACCGGTGGTCGTGACCACCGAAAATGACTAAGATAAAAATTAAGAGCCTAATAAAGGGAAAATTTTGAATAATAAATGAAATAAAAATAAAATAAAATAATGATAGAAAAAGTTTACTATATCAAAACAAAGAAAAGGGAAAAGTATGTGCATTTGCCCCCGTACCACAAAAACCATACACTCAAAAAGAGATATAAATCAATTGTACAATTCTCCCAATAACACCATACCCTGTCCAACTTTGTAATTCCGACAATCACAATCATAATTTTTTACAAGTAACAACAAATTTCAGTATGTGAAGATTATTACTGTGTTTGTGATCAAAAATGGTCTCCTAGTTTAATTCATCTGATATGATACAGGAATAATAGTGTGTTATGAATAATAAAATAATAAAATGAAATAGAGAACAAATTTACATATTTACACTCTCAATGTAGAACTGATGTAGACAATTACAACAACATTGCTGCAGCATGTATATTGCCTATCCAATCCCGATTTCCCACACTTGGACAAAATAAGGAACAGACATTGTAAGGGCTGACTGGGTGGACCAGAAAAATAAAAAGAATGTTAAATATTACACTAAAGTATGAAAGTTAACAGTACTCACCCGACGCTACTAGGGTCCTGCCGCACTTGCCTGAAAAGAAATATGGTACACAAAAGTATAGATGAATAATTATGATGTAAATGCGCCAAAAATCAGTGCAGGGACCAACCAATAAGTGCGAGAAGAAACCAAAAATTTAACCCAAGAAAGAAAAAAGATGCTATTGTTAAGGATAATGTGTGCTGAATGTAAAAATTTTAAGTGGGATCAAGAATAAGAGTAATACGAGATATCCCATTGAAAAAAAGCAGGTGAATAACTCAAATAATAAAAAATTGTCAATGTTAGGCAAGGAATTACGAGCAAGGTCAAAAATTTAAGTGGGATCAAAACTGTCGGCAACCTCTAGCATATTCAAGAAATATCTTGATAATTGAAAAAGTTGATAATGTATGCTAAATGTAAAAATGTTAAGTGGGATCAAGAAAGTAATTAATACGAGATATCCCAGTGAAAAAAAAAAAAAAAAAAAAAAAAAAAAAAAAAAAAAAAACAGGAGAATAACTCAAAAAATAAAAAAGTTGTCAATGTTAGGCGCGTTACGAGCCTAATAATATACGATAATACGAAATAATAATAATATACGAGCAAGGTCAAAAAAATTAAGTGGGATCAAAACTGACGGCAACCTCCAGCATATTCAAGAAAAAAACAGAAAATTATCTTAATAATTGAAAAAGTTTCCATTGTTAAGGAAAATCCTTAACAACTGGGAAATAGTGTGAAATATGGAATGGGATTGGTTAGAAAGTCAAAAATGACTAAAAAATAGAAAAATCCAAGTCTCTAGCTCAAATAGCAAAAAAGTAGCCAATGTTATAGTTAAGGGAGGGGGACAAAAAGTGGAGCAGAAGATGGTGACAAAAGTTAGGATAAAAGAAGAAATGAAAATGTGACAAAGACTAAGATAAAAGCAATAGAAAAGTAGCGCCCCAAAAAACCCGTCCCCTACAGGCCCCTAATTGAGCTAGAGCTAAACGAAATAGTGGAAAAGACGGGGGGGGGGGGAGTTCACTTAGGTGGTTTGCAGTTGAATTTGGCGCAGCGAAAAACCTCTACGACCAGTATTTTTGAGATATTTAGCATTTTGTGCTAAAATTCTAATGGAGAAAACACCCATTAGAAACAAAATGGCAGTTTTAAGTGTTAAGATGGCAAACCTAGTATTTAATTTTATATCTAAAAGTTGAAGATGACTACCCTAAACATGTTGCCATCGAAAAAATTTGTAGAATATAACATTTAGTAATTTCTTTTCTTTTCTTTTTTTTTTTTTTTTTTTTTTATGAATTTTTTATGTAATAGCTTTATAGCAATGTGATCTTTAGTAAGAAACAAAATGGAGAATAATCTTTAACATCCCACATTTGTGAGATCTTCATAAGTTTTACCATGAGTGTACCTCTTAAGACTCTAAAGACTATAACCAACACTCAAAAACAAGTCTTAGATAAAACCGGTGTACTCTTCATTAGTTTAAGTTTTACCATTACCTTTCCCATAAGGAAAATACGTGGCCAAAATGGCAATTAAATGGTCCGTAAAGGGCTAAGTGGATATATCTAGAAACGCGGCACGACCCCAGAAGCCCAGCTAAACCCTAACAAATCCATTAAAAACCCTCATAGAGAAAACCGGTATCGTTTTAACAAGTATAACTTTGATGAAAATTTCAAAAACATTGGATGTCGGATAACTTGACTCTTATTTACAATAATCCGGCATATCACCGTGTATTAAGCTGGTATGACATCAAAATTGGTAACTCAATTTTAAAGGCAGCCCATTCATATTATCAATTATTTTAAGACATTATTATTATTTTGCCCTTAATGAACACAGATTGTGTGTGAGCAACCAGTGTCCACCCAATCGCTTCATTTTAGAAAATACCAATTTTAAAATTGAAATTAAAAATACTTAGAGAAAAAAAAAAAAAATTAAACAAATGGTACCGCTGAATAGCTCAAAGATTCAGCTATCAGAATATGTAAATAGTTAAAAGATCGAAGCATAAATAATAGTTAAAAATTTAAGTTCAAAAAGTAAACAACCTAATACAATCCTATGGGAAATCGGGAAAAAACTCCAATAATTTGACACTTTTTTAAAAATCAATTAAAAATTATTATATCACCCCAGAGAAACATGGGTGATGGCGGAGAAAAGCTAAAAGTTCGAATTATCGAGATCCGGTGTTAGTTTTTCAAAAAAGTTTGGAAAACGTGAAAATATAGCTATGTTAAAATATAAGAATATGTCTCCAAAATCCCATGTTTCTCTATAGGAATGAGGGTTACTGCAAATTCTCAAAAAACCCAAAAAAGAACACTTTTTAAAAAGATCATTTAACATAGTAAATCTTAATATTTTGCAACATAACAGGTATCATTTTAAAGCTTATACTCTTATCTAAGAGCAAAATACAATATATTTTCATTTTAAACATTTATAGGTAGTTTTTAAGACAATAGAATTCCATTGTTTATCCCATGTTAAGTCTATGGGAAAAATGTTCAAAAATTGCAGTTTTTGATGTAATGTATAAAGGGTTAAATCTAAACGATAACTTTGATCCAATGGTACTAAAATGATCTACGTGCTTTAATTAAGGTGAATGAAACATTAGTTATTAGTTTTCTGATAGATTTAGTTAATTTTGAAGGATCTGAAAAATGTCATTTTTTGAAAATGGCTCCAATATTTAAAAAGTAATTTAAAGAAGTTATGTTAAAATTAATAGATAAAAATGACTTAGAGATACAAGATAGGACTTAAAAGAAAGCTTAGGAGTTAGTGAAGGTCAAATGAGCCATTAAAAACATTATAGCTAACTTAACATGGTCAAAATTGCAATGGAATCCCATTGTTATCCCTATGTTATCTCTATGGGAGAAAAACATGAAAACATCACTTTTTAAAATGGATATTCAAGGGTTAAAACTTGGTGAAAACTTAATGAAAATGGTACCAAATTAATTTACAGAGTTTAATTAACACAAAATGAGCCATTGTTTTGAGTTATCAATTAGTTATATGTATCTTATAAGCATATTTAAAACACCGTATCACAGTGACACAACGAACTGTTAGAAATCGGCTACTTCCAGGACAACTCCGATCCAGGCGCCCTGCAGCGCGCATTCTACTGACTCCCAGCCATTGCCGTTTGCGAAGCCATTCGTGTCAAGCCAGAGCTCACTGGTGGGCGGAGTGGAGATCTGTTGTGATTCTTTTTCATCAGAAAACACAACAGGTATCCACTCTGTCCTCCAATGAGCTCTGGCTTGACACCAATGGCGTCGCAAACTGCAATGGCTTAGAGTCAGCAGAATGTACGCTGCAGGGCGCCTGGCTCGGAGCTGTCATTGAAGTAACCGATTTCTAATAGTTCATTGTGTCCCTGTGGTACCAACTTCAGCTCAAATTTCTGCCGCAGACGCAGTACGATGCGCCACAGTCGTATGCCGAATACAGCAATCTTCCCTCTCAAAAGTGCCACGTGGCCGCCTGGAACCCGGCCTTCTTGAGGCAGTAACATACCTTGACCACTGCTTCCAACAATCATGCACAGTGGATACATTCCAACCAAGTCTTTCTGCAATATGGCGGAAAGAAAATCCACCTTCTCGTAGCCCGAATATGCGACCTCGTTCCAACTCGGTGAGCTGTTGACAGTGGCTTCTTCGTCTTGTTAAAGACATTCTTGGCTAACATCAACTCAATACGTCACATTTCGAAGCTAAATAACGCCCACGAACTTTACAGCACGCATTTAAAGTAAACCTGATCTGCAAGTTCTGAGTGGCGCTACTATAGCGCCACACTTATGCGCGAAGTTCGAAATTTCAATCGATGTTATGTTTCAGATGTAGAAACACGCCTACCAAATTTCGTTTATTTAACACAAGTCTTTCTTGGTGTTGGGATTTTTTTTCCGTCAGTGTATTTTTAATTTGTTTTTGCTGTAAGAATTGGTCCTATCAAAAACTTGTCTATATAAATGTTGTAGACAATATTAAGAAGATATATGATAAATTCATGGGGATTTTATATCTTGTGAATTGACGGAGTTATGGATTTTCTTCTTCTTCAATCCCCCCTTTTTGTTTTGAATTTTAATTTTTTTGCGGTACGAATTGGTCTTATCAAAAACTTGTGAATATAAAAGTTGTTGATAATATTAAGGAGATTTATAATAAAATTAATTTGATTTGATATCTTGAGAATTGACGAAGTTATGAATTTTTTTCTCCCAAAAACTCTATTTTTTGCGCCCCTTGAGCCCATTTTTAATTTTATCAAAAATCTGTGATACATAAATATTTGGCCCTATTTTTAGGAGTAATAAAAACGTTAAACTGATTTGATATGTACAAAAATGAAGAAGTTATGTGGGGTTTTTCGGTTTTCACAAAACCTCTCCCTATTTCCATCCCCTTGGTCCGATTTTGCCCATTAACGAACTTGACCGAGATTTTATGCCCCTTGATTTTATATATCAGTTTGGAAGAGATTTGTGCAGAATTGCGAAAGTTATCGTGTCCAGAAGAAAGTGATATATACAGATAGATATATATATAACGTTTGTTACTGGAGGGGTTTTGGGTTCTAGGGGTCATGAATCATGAACATGATCGGTGTAGACCTGCAAAAAGTTTTCAGAAATTCCAACATAGGGGAGAATGTAATAGGTAGTATTTCATACGAAATCTACTTAAAAACGGAACCATTATAAGATCCCTGGTGTGTCTGTCTCTCCATCTACCACAGCCGTTTTCTTGTAAACTATGGAACGTGGAAAGTTAAAATTTAGCAGAAGTGATAAAGGCAATTGACCCCATATATATAGTTTATTAACCATTCACAAATATGTTTAGGAAAAATGTTGAGGGGCTAATTAAGTTACTAGAAAATAAAAATCTTTTTTTTTTCTTTTCTTTTTTTCTTTTCTTTTTTTTTCTTTTCTTTTTTTCTTTTCTTTTTTTTTTTTTTTTTTTTCTTTTACTATTTGGAAAAATGGTTATTGTTCTCGTCAGGATGGAAAATGAAAAGCATATCTGAAGGTTTTCATTGGTTTTATCCGCAATTTATTCGTTTTCTGATTGGTCTATACAGTAATCTGTATTTCCCTTTAATTTCAACAACGATGGATACTTTCTGTTGCCACTATGACAAAAAGTAATAAAAACTACAAAAAAAATTAATAACTCAGAAACAAATTGAGATACAGCTTTCAAACAAATTGCACTTAAAAGTACATTTTTTTTTCTATCCAACGGTGTAAAAAGTAATATTGTCGGATATTTAGAAGTTTAAGAATGGAATTTCATTTAAAATTGGCCGTCAGATTTCTTGGAAATCTGATGATGGAAAAGCCTTTTCCCGAACAGCCAATGAAATGCTTGGATATTTACGTAAGTTTCAGGTGGATAATACTTAAGTTTCATGAAATCTGACGGGTCGCAGGCGATATATTTGGCTTGCAATTTTTACGTGTAATAACACTATTAATGTTTAATTCATGGCGTACGTAATGTATGATCAACTCCGTGCGACTTTTTATGTCTTAAATTTTAGTCTTAAAAAAAATCGTTTCCAAATGGTCGTTGTAATTTGATAAATTGCTTTTTTTTTTTTTTTTTTTTTTTTTTTTTTTTTTTTTTTTAATAATATGTGGGGTATTGTGTGGAAGCTCTCGTAACGCCGAACTGAAAAGTACATTTGTTTTAATTTTAGATATTTTCAGAAGTATCGCCGAAAATGTAATGCAAAAATGCCCTCCTGTGCTTCCGAATCTACTGAAACTAAAATTATGAAAGAATTAGGGGTAGTAAAAGTTAATTTAAACTTTTCAGGGAAACTATAGCGATTACTCTAAGATCACATAGACCTTGAGAAAATCGCATTTTTCCGTTACACACAAATATCACTTTGAGAGTGCTCGAGGTACCTATCGTCGCGGAAGTATAAAAGGATGTTTCATAATGATAAAAAAAATTATCGGTAATTAACCGAGGTATTAACCCTTAAAGATACGAACGGTTTGGACATAAAGACACGGGCAGTGTACTCCATGCGCCATCGGCTTTTAAAGCCTAGATAGCTGTAGTGGTATACCAATTTATACTTTTCTAGAACACATAGTCTCTCTCGATTCGCCACCTGTATCTTTAAATGTTAATTAAGACCCTATCCCTATCTGGAAAAACGCGGCACGGACTAAGCCGGTGTTACAACTTTGCGACCTCCTTTCGAAGAGCGCTGAGCCCAATGCCAAGTTTAAACTTTGAACAAGAGCTACACTGTGAAAAGAAAGGATTATTACTACGCTGAATTCAGTTTTATGAAATGCCAAATGAAGTTTAAATAGGCACTACTTTTATTGTGACTACGAATTAAGTTTATCACAAATGAATTACGATAAGATTAAAAAAGAGTTGTACAGAATAGCAATATTTGATACTATTTAGGTTTCATATCTCTTTGAACTTTTATGGCATACCCATTCATACTTTTCAAGTATCTACAGCTATGCCCAACCCTACGTTGTATAGTTTTTTACAAAGTCTTATTATTCTTTTAGCAACACTTTTTTGTAATATTAAAGTTACTCTATTGCACGGAACCCTCTGTGCGCAAGTAATACTCACTTGACTGATTATTTTATAAATGTTTTTAAAAGAGATATTAATATTATTTTATTTTTATTTATTGCATCTTAATATAAAAGACTGATAATACATAAATTTGTGCTTGAATATAAATCATGTAGAAAATTATTCAAATAACGATGTTCTTATAAAAGAGAGCCTATTCAGAAAACATTATACAGTAGAGCGTCGATTATCGGGACTGCAATTAACCGAACTTCCAATTATCCGAACAACCTTTTTTTCCCAAAATTTTTTTTAACCAAACTTCCAATTATCCGAACAGCCTATTTCTCCCAAAAAATTTTTTAAAGAACTCCCAATTATCCATTGGCTTGGAATAAAATTTTAAACAAAGAAAAAACTGATAGTTGATCAGAAAATGAGGAATGCAAAACAATAAAGGAGATGGGAAGAATCCTAAGCTATGAAAAAAATGAAATTAACGAGTGGTTGAATAGTGAAGTATATGACGCTGGATATCAGATTTTAAACGATGATGAGCTTGTGTATGAGATTCATGATTAAAAAGAAATTGAAGAAAATGAAAACGAATGCTCTGAAAATAACCCAGGTTTATTACATAACGAAGCCTTTGAATATTTAGAAACAACTATGAAATCGGTCGAACGGCAGAAGAACGTTGATCCTATTTAACTAACGTATTTAATTAGAATTAGAGGTATGGCACTTTTGAAAAGAATATCTTCGTTGAAGCAAGCAACAATCAAAAGCTTTTTTGCTTAAATTATAATCTATGAGAGTTCAGAAAATGATAAAAAGACAAAAAAAAAATAATGATAAAAATGTAAAACAATTTTTAAACATGCCAGCACTAACTGGTGCTGCCAGTCTTAAGCTTAGATAACGTGTGAAGGTTATAGTCAGAAACATCCCTTAAATTGTCTGTCCATTTATCCGAACTTTTGCTTATCCGAACTAGGGTCGGTCCCGACTTGTTCAGAAAATCGGCGCTCTACTGTATATGTGGTTGGCAGAAATTATTATCGTTGGCCTCATTAAGGGTTATCGCAAGGACCAATCGGGACAACTACACTTGCCTATGACTATAGTTTTTAGGGGGATGTCAAAGAGCTACAAATGCTTTCATGAATGGTCTCTCATGCAATGAAAGTACTCTCATTAAATAAAACTGGAACAAAAATCGAAAAAGTACAAAATAGCACAGTTAAACATCAGCCTGAGCTATCCTAGACTCTCAAAAATAAATATGTATCTTTGAAAAATCGTGATTGAAATTGATAGGAAAAAAATTCTACAAAATACGGAAATAGCACTGGCGTCACAACTTCTGTAATTTAACGAAATTTTATTTTACAATGTATATATTTAGATTATATGTACAGGTTTTGTGCATAAATTGTGCATAAGATTTTAGGACTTCAGAACAACTTTAACAGACAAATAGCATGTAGTAAATATAATTTCAGACGACCCCATTTCCTGCAATTTAAGGTTACACTATTTTGTGGTCTTAAAACAAATCTTCTTGAAAGAGAACAAAAACGCCAACCACATGAATTTGTTCTTCCTACAAATTTTTTTGCGACCATAAAAATACTCAATTCAAAATTTACAAACCAAACTATAAGGTTATGTCCTATGTACACAAAATCCATCGTTTTTGTACATTACACAAATATATGTGTACTCATGTGCAATGTACACGTTAAACTGTGAATTTCAGAGTTACCTGATGGCATTTACTCACTTAAGCTGCTTAGTGTGTTATCATCAAAATACACAGAACAATGTGTATTTTGAAATTGACACACCAGGCGTGTATTTGGCAAGTATTTTCTCTTAAAACGATTCAAGATATTATTTTATTTCCTTTAAATGGATAATCAAATGAGTTTTCAATAAAGATTATTTCAATCTAAGTTAAAATGAAACAGAAAAATTTAGCATTAAATAAATATTATAGACACAATAAGCATATTTTGTTCTTATGATAATAATTTTGATCATTTGATAAGATTTTGATAAATAACATTACATTTGAACGACAAAGATATTCTTTAGTTTCATTTCAAAACTATAAATGCAAGCTTTTTATGAATATATTTAAAAATTTTTTTGTTCTCATTCGATGTATTTTAATGGTTTTACATACTATTATATTTTACACCAAAATTCTATGGGAAAAATTTTAATTCACTGACTTTTTATACAAAAAGTAAATTCTTATAGCTAAAAAATTCGTTTTATAAAAATGACAAAGCACAAAAATTTCCTTTTTTAATGGGCATAATCTTTATATATTTTAGAAACTTTCTGTTCAGACTTATCTTCTCATTTTAAGTATCAAACTTCTGTCAGAAAAAAAAGAAAAGTACTCTAACATTTTAGCACAAAGTGACCTCTTTTATTTAAAAATGAATATCGTTTTATACAAGAAAAGTTTTTCCGAAATGCCGTTTAGCTCCGAAATTTTTTTCAATTTTTCATATAATCGATTTACAAAATGCTATAACGCGAAAAGCGCTTTTCACTTTTGCATTACAACCAAATAAAGGTTTTCAATAACTTGTTAACACTTTCCAATAAAGTTGAAAAGTGTTTATGCATTCGGTTTGTCTGGACGTCTGGCCACGCTCTAACTCCCGTAAATATACTCGGATTTTCATGCAATTGATAAAGGTTATTTAGGGGCACCAAAGCATGTTTGGTATTGTATATGTAGTATGTAGGTTTAATTGTTCATTTACAGGGACACTCAAAAGTATTCCATTACATTATGGTATATGGGGGAAAATCGTTTGCAGAGTATTTTAATGATATTACGCCATTTCAAATGTATTGAAACTGATATAAATCAGTGAATTTTACTACGATCACGTTAGAACAGGGCATTCATAGCATTTTTTATTCATTTACAGGGACTCGCAAAAGCAATCAGTTACACCACTATCTTTGAATAATAATTGCTAGAGTGTACGGTTTAAAATTCGCTTTTAAATTTAATTAATTTTTTACATGTTACTCGATATATATAATATTTATACCTTATATACAGAGCGGCACAAAAGTATTGACGTACCATTCTCCTTATTAAAGGAAATTTCTGAAGGGGAATTTTCAACTGAAGTATATTTCTTAAATGAATTAATTTTGGCATGAATGTAGTTAATAGATACAGATCTATATATCATATACAGGGCTGTTCAAAGAATTCGGATAATTTTCTGACTGTAGATGGGAACAGCTGAAATTTGTTTTTGAAATGTGTAATACGTTTAAATATGGTTGAATTAGACAGACATAATATTTTAATTTTTTAAACGGTACAGTTACAATATTCTGAATGTGTTGGAAAGTGTTTCATAATCTATACTTGGCGCATGATTTTTTATTTCTTGTTTTTAATTATATCTTAATTTTTGTTAGGTTGTCTTTGTCTAAAAAGATCAAGAATGCGCTCTTCAGAAAGAAGAAATAACATCGTTTAGCATCAAGCCGCTCCTTTATGATTGTGATTCTTTTTTCCTCATGTAGACTTGTAGATGCTTTAACATCATCGCATCGAAATCCCGAAACTTGTGACTTATTTTACCCGAATGTGACTTTTGTTTTTACCTGATATGTGACTTTGCTTAATTGTCATTTTGACATTTCTTGTGTATGCTCCTTCCTTTACCTTCGACTGCTCCTTTTTGTGCCATCGCCTTCCTCACCAGCCACTTTTTTCCATCATCTCCATGTTCTGCTTCTCCACAATTTTGAATAAAATATTTACCACCGTGAATGGGTCTGTTTTCATTACATTGTTTCATTTAAAAAGTTACCTATTTTGTGTTTTGAATTGTTTTCATTTAATATTTAGGGAAATTTACAATATTCTTGTACCGAAAAATCACACTTTAGCACTAAATTAATGTAATAGATGTTATACAATTAATCCTCTCCAAGGTGTATCGCTTTTAGATGCGTCCTAATTATATAAATACGTAGCACCTATAGTCGTCATCTTGTCCGTCCTTCTGTCCGCATATAACAGTGTAAAAACTACCCAAACGAATGTTTTGAAATTTAATAAACATAATCGTTGTAGAGTTTTGCCCTGTCATTTCAAGTTTTATGAAAACGGAATCAAAATTTAAAAAGATATTAATAAAAGTTGTCTTCAATCTATTAAATCCTGTCATACATAATTAATTCATTGATATCCCATGTCGTGTAATGAATCTAGGTTGCCATGGAGATGGCGTCCTATTTAAGATGGAATCCTATTATTTTCGTATTACTGAATTTAAAATACATAATCTTAATAAATTTTGTGTTCATGCATTTTTGCACAAGAGTGCAACAGCTATTGCGCCAAGATCTGAATTTTTATGAAACTAGTTGTAGTATGAACGCACTCATTTTCCACGTTTGATGTACAATTTTAGACTTTTTTGAAGTAGAAATATTCACCTTATTTAATGGCAGATAAAATGATGCAAGAATAAAGCCAATTACACTATTTAAAAAAAATTGGTAGATAAAAAAAAAAGTACCCTACACTGCCCGTGATGGTCACGGTCTCGAGATTTAAGGGGTTAATGTAATAAATGCTATTATACAATTAGTCCAGCACCGCGGTTCCCAAACTTTAACCCTTTATCTACTGACGGTACTTATAAATACCATTAAAGTAATTTGTTATCAAATTCATTTAATAAATCAATTAGTTGTAATACAGTTTAGAATGAGTTATAGATATATTACTTTATCTTGTTCCATAAACATTATTGGTTATACAAAACAAAAATATTTTTTAAATGATTTTTTTTTTTCGCCTTTGCGTCGTTTCAGCTTTCTCTGCGTTGGGGGGGGGGGGGTGATTTTCAATTTGGAAATATTTCTATATTTCTATTGTAAGAACATTATATTTTTACATTTCCTAATTCTACAAATTGCTAAGAAAAATATTTAAAATAAAAGATTTGAGTGGAGTTGTAAATATTGCATAAAATCCCTATAGATTCAAATTTTAATTAATCCTTCTAAATCCTTCAATCCTTCTAAAATTTATTAAATGATTATGTAAATCTTCTAATGTAGTTTAAACAATTCATGAAAAATTCTTTAGAAGATAAAATTTTCATGAATTCATAATTAAGTACATAAAGGGTTAACGTTATTTGGCTGCACCTTAACCCCTCTAGGGCGTATGGTTTTTATATTTTACTAGCAGAATATTTTAGTTTTAAACTTTGCCTTGTCTAATCGTAGAATTCTTAGATTAAATAAATGGAAAAATACTATGCGGAATTAAAGTCATTAAAAATTAAAATGTCATGAAATGACGCCCGTCCTAAAGGGTTAAAGTTTTAATCCCCCCCCCCCCCAATCTACCATACATGTAGGTTTAGCCTTATGATGTATAATTTATCCGAAGAAAGTGATGAACTTTGGTACAAAACATACACACGGGAACAGATATAGTTTATGCTATAGTGAAAGTGGAGAATTAAAACTTTTTACTAATTGAAAAAGAAATATGTTTATTAGTTATTGTATTAAACTAATAACTAATTCACTAAATATTTCAATATAATATAAGTCTTTCCAGCTTTTCTATAGTAATTTGATATTGTTCGTGTGTTAGAAAAGCTTAAAGATATTTTAATCTAATGCGGATGAATTCTTACCAAGCAACTACAACCACAATCAAACTACAGTTTAAGTTACAGTTGAAGTGAGTTCCTATTTAACGAGAATCTTGTTTGGTATACAGTAAAACCTCCCTAAAGCGACCACGTTCCGTTCCAATAAAAATTAGTCGCTCCGAGACGTGGTCTCTTAATGGAGATCATGTTTAAATCTAGATTTTAATTGTTGAAAAAAAGGTAACAATTAATGTTACTAAAATTTATTTTTCACATTAGTAAAAAATAGGAAAATTTAAGTATCAAAACAAAAGTTAATTACATAAGTCAATTACTGCAGAGTTTAAAAAATGAATACATTGACGTTTGCTTTGATTTTACGGCTTTATCTTTCATACCTTTTATTTCCAAGTCCTTTCGATGTTCAGTAAATAAATGCAATTTTTTTTAGACGGGAACAAATAATGACGATTTCATTAATTTATCTATTTTTTTTTCATAGTTTCCTGACGGAATACGGCAGGGGAGTTTATTGACCGTCATTCTTAATTGCTCATCAGAGTTAAATTCATTGCTTAAAAACGCGCAAAGAGGTTTAAACACTTAAACGTTAGAGGAATAAATAAAAATTCTAAACTTAGTTTAAAAGTTTGATGAATAATGCGCTTCCTGCAATTATTTTTCTAATAAAACCTTCTTCAAGTGACCAGGAAAAAACGGAATTTGTTTCATTTTTTTAATGAAATGGGTCGCTTATGGAGGGAGTTCAACTGGGATGGTCTCTGAATGGAGGTAAAATTAGTATTGAGCCTATGGGAATAAATTTCGTTCTATGAAAAATATGGTCGTTCAGGGAGGTGGTTGCACAGGTAGGTTTCACTGTATAATATAACTACGCACGAAAATACACGATGACCTCTTTCGGAATATATACGATTTCTAAAAAAGGTTCTTTATCTTCAGAAACTACTATATTTTCGAGGTTTAACATTAAAAGGACCGTGAGGTATAATTTTGACCCCTACCATAGGAATATATTTCGGTCGAACCAGAAACTTCTTTAAAAAATAAGTTTAAAAGATACAAAGAAGAAAAAAGTTAAATAAGTTAAACAGTTTTAAATAAGTATTCTGGTGTAAAATATTTTAATAAAACTTGAGTAAAATTTTCGGCATTTCCAGTGTTAAAGAAGCATTTATAAAAACAAAGTTTTGTTTGCTGCCACTGACTTTCTGAAAGGTTTCAGAGAAGTTTTTATAGTGTATTAAACACTTCTTTTCACACCGGAATAGGGGTTGCTAGTTTGGACTTCATTTTTATTCAGAAGATACGAAATCACACCTGAAATTAAAAATAGTACTTTTAGTTTTTTGTAATGACGGACATTTCGCGATTACTTTAAGTAAAAATTCTTCTTTCGAAGTTTCCGGTGTGAATTTGAAATTTCAAAATAAAACTGGAGGCCAAACTGGCAATCGGAATATCGCATTTTAAGATCCTATCAAATCTCAATTAAAAAATTTTAAGTGCGTGATTGAATTTCTGAATGCAAAAATAATAAAATAATATTAATTTTAATGTTAATGTTAATGCTATTAACACTAGAACCGCCGGAAAAAAACGTATACCTATAACCGCCAAAGCGGTCATTTTGACCGATGTGGATTATCATGCTCAACTATTGTTTACTTGCAATTTTGTATTCTTAGTATTGTTCATTACTATTATTACCATCATTGCCCATATAATAATATATCTTTCATAATTTTTATTATATTTTTTTATGTTTTGTTGTGTTATGATTATATTATATTGAAATATATATATATATATACTATTTATTTTTTTTATTTTAAGAATATTTTTATGGTAAAAAATATTTTTCATGAGAAATCGAAATTGTCTAAAACAAGAATAAACTTGGTGAAAACAAACATTTATATTTATCCCCTGAGCAATACAATATTCAGGTGGAGAGTGGTCAGCGAAAAACACAGTCAAAAAAGAAGAAACTGCCAGTATCTTCTTCCACAAAATACTAGGAATAATATAAAGGGATTAAGGAAAGCTGATTTCTCTTTAACAAAATACTGGTATTTAACACTTTTTTTTACCGTGTTTTTCAGAATTGATGCCTGCTGGATCAAGAAAATTATAAAACACTTTTAGAGGTTGTCGTCTAGAACTAGCTTTTGTAGAATACTTCCGTGCTATCTGGTCGAGCACGTCGACGCCAAATTTTGTAGAATTATAGAACTTTAACCGTTTTTGATACGTGTTTATCACCAATTTCAAATGCAATTGATGGATGTCGGGAACTTAGAATTAAAATACATTCATTTTTCTTTCCTTGATAAATTCAACGTAATATCATCTTTTGGAAGAATTTGGCTACAGTACAAAGACTTTTTTTCAGATTTTACGGCCTGTGGAATTTTGTTTTTCGTCCGCAATTGACTGTGCCAACAATGCTTGTTTTTAATTACTTCAGATTTTCTGCAAGGGGCAGTGAAGTAAGGAAGTTATCTGTGGTAATGTTGTAACATTTGTTGAATTATGGTTGTATGAAGTATGGACTGTTGCGACATGTACTAGATAAAATTTGCATTAAAATTGACGGCGGTCATTTTGACCGTTTCGGCGGCTCTAGGTATACTACTGCAATACTTCATAAATTTTGCCTGAATGGAAAATTTATCACTGGCATATCATAGCTTTTCAGATTATAGGAAAAGTCACGGAAACTGAAAGTTATACTCTTAACAGAAACAAATTGGAACGGGATGAAAGTTTCGAAACGGTCAAAATGACCGCCTTTGCAGTTCTAGTGTTATCTCATCATGTTTATCTAGCTAACATATTTCTTGAACATGAAATTGTTTACTTGAGAATGGATAGCATCCGAAAAACTTGGTATTCTAGCTCGCGAAAACTGTCTAACACACGATATAAACTACTATTCGGAAACGTTTCCGAAAATCTGTGGGAAAAGCTTTAAAACTAATTTATTAATGCATAATTAAGTTCTAAAAATATTAAAATGTATTGTCATCAGGAACACACCTGTGTATATCATTATTATAATTCTAGCCCAGGGATGGCGAACCTATGGCACGCGCGCCGAACTCGGCACGTACAAAAACTTCTCTGGCACACAAAAAAACTTATAGATCGTATTCAGTTTATGGAGAACAATCCTCTTTGTTTATTTTTTGCAAAAAGTATAGTTTTGTGTAACAGCTATATAATTTACTTTAAAATAATCCGTTACTTTAGAATGAATTAAGGTATTATAAATCTTAACGAAAGCGTCTTGTAGTGTCATTTTCTCGCTAAACCATTCAACGTGTGGTGTTTTACAAATCATTTTACTTCTCTATCAATTTTCAAAGGTTTTATTTTTGAAAATTGAATTTTAAGGGATAGTTTGCACAGTAATATAACTAATTGACACGCTTCTACTTCAGATTAGGTTTGATTTTATTTAGGTTTGGGGCTTTAAAAGTTTCTTTAGATTTTAATATATTTAGGATTTAATTTTGAAAATTGAATTTTAACTGTTATTGTAAATAATTATGTATCTATTGAACCTGCTTCTACCTGAAGAAGTAAAAATGATCTGATTCGGAAGTATAGAATAAAAGAAAAACTCATTTATAGATTATTAATACGGAATTCGATGCGACATGGCTATATTATTGGTTAAAATGTTTCTGGCACATTAGAATGTTGGTACATAATAATTTTTAAATTTTTGGCACACATACTCAAAAAGGTTCGCCATCCCTGTTCTAGCCTATCAAGAAGTGATTGAATAATCGAATACAAAATTTCATCTTTACATACAAAAACCAAGCTATGTTATATAAAAGAGTGTAAAAATCAATTGCTTTGGCTTTGAATTAATATGGGTCTCTATTGGGGTTAACAAGTAATAATCAAAACAGATTTCTTAAATAAAGTTCCTTTGGGGCACTGCGCATGTGGACAAAATTTAACGACGTTAACTCCTCTTATTGACGAGTGGATCATTTTCAAAATTTAACCATGATTTGGAATAACAAAATCAAATTTTTAGAAATAATCAGAAAGTTTAAATTTTTTGTAAATAATTACATTACCTCATAAACATTAATATACAAGCATCAGCAGCGACCAAATTACTAATTTAACATTTTAAAGCAATTTTTTTTTAATTTTAATGAACATGGTAATGACATAAGTGAGCACGGTAATGACAAATTCAGCAAAATATTTTTATTTTCCCCAGGCATAAATGGCAGCCATTATATCTTCTGGCCCATACAATGATCATTTCATCATCATTTCATCAAATGATCACTATTTCTTATATAATAAAATTAGATTAAGAAATAAAAGTTTATTTAATTATCCATTAGAAGTGGGTACGGTAATGACGTACAAAAAAATACACACTAAAAAATTCAAAGTCTTTGCTTGTTTTATTGAAACTATAAAATTATTTGCTCTATTCACCTAAACCTGATAACAAGTTGACTTTTAAGGAGTATTTTTGCCTTGATAAAAAGGCATGTGCTGCCTTTCAAAAAAATTCCAGATGAGCTTTTTGTCAGAAGCGTGGCAATGGCACTCTTTCTTTGGATACGGTTTAAAAAAATTATTAAGAATTATAGATAAGTTTAATTAATGAAAATAAATATTTTTTTTCAATTAGTAGCATCGTAATAAGTAAAAATGTATTAAAAAAATTATAACCATCTGTTTTAAATAGAACTTAGTCAAATCTTTACCTAATAAATTGCTTGTTGGGGCAAGCTACGGCAGGGTTGGTGAACCTTTTTATAGCCGAGTGCCATTTTTTCCCCAAAAAATATTTTATATAACCTTGACGTGCCAACTAATGAAAAAGTTTAGTGGATTAAAAAATCATGAATAAAAATTAAGATTTTAAGAATTAAGATTTTTAAAACATTTGCAACATACATGAAGGTATTACACTATAATAATCATAAAAACAATTACATTTTAGAGATTATTTAAAAAAATATATTTTATTAAATTTGTTATTGCATCTTCGATGAAAAATAACTAATATACTTAATTAATTTCAACAGAATGCAAACTGAACTGGATTTTTCTGACAGATGCTTTTATTTGATTTTTCGTATAACTGATTTGCGGAAATAAATCGGAGAAAAAATTATTAAAAGGGCAAACGCCATTTTCTTTTAAATAGGTTTGAAATTAATTTCCAAGTTGCTACAATTTTACCATTGGTATTTTTACTAAGACGGTAATTTACGGTATTTTAAAAATCCGCAATTAAAATTATTCAATTTCTAATTAATCGAATTTAGACAAGATCAAATCTTCTTTAGTAATCATATGTTCATCATAAGTTCGTGTCTTTTGTGCCATATCAACGTATACTGATTTAGAGCCACAATCAACACCGTGCAAAAATTATTCTTTCGAGTGCCACTTTTGGCACGCGTGCCATAGGTTCGCGGTCCCTGACCTACGGTAATAACATTTGACTACAAAAGAATATATTTCTTATTTTTAAACTTTTTATAAATAATAATGTATCTGTAAATTACCATTAAAAAAACATGATAGTTAAAATGCAATAAATAATATTATGATATTTAACTATTTTTCTGTGCAAATGTGAAAGGACAGTAAAATACGACACTTTTTTAAAATCATCCTATTGGTATTCTGCTAACAGATTAGCAACAGCCTGTGAAGCAACCGGAATAGGCTTACTACTAGTCCTGGTTAGTACTTTGCCTGTGTTTGTGCTCTTATTGTTGGAAAAGTCGTTTTACAGTTTGAAAATAAATAATGGCAGGGCAGGGGATGGGATGAGCGAAGAAGATCCATTATGAATAGTGAAATAAACTATCATTAATGCATGTAAAAATGTGTTTTCTAAACAAGAAAATTAAAACTTTGATACAGTCAATATACATTTAAAAAAAAAAAAGATACACTTGCCTTTATTCGCAGATGCTTTTACGATAAAATCACACCAAAACTGACTCGGAATAATGTCTTCTTTTAGAATATAAATGCAATTTTTTCAAATAGAGGTCATCTAGATATTAAACTTGCACAAATTCTGTTTTATTTTTAAGCCTTTATCTATTGACGGTATTTATAAGTACCATTAAAATAACTTGTTATAAAATTCATTTAATACATCGATTAGTTGTAATATAGTTTAGAATGAGTTAGAGATACTTTACTTTATCTTGTTCCAAAAGCATTATGGGTTACACAAAACAAAAATATTTTTAAAAGGATTGATTTCTTTTGCCTTTGCATCTTTTCAGCATTCTTGGTGTTATTAGGGGGGGGGGGGGGGGTGTTTCAATTCGGAAATATCTCTATTGTAAGAACATTATATTTGCACATTTCCTAATTCTACAAAATACTAAGAAAAATATTTAAAATAAAAGATGTGAGTGGGGTTATAAATATTGTCCAAAATCTCTATAAATTCAAATTTAAATAATCCTTCTAAATCCTTCAAAAATCCTTCTAAAATTTATTAAATGATTATGTAAATCTTCTAATGTAGTTTAAACAATTCACAAAAAATGCTTTAGAAGATAAAATTTTCATGAATTCATAATTCAGTACATAAAGGGTTAATGAGAACACTCACTTTTGACGGCATATTTGCATTCTTTGGATCCAATTAGTTCGGAAAAGTATATAGTTTATATAGTTTCTGTTAAATCTTCATGGAGTTAGAAATGGTCAAACTTAGAGGATGCTAATGATGAATTCACGTGACTAACTTTAATTTATATCTAACCGAAAAATCATCTCACTAAACATTTTGGTTTTGTGTGACTCATTGAATGAACTGAAATCTATTCTAGCACCCCACCCCCTTTTTTTTCAAAAACCTAATTTTAAATACAAAAATATTATTAATAAGTTCATATTAAAAAATAGGAATTATGACCTACATCGATATTTACATAAATAGAATAGCCATCGTTTAAAACATGGGTATGTAAGTTTACAGTTCATTCCAATAAGTAGTTTCTGATATACAGGAAAATTTTGAGTTTTGACGATTTAAAGAAGTGTTTCTCAACCAAACTAATGATTGGAATAATTTGTAAACTTGCACACCTATGTTTTTGACTATTGTGATTTGTTTTATGTGGGAAAAATTCATAATTGTTTATATGAATTTATTAAGTTTCATAATTAAAAATATGTATTTGAATAGAAATATGTCTGAAATATGCTTTATCCATTCATTTTATCTCATTTAAAAAAAATAAATTTCAGTTGAATGTTGTTTTTTATTTTTGGGGTGGGGGGTGGGTGGGGGGAAGTTATAAATTAAACTTTGTCATATGGATTTAACATTAGCACCCTCAAGCTTAGAATCTTCAAACTCTACGACGATTTCATTAAAAGTACATAAACTATATCTTTTTCCAGGCTGCCTTGATTTAAAAGGAACCCTAATATGCTATTAAAAGTGGGTGTTACAATTTTAAAGACTAAATTTAGTTCTATTTTTAATATGTAGAAAACGGAATAATCCACATATGATTATTAAGAACTTCATACGAATTAACCTCTTCAGTTCCGAAGCTAAAATAATAATACAAATGCTTATTCATTGGTTTTTTCCAAACAAAATGACATCGTAAATGACAGAAAAAATATCTTTTCTGAAATTCATCCTTTAGGGGCTTAATAATTTAGGTTCAAAAATATGTGTCTAAAACTACCAACCCCATTAAAACACCAATTTAATAACCATTAACCTAAATATACTTATGAACATTTCTCACTTTCTTGTTCATACTGTCTTTTGGGCATTTTTAGGCATTTTGTAAACTCAGATGAAAATAACATTTATTTTATGTGGGAATCAGCTTAGATAATGCCATTTATTCGTTTACTTTGAACGCAAAAAACATTCAGCTATTAAGAAGTGAAGTGAAAATGTAAAAAAATCGGACATTTTAGTTTTTATAAGGGACAGAACAGAAGTCCCCGTATGGGGACCCAGGGACCGAAGAGGTTAAAGCTGTGCTTTTCCTTTATTTTTGCAAAATCTTTAATTAAAGCTCGAGTTATAGCCATCGTTCAGATTTTTTTTTCGTGTGTCGTGGCGGAGGGGGGCGGGGGCTCATCGGTAATATATTATTTTGTTGTCGTAAATTTTACGTAGTAATATTACCTTTATCGATATGATCCAGATCAACAAACAATAAAAGATCTAGATCAAGAACTCAATTACTTGCTTGCAAAACAGCTATTTTCATTCGATATCATTCAATGGCTGGAAATTCACCCGGAAATTAAAATTGACCATGAGTGAAATGACAGGTTGGATCTCAGAGAATAAAAAAGGCCATAATTGGATTGCCTGGAATAAAATTGGAAGCATTCGTTCGCTGCTTCCATTTTCTTTTCTTTTCTTCCCCCACGTTGCTCTTTCAATTTTCGTTATTTTTCTGGCAGCGCAATAAATATCAAACGTATTTTTAGATAAGTATGTTTATTACAGTTCTTTTTTTTTTTTTTTTTTTTTTTTGTAAAAAAGAAGTCTTCAGGGGGAAGAGGCGACATTACAAACTTTGGGCTTTCATGTAAGGATGCATATACAATTCTCCTAAACAAAGATCAACCACACAGTACATATACAATTCATCCACTATATAACGACCCTCCATTATAGTGGATTTCGCATTACATCTACCGATTAAAATAGTCCGATTATATGTAACATTCATTCACGTCGCATTCTCTTGACATTTAACTAGTAAAACCCGAGGCTTTACTCGCGTAATTGTTGAAAGATGCTAAGTGGTATTTGGCCCCACCAGTGGCTGAGAGGTTCTGCTCTCGAAGCTGGTAGACGAGAGGTGCTGGGTTCGAACCCAATCGCGCCCGTCGGCCTAATCTTTCGGAGATTTCGTGGTTTTCTTCGAACCGTGGATTTCCATGCGTTAATACGGATTAGGTTCCCTTAGAAAGACCTCCACGGAAGGCACTCCCCCCAGGGCCCATATCCCTCGTGTAGATAATTGGCCGTCAGCAATCAACCCAACCCTAAGTGGTATTTGTGTGCCTTTTTATTTATCCATCATACGTATTATATGGTAAGTCTTGTAATCGTTTTAAAAATCGAAAAAAAAAAATTAAGGATTTACACGTTTCAGACACTGGAGATTCCGATAAACATATTTTTAGAAAAAAAAAAGTCCTTCCGGCCAGTGCCGGGAGGAAGAGGTAGCTTTCATAACCCTTATTTAAAAAAAGCCAACTTATATCATGCAAACAATCAGATTTTTCAAAATGTCACCCAAAATTGAAATTGAAACTGCTATATCTGAGTCATTTTTTAAGGTAAAGACAAACAAAAAATGCTCCTGAATCCTTATATCAAGATCAAATACTTAAGAAAGAAACCTTTTTCAATTTCTAATTTTTTTGCACCTCACTTTAAATATATATATATATTTTAATTTAATGGCCACCATTTTGAAACAAGATGGCTGATGAATCTGGCCAGCGAACTTGGTCGAGGTGTTGATGTATACTATCCACATGTCTTCTTGCATCGAAATAGGCGAATACGTGTGTTATCGCGTGACAAATACAAGATCGTTTCAAAATGTTAGCCATGCTAGAAATTCAAAGTGCTATAAATCAACCATTTTTTAAGATATCAACAAAAGAACAAATTTTCAGAAACAAAAACTGCTCCGGAATCTTTCTATCAAGGCCAAACACATGAAAAAAATCTTTTTCATTTTCCAATTTTTTAATACCTCATTTTGAATTTTAAATTTAATTTTTTTAAAATGGCAACCCTTTTGAAACAAGATGGCGAATGAAGCTGGACAACGAACTCGGTCGAGACATTGGTATGTACTATGTACAGACCAAGTTACATCCAAATAGGTTCATAAATACGCATGTTATCGCGTGACAAAAATCAGGTCGTTTTAAAATGTCAGCCACAAGAGAAATTCAAAATGCTATAACTCAGTCATTTGTTTAGATATAGACGAAACAAAAACTGTTCCGGAATCTTTGTATTAAGGTCAAACACATAAGAAGAAAATATTTTTTCAATTTTCAATTTTTGGTACCACATTTCAAATTTAAATTTTTCTTAAAAATTTAAATAGCCGCCATTTTAAAACAAGATGGCGGGTGAAGCTGGCCAACGAACCCGGTCGAGATATTGGTATGTAGTATGTATAAACGAAGTTACATCCAAATCGGTTCATAAATACGCCTTTTATCGCGTGACAAAATTCAGGACGTTTCAAAATGTCAGCCACGCTAGAAATTCAAAATGCTATAACTCAGCCATTTTTTAAGATATAGACGAAACAAAAACTGCTCCGAAATCTTTGTATAATGGTCAAATACATAAGAAAAAAATATTTTTCCATTTTCAATTTTTTGGTACCACATTTCAAATTTTAAATTTTTAAAAAAATTTTAAATGGCCGCCATTTTGAAACAAAATGGCGGATGAAGCTGGCCAACGAACTCGGTCGAGAGATTGGTATGTACTATGTACACACCGAATTACATCCAAATCGGTTCATAAATACGCCTTTTATCGCGTGACAAAATTCAGGACGTTTCAAAATGTCAGCCACGCTAGAAATTCAAAATGCTATAACTCAGCCATTTTTTAAGATATAGACGAAACAAAAACTGCTCCGGAATCTTCGTATAAAGGTCAAATACATAAGAAAAAAATATTTTTCCATTTTTAATTTTTTGGTACCACATTTTAAGTTTTAAAATTTTTAAAAAATTTTAAATGGCCGCCATTTTGAAACAAAACGGCGGATGAAGCTGGCCAACGAACTCGGTCGAGACATTGGTATGTACTATGTACACACCGAATTACATCGAAATCGGTTCATAATTACGGGAGTTACAGTGTGACATAGGTCAGATATATATATATATATATATATATATATATATATATCAATTTTGAACGGAGGGTGGTTTCGGGGTCTGGGGGTCATGATCGATGAAAATATACCAAAATTTTTTGAAATCGCTTTCCTCCGAACGGCTGCAATAGGTAGCTTTTTTGTAAAGAAAGCTACCTAAAATTGCCGTCCGTCTGTGTGTGTGTTTGTAAACGCTCTATCTCCCGAACAAATTGAGATAAAGATTTGAAATTTTGTGTGTTCCTAGTATGTAATAATGGGAAGAATCCTATTGAATATCAGAAACCTCGATTATCCGGAACTATTTTTTTCGGACTCTCGACATTTTCGTTCTGATAAAAGGTACATAAAAATTTTCGAAATTGTTTATTTTAAGGATTGAATATAAAAGATAATAAAAAAACATAAATTTTGCATAAAGAATGAAATCGATCGGATAAATAGTTGCCAAGATATTTGTAATGCTATTTTCCACACTCTTCTATTTTTCATGACCCTCTGTATTTCATTCAAACTTCAATTCAAAGATATATTTTAATTGGAAATGAGACGCTTCATCTAGCGCAGTAAACTGTTGGTTAATATGATTATCATTTTTGGAGTTATAATGATGTTTCTTTTACGCAATTCGGTACTACTCGATTAACTCGTCGATCAAAAAACCATCGCCAAACACGTTACACGTGTTTCTTACGTCATCAAGTTATTTTTAATTCGACGTTTTATTTGTATTTTTATTAATATTTTACTAATTTATTTGTTCTTTTGTTATTTAAAATAAAAATTATGTCAATTAGTATAATTTTGCGAGTAGTTTAGCGATTTATATAATTTGTCGAAATAGGTCGACGGGATAATGAAGTAGTACACACGATTCAGTAATAGAGCATTACTATGTATTCATAATATTTAAATATGCGTTTAAATTGTATTTTGGAATTGCAATGCATTTTATAAATAGTTTACACATGTTTTGTTTTCATATTTTATACAGGGTGTTTATAAAGTCCCGGACCCATTTTGATGTTTAATAACTCATAAAATAATAAAGATGGATTAAAATTAATATCATAAATGGTTAGATAGACTCAAAAAGTTTCATGACCCTTGTCAATGAATTTTCACGTGTGCCCCCTTCGTCGCACGGAGAATATCAAGTCGATAGTCAATTTCACGCCAGATAGCGGCAAGCATGTCGGCATCCACAGAGGCTATTGCGGTTGTAATTCTGGCATTTAAGTCATCAATTAGACATGTTGGAAAACTTCGTATTTCCACAACTAGAAGAGCTTCAGCCACATGTCATTTTGCAACAAGATGGTAAGTAAGTAAGTAAGCACCCACCCTGGGAACCCGCTTTTGGCTTATGGTTAGGTGTAACCCCCAAGGGAAAAGTTTTACTACCTGCATAACTCCTTCAATTTTTTTTTTTTTTTACTGTTTAGGAGAAATAACAATGTTAGATATACGACAATAATTGACAGTGTGTGCGATCAATATTTACAGATGAGAGATTAAATGGAACTGGTGATTTTGAAAAGAATAATTAAAGCATATGTGATTACGGCATATAACACAATAAAACACAATGCAGAAATATACAGTCCTCCCCACTCGAGTACCAAGGTAACAGATAAACAAAGTTAAAAATTAATCCAAGTAAAGTAAATAAAGTAATAATAAATCTTAATAAGAGATAGAGAAATTTAACGACTAGAGTGGGGAGGGCCGTGATAAATAAACATTTCAAAAGTTTACCATGATAGAACTTACTAACCAGGTACACTAGATCCACAATGCACTTCAATTATGCATTTCGATGGTAGAACTCTATATCAAGATGGTGCACCACCTCATTGTGGTACCATCGTTCGTACTTCTTTGAATGACCATTTTCCAGGAAGATGGATTGGGCGAGGAAGTCCAATTCCTTGGCCACCCAGATCACCTGATATAAATAACGTCGCTGCACTTTTTCCTTTGGGAATTTGTAAAGGACAATGTTTACAGGAGGAGAGTGTCGAACATTGATCACTTAAAAGCCAGAATTACAACCGCAATAGCCTCTGTGGATGCCGACATGCTTGCCGCTACCTGGAGTGAAATTGACTATCGGCTTGATATTCTCCGTGCGACGAAGGGAGCACACGTGGAAGTTCATTGACAAGGGTCATGAAACTTTTTGAGTCTATTTAACCATTTATGTTATTAATTTTAATCTATCTTTATTATTTTATGAGTTATTAAACATATGATGGGTAAGTATTACGGTGGCCCACAACGACTAGTTTTTGTAAGAAAACTTTTTAAAAAAAATCTTAATTGTTGAAACACATTAAATACTTTGTTGAAATCATTGTTAATTTTTGAAATTTTTAGTAACATACGTTACTGTTCAAACAATGATCGATTTCAATTTATTGTTGAAATACATTGTTGAATTTATTGCTAAAACATTTTGTTATTTTTATTTTTAAGTAACATTGTTGGATGCACTATTGTTCCAACAATGATAGATTTCAATTAAATTTCATTATTTTTAAAACCTTCTTGCTTGAAGTTTGCCAAGAGCTAACGTCAAACAATTTTCGTTTTAAAACATTTGATAATTGCTAAGGATTGTTACTTTTGATGTATGACATTGATAAAAATGAGTTTTAAAAGTTTTTTCAAGAAATTTGTGTAAGTATAGTATTTTTTTAACAAAGGAAATTTTTGCTGATTTCAGTTTTTTTTAATACACTTCACACTTGAAAGAAATTAATGTTAAGTTTCGAGATAAAATTATCTTCCATTTACTTTGGTTTGAAAGCATATCTTAAATCTAAAAGGTTAAAAATGGGAAATGGTTTCTGATTTTCAACCGAATTAAAGGATTTTAAATGCGAATTTTGAATTATTTTAAGTTCTTATATTTTGGAATTAAAAAAGTTAAAATAATAAAAGAAAAATTATATAAGCTATGAAGTTAAAAACTTCACGTGTAATATTTTTGATAAGCAAGTAAATATATGAAATATTGTAAAAATCCGCAGATGAGCTCGACAAGTTTGGTCCATAAAAAGCGAAAGTATTATTTAAGATACATTACAGTGGGAATACATACAGCTACAAACTTACATACAGCGCCATTCTGTGCCAATTTGGCCAGTTAGCAAAAAATATCCTAAATTTTGCATTTGATGATTTGTTTTTAGCGGTAATTTGGTAATTGTGTTTGGTTGCAGGCGCTCGTGTAAAAATATCTGTGCATAAACTATAAATGCAAGCATTACTGTACGTAACTAGACACCACATAGGTTACATTTCTTCCTTCTCTCTTTTTTAACACTTTCCAACAAAGTTGAAAAGTGTTTATGCATTCGGTTTGTCTGGCCTTTGTCCACTCTCTAACTATCGTAAATATGCTCGGATTTTCATGAAATTTATTAACCTCATTTAGGGTCGCCAAGGAATGTTTTGTATTGTATATGAAGTATGTGGGATTAATAGTTTATCAACAGGGGCACTCAAAAGCATTCCGTTACATTATAGTCAATGGGGGAAAATCGTTTGCAGTGTATTTTAATGGCATTACGCTATTTCAAATGTATTAAAATTATGATATAAATAACTGAATTTCACTACAAGATGATTAAAATACAATAGGACAATACAATATATACAGGGCTCATCAAAGAATTCGGATAATTTCCCGATTGTAGATGGGAACAGCAGAAATTGGGTTTTCAAATTTGTTATGCGTTTCCATAGGGTTGAATAAGACATAATATTTTAACTTATTAAACGGTGCAGTTTTTATCACTGTTCTGAATGCGTTGGAGTTTCATAATCTATGCTTGGCGCATGATTTTTTCTTTCTTATTTTATATCATGACGTAATTGTCTAATAACACAATTTCATGTCACCAAGATTCATCACGGACATGTTTTTGCTTTATAAAATAGGTTTATATCTGTAACAAAGAAAATAAGGAAATTTTACTTTGCTCAAATATTTGAATACGTTTTAATCATTTAATATATATATTAAATCGTTGTTAAATTTGCTTCTTACCTTTCATTTATAAATACATTTTCATCATCAAGTATACAGTATTTTTGTAACAATAAAGAGTTAGTTAAGAGTTAGTCAGTTAAGTTTTGATCTGGTGAAAAATTTTGCTTGAAGTTCACTAAGAGTTTAAAAAATGTTTTCTGCTTTATAAACGTTTCGTATTTTAATATATTTTAACTTTTTGATACCTAAGACATTTAAAAAATGAATTTTGAAAATTTCTCGCAGAAATTTATGGAATTACAGAATTTTGTTGCTGTTGTTGTTGCTTATTTGCTTTTTTAAAAGAAAAAAGAAAAACATGTTTGCTTATTTCAATGCATTAAAAAAATACACCTAAGACTTAAAGGTGATAATTATATTTCATTTTATACTATGAGGGGCTCACAATCATAGTAGACCAAGTCCATTTTGGGAGTATAATGAGATAGTCCAATTAGAAGGTGCATAAAATCTATTTTATCCCCCCTCTCCCCCCCAGCAGTAAACCAAGACTGTAAACAGATGAAATATATGAGAAAGTATGTGAAAACAGATTTGATTCACTGTGGGAGTGGATAAAACATATTTTATGCACCTTCTAAGTGGACTATCTCATTTTTTTTTTTTCAAAATAACTTGGTCTACTATGGTTGTGAGCCCCTCATATATCCTACTTTTGTTTGATTATAACATTTACAGTCGGACCTCTATTTTACGAATTTCTCTGTTTTGCGAACTTTTACTTGGAACCAAGAACATTTTGCAAATTTCTTCGTAAAATAACCTCCAAATAGCGAAGTGCATTCTCCATTTAAAGAACTTTTCCTTGGGATCTAAATTTTTTTTCTTCCTATTTCTTAAAACATTACTGGACATTTCGAACTTATTCTTTCTTTTAACACATTCTATGATGATCAATGACCATGAACATGTCTTACCAGGCACCTAAGTCACCGGGAACAGTAAAATCGCTGTGATTCTTTGCTTTCCATCCAAGAAGTGCAAACTTTCAATATCCCCTTTTAGCCCTCAATAGACCTTCCCCGTGTCCTTAAACTATAGTTTCCCATTTTTTAGATTGTTGATCATGATCAATCGTATTGGTAATTTCAGTTCTTGTAGCTCAAAACTGTCAAGCGGAAGTGCTTGAGCATCAAAGAAAAAAAAATTATTTTTGATGAGGTGGATAAAGGCGTGAAGAAAAATAATACTGCTTTAAAATATGGTATTCCTCCGAACAGTTTATCAAAGAATCTTTCAAAAATCGTAATTTTAAAGTAAAATAATTTTTTTTAACTGAAAATACAATGAATTTCCAGACAATGTTTTGTTTCATTCTTATTTCCCTTGCAGATTTCTTTTTGGTGGATAAAATAAATAAAACAAATAGATATAATTTGTAAAAAAAAGTGTGAGTAATTACTTTTTTTAATTATATTCAGTATTTATGGACTTAAAATATGTTTTATGTAGTTTAAAGTATTTTAAAAGGTGACTCTCTATTTGACGAATTTTCCATATAACGAATTTTTTATCGGGATTTAGCTACTTCGTTAAATAGAGATCCGACTGTATATACAGGAATTAATACACAGTAAAACGAATGCGCAGACAAACGTTTAATTCAAATAAATTTTCTCTTTAGATCTATATATTGGGTGATTGCAAAAGTTAGTGCCCGATTTCCGATTCATCGGCTTTTGAAGTGTATTCAAGTTGTTGTAAATGGCGACATGCAGTCTAATTGTCAACATTTAATCTCTCAGCAATCTCTTCCGTAGTAATCCGTGGATTACTATTCACTCAATCACGGATTAAGTCGCTGTCCATACCAGAAGGTCACCCAGAGCGAATTTAATCGTTCAGATTGGAAAGTACCATTTCGAAATCGACAAAACCGCTTTTTAACTGTCCTAAGAGCTGGAGCATGATCTAAATAAACGTCTAGAATACTTTTTGTAGCACTTTCAAAAGTATTACTCCTATTTTAAACTCATATAACATAACATGACAAAAATGTAACTTTTCATTTTCCATTTTGAATGTTAAACTTGCACACAAATTACTTTGAAAATATTTTTTTTTGACGTTATGTTCACTCACGATACATATAGTTAACTGTCAGTTAATAACATGGTTATAAAAAATAATAATAATATCAGCACAGTCAAAGTCAAAATTGCAAGTTTCTGCCGTCTATGAAGTAGACGAACTTTTGCAGTCACCCAATATATAATCTTTAATTTGAAAATTTACTAAGATTACTTTATTTGAGAAAATTTAATTTTTATTCTGCAATTGATTGTAGATTTATTGTTTGAAAATTTGAAAAATATTTTATTGCTTGAAAGCTATTAAAATAACAGAAATTCAAGTGAACAATTCCCCGAAAAATACCTTTTTTAATTGCGAACTTTACATATATTTCATATGCATTGAATTCTAAAATTCTTCAAGAATGTTTAGGAAAAATTGAAAGTTTTCCTTTTTCTAAATAAATAATATATTTCTTTTCTTTTCAGGCCTCGTCCTCACATTGATGACGACGAAGACATTAAGAAAGCTGAAAAGCGTTTGAAAATTTTCAGCAATGAATTAGCCATCGATACGTAAGTTGCCTGTAGAATATTTTGTTAATTTCTCTGTTAAGTTTTATATGTTCAAATCTTTAAATCTGTTCAAATACAGGATGTCCAAAAAAGTTTTTAAAAAACTTTAACTTTTTACCTGTTGGAAAAATAGAGTTGCAAAAAGTGAAAAAAAAACAGCTTTATTCCCGGGAATGGGAATAAACAGGGTATTTTTGGCAAGGAAATTAAAAATTTCCCGGGAGTTTTCAGAAAGTTTTAAAGACGCCCACAGAACAGTTTGAAAATTTTGTTTTTGAAAATTTCGAAATTTAAAATTGTGCAGGAGCAAAAATGGTCTAAAATTACGATTAATGTTATATAGTTGATATATAAGTTTGGATAAATAGAAGCTTGGAATTTGGCATGGTGGTTACTTTTAAAGTGTTTACTTTTAAAGCTCGCTAAGAACGTTTTCTGAAAAAAAAAAAATGACATTTCAAATGAAAAATAAAATAAGCGGAAAATCTTTAAAATACGTTCTAAATTATATAGGGGAGGTGGGGATGAATGGGACATTTTCACAAAATATTTTTTTATATTTTTTTATTTAAGTTACTATCAATATTATATATCACATTTCATACATTAGGTATTTGCCAACATATATGAACAATATTTATTCTAGATTATGATTTATTCATAAAAATATTATGAAATCAAAAAAACGTTCCCTATCCCAATCATCCCCACAGCAGGGATGAATTTGACACTAATAGGGATGGATGGGACACAATGATTTTCCTCCCTGTATTCAATTTTACCAAATTAAAATTTATAATTATAACCTTATATGAAAATTATATTTGTAATATATGATTTTACAGCACGAATCGATATATTTTTTTTTCAATAACTTCTTTCATTGCAGTTTTAACTTTTAATGCGGACTTCGGCTATCAACCTGTTCCTTTTTTCCACTTATGAGGCATTTTAGATTTGAAATGAAAGTGCAAAATGTCTTTTAAATATAGCATAGCTAATAATTTTCAATCATAACTTATTAATTAATATTAATTAAATGTATCGTAGAAACATGCAGAACGGAAATTATTGTGTCGATCGGAAAGTCATGTCGTGTTGGGAAAATCAATTCGTACCGGAAAATTCTGCCCGATAATTATTAGACATTAGATATCGGAATCAATGTCTAATAATTGAATGATTGAATTTTTCGGTACGAATTGATTTTCCCAACACGACCCGACTTTCCGTTTGACCCAATATGTTACGGATGGGGATTTATTTGTGCAACATTTCAAAATTCAATATAATTTCACCCATTTGATCAATACACATATACTATTTTTATCAATTTTATCTATTTTGATTAAGTTTTAGTACCAATTTTTTGATAATCCATTAATAATTATTACAATACAATAAGTAACACTCAGAAATTTTAAACAATAACAACTCATATAATGCTATTTACTACTATTAATTGACGTAAATTATTGATTTATCAGCCTATATAATACTATTTAATTAATAAATAAAATTTTCAACATCTCTAGGGAGGAGTGAGAATGTCCCATTCATCCCCATTTGAAATGTCCCAATCATCCCCATGATGCATAATATCCCTTCTCAGCCATTTTACCTCAAAAATTATTTTGTCACAATGTTTACTATTCATTTATTTTAATTATTGATATTGGACCTTAAAATAAATAACTACAACATAGCTTAATTTTTTATATTGTATAAGATATTTCACATCTTCAAATGTAAAAAAAACTTACTTTTAAGCAGAGATTTCAGAAAATGCAACTTTGAAGGAAAATGAAAACAGCAATGTGGTCCTACTTTTAGTTCTGAAGCACACTGTGGTAGAGGTATATGGGGTTAGGAAGCAATTTAAAATAAATGTTTATTGCCTGAAATAATGAGAATGTCCCATCCATCCCTTGTCCCATCCATCCCTTGTCCCATACATCCCCTAGCTCCCCTATATATATTTTTTTTTTTTTCCTTGAGCTAATTTTACATTTTCTCATTAATTTAAGTCTCATGTTCACCTAATACAGTATCACAACGAAGTTTACTCAAAATGTGGCTTAATCAGTAATTTTTAAATTATCTGTTGCAGTATTATTTTCTGTAATAAAAATCGGTACACAAATATGACTTCCTCATTTCGACAATTATGAGTGCAAATCCGCGAGTTTCGCTAATACATTATAAACTGCATGAAAAATGCTGTTTTGTTTTATGTTTTGCATTCATAAGTTTTTTTATTGCGTAACAATATTTCAATATTAAATCTACTGAGTTATTTCTCATTATTTCTGAGTCAAGAGATAATTTTTAATGTATTTAGATATTCTTGAATTTTTTATGTTTCTTTATAACACACAAATTGCTTTTCAGATTCATGTTCGATAGTGCTTCTTATGATAATGAAGTTGAAGCGGCCTTGCTGCGAATGAAAACATCGCCTGTAGTTTGCCGTCGTGCAATAAAATGGTTTCAAACTGAACTGAAAGCCAAACGACAAAGGACATGGGAAAAGCTCATGACAGACAAAAACATCGATTTGTCAAGCGCCATACCTTTCCTGATTAAAGTCGACGAAACCGACGACGCTACCTGGCAGACTCTTGAAAATAGAGCCAAGGATTATGTAGATGAGTGGATAAGAAGAGTTAACTTCACTATCCTAGAAATGTTCATTTTCAGACATAAAGCGTAAGCATTCCTTATTTTTATCGATTTTTAATAATAATTTTTTTAATTGTTATAAAAAATTATAACAATATACTATTCAGAAACTCATCATAAAACATTCGAACTTGTTTTTGTTAGTTTGCTAATTCGGGATTTTCATTAACTAAAAGATATTTTTCTTACACGATTTTCATAATTTTTATTAAAGTGTTTTAAGCATAGGACAATTTTATTTATATTCCCTTTGTGAAAGCAAGAATGTTTCTGAGAGCAAGTTAAGGATAAGATGGAAACTGTTTGAAACAGTTGCCGGGGATAAAAAAATCCCTATTTACTTTCACCTTTACGAGGGTCCAAATTTTTATAAAATATGCCTCTGCACAATCTTTAGTGCAATGTAGTTGAAATACTGCGTACCACGAAATAAAGGGCTATATAGTTGTAATTCGTTAAAAGTATAAATTCTGGTTTTATTATCTTTGTTCTATCCCTGCGTAATTCTAAAATTTAAAGTATTTAAATAGAACTAGCAAAGAAGACGAGATTTTAAAAGCAGCATTGAAAACAAAAATTGTGGCTTCAACATCATCTTCTTTTTTTTCCTTAAATAAAACAACTTTTAAGATTTCGTACTTAAAAAGTAAAAATCCCTGCCGGCCCGGGCTACAGGCGAAGGTAGATTTCGAAGTGAAGTATACTAATTCAACAAAAACTAAATCATGATTAGAGATAAACCCACTTTAACAATTTTATCTGGACGCTTTTGACGAGTTTTTATTTCATTTTTATATAATAGCTGGTTTTATCAGAATCATGTTAAGGCGGTATTCAATAAATACTTTTCCATGGTCAACAACTCGAAATTTTCTGGCACATTTTCAGATTCATTTTTAATAGAAAAATTATGAAACTTGCTGACGGGATTTTTGAAGAGATTTATAAGCGACCTGTGCTTTTATTTTTCGTTAAATTAATTAAAACTTGATTTATAAACAATTATTTTCTCAGTGGGCTAATATTTTTCGTGTCCAACACAATCGCTTCGGGAAATTCTGTTCAAAATGCCCACTTCGACTTCGTTTTTTGAATTATACTCTGCCTCTATCAAAAAATCGATCATTACGGTACATTATATAGTTTCTGAATAAGGGAATCTACATATTTGATGCGTTTGAGAGCAAAAATGAATTAAAAAATGAGTAAGAAAATAAGCAGTTTGGATTTGAATACACCCTTAATAGGATGATTTTTTTCCTCAACCGCTATGTACACTGACGGAAAAAAAAATCCCAACACCAAGAAAGACTTGTGTTAGATAAACGAAATTTGGTAGGCGTGTTTATGCATCTGAAAGATGACATCGATTGAAATTTCGGGCTTCGCGCATAAGTGTGGCACTAGTAGCGCCACTCAGAACTTGCAGATCAGGTTTACTTTAAATGCGTGCTGTAAAGTTCGTGGACGTTATTTAGCTTCGAAATGTGACGTATGCAGTTGATATTAGCCAAGAATGCCTTTAACAAGACGAAGAAGCCACTGTCAACAGCTCACCGAGTTAGAACGAGGTTGCATATTCGGGCTACGAGAAGGTGGATTTTCTTTCCGAGATATTGCAGAAAGACTTGGCTGCAATGTATCCACTGTGCATGATTGTTGGAAGCAGTGGTCAAGGGATGGTACTACCTCAAGAAGACCGGTGTCCAGGCGGCCACGTGGCACTCCTGAGAGGGATAATCGCCGTACGACTGTGGCGCATCGTACTGCGTCTGCGGCAGAAATTCGAGCTGCAGTTCGTATCACAGTGACACAACGAACTGTTAGAAATCGGCTACTTCCAGGACAACTCCGATCCAGGCGCCCTGCAGCGCGCATTCTACTGACTCCCAGTCATTGCCGTTTGCGAAGCCATTCGTGTCAAGCCAGAGCTCACTGGTGGGCGGAGTGGAGATCTGTTGTGATTCTTTTTCATCAGAAAACACAACAGGTATCCACTCTGTCCTCCAATGAGCTCTGGCTTGACACCAATGGCGTCGCAAACTGCAATGGCTTAGAGTCAGCAGAATGTACGCTGCAGGGCGCCTTGCTCGGAGCTGTCATTGAAGTAACCGATTTCTAATAGTTCATTGTGTCCCTGTGGTACCAACTTCAGCTCAAATTTCTGCCGCAGACGCAGTACGATGCGCCACAGTCGTATGCCGAATACAGCAATCTTCCCTCTCAAAAGTGCCACGTGGCCGCCTGGAACCCGGCCTTCTTGAGGCAGTAACATACCTTGACCACTGCTTCCAACAATCATGCACAGTGGATACATTCCAACCAAGTCTTTCTACAATATAACGGAAAGAAAATCCACCTTCTCGTAGCCCGAATATGCGACCTCGTTCCAACTCGGTGAGCTGTTGACAGTGGCTTCTTCGTCTTGTTAAAGACATTCTTGGCTAACATCAACTCAATACGTCACATTTCGAAGCTAAATAACGCCCACGAACTTTACAGCACGCATTTAAAGTAAACCTGATCTGCAAGTTCTGAGTGGCGCTACTATAGCGCCACACTTATGCGCGAAGTTCGAAATTTCAATCGATGTTATGTTTCAGATGTATAAACACGCCTACCAAATTTCGTTTATTTAACACAAGTCTTTCTTGGTGTTGGGATTTTTTTTTCCGTCAGTGTATTTTTAATTTGTTTTTGCTGTAAGAATTGGTCCTATCAAAAACTTGTCTATATAAATGTTGTAGACAATATTAAGAAGATATATGATAAATTCATGGGGATTTTATATCTTGTGAATTGACGGAGTTATGGATTTTCTTCTTCTTCAATCCCCCCTTTTTGTTTTGAATTTTAATTTTTTTGCGGTACGAATTGGTCTTATCAAAAACTTGTGAATATAAAAGTTGTTGATAATATTAAGGAGATTTATAATAAAATTAATTTGATTTGATATCTTGAGAATTGACGAAGTTATGAATTTTTTTCTCCCAAAAACTCTATTTTTTGCGCCCCTTGAGCCCATTTTTAATTTTATCAAAAATCTGTGATACATAAATATTTGGCCCTATTTTTAGGAGTAATAAAAACATTAAACTGATTTGATATGTACAAAAATGAAGAAGTTATGTGGGGTTTTTCGGTTTTCACAAAACCTCTCCCTATTTCCATCCCCTTGGTCCGATTTTGCCCATTAACGAACTTGACCGAGATTTTATGCCCCTTGATTTTATATATCAGTTTGGAAGAGATTTGAGCAGAATTGCGAAAGTTATCGTGTCCAGAAGAAAGTGATATATACAGATAGATATATATATAACGTTTGTTACTGGAGGGGTTTTGGGTTCTAGGGGTCATGAATCATGAACATGATCGGTGTAGACCTGCAAAAAGTTTTCAGAAATTCCAACATAGGGGAGAATGTAATAGGTAGTATTTCATACGAAATCTACTTAAAAACGGAACCATTATAAGATCACTGGTGTGTCTGTCTCTCCATCTACCACAGCCGTTTTCTTGTAAACTATGGAACGTGGAAAGTTAAAATTTAGCAGAAGTGATAAAGGCAATTGACCCCATATATATAGTTTATTAACCATTCACAAATATGTTTAGGAAAAATGTTGAGGGGCTAATTAAGTTACTAGAAAATAAAAATCTTTTTTTTTTCTTTTCTTTTTTTCTTTTTTTTTTCTTTTTTTTTTTTTTTTTCTTTTACTATTTGGAAAAATGGTTATTGTTCTCGTCAGGATGGAAAATGAAAAGCATATCTGAAGGTTTTCATTGGTTTTATCCGCAATTTATTCGTTTTCTGATTGGTCTATACAGTAATCTGTATTTCCCTTTAATTTCAACAACGATGGATACTTTCTGTTGCCACTATGACAAAAAGTAATAAAAACTACAAAAAAAATTAATAACTCAGAAACAAATTGAGATACAGCTTTCAAACAAATTGCACTTAAAAGTACATTTTTTTTTCTATCCAACGGTGTAAAAAGTAATATTGTCGGATGTTTAGAAGTTTAAGAATGGAATTTCATTTAAAATTGGCCGTCAGATTTCTTGGAAATCTGATGATGGAAAAGCCTTTTCCCGAACAGCCAATGAAATGCTTGGATATTTACGTAAGTTTCAGGTGGATAATACTTAAGTTTCATGAAATCTGACGGGTCGCAGGCGATATATTTGGCTTGCAATTTTTACGTGTAATAACACTATTAATGTTTAATTCATGGCGTACGTAATGTATGATCAACTCCGTGCGACTTTTTATGTCTTAAATTTTAGTCTTAAAAAAAATCGTTTCCAAATGGTCGTTGTAATTTGATAAATTGCTTTTTTTTTTTTTTTTTTTTTTTTTTTTTTTTTTTTTTTTTTTTTTTTTAATAATATGTGGGGTATTGTGTGGAAGCTCTCGTAACGCCGAACTGAAAAGTACATTTGTTTTAATTTTAGATATTTTCAGAAGTATCGCCGAAAATGTAATGCAAAAATGCCCTCCTGTGCTTCCGAATCTACTGAAACTAAAATTATGAAAGAATTAGGGGTAGTAAAAGTTAATTTAAACTTTTCAGGGAAACTATAGCGATTACTCTAAGATCACATAGACCTTGAGAAAATCGCATTTTTCCGTTACACACAAATATCACTTTGAGAGTGCTCGAGGTACCTATCGTCGCGGAAGTATAAAAGGATGTTTCATAATGATAAAAAAAATTATCGGTAGTTAACCGAGGTATTAACCCTTAAAGATACGAACGGTTTGGACATAAAGACACGGGCAGTGTACTCCATGCGCCATCGGCTTTTAAAGCCTAGATAGCTGTAGTGGTATACCAATTTATACTTTTCTAGAACACATAGTCTCTCTCGATTCGCCACCTGTATCTTTAAATGTTAATTAAGACCCTATCCCTATCTGGAAAAACGCGGCACGGACTAAGCCGGTGTTACAACTTTGCGACCTCCTTTCGAAGAGCGCTGAGCCCAATGCCAAGTTTAAACTTTGAACAAGAGCTACACTGTGAAAAGAAAGGATTATTACTACGCTGAATTCAGTTTTATGAAATGCCAAATGAAGTTTAAATAGGCACTACTTTTATTGTGACTACCGAATTAAGTTTATCACAAATGAATTACGATAAGATTAAAAAAGAGTTGTACAGAATAGCAATATTTGATACTATTTAGGTTTTATATCTCTTTGAACTTTTATGGCATACCCATTCATACTTTTCAAGTATCTACAGCTATGCCCAACCCTACGTTGTATAGTTTTTTACAAAGTCTTATTATTCTTTTAGCAACACTTTTTTGTAATATTAAAGCTACTCTATTGCACGGAACCCTCTGTGCGCAAGTAATACTCACTTGACTGATTATTTTATAAATGTTTTTAAAAGAGATATTAATATTATTTTATTTTTATTTATTGCGTCTTAATATAAAAGACTGATAATACATAAATTTGTGCTTGAATATAAATCATGTAGAAAATTATTCAAATAACGATGTTCTTATAAAAGAGAGCCTATTCAGAAAACATTATACAGTAGAGCGTCGATTATCGGAACTGCAATTAACCGAACTTCTAATTATCCGAACAACCTTTTTTTCCCAAAAATTTTTTTAACCAAACTTCCAATTATCCGAACAGCCTATTTCTCCCAAAACATTTCTTAAAGAACTCCCAATTATCCATTGGCTTGGAATAAAATTTTAAACAAAGAAAAAACTGATAGTTGATCAGAAAATGAGGAATGCAAAACAATAAAGGAGATGGGAAGAATCCTAAGCTATGAAAAAAATGAAATTAACGAGTGGTTGAATAGTGAAATATATGACGCTGGATATCAGATTTTAAACGATGATGAGCTTGTGTATGAGATTCATGATTAAAAAGAAATTGAAGAAAATGAAAACGAATGCTCTGAAAATAACCCAGGTTTATTACATAACGAAGCCTTTGAATATTTAGAAACAACTATGAAATGGGTCGAACGGCAGAAGAACGTTGATCCTATTTAACTAACGTATTTAATTAGAATTAGAGGTATGGCACTTTTGAAAAGAATATCTTCGTTGAAGCAAGCAACAATCAAAAGCTTTTTTGCTTAAATTATAATCTATGAGAGTTCAGAAAATGATAAAAAGACAAAAAAAATAAAATAATGATAAAAATGTAAAACAATTTTTAAACATGCCAGCACTAACTGGTGCTGCCAGTCCTAAGCTTAGATAACGTGTGAAGGTTATAGTCAGAAACATTCCTTAAATTGTCTGTCCATTTATCCGAACTTTTGCTTATCCGAACTAGGGTCGGTCCCGACTTGTTCAGAAAATCGGCGCTCTACTGTATATGTGGTTGGCAGAAATTATTATCGTTGGCCTCATTAAGGGTTATCGCAAGGACCAATCGGGACAACTACACTTGCCTATGACTATAGTTTTTAGGGGGATGTCAAAGAGCTACAAATGCTTTCATGAATGGTCTCTCATGCAATGAAAGTACTCTCATTAAATAAAACTGGAACAAAAATCGAAAAAGTACAAAATAGCACAGTTAAACATCAGCCTGAGCTATCCTAGACTCTCAAAAATAAATATGTATCTTTGAAAAATCGTGATTGAAATTGATAGGAGAAAAATTCTACAAAATACGGAAATAGCACTGGCGTCACAACTTCTGTAATTTAACGAAATTTTATTTTACAATGTATATATTTAGATTATATGTACAGGTTTTGTGCATAAATTGTGCATAAGATTTTAGGACTTCAGAACAACTTTAACAGACAAATAGCATGTAGTAAATACAATTTCAGACGATCCCATTTCCTGCAATTTAAGGTTACACTATTTTGTGGTCTTAAAACAAATCTTCTTGAAAGAGAACAAAAACGCCAACCACATGAATTTGTTCTTCCTACAAATTTTTTTGCGACCATAAAAATACTCAATTCAAAATTTACAAACAAAACTATAAGGTTATGTCCTATGTACACAAAATCCATCGTTTTTGTACATTACACAAATATATGTGTACTCATGTGCAATGTACACGTTAAACTGTGATTTTCAGAGTTACCTGATGGCATTTACTCACTTAAGCTGCTTAGTGTGTTATCATCAAAATACACAGAACAATGTGTATTTTGAAATTGACACACCAGGCGTGTATTTGGCAAGTATTTTCTCTTAAAACGATTCAAGATATTATTTTATTTCCTTTAAATGGATAATCAAATGAGTTTTCAATAAAGATTATTTCAATCTAAGTTAAAATGAAACAGAAAAATTTAGCATTAAATAAATATTATAGACACAATAAGCATATTTTGTTCTTATGATAATAATTTTGATCATTTGATAAGATTTTGATAAATAACATTACATTTGAACGACAAAGATATTCTTTAGTTTCATTTCAAAACTATAAATGCAAGCTTTTTATGAATATATTTAAAAATTTTTTTGTTCTCAGTCGATGTATTTTAATGGTTTTACATACTATTATATTTTACACCAAAATTCTATGGGAAAAATTTTAATTCACTGACTTTTTATACAAAAAGTAAATTCTTATAGCTAAAAAATTCGTTTTATAAAAATGACAAAGCACAAAAATTTCCTTTTTTAATGGGCATAATCTTTATATATTTTAGAAACTTTCTGTTCAGACTTATCTTCTCATTTTAAGTATCAAACTTCTGTCAGAAAAAAAAGAAAAGTACTCTAACATTTTAGCACAAAGTGACCTCTTTTATTTAAAAATGAATATCGTTTTATACAAGAAAAGTTTTTCCGAAATGCCGTTTAGCTCCGAAATTTTTTTCAATTTTTCATATAATCGATTTAGAAAATGCTATAACGCGAAAAGCGCTTTTCACTTTTGCATTACAACCAAATAAAGGTTTTCAATAACTTGTTAACACTTTCCAATAAAGTTGAAAAGTGTTTATGCATTCGGTTTGTCTGGACGTCTGGCCACGCTCTAACTCCCGTAAATATACTCGGATTTTCATGCAATTGATAAAGGTTATTTAGGGGCACCAAAGCATGTTTGGTATTGTATATGTAGTATGTAGGTTTAATTGTTCATTTACAAGGACACTCAAAAGTATTCCATTACATTATGGTATATGGTAGAAAATCGTTTGCAGAGTATTTTAATGATATTACGCCATTTCAAATGTATTGAAACTGATATAAATCAGTGAATTTTACTACGATCACGTTAGAACAGGGCATTCATAGCATTTTTTATTCATTTACAGGGACTCGCAAAAGCAATCAGTTACACCACTATCTTTGAATAATAATTGCTAGAGTGTACGGTTTAAAATTCGCTTTTAAATTTAATTAATTTTTTACATGTTACTCGTTATATATAATATTTATACCTTATATACAGAGCGGCACAAAAGTATTGACGTACCATTCTCCTTATTAAAGGAAATTTCTGAAGGGGAATTTTCAACTGAAGTATATGTATTTCTTAAATGAACTAAATTTTGGCATGAATGTAGTTAATAGATACAGATCTATATATCATATACAGGGCTGTTCAAAGAATTCGGATAATTTTCTGACTGTAGATGGGAACAGCTGAAATTTGTTTTTGAAATGTGTAATACGTTTAAATATGGTTGAATTAGACAGACATAATATTTTAATTTTTTAAACGGTACAGTTACAATATTCTGAATGTGTTGGAAAGTGTTTCATAATCTATACTTGGCGCATGATTTTTTATTTCTTGTTTTTAATTATATCTTAATTTTTGTTAGGTTGTCTTTGTCTAAAAAGATCAAGAATGCGCTCTTCAGAAAGAAGAAATAACATCGTTTAGCATCAAGCCGCTCCTTTATGATTGTGATTCATTTTTCCTCATGTAGACTTGTAGATGCTTTAACATCATCGCATCGAAATCCCGAAACTTGTGACTTATTTTACCCGAATGTGACTTTTGTTTTTACCTGATATGTGACTTTGCTTAATTGTCATTTTGACATCTCTTGTGTATGCTCCTTCCTTTACCTTCGACTGCTCCTTTTTGTGCCATCGCCTTCCTCACCAGCCACTTTTTTCCATCATCTCCATGTTCTGCTTCTCCACAATTTTGAATAAAATATTTACCACCGTGAATGGGTCTGTTTTCATTACATTGTTTCATTTAAAAAGTTACCTATTTTGTGTTTTGAATTGTTTTCATTTAATATTTAGGGAAATTTACAATATTCTTGTACCGAAAAATCACACTTTAGCACTAAATTAATGTAATACATGTTATACAATTAATCCTCTCCAAGGTGTATCGCTTTTAGATGCGTCCTAATTATATAAATACGTAGCACCTATAGTCGTCATCTTGTCCGTCCTTCTGTCCGCATATAACAGTGTAAAAACTACCCAAACGAATGTTTTGAAATTTAATAAACATAATCGTTGTAGAGTTTTGCCCTGTCATTTCAAGTTTTATGAAAACGGAATCAAAATTTAAAAAGATATTAATAAAAGTTGTCTTCAATCTATTAAATCCTGTCATACATAATTAATTCATTGATATCCCATGTCGTGTAATGAATCTAGGTTGCCATGGAGATGGCGTCCTATTTAAGATGGAATCCTATTATTTTCGTATTACTGAATTTAAAATACATAATCTTAATAAATTTTGTGTTCATGCATTTTTGCACAAGAGTGCAACAGCTATTGCGCCAAGATCTGAATTTTTATGAAACTAGTTGTAGTATGAACGCACCTCATTTTCCACGTTTGATGTACAATTTTAGACTTTTTTGAAGTAGAAATATTCACCTTATTTAATGGCAGATAAAATGATGCAAGAATAAAGCCAATTACACTATTTTAAAAAAATTGGTAGATAAAAAAAAAGTACCCTACACTACCCGTGATGGTCACGGTCTCGAGATTTAAGGGGTTAATGTAATAAATGCTATTATACAATTAGTCCAGCACCGCGGTTCCCAAACTTTAACCCTTTATCTACTGACGGTACTTATAAATACCATTAAAGTAATTTGTTATCAAATTCATTTAATAAATCAATTAGTTGTAATACAGTTTAGAATGAGTTATAGATATATTACTTTATCTTGTTCCATAAACATTATTGGTTATACAAAACAAACATATTTTTTAAATGATTTTTTTTTTCGCCTTTGCGTCGTTTCAGCTTTCTCTGCGTTGGGGGGGGGGGGGATTTTCAATTTGGAAATATTTCTATATTTCTATTGTAAGAACATTATATTTTTACATTTCCTAATTCTACAAATTGCTAAGAAAAATATTTAAAATAAAAGATTTGAGTGGAGTAAATATTGCATAAAATCCCTATAGATTCAAATTTTAATTAATCCTTCTAAATCCTTCAATCCTTCTAAAATTTATTAAATGATTATGTAAATCTTCTAATGTAGTTTAAACAATTCATGAAAAATTCTTTAGAAGATAAAATTTTCATGAATTCATAATTAAGTACATAAAGGGTTAACGGTATTTGGCTGCACCTTAACCCCTCTAGGGCGTATGGTTTTTATATTTTACTAGCAGAATATTTTAGTTTTAAACTTTGCCTTGTCTAATCGTAGAATTCTTAGATTAAATAAATGGAAAAATACTATGCGGAATTAAAGTCATTAAAAATTAAAATCTCATGAAATGACGCCCGTCCTAAAGGGTTAAAGTTTTAATCCCCCCCCCCCCAATCTACCATACATGTAGGTTTAGCCTTATGATGTATAATTTATCCGAAGAAAGTGATGAACTTTGGTACAAAACATACACACGGGAACAGATATAGTTTATGCTATAGTGAAAGTGGAGAATTAAAACTTTTTACTAATTGAAAAAGAAATATGTTTATTAGTTATTGTATTAAACTAATAACTAATTCACTAAATATTTCAATATAATATAAGTCTTTCCAGCTTTTCTATAGTAATTTGATATTGTTCGTGTGTTAGAAAAGCTTAAAGATATTTTAATCTAATGCGGATGAATTCTTACCAAGCAACTACAACCACAATCAAACTACAGTTTAAGTTACAGTTGAAGTGAGTTCCTATTTAACGAGAATCTTGTTTGGTATACAGTAAAACCTCCCTAAAGCGACCACGTTCCGTTCCAATAAAAATTAGTCGCTCCGAGACGTGGTCTCTTAATGGAGATCATGTTTAAATCTAGATTTTAATTGTTGAAAAAAAGGTAACAATTAATGTTACTAAAATTTATTTTTCACATTAGTAAAAAATAGGAAAATTTAAGTATCAAAACAAAAGTTAATTACATAAGTCAATTACTGCAGAGTTTAAAAAATGAATACATTGACGTTTGCTTTGATTTTACGGCTTTATCTTTCATACCTTTTATTTCCAAGTCCTTTCGATGTTCAGTAAATAAATGCAATTTTTTTTAGACGGGAACAAATAATGACGATTTCATTAATTTATCTATTTTTTTTTTCATAGTTTCCTGACGGAATACGGCAGGGGAGTTTATTGACCGTCATTCTTAATTGCTCATCAGAGTTAAATTCATTGCTTAAAAACGCGCAAAGAGGTTTAAACACTTAAACGTTAGAGGAATAAATAAAAATTCTAAACTTAGTTTAAAAGTTTGATGAATAATGCGCTTCCTGCAATTATTTTTCTAATAAAACCTTCTTCAAGTGACCAGGAAAAAACGGAATTTGTTTCATTTTTTTAATGAAATGGGTCGCTTATGGAGGGAGTTCAACTGGGATGGTCTCTGAATGGAGGTAAAATTAGTATTGAGCCTATGGGAATAAATTTCGTTCTATGAAAAATATGGTCCCGTAAGGCATGGTGACGTCACGTCGACGTCGTTGTGAAGTCACGCTGTGACATTGTGACCGTCGATGTGACGTCACGTGACGTCGATGTGACGTCACGTGACGTCGATGTGAAGTCACTGTGACTAGAATGTGAGGTCGTTATGGCCGTTTTAGAGCTCTTCTGTGACGTCACATTGTGACGACTTTGTGAAGTCACGGTGTGACAAATTTGTGAAGAGTGTGTCAGTTGTGACTATTTTGGTATTAACTTTGTGACGAATTTGTGACGAATGTGACAATGCTTTAAAGTCACATTGAGATCAATTTGTGAAATATGTGTCATTTGTGACGAAATTGTCTTTAACACTGTGATGATTCTGTGACGACAGCGACATTTGCTTTGAAGTCACATTGTGACAATTTTGTGAAAATTGTGTGATTTGTGACGATTTTGTAATTAACGTTGTCATGAATATGTGACTAGTGGCAATGTTGTGAAGTCACACTATGACATACTTGTACAGTTGTAAACACGTATGCATGTCACACATAGTCATAATTATACATGTTGTAAAATCATTTACATCTATAACGTTAATATACTTCGGCGATACATCGCAATTAAAACTTGGGGGCCGCTATAACAAGGGTATACCAAAAGAATTTTATTGAATCAAAATGCAATACCCCGCAGACTTCAATTTTTGTTGCACCTTTCTTTACTATTGCAATAAATGAGAATATTGAAGACAACTGAATGATCGATCTATCACTTTTTTTTTTTTCAAAATTAGCTATTTGTTAAAAGCATTCAAATTACCAAAGAAACAATTTGTTTAAATATTCAAATCTTTATCAAAATGAAATTTGTGTTAAAAATATAATATTTTATAATATATACAGTACTTTTTATATTCTTTAAGCTATAGAAAATACTGAATGAAATTAATTTATTTCATTTAATACGCATTACAAACTCGAAGTCACTGGTGAAGTTGAATTTTTTCGATTACACAACATTTATAATAAAAAAAAAATGAAAGATAAAAAGAAATGCCGATATTAAGTAATTAAATTTTATATGTTTTATGATATTGATTACCATAATATGTATATATATGATTGTAATTCAAATAAGTTGGGGCTGAGAAAATAGGATACTTCTTTGTTATAGAGGCCCCTATAAATTTGATTATGCAAAAATTGCAGTAACGACATTGTGAAGTTTATGCATGCGTTATATACATATATATATATACACTCGAAATGCTCATCATGTGCCATATAGTCATTATGTACATATTGTTTACGTCTTTTATGCCACATACATGCATTACAAAATTTACGATGCACATTTTAGCAATAACTATTTGAAACTACTCAAATGAAAAATACAGCTTTGGTATAGAAAATTAACTGAGTATCACCAGTATCATTATGTTGAGAATTCTAAGAACAATTTCGGCAATACTCGTTATGTTGGAAGATAGCAGCAATAAATAAAATCGTATTTTTAAGCTCACTGTAAAAGTGAGTAAAACTTTTGGGTATGCATATAACGGGGATACAAAGGGTTAATTTATTTTACATCAGGGTTTGCTTGAAGTAAAATCCATATATAAAACAACTTTTTGATTATTAAAAAATAACTTTAATAATTGATTGCCAAAATTACATTTTTATTTATGAAATTATATATTATAAAAATAACTCTTACTATCTATGATTTTTTAAAACAATAATACCTTATTGCTTATAAAACACAGCACCGCAGCTACTCTATTTTGCGTCTAATATGAAAGTTTTTATGTTTTGCCAAAGATCTATCTGGCTGGATATATGTTGCCATGACATATATAACCCTGGTATTATCATAAATAGTACAAAGGGATTAGAATCTACAACGAAATTTTTAGAATAAAGTCTGGTGAAAGTTTTATAAATAAAGTAGAACGCCGATTATCGGAACTCGAATTAACCGAACTTCCAATTATCCGAGCAGCATATTTCTCACAAAAATTCCTTTTAACCGAATTTTCAATTATCCAAATATTTCTCTCTCTAAAAAAGAAACAAAAAACACCTAACTTCCAATTTATTTTTTGCTTAAATTATGATATCTGAAGTTTAGAAAATGATAAAAAGAGAAAAAAAAATTAAATAATAAAAAAGTAAACAAAAAACAATAATAAAAAAAAAACAATTTTTAAGCACTCCAGTACTAAGTGGTGCTGTCAGTCCTAAACCTAGATAAAATGTGAAGGTTTAGAATAGTCAGGAACATCCCTTAAACTGTCAGCCCATTTATCCGAACTTTTGCTTATCCGAACTAGGATCGGTCCCGACTTGTTCGGACAATCGGCGCTCTACTGTATATATTGTATTAGAAATACAAATAATCATATTTATTTTTATATGACACAATAAAACAAAATAATGAACCCAGTATCAAATGGTTAACTACTTTTTAATGTAAATAAAGTATAAAAATTGAGGCCATAAACACAAAATAGAGCCACACATAGGTTCATTATTATTACTAATAATTTATTTACAAGATTATGGTAATTATAAATAAGAAATCCATTTTAATCACGCTGTTTATAAAGAGTGTATAATATCGATACTTTGAAATTTATCTCGATAAAATCATTCAGGAAATAAAATGATAAAATTATCCAGAAAAAAGTAAATAATAAAAGATGGTTATTACATTTTAGATTCCTACCGTTCAAGTATTTGCGTTATTTTTAAAGTAAAATCATATTTAAACACTTACTGATTGCGTAACTTCTATATTTTCATTTGCCAACAGACTTCTAGTTCACTTTGAAAACATTTCAGTAAGAATGTTTAACAACTGAAAAGCTTCCACCCGCTATGACTATTTCTTTATAGATTTTAAAACATTTCTCAGGTTGAATAATACATTAAATAATAATTTTTTTTCCTTAACATTACATATCTACGATCTCTTTTAATAGTATACGTTTCCGTTGTGTCTTATTTTTTATAAATTCCTCTTCTGAGCAGATGCAATTTTTTAAAATAAAAACATGCAATACAAATTGTTTAAGACCATCACTTAATACAAAATTAAAAAATTATGTTTGCCAATAATTTTATTCCATAAAAAGCCCTATTTTAAATAATTTAATTATCTTTAAATGTTTATTAATTATATTAATGATTGATTATAATACTTGCCCATATACTTTCATATTTATGACACCATGTGGTTTTAACCAAATATTTAAATAAGAAAATAAACCAGATTAAAATGCCATTTAAATCACTAATTTTAATAATCTGATCAAAGCTGTTGAAAAGGAAGTTAGATATTTTAACAAAATAAAAAATAAATGTAATGAAATATTTGTGTTCTATAACATGTTTATTAGAAGATAACTAAAATCATAGTAATTTTAAAAAAAGCAAACATTGAAAATAATATTTTAGATATTTCAATAAAATAAAAAATAAATGTAATGAAATAATTATGTTCTACAGCATGTTTATGAGAAGCTAACTAAAATTGTTGTGATTAAAAAAAAGCAAACAGGGAAAATAATATTTTTACATACCTAATTTCATTGACGTTGTACGTGATACTTTGATTTTGGGGAACCAATTAAATCCGATAATAAGTACGATAGCAATGACTTGAATCATCTTCAACAAGTCAAAGCTACCGTAATTTTCTCGGGTTTATATTTTGTTAGCTGAACTAACTTATATCCTGATAACGTTCTTGTTTCAGTTTTTAAATCCATGTCAACACGTCTATGCTGTCCAGTCCAGTGTCCACAGAACTTCCCGCGTTTATTCTAAAAAGCTTCACTGTTACTTTTATCCGTTATTCTGCGGTCGAGTCGTAACAACTGAAATAGTGCAGATGCAGACGATTTTTAAGTTTAGAAGTTCGAAGCAGATGTTTTCGGTTTTATTTGTTTATCTATAAACAGTTTTGGAAGGAAATTAAATGCGTAATAATTTTATCAAATTGTCTCTAATTCAATTTCCTGCTTGGAAATGTTTTATTGTATTTCACCTTTTATTTTTATCAGTTTTATTGAATTGTAAAGTTTCATTTATGTAAATAATAATAATAATATTATCCATAATTAGAGTTTACTAGATAAAACATTGCTTAATTTTTTAAAATGTGTACAAATTAATTTAATGGTAATAATGAAGACCCCCTCTTTTTTTAAAAGTAAAATTTGTATCACAGGTAATATATACAAAATATCTTCTAAAAAATACAACAAGATTATCGAGAAGAGATGAGTTTTTCTTTGTCAATCTGTCATTCTCTTAATATTAATTTTCTGTTGAATAAAACATCTTGTAAAATAATTTTTAAAGATATATTTTGAAAACAAAAAATAAAATATGAATAATTAATTATGTCATGGGCTTTGCATAAATTGTACATAAATTTTATATTCGGAAAATGTCAATTTTATTTTAAACGTCTGAAAGAAGTAGAATTAAAAAAAAAAAGTTAGCTAAAATAGTGAAACACTAAGAGGAAAAAAAATGACTTGAATGCAAATTATAAAGCAAGAAATGCATATATGACTAAACTTTGAAGACGCTTTCTGCGTGCTCATTAAAAGCTGCAGACTTAGCTGTAATAGAAAGTTTTTAGTTTGGAACCACAGAACTGTTTCGACTACTCTTTGAGAAACTTCTAGTATAACAGATGATCATTTACAAAAATCTTTATAAAAGATAAGTCGAGGTCTGTTTACCTAAAACATTTTTTTAATAATATGAAATTCGCATAATTAGGAAATCTTTTTGTGTCCTGATGAATTAATTACATTTTATGTTATATGAAAATAAAAAGTTTTGGTTAGAGGCACAGAGGCAACTTGGACCACGGTTTAAAAAAATTTTAAATCCGGCAGAAAAATATTTTTTACAGTAAATAACATGTTTTTATTATTTGTTGTAATGTTTTAAAGTTTTCTAAGAAGTTCACATCTCAGTCACAATGTGACATCACTGAGTGGTGGCATTTTGGTCACAGATGTGACGTGACCACAGTGACTTACAGTGACGTCACAATGACGTCACTGTGACCATGCATGCTATGAGGGGTCGTTCAGGGAGGTGGTTGCACAGGTAGGTTTCACTGTATAATATAACTACGCACGAAAATACACGATGACCTCTTTCGGAATATATACGATTTCTAAAAAAGGTTCTTTATCTTCAGAAACCTCAGAAACTACTATATTTTCGAGGTTTAACATTAAAAGGACCGTGAGGTATAATTTTGACCCCTACCATAGGAATATATTTCGGTCGAACCAGAAACTTCTTTAAAAAATAAGTTTAAAAGGTACAAAGAAGAAAAAAGTTAAATAAGTTAAACAGTTTTAAATAAGTATTCTGGTGTAAAATATTTTAATAAAACTTGAGTAAAATTTTCGGCATTTCCAGTGTTAAAGAAGCATTTATAAAAACAAAGTTTTGTTTGCTGCCACTGACTTTCTGAAAGGTTTCAGAGAAGTTTTTATAGTGTATTAAACACTTCTTTTCACACCGGAATAGGGGTTGCTAGTTTGGACTTCATTTTTATTCAGAAGATACGAAATCACACCTGAAATTAAAAATAGTACTTTTAGTTTTTTGTAATGACGGACATTTCGCGATTACTTTAAGTAAAAATTCTTCTTTCGAAGTTTCCGGTGTGAATTTGAAATTTCAAAATAAAACTGGAGGCCAAACTGGCAATCGCAATATCGCATTTTAAGATCCTATCAAATCTCAATTAAAAAATTTTAAGTGCGTGATTGAATTTCTGAATGCAAAAATAATAAAATAATATTAATTTTAATGTTAATGTTAATGCTATTAACACTAGAACCGCCGGAAAAAAACGTATACCTATAACCGCCAAAGCGGTCATTTTGACCGATGTGGATTATCATGCTCAACTATTGTTTACTTGCAATTTTGTATTCTTAGTATTGTTCATTACTATTATTACCATCATTGCCCATATAATAATATATCTTTCATAATTTTTATTATATTTTTTTTATGTTTTGTTGTGTTATGATTATATTATATTGAAATATATATATATATACTATTTATTTTTTTTATTTTAAGAATATTTTTATGGTAAAAAATATTTTTCATGAGAAATCGAAATTGTCTAAAACAAGAATAAACTTGGTGAAAACAAACATTTATATTTATCCCCTGAGCAATACAATATTCAGGTGGAGAGTGGTCAGCGAAAAACACAGTCAAAAAAGAAGAAACTGCCAGTATCTTCTTCCACAAAATACTAGGAATAATATAAAGGGATTAAGGAAAGCTGAATTCTCTTTAACAAAATACTGGTATTTAACACTTTTTTTTACCGTGTTTTTCAGAATTGATGCCTGCTGGATCAAGAAAATTATAAAACACTTTTAGAGGTCGTCGTCTAGAACTAGCTTTTGTAGAATACTTCCGTGCTATCTGGTCGAGCACGTCGACGCCAAATTTTGTAGAATTATAGAACTTTAACCGTTTTTGATACGTGTTTATCACCAATTTCAAATGCAATTGATGGATGTCGGGAACTTAGAATTAAAATACATTCATTTTTCTTTCCTTGATAAATTCAACGTAATATCATCTTTTGGAAGAATTTGGCTACAGTACAAAGACTTTTTTTCAGATTTTATGGCCTGTGGAATTTTGTTTTTCGTCCGCAATTGACTGTGCCAACAATGCTTGTTTTTAATTACTTCAGATTTTCTGCAAGGGGCAGTGAAGTAAGGAAGTTATCTGTGGTAATGTTGTAACATTTGTTGAATTATGGTTGTATGAAGTATGGACTGTTGCGACATGTACTAGATAAAATTTGCATTAAAATTGACGGCGGTCATTTTGACCGTTTCGGCGGCTCTAGGTATACTACTGCAATACTTCATAAATTTTGCCTGAATGGAAAATTTATCACTGGCATATCATAGCTTTTCAGATTATAGGAAAAGTCACGGAAACTGAAAGTTATACTCTTAACAGAAACAAATTGGAACGGGATGAAAGTTTCGAAACGGTCAAAATGACCGCCTTGGCAGTTCTAGTGTTATCTCATCATGTTTATCTAGCTAACATATTTCTTGAACATGAAATTGTTTACTTGAGAATGGATAGCATCCGAAAAACTTGGTATTCTAGCTCGCGAAAACTGTCTAACACACGATATAAACTACTATTCGGAAACGTTTCCGAAAATCTGTGGGAAAAGCTTTAAAACTAATTTATTAATGCATAATTAAGTTCTAAACATATTAAAATGTATTGTCATCAGGAACACACCTGTGTATATCATTATTATAATTCTAGCCCAGGGATGGCGAACCTATGGCACGCGCGCCGAACTCGGCACGTACAAAAACTTCTCTGGCACACAAAAAAACTTATAGATCGTATTCAGTTTATGGAGAACAATCCACTTTGTTTATTTTTTGCAAAAAGTATAGTTTTGTGTAACAGCTATATAATTTACTTTAAAATAATCCGTTACTTTAGAATGAATTAAGGTATTATAAATCTTAACGAAAGCGTCTTGTAGTGTCATTTTCTCGCTAAACCATTCAACGTGTGGTGTTTTACAAATCATTTTACTTCTCTATCAATTTTCAAAGGTTTTATTTTTGAAAATTGAATTTTAAGGGATAGTTTGCACAGTAATATAACTAATTGACACGCTTCTACTTCAGATTAGGTTTGATTTTATTTAGGTTTAGGGCTTTAAAAGTTTCTTTAGATTTTAATATATTTAGGATTTAATTTTGAAAATTGAATTTTAACTGTTATTGTAAATAATTATGTATCTATTGAACCTGCTTCTACCTGAAGAAGTAAAAATGATCTGATTCGGAAGTATAGAATAAAAGAAAAACTCATTTATAGATTATTAATACGGAATTCGATGCGACATGGCTATATTATTGGTTAAAATGTTTCTGGCACATTAGAATGTTGGTACATAATAATTTTTAAATTTTTGGCACACATACTCAAAAAGGTTCGCCATCCCTGTTCTAGCCTATCAAGAAGTGATTGAATAATCGAATACAAAATTTCATCTTTACATACAAAAACCAAGCTATGTTATATAAAAGAGTGTAAAAATCAATTGCTTTGGCTTTGAATTAATATGGGTCTCTATTGGGGTTAACAAGTAATAATCAAAACAGATTTCTTAAATAAAGTTCCTTTGGGGCACTGCGCATGTGGACAAAATTTAACGACGTTAACTCCTCTTATTGACGAGTGGATCATTTTCAAAATTTAACCATGATTTGGAATAACAAAATCAAATTTTTAGAAATAATCAGAAAGTTTAAATTTTTTGTAAATAATTACATTACCTCATAAACATTAATATACAAGCATCAGCAGCGACCAAATTACTAATTTAACATTTTAAAGCAATTTTTTTTTAATTTTAATGAACATGGTAATGACATAAGTGAGCACGGTAATGACAAATTCAGCAAAATATTTTTATTTTCCCCAGGCATAAATGGCAGCCATTATATCTTCTGGCCCATACAATAATCATTTCATCATCATTTCATCAAATGATCACTATTTCTTATATAATAAAATTAGATTAAGAAATAAAAGTTTATTTAATTATCCATTAGAAGTGGGTACGGTAATGACGTACAAAAAAATACACACTAAAAAATTCAAAGTCTTTGCTTGTTTTATTGAAACTATAAAATTATTTGCTCTATTCACCTAAACCTGATAACAAGTTGACTTTTAAGGAGTATTTTTGCCTTGATAAAAAGGCATGTGCTGCCTTTCAAAAAAATTCCAGATGAACTTTTTGTCAGAAGCGTGGCAATGGCACTCTTTCTTTGGATACGGTTTAAAAAAATTATTAAGAATTATAGATAAGTTTAATTAATGAAAATAAATATTTTTTTTCAATTAGTAGCATCGTAATAAGTAAAAATGTATTAAAAAAATTATAACCATCTGTTTTAAATAGAACTTAGTCAAATCTTTACCTAATAAATTGCTTGTTGGGGCAAGCTACGGCAGGGTTGGTGAACCTTTTTATAGCCGAGTGCCATTTTTTCCCCAAAAAATATTTTATATAACCTTGACGTGCCAAATAATGAAAAAGTTTAGTGGATTAAAAAATCATGAATAAAAATTAAGATTTTAAGAATTAAGATTTTTAAAACATTTGCAACATACATGAAGGTATTACACTATAATAATCATAAAAACAATTACATTTTAGAGATTATTTAAAAAAATATATTTTATTAAATTTGTTATTGCATCTTCGATGAAAAATAACTAATATACTTAATTAATTTCAACAGAATGCAAACTGAACTGGATTTTTCTGACAGATGCTTTTTATTTGATTTTTCGTATAACTGATTTGCGGAAATAAATCGGAGAAAAAATTATTAAAAGGGCAAACGCCATTTTCTTTTAAATAGGTTTGAAATTAATTTCCAAGTTGCTACAATTTTACCATTGGTATTTTTACTAAGACGGTAATTTACGGTATTTTAAAAATCCGCAATTAAAATTATTCAATTTCTAATTAATCGAATTTAGACAAGATCAAATCTTCTTTAGTAATCATATGTTCATCATAAGTTCGTGTCTTTTGTGCCATATCAACGTATACTGATTTAGAGCCACAATCAACACCGTGCCAAAATTATTCTTTCGAGTGCCACTGTTGGCACGCGTGCCATAGGTTCGCGGTCCCTGACCTACGGTAATAACATTTGACTACAAAAGAATATATTTCTTATTTTTAAACTTTTTATAAATAATAATGTATCTGTAAATTACCATTAAAAAAACATGATAGTTAAAATGCAATAAATAATATTATGATATTTAACTATTTTTCTGTGCAAATGTGAAAGGACAGTAAAATACGACACTTTTTTAAAATCATCCTATTGGTATTCTGCTAACAGATTAGCAACAGCCTGTGAAGCAACCGGAATAGGCTTACTACTAGTCCTGGTTAGTACTTTGCCTGTGTTTGTGCTCTTATTGTTGGAAAAGTCGTTTTACAGTTTGAAAATAAATAATGGCAGGGCAGGGGATGGGATGAGCGAAGAAGATCCATTATGAATAGTGAAATAAACTATCATTAATGCATGTAAAAATATGTTTTCTAAACAAGAAAATTAAAACTTTGATACAGTCAATATACATTTAAAAAAAAAAAAAAAGATACACTTGCCTTTATTCGCAGATGCTTTTACGATAAAATCACACCAAAACTGACTCGGAATAATGTCTTCTTTTAGAATATAAATGCAATTTTTTCAAATAGAGGTCATCTAGATATTAAACTTGCACAAATTCTGTTTTATTTTTAAGCCTTTATCTATTGACGGTACTTATAAGTACCATTAAAATAACTTGTTATAAAATTCATTTAATACATCGATTAGTTGTAATATAGTTTAGAATGAGTTAGAGATACTTTACTTTATCTTGTTCCAAAAGCATTATGGGTTACACAAAACAAAAATATTTTTAAAAGGATTGATTTCTTTTGCCTTTGCATCTTTTCAGCATTCTTGGTGTTATTAGGGGGGGGGGGGGGTGTTTCAATTCGGAAATATGTCTATTGTAAGAACATTATATTTGCACATTTCCTAATTCTACAAAATACTAAGAAAAATATTTAAAATAAAAGATGTGAGTGGGGTTATAAATATTGTCCAAAATCTCTATAAATTCAAATTTAAATAATCCTTCTAAATCCTTCAAAAATCCTTCTAAAATTTATTAAATGATTATGTAAATCTTCTAATGTAGTTTAAACAATTCACAAAAAATGCTTTAGAAGATAAAATTTTCATGAATTCATAATTCAGTACATAAAGGGTTAATGAGAACACTCACTTTTGACGGCATATTTGCATTCTTTGGATCCAATTAGTTCGGAAAAGTATATAGTTTATATAGTTTCTGTTAAATCTTCATGGAGTTAGAAATGGTCAAACTTAGAGGATGCTAATGATGAATTCACGTGACTAACTTTAATTTATATCTAACCGAAAAATCATCTCACTAAACATTTTGGTTTTGTGTGACTCATTGAATGAACTGAAATCTATTCTAGCACCCCACCCCCTTTTTTTTCAAAAACCTAATTTTAAATACAAAAATATTATTAATAAGTTCATATTAAAAAATAGGAATTATGACCTACATCGATATTTACATAAATAGAATAGCCATCGTTTAAAACATGGGTATGTAAGTTTACAGTTCATTCCAATAAGTAGTTTCTGATATATAGGAAAATTTTGAGTTTTGACGATTTAAAGAAGTGTTTCTCAACCAAACTAATGATTGGAATAATTTGTAAACTTGCACACCTATGTTTTTGACTATTGTGATTTGTTTTATGTGGGAAAAATTCATAATTGTTTATATGAATTTATTAAGTTTCATAATTAAAAATATGTATTTGAATAGAAATATGTCTGAAATATGCTTTATCCATTCATTTTATCTCATTTAAAAAAAATAAATTTCAGTTGATTGTTGTTTTTTATTTTTGGGGTGGGGGGTGGGTGGGGGAAGTTATAAATTAAACTTTGTCATATGGATTTAACATTAGCACCCTCAAGCTTAGAATCTTCAAACTCTACGACGATTTCATTAAAAGTACATAAACTATATCTTTTTCCAGGCTGCCTTGATTTAAAAGGAACCCTAATATGCTATTAAAAGTGGGTGTTACAATTTTAAAGACTAAATTTAGTTCTATTTTTAATATGTAGAAAACGGAATAATCCACATATGATTATTAAGAACTTCATACGAATTAACCTCTTCAGTTCCGAAGCTAAAATAATAATACAAATGCTTATTCATTGGTTTTTTCCAAACAAAATGACATCGTAAATGACAGAAAAAATATCTTTTCTGAAATTCATCCTTTAGGGGCTTAATAATTTAGGTTCAAAAATATGTGTCTAAAACTACCAACCCCATTAAAACACCAATTTAATAACCATTAACCTAAATATACTTATGAACATTTCTCACTTTCTTGTTCATACTGTCTTTTGGGCATTTTTAGGCATTTTGTAAACTCAGATGAAAATAACATTTATTTTATGTGGGAATCAGCTTAGATAATGCCATTTATTCGTTTACTTTGAACGCAAAAAACATTCAGCTATTAAGAAGTGAAGTGAAAATGTAAAAAAATCGGACATTTTAGTTTTTATAAGGGACAGAACAGAAGTCCCCGTATGGGGACCCAGGGACCGAAGAGGTTAAAGCTGTGCTTTTCCTTTATTTTTGCAAAATCTTTAATTAAAGCTCGAGTTATAGCCATCGTTCAGATTTTTTTTTCGTGTGTCGTGGCGGAGGGGGGCGGGGGCTCATCGGTAATATATTATTTTGTTGTCGTAAATTTTACGTAGTAATATTACCTTTATCGATATGATCCAGATCAACAAACAATAAAAGATCTAGATCAAGAACTCAATTATTTGCTTGCAAAACAGCTATTTTCATTCGATATCATGCAATGGCTGGAAATTCACCCGGAAATTAAAATTGACCATGAGTGAAATGACAGGTTGGATCTCAGAGAATAAAAAAGGCCATAATTGGATTGCCTGGAATAAAATTGGAAGCATTCGTTCGCTGCTTCCATTTTCTTTTCTTTTCTTCCCCCACGTTGCTCTTTCAATTTTCGTTATTTTTCTGGCAGCGCAATAAATATCAAACGTATTTTTAGATAAGTATGTTTATTACAGTTCTTTTTTTTTTTTTTTTTTTTTTTTTTTTTTTTTTTTTTTTGTAAAAAAGAAGTCTTCAGGGGGAAGAGGCGACATTACAAACTTTGGGCTTTCATGTAAGGATGCATATACAATTCTCCTAAACATAAAGATCAACCACACAGTACATATACAATTCATCCAATATATAACGACCCTCCATTATAGTGGATTTCGCATTACATCTACCGATTAAAATAGTCCGATTATATGTAACATTCATTCACGTCGCATTCTCTTGACATTTAACTAGTAAAACCCGAGGCTTTACTCGCGTAATTGTTGAAAGATGCTAAGTGGTATTTGGCCCCACCAGTGGCTGAGAGGTTCTGCTCTCGAAGCTGGTAGACGAGAGGTGCTGGGTTCGAACCCAATCGCGCCCGTCGGCCTAATCGTTCGGAGTTTTCGTGGTTTTCTTCGAACCGTGGATTTCCATGCGTTAATACGGATTAGGTTCCCTTAGAAAGACCCCCACGGAAGGCACTCCCCCCAGGGCCCATATCCCTCGTGTAGATAATTGGCCGTCAGCAATGAACCCAACCCTAAGTGGTATTTGTGTGCCTTTTTATTTATCCATCATACGTATTATATGGTAAGTCTTGTAATCGTTTTAAAAATCGAAAAAAAAAATTAAGGATTTACACGTTTCAGACACTGGAGATTCCGATAAACATATTTTTAGAAAAAAAAATTGCCGTCCGTCTGTGTGTGTGTTTGTAAACGCTCTATCTCCCGAACAAATTGAGATAAAGATTTGAAATTTTGTGCGTTCCTAGTATGTAATAATGGGAAGAATCCTACTAAATATCAGAAACCTCGATTATCCGGAACTATTTTTTTCGGACTCTCGACATTTTCGTTCTGATAAAAGGTACATAAAAATTTTCGAAATTGTTTATTTTAAGGATTGAATATAAAAGATAATAAAAAAACATAAATTTTGCATAAAGAATGAAATCGATCGGATGAATAGTTGCCAAGATATTTGTAATGCTATTTTCCACACTCTTCTATTTTTCATGACCCTCTGTATTTCATTCAAACTTCAATTCAAAGATATATTTTAATTGGAAATGAGACGCTTCATCTAGCGCAGTAAACTGTTGGTTAATATGATTATCATTTTTGGAGTTATAATGATGTTTCTTTTACGCAATTCGGTACTACTCGATTAACTCGTCGATCAAAAAACCATCGCCAAACACGTTACACGTGTTTCTTACGTCATCAAGTTATTTTTAATTCGACGTTTTATTTGTATTTTTATTAATATTTTACTAATTTATTTGTTCTTTTGTTATTTAAAATAAAAATTATGTCAATTAGTATAATTTTGCGAGTAGTTTAGCGATTTATATAATTTGTCGAAATAGGTCGACGTGATAATGAAGTAGTACACACACGATTCAGTAATAGAGCATTACTATGTATTCATAATATTTAAATATGCGTTTAAATTGTATTTTGGAATTGCAATGCATTTTATAAATAGTTTACACATGTTTTGTTTTCATATTTTATACAGGGTGTTTATAAAGTCCCGGACCCATTTTGATGTTTAATAACTCATAAAATAATAAAGATGGATTAAAATTAATATCATAAATGGTTAGATAGACTCAAAAAGTTTCATGACCCTTGTCAATGAATTTTCACGTGTGCCCCCTTCGTCGCACGGAGAATATCAAGTCGATAGTCAATTTCACGCCAGATAGCGGCAAGCATGTCGGCATCCACAGAGGCTATTGCGGTTGTAATTCTGGCATTTAAGTCATCAATTAGACATGTTGGAAAACTTCGTATTTCCACAACTAGAAGAGCTTCAGCCACATGTCATTTTGCAACAAGATGGTAAGTAAGTAAGTAAGCACCCACCCTGGGAACCCGCTTTTGGCTTATGGTTAGATGTAACCCCCAAGGGAAAAGTTTTACTACCTGCATAACTCCTTCAATTTTTTTTTTTTTTTTACTGTTTAGGAGAAATAACAATGTTAGATATACGACAATTATTGACAGTGTGTGCGATCAATATTTACAGATGAGAGATTAAATGGAACTGGTGATTTTGAAAAGAATAATTAAAGCATATGTGATTACGGCATATAACACAATAAAACACAATGCAGAAATATACAGTCCTCCCCACTCGAGTACCAAGGTAACAGATAAACAAAGTTAAAAATTAATCCAAGTAAAGTAAATAAAGTAATAATAAATCTTAATAAGAGATAGAGAAATTTAACGACTAGAGTGGGGAGGGCCGTGATAAATAAACATTTCAAAAGTTTACCATGATAGATCTTACTAACCAGGTACACTAGATCCACAATGCACTTCAATTATGCATTTCGATGGTAGAACTCTATATCAAGATGGTGCACCACCTCATTGTGGTACCATCGTTCGTACTTCTTTGAATGACCATTTTCCAGGAAGATGGATTGGGCGAGGAAGTCCAATTCCTTGGCCACCCAGATCACCTGATATAAATAACGTCGCTGCACTTTTTCCTTTGGGAATTTGTAAAGGACAATGTTTACAGGAGGAGAGTGTCGAACATTGATCACTTAAAAGCCAGAATTACAACCGCAATAGCCTCTGTGGATGCCGACATGCTTGCCGCTACCTGGAGTGAAATTGACTATCGGCTTGATATTCTCCGTGCGACGAAGGGAGCACACGTGGAAGTTCATTGACAAGGGTCATGAAACTTTTTGAGTCTATTTAACCATTTATGTTATTAATTTTAATCTATCTTTATTATTTTATGAGTTATTAAACATATGATGGGTAAGTATTACGGTGGCCCACAACGACTAGTTTTTGTAAGAAAACTTTTTAAAAAAAATCTTAATTGTTGAAACACATTAAATACTTTGTTGAAATCATTGTTAATTTTTGAAATTTTTAGTAACATACGTTACTGTTCAAACAATGATCGATTTCAATTTATTGTTGAAATACATTGTTGAATTTATTGCTAAAACATTTTGTTATTTTTATTTTTAAGTAACATTGTTGGATGCGCTATTTTTCCAACAATGATAGATTTCAATTAAATTTCATTATTTTTAAAACCTTCTTGCTTGAAGTTTGCTAAGAGCTAACGTCAAACAATTTTCGTTTTAAAACATTTGATAATTGCTAAGGATTGTTACTTTTGATGTATGACATTGATAAAAATGAGTTTTAAAAGTTTTTTCAAGAAATTTGTGTAAGTATAGTATTTTTTTAACAAAGGAAATTTTTGCTGATTTCAGTTTTTTTTAATACACTTCACACTTGAAAGAAATTAATGTTAAGTTTCGAGATAAAATTATCTTCCATTTACTTTGGTTTGAAAGCATATCTTAAATCTAAAAGGTTAAAAATGGGAAATGGTTTCTGATTTTCAACCGAATTAAAGGATTTTAAATGCGAATTTTGAATTATTTTAAGTTCTTATATTTTGGAATTAAAAAAGTTAAAATAATAAAAGAAAAATTATATAAGCTATGAAGTTAAAAACTTCACGTGTAATATTTTTGATAAGCAAGTAAATATATGAAATATTGTAAAAATCCGCAGATGAGCTCGACAAGTTTGGTCCATAAAAAGCGAAAGTATTATTTAAGATACATTACAGTGGGAATACATACAGCTACAAACTTACATACAGCGCCATTCTGTGCCAATTTGGCCAGTTAGCAAAAAATATCCTAAATTTTGCATTTGATGATTTGTTTTTAGCGGTAATTTGGCAATTGTGTTTGGTTGCAGGCGCTCGTGTAAAAATATCTGTGCATAAACTATAAATGCAAGCATTACTGTACGTAACTAGACACCACATAGGTTACATTTCTTCCTTCTCTCTTTTTTAACACTTTCCAACAAAGTTGAAAAGTGTTTATGCATTCGGTTTGTCTGGCCTTTGTCCACTCTCTAACTACCGTAAATATGCTCGGATTTTCATGAAATTTATTAACCTCATTTAGGGTCGCCAAGGAATGTTTTGTATTGTATATGAAGTATGTGGGATTAATAGTTTATCAACAGGGGCACTCAAAAGCATTCCGTTACATTATAGTCAATGGGGGAAAATCGTTTGCAGTGTATTTTAATGGCATTACGCTATTTCAAATGTATTAAAATTATGATATAAATAACTGAATTTCACTACAAGATGATTAAAATACAATAGGACAATACAATATATACAGGGCTCATCAAAGAATTCGGATAATTTCCCGATTGTAGATGGGAACAGCAGAAATTGGGTTTTCAAATTTGTTATGCGTTTCCATAGGGTTGAATAAGACATAATATTTTAACTTATTAAACGGTGCAGTTTTTATCACTGTTCTGAATGCGTTGGAGTTTCATAATCTATGCTTGGCGCATGATTTTTTCTTTCTTATTTTATATCATGACGTAATTGTCTAATAACACAATTTCATGTCACCAAGATTCATCACGGACATGTTTTTGCTTTATAAAATAGGTTTATATCTGTAACAAAGAAAATAAGGAAATTTTACTTTGCTCAAATATTTGAATACGTTTTAATCATTTAATATATATATTAAATCGTTGTTAAATTTGCTTCTTACCTTTCATTTATAAATACATTTTCATCATCAAGTATACAGTATTTTTGTAACAATAAAGAGTTAGTTAAGAGTTAGTCAGTTAAGTTTTGATCTGGTGAAAAATTTTGCTTGAAGTTCACTAAGAGTTTAAAAAATGTTTTCTGCTTTATAAACGTTTCGTATTTTAATATATTTTAACTTTTTGATACCTAAGACATTTAAAAAATGAATTTTGAAAATTTCTCGCAGAAATTTATGGAATTACAGAATTTTGTTGCTGTTGTTGTTGCTTATTTGCTTTTTTAAAAGAAAAAAGAAAAACATGTTTGCTTATTTCAATGCATTAAAAAAATACACCTAAGACTTAAAGGTGATAATTATATTTCATTTTATACTATGAGGGGCTCACAATCATAGTAGACCAAGTCCATTTTGGGAGTATAATGAGATAGTCCAATTAGAAGGTGCATAAAATCTATTTTATCCCCCCTCTCCCCCCCCAGCAGTAAACCAAGACTGTAAACAGATGAAATATATGAGAAAGTATGTGAAAACAGATTTGATTCACTGTGGGAGTGGATAAAACATATTTTTTGCACCTTCTAAGTGGACTATCTCTTTTTTTTTTTTTTCAAAATAACTTGGTCTACTATGGTTGTGAGCCCCTCATATATCCTACTTTTGTTTGATTATAACATTTACAGTCGGACCTCTATTTTACGAATTTCTCTGTTTTGCGAACTTTTACTTGGAACCAAGAACTTTTTGCAAATTTCTTCGTAAAATAACCTCCAAATAGCGAAGTGCATTCTCCATTTAAAGAACTTTTCCTTGGGATCTAAATTTTTTTTCTTCCTATTTCTTAAAACATTACTGGACATTTCGAACTTATTCTTTCTTTTAACACATTTTATGATGATCAATGACCATGAACATGTCTTACCAGGCACCTAAGTCACCGGGAACAGTAAAATCGCTGTGATTCTTTGCTTTCCATCCAAGAAGTGCAAACTTTCAATATCCCCTTTTAGCCCTCAATAGAGCTTCCCCGTGTCCTTAAACTATAGTTTCCCATTTTTTAGATTGTTGATCATGATCAATCGTATTGGTAATTTCAGTTCTTGTAGCTCAAAACTGTCAAGCGGAAGTGCTTGAGCATCAAAGAAAAAAAAATTATTTTTGATGAGGTGGATAAAGGCGTGAAGAAAAATAATACTGCTTTAAAATATGGTATTCCTCCGAACAGTTTATCAAAGAATCTTTCAAAAATCGTAATTTTAAAGTAAAATAATTTTTTTTAACTGAAAATACAATGAATTTCCAGACAATGTTTTGTTTCATTCTTATTTCCCTTGCAGATTTCTTTTTGGTGGATAAAATAAATAAAACAAATAGATATAATTTGTAAAAAAAAGTGTGAGTAATTACTTTTTTTAATTATATTCAGTATTTATGGACTTAAAATATGTTTTTTGTAGTTTAAAGTATTTTAAAAGGTGACTCTCTATTTGACGAATTTTCCATATAACGAATTTTTTATCGGGATTTAGCTACTTCGTTAAATAGAGATCCGACTGTATATACAGGAATTAATACACAGTAAAACGAATGCGCAGACAAACGTTTAATTCAAATAAATTTTCTCTTTAGATCTATATATTGGGTGATTGCAAAAGTTAGTGCCCGATTTCCGGTTCATCGGCTTTTGAAGTGTATTCAAGTTGTTGTAAATGGCGACATGCAGTCTAATTGTCAACATTTAATCTCTCAGCAATCTCTTCCGTAGTAATCCGTGGATTACTATTCACTCAATCACGGATTAAGTCGCTGTCCATACCAGAAGGTCACCCAGAGCGAATTTAATCGTTCAGATTGGAAAGTACCATTTCGAAATCGACAAAACCGCTTTTTAACTGTCCTAAGAGCTGGAGCATGATCTAAATAAACGTCTAGAATACTTTTTGTAGCACTTTCAAAACTATTACTCCTATTTTAAACTCATATAACATAACATGACAAAAATGTAACTTTTCATTTTCCATTTTGAATGTTAAACTTGCACACAAATTACTTTGAAAATATTTTTTTTTGACGTTATGTTCACTCACGACACATATAGTTAACTGTCAGTTAATAACATGGTTATAAAAAATAATAATAATATCAGCACAGTCAAAGTCAAAATTGCAAGTTTCTGCCATCTATGAAGTAGACGAACTTTTGCAGTCACCCAATATATAATCTTTAATTTGAAAATTTACTAAGATTACTTTATTTGAGAAAATTTAATTTTTATTCTGCAATTGATTGTAGATTTATTGTTTGAAAATTTGAAAAATATTTTATTGCTTGAAAGCTATTAAAATAACAGAAATTCAAGTGAACAATTCCCCGAAAAATACCTTTTTTAATTGCGAACTTTACATATATTTCATATGCATTGAATTCTAAAATTCTTCAAGAATGTTTAGGAAAAATTGAAAGTTTTCCTTTTTCTAAATAAATAATATATTTCTTTTCTTTTCAGGCCTCGTCCTCACATTGATGACGACGAAGACATTAAGAAAGCTGAAAAGCGTTTGAAAATTTTCAGCAATGAATTAGCCATCGATACGTAAGTTGCCTGTAGAATATTTTGTTAATTTCTCTGTTAAGTTTTATATGTTCAAATCTTTAAATCTGTTCAAATACAGGATGTCCAAAAAAGTTTTTAAAAAACTTTAACTTTTTACCTGTTGGAAAAATAGAGTTGCAAAAAGTGAAAAAAAAACAGCTTTATTCCCGGGAATGGGAATAAACAGGGTATTTTTGGCAAGGAAATTAAAAATTTCCCGGGAGTTTTCAGAAAGTTTTAAAGACGCCCACAGAACAGTTTGAAAATTTTGTTTTTGAAAATTTCGAAATTTAAAATTGTGCAGGAGCAAAAATGGTCTAAAATTACGATTAATGTTATATAGTTGATATATAAGTTTGGATAAATAGAAGCTTGGAATTTGACTGGTTACTTTTAATGTGTTTACTTTTAAAGCTCGCTAAGAACGTTTTCTGAAAAAAAAAAAAATATGACATTTCAAATGAAAAATAAAATAAGCGGAAAATCTTTAAAATACGTTCTAAATTATATAGGGGAGGTGGGGATGAATGGGACATTTTCACAAAATATTTTTTTATATTTTTTTATTTAAGTTACTATCAATATTATATATCACATTTCATACATTAGGTATTTGCCAACATATATGAACAATATTTATTCTAGATTATGATTTATTCATAAAAATATTATGAAATCAAAAAAAACGTTCCCTATCCCAATCATCCCCACAGCAGGGATGAATTTGACACTAATAGGGATGGATGGGACACAATGATTTTCCTCCCTGTATTCAATTTTACCAAATTAAAATTTATAATTATAACCTTATATGAAAATTATATTTGTAATATATGATTTTACAGCACGAATCGATATATTTTTTTTCAATAACTTCTTTCATTGCAGTTTTAACTTTTAATGCGGACTTCGGCTATCAACCTGTTCCTTTTTTCCACTTATGAGGCATTTTAGATTTGAAATGAAAGTGCAAAATGTCTTTTAAATATAGCATAGCTAATAATTTTCAATCATAACTTATTAATTAATATTAATTAAATGTATCGTAGAAACATGCAGAACGGAAATTATTGTGTCGATCGGAAAGTCATGTCGTGTTGGGAAAATCAATTCGTACCGGAAAATTCTGCCCGATAATTATTAGACATTAGATATCGGAATCAATGTCTAATAATTGAATGATTGAATTTTTCGGTACGAATTGATTTTCCCAACACGACCCGACTTTCCGTTTGACCCAATATGTTACGGATGGGGATTTATTTGTGCAACATTTCAAAATTCAATATAATTTCACCCATTTGATCAATACACATATACTATTTTTATCAATTTTATCTATTTTGATTAAGTTTTAGTACCAATTTTTTGATAATCCATTAATAATTATTACAATACAATAAGTAACACTCAGAAATTTTAAACAATAACAAATCATATAATGCTATTTACTACTATTAATTGACGTAAATTATTGATTTATCAGCCTATATAATACTATTTAATTAATAAATAAAATTTTCAACATCTCTAGGGAGGAGTGAGAATGTCCCATTCATCCCCATTTGAAATGTCCCAATCATCCCCATGATGCATAATATCCCTTCTCAGCCATTTTACCTCAAAAATTATTTTGTCACAATGTTTACTATTCATTTATTTTAATTATTGATATTGGACCTTAAAATAAATAACTACAACATAGCTTAATTTTTTATATTGTATAAGATATTTCACATCTTCAAATGTAAAAAAAACTTACTTTTAAGCAGAGATTTCAGAAAATGCAACTTTGAAGGAAAATGAAAACAGCAATGTGGTCCTACTTTTAGTTCTGAAGCACACTGTGGTAGAGGTATATGGGGTTAGGAAGCAATTTAAAATAAATGTTTATTGCCTGAAATATTGAGAATGTCCCATCCATCCCTTGTCCCATACATCCCCTAGCTCCCCTATATATATATATTTTTTTTTTCCTTGAGCTAATTTTACATTTTCTCATTAATTTAAGTCTCATGTTCACCTAATACAGTATCACAACGAAGTTTACTCAAAATGTGGCTTAATCAGTAATTTTTAAATTATCTGTTGCAGTATTATTTTCTGTAATAAAAATCGGTACACAAATATGACTTCCTCATTTCGACAATTATGAGTGCAAATCCGCGAGTTTCGCTAATACATTATAAACTGCATGAAAAATGCTGTTTTGTTTTATGTTTTGCATTCATAAGTTTTTTTATTGCGTAACAATATTTCAATATTAAATCTACTGAGTTATTTCTCATTATTTCTGAGTCAAGAGATAATTTTTAATGTATTTAGATATTCTTGAATTTTTTATGTTTCTTTATAACACACAAATTGCTTTTCAGATTCATGTTCGATAGTGCTTCTTATGATAATGAAGTTGAAGCGGCCTTGCTGCGAATGAAAACATCGCCTGTAGTTTGCCGTCGTGCAATAAAATGGTTTCAAACTGAACTGAAAGCCAAACGACAAAGGACATGGGAAAAGCTCATGACAGACAAAAACATCGATTTGTCAAGCGCCATTCCTTTCCTGATTAAAGTCGACGAAACCGACGACGCTACCTGGCAGACTCTTGAAAATAGAGCCAAGGATTATGTAGATGAGTGGATAAGAAGAGTTAACTTCACTATCCTAGAAATGTTCATTTTCAGACATAAAGCGTAAGCATTCCTTATTTTTATCGATTTTTAATAATAATTTTTTTAATTGTTATAAAAAATTATAACAATATACTATTCAGAAACTCATCATAAAACATTCGAACTTGTTTTTGTTAGTTTGCTAATTCGGGATTTTCATTAACTAAAAGATATTTTTCTTACACGATTTTCATAATTTTTATTAAAGTGTTTTAAGCATAGGACAATTTTATTTATATTCCCTTTGTGAAAGCAAGAATGTTTCTGAGAGCAAGTTAAGGATAAGATGGAAACTGTTTGAAACAGTTGCCGGGGATAAAAAAATCCCTATTTACTTTCACCTTTACGAGGGTCCAAATTTTTATAAAATATGCCTCTGCACAATCTTTAGTGCAATGTAGTTGAAATACTGCGTACCACGAAATAAAGGGCTATATAGTTGTAATTCGTTAAAAGTATAAATTCTGGTTTTATTATCTTTGTTCTATCCCTGCGTAATTCTAAAATTTAAAGTATTTAAATAGAACTAGCAAAGAAGACGAGATTTTAAAAGCAGCATTGAAAACAAAAATTGTGGCTTCAACATCATCTTCTTTTTTTTCCTTAAATAAAACAACTTTTAAGATTTCGTACTTAAAAAGTAAAAATCCCTGCCGGCCCGGGCTACAGGCGAAGGTAGATTTCGAAGTGAAGTATACTAATTCAACAAAAACTAAATCATGATTAGAGATAAACCCACTTTAACAATTTTATCTGGACGCTTTTGACGAGTTTTTATTTCATTTTTATATAATAGCTGGTTTTATCAGAATCATGTTAAGGCGGTATTCAATAAATACTTTTCCATGGTCAACAACTCGAAATTTTCTGGCACATTTTCAGATTCATTTTTAATAGAAAAATTATGAAACTTGCTGACGGGATTTTTGAAGAGATTTATAAGCGACCTGTGCTTTTATTTTTCGTTCAATTAATTAAAACTTGATTTATAAACAATTATTTTCTCAGTGGGCTAATATTTTTCGTGTCCAACACAATCGCTTCGGGAAATTCTGTTCAAAATGCCCACTTCGACTTCATTTTTTGAATTATACTCTGCCTCTATCAAAAAATCGATCATTACGGTACATTATATAGTTTCTGAATAAGGGAATCTACATATTTGATGCGTTTGAGAGCAAAAATGAATTAAAAAATGAGTAAGAAAATAAGCAGTTTGGATTTGAATACACCCTTAATAAGATGATTTTTTTCCTCAACCGCTATGTACACTGACGGAAAAAAAAATCCCAACACCAAGAAAGACTTGTGTTAGATAAACGAAATTTGGTAGGCGTGTTTATGCATCTGAAAGATGACATCGATTGAAATTTCGGGCTTCGCGCATAAGTGTGGCACTAGTAGCGCCACTCAGAACTTGCAGATCAGGTTTACTTTAAATGCGTGCTGTAAAGTTCGTGGACGTTATTTAGCTTCGAAATGTGACGTATGCAGTTGATATTAGCCAAGAATGCCTTTAACAAGACGAAGAAGCCACTGTCAACAGCTCACCGAGTTAGAACGAGGTTGCATATTCGGGCTACGAGAAGGTGGATTTTCTTTCCGAGATATTGCAGAAAGACTTGGCTGCAATGTATCCACTGTGCATGATTGTTGGAAGCAGTGGTCAAGGGATGGTACTACCTCAAGAAGACCGGTGTCCAGGCGGCCACGTGGCACTCCTGAGAGGGATAATCGCCGTACGACTGTGGCGCATCGTACTGCGTCTGCGGCAGAAATTCGAGCTGCAGTTCGTATCACAGTGACACAACGAACTGTTAGAAATCGGCTACTTCCAGGACAACTCCGATCCAGGCGCCCTGCAGCGCGCATTCTACTGACTCCCAGTCATTGCCGTTTGCGAAGCCATTCGTGTCAAGCCAGAGCTCACTGGTGGGCGGAGTGGAGATCTGTTGTGATTCTTTTTCATCAGAAAACACAACAGGTATCCACTCTGTCCTCCAATGAGCTCTGGCTTGACACCAATGGCGTCGCAAACTGCAATGGCTTAGAGTCAGCAGAATGTACGCTGCAGGGCGCCTTGCTCGGAGCTGTCATTGAAGTAACCGATTTCTAATAGTTCATTGTGTCCCTGTGGTACCAACTTCAGCTCAAATGTCTGCCGCAGACGCAGTACGATGCGCCACAGTCGTATGCCGAATACAGCAATCTTCCCTCTCAAAAGTGCCACGTGGCCGCCTGGAACCCGGCCTTCTTGAGGCAGTAACATACCTTGACCACTGCTTCCAACAATCATGCACAGTGGATACATTCCAACCAAGTCTTTCTGCAATATGGCGGAAAGAAAATCCACCTTCTCGTAGCCCGAATATGCGACCTCGTTCCAACTCGGTGAGCTGTTGACAGTGGCTTCTTCGTCTTGTTAAAGACATTCTTGGCTAACATCAACTCAATACGTCACATTTCGAAGCTAAATAACGCCCACGAACTTTACAGCACGCATTTAAAGTAAACCTGATCTGCAAGTTCTGAGTGGCGCTACTATAGCGCCACACTTATGCGCGAAGTTCGAAATTTCAATCGATGTTATGTTTCAGATGTATAAACACGCCTACCAAATTTCGTTTATTTAACACAAGTCTTTCTTGGTGTTGGGATTTTTTTTTCCGTCAGTGTATTTTTAATTTGTTTTTGCTGTAAGAATTGGTCCTATCAAAAACTTGTCTATATAAATGTTGTAGACAATATTAAGAAGATATATGATAAATTCATGGGGATTTTATATCTTGTGAATTGACGGAGTTATGGATTTTCTTCTTCTTCAATCCCCCCTTTTTGTTTTGAATTTTAATTTTTTTGCGGTACGAATTGGTCTTATCAAAAACTTGTGAATATAAAAGTTGTTGATAATATTAAGGAGATTTATAATAAAATTAATTTGATTTGATATCTTGAGAATTGACGAAGTTATGAATTTTTTTCTCCCAAAAACTCTATTTTTTGCGCCCCTTGAGCCCATTTTTAATTTTATCAAAAATCTGTGATACATAAATATTTGGCCCTATTTTTAGGAGTAATAAAAACATTAAACTGATTTGATATGTACAAAAATGAAGAAGTTATGTGGGGTTTTTCGGTTTTCACAAAACCTCTCCCTATTTCCATCCCCTTGGTCCGATTTTGCCCATTAACGAACTTGACCGAGATTTTATGCCCCTTGATTTTATATATCAGTTTGGAAGAGATTTGTGCAGAATTGCGAAAGTTATCGTGTCCAGAAGAAAGTGATATATACAGATAGATATATATATAACGTTTGTTACTGGAGGGGTTTTGGGTTCTAGGGGTCATGAATCATGAACATGATCGGTGTAGACCTGCAAAAAGTTTTCAGAAATTCCAACATAGGGGAGAATGTAATAGGTAGTATTTCATACGAAATCTACTTATAAACGGAACCATTATAAGATCACTGTTGTGTCTGTCTCTCCATCTACCACAGCCGTTTTCTTGTAAACTATGGAACGTGGAAAGTTAAAATTTAGCAGAAGTGATAAAGGCAATTGACCCCATATATATAGTTTATTAACCATTCACAAATATGTTTAGGAAAAATGTTGAGGGGCTAATTAAGTTACTAGAAAATAAAAATCTTTTTTTTTTTCTTTTCTTTTTTTTCTTTTTTTTTTCTTTTTTTTTTTTTTTCTTTTACTATTTGGAAAAATGGTTATTGTTCTCGTCAGGATGGAAAATGAAAAGCATATCTGAAGGTTTTCATTGGTTTTATCCGCAATTTATTCGTTTTCTGATTGGTCTATACAGTAATCTGTATTTCCCTTTAATTTCAACAACGATGGATACTTTCTGTTGCCACTATGACAAAAAGTAATAAAAACTACAAAAAAAAATTAATAACTCAGAAACAAATTGAGATACAGCTTTCAAACAAATTGCACTTAAAAGTACATTTTTTTTTCTATCCAACGGTGTAAAAAGTAATATTGTCGGATGTTTAGAAGTTTAAGAATGGAATTTCATTTAAAATTGGCCGTCAGATTTCTTGGAAATCTGATGATGGAAAAGCCTTTTCCCGAACAGCCAATGAAATGCTTGGATATTTACGTAAGTTTCAGGTGGATAATACTTAAGTTTCATGAAATCTGACGGGTCGCAGGCGATATATTTGGCTTGCAATTTTTACGTGTAATAACACTATTAATGTTTAATTCATGGCGTACGTAATGTATGATCAACTCCGTGCGACTTTTTATGTCTTAAATTTTAGTCTTAAAAAAAATCGTTTCCAAATGGTCGTTGTAATTTGATAAATTGCTTTTTTTTTTTTTTTTTTTTTTTTTTTTTTTAATAATATGTGGGGTATTGTGTGGAAGCTCTCGTAACGCCGAACTGAAAAGTACATTTGTTTTAATTTTAGATATTTTCAGAAGTATCGCCGAAAATGTAATGCAAAAATGCCCTCCTGTGCTTCCGAATCTACTGAAACTAAAATTATGAAAGAATTAGGGGTAGTAAAAGTTAATTTAAACTTTTCAGGGAAACTATAGCGATTACTCTAAGATCACATAGACCTTGAGAAAATCGCATTTTTCCGTTACACACAAATATCACTTTGAGAGTGCTCGAGGTACCTATCGTCGCGGAAGTATAAAAGGATGTTTCATAATGATAAAAAAAATTATCGGTAATTAACCGAGGTATTAACCCTTAAAGATACGAACGGTTTGGACATAAAGACACGGGCAGTGTACTCCATGCGCCATCGGCTTTTAAAGCCTAGATAGCTGTAGTGGTATACCAATTTATACTTTTCTAGAACACATAGTCTCTCTCGATTCGCCACCTGTATCTTTAAATGTTAATTAAGACCCTATCCCTATCTGGAAAAACGCGGCACGGACTAAGCCGGTGTTACAACTTTGCGACCTCCTTTCGAAGAGCGCTGAGCCCAATGCCAAGTTTAAACTTTGAACAAGAGCTACACTGTGAAAAGAAAGGATTATTACTACGCTGAATTCAGTTTTATGAAATGCCAAATGAAGTTTAAATAGGCACTACTTTTATTGTGACTACCGAATTAAGTTTATCACAAATGAATTACGATAAGATTAAAAAAGAGTTGTACAGAATAGCAATATTTGATACTATTTAGGTTTTATATCTCTTTGAACTTTTATGGCATACCCATTCATACTTTTCAAGTATCTACAGCTATGCCCAACCCTACGTTGTATAGTTTTTTACAAAGTCTTATTATTCTTTTAGCAACACTTTTTTGTAATATTAAAGTTACTCTATTGCACGGAACCCTCTGTGCGCAAGTAATACTCACTTGACTGATTATTTTATAAATGTTTTTAAAAGAGATATTAATATTATTTTATTTTTATTTATTGCGTCTTAATATAAAAGACTGATTATACATAAATTTTGTGCTTGAATATAAATCATGTAGAAAATTATTCAAATAACGATGTTTGTATAAAAGAGAGCCTATTCAGAAAACATTATACAGTAGAGCGTCGATTATCGGAACTGCAATTAACCGAACTTCCAATTATCCGAACAACCTTTTTTTCCCAAAATTTTTTTTAACCAAACTTCCAATTATCCGAACAGCCTATTTCTCCCAAAAAATTTCTTAAAGAACTCCCAATTATCCATTGGCTTGGAATAAAATTTTAAACAAAGAAAAAACTGATAGTTGATCAGAAAATGAGGAATGCAAAACAATAAAGGAGATGGGAAGAATCCTAAGCTATGAAAAAAATGAAATTAACGAGTGGTTGAATAGTGAAGTATATGACGCTGGATATCAGATTTTAAACGATGATGAGCTTGTGTATGAGATTCATGATTAAAAAGAAATTGAAGAAAATGAAAACGAATGCTCTGAAAATAACCCAGGTTTATTACATAACGAAGCCTTTGAATATTTAGAAACAACTATGAAATGGGTCGAACGGCAGAAGAACGTTGATCCTATTTAACTAACGTATTTAATTAGAATTAGAGGTATGGCACTTTTGAAAAGAATATCTTCGTTGAAGCAAGCAACAATCAAAAGCTTTTTTGCTTAAATTATAATCTATGAGAGTTCAGAAAATGATAAAAAGACAAAAAAAAAAATAATGATAAAAATGTAAAACAATTTTTAAACATGCCAGCACTAACTGGTGCTGCCAGTCCTAAGCTTAGATAACGTGTGAAGGTTATAGTCAGAAACATCCCTTAAATTGTCTGTCCATTTATCCGAACTTTTGCTTATCCGAACTAGGGTCGGTCCCGACTTGTTCAGAAAATCGGCGCTCTACTGTATATGTGGTTGGCAGAAATTCTTATCGTTGGCCTCATTAAGGGTTATCGCAAGGACCAATCGGGACAACTACACTTGCCTATGACTATAGTTTTTAGGGGGATGTCAAAGAGCTACAAATGCTTTCATGAATGGTCTCTCATGCAATGAAAGTACTCTCATTAAATAAAACTGGAACAAAAATCGAAAAAGTACAAAATAGCACAGTTAAACATCAGCCTGAGCTATCCTAGACTCTCAAAAATAAATATGTATCTTTGAAAAATCGTGATTGAAATTGATAGGAGAAAAATTCTACAAAATACGGAAATAGCACTGGCGTCACAACTTCTGTAATTTAACGAAATTTTATTTTACAATGTATATATTTAGATTATATGTACAGGTTTTGTGCATAAATTGTGCATAAGATTTTAGGACTTCAGAACAACTTTAACAGACAAATAGCATGTAGTAAATATAATTTCAGACGATCCCATATCCTGCAATTTAAGGTTACACTATTTTGTGGTCTTAAAACAAATCTTCTTGAAAGAGAACAAAAACGCCAACCACATGAATTTGTTCTTCCTACAAATTTTTTTGCGACCATAAAAATACTCAATTCAAAATTTACAAACCAAACTATAAGGTTATGTCCTATGTACACAAAATCCATCGTTTTTGTACATTACACAAATATATGTGTACTCATGTGCAATGTACACGTTAAACTGTGTATTTCAGAGTTACCTGATGACATTTACTCACTTAAGCTGCTTAGTGTGTTATCATCAAAATACACAGAACAATGTGTATTTTGAAATTGACACACCAGGCGTGTATTTGGCAAGTATTTTCTCTTAAAACGATTCAAGATATTATTTTATTTCCTTTAAATGGATAATCAAATGAGTTTTCAATAAAGATTATTTCAATCTAAGTTAAAATGAAACAGAAAAATTTAGCATTAAATAAATATTATAGACACAATAAGCATATTTTGTTCTTATGATAATAATTTTGATCATTTGATAAGATTTTGATAAATAACATTACATTTGAACGACAAAGATATTCTTTAGTTTCATTTCAAAACTATAAATGCAAGCTTTTTATGAATATATTTAAAAATTTTTTTGTTCTCAGTCGATGTATTTTAATGGTTTTACATACTATTATATTTTACACCAAAATTCTATGGGAAAAATTTTAATTCACTGACTTTTTATACAAAAAGTAAATTCTTATAGCTAAAAAATTCGTTTTATAAAAATGACAAAGCACAAAAATTTCCTTTTTTAATGGGCATAATCTTTATATATTTTAGAAACTTTCTGTTCAGACTTATCTTCTCATTTTAAGTATCAAACTTCTGTCAGAAAAAAAAGAAAAGTACTCTAACATTTTAGCACAAAGTGACCTCTTTTATTTAAAAATGAATATCGTTTTATACAAGAAAAGTTTTTCCGAAATGCCGTTTAGCTCCGAAATTTTTTTCAATTTTTCATATAATCGATTTAGAAAATGCTATAACGCGAAAAGCGCTTTTCACTTTTGCATTACAACCAAATAAAGGTTTTCAATAACTTGTTAACACTTTCCAATAAAGTTGAAAAGTGTTTATGCATTCGGTTTGTCTGGACGTCTGGCCACGCTCTAACTCCCGTAAATATACTCGGATTTTCATGCAATTGATAAAGGTTATTTAGGGGCACCAAAGCATGTTTGGTATTGTATATGTAGTATGTAGGTTTAATTGTTCATTTACAGGGACACTCAAAAGTATTCCATTACATTATGGTATATGGGGGAAAATCGTTTGCAGAGTATTTTAATGATATTACGCCATTTCAAATGTATTGAAACTGATATAAATCAGTGAATTTTACTACGATCACGTTAGAACAGGGCATTCATAGCATTTTTTATTCATTTACAGGGACTCGCAAAAGCAATCAGTTACACCACTATCTTTGAACAATAATTGCTAGAGTGTACGGTTTAAAATTCGCTTTTAAATTTAATTAATTTTTTACATGTTACTCGTTATATATAATATTTATACCTTATATACAGAGCGGCACAAAAGTATTGACGTACCATTCTCTTTATTAAAGGAAATTTCTGAAGGGGAATTTTCAACTGAAGTATATGTATTTCTTAAATGAACTAAATTTTGGCATGAATGTAGTTAATAGATACAGATCTATATATCATATACAGGGCTGTTCAAAGAATTCGGATAATTTTCTGACTGTAGATGGGAACAGCTGAAATTTGTTTTTGAAATGTGTAATACGTTTAAATATGGTTGAATTAGACAGACATAATATTTTAATTTTTTAAACGGTACAGTTACAATATTCTGAATGTGTTGGAAAGTGTTTCATAATCTATGCTTGGCGCATGATTTTTTATTTCTTGTTTTTAATTATATCTTAATTTTTGTTAGGTTGTCTTTGTCTAAAAAGATCAAGAATGCGCTCTTCAGAAAGAAGAAATAACATCGTTTAGCATCAAGCCGCTCCTTTTTGATTGTGATTCTTTTTTCCTCATGTAGACTTGTAGATGCTTTAACATCATCGCATCGAAATCCCGAAACTTGTGACTTATTTTACCCGAATGTGACTTTTGTTTTTACCTGATATGTGACTTTGCTTAATTGTCATTTTGACATCTCTTGTGTATGCTCCTTCCTTTACCTTCGACTGCTCCTTTTTGTGCCATCGCCTTCCTCACCAGCCACTTTTTTCCATCATCTCCATGTTCTGCTTCTCCACAATTTTGAATAAAATATTTACCACCGTGAATGGGTCTGTTTTCATTACATTGTTTCATTTAAAAAGTTACCTATTTTGTGTTTTGAATTGTTTTCATTTAATATTTAGGGAAATTTACAATATTCTTGTACCGAAAAATCACACTTTAGCACTAAATTAATGTAATACATGTTATACAATTAATCCTCTAAAAGGTGTATCGCTTTTAGATGCGTCCTAATTATATAAATACGTAGCACCTATAGTCGTCATCTTGTCCGTCCTTCTGTCCGCATATAACAGTGTAAAAACTACCCAAACGAATGTTTTGAAATTTAATAAACATAATCGTTGTAGAGTTTTGCCCTGTCATTTCAAGTTTTATGAAAACGGAATCAAAATTTAAAAAGATATTAATAAAAGTTGTCTTCAATCTATTAAATCCTGTCATACATAATTAATTCATTGATATCCCATGTCGTGTAATGAATCTAGGTTGCCATGGAGATGGCGTCCTATTTAAGATGGAATCCTATTATTTTCGTATTACTGAATTTAAAATACATAATCTTAATAAATTTTGTGTTCATGCATTTTTGCACAAGAGTGCAACAGCTATTGCGCCAAGATCTGAATTTTTATGAAACTAGTTGTAGTATGAACGCACCTCATTTTCCACGTTTGATGTACAATTTTAGACTTTTTTGAAGTAGAAATATTCACCTTATTTCATGGCAGATAAAATGATGCAAGAATAAAGCCAATTACACTATTTTAAAAAAATTGGTAGATAAAAAAAAAGTACCCTACACTGCCCGTGATGGTCACGGTCTCGAGATTTAAGGGGTTAATGTAATAAATGCTATTATACAATTAGTCCAGCACCGCGGTTCCCAAACTTTAACCCTTTATCTACTGACGGTACTTATAAATACCATTAAAGTAATTTGTTATCAAATTCATTTAATAAATCAATTAGTTGTAATACAGTTTAGAATGAGTTATAGATATATTACTTTATCTTGTTCCATAAACATTATTGGTTATACAAAACAAAAATATTTTTTAAATGATTTTTTTTTTTCGCCTTTGCGTCGTTTCAGCTTTCTCTGCGTTGGGGGGGGGGGGATTTTCATTTTGGAAATATTTCTATATTTCTATTGTAAGAAGATTATATTTTTACATTTCCTAATTCTACAAATTGCTAAGAAAAATATTTAAAATAAAAGATTTGAGTGGAGTTATAAATATTGCATAAAATCCTTATAGATTCAAATTTTAATTAATCCTTCTAAATCCTTCAATCCTTCTAAAATTTATTAAATGATTATGTAAATCTTCTAATCTAGTTTAAACAATTCATGAAAAATTCTTTAGAAGATAAAGTTTTCATGAATTCATAATTAAGTACATAAAGGGTTAACGTTATTTGGCTGCACCTTAACCCCTCTAGGGCGTATGGTTTTTATATTTTACTAGCAGAATATTTTAGTTTTAAACTTTGCTTTGTCTAATCGTAGAATTCTTAGATTAAATAAATGGAAAAATACTTTGCGGAATTAAAGTCATTAAAAATTAAAATGTCATGAAATGACGCCCGTCCTAAAGGGTTAAAGTTTTAATCCCCCCCCCCCCAATCTACCATACATGTAGGTTTAGCCTTATGGTGTATAATTTATCCGAAGAAAGTGATGAACTTTGGTACAAAACATACACACGGGAACAGATATAGTTTATGCTATAGTGAAAGTGGAGAATTAAAACTTTTTACTAATTGAAAAAGAAATATGTTTATTAGTTATTGTATTAAACTAATAACTAATTCACTAAATATTTCAATATAATATAAGTCTTTCCAGCTTTTCTATAGTAATTTGATATTGTTCGTGTGTTAGAAAAGCTTAAAGATATTTTAATCTAATGCGGATGAATTCTTACCAAGCAACTACAACCACAATCAAACTACAGTTTAAGTTACAGTTGAAGTGAGTTCCTATTTAACGAGAATCTTGTTTGGTATACAGTAAAACCTCCCTAAAGCGACCACGTTCCGTTCCAATAAAAATTAGTCGCTCCGAGACGTGGTCTCTTAATGGAGATCATGTTTAAATCTAGATTTTAATTGTTGAAAAAAAGGTAACAATTAATGTTACTAAAATTTATTTTTCACATTAGTAAAAAATAGGAAAATTTAAGTATCAAAACAAAAGTTAATTACATAAGTCAATTACTGCAGAGTTTAAAAAATGAATACATTGACGTTTGCTTTGATTTTACGGCTTTATCTTTCATACCTTTTATTTCCAAGTCCTTTCGATGTTCAGTAAATAAATGCAATTTTTTTTAGACGGGAACAAATAATGACGATTTCATTAATTTATCTATTTTTTTTTCATAGTTTCCTGACGGAATACGGCAGGGGAGTTTATTGACCGTCATTCTTAATTGCTCATCAGAGTTAAATTCATTGCTTAAAAACGCGCAAAGAGGTTTAAACACTTAAACGTTAGAGGAATAAATAAAAATTCTAAACTTAGTTTAAAAGTTTGATGAATAATGCGCTTCCTGCAATTATTTTTCTAATAAAACCTTCTTCAAGTGACCAGGAAAAAACGGAATTTGTTTCATTTTTTTAATGAAATGGGTCGCTTATGGAGGGAGTTCAACTGGGATGGTCTCTGAATGGAGGTAAAATTAGTATTGAGCCTATGGGAATAAATTTCGTTCTATGAAAAATATGGTCGTTCAGGGAGGTGGTTGCACAGGTAGGTTTCACTGTATAATATAACTACGCACGAAAATACACGATGACCTCTTTCGGAATATATACGATTTCTAAAAAAGGTTCTTTATCTTCAGAAACTACTATATTTTCGAGGTTTAACATTAAAAGGACCGTGAGGTATAATTTTGACCCCTACCATAGGAATATATTTCGGTCGAACCAGAAACTTCTTTAAAAAATAAGTTTAAAAGATACAAAGAAGAAAAAAGTTAAATAAGTTAAACAGTTTTAAATAAGTATTCTGGTGTAAAATATTTTAATAAAACTTGAGTAAAATTTTCGGCATTTCCAGTGTTAAAGAAGCATTTATAAAAACAAAGTTTTGTTTGCTGCCACTGACTTTCTGAAAGGTTTCAGAGAAGTTTTTATAGTGTATTAAACACTTCTTTTCACACCGGAATAGGGGTTGCTAGTTTGGACTTCATTTTTATTCAGAAGATACGAAATCACACCTGAAATTAAAAATAGTACTTTTAGTTTTTTGTAATGACGGACATTTCGCGATTACTTTAAGTAAAAATTCTTCTTTCGAAGTTTCCGGTGTGAATTTGAAATTTCAAAATAAAACTGGAGGCCAAACTGGCAATCGGAATATCGCATTTTAAGATCCTATCAAATCTCAATTAAAAAATTTTAAGTGCGTGATTGAATTTCTGAATGCAAAAATAATAAAATAATATTAATTTTAATGTTAATGTTAATGCTATTAACACTAGAACCGCCGGAAAAAAACGTATACCTATAACCGCCAAAGCGGTCATTTTGACCGATGTGGATTATCATGCTCAACTATTGTTTACTTGCAATTTTGTATTCTTAGTATTGTTCATTACTATTATTACCATCATTGCCCATATAATAATATATCTTTCATAATTTTTATTATATTTTTTTATGTTTTGTTGTGTTATGATTATATTATATTGAAATATATATATATATACTATTTATTTTTTTTATTTTAAGAATATTTTTATGGTAAAAAATATTTTTCATGAGAAATCGAAATTGTCTAAAACAAGAATAAACTTGGTGAAAACAAACATTTATATTTATCCCCTGAGCAATACAATATTCAGGTGGAGAGTGGTCAGCGAAAAACACAGTCAAAAAAGAAGAAACTGCCAGTATCTTCTTCCACAAAATACTAGGAATAATATAAAGGGATTAAGGAAAGCTGATTTCTCTTTAACAAAATACTGGTATTTAACACTTTTTTTTACCGTGATTTTCAGAATTGATGCCTGCTGGATCAAGAAAATTATAAAACACTTTTAGAGGTCGTCGTCTAGAACTAGCTTTTGTAGAATACTTCCGTGCTATCTGGTCGAGCACGTCGACGCCAAATTTTGTAGAATTATAGAACTTTAACCGTTTTTGATACGTGTTTATCACCAATTTCAAATGCAATTGATGGATGTCGGGAACTTAGAATTAAAATACATTCATTTTTCTTTCCTTGATAAATTCAACGTAATATCATCTTTTGGAAGAATTTGGCTACAGTACAAAGACTTTTTTTCAGATTTTATGGCCTGTGGAATTTTGTTTTTCGTCCGCAATTGACTGTGCCAACAATGCTTGTTTTTAATTACTTCAGATTTTCTGCAAGGGGCAGTGAAGTAAGGAAGTTATCTGTGGTAATGTTGTAACATTTGTTGAATTATGGTTGTATGAAGTATGGACTGTTACGACATGTACTAGATAAAATTTGCATTAAAATTGACGGCGGTCATTTTGACCGTTTCGGCGGCTCTAGGTATACTACTGCAATACTTCATAAATTTTGCCTGAATGGAAAATTTATCACTGGCATATCATAGCTTTTCAGATTATAGGAAAAGTCACGGAAACTGAAAGTTATACTCTTAACAGAAACAAATTGGAACGGGATGAAAGTTTCGAAACGGTCAAAATGACCGCCTTGGCAGTTCTAGTGTTATCTCATCATGTTTATCTAGCTAACATATTTCTTGAACATGAAATTGTTTACTTGAGAATGGATAGCATCCGAAAAACTTGGTATTCTAGCTCGCGAAAACTGTCTAACACACGATATAAACTACTATTCGGCAACGTTTCCGAAAATCTGTGGGAAAAGCTTTAAAACTAATTTATTAATGCATAATTAAGTTCTAAAAATATTAAAATGTATTGTCATCAGGAACACACCTGTGTATATCATTATTATAATTCTAGCCCAGGGATGGCGAACCTATGGCACGCGCGCCGAACTCGGCACGTACAAAAACTTCTCTGGCACACAAAAAAACTTATAGATCGTATTCAGTTTATGGAGAACAATCCACTTTGTTTATTTTTTGCAAAAAGTATAGTTTTGTGTAACAGCTATATAATTTACTTTAAAATAATCCGTTACTTTAGAATGAATTAAGGTATTATAAATCTTAACGAAAGCGTCTTGTAGTGTCATTTTCTCGCTAAACCATTCAACGTGTGGTGTTTTACAAATCATTTTACTTCTCTATCAATTTTCAAAGGTTTTATTTTTGAAAATTGAATTTTAAGGGATAGTTTGCACAGTAATATAACTAATTGACACGCTTCTACTTCAGATTAGGTTTGATTTTATTTAGGTTTAGGGCTTTAAAAGTTTCTTTAGATTTTAATATATTTAGGATTTAATTTTGAAAATTGAATTTTAACTGTTATTGTAAATAATTATGTATCTATTGAACCTGCTTCTACCTGAAGAAGTAAAAATGATCTGATTCGGAAGTATAGAATAAAAGAAAAACTCATTTATAGATTATTAATACGGAATTCGATGCGACATGGCTATATTATTGGTTAAACTGTTTCTGGCACATTAGAATGTTGGTACATAATAATTTTTAAATTTTTGGCACACATACTCAAAAAGGTTCGCCATCCCTGTCTTGCCTATCAAGAAGTGATTGAATAATCGAATACAAAATTTCATCTTTACATACAAAAACCAAGCTATGTTATATAAAAGAGTGTAAAAATCAATTGCTTTGGCTTTGAATTAATATGGGTCTCTATTGGGGTTAACAAGTAATAATCAAAACAGATTTCTTAAATAAAGTTCCTTTGGGGCACTGCGCATGTGGACAAAATTTAACGACGTTAACTCCTCTTATTGACGAGTGGATCATTTTCAAAATTTAACCATGATTTGGAATAACAAAATCAAATTTTTAGAAATAATCAGAAAGTTTAAAATTTTTGTAAATAATTACATTACCTCATAAACATTAATATACAAGCATCAGCAGCGACCAAATTACTAATTTAACATTTTAAAGCAATTTTTTTTTAATTTTAATGAACATGGTAATGACATAAGTGAGCACGGTAATGACAAATTCAGCAAAATATTTTTATTTTCCCCAGGCATAAATGGCAGCCATTATATCTTCTGGCCCATACAATGATCATTTCATCATCATTTCATCAAATGATCACTATTTCTTATATAATAAAATTAGATTAAGAAATAAAAGTTTATTTAATTATCCATTAGAAGTGGGTACGGTAATGACGTACAAAAAAATACACACTAAAAAATTCAAAGTCTTTGCTTGTTTTATTGAAACTATAAAATTATTTGCTCTATTCACCTAAACCTGATAACAAGTTGACTTTTAAGGAGTATTTTTGCCTTGATAAAAAGGCATGTGCTGCCTTTCAAAAAAATTCCAGATGAACTTTTTGTCAGAAGCGTGGCAATGGCACTCTTTCTTTGGATACGGTTTAAAAAAATTATTAAGAATTATAGATAAGTTTAATTAATGAAAATAAATATTTTTTTTCAATTAGTAGCATCGTAATAAGTAAAAATGTATTAAAAAAATTATAACCATCTGTTTTAAATAGAACTTAGTCAAATCTTTACCTAATAAATTGCTTGTTGGGGCAAGCTACGGCAGGGTTGGTGAACCTTTTTATAGCCGAGTGCCATTTTTTCCCCAAAAAATATTTTATATAACCTTGACGTGCCAACTAATGAAAAAGTTTAGTGGATTAAAAAATCATGAATAAAAATTAAGATTTTAAGAATTAAGATTTTTAAAACATTTGCAACATACATGAAGGTATTACACTATAATAATCATAAAAACAATTACATTTTAGAGATTATTTAAAAAAATATATTTTATTAAATTTGTTATTGCATCTTCGATGAAAAATAACTAATATACTTAATTAATTTCAACAGAATGCAAACTGAACTGGATTTTTCTGACAGATGCTTTTTATTTGATTTTTCGTATAACTGATTTGCGGAAATAAATCGGAGAAAAAATTATTAAAAGGGCAAACGCCATTTTCTTTTAAATAGGTTTGAAATTAATTTCCAAGTTGCTACAATTTTACCATTGGTATTTTTACTAAGACGGTAATTTACGGTATTTTAAAAATCCGCAATTAAAATTATTCAATTTCTAATTAATCGAATTTAGACAAGATCAAATCTTCTTTAGTAATCATATGTTCATCATAAGTTCGTGTCTTTTGTGCCATATCAACGTATACTGATTTAGAGCCACAATCAACACCGTGCCAAAATTATTCTTTCGAGTGCCACTTTTGGCACGCGTGCCATAGGTTCGCGGTCCCTGACCTACGGTAATAACATTTTGACTACAAAAGAATATATTTCTTATTTTTAAACTTTTTATAAATAATAATGTATCTGTAAATTACCATTAAAAAAACATGATAGTTAAAATGCAATAAATAATATTATGATATTTAACTATTTTTCTGTGCAAATGTGAAAGGACAGTAAAATACGACACTTTTTTAAAATCATCCTATTGCTATTCTGCTAACAGATTAGCAACAGCCTGTGAAGCAACCGGAATAGGCTTACTACTAGTCCTGGTTAGTACTTTGCCTGTGTTTGTGCTCTTATTGTTGGAAAAGTCGTTTTACAGTTTGAAAATAAATAATGGCAGGGCAGGGGATGGGATGAGCGAAGAAGATCCATTATGAATAGTGAAATAAACTATCATTAATGCATGTAAAAATGTGTTTTCTAAACAAGAAAATTAAAACTTTGATACAGTCAATATACATTTAAAAAAAAAAAAAAGATACACTTGCCTTTATTCGCAGATGCTTTTACGATAAAATCACACCAAAACTGACTCGGAATAATGTCTTCTTTTAGAATATAAATGCAATTTTTTCAAATAGAGGTCATCTAGATATTAAACTTGCACAAATTCTGTTTTATTTTTAAGCCTTTATCTATTGACGGTACTTATAAGTACCATTAAAATAACTTGTTATAAAATTCATTTAATACATCGATTAGTTGTAATATAGTTTAGAATGAGTTAGAGATACTTTACTTTATCTTGTTCCAAAAGCATTATGGGTTACACAAAACAAAAATATTTTTAAAAGGATTGATTTCTTTTGCCTTTGTATCTTTTCAGCATTCTTGGTGTTATTAGGGGGGGGGGGGTTCAATTCGGAAATATGTCTATTGTAAGAACATTATATTTGCACATTTCCTAATTCTACAAAATACTAAGAAAAATATTTAAAATAAAAGATGTGAGTGGGGTTATAAATATTGTCCAAAATCTCTATAAATTCAAATTTAAATAATCCTTCTAAATCCTTCAAAAATCCTTCTAAAATTTATTAAATGATTATGTAAATCTTCTAATGTAGTTTAAACAATTCACAAAAAATGCTTTAGAAGATAAAATTTTCATGAATTCATAATTCAGTACATAAAGGGTTAATGAGAACACTCACTTTTGACGGCATATTTGCATTCTTTGGATCCAATTAGTTCGGAAAAGTATATAGTTTATATAGTTTCTGTTAAATCTTCATGGAGTTAGAAATGGTCAAATTAGAGGATGCTAATGATGAATTCACGTGACTAACTTTAATTTATATCTAACCGAAAAATCATCTCACTAAACATTTTGGTTTTGTGTGACTCATTGAATGAACTGAAATCTATTCTAGCACCCCACCCCCTTTTTTTTCAAAAACCTAATTTTAAATACAAAAATATTATTAATAAGTTCATATTAAAAAATAGGAATTATGACCTACATCGATATTTACATAAATAGAATAGCCATCGTTTAAAACATGGGTATGTAAGTTTACAGTTCATTCCAATAAGTAGTTTCTGATATATAGGAAAATTTTGAGTTTTGACGATTTAAAGAAGTGTTTCTCAACCAAACTAATGATTGGAATAATTTGTAAACTTACACACCTATGTTTTTGACTATTGTGATTTGTTTTATGTGGGGAAAATTCATAATTGTTTATATGAATTTATTAAGTTTCATAATTAAAAATATGTATTTGAATAGAAATATGTCTGAAATATGCTTTATCCATTCATTTTATCTCATTTAAAAAAAATAAATTTCAGTTGAATGTTGTTTTTTATTTTTGGGGTGGGGGGTGGGTGGGGGAAGTTATAATTTAAACTTTGTCATATGGATTTAACATTAGCACCCTCAAGCTTAGAATCTTCAAACTCTACGACGATTTCATTAAAAGTACATAAACTATATCTTTTTCCAGGCTGCCTTGATTTAAAAGGAACCCTAATATGCTATTAAAAGTGGGTGTTACAATTTTAAAGACTAAATTTAGTTCTATTTTTAATATGTAGAAAACGGAATAATCCACATATGATTATTAAGAACTTCATACGAATTAACCTCTTCAGTTCCGAAGCTAAAATAATAATACAAATGCTTATTCATTGGTTTTTTCCAAACAAAATGACATCGTAAATGACAGAAAAAATATCTTTTCTGAAATTCATCCTTTAGGGGCTTAATAATTTAGGTTCAAAAATATGTGTCTAAAACTACCAACCCCATTAAAACACCAATTTAATAACCATTAACCTAAATATACTTATGAACATTTCTCACTTTCTTGTTCATACTGTCTTTTGGGTATTTTTAGGCATTTTGTAAACTCAGATGAAAATAACATTTATTTTATGTGGGAATCAGCTTAGATAATGCCATTTATTCGTTTACTTTGAACGCAAAAAACATTCAGCTATTAAGAAGTGAAGTGAAAATGTAAAAAAATCGGACATTTTAGTTTTTATAAGGGACAGAACAGAAGTCCCCGTATGGGGACCCAGGGACCGAAGAGGTTAAAGCTGTGCTTTTCCTTTATTTTTGCAAAATCTTTAATTAAAGCTCGAGTTATAGCCATCGTTCAGATTTTTTTTTCGTGTGTCGTGGCGGAGGGGGGCGGGGGCTCATCGGTAATATATTATTTTGTTGTCGTAAATTTTACGTAGTAATATTACCTTTATCGATATGATCCAGATCAACAAACAATAAAAGATCTAGATCAAGAACTCAATTACTTGCTTGCAAAACAGCTATTTTCATTCGATATCATGCAATGGCTGGAAATTCACCCGGAAATTAAAATTGACCATGAGTGAAATGACAGGTTGGATCTCAGAGAATAAAAAAGGCCATAATTGGATTGCCTGGAATAAAATTGGAAGCATTCGTTCGCTGCTTCCATTTTCTTTTCTTTTCTTCCCCCACGTTGCTCTTTCAATTTTCGTTATTTTTCTGGCAGCGCAATAAATATCAAACGTATTTTTAGATAAGTATGTTTATTACAGTTCTTTTTTTTTTTTTTTTTTTTTTTTTTTGTAAAAAAGAAGTCTTCAGGGGGAAGAGGCGACATTACAAACTTTGGGCTTTCATGTAAGGATGCATATACAATTCTCCTAAACAAAGATCAACCACACAGTACATATACAATTCATCCACTATATAACGACCCTCCATTATAGTGGATTTCGCATTACATCTACCGATTAAAATAGTCCGATTATATGTAACATTCATTCACGTCGCATTCTCTTGACATTTAACTAGAAAAACCCGAGGCTTTACTCGCGTAATTGTTGAAAGATGCTAAGTGGTATTTGGCCCCACCAGTGGCTGAGAGGTTCTGCTCTCGAAGCTGGTAGACGAGAGGTGCTGGGTTCGAACCCAATCGCGCCCGTCGGCCTAATCGTTCGGAGTTTTCGTGGTTTTCTTCGAACCGTGGATTTCCATGCGTTAATACGGATTAGGTTCCCTTAGAAAGACCTCCACGGAAGGCACTCCCCCCAGGGCCCATATCCCTCGTGTAGATAATTGGCCGTCAGCAATCAACCCAACCCTAAGTGGTATTTGTGTGCCTTTTTATTTATCCATCATACGCATTATATGGTAAGTCTTGTAATCGTTTTAAAAATCGAAAAAAAAAAATTAAGGATTTACACGTTTCAGACACTGGAGATTCCGATAAACATATTTTTAGAAAAAAAAAATTGCCGTCCGTCTGTGTGTGTGTTTGTAAACGCTCTATCTCCCGAACAAATTGAGATAAAGATTTGAAATTTTGTGTGTTCCTAGTATGTAATAATGGAAAGAATCCTATTGAATATCAGAAACCTCGATTATCCGGAACTATTTTTTTCGGATTCTCGACATTTTCGTTCTGATAAAAGGTACATAAAAATTTTCGAAATTGTTTATTTTAAGGATTGAATATAAAAGATAATAAAAAAACATAAATTTTGCATAAAGAATGAAATCGATCGGATAAATAGTTGCCAAGATATTTGTAATGCTATTTTCCACAGTCTTCTATTTTTCATGACCCTCTGTATTTCATTCAAACTTCAATTCAAAGATGTATTTTAATTGGAAATGAGACGCTTCATCTAGCGCAGTAAACTGTTGGTTAATATGATTATCATTTTTGGAGTTATAATGATGTTTCTTTTACGCAATTCGGTACTACTCGATTAACTCGTCGATCAAAAAAACATCGCCAAACACGTTACACGTGTTTCTTACGTCATCAAGTTATTTTTAATTCGACGTTTTATTTGTATTTTTATTAATATTTTACTAATTTATTTGTTCTTTTGTTATTTAAAATAAAAATTATGTCAATTAGTATAATTTTGCGAGTAGTTTAGCGATTTATATAATTTGTCGAAATAGGTCGACGGGATAATGAAGTAGTACACACGATTCAGTAATAGAGCATTACTATGTATTCATAATATTTAAATATGCGTTTAAATTGTATTTTGGAATTGCAATGCATTTTATAAATAGTTTACACATGTTTTGTTTTCATATTTTATACAGGGTGTTTATAAAGTCCCGGACCCATTTTGATGTTTAATAACTCATAAAATAATAAAGATGGATTAAAATTAATATCATAAATGGTTAAATAGACTCAAAAAGTTTCATGACCCTTGTCAATGAATTTTCACGTGTGCCCCCTTCGTCGCACGGAGAATATCAAGTCGATAGTCAATTTCACGCCAGATAGCGGCAAGCATGTCGGCATCCACAGAGGCTATTGCGGTTGTAATTCTGGCATTTAAGTCATCAATTAGACATGTTGGAAAACTTCGTATTTCCACAACTAGAAGAGCTTCAGCCACATGTCATTTTGCAACAAGATGGTAAGTAAGTATGTAAGCACCCACCCTGGGAACCCGCTTTTGGCTTATGGTTAGGTGTAACCCCCAAGGGAAAAGTTTTACTACCTGCATAACTCCTTCAATTTATTTTTTTTTTTTTTTTTTTTTTACTGTTTAGGAGAAATAACAATGTTAGATATATGACAATTATTGACAGTGTGTGCGATCAATATTTACAGATGAGAGATTAAATGGAACTGGAGATTTTGAAAAGAATAATTAAAGCATATGTGATTACGGCATATAACACAATAAAACACAATGCAGAAATATACAGTCCTCCCCACTCGAGTACCAAGGTAACAGATAAACAAAGTTAAAAATTAATCCAAGTAAAGTAAATAAAGTAATAATAAATCTTAATAAGAGATAGAGAAATTTAACGACTAGAGTGGGGAGGGCCGTGATAAATAAACATTTCAAAAGTTTATCAGGATAGATCTTACTAACCAGGTACACTAGATCCACAATGCACTTCAATTATGCATTTCGATGGTAGAACTCTATATCAAGATGGTGCACCACCTCATTGTGGTACCATCGTTCGTACTTCTTTGAATGACCATTTTCCAGGAAGATGGATTGGGCGAGGAAGTCCAATTCCTTGGCCACCCAGATCACCTGATATAAATAACGTCGCTGCACTTTTTCCTTTGGGGATTTGTAAAGGACAATGTTTACAGGAGGAGAGTGTCGAACATTGATCACTTAAAAGCCAGAATTACAACCGCAATAGCCTCTGTGGATGCCGACATGCTTGCCGCTACCTGGAGTGAAATTGACTATCGGCTTGATATTCTCCGTGCGACGAAGGGAGCACACGTGGAAGTTCATTGACAAGGGTCATGAAACTTTTTGAGTCTATCTAACCATTTATGTTATTAATTTTAATCTATCTTTATTATTTTATGAGTTATTAAACATATGATGGGTAAGTATTACGGTGGCCCACAACGACTAGTTTTTGTAAGAAAACTTTTTAAAAAAAATCTTAATTGTTGAAACACATTAAATACTTTGTTGAAATCATTGTTAATTTTTGAAATTTTTAGTAACATACGTTACTGTTCAAACAATGATCGATTTCAATTTATTGTTGAAATACATTGTTGAATTTATTGCTAAAACATTTTGTTATTTTTATTTTTAAGTAACATTGTTGGATGTGCTATTGTTCCAACAATGATAGATTTCAATTAAATTTCATTATTTTTAAAACCTTCTTGCTTGAAGTTTGCTAAGAGCTAACGTCAAACAATTTTCGTTTTAAAACATTTGATAATTGCTAAGGATTGTTACTTTTGATGTATGACATTGATAAAAATGAGTTTTAAAAGTTTTTTCAAGAAATTTGTGTAAGTATAGTATTTTTTTAACAAAGGAAATTTTTGCTGATTTCATTTTTTTTAATACACTTCACACTTGAAAGAAATTAATGTTAAGTTTCGAGATAAAATTATCTTCCATTTACTTTGGTTTGAAAGCATATCTTAAATCTAAAAGGTTAAAAATGGGAAATGGTTTCTGATTTTCAACCGAATTAAAGGATTTTAAATGCGAATTTTGAATTATTTTAAGTTCTTATATTTTGGAATTAAAAAAGTTAAAATAATAAAAGAAAAATTATATAAGCTATGAAGTTAAAAACTTCACGTGTAATATTTTTGATAAGCAAGTAAATATATGAAATATTGTAAAAATCCGCAGATGAGCTCGACAAGTTTGGTCCATAAAAAACGAAAGTATTATTTAAGATACATTACAGTGGGAATACTTACAGCTACAAACTTACATACAGCGCCATTCTGTGCCAATTTGGCCAGTTAGCAAAAAATATCCTAAATTTTGCATTTGATGATTTGTTTTTAGCGGTAATTTGGCAATTGTGTTTGGTTGCAGGCGCCCGTGTAAAAATATCTGTGCATAAACTATAAATGCAAGCATTACTGTACGTAACTAGACACCACATAGGTTACATTTCTTCCTTCTCTCTTTTTTAACACTTTCCAACAAAGTTGAAAAGTGTTTATGCATTCGGTTTGTCTGGCCTTTGTCCACTCTCTAACTACCGTAAATATGCTCGGATTTTCATGAAATTTATTAACCTCATTTAGGGTCGCCAAGGAATGTTTTGTATTGTATATGAAGTATGTGGGATTAATAGTTTATCAACAGGGGCACTCAAAAGCATTCCGTTACATTATAGTCAATGGGGGAAAATCGTTTGCAGTGTATTTTAATGGCATTACGCTATTTCAAATGTATTAAAATTATGATATAAATAACTGAATTTCACTACAAGATGATTAAAATACAATAGGACAATACAATATATACAGGGCTCATCAAAGAATTCGGATAATTTCCCGATTGTAGATGGGAACAGCAGAAATTGGGTTTTCAAATTTGTTATGCGTTTCCATAGGGTTGAATAAGACATAATATTTTAACTTATTAAACGGTGCAGTTTTTATCACTGTTCTGAATGCGTTGGAGTTTCATAATCTATGCTTGGCGCATGATTTTTTCTTTCTTATTTTATATCATGACGTAATTGTCTAATAACACAATTTCATGTCACCAAGATTCATCACGGACATGTTTTTGCTTTATAAAATAGGTTTATATCTGTAACAAAGAAAATAAGGAAATTTTACTTTGCTCAAATATTTGAATACGTTTTAATCATTTAATATATATATTAAATCGTTGTTAAATTTGCTTCTTACCTTTCATTTATAAATACATTTTCATCATCAAGTATACAGTATTTTTGTAACAATAAAGAGTTAGTTAAGAGTTAGTCAGTTAAGTTTTGATCTGGTGAAAAATTTTGCTTGAAGTTCACTAAGAGTTTAAAAAATGTTTTCTGCTTTATAAACGTTTCGTATTTTAATATATTTTAACTTTTTGATACCTAAGACATTTAAAAAATGAATTTTGAAAATTTCTCGCAGAAATTTATGGAATTACAGAATTTTGTTGCTGTTGTTGTTGCTTATTTGCTTTTTTAAAAGAAAAAGAAAAACATGTTTGCTTATTTCAATGCATTAAAAAAATACACCTAAGACTTAAAGGTGATAATTATATTTCATTTTATACTATGAGGGGCTCACAATCATAGTAGACCAAGTCCATTTTGGGAGTATAATGAGATAGTCCAATTAGAAGGTGCATAAAATCTATTTTATCCCCCCTCTCCCCCCCAGCAGTAAACCAAGACTGTAAACAGATGAAATATATGAGAAAGTATGTGAAAACAGATTTGATTCACTGTGGGAGTGGATAAAACATATTTTATGCACCTTCTAAGTGGACTATCTCATTTTTTTTTTCAAAATAACTTGGTCTACTATGGTTGTGAGCCCCTCATATATCCTACTTTTGTTTGATTATAACATTTACAGTCGGACCTCTATTTTACGAATTTCTCTGTTTTGCGAACTTTTACTTGGAACCAAGAACATTTTGCAAATTTCTTCGTAAAATAACCTCCAAATAGCGATGTGCATTCTCCATTTAAAGAACTTTTCCTTGGGATCTAAATTTTTTTTCTTCCTATTTCTTAAAACATTACTGGACATTTCGAACTTATTCTTTCTTTTAACACATTCTATGATGATCAATGACCATGAACATGTCTTACCAGGCACCTAAGTCACCGGGAACAGTAAAATCGCTGTGATTCTTTGCTTTCCATCCAAGAAGTGCAAACTTTCAATATCCCCTTTTAGCCCTCAATAGAGCTTCCCCGTGTCCTTAAACTATAGTTTCCCATTTTTTAGATTGTTGATCATGATCAATCGTATTGGTAATTTCAGTTCTTGTAGCTCAAAACTGTCAAGCGGAAGTGCTTGAGCATCAAAGAAAAAAAAATTATTTTTGATGAGGTGGATAAAGGCGTGAAGAAAAATAATACTGCTTTAAAATATGGTATTCCTCCGAACAGTTTATCAAAGAATCTTTCAAAAATCGTAATTTTAAAGTAAAATAATTTTTTTTAACTGAAAATACAATGAATTTCCAGACAATGTTTTGTTTCATTCTTATTTCCCTTGCAGATTTCTTTTTGGTGGATAAAATAAATAAAACAAATAGATATAATTTGTAAAAAAAAGTGTGAGTAATTACTTTTTTTAATTATATTCAGTATTTATGGACTTAAAATATGTTTTATGTAGTTTAAAGTATTTTAAAAGGTGACTCTCTATTTGACGAATTTTCCATATAACGAATTTTTTATCGGGATTTAGCTACTTCGTTAAATAGAGATCCGACTGTATATACAGGAATTAATACACAGTAAAACGAATGCGCAGACAAACGTTTAATTCAAATAAATTTTCTCTTTAGATCTATATATTGGGTGATTGCAAAAGTTAGTGCCCGATTTCCGATTCATCGGCTTTTGAAGTGTATTCAAGTTGTTGTAAATGGCGACATGCAGTCTAATTGTCAACATTTAATCTCTCAGCAATCTCTTCCGTAGTAATCCGTGGATTACTATTCACTCAATCACGGATTAAGTCGCTGTCCATACCAGAAGGTCACCCAGAGCGAATTTAATCGTTCAGATTGGAAAGTACCATTTCGAAATCGACAAAACCGCTTTTTAACTGTCCTAAGAGCTGGAGCATGATCTAAATATACGTCTAGAATACTTTTTGTAGCACTTTCAAAACTATTACTCCTATTTTAAACTCATATAACATAACATGACAAAAATGTAACTTTTCATTTTCCATTTTGAATGTTAAACTTGCACACAAATTACTTTGAAAATATTTTTTTTTGACGTTATGTTCACTCACGACACATATAGTTAACTGTCAGTTAATAACATGGTTATAAAAAATAATAATAATATCAGCACAGTCAAAGTCAAAATTGCAAGTTTCTGCCATCTATGAAGTAGACGAACTTTTGCAGTCACCCAATATATAATCTTTAATTTGAAAATTTACTAAGATTACTTTATTTGAGAAAATTTAATTTTTATTCTGCAATTGATTGTAGATTTATTGTTTGAAAATTTGAAAAATATTTTATTGCTTGAAAGCTATTAAAATAACAGAAATTCAAGTGAACAATTCCCCGAAAAATACCTTTTTTAATTGCGAACTTTACATATATTTCATATGCATTGAATTCTAAAATTCTTCAAGAATGTTTAGGAAAAATTGAAAGTTTTCCTTTTTCTAAATAAATAATATATTTCTTTTCTTTTCAGGCCTCGTCCTCACATTGATGACGACGAAGACATTAAGAAAGCTGAAAAGCGTTTGAAAATTTTCAGCAATGAATTAGCCATCGATACGTAAGTTGCCTGTAGAATATTTTGTTAATTTCTCTGTTAAGTTTTATATGTTCAAATCTTTAAATCTGTTCAAATACAGGATGTCCAAAAAAGTTTTTAAAAAACTTTAACTTTTTACCTGTTGGAAAAATAGAGTTGCAAAAAGTGAAAAAAAAACAGCTTTATTCCCGGGAATGAGAATAAACAGGGTATTTTTGGCAAGGAAATTAAAAATTTCCCGGGAGTTTTCAGAAAGTTTTAAAGACGCCCACAGAACAGTTTGAAAATTTTGTTTTTGAAAATTTCGAAATTTAAAATTGTGCAGGAGCAAAAATGGTCTAAAATTACGATTAATGTTATATAGTTGATATATAAGTTTGGATAAATAGAAGCTTGGAATTTGGCATTACTTTTAAAGCTCGCTAAGAACGTTTTCTGAAAAAAAAAAAAAATGACATTTCAAATGAAAAATAAAATAAGCGGAAAATCTTTAAAATACGTTCTAAATTATATAGGGGAGGTGGGGATGAATGGGACATTTTCACAAAATATTTTTTTATATTTGTTTATTTAAGTTACTATCAATATTATATATCACATTTCATACATTAGGTATTTGCCAACATATATGAACAATATTTATTCTAGATTATGATTTTTCATAAAAATATTATGAAATAAAAAAAAACGTTCCCTATCCCAATCATCCCCACAGCAGGGATGAATTTGACACTAATAGGGATGGATGGGACACAATGATTTTCCTCCCTGTATTCAATTTTACCAAATTAAAATTTATAATTATAACCTTATATGAAAATTATATTTGTAATATATGATTTTACAGCACGAATCGATATATTTTTTTTTCAATAACTTCTTTCATTGCAGTTTTAACTTTTAATGCGGACTTCGGCTATCAACCTGTTCCTTTTTTCCACTTATGAGGCATTTTAAATTTGAAATGAAAGTGCAAAATGTCTTTTAAATATAGCATAGCTAATAATTTTCAATCATAACTTATTAATTAATATTAATTAAATGTATCGTAGAAACATGCAGAACGGAAATTATTGTGTCGATCGGAAAGTCATGTCGTGTTGGGAAAATCAATTCGTACCGGAAAATTCTGCCCGATAATTATTAGACATTAGATATCGGAATCAATGTCTAATAATTGAATGATTGAATTTTTCGGTACGAATTGATTTTCCCAACACGACCCGACTTTCCGTTTGACCCAATATGTTATGGATGGGGATTTATTTGTGCAACATTTCAAAATTCAATATAATTTCACCCATTTGATCAATACACATATACTATTTTTATCAATTTTATCTATTTTGATTAAGTTTTAGTAACAATTTTTTGATAATCCATTAATAATTATTACAATACAATAAGTAACACTCAGAAATTTTAAACAATAACAACTCATATAATGCTATTTACTACTATTAATTGACGTAAATTATTGATTTATCATCCTATATAATACTATTTAATTAATAAATAAAATTTTCAACATCTCTAGGGAGGAGTGAGAATGTCCCATTCATCCCCATTTGAAATGTCCCAATCATCCCCATGATGCATAATATCCCTTCTCAGCCATTTTACCTCAAAAATTATTTTGTCACAATGTTTACTATTCATTTATTTTAATTATTGATATTGGACCTTAAAATAAATAACTACAACATAGCTTAATTTTTTATATTGTATAAGATATTTCACATATAACACACATTCTTTATAACACACAAATTGCTTTTCAGATTCATGTTCGATAGTGCTTCTTATGATAATGAAGTTGAAGCGGCCTTGCTGCGAATGAAAACATCGCCTGTAGTTTGCCGTCGTGCAATAAAATGGTTTCAAACTGAACTGAAAGCCAAACGACAAAGGACATGGGAAAAGCTCATGACAGACAAAAACATCGATTTGTCAAGCGCCATACCTTTCCTGATTAAAGTCGACGAAACCGACGACGCTACCTGGCAGACTCTTGAAAATAGAGCCAAGGATTATGTAGATGAGTGGATAAGAAGAGTTAACTTCACTATCCTAGAAATGTTCATTTTCAGACATAAAGCGTAAGCATTCCTTATTTTTATCGATTTTTAATAATAATTTTTTAAATTGTTATAAAAAATTATAACAATATACTATTCAGAAACTCATCATAAAACATTCGAACTTGTTTTTGTTAGTTTGCTAATTCGGGATTTTCATTAACTAAAAGATATTTCTCTTACACGATTTTCATAATTTTTATTAAAGTGTTTTAAGCATAGGACAATTTTATTTATATTCCCTTTGTGAAAGCAAGAATGTTTCTGAAAGCAAGTTAAGGATAAGATGGAAACAGTTTGAAACAGTTGCCGGGGATAAAAAAATCCCTATTTACTTTCACCTTTACGAGGGTCCAAATTTTTATAAAATATGCCTCTGCACAATCTTTAGTGCAATGTAGTTGAAATACTGCGTACCACGAAATAAAGGGCTATATAGTTGTAATTCGTTAAAAGTATAAATTTTGGTTTTATTATCTTTGTTCTATCCCTGCGTAATTCTAAAATTTAAAGTATTTCAATAGAACTAGCAAAGAAGATGAGATTTTAAAAGCAGCATTGAAAACAAAAATTGTGGCTTCACATCATCTTCTTTTTTTTCCTTAAATAAAACAACTTTTAAGATTTCGTACTTAAAAAGTAAAAATCCCTGCCGGCCCGGGCTACAGGCGAAGGTAGATTTCGAAGTGAAGTATACTAATTCAACAAAAACTAAATCATGATTAGAGATATACCCACTTTAACAATTTTATCTGGACGCTTTTGACGAGTTTTTATTTCATTTTTATATAATAGCTGGTTTTATCAGAATCATGTTAAGGCGGTATTCAAAAAATACTTTTCCATGGTCAACAACTCGAAATTTTCTGGCACATTTTCAGATTCATTTTTAATAGAAAAAATATGAAACTTGCTGACGGGATTTTTGAAGAGATTTATAAGCGACCTGTGCTTTTATTTTTCGTTCAATTAATTAAAACTTGATTTATAAACAATTATTTTCTCAGTGGGCTAATATTTTTCGTGTCCAACACAATCGCTTCGGGAAATTCTGTTCAAAATGCCCACTTCGACTTCATTTTTTGAATTATACTCTGCCTCTATCAAAAAATCGATCATTACGGTACATTATATAGTTTCTGAATAAGGGAATCTACATATTTGATGCGTTTGAGAGCAAAAATGAATTAAAAAATGAGTAAGAAAATAAGCAGTTTGGATTTGAATACACCCTTAATAAGATGATTTTTTTCCTCAACCGCTATGTACACTGACGGAAAAAAAATCCCAACACTAAGAAAGACTTGTGTTAGATAAACGAAATTTGGTAGGCGTGTTTATGCATCTGAAAGATGACATCGATTGAAATTTCGGGCTTCGCGCATAAGTGTGGCACTAGTAGCGCCACTCAGAACTTGCAGATCAGGTTTACTTTAAATGCGTGCTGTAAAGTTCGTGGACGTTATTTAGCTTCGAAATGTGACGTATGCAGTTGATATTAGCCAAGAATGCCTTTAACAAGACGAAGAAGCCACTGTCAACAGCTCACCGAGTTACAACGAGGTTGCATATTCGGGCTACGAGAAGGTGGATTTTCTTTCCGAGATATTGCAGAAAGACTTGGCTGCAATGTATCCACTGTGCATGATTGTTGGAAGCAGTGGTCAAGGGATGGTACTACCTCAAGAAGACCGGGGTCCAGGCGGCCACGTGGCACTCCTGAGAGGGATGATCGCCGTACGACTGTGGCGCATCGTACTGCGTCTGCGGCAGAAATTCGAGCTGCAGTACGTATCACAGTGACACAACGAACTGTTAGAAATCGGCTACTTCCAGGACAACTCCGATCCAGGCGCCCTGCAGCGCGCATTCTACTGACTCCCAGCCATTGCCGTTTGCGAAGCCATTCGTGTCAAGCCAGAGCTCACTGGTGGGCGGAGTGGAGATCTGTTGTGATTCTTTTTCATCAGAAAACACAACAGGTATCCACTCTGTCCTCCAATGAGCTCTGGCTTGACACCAATGGCGTCGCAAACTGCAATGGCTTAGATTCAGTAGAATGTACGCTGCAGGGCGCCTGGCTCGGAGCCCCCCCCCCCCCCTTTTTGTTTTGAATTTTAATTTTTTTGCGGTACGAATTGGTCTTATCAAAAACTTGTGAATATAAAAGTTGTTGATAATATTAAGAAGATTTATAATAAAATTAATTTGATTTGATATCTTGAGAATTGACGAAGTTATGAATTTTTTTCTCCCAAAAACTCTGTTTTTTGCGCCCCTTGAGCCCATTTTTAATTTTATCAAAAATCTGTGATACATAAATATTTGGCCCTATTTTTAGGAGTAATAAAAACTTTAAACTGATTTGATATGTACAAAAATGAAGAAGTTATGTGGGGTTTTTCGGTTTTCACAAAACCTCTCCCTATTTCCATCCCCTTGGTCCGATTTTGCCCATTAACGAACTTGACCGAGATTTTATGCCCCTTGATTTTATATATCAGTTTGGAAGAGATTTGTGCAGAATTGCGAAAGTTATCGTGTCCAGAAGAAAGTGATAGATATATATATAACGTTTGTTACTGGGGGGGGGGGGGGTTCTAGGGGTCATGAATCATGAACATGATCGGTGTAGACCTGCAAAAAGTTTTCAGAAATTCCAACATAGGGGAGAATGTAATAGGTAGTATTTCATACGAAATCTACTTAAAAACGGAACCATTATAAGATCACTGGTGTGTCTGTCTCTCCATCTACCACAGTCGTTTTCTTGTAAACTATGGAACGTGGAAAGTTAAAATTTAGCAGAAGTGATAAAGGCAATTGACCCCATATATATAGTTTATTAACCATTCACAAATATGTTTAGGAAAAATGTAGAGGGGCTAATTAAGTTACTAGAAAATAAAAATCTTTTTTTTTTCTTTTCTTTTTTTCTTTTTTTTTTTTTTTTTTATTTCTTTTACTATTTGGAAAAATGGTTATTGTTCTCGTCAGGATGGAAAATGAAAAGCATATCTGAAGGTTTTCATTGGTTTTATCCGCAATTTATTCGTTTTCTGATTGGTCTATACAGTAATCTGTATTTCCCTTTAATTTCAACAACGATGGATACTTTCTGTTGCCACTATGACAAAAAGTAATAAAAACTACAAAAAAAATTAATAACTCAGAAACAAATTGAGATACAGCTTTCAAACAAATTGCACTTAAAAGTACATTTTTTTTTTCTATCCAACGGTGTAAAAAGTAATATTGTCGGATGTTTAGAAGTTTAAGAATGGAATTTCATTTAAAATTGGCCGTCAGATTTCTTGGAAATCTGATGATGGAAAAGCCTTTTCCCGAACAGCCAATGAAATGCTTGGATATTTACGTAAGTTTCAGGTGGATAATACTTAAGTTTCATGAAATCTGACGGGTCGCAGGCGATATATTTGGCTTGCAATTTTTACGTGTAATAACACTATTAATGTTTAATTCATGGCGTACGTAATGTATGATCAACTCCGTGCGACTTTTTATGTCTTATATTTTAGTCTTAAAAAAAATCGTTTCCAAATGGTCGTTGTAATTTGATAAATTGCTTTTTTTTTTTTTTTTTTTTTTTTTTTTTTTTGAATAATATGTGCGGTATTGTGTGGAAGCTCTCGTAACGCCGAACTGAAAAGTACATTTGTTTTAATTTTAGATATTTTCAGAAGTATCGCCGAAAATGTAATGCAAAAATGCCCTCCTGTGCTTCCGAATCTACTGAAACTAAAATTATGAAAGAATTAGGGGTAGTAAAAGTTAATTTAAACTTTTCAGGGAAACTATAGCGATTACTCTAAGATCACATAGACCTTGAGAAAATCGCATTTTTCCGTTACACACAAATATCACTTTGAGAGTGCTCGAGGTACCTATCGTCGCGGAAGTATAAAAGGATGTTTCATAATGATAAAAAAAATTATCGGTAATTAACCGAGGTATTAACCCTTAAAGATACGAACGGTTTGGACATAAAGACACGGGCAGTGTACTCCATGCGCCATCGGCTTTTAAAGCCTAGATAGCTGTAGTGGTATACCAATTTATACTTTTCTAGAACACATAGTCTCTCTCGATTCGCCACCTGTATCTTTAAATGTTAATTAAGACCCTATCCCTATCTGGAAAAACGCGGCACGGACTAAGCCGGTGTTACAACTTTGCGACCTCCTTTCGAAGAGCGCTGAGCCCAATGCCAAGTTTAAACTTTGAACAAGAGCTACACTGTGAAAAGAAAGGATTATTACTACGCTGAATTCAGTTTTATGAAATGCCAAATGAAGTTTAAATAGGCACTACTTTTATTGTGACTACCGAATTAAGTTTATCACAAATGAATTACGATAAGATTAAAAAAAAGTTGTACAGAATAGCAATATTTGATACTATTTAGGTTTTATATCTCTTTGAACTTTTATGGCATACCCATTCATACTTTTCAAGTATCTACAGCTATGCCCAACCCTACGTTGTATAGTTTTTTACAAAGTCTTATTATTCTCTTAGCAACACTTTTTTGTAATATTAAAGTTACTCTATTGCACGGAACCCTCTGTGCGCAAGTAATACTCACTTGACTGATTATTTTATAAATGTTTTTAAAAGAGATATTAATATTATTTTATTTTTATTTATTGCGTCTTAATATAAAAGACTGATAATACATAAATTTGTGCTTGAATATAAATCATGTAGAAAATTATTCAAATAACGATGTTCTTATAAAAGAGAGCCTATTCAGAAAACATTATACAGTAGAGCGTCGATTATCGGAACTGCAATTAACCGAACTTCTAATTATCCGAACAACCTTTTTTTCCCAAAATTTTTTTTAACCAAACTTCCAATTATCCGAACAGCCTATTTCTCCCAAAACATTTCTTAAAGAACTCCCAATTATCCATTGGCTTGGAATAAAATTTTAAACAAAGAAAAAACTGATAGTTGATCAGAAAATGAGGAATGCAAAACAATAAAGGAGATGGGAAGAATCCTAAGCTATGAAAAAAATGAAATTAACGAGTGGTTGAATAGTGAAGTATATGACGCTGGATATCAGATTTTAAACGATGATGAGCTTGTGTATGAGATTCATGATTAAAAAGAAATTGAAGAAAATGAAAACGAATGCTCTGAAAATAACCCAGGTTTATTACATAACGAAGCCTTTGAATATTTAGAAACAACTATGAAATGGGTCGAACGGCAGAAGAACGTTGATCCTATTTAACTAACGTATTTAATTAGAATTAGAGGTATGGCACTTTTGAAAAGAATATCTTCGTTGAAGCAAGCAACAATCAAAAGCTTTTTTGCTTAAATTATAATCTATGAGAGTTCAGAAAATGATAAAAAGACAAAAAAAATAAAATAATGATAAAAATGTAAAACAATTTTTAAACATGCCAGCACTAACTGGTGCTGCCAGTCCTAAGCTTAGATAACGTGTCAAGGTTATAGTCAGAAACATCCCTTAAATTGTCTGTCCATTTATCCGAACTTTTGCTTATCCGAACTAGGGTCGGTCCCGACTTGTTCAGAAAATCGGCGCTCTACTGTATATGTGGTTGGCAGAAATTATTATCGTTGGCCTCATTAAGGGCCAATCGCAAGGACCAATCGGGACAACTACACTTGCCTATGACTATAGTTTTTAGGGGGATGTCAAAGAGCTACAAATGCTTTCATGAATGGTCTCTCATGCAATGAAAGTACTCTCATTAAATAAAACTGGAACAAAAATCGAAAAAGTACAAAATAGCACAGTTAAACATCAGCCTGAGCTATCCTAGACTCTCAAAAAAATAAATATGTATCTTTGAAAAATTGTGATTGAAATTGATAGAAAAAAAAAATCCTTCAAAATACGGAAATAGCACTGGCGTCACAACTTTTGTAATTTAAAGAAATTTTATTTTACAATGTATATATTTAGATTATATGTACAGGTTTTGTGCATAAATTGTGCATAAGATTTTAGGACTTCAGAACAACTTTAACAGACAAATAGCATGTAGTAAATATAATTTCAGACGATCCCATATCCTGCAATTTAAGGTTACACTATTTTGTGGTCTTAAAACAAATCTTCTTGAAAGAGAACAAAAACGCCAACCACATGAATTTGTTCTTCCTACAAATTTTTTTGCGACCATAAAAATACTCAATTCAAAATTTACAAACCAAACTATAAGGTTATGTCCTATGTACACAAAATCCATCGTTTTTGTACATTACACAAATATATGTGTACTCATGTGCAATGTACACGTTAAACTGTGAATTTCAGAGTTACCTGATGGCATTTACTCACTTAAGCTGCTTAGTGTGTTATCATCAAAATACACAGAACAATGTGTATTTTGAAATTGACACACCAGGCGTGTATTTGGCAAGTATTTTCTCTTAAAACGATTCAAGATATTATTTTATTTCCTTTAAATGGATAATCAAATGAGTTTTCAATAAAGGTTATTTCAATCTAAGTTAAAATGAAACAGAAAAATTTAGCATTAAATAAATATTATAGACACAATAAGCATATTTTGTTCTTATGATAATAATTTTGATCATTTGATAAGATTTTGATAAATAACATTACATTTGAACGACAAAGATATTCTTTAGTTTCATTTCAAAACTATAAATGCAAGCTTTTTATGAATATATTTAAAAATTTTTTTGTTCTCAGTCGATGTATTTTAATGGTTTTACATACTATTATATTTTACACCAAAATTCTATGGGAAAAATTTTAATTCACTGACTTTTTATACAAAAAGTAAATTCTTATAGCTAAAAAATTCGTTTTATAAAAATGACAAAGCACAAAAATTTCCTTTTTTAATGGGCATAATCTTTATATATTTTAGAAACTTTCTGTTCAGACTTATCTTCTCATTTTAAGTATCAAACTTCTGTCAGAAAAAAAAGAAAAGTACTCTAACATTTTAGCACAAAGTGACCTCTTTTATTTAAAAATGAATATCGTTTTATACAAGAAAAGTTTTTCCGAAATGCCGTTTAGCTCCGAAATTTTTTTCAATTTTTCATATAATCGATTTAGAAAATGCTATAACGCGAAAAGCGCTTTTCACTTTTGCATTACAACCAAATAAAGGTTTTCAATAACTTGTTAACACTTTCCAATAAAGTTGAAAAGTGTTTATGCATTCGGTTTGTCTGGACGTCTGGCCACGCTCTAACTCCCGTAAATATACTCGGATTTTCATGCAATTGATAAAGGTTATTTAGGGTCACCAAAGCATGTTTGGTATTGTATATGTAGTATGTAGGTTTAATTGTTCAATTACAGGGACACTCAAAAGTATTCCATTACATTATGGTATATGGGGGGGAAATCGTTTGCAGAGTATTTTAATGATATTACGCCATTTCAAATGTATGGAAACTGATATAAATCAGTGAATTTTACTACGATCACGTTAGAACAGGGCATTCATAGCATTTTTTATTCATTTACAGGGACTCGCAAAAGCAATCGGTTACACCACTGTCTTTGAATAATGATTGCTAGAGTGTACGATTTAAAATTCGCTTTTAAATTTAATTAATTTTTTACATGTTACTCGTTATATATAATTTTTGTACCTTATATACGGAGCGGCACAAAAGTATTGACGTACCATTCTCCTTATTAAAGGAAATTGCTGAAGGGGAATTTTCAACTGAAGTATATGTATTTCTTAAATGAACTAAATTTTGGCATGAATGTAGTTAATAGATACAGAACTATATATCATATACAGGGCTGTTCAAAGAATTCGGATAACTTTCCGACTGCAGATGGGAACCGCTGAAATTGGGTTTTGAAATGTGTTATACGTTTAAATATGGTTGAATTAGACAGGCGTAATATTTTAATTTTTTTAAACGGTACAGTTACATTATTCTGTATGTGTTGGAAAGTGTTTCATAATCTATGCTTGGCGCATGAATTTTTATTTCTTGTTTTTAATTATATCTTAATTTTTGTTAGGTTGTCTTTATCTAAAAAGATCAAGAATGCGCTCTTCAGAAAGAAGAAATAACATCGTTTAGCATCAAGCCGCTCCTTTTTGATTGTGATTCTTTTTCCCTAATGTAGACTTGTAGATGCTTTAACATCATCGCATCGAAATCCCGAAACTTGTGACTTATTTTACCCGGATGTGACTTTTGTTTTTACCTGATATGTGACTTTGCTTAATTGTCATTTTGACATCTCTTGTGTATGCTCCTTCTTTTACCTTCGACTGCTGCTTTTTGTGCCATCGCCTTCCTCACCAGCCACTTTTTTCCATCATCTCCATGTTCTGCTTCTCCACAATTTTGAATAAAATATTTACCACCGTGAATGGGTCTGTTTTCATTACATTGTTTCATTTAAAAAGTTACCTATTTTGTGTTTTGAATTGTTTTCATTTAATATTTAGGGAAATTTACAATATTCTTGTACCGAAAAATCACACTTTAGCACTAAATTAATGTAAGGGTCAATCCATTTCAAGTGGTCCAGCACTGGTTGCTCGACCATTTTTAAAAAATCTGAAATTCTTTGTACAACATCCCTAACATGATGGAAGTTCAAAATGGCTATTATTTTAATTTTATTAATTTTTGTTTGTGCATGGCGGCCATCTTTGTTTCATCGTCTGCAGCAATTTTCTCACAAGAAGGGTTTACGGAATTGTAAATAATTCATCGTTTATTTATCCAATTCAATTGCGGATTAAAGCAATTTGTACAGAATACATTGGGCTAAAAATCTGGTAATGAAGTAGTTTCCGAAACTAAATGCTTATTGGTAAAATTTAAGCATAAAGTTTCCATTTTTTTCCAAAATTTGTCCGTTTACAAGAGGAAAATTTTCTAGCAAGGAATACTGTCAGCGTGACATAATTTTTTTTACAAATATGCTGAAAGTACTTGTACTCACACGCCGAGTTCCAGATCTGGGACTTGCTTTCTCTTCGCTAAAAAAAATCCCAAATTTTTCAAAAATGGCAAAAATTGCACTTTTCAGGCTTTGATATCTCTGGTGGGGCACGAGATAAAAATCTGAATTTTTTTTTTATAAGAGTATTGTATGGTAGTGTTATGGACAAGAAATTTCAAGATGGAGATTTGACTACAAGCTGAGATATGGCAAGGGCAACATGTCAAAACAATACTGCCAAACTATTGTTTTGTTGTAGTCACAGCTAAGTATTTATCTCAGAGTGTCATTTAAATTTATGTTTTTGATTATCTTTAAATAATAGTAACAGAAAATAAAGCCCTTTGCAAAGCTTAGCAATTAATAAAAAAAATAATTATGCCTAAGGCCATACATTTTGTATGGTTTCAGTAATTTTTGTTGTAAGTAATTTTAGTAACTAAAAGAAACCTCAGCACTTTTACATAAAGAAAAAAAAATATTTTTATACAAGACCTGAGACAAAAACAACATAAGGAAAAAGAAAAGCTGTTAATGTTGTCATACTTGTTGAGACATGATCAAACGTGTCAAAACACATTCTTGCTTGTTGGTTCAAAAACCACAATTTTGATCTTTCTCAAAATTTTATTTGTAGGAACCAAGTCTTGTCATCTCTTGATAACTTGATTAATGATTTTGTCCCTGCTGGCTCATAGAAATATACTTTGAAATCACTATGTGCAAGTCTCAATTCATTAATGATTCCTAGCTTACTTATGAAAAAATGTGATTTTTCTGCAGTATAAATTTTGAAAAGGCTTTGGGTATCTTTACTTTCTGAAAATTACTTGAGGTTGATGCATGGTAACATCACATAATGTTTCATTTACAGTAACATACTTATGGTAGGAACAAGTTTCAGGGACTGGCAAGCAGCATTAAAATTGTGGTTTTTAAACCAACAAGCAGGAATGTGTTTTGACACGTTTGATCATGTCTCAACAAGTATGCCAACATTAACAGCTTTTCTCTTTCCCTATTCTGTTTTTGTCTCACGTCTTGTATATATATATACAAGACAATGTAAAAGTGCTGAGGTTTCTTTTAGTTACTAAAATTACAACAAAAATTACTGATACTATACAAAATGTAAGCCTTAGACACAATTATTTTTTAAATTAATTGCAAAAGATTTATTTTCTGTTACTATTATTTAAAGATAATCTAAAAAATAAATTTAAATGATACTCTGAGATAAATACTTAGCTGTGACTACAACAAAACAATAGTTTGGCAGTATTGTTTTGACATGTTGCCATTGCCATATCTCAGCTTGTAGTCAAATCTCCATCCTGAAATTTCTTGTGCATAACACTACCATACAATACTCTTACAAAAAAAAAATTTCAGATTTTTATCTCGTGCCCCACCAGAGATATCAAAGCCTGAAAAGTGCGATTTTTGTCATTTTTGAAAAATTTGGGATTTTTTTTAGCGAAGAGAAAGCAAGTCCCAGATCTGGAACTCGGCGTGTGAGTACAAGTATTTTCGGCCTATTTGTAAAAAAAATATGTCATGTTGACAGTTTTCCTTGCTAGAAAAATTTCCTCTTGTAAATGGACAAATTTTGGAAAAAAACTGAAAATTTATGCTTAAATTTTACCAATAAGAAGTTAGTTTCGGAAACTACTCTATTACCATATTTTTAGCCCAATGTATTCTGTGCAAATTGCTTTAAACCGCACTTGAATTGGATAAATAAACGATGAATTATTTACAATTCCGTAAACCCTTCTTGTGAGAAAATTGCTGCAGACGATGAAACAAAGATGGCCGCCATGCACAAACAAAAATTAATAAAATTAAAATAATAGTCATTTTGAACTTCCATCATGTTAGGGTTGTTGTACAAAAAGTTTCAGATTTTTTAAAAATGGTCGAGCAACGAATATGACATTTTCTGGCCCACTTGAAATGGATTGACCCGTAATAAATGTTATACAATTAATCCTCTCCAAGGTGTATCGCTTTTAGATGCGTCCTAATTATATAAATACGTAGCACCTATAGTCGTCATCTTGTCCGTCCTTCTGTCCGCATAGAAATATTCACCTTATTTAATGGCAGATAAAATGGTGCGAGAATAAAGCCAATTACACTATTTTAAAAAAACTGGTAGATAAAAAAAAAGTACCCTACACTGCCCGTGAAGGTCACGGGCGCGAGATTTAAGGGGTTCATGTAATAAATGCTATTATACAATTAGTCCAGCACCGTGGTTCCCAAACTTTAACCCTTTATCTACTGACGGTACTTATAAGTACTATTAAAGTAATTTGTTATCAAATTCATTTAATAAATCAATTAGTTGTAATACAGTTTAGAATGAGTTATAGATATATTACTTTATCTTGTTCCATAAACATTATTGGTTATACAAAACAAAAATATTTTTAAAGGGATTTTTTTTTTTCGCCTTTGCGTCGTTTCAGCTTTCTCTGCGTTGGGGGGTGGGGGTGGGGGGTTCAATTCGGAAATATTTCTCTATTTCTATTGTAAGAACATTATATTTTTACATTTCCTAATTCTACAAATTGCTAAGAAAAATATTTAAAATAAAAGATTTGAGTGGAGTTATAAATATTGCATAAAATCCCTATAGATTCAAACTTTAATTAATCCTTCTAAATCCTTCAATCCTTCTAAAATTTATTAAATGATTACGTAAATCTTCTAATGTAGTTTAAACAATTCATGAAAAATGCTATAGAAGATAAAATTTTCATGAATTCATAATTAAGTACATAAAGGGTTAACGTTATTTGGCAGCACCTTATCCCCTCTAGGGCGTATGGTTTTATATTTTACTAACAGAATATTTTAGTCTTAAACTTTGCCTTGTCTAATCGTAGAATTCTTAGATTAAATAAATGGAAAAATATTATGCGGAATTAAAGTCATTAAAAATTAAAATGTCATGAAATGACGCCCGTCCTAAAAGGTTAAAGTTTTAACCCCGCCCCCCCCCAATCTACCAAACATGTAGGTGTTTAGCCTTATGATGTATAATTTATCCGAAGAAAGTGATGAACTTTGGTACAAAACATACACACGGGAACAGAAATAGTTTATGCTAACGTGAAAGTGAAGGAATTAAAACTTTTTACTAATTGAAAAAGAAATATGTTTACTAGTTATTGTATTAAAATACAGTAAAATCTCCCTAAAGCGACCACGTTCCGTTCCAATAAAAATTAGTCGCTCCGAGACGTGGTCTCTAAATGGAGATCATGTTTAAATCTAGATTTTAATTGTTGAAAAAAAGATAACAATTTATGTTACTAAAATTTATTTTTCACATTAGTAAAAAATAGGGAAATTTAAGTATCAAAACAAAGTTAATTACATAAGTTAATTACTGCAGAGTTTAAAAAATGAATACATTGACGTTTGCTTTGATTTTACGGCTTTATCTTTTATACCTTTTATTTCCAAGTCCTTTCAAAGTTCAGTAAATAAATGCAATTTTTTTAGACGGGAACAAATAATGACGATTTCACTAATTTATCTATTTTTTCAGAGTTTCCTGACGGAATACGGCAAGGGAGTTTATTGACCGTCATTCTTAATTGCTCATCAGAGTTAAATTCATTGCCTAAAAACGCACAAAGGGGTTTAAACACTTAAACGTTAGAGGAATAAATAAAAATTCTAAACTTAGTTTAAAAGTTTGATGAATAATGCGCTTCCTGCAATTATTTTTCTAATAAAACACCCCCACAAACACATACCATTCGGCACACGATCGGACCGCAGCCGGCAGTGTCGGTGAAGTGTCGGCATGGGCACAGTGATTTCGGTGAAGTGTCGGAAGCATGTCGGCAACTGAAACATAAGAATCTGCTATTTCGACTGCCGGTTACCGTAATCGGTCCCCTTATGGTTATATATCAGCAAGCGACTTACACCGGCAAGTGATGCAGGACCGATATGTGATTTCTGATCGTGGCCCTGTTAGATTTGCCAACATCGGTCCGAATTTGGAATTTTTAGTCTCAGCCGACATTTTTTTTTTCTTAATTTTGTTTGAATTTGAGTTTTGATAAGATATGTATATTTCATGTATTTCATATGAAATTCTAACAGTGATAAACAAAAAAAATTCAAAATTGGCTTATATATATATTTTTTTTTTAAGCTGTTATTGAATTCATTTTAAAAAGGCTTACAATTATTTGAATCATCAAAAGAGTTTCTTAAATCGCCCTTTAAAATTATTATTCGTTATAAACTTAATCGTAGAAAAAAAAACTTCATAAATTAGTTATTTTCTAACTATATATTCCTTTTAAAAGCAATAGCTATGTTTCTTATTTTATTTAAAAATTAATTATTAAAAAAGTGCTTAAAATTATTTTACAAGCTATAAAAATATAAAAAACTACCCAACTTTTTAGCATTAAAATTTAAAAGAAAGATTCAGAAATCTCCCACTTCTAAAAAAAAAAAAAAAAAAAAAAAAAAAAAAAAGATAAATTAATATTTCTATTTTATTTGATGATTAAAAAATGTTGATAAGTAAAAGAATCATTTTTGCTTCTTAATCACTAAAAATATATTCTACATTAAATCATCAAATGATAAGAAATGAACTCTTATTCAAATTAAAAGTGATAAATTAGCAATCTCTTTTTTTTAATTAAAATTAGCTTTTCTTTGTTACAAATATATATTTATTAAATGAACGCATTTAATTACATTATAATTCCTAAAGAGAAAATTTTATTAAGAGAAAAACCTCCGAAAGTCACTTATTTTATTTAATAAGCAATCTTAAATTTATAAGAAAGATTCAGAAATATCCCCCATTTAAAAATTATCTTCCAAAAGAAAAAAAAATGCAAATTAATATTTTTATTTTATTTTTAAATTAAAAATATCGATAAGTAACAAATTAATATTGCAACATATTCATTAAATATATGTTCTACTTTAAATCATCAAAACGACATAAAATGAATTCTTAATCTGATTAAAAGTTAATAATTACATACTAACTTTTTATTTATTAAAATAAATATTTCCATGTTAAAAATATATATATTTATAAATTAACGCAGCGCATGTAATTACATTATAATCCTAATAAGGAAATTTGATTAACTGAACAAGACCTGTAAAAATATTTTTTTAATACAGTTGGACCTCTATTTAACGAACCTCTATTTTGCGAAGTTCTCTATTTTGCGAACTTTTCTTTGGAACCAAGAACTTTTTGCGAATTTCTTCGTAAAATAACCTCCAAATAGCGAAGTGCATTCTCCATTTAACGAACTTTTTCTTCTGATCTAAATTTTTTTTTCTCCCCATTTCTCAAAATATTTCTGGACATTTCAAACTTATTCTTTCTTTAAACACATTTTATGATGTTCAATGGCCTTGAACTGGTTTTACCAGGTACCTTCTTTGTCAGCAGTGAGAATTCGGTAAGTACGGAGGACGAAGACGACAATCCCTTAGAGTAACTAAAAAAAATTTGGATACAGATGAGAAAAAAGAAGAAATTAACCATGATGTGCTGATTGATGATTGTATTTCACTTAATTCTGGAATTGAAACCTCGGAAACACTACACTATCGAATTGGATATTTTCGACAGTGTGAAAAATAAAAACAATACAGCAGTGAATTGCGATGAAGACGAATATGATGATGATGGAAATGATCATGATGCAGGAATTAACAAAACTTCGTATGATGAAATGCTAAAATCATTTGAAACAATCCGACGCTGATTATAGTTAGAAAAAAATACGTAATGAAGGGGTTTTTGGTACATTGCAAAGATGCGAGAAGTATTATGATAGAAAGCACTTTTTAAAAGAAAAAACTCAGATAAAATTAAAAGAGTTTTTCAGAAACTAAATTTAAGGACGCATATGTTAATGTATGGTTAAAATTATATGTTATAATAATAATAAATACAATAAGGTCATTAAAATTCGCTAATTTTAATGTAAAACTATTTACTTTAAACAGAAAATACAGTCTATTCCCGGACAATGTTTTGTTTTCCTTGCAGATTTCAAAGATTTAAACACATAGAAAAAATGGATTGACGATGGATATTCGTGGGTAAAATAAATAAAACAAATCGATATAATTTATAAATTAAAAAAAAATGTGATTAATTACTTTTAGTAAAAATATTTAGTGTTTATGAATTTAAAATGTGTTTGATGTAGTTTAATGTGTTTTAAAAGGTGAATCTCTATTTAACGAATTTTCCATATAACGAACTTTTTTCCGGGATTTAGAGACTTCGTTAAATAGAGGTTCGACTGTACTTAATTATTCTTAAATTTATATCTATTCTTATTTATTCTTAATTATATCTATATCTTAATTAAACTTACAATTATTCTTAAATTCCTTTGCTTTAACGAATTTGCTAAGATATTTATTTCATTCATTTAAATATTAAATTAACTTTTAAATAAACGCGAGTAAGACAATTATAAATAAATATATAAAAAATAAAATAAAAACATTTCAAAATTCTAATTTTCCCATCTACCACTTACCTTCAACGACAACCATTACTTATTGATGTGTCTTCCCCTTATGGCCACATATAATCCTACCCTGATCAAGTCTCAGTGGCTGAGTGGTGAAGGCGTCTACTTCCTGTACCTGGGTATGATGGATCAAACCCCGCCTCTCCCAACGCTCAAACACGTTACTTCCAAATATACATTCCGCGATGGCTCATAGATGGCGCCATCAAAACAGATTTTTTTTTTTCAATTCATGCTGGTGTCGGGCTGCGACTGGCATTCGTATGGATAGCTATCGGCGTGCTGTCGGCATAGTGTTTTGCTGATATTGGACCGACTGTGAGCCTATCTGTCGGGCGTCACTCGCCCGGCGTGTCGAAAAAGATATGGAACCGGTACGGCAGCCGGTATCGTGCCGATACCGTCGGTAACGGCAAAGCGGCTGGCGGCCGATTGTTTACCGATAGGTCTGTGTTTGCTGGAAGTGAAAAGGAAAAAAGGGAATTTGTTTCAGTTTTTTAATGAAAGGGGTCGCTTATGGAGGGAATTCAACTGGGATGGTCTCTGAACGGAGGTAAAATTAGTATTGAGCCTATGGGAATAACTTTCGTTCTATGAAAAAAATGGTCGTTCAAGGAGGTGGTTGCACAGGTAGGTTTCACTGTATAATATAACTACGTACGAAAATACACAATGACCTCTTCCGGAATACATACGATTTCTAAAAAAGGTTCTTTATCTTCAGAAACCTCAAAAGCTACTATATTTTCGAGGTTTAACATTAAAAGGACCGTGAGGTATCATTTTGACCCCTACCATATGAATATATTTCGGTCGAACCAGAAACTTCTTTAAAAAAATAAGTTTAAAAGATACAAACAAGAAAAAAGTTAAATAAGTTAAAAAGTTTTAAATAAATATTCTGGTGTAAAATATCTTAATAAAACTTGAGTAAAATTTTCGGCATTTCTAGTGTTAAAGAAGCATTTATAAAAACAAAGTTTGGTTTGCTGCCACTGACTTTCTGAAAGGTTTCAGAGTAGTTTTTATAGTGTATTAAACACTTCTTTTCACACCGGAATAGGTGTTGCTAGTTTGGACTTCATTTTTACTCAGAAAATACGATATCACACCTGAAATTAAAAATAGTACTTTTTGGTTTTTATTTTTAATGACGGACATTTCGCGATTATTTTAAGTAAAAATTCTTCTTTCGAAGTTTCTGGTGTGAATTTGAAATTTCAAAATGAAAATGGAGGCCAAACTGGCAATCCTGTCGGAATATCGCTTTTTAAGATGCTAACAAATCTCAATTAAAAAATTTTAAGTGCGTGATTGAATTTCTGAATGCAAAAATAATAAAATAATATTAATGTTAATGTTAATGTTAATGCTATTAACAATAGAACCGCCAAAGCGGTCATTTTGACAGATGTGGATTATCATGCTCAACTATTGTTTACTTGCAATTTTGTATTCTTAGTATTGTTCATTACTATTATTACCATCATTGACCATATAATAATATATCTTTCATAATTTTTATTATATTTTTTTATGTTTTGTTATGTTATAATTATATTATATTGAAATATATATATATATATATATATATATATATATATATATATATATATATTATTTTTATTTTTTATTTTAAGAATATTTTTATGGTAAAAAATATTTTTCATGAGAAATCGAAATTGTCTAAAACAAGAATAAACTTGGTGAAAACAAACATTTATATTTATCCCCTGAGCAATACAATATTCAGGTGGAGAGTGGTCAGGGAAAAACACAGTCAAAAAAGAAGAAACTGCCAGTATCTTCTTCCACAAAATACTAGGAATAATATAAAGGGATTAAGGAAAGCTGGTTTCTCTTTAACAAAATACTGGTATTTAACACTTTTTTTTTACTGTGTTTTTCAGAATTGATGCCCGCTGGATCAAGAAAATTTTAAAACACTTGTAGAGGTCATCGTCTAGAACTAGCTTTTGTCGAATACTTCCGTGCTATCTGGTCGAGCACGTCGACGCCAAATTTTGTAGAATTATAGAACTTTAACCGTTTTTGGTACGTGTTTATCACCAATTTCAAATGTAATTGATGGATGTCGGGAACTTAGAATTAAAATACATTCATTTTTCTTTCCTTGATAAACTCAACGTAATATCATCTTTTGCAAGAATTTGGCTACTGTACAAAGACTTTTTTTCAGATTTTATGGCCTGTGGAATTTTGTTTTTCGTCCGCGATTGACTGTGCCAACAATGCTTATGTTTTTAATTACTTCAGCTTTTCTGCAAGGGGCAGTGAAGTAAGGAAGTTATCTCTGGTAATGTTGTAACATTTGTTGAATTATGGTTGTATGAAGTATGGACTGTTGCGACATGTACTAGATAAAATTTTCATTAAAATTGACGGCGGTCATTTTGACCGTTTCGGCGGTTCTAGGTATACTACTGCAATACTTCATAAATTTTGGCTGGATGGAAAATTTATCACTGGCATATCATAGCTTTTCAGATTATAGGAAAAGTCACGGAAACTGAAAGTTATACTCTTAATAGAAACAAATTGGTACGGGATGAAAGTTTCGAAACGGTCAAAATGACCGCCTTGGCGGTTCTAGTGTTAGCTCATCATGTTTATCTATATAACACATTTCTTGAACATGAAATACTTTACTTGAGAATGGATAGCATCCGAAAAACTTGGTATTCTAGCTTGCGAAAACTGTCTAACACACGATAAAAATTACTATTCGGAGACGTTTCCGAAAATCTGTGGGAAAAGCTTTAAAACTAATTTATTAATGCATAATATTAAAATGTATTGTCATCAGGAACACACTTGTGTATATAATTATTATAATTCTAGCCCAGGGAATGCGAACCTATGGCACGCGTGCCGAACTTGGCACGTACGAAAACTTCTCTGGCACGCAAAAAAACTTATAGATCATATTCAGTTTATGGAGAACAATCCACTTTGTTTGTTTGGTTTTTTTTGCAAAAAGTATAGTTTTGTGTAACAGCTATATAATTTACTTTAAAATAATCCGTTACTTTTGAATGAATTAAGGTATTATAAATCTTAACGAAAGCGTCTTGTAGTGTCATTTTCTCGCTAAACCATTCAACGTGTGGTGTTTTACAAATCATTTTACTTCTCTATCAATTTTCAAAGATTTTATTTTTGAAAATTGAATTTTAAGGGATAGTTTGCACAGTAATATAACTAATTGACACGCTTCTACTTCAGATTAGATTTGATTTTATTTAGGTTTAGGGCTTTAAAAGTTACTTTAGATTTTAATATATTTAGGATTTAATTTTGAAAATTGAATTTTAACTGTTATTGTAAATAATTATGTATCTATTGAACCTGCTTCTACCTGAAGAACTAAAATGATCTGATTCGGAAGTATAGAATAAAAGAAAAACTCATTTATAGATTATTAATACGGAATTCGATGCGACATGGCTATATTATGGTTAAAATGTTTCTGGCACATTAGAATGTTGGTACATAATAATTTTTAAATTTTTGGCAGGCATACTCAAAAGGGCTCGCCATCCCTGTTCTAGCCTATCAAAAAGTGATTGGATAATCGAATACAAAATTTCATCTTTACATACAAAAACCAAGCTAAGTTATATAAAAGAATGTAAAAAGCAATTGCTTTGTCTTTCAATTAATATGGGTCCCTATTGGTGTTAACAAGTAATAATCAAAACAGATTTTTTAAATAAAGTTCCTTTGGGGCCCTGCGCATGTGAACAAAATTTAACCCGTTAACGGTCGCTTAATATTTGGAAAAACCATCAAAAAATTACCTATTTTTTTTATTTCAGAAATTGAATAATTATAAGGTTTCTGTATAAAATATGCAATTAGTTTTTTTTCTTTTTTTTTAAGGCGAAAAAGAAAGATGTTATAGAAGAAATTCACATTTGTGGAAAAGCCATCATGCGAGAATTCTGTGTTTTAATGTTTGTTTTACACCACTAGGGGGCTCGGCCCCCTACGAGCTACGCTCGCCAACCCCCGTCCAGACACCGCAGACTCTAAATGCACGCTAATGTGGTCGGCTTTAAAAAGATTTCGAAAGATTGAATTATAATTTAAACAAGTAATATAAAAATTTTGTTTTTAAAGTCAATTCCTACTTAGGTCACCAAAGAAAAATTTAATATAATCCCTTAAGCTAATATTAGTTTTTGTTGCATTAAAATATCTCAATTTGTTGATTTTCTATAAGCAAGTAGGTTTACAATGGAATTCTATAGGGATTTGGCGAAATATTAGAAATATCGCCAAGTTGGCGTCATTTTTGGCGACTTATTTTGGACGCCAAATTTGGCGGTATATCGCCAAGTTGGCGACAAACTTGGCGGTATTTGGCGACAGAACAGGGTCCCCCCTATGGTAACCCCTTATTGAAAATATTTTCATTGACCTTCGATAACCAATAGCCGCCATTTTGTTTCCCATATAAAACTAAAATTAATTAATTAAAATTTAATTAATTAATTAATATTTGAAAAAACTGTATTAACATCCATTGTCATCCAGTACAAGTTCAAAAAAAATTATTTCAACTTGATAGGATGTATAATGAGTATTTTATTAAAGATTGAAAATTTGAACAAGATAAATATATAAATAAATAAATATATAAATAAACAAATATAGGGAGAGTGTGAACTAATAGTAGGAATTGAAAAAAACAGTGGCGATCTCCCTATAAACGGATTTCTATTCATTTCTCTTTGATTGGGGAAATTTTAACGCCAAATCCGCTGCGGTACTACTTGATTATCGCGTCGACTAATTTCGCCAAATTATATAAATCGCCAAACCACTCGCCAAATTATACAAATTGACATGATTTTTATTTTAAATAACGAAAGAACAAATAAATTAGTATAACATTAATAAAAATACAAATAAAACGTCGAAATAAAAATAACTTGATGACGTAGACACGTGTAACAACATTTCAAAATAAGCTAATATAAAAGGAATTAAGTAAACAGAATCTTTGTCTCCCGGTATTTTTTAACAAAGCGAAAAGAAAGTTCTTTTAAATGAGACATTTTAAATTAATCGTTTTTAATCTGACGTAATTTTGACCAAACTATTCTTTCTCTTTTTAATATTCATGTGAAAATACTTGTGTTAGGAATAAAATATTATTTGCGCTTTCCTAAGAAAAATAGTTGAAAAGTATCCTCTCAAAATATCAAATAAATGTCTAGTGCAATTTATAAATTTAAACCGTTTTGCAATATTATTTTGTGTTCATTTTATGTAATAACTGTAATGTGACGTAAATATGACGTAATTTCTCCTATTTAAGACTTCCAACGCATGTTAATAAATTTATTATTTTACAAATTCCTTTCTCTCTTAAAATTCACGTGTAATTATAGTTTTTATGACGTAATTTTTAATAAGTTCCTGCTTTTTGTACATAATTATTTAATTCTAATTCCAAATGTTTTTTGTTCTGTTTATAATAGTCACGTGTAAATAAATTTTTAATTTATTACACGTATAAATATTTTTTTTTTTTTTAAGCAAACATTATTGTTTCCACTCTTTATAGAGTTGGCAACAGTTTAAATTAATATCACTTTCTAAAATCTGTAAAAAATATCTCTCGAAATGCTGAAAATTTGAATTTAAAATAGATATAAAACCTCGAAAAATGAGACAAATTAAAAAAATAAATCAATTCTGCACACCGTGAAATTATAACGTATAAAATGAACTAAAAATTATTAAATTCCGATGTATAGTTTTTGCTACTATAAAACTTTTTTAGTGGAACGATTTTGTCCAACTTTAGCATTAAATATCTCTTAAAATAATTCTTCGATTTGAAAACTGTCTGCATCAGCGTGTTTATCAAACATTTCTGTATAACACTACCGATTTTCATATTTTTGTATGCATTATTTTTCTTAATATTAACGAAGAAAGACTTTCGGTCACAAAAAATTCAAAACCGGCGGCGGCGGCGGCGGCGGCGGTGACAGCGGTAGTTACTTTTTTTTAGAATAGAGAGATACAAATTAATGCGAATAAAACCTTTATTTTTCACATCTTAGATCCTTATTTATCATCATCAAACAAATTTTTACACATAATAGTATTTGAAATAATGTAATACACATTAAATTTTGATTATTAATAATTTTTTTGAGTGTGACATATTTCGAAACATGCAATACAAAGTCCAAAATCACAATCAGCGCCAGAAACCATACCCAAACGCTAATATTCAAATACTTCATACGGAAATGCCGGTTAAATTTTTCTGGTTTCAGAAGTTTTTTCCAGCAATAAATCTCCAGCCCGGAAATAGGACGGGCACGAGAAATAACGAACGACACCTCAGCCCGTGATATTGACGGGAGCGAGAATTAAGGGGTTAATGACGTTAACTCCTCTCATTGACGAGTGGATCATTTTCAAAATTTAACCGTGATTTGGAATAACAAAATCAAATTTTTAGAAATAATCAGAAAGTTTTAATTTTTTGTAAATAATTACATTACCTCATAAACATTAATATACAAGCATCAGCAGCGACCAAATTACTAATTTAACATTTAAAGTAAATTTTTTTTATTTTAATGAACATGGTAATGACATAAGTGAGCACGGTAATGACATCTACGGTAATGACAAATTCAGCAAAATATTTTTATTTTCCCCAGGCATAAATGGCAGCCATTATATCTTCTGGCCCATACAATGATCATTTCATCATCATTTCATCAAATGATCACTATTTCTTATATATTAAAATTAGATTAAGAAATAAAAGTTTATTTAATTATCCATTAGAAGTAGGTACGGTAATGACGTACAAAAAAATAGACACTAAAAAATTCAAAGTCTTTGCTTGTTTTATTGAAACTATAAAATTATTTGCTCTATTCACCTAAGCCTGATAACAAGTTGACTTTTAAGGAGTATTTTTGCCTTGATAAAAAGGCATGTGCTGCCTTTCAAAAAAATTCCAGATGAACTTTTTGTCAGAAGCATGGCAATGGCACTCTTTCTTTGGACACGGTTTAAAAAAATTATTAAGAATTATAGATAAGTTTAATTAATGAAAATAAATATTTTTTTCAATTAGTGTCATCATAATAAATAAAAATGTATTAAAAAAATTATAACCATCTGTTTTAAATAGAACTTAGTCAAATCTTTACCTAATAAATTGCTTGTTGGGGCAACCTACGGCAGGGTTGGTGAACCTTTGTATAGCCGAGTGCCATTTTTTCCCCAAAAAATATTTTATATAACCTTGACGTGCCAACTAATGAAAAGGTTTAGTGGATTAAAAAATCATGAATAAAAATTAAGATTTTAAGAATTAAGTTTTTTAAAACATTTGCAACATACATGAAGGTATTACACTATAATAATCATAAAAAAAAATTACTTTTAGAGATTATTTTTAAAAAATATATGTTATTAAATTTGTTATTGCATCGTGGATGAAATTCTTTGCGAATGTGAAAGGACAGTATAACACGACACTTTTGAAAATCACCCTATTGCTATTCTGCTAACAGATTAGCAACAGCCTGTGAAGCAACCGGAATAGGCTTACTACTAGTCCTGGTTACTACTTTGCCTGTGTTTGTGCTCTTATTGTTGGAAAAGTGGTTTTACAGTTTGAAAATAAATAATGGCAGGCGATGGGATGAGCGAAGAAGATCCGTTATGAATAGTGAAATAAACTATCATTAATGCATGTAAAAATGTGTTTTCTAAACAAGAAAAGTAAAACTTTGATACAGTCAATATACATTTAAAAAAAAAAAGATACACTTGCCTTTATTCGCAGATGCTTTTACGATAAAATCACACCAAAACTGACTCGGAATAATGTCTTGTTTTAGAATATAAATGCAATTTTTCAAATAGAGGTCGTCTAGATATTAAACTTGCACAAATTCTGTTTTATTTTTAACCCTTTATCTATTGACGGTACTTATAAGTACCATTAAAATAACCTGTTATAAAATTCATTTAATACATCGATTAGTTGTAATATAGTTTAAAATGAGTTAGAGATACTTTACTTTATCTTTTTCCAAAAGCATTATGGGTTACACAAAACAAAAATATTTTTAAAAGGATTGATTTCTTTTGCTTTTGCATCTTTTCAGCATTCTTGGTGTTATTAGAGGGGGGGGGGGAGGTTTTTCAATTCGGAAATATTTCTATTGTAAGAACGTTATATTTGTACATTTCCTAATTCTACAAAATACTAAGAAAAATATTTAAAATAAAACATGTGAGTGGGGTTATAAATATTGCACAAAATCTCTATAAATTCAAATTTAAATAATCCTTCTAAAATTTATTAAATGATTATGTAAATCTTCTAATGTAGTTTAATTCATAATTCAGTACATAAAGGCAAGGGTTAATGAGAACACTCACTTTTGACGGCATATTTGCAGTCTTTGGATCCAATTAGTTCGGAAAAGTATATAGTTTATATAGTTTCTGTTAAATCTTCGTGGAGTTAGAAATGGTCAAACTTAGAGCATGCTAATGATGAATTCACGTGACTAACTTTAATTTATATCTAACCGAAAAATCATCTCACTAAACTTTTTGGTTTTGTGTGACTCTTTGAATGAACTGAAATCTATTCTAGCACCCCACCCCCTTTTTTTATTCAAGAACCTAATTTTAAATACAAAAATATTATTAATAAGTTCATATTATAAATAGGAATTATTACCTACATCGATTTTTACATAAATAGAATAGCCATCGTTTAAAACATGGGTATGTAAGTTTACAGTTCATTCCAATAAGTAGTTTCTGATATATAGGAAAATTTTGCGTTTTGACGATTTAAAGAAGTGTTTCTCAACCAAACTAATGATTGGAATAATTTGTAAACTTGCACACCTATGTTTTTGACTATTGTGATTTGTTTTATGTGGGGAAATTTCATAATTGTTTATATGAATTTATTAAGTTTCATAATTAAAAATATGTATTTGAATAGAAATATGTCTGAAATATGCTTTATCCATCCATTTTATCTCATTTAAAAAAAAGAAATTTCAGTTGAATGTTTTTTTTTTTTTGGGGGGGGGGGGAAGTTATAAATTAAACTTTGTCATATGGATTTAACATTAGCACCCTCAAGCTTAGAATCTTCAAACTCTACGACGATTTCATTAAAAGTATATAAACTATATCTTTTTCCAGGCTGCCTTGATTTAAAAGGAACCCTAATATGCTATTAAAAGTGGGTGTTACAATTTTAAAGACTAAATTTAGTTCTATTTTTAATATGTAGAAAACGGAATAATCCACATATGATTATTAAGAACTTCATACGAATTAACCTCTTCAGTTCCGAAGCTAAAATAATAATACAAATGCTTATTCATTGGTTTTTTCCAAACAAAATGACATCGTAAATGACAGAAAAAATATCTTTTCTGAAATTCATCCTTTAGGGGCTTAATAATTTAGGTTCAAAAATATGCGTCTAAAACTACCAACCCCATTGAAACACCAATTTAATAACCATTAACCTAAATATACTTATGAACATTTCTCACTTTCTTGTTCATACTGTCTTTTGGGCATTTTTAGGCATTTTGTAAACTCAGATGAAAATAACATTTATTTTATGTGGGAATCAGCTTAGATGATGCCATTTATTCGTTTACTTTGAACGCAAAAAACATTCAGCTATTAAGAAGTGAAGTGAAAATGAAAAAAATCGGACATTTTAGTTTTTATAAGGGAAAGAACAGAAGTCCCCGTATGGGGACCCAGAGACCGAAGAGGTTAAAGCTGTGCTTTTCCTTTATTTTTGCAAAATCTTTAATTAAAGCTCGAGTTATAGCCATCGTTCGGATTTTTTTCTCGTGTGTCGTGGTGGAGGGGGGCGGGGGCTCATCGGTAATATATTATTTTGTTGTCGTAAATTTTACGTAGTAATATTACCTTTATCGATATGATCCAGATCAACAAACAATAAAAGATCTAGATCAAGAACTTACTTGCTTACAAAACAGCTATTTTCATTCGATATCATGCAATGGCTGGAAATTCACCCGGAAATTAAAATTGACCATGAGTGAAATGACAGGTTGGATCTCAGAGAATAAAAAAGGCCATAATTGGATTGCCTGGAATAAAATTGGAAGCATTCGTTCGCTGCTTCCAGTTTCTTTTCTTTTCTTCCCCCACATTGCTCTTTCAATTTTCGTTATTTTTCTGGCCGCGCAATAAATATCAAACGTATTTTTAGATAAGTATGTTTATTACAGTTCTTTTCTTTTCTTTTTCTTTTTTTTTTTTTTTTTTTTTTTTTTTTTTTGTAAAAAAGCAGTTTTCAGGGGGAAGAGGCGACATTACAAACTTTGGGCTTTCATGTAAGGATGCATATACAATTCTCCTAAACAAAGATCAACCCCACAGTACATACACAATTCATCCACTATATAACGACCCTCCATTATAGTGGATTTCGCATTACATCTACCGATTAAAATAGTCCGATTATATGTAACATTCATTCATGTCGCATTCTCTTGACATCTAACTAGTAAAACCGCGGCTTTACTCGCGTAATTGTTGAAAGATGCTAAGTGGTATTTGTGTGCCTTCTTATTTATCCATCATACGTATTATAGGGTAAGTCTTGTAATCGTTTTAAAAATCGAAAAAAAAAAATAAGGATTTACACGTTTCAGACACTGGAGATTCCGATAAACATATTTTTAGAAAAAAAAAATTGCCGTCCGTCTGTGTGTGTGTTTGTAAACGCTCTATCTCCCGAACAAATTGAGATAAAGACTTGAAATTTTGTGTGTTCTTAGTATGTAATAATGGGAAGAATCCTATTGAATATCAGAAACCTAGATTATCCGGAACTATTTTTTTCGGACTCTCGACATTTTCGTTCTGATAAAAGGTACATAAAAATTTTCGAAATTGTTTATTTTAAGGATTGAATATAAAAGATAATAAAAAAACATAAATTTTGCATAAAGAATGAAATCGATCGGATAAATAGTTGCCAAGATATTTGTAATGCTATTTTCCACACTCTTCTATTTTTCATGTCCCTCTGTATTTCATTCAAACTTCAATTCAAAGATATATTTTAATTGGAAATGAGACGCTTCATTTAGCGCAGTAAACTGTTGGTTAATATGATTATCATTTTTGGAGTTATAAGGATGTTTCTTTTACGCAATTCGGTACTACTCGATTAACCCGTCGATCAAAAAACCATCGCCAAACACGTTACACGTGTTTCTTACGTCATCAAGTTATTTTTAATTCGACGTTTTATTTGTATTTTTATTAATATTTTACTAATCTATTTGTTCTTTTGTTATTTAAAATAAAAATTATGCCAATTAGTATAATTTTGCGAGTAGTTTAGCGATTTATATAATTTGTCGAAATAGGTCGACGGGATAATGAAGTAGTACACACGATTCAGTAATAGAGCATTACTATGTATTCATAATATTTAAATATGCGTTTAAATTGTATTTTGGAATTGCAATGCATTTTATAAATAGTATACACATGTTTTGTTTTCATATTTTATGCAGGGTGTTTATAAAGTCCCGGACCCATTTTGATGTTTAATAACTCATAAAATAATAAAGATGGATTAAAATTAATAACATAAATGGTTAGATAGACTCGAAAAGTTTCATGACCCTTGTCAATGAATTTCCACGTCTGCCCCCTTCGTCACACGGAGAATATCAAGTCGATAGTCAATTTCACGCCAGATAGCGGCAAGCATGTCGGCATCCACAGAGGCTATTGCGGTTCTAATTCTGGCTTTTAAGTCATCAATTAGACATGTTGGAAAACTTCGTATTTCCGCAACTAGAAGAGCTTCAGCCACATGTCATTTTGCAACAAGATGGTGCACCACCTCATTGGGGTATCATCGTTCGTACTTCTTTGAATGACCATTTTCCAGGAAGATGGATTAGGCGAGGAGGTCCAATTCCTTGGCCACCCAGAACACCTCATATAACGTCGCTGGACTTTTTCCTTTGGGGATTTGTAAAGGACAATGTTTAGAGGAGGAGAGTGTCGAACATTGATGACTTAAACGCCAGAATTACAACCGCAATAGCCTCTGTCGATGCCGACATGCTTGCCGCTACCTGGCGTGAAATTGACTATCGACTTGATATTCTGCGACGAATGAGGCACACGTGGAAGTTCATTGACAAGGGTCATGAAACTTTTTGAGTCTATCTAACCATTTATGTTATTAATTTTAATCTATCTTTATTATTTTATGAGTTATTAAACATATAATGGGTAAGTATTACGGTGGCCCACAACGACTAGTTTTTGTAAAAAAACTTTAAAAAAAAATCTTAATTGTTGAAACACATTAAATACTTTGTTCAATTCATTGTTAACTTTTGAAATTTTTAGTAACATACGTTACTGTTCAAACAATGATCGATTTCAATTTATTGTTGAAATACATTGTTGAATTTATTGCTAAAACATTTTGTTATTTTTATTTTTAAGTAACATTGTTGGATGCGCTATTGTTCCAACAATGATAGATTTCAATTAAATTTCATTATTTTTAAAACCTTCTTGCTTGAAGTTTGCTAAGAGCTAACGTCAAACAATTTTCGTTTTAAAACATTTGATAATTGCTAAGGATTGTTACTTTTGATGTATGAAATTGATAAAAATGAGTTTTAAAAGTTTTTTCAAGAAATTTGTGTAAGTATAGTATTTTTTTAACAAAGGAAATTTTCGCTGATTTCAGTTTTTTTTAATACACTTCACACTTGAAAGAAATTAATGTTAAGTTTCGAGATAAAATTATCTTCCATTTACTTTGGTTTGAAAGCATATCTTAAATCTAAAAGGTTAAAAATGGGAAATGGTTTCTGATTTTCAACCGAATTAAAGGATTTTAAATGCGAATTTTGAATTATTTTAAGTTCTTATATTTTGGAATTAAAAAAGTTAAAATAATAAAAGAAAAATTATATAAGCTATGAAGTTAAAAACTTCACGTGTAATATTTTTGATAAGCAAGTAAATATATGAAATATTGTAAAAATCCGCAGATGAGCTCGACAAGTTTGGTCCATAAAAAGCGAAAGTATTATTTAAGATACATTACAGTGGGAATACATACAGCTACAAACTTACATACAGCGCCATTCTGTGCCAATTTGGCCAGTTAGCGAAAAATATCCTAAATTTTGCATTTGATGATTTGTTTTTAGCGGTAATTTGGCAATTGTGTTTGGTTGCAGGCGCTCGTGTAAAAATATCTGTGCATAAACTATAAATGCAAGCATTACTGTACGTAACTAGACACCACATAGGTTACATTTCTTCCTTCTCTCTTTTTTAACACTTTCCAACAAAGTTGAAAAGTGTTTATGCATTCGGTTTGTCTGGCCTTTGTCCACTCTCTAACTGCCGTAAATATGCTCGGATTTTCATGAAATTTATTAACCTCATTTAGGGTCGCCAAGGAATGTTTTGTATTGTATATGAAGTATGTGGGATTAACAGTTTATCAACAGGGGCACTCAAAAGCATTCCGTTACATTATAGTCAATGGGGGAAAATCGTTTGCAGTGTATTTTATTGGCATTACGCTATTTCAAATGTATTAAAATTATGATATAAATAACTGAATTTCACTACAAGATGATTAAAATACAATAGGACAATACAATATATACAGGGCTCATCAAAGAATTCGGATAATTTCCCGATTGTAGATGGGAACAGCAGAAATTGGGTTTTCAAGTTTGTTATGCGTTTCCATAGGGTTGAATAAGACATAATATTTTAACTTATTAAACGGTGCAGTTTTTTATCACTGTTCTGAATGCGTTGGAGTTTCATAATCTATGCTTGGCGTATGATTTTTTCTTTCTTATTTTATATCATGACGTAATTGTCTAATAACACAATTTCATGTCACCAAGATTCATCACGGACATGTTTCTAGCCTACAACATATATATTAAATCGTTGTTAAATTTGCTTCTTACCTTTCATTTATAAATACATTTTCATCATCAAGTATACAGTATTTTTGTAACAATAAAGAGTTAGTAAAGAGTTAGTCAGTTAAGTTTTGATCTGGTGAAAAATTTTGCTTGAAGTTCACTAAGAGTTTAAAAAATGTTTTCTGCTTTATAAACGTTTCGTATTTTAATATATTTTAACTTTTTGATACCTAAGACATTTAAAAAATGAATTTTGAAAATTTCTCGCAGAAATCTACGGAATTACAGAATTTTGTTGCTGTTGTTGTTGCTTATTTGCTTTTTTAAAAGAAAAAAGAAAAACATGTTTGCTTATTTCAATGCATTAAAAAAATACACCTAAGACTTAAAGGTGATAATTATATTTCATTTTATACTATGAGGGGCTCACAATCATAGTAGACCAAGTCCTTTTCGCGGGAAAAAATGAGATAGTCCAATTAGAAGGTGCATAAAATCTATTTTATCCCCACCCCCCCCCCCCCAGCAGTAAACCAAGACTGTAAACAGATGACATATATGAGAAAGTATGTGAAAACAGATTTGATTCACTGTGGGAGTGGATAAAACATATTTTATGCACCTTCTAAGTGGACTATCTCATTTTTTTTTCAAAATAACTTGGTCTACTATGGTTGTGAGCCCCTCATATATCCTACTTTTGTTTGATTACAACATTTACAGTCGGACCTCTATTTTACGAATTTCTCTGTTTTGCGAACTTTTACTTGGAACCAAGAACATTTTGCAAATTTCTTCGTAAAATAACCTCCAAATAGCGAAGTGCATTCTCCATTTAAAGAACTTTTCCTTGGGATCTAAATTTTTTTTCTTCCTATTTCTTAAAACATTACTGGACATTTCGAACTTATTCTTTCTTTTAACACATTCTATGATGATCAATGACCATGAACATGTCATACCAGGCACCTAAGTCACCGGGAACAGTAAAATCGCTGTGATTCTTTGCTTTCCATCCAAGAAGTGCAAACTTTCAATATCCCCTTTTAGCCCTCAATAGAGCTTCCCCGTGTCCTTAAACTATAGTTTCCCATTTTTTAGATTGTTGATCATGATCAATCGTATTGGTAATTTCAGTTCTTGTAGCTCAAAACTGTCAAGCGGAAGTGCTTGAGCATCAAAGAAAAAAAAATTATTTTTGATGAGGTGGATAAAGGCGTGAAGAAAAATAATACTGCTTTAAAATATGGTATTTCTCCGAAAAGTTTATCAAAGAATCTTTCAAAAATCGTAATTTTAAAGTAAAATAATTTTTTTTAACTGAAAATACAATGAATTTCCAGACAATGTTTTGTTTCATTCTTATTTCCCTTGCAGATTTCTTTTTGGTGGATAAAATAAATAAAACAAATAGATATAATTTGTAAAAAAAAGTGTGAGTAATTACTTTTTTTAATTATATTCAGTATTTATGGACTTAAAATATGTTTTATGTAGTTTAAAGTATTTTAAAAGGTGACTCTCTATTTAACGAATTTTCCATATAACGAATTTTTTATCGGGATTTAGCTACTTCGTTAATTAGAGATCCGACTGTATATACAGGAATTAATACACAGTAAAACGAATGCGCAGACAAACGTTTAATTCAAATAAATTTTCTCTTTAGATCTATATATTGGGTGATTGCAAAAGTTAGTGCCCGATTTCCGATTCTTCGGCTTTCGAAGTGTATTCAAGTTGTTGTAAATGGCGACATGCAGTCTAATTGTCAACATTTAATCTCTCAGCAATCTCTTCCGTAGTAATCCGTGGATTACTATTCACTCAATCACGGATTAAGTCGCTGTCCATACCAGAAGGTCACCCAGAGCGAATTTAATCGTTCAGATTGGAAAGTACCATTTCGAAATCGACAAAACCGCTTTTTAACTGTCCTAAGAGCTGGAGCATGATCTAAATAAACGTCTAGAATACTTTTTGTAGCACTTTCAAAACTATTACTCCTATTTTAAACTCATATAACATAACATGACAAAAATGTAACTTTTCATTTTCCATTTTGAATGTTAAACTTGCACACAAATTACTTTGAAAATATTTTTTTTTGACGTTATGTTCACTCACGACACATATAGTTAACTGTCAGTTAATAACATGGTTATAAAAAATAATAATAATATCAGCACAGTCAAAGTCAAAATTGCAAGTTTCTGCCATCTATGAAGTAGACGAACTTTTGCAGTCACCCAATATATAATCTTTAATTTGAAAATTTACTAAGATTACTTTATTTGAGAAAATTTAATTTTTATTCTGCAATTGATTGTAGATTTATTGTTTGAAAATTTGAAAAATATTTTATTGCTTGAAAGCTATTAAAATAACAGAAATTCAAGTGAACAATTCCCCGAAAAATACCTTTTTTAATTGCGAACTTTACATATATTTCATATGCATTGAATTCTAAAATTCTTCGAGAATGTTTAGGAAAAATTGAAAGTTTTCCTTTTTCTAAATAAATAATATATTTCTTTTCTTTTCAGGCCTCGTCCTCACATTGATGACGACGAAGACATTAAGAAAGCTGAAAAGCGTTTGAAAATTTTCAGCAATGAATTAGCCATCGATACGTAAGTTGCCTGTAGAATATTTTGTTAATTTCTCTGTTAAGTTTTATATGTTCAAATCTTTAAATCTGTTCAAATACAGGATGTCCAAAAAAGTTTTTAAAAAACTTTAACTTTTTACCTGTTGGAAAAATAGAGTTGCAAAAAGTGAAAAAAAAACAGCTTTATTCCCGGGAATGGGAATAAACAGGGTATTTTTGGCAAGGAAATTAAAAATTTCCCGGGAGTTTTCAGAAAGTTTTAAAGACGCCCACAGAACAGTTTGAAAATTTTGTTTTTGAAAATTTCGAAATTTAAAATTGTGCAGGAGCAAAAATGGTCTAAAATTACGATTAATGTTATATAGTTGATATATAAGTTTGGATAAATAGAAGCTTGGAATTTGGCATGGTGGTTACTTTTAAAGTGTTTACTTTTAATGCTCGCTAAGAACGTTTTCTGAAAAAAAAAAAAAAATGACATTTCAAATGAAAAATAAAATAAGCGGAAAATCTTTAAAATACGTTCTAAATTATATAGGGGAGGTGGGGATGAATGGGACATTTTCACAAAATATTTTTTTATATTTTTTTATTTAAGTTACTATCAATATTATATATCACATTTCATACATTAGGTATTTGCCAACATATATGAACAATATTTATTCTAGATTATGATTTATTCATAAAAATATTATGAAATCAAAAAAACGTTCCCTATCCCAATCATCCCCACAGCAGGGATGAATTTGACACTAATAGGGATGGATGGGACACAATGATTTTCCTCCCTGTATTCAATTTTACCAAATTAAAATTTATAATTATAACCTTATATGAAAATTATATTTGTAATATATGATTTTACAGCACGAATCGATATATTTTTTTTTCAATAACTTCTTTCATTGCAGTTTTAACTTTTAATGCGGACTTCGGCTATCAACCTGTTCCTTTTTTCCACTTATGAGGCATTTTAGATTTGAAATGAAAGTGCAAAATGTCTTTTAAATATAGCATAGCTAATAATTTTCAATCATAACTTATTAATTAATATTAATTAAATGTATCGTAGAAACATGCAGAACGGAAATTATTGTGTCGATCGGAAAGTCATGTCGTGTTGGGAAAATCAATTCGTACCGGAAAATTCTGCCCGATAATTATTAGACATTAGATATCGGAATCAATGTCTAATAATTGAATGATTGAATTTTTCGGTACGAATTGATTTTCCCAACACGACCCGACTTTCCGTTTGACCCAATATGTTACGGATGGGGATTTATTTGTGCAACATTTCAAAATTCAATATAATTTCACCCATTTGATCAATACACATATACTATTTTTATCAATTTTATCTATTTTGATTAAGTTTTAGTACCAATTTTTTGATAATCCATTAATAATTATTACAATACAATAAGTAACACTCAGAAATTTTAAACAATAACAACTCATATAATGCTATTTACTACTATTAATTGACGTAAATTATTGATTTATCATCCTATATAATACTATTTAATTAATAAATAAAATTTTCAACATCTCTAGGGAGGAGTGAGAATGTCCCATTCATCCCCATTTGAAATGTCCCAATCATCCCCATGATGCATAATATCCCTTCTCAGCCATTTTACCTCAAAAATTATTTTGTCACAATGTTTACTATTCATTTATTTTAATTATTGATATTGGACCTTAAAATAAATAACTACAACATAGCTTAATTTTTTATATTGTATAAGATATTTCACATCTTCAAATGTAAAAAAAACTTACTTTTAAGCAGAGATTTCAGAAAATGCAACTTTGAAGGAAAATGAAAACAGCTGTGGTAGAGGTATATGGGGTTAGGAAGCAATTTAAAATAAATGTTTATTGCCTGAAATATTGAGAATGTCCCATCCATCCCTTGTCCCATACATCCCCTAGCTCCCCTATATATATATATATTTTTTTTCCTTGAGCTAATTTTACATTTTCTCATTAATTTAAGTCTCATGTTCACCTAATACAGTATCACAACGAAGTTTACTCAAAATGTGGCTTAATCAGTAATTTTTAAATTATCTGTTGCAGTATTATTTTCTGTAATAAAAATCGGTACACAAATATGACTTCCTCATTTCGACAATTATGAGTGCAAATCCGCGAGTTTCGCTAATACATTATAAACTGCATGAAAAATGCTGTTTTGTTTTATGTTTTGCATTCATAAGTTTTTTATTGCGTAACAATATTTCAATATTAAATCTACTGAGTTATTTCTCATTATTTCTGAGTCAAGAGATAATTTTTAATGTATTTAGATATTCTTGAATTTTTTATGTTTCTTTATAACACACAAATTGCTTTTCAGATTCATGTTCGATAGTGCTTCTTATGATAATGAAGTTGAAGCGGCCTTGCTGCGAATGAAAACATCGCCTGTAGTTTGCCGTCGTGCAATAAAATGGTTTCAAACTGAACTGAAAGCCAAACGACAAAGGACATGGGAAAAGCTCATGACAGACAAAAACATCGATTTGTCAAGCGCCATACCTTTCCTGATTAAAGTCGACGAAACCGACGACGCTACCTGGCAGACTCTTGAAAATAGAGCCAAGGATTATGTAGATGAGTGGATAAGAAGAGTTAACTTCACTATCCTAGAAATGTTCATTTTCAGACATAAAGCGTAAGCATTCCTTATTTTTATCGATTTTTAATAATAATTTTTTTAATTGTTATAAAAAATTATAACAATATACTATTCAGAAACTCATCATAAAACATTCGAACTTGTTTTTGTTAGTTTGCTAATTCGGGATTTTCATTAACTAAAAGATATTTTTCTTACACGATTTTCATAATTTTTATTAAAGTGTTTTAAGCATAGGACAATTTTATTTATATTCCCTTTGTGAAAGCAAGAATGTTTCTGAGAGCAAGTTAAGGATAAGATGGAAACTGTTTGAAACAGTTGCCGGGGATAAAAAAATCCCTATTTACTTTCACCTTTACGAGGGTCCAAATTTTTATAAAATATGCCTCTGCACAATCTTTAGTGCAATATAGTTGAAATACTGCGTACCACGAAATAAAGGGCTATATAGTTGTAATTCGTTAAAAGTATAAATTCTGGTTTTATTATCTTTGTTCTATCCCTGCGTAATTCTAAAATTTAAAGTATTTAAATAGAACTAGCAAAGAAGACGAGATTTTAAAAGCAGCATTGAAAACAAAAATTGTGGCTTCAACATCATCTTCTTTTTTTTCCTTAAATAAAACAACTTTTAAGATTTCGTACTTAAAAAGTAAAAATCCCTGCCGGCCCGGGCTACAGGCGAAGGTAGATTTCGAAGTGAAGTATACTAATTCAACAAAAACTAAATCATGATTAGAGATAAACCCACTTTAACAATTTTATCTGGACGCTTTTGACGAGTTTTTATTTCATTTTTATATAATAGCTGGTTTTATCAGAATCATGTTAAGGCGGTATTCAAAAAATACTTTTCCATGGTCAACAACTCGAAATTTTCTGGCACATTTTCAGATTCATTTTTAATAGAAAAAATATGAAACTTGCTGACGGGATTTTTGAAGAGATTTATAAGCGACCTGTGCTTTTATTTTTCGTTCAATTAATTAAAACTTGATTTATAAACAATTATTTTCTCAGTGGGCTAATATTTTTCGTGTCCAACACAATCGCTTCGGGAAATTCTGTTCAAAATGCCCACTTCGACTTCATTTTTTGAATTATACTGTGCCTCTATCAAAAAATCGATCATTACGGTACATTATATAGTTTCTGAATAAGGGAATCTACATATTTGATGCGTTTGAGAGCAAAAATGAATTTAAAAATGAATAAGAAAATAAGCAGTTTGGATTTGAATACACCCTTAATAAGATGATTTTTTTCCTCAACCGCTATGTACACTGACGGAAAAAAAAATCCCAACACCAAGAAAGACTTGTGTTAGATAAACGAAATTTGGTAGGCGTGTTTATGCATCTGAAAGATGACATCGATTGAAATTTCGGGCTTCGCGCATAAGTGTGGCACTAGTAGCGCCACTCAGAACTTGCAGATCAGGTTTACTTTAAATGCGTGCTGTAAAGTTCGTGGACGTTATTTAGCTTCGAAATGTGACGTATGCAGTTGATATTAGCCAAGAATGCCTTTAACAAGACGAAGAAGCCACTGTCAACAGCTCACCGAGTTAGAACGAGGTTGCATATTCGGGCTACGAGAAGGTGGATTTTCTTTCCGAGATATTGCAGAAAGACTTGGCTGCAATGTATCCACTGTGCATGATTGTTGGAAGCAGTGGTCAAGGGATGGTACTACCTCAAGAAGACCGGGGTCCAGGCGGCCACGTGGCACTCCTGAGAGGGATGATCGCCGTACGACTGTGGCGCATCGTACTGCGTCTGCGGCAGAAATTCGAGCTGCAGTTCGTATCACAGTGACACAACGAACTGTTAGAAATCGGCTACTTCCAGGACAACTCCGATCCAGGCGCCCTGCAGCGCGCATTCTACTGACTCCCAGCCATTGCCGTTTGCGAAGCCATTCGTGTCAAGCCAGAGCTCACTGGTGGGCGGAGTGGAGATCTGTTGTGATTCTTTTTCATCAGAAAACACAACAGGTATCCACTCTGTCCTCCAATGAGCTCTGGCTTGACACCAATGGCGTCGCAAACTGCAATGGCTTAGAGTCAGCAGAATGTACGCTGCAGGGCGCCTGGCTCGGAGCTGTCATTGAAGTAACCGATTTCTAATAGTTCATTGTGTCCCTGTGGTACCAACTTCAGCTCAAATTTCTGCCGCAGACGCAGTACGATGCGCCACAGTCGTATGCCGAATACAGCAATCTTCCCTCTCAAAAGTGCCACGTGGCCGCCTGGAACCCGGCCTTCTTGAGGCAGTAACATACCTTGACCACTGCTTCCAACAATCATGCACAGTGGATACATTCCAACCAAGTCTTTCTGCAATATGGCGGAAAGAAAATCCACCTTCTCGTAGCCCGAATATGCGACCTCGTTCCAACTCGGTGAGCTGTTGACAGTGGCTTCTTCGTCTTGTTAAAGACATTCTTGGCTAACATCAACTCAATACGTCACATTTCGAAGCTAAATAACGCCCACGAACTTTACAGCACGCATTTAAAGTAAACCTGATCTGCAAGTTCTGAGTGGCGCTACTATAGCGCCACACTTATGCGCGAAGTTCGAAATTTCAATCGATGTTATGTTTCAGATGTATAAACACGCCTACCAAATTTCGTTTATTTAACACAAGTCTTTCTTGGTGTTGGGATTTTTTTTTCCGTCAGTGTATTTTTAATTTGTTTTTGCTGTAAGAATTGGTCCTATCAAAAACTTGTCTATATAAATGTTGTAGACAATATTAAGAAGATATATGATAAATTCATGGGGATTTTATATCTTGTGAATTGACGGAGTTATGGATTTTCTTCTTCTTCAATCCCCCCTTTTTGTTTTGAATTTTAATTTTTTTGCGGTACGAATTGGTCTTATCAAAAACTTGTGAATATAAAAGTTGTTGATAATATTAAGGAGATTTATAATAAAATTAATTTGATTTGATATCTTGAGAATTGACGAAGTTATGAATTTTTTTCTCCCAAAAACTCTATTTTTTGCGCCCCTTGAGCCCATTTTTAATTTTATCAAAAATCTGTGATACATAAATATTTGGCCCTATTTTTAGGAGTAATAAAAACATTAAACTGATTTGATATGTACAAAAATGAAGAAGTTATGTGGGGTTTTTCGGTTTTCACAAAACCTCTCCCTATTTCCATCCCCTTGGTCCGATTTTGCCCATTAACGAACTTGACCGAGATTTTATGCCCCTTGATTTTATATATCAGTTTGGAAGAGATTTGTGCAGAATTGCGAAAGTTATCGTGTCCAGAAGAAAGTGATATATACAGATAGATATATATATAACGTTTGTTACTGGAGGGGTTTTGGGTTCTAGGGGTCATGAATCATGAACATGATCGGTGTAGACCTGCAAAAAGTTTTCAGAAATTCCAACATAGGGGAGAATGTAATAGGTAGTATTTCATACGAAATCTACTTAAAAACGGAACCATTATAAGATCACTGGTGTGTCTGTCTCTCCATCTACCACAGCCGTTTTCTTGTAAACTATGGAACGTGGAAAGTTAAAATTTAGCAGAAGTGATAAAGGCAATTGACCCCATATATATAGTTTATTAACCATTCACAAATATGTTTAGGAAAAATGTTGAGGGGCTAATTAAGTTACTAGAAAATAAAAATCTTTTTTTTTTCTTTTCTTTTTTTCTTTTTTTTTTCTTTTTTTTTTTTTTTCTTTTACTATTTGGAAAAATGGTTATTGTTCTCGTCAGGATGGAAAATGAAAAGCATATCTGAAGGTTTTCATTGGTTTTATCCGCAATTTATTCGTTTTCTGATTGGTCTATACAGTAATCTGTATTTCCCTTTAATTTCAACAACGATGGATACTTTCTGTTGCCACTATGACAAAAAGTAATAAAAACTACAAAAAAAATTAATAACTCAGAAACAAATTGAGATACAGCTTTCAAACAAATTGCACTTAAAAGTACATTTTTTTTTCTATCCAACGGTGTAAAAAGTAATATTGTCGGATGTTTAGAAGTTTAAGAATGGAATTTCATTTAAAATTGGCCGTCAGATTTCTTGGAAATCTGATGATGGAAAAGCCTTTTCCCGAACAGCCAATGAAATGCTTGGATATTTACGTAAGTTTCAGGTGGATAATACTTAAGTTTCATGAAATCTGACGGGTCGCAGGCGATATATTTGGCTTGCAATTTTTACGTGTAATAACACTATTAATGTTTAATTCATGGCGTACGTAATGTATGATCAACTCCGTGCGACTTTTTATGTCTTAAATTTTAGTCTTAAAAAAAATCGTTTCCAAATGGTCGTTGTAATTTGATAAATTGCTTTTTTTTTTTTTTTTTTTTTTTTTTTTTTTTTTTTTAATAATATGTGGGGTATTGTGTGGAAGCTCTCGTAACGCCGAACTGAAAAGTACATTTGTTTTAATTTTAGATATTTTCAGAAGTATCGCCGAAAATGTAATGCAAAAATGCCCTCCTGTGCTTCCGAATCTACTGAAACTAAAATTATGAAAGAATTAGGGGTAGTAAAAGTTAATTTAAACTTTTCAGGGAAACTATAGCGATTACTCTAAGATCACATAGACCTTGAGAAAATCGCATTTTTCCGTTACACACAAATATCACTTTGAGAGTGCTCGAGGTACCTATCGTCGCGGAAGTATAAAAGGATGTTTCATAATGATAAAAAAAATTATCGGTAATTAACCGAGGTATTAACCCTTAAAGATACGAACGGTTTGGACATAAAGACACGGGCAGTGTACTCCATGCGCCATCGGCTTTTAAAGCCTAGATAGCTGTAGTGGTATACCAATTTATACTTTTCTAGAACACATAGTCTCTCTCGATTCGCCACCTGTATCTTTAAATGTTAATTAAGACCCTATCCCTATCTGGAAAAACGCGGCACGGACTAAGCCGGTGTTACAACTTTGCGACCTCCTTTCGAAGCGCGCTGAGCCCAATGCCAAGTTTAAACTTTGAACAAGAGCTACACTGTGAAAAGAAAGGATTATTACTACGCTGAATTCAGTTTTATGAAATGCCAAATGAAGTTTAAATAGGCACTACTTTTATTGTGACTACCGAATTAAGTTTATCACAAATGAATTACGATAAGATTAAAAAAGAGTTGTACAGAATAGCAATATTTGATACTATTTAGGTTTTATATCTCTTTGAACTTTTATGGCATACCCATTCATACTTTTCAAGTATCTACAGCTATGCCCAACCCTACGTTGTATAGTTTTTTACAAAGTCTTATTATTCTTTTAGCAACACTTTTTTGTAATATTAAAGTTACTCTATTGCACGGAACCCTCTGTGCGCAAGTAATACTCACTTGACTGATTATTTTATAAATGTTTTTAAAAGAGATATTAATATTATTTTATTTTTATTTATTGCGTCTTAATATAAAAGACTGATAATACATAAATTTGTGCTTGAATATAAATCATGTAGAAAATTATTCAAATAACGATGTTCTTATAAAAGAGAGCCTATTCAGAAAACATTATACAGTAGAGCGTCGATTATCGGAACTGCAATTAACCGAACTTCCAATTATCCGAACAACCTTTTTTTCCCAAAATTTTTTTTAACCAAACTTCCAATTATCCGAACAGCCTATTTCTCCCAAAAAATTTTTTAAAGAACTCCCAATTATCCATTGGCTTGGAATAAAATTTTAAACAAAGAAAAAACTGATAGTTGATCAGAAAATGAGGAATGCAAAACAATAAAGGAGATGGGAAGAATCCTAAGCTATGAAAAAAATGAAATTAACGAGTGGTTGAATAGTGAAGTATATGACGCTGGATATCAGATTTTAAACGATGATGAGCTTGTGTATGAGATTCATGATTAAAAAGAAATTGAAGAAAATGAAAACGAATGCTCTGAAAATAACCCAGGTTTATTACATAACGAAGCCTTTGAATATTTAGAAACAACTATGAAATGGGTCGAACGGCAGAAGAACGTTGATCCTATTTAACTAACGTATTTAATTAGAATTAGAGGTATGGCACTTTTGAAAAGAATATCTTCGTTGAAGCAAGCAACAATCAAAAGCTTTTTTGCTTAAATTATAATCTATGAGAGTTCAGAAAATGATAAAAAGACAAAAAAAAAAAAAAAAAAAAATAATGATAAAAATGTAAAACAATTTTTAAACATGCCAGCACTAACTGGTGCTGCCAGTCCTAAGCTTAGATAACGTGTGAAGGTTATAGTCAGAAACATCCCTTAAATTGTCTGTCCATTTATCCGAACTTTTGCTTATCCGAACTAGGGTCGGTCCCGACTTGTTCAGAAAATCGGCGCTCTACTGTATATGTGGTTGGCAGAAATTATTATCGTTGGCCTCATTAAGGGTTATCGCAAGGACCAATCGGGACAACTACACTTGCCTATGACTATAGTTTTTAGGGGGATGTCAAAGAGCTACAAATGCTTTCATGAATGGTCTCTCATGCAATGAAAGTACTCTCATTAAATAAAACTGGAACAAAAATCGAAAAAGTACAAAATAGCACAGTTAAACATCAGCCTGAGCTATCCTAGACTCTCAAAAATAAATATGTATCTTTGAAAAATCGTGATTGAAATTGATAGGAAAAAAATTCTACAAAATACGGAAATAGCACTGGCGTCACAACTTCTGTAATTTAACGAAATTTTATTTTACAATGTATATATTTAGATTATATGTACAGGTTTTGTGCATAAATTGCGCATAAGATTTTAGGACTTCAGAACAACTTTAACAGACAAATAGCATGTAGTAAATACAATTTCAGACGATCCCATTTCCTGCAATTTAAGGTTACACTATTTTGTGGTCTTAAAACAAATCTTCTTGAAAGAGAACAAAAACGCCAACCACATGAATTTGTTCTTCCTACAAATTTTTTTGCGACCATAAAAATACTCAATTCAAAATTTACAAACCAAACTGTAAGGTTATGTCCTATGTACACAAAATCCATCGTTTTTGTACATTACACAAATATATGTGTACTCATGTGCAATGTACACGTTAAACTGTGAATTTCAGAGTTACCTGATGGCATTTACTCACTTAAGCTGCTTAGTGTGTTATCATCAAAATACACAGAACAATGTGTATTTTGAAATTGACACACCAGGCGTGTATTTGGCAAGAATTTTCTCTTAAAACGATTCAAGATATTATTTTATTTCCTTTAAATGGATAATCAAATGAGTTTTCAATAAAGATTATTTCAATCTAAGTTAAAATGAAACAGAAAAATTTAGCATTAAATAAATATTATAGACACAATAAGCATATTTTGTTCTTATGATAATAATTTTGATCATTTGATAAGATTTTGATAAATAACATTACATTTGAACGACAAAGATATTCTTTAGTTTCATTTCAAAACTATAAATGCAAGCTTTTTATGAATATATTTAAAAAATTTTTTGTTCTCAGTCGATGTATTTTAATGGTTTTACATACTATTATGTTTTACACCAAAATTCTATGGGAAAAATTTTAATTCACTGACTTTTTATACAAAAAGTAAATTCTTATAGCTAAAAAATTCGTTTTATAAAAATGACAAAGCACAAATTTTCCTTTTTTAATGGGCATAATCTTTATATATTTTAGAAACTTTCTGTTCAGACTTATCTTCTCATTTTAAGTATCAAACTTCTGTCAGAAAAAAAAGAAAAGTACTCTAACATTTTAGCACAAAGTGACCTCTTTTATTTAAAAATGAATATCGTTTTATACAAGAAAAGTTTTTCCGAAATGCCGTTTAGCTCCGAAATTTTTTTCAATTTTTCATATAATCGATTTAGAAAATGCTATAACGCGAAAAGCGCTTTTCACTTTTGCATTACAACCAAATAAAGGTTTTCAATAACTTGTTAACACTTTCCAATAAAGTTGAAAAGTGTTTATGCATTCGGTTTGTCTGGACGTCTGGCCACGCTCTAACTCCCGTAAATATACTCGGATTTTCATGCAATTGATAAAGGTTATTTAGGGGCACCAAAGCATGTTTGGTATTGTATATGTAGTATGTAGGTTTAATTGTTCATTTACAGGGACACTCAAAAGTATTCCATTACATTATGGTATATGGGGGAAAATCGTTTGCAGAGTATTTTAATGATATTACGCCATTTCAAATGTATTGAAACTGATATAAATCAGTGAATTTTACTACGATCACGTTAGAACAGGGCATTCATAGCATTTTTTATTCATTTACAGGGACTCGCAAAAGCAATCAGTTACACCACTATCTTTGAATAATAATTGCTAGAGTGTACGGTTTAAAATTCGCTTTTAAATTTAATTAATTTTTTACATGTTACTCGTTATATATAATATTTATACCTTATATACAGAGCGGCACAAAAGTATTGACGTACCATTCTCCTTATTAAAGGAAATTTCTGAAGGGGAATTTTCAACTGAAGTATATGTATTTCTTAAATGAACTAAATTTTGGCATGAATGTAGTTAATAGATACAGATCTATATATCATATACAGGGCTGTTCAAAGAATTCGGATAATTTTCTGACTGTAGATGGGAACAGCTGAAATTTGTTTTTGAAATGTGTAATACGTTTAAATATGGTTGAATTAGACAGACATAATATTTTAATTTTTTAAACGGTACAGTTACAATATTCTGAATGTGTTGGAAAGTGTTTCATAATCTGTGCTTGGCGCATGATTTTTTATTTCTTGTTTTTAATTATATCTTAATTTTTGTTAGGTTGTCTTTGTCTAAAAAGATCAAGAATGCGCTCTTCAGAAAGAAGAAATAACATCGTTTAGCATCAAGCCGCTCCTTTATGATTGTGATTCATTTTTCCTCATGTAGACTTGTAGATGCTTTAACATCATCGCATCGAAATCCCGAAACTTGTGACTTATTTTACCCGAATGTGACTTTTGTTTTTACCTGATATGTGACTTTGCTTAATTGTCATTTTGACATCTCTTGTGTATGCTCCTTCCTTTACCTTCGACTGCTCCTTTTTGTGCCATCGCCTTCCTCACCAGCCACTTTTTTCCATCATCTCCATGTTCTGCTTCTCCACAATTTTGAATAAAATATTTACCACCGTGAATGGGTCTGTTTTCATTACATTGTTTCATTTAAAAAGTTACCTATTTTGTGTTTTGAATTGTTTTCATTTAATATTTAGGGAAATTTACAATATTCTTGTACCGAAAAATCACACTTTAGCACTAAATTAATGTAATACATGTTATACAATTAATCCTCTCCAAGGTGTATCGCTTTTAGATGCGTCCTAATTATATAAATACGTAGCACCTATAGTCGTCATCTTGTCCGTCCTTCTGTCCGCATATAACAGTGTAAAAACTACCCAAACGAATGTTTTGAAATTTAATAAACATAATCGTTGTAGAGTTTTGCCCTGTCATTTCAAGTTTTATGAAAACGGAATCAAAATTTAAAAAGATATTAATAAAAGTTGTCTTCAATCTATTAAATCCTGTCATACATAATTAATTCATTGATATCCCATGTCGTGTAATGAATCTAGGTTGCCATGGAGATGGCGTCCTATTTAAGATGGAATCCTATTATTTTCGTATTACTGAATTTAAAATACATAATCTTAATAAATTTTGTGTTCATGCATTTTTGCACAAGAGTGCAACAGCTATTGCGCCAAGATCTGAATTTTTATGAAACTAGTTGTAGTATGAACGCACCTCATTTTCCACGTTTGATGTACAATTTTAGACTTTTTTGAAGTAGAAATATTCACCTTATTTAATGGCAGATAAAATGATGCAAGAATAAAGCCAATTACACTATTTTAAAAAAATTGGTAGATAAAAAAAAAGTACCCTACACTGCCCGTGATGGTCACGGTCTCGAGATTTAAGGGGTTAATGTAATAAATGCTATTATACAATTAGTCCAGCACCGCGGTTCCCAAACTTTAACCCTTTATCTACTGACGGTACTTATAAATACCATTAAAGTAATTTGTTATCAAATTCATTTAATAAATCAATTAGTTGTAATACAGTTTAGAATGAGTTATAGATATATTACTTTATCTTGTTCCATAAACATTATTGGTTATACAAAACAAAAATATTTTTTAAATGATTTTTTTTTTCGCCTTTGCATCGTTTCAGCTTTCTCTGCGTTGGGGGGGGGGGGGGGTGATTTTCAATTTGGAAATATTTCTATATTTCTATTGTAAGAACATTATATTTTTACATTTCCTAATTCTACAAATTGCTAAGAAAAATATTTAAAATAAAAGATTTGAGTGGAGTTATAAATATTGCATAAAATCCCTATAGATTCAAATTTTAATTAATCCTTCTAAATCCTTCAATCCTTCTAAAATTTATTAAATGATTATGTAAATCTTCTAATGTAGTTTAAACAATTCATGAAAAATTCTTTAGAAGATAAAATTTTCATGAATTCATAATTAAGTACATAAAGGGTTAACGTTATTTGGCTGCACCTTAACCCCTCTAGGGCGTATGGTTTTTATATTTTACTAGCAGAATATTTTAGTTTTAAACTTTGCCTTGTCTAATCGTAGAATTCTTAGATTAAATAAATGGAAAAATACTATGCGGAATTAAAGTCATTAAAAATTAAAATGTCATGAAATGACGCCCGTCCTAAAGGGTTAAAGTTTTAATCCCCCCCCCCCCCAATCTACCATACATGTAGGTTTAGCCTTATGATGTATAATTTATCCGAAGAAAGTGATGAACTTTGGTACAAAACATACACACGGGAACAGATATAGTTTATGCTATAGTGAAAGTGGAGAATTAAAACTTTTTACTAATTGAAAAAGAAATATGTTTATTAGTTATTGTATTAAACTAATAACTAATTCACTAAATATTTCAATATAATATAAGTCTTTCCAGCTTTTCTATAGTAATTTGATATTGTTCGTGTGTTAGAAAAGCTTAAAGATATTTTAATCTAATGCGGATGAATTCTTACCAAGCAACTACAACCACAATCAAACTACAGTTTAAGTTACAGTTGAAGTGAGTTCCTATTTAACGAGAATCTTGTTTGGTATACAGTAAAACCTCCCTAAAGCGACCACGTTCCGTTCCAATAAAAATTAGTCGCTCCGAGACGTGGTCTCTTAATGGAGATCATGTTTAAATCTAGATTTTAATTGTTGAAAAAAAGGTAACAATTAATGTTACTAAAATTTATTTTTCACATTAGTAAAAAATAGGAAAATTTAAGTATCAAAACAAAAGTTAATTACATAAGTCAATTACTGCAGAGTTTAAAAAATGAATACATTGACGTTTGCTTTGATTTTACGGCTTTATCTTTCATACCTTTTATTTCCAAGTCCTTTCGATGTTCAGTAAATAAATGCAATTTTTTTTAGACGGGAACAAATAATGACGATTTCATTAATTTATCTATTTTTTTTCATAGTTTCCTGACGGAATACGGCAGGGGAGTTTATTGACCGTCATTCTTAATTGCTCATCAGAGTTAAATTCATTGCTTAAAAACGCGCAAAGAGGTTTAAACACTTAAACTTTAGAGGAATAAATAAAAATTCTAAACTTAGTTTAAAAGTTTGATGAATAATGCGCTTCCTGCAATTATTTTTCTAATAAAACCTTCTTCAAGTGACCAGGAAAAAACGGAATTTGTTTCATTTTTTTAATGAAATGGGTCGCTTATGGAGGGAGTTCAACTGGGATGGTCTCTGAATGGAGGTAAAATTAGTATTGAGCCTATGGGAATAAATTTCGTTCTATGAAAAATATGGTCGTTCAGGGAGGTGGTTGCACAGGTAGGTTTCACTGTATAATATAACTACGCACGAAAATACACGATGACCTCTTTCGGAATATATACGATTTCTAAAAAAGGTTCTTTATCTTCAGAAACCTCAGAAACTACTATATTTTCGAGGTTTAACATTAAAAGGACCGTGAGGTATAATTTTGACCCCTACCATAGGAATATATTTCGGTCGAACCAGAAACTTCTTTAAAAAATAAGTTTAAAAGATACAAAGAAGAAAAAAGTTAAATAAGTTAAACAGTTTTAAATAAGTATTCTGGTGTAAAATATTTTAATAAAACTTGAGTAAAATTTTCGGCATTTCCAGTGTTAAAGAAGCATTTATAAAAACAAAGTTTTGTTTGCTGCCACTGACTTTCTGAAAGGTTTCAGAGAAGTTTTTATAGTGTATTAAACACTTCTTTTCACACCGGAATAGGGGTTGCTATTTTGGACTTCATTTTTATTCAGAAGATACGAAATCACACCTGAAATTAAAAATAGTACTTTTAGTTTTTTGTAATGACGGACATTTCGCGATTACTTTAAGTAAAAATTCTTCTTTCGAAGTTTCCGGTGTGAATTTGAAATTTCAAAATAAAACTGGAGGCCAAACTGGCAATCGGAATATCGCATTTTAAGATCCTATCAAATCTCAATTAAAAAATTTTAAGTGCGTGATTGAATTTCTGAATGCAAAAATAATAAAATAATATTAATTTTAATGTTAATGTTAATGCTATTAACACTAGAACCGCCGGAAAAAAACGTATACCTATAACCGCCAAAGCGGTCATTTTGACCGATGTGGATTATCATGCTCAACTATTGTTTACTTGCAATTTTGTATTCTTAGTATTGTTCATTACTATTATTACCATCATTGCCCATATAATAATATATCTTTCATAATTTTTATTATATTTTTTTATGTTTTGTTGTGTTATGATTATATTATATTGAAATATATATATATATACTATTTATTTTTTTTATTTTAAGAATATTTTTATGGTAAAAAATATTTTTCATGAGAAATCGAAATTGTCTAAAACAAGAATAAACTTGGTGAAAACAAACATTTATATTTATCCCCTGAGCAATACAATATTCAGGTGGAGAGTGGTCAGCGAAAAACACAGTCAAAAAAGAAGAAACTGCCAGTATCTTCTTCCACAAAATACTAGGAATAATATAAAGGGATTAAGGAAAGCTGATTTCTCTTTAACAAAATACTGGTATTTAACACTTTTTTTTACCGTGTTTTTCAGAATTGATGCCTGCTGGATCAAGAAAATTATAAAACACTTTTAGAGGTCGTCGTCTAGAACTAGCTTTTGTAGAATACTTCCGTGCTATCTGGTCGAGCACGTCGACGCCAAATTTTGTAGAATTATAGAACTTTAACCGTTTTTGATACGTGTTTATCACCAATTTCAAATGCAATTGATGGATGTCGGGAACTTAGAATTAAAATACATTCATTTTTCTTTCCTTGATAAATTCAACGTAATATCATCTTTTGGAAGAATTTGGCTACAGTACAAAGACTTTTTTTCAGATTTTATGGCCTGTGGAATTTTGTTTTTCGTCCGCAATTGACTGTGCCAACAATGCTTGTTTTTAATTACTTCAGATTTTCTGCAAGGGGCAGTGAAGTAAGGAAGTTATCTGTGGCAATGTTGTAACATTTGTTGAATTATGGTTGTATGAAGTATGGACTGTTGCGACATGTACTAGATAAAATTTGCATTAAAATTGACGGCGGTCATTTTGACCGTTTCGGCGGCTCTAGGTATACTACTGCAATACTTCATAAATTTTGCCTGAATGGAAAATTTATCACTGGCATATCATAGCTTTTCAGATTATAGGAAAAGTCACGGAAACTGAAAGTTATACTCTTAACAGAAACAAATTGGAACGGGATGAAAGTTTCGAAACGGTCAAAATGACCGCCTTGGCAGTTCTAGTGTTATCTCATCATGTTTATCTAGCTAACATATTTCTTGAACATGAAATTGTTTACTTGAGAATGGATAGCATCCGAAAAACTTGGTATTCTAGCTCGCGAAAACTGTCTAACACACGATATAAACTACTATTCGGAAACGTTTCCGAAAATCTGTGGGAAAAGTTTTAAAACTAATTTATTAATGCATAATTAAGTTCTAAAAATATTAAAATGTATTGTCATCAGGAACACACCTGTGTATATCATTATTATAATTCTAGCCCAGGGATGGCGAACCTATGGCACGCGCGCCGAACTCGGCACGTACAAAAACTTCTCTGGCACACAAAAAAACTTATAGATCGTATTCAGTTTATGGAGAACAATCCACTTTGTTTATTTTTTGCAAAAAGTATAGTTTTGTGTAACAGCTATATAATTTACTTTAAAATAATCCGTTACTTTAGAATGAATTAAGGTATTATAAATCTTAACGAAAGCGTCTTGTAGTGTCATTTTCTCGCTAAACCATTCAACGTGTGGTGTTTTACAAATCATTTTACTTCTCTATCAATTTTCAAAGGTTTTATTTTTGAAAATTGAATTTTAAGGGATAGTTTGCACAGTAATATAACTAATTGACACGCTTCTACTTCAGATTAGGTTTGATTTTATTTAGGTTTAGGGCTTTAAAAGTTTCTTTAGATTTTAATATATTTAGGATTTAATTTTGAAAATTGAATTTTAACTGTTATTGTAAATAATTATGTATCTATTGAACCTGCTTCTACCTGGAGAAGTAAAAATGATCTGATTCGGAAGTATAGAATAAAAGAAAAACTCATTTATAGATTATTAATACGGAATTCGATGCGACATGGCTATATTATTGGTTAAAATGTTTCTGGCACATTAGAATGTTGGTACATAATAATTTTTAAATTTTTGGCACACATACTCAAAAAGGTTCGCCATCCCTGTTCTAGCCTATCAAGAAGTGATTGAATAATCGAATACAAAATTTCATCTTTACATACAAAAACCAAGCTATGTTATATAAAAGAGTGTAAAAATCAATTGCTTTGGCTTTGAATTAATATGGGTCTCTATTGGGGTTAACAAGTAATAATCAAAACAGATTTCTTAAATAAAGTTCCTTTGGGGCACTGCGCATGTGGACAAAATTTAACGACGTTAACTCCTCTTATTGACGAGTGGATCATTTTCAAAATTTAACCATGATTTGGAATAACAAAATCAAATTTTTAGAAATAATCAGAAAGTTTAAATTTTTTGTAAATAATTACATTACCTCATAAACATTAATATACAAGCATCAGCAGCGACCAAATTACTATTTTAACATTTTAAAGCAATTTTTTTTTAATTTTAATGAACATGGTAATGACATAAGTGAGCACGGTAATGACAAATTCAGCAAAATATTTTTATTTTCCCCAGGCATAAATGGCAGCCATTATATCTTCTGGCCCATACAATGATCATTTCATCATCATTTCATCAAATGATCACTATTTCTTATATAATAAAATTAGATTAAGAAATAAAAGTTTATTTAATTATCCATTAGAAGTGGGTACGGTAATGACGTACAAAAAAATACACACTAAAAAATTCAAAGTCTTTGCTTGTTTTATTGAAACTATAAAATTATTTGCTCTATTCACCTAAACCTGATAACAAGTTGACTTTTAAGGAGTATTTTTGCCTTGATAAAAAGGCATGTGCTGCCTTTCAAAAAAATTCCAGATGAACTTTTTGTCAGAAGCGTGGCAATGGCACTCTTTCTTTGGATACGGTTTAAAAAAATTATTAAGAATTATAGATAAGTTTAATTAATGAAAATAAATATTTTTTTTCAATTAGTAGCATCGTAATAAGTAAAAATGTATTAAAAAAATTATAACCATCTGTTTTAAATAGAACTTAGTCAAATCTTTACCTAATAAATTGCTTGTTGGGGCAAGCTACGGCAGGGTTGGTGAACCTTTTTATAGCCGAGTGCCATTTTTTCCCCAAAAAATATTTTATATAACCTTGACGTGCCAACTAATGAAAAAGTTTAGTGGATTAAAAAATCATGAATAAAAATTAAGATTTTAAGAATTAAGATTTTTAAAACATTTGCAACATACATGAAGGTATTACACTATAATAATCATAAAAACAATTACATTTTAGAGATTATTTAAAAAAATATATTTTATTAAATTTGTTATTGCATCTTCGATGAAAAATAACTAATATACTTAATTAATTTCAACAGAATGCAAACTGAACTGGATTTTTCTGACAGATGCTTTTTATTTGATTTTTCGTATAACTGATTTGCGGAAATAAATCGGAGAAAAAATTATTAAAAGGGCAAACGCCATTTTCTTTTAAATAGGTTTGAAATTAATTTCCAAGTTGCTACAATTTTACCATTGGTATTTTTACTAAGACGGTAATTTACGGTATTTTAAAATCCGCAATTAAAATTATTCAATTTCTAATTAATCGAATTTAGACAAGATCAAATCTTCTTTAGTAATCATATGTTCATCATAAGTTCGTGTCTTTTGTGCCATATCAACGTATACTGATTTAGAGCCACAATCAACACCGTGCCAAAATTATTCTTTCGAGTGCCACTTTTGGCACGCGTGCCATAGGTTCGCGGTCCCTGACCTACGGTAATAACATTTTGACTACAAAAGAATATATTTCTTATTTTTAAACTTTTTATAAATAATAATGTATCTGTAAATTACCATTAAAAAAACATGATAGTTAAAATGCAATAAATAATATTATGATATTTAACTATTTTTCTGTGCAAATGTGAAAGGACAGTAAAATACGACACTTTTTTTAAATCATCCTATTGCTATTCTGCTAACAGATTAGCAACAGCCTGTGAAGCAACCGGAATAGGCTTACTACTAGTCCTGGTTAGTACTTTGCCTGTGTTTGTGCTCTTATTGTTGGAAAAGTCGTTTTACAGTTTGAAAATAAATAATGGCAGGGCACGGGATGGGATGAGCGAAGAAGATCCATTATGAATAGTGAAATAAACTATCATTAATGCATGTAAAAATGCGTTTTCTAAACAAGAAAATTAAAACTTTGATACAGTCAATATACATTTAAAAAAAAAAAAAGATACACTTGCCTTTATTCGCAGATGCTTTTACGATAAAATCACACCAAAACTGACTCGGAATAATGTCTTCTTTTAGAATATAAATGCAATTTTTTCAAATAGAGGTCATCTAGATATTAAACTTGCACAAATTCTGTTTTATTTTTAAGCCTTTATCTATTGACGTTACTTATAAGTACCATTAAAATAACTTGTTATAAAATTAATTTAATACATCGATTAGTTGTAATATAGTTTAGAATGAGTTAGAGATACTTTACTTTATCTTGTTCCAAAAGCATTATGGGTTACACAAAACAAAAATATTTTTAAAAGGATTGATTTCTTTTGCCTTTGCATCTTTTCAGCATTCTTGGTGTTATTAGGGGGGGGGGGGGGGTTCAATTCGGAAATATGTCTATTGTAAGAACATTATATTTGCACATTTCCTAATTCTACAAAATACTAAGAAAAATATTTAAAATAAAAGATGTGAGTGGGGTTATAAATATTGTCCAAAATCTCTATAAATTCAAATTTAAATAATCCTTCTAAATCCTTCAAAAATCCTTCTAAAATTTATTAAATGATTATGTAAATCTTCTAATGTAGTTTAAACAATTCACAAAAAATGCTTTAGAAGATAAAATTTTCATGAATTCATAATTCAGTACATAAAGGGTTAATGAGAACACTCACTTTTGACGGCATATTTGCATTCTTTGGATCCAATTAGTTCGGAAAAGTATATAGTTTATATAGTTTCTGTTAAATCTTCATGGAGTTAGAAATGGTCAAACTTAGAGGATGCTAATGATGAATTCACGTGACTAACTTTAATTTATATCTAACCGAAAAATCATCTCACTAAACATTTTGGTTTTGTGTGACTCATTGAATGAACTGAAATCTATTCTAGCACCCCACCCCCTTTTTTTTAAAAAACCTAATTTTAAATACAAAAATATTATTAATAAGTTCATATTAAAAAATAGGAATTATGACCTACATCGATATTTACATAAATAGAATAGCCATCGTTTAAAACATGGGTATGTAAGTTTACAGTTCATTCCAATAAGTAGATTCTGATATATAGGAAAATTTTGAGTTTTGACGATTTAAAGAAGTGTTTCTCAACCAAACTAAGGATTGGAATAATTTGTAAACTTGCACACCTATGTTTTTGCCTATTGTGATTTGTTTTATGTGGGGAAAATTCATAATTGTTTATATGAATTTATTAAGTTTCATAATTAAAAATATGTATTTGAATAGAAATATGTCTGAAATATGCTTTATCCATTCATTTTATCTCATTTAAAAAAAATAAATTTCAGTTGAATGTTGTTTTTTATTTTTGGGGTGGGGGGTGGGTGGGGGAAGTTATAAATTAAACTTTGTCATATGGATTTAACATTAGCACCCTCAAGCTTAGAATCTTCAAACTCTACGACGATTTCATTAAAAGTACATAAACTATATCTTTTTCCAGGCTGCCTTGATTTAAAAGGAACCCTAATATGCTATTAAAAGTGGGTGTTACAATTTTAAAGACTAAATTTAGTTCTATTTTTAATATGTAGAAAACGGAATAATCCACATATGATTATTAAGAACTTCATACGAATTAACCTCTTCAGTTCCGAAGCTAAAATAATAATACAAATGCTTATTCATTGGTTTTTTCCAAACAAAATGACATCGTAAATGACAGAAAAAATATCTTTTCTGAAATTCATCCTTTAGGGGCTTAATAATTTAGGTTCAAAAATATGTGTCTAAAACTACCAACCCCATTAAAACACCAATTTAATAACCATTAACCTAAATATACTTATGAACATTTCTCACTTTCTTGTTCATACTGTCTTTTGGGCATTTTTAGGCATTTTGTAAACTCAGATGAAAATAACATTTATTTTATGTGGGAATCAGCTTAGATAATGCCATTTATTCGTTTACTTTGAACGCAAAAAACATTCAGCTATTAAGAAGTGAAGTGAAAATGTAAAAAAATCGGACATTTTAGTTTTTATAAGAAACAGAACAGAAGTCCCCGTATGGGGACCCAGGGACCGAAGAGGTTAAAGCTGTGCTTTTCCTTTATTTTTGCAAAATCTTTAATTAAAGCTCGAGTTATAGCCATCGTTCAGATTTTTTTTTCGTGTGTCGTGGCGGAGGGGGGCGGGGGCTCATCGGTAATATATTATTTTGTTGTCGTAAATTTTACGTAGTAATATTACCTTTATCGATATGATCCAGATCAACAAACAATAAAAGATCTAGATCAAGAACTCAATTACTTGCTTGCAAAACAGCTATTTTCATTCGATATCATGCAATGGCTGGAAATTCACCCGGAAATTAAAATTGACCATGAGTGAAATGACAGGTTGGATCTCAGAGAATAAAAAAGGCCATAATTGGATTGCCTGGAATAAAATTGGAAGCATTCGTTCGCTGCTTCCATTTTCTTTTCTTTTCTTCCCCCACGTTGCTCTTTCAATTTTCGTTATTTTTCTGGCAGCGCAATAAATATCAAACGTATTTTTAGATAAGTATGTTTATTACAGTTCTTTTTTTTTTTTTTTTTTTTTTTTTTTGTAAAAAAGAAGTCTTCAGGGGGAAGAGGCGACATTACAAACTTTGGGCTTTCATGTAAGGATGCATATACAATTCTCCTAAACATAAAGATCAACCACACAGTACATATACAATTCATCCACTATATAACGACCCTCCATTATAGTGGATTTCGCATTACATCTACCGATTAAAATAGTCCGATTATATGTAACATTCATTCACGTCGCATTCTCTTGACATTTAGCTAGTAAAACCCGAGGCTTTACTCGCGTAATTGTTGAAAGATGCTAAGTGGTATTTGGCCCCACCAGTGGCTGAGAGGTTCTGCTCTCGAAGCTGGTAGACGAGAGGTGCTGGGTTCGAACCCAATCGCGCCCGTCGGCCTAATCGTTCGGAGTTTTCGTGGTTTTCTTCGAACCGTGGATTTCCATGCGTTAATACGGATTAGGTTCCCTTAGAAAGACCTCCACGGAAGGCACTCCCCCCAGGGCCCATATCCCTCGTGTAGATAATTGGCCGTCAGCAATCAACCCAACCCTAAGTGGTATTTGTGTGCCTTTTTATTTATCCATCATACGTATTATATGGTAAGTCTTGTAATCGTTTTAAAAATCGAAAAAAAAAATTAAGGATTTACACGTTTCAGACACTGGAGATTCCGATAAACATATTTTTAGAAAAAAAAAATTGCCGTCCGTCTGTGTGTGTGTTTGTAAACGCTCTATCTCCCGAACAAATTGAGATAAAGATTTGAAATTTTGTGTGTTCCTAGTATGTAATAATGGGAAGAATCCTATTGAATATCAGAAACCTCGATTATCCGGAACTATTTTTTTCGGACTCTCGACATTTTCGTTCTGATAAAAGGTACATAAAAATTTTCGAAATTGTTTATTTTAAGGATTGAATATAAAAGATAATAAAAAAACATAAATTTTGCATAAAGAATGAAATCGATCGGATAAATAGTTGCCAAGATATTTGTAATGCTATTTTCCACACTCTTCTATTTTTCATGACCCTCTGTATTTCATTCAAACTTCAATTCAAAGATATATTTTAATTGGAAATGAGACGCTTCATCTAGCGCAGTAAACTGTTGGTTAATATGATTATCATTTTTGGAGTTATAATGATGTTTCTTTTACGCAATTCGGTACTACTCGATTAACTCGTCGATCAAAAAACCATCGCCAAACACGTTACACGTGTTTCTTACGTCATCAAGTTATTTTTAATTCGACGTTTTATTTGTATTTTTATTAATATTTTACTAATTTATTTGTTCTTTTGTTATTTAAAATAAAAATTATGTCAATTAGTATAATTTTGCGAGTAGTTTAGCGATTTATATAATTTGTCGAAATAGGTCGACGGGATAATGAAGTAGTACACACGATTCAGTAATAGAGCATTACTATGTATTCATAATATTTAAATATGCGTTTAAATTGTATTTTGGAATTGCAATGCATTTTATAAATAGTTTACACATGTTTTGTTTTCATATTTTATACAGGGTGTTTATAAAGTCCCGGACCCATTTTGATGTTTAATAACTCATAAAATAATAAAGATGGATTAAAATTAATATCATAAATGGTTAGATAGACTCAAAAAGTTTCATGACCCTTGTCAATGAATTTTCACGTGTGCCCCCTTCGTCGCACGGAGAATATCAAGTCGATAGTCAATTTCACGCCAGATAGCGGCAAGCATGTCGGCATCCACAGAGGCTATTGCGGTTGTAATTCTGGCATTTAAGTCATCAATTAGACATGTTGGAAAACTTCGTATTTCCACAACTAGAAGAGCTTCAGCCACATGTCATTTTTCAACAAGATGGTAAGTAAGTAAGTAAGCACCCACACTGGGAACCCGCTTTTGGCTTATGGTTAGGTGTAACCCCCAAGGGAAAAGTTTTACTACCTGCATAACTCCTTCAATTTTTTTTTTTTTTACTGTTTAGGAGAAATAACAATGTTAGATATACGACAATTATTGACAGTGTGTGCGATCAATATTTACAGATGAGAGATTAAATGGAACTGGTGATTTTGAAAAGAATAATTAAAGCATATGTGATTACGGCATATAACACAATAAAACACAATGCAGAAATATACAGTCCTCCCCACTCGAGTACCAAGGTAACAGATAAACAAAGATAAAAATTAATCCAAGTAAAGTAAATAAAGTAATAATAAATCTTAATAAGAGATAGAGAAATTTAACGACTAGAGTGGGGAGGGCCGTGATAAATAAACATTTCAAAAGTTTACCATGATAGATCTTACTAACCAGGTACACTAGATCCACAATGCACTTCAATTATGCATTTCGATGGTAGAACTCTATATCAAGATGGTGCACCACCTCATTGTGGTACCATCGTTCGTACTTCTTTGAATGACCATTTTCCAGGAAGATGGATTGGGCGAGAAAGTCCAATTCCTTGGCCACCCAGATCACCTGATATAAATAACGTCGCTGCACTTTTTCCTTTGGGAATTTGTAAAGGACAATGTTTACAGGAGGAGAGTGTCGAACATTGATCACTTAAAAGCCAGAATTACAACCGCAATAGCCTCTGTGGATGCCGACATGCTTGCCGCTACCTGGAGTGAAATTGACTATCGGCTTGATATTCTCCGTGCGACGAAGGGAGCACACGTGGAAGTTGATTAACAAGGGTCATGAAACTTTTTGAGTCTATTTAACCATTTATGTTATTAATTTTAATCTATCTTTATTATTTTATGAGTTATTAAACATATGATGGGTAAGTATTACGGTGGCCCACAACGACTAGTTTTTGTAAGAAAACTTTTTAAAAAAAATCTTAATTGTTGAAACACATTAAATACTTTGTTGAAATCATTGTTAATTTTTGAAATTTTTAGTAACATACGTTACTGTTCAAACAATGATCGATTTCAATTTATTGTTGAAATACATTGTTGAATTTATTGCTAAAACATTTTGTTATTTTTATTTTTAAGTAACATTGTTGGATGCGCTATTGTTCCAACAATGATAGATTTCAATTAAATTTCATTATTTTTAAAACCTTCTTGCTTGAAGTTTGCTAAGAGCTAACGTCAAACAATTTTCGTTTTAAAACATTTGATAATTGCTAAGGATTGTTACTTTTGATGTATGACATTGATAAAAATGAGTTTTAAAAGTTTTTTCAAGAAATTTGTGTAAGTATAGTATTTTTTTAACAAAGGAAATTTTTGCTGATTTCAGTTTTTTTTAATACACTTCACACTTGAAAGAAATTAATGTTAAGTTTCGAGATAAAATTATCTTCCATTTACTTTGGTTTGAAAGCATATCTCAAATCTAAAAGGTTAAAAATGGGAAATGGTTTCTGATTTTCAACCGAATTAAAGGATTTTAAATGCGAATTTTGAATTATTTTAAGTTCTTATATTTTGGAATTAAAAAAGTTAAAATAATAAAAGAAAAATTATATAAGCTATGAAGTTAAAAACTTCACGTGTAATATTTTTGATAAGCAAGTAAATATATGAAATATTGTAAAAATCCGCAGATGAGCTCGACAAGTTTGGTCCATAAAAAGCGAAAGTATTATTTAAGATACATTACAGTGGGAATACATACAGCTACAAACTTACATACAGCGCCATTCTGTGCCAATTTGGCCAGTTAGCAAAAAATATCCTAAATTTTGCATTTGATGATTTGTTTTTAGCGGTAATTTGGCAATTGTGTTTGGTTGCAGGCGCTCGTGTAAAAATATCTGTGCATAAACTATAAATGCAAGCATTACTGTACGTAACTAGACACCACATAGGTTACATTTCTTCCTTCTCTCTTTTTTAACACTTTCCAACAAAGTTGAAAAGTGTTTATGCATTCGGTTTGTCTGGCCTTTGTCCACTCTCTAACTACCGTAAATATGCTCGGATTTTCATGAAATTTATTAACCTCATTTAGGGTCGCCAAGGAATGTTTTGTATTGTATATGAAGTATGTGGGATTAATAGTTTATCAACAGGGGCACTCAAAAGCATTCCGTTACATTATAGTCAATGGGGGAAAATCGTTTGCAGTGTATTTTAATGGCATTACGCTATTTCAAATGTATTAAAATTATGATATAAATAACTGAATTTCACTACAAGATGATTAAAATACAATAGGACAATACAATATATACAGGGCTCATCAAAGAATTCGGATAATTTCCCGATTGTAGATGGGAACAGCAGAAATTGGGTTTTCAAATTTGTTATGCGTTTCCATAGGGTTGAATAAGACATAATATTTTAACTTATTAAACGGTGCAGTTTTTGTCACTGTTCTGAATGCGTTGGAGTTTCATAATCTATGCTTGGCGCATGATTTTTTCTTTCTTATTTTATATCATGACGTAATTGTCTAATAACACAATTTCATGTCACCAAGATTCATCACGGACATGTTTTTGCTTTATAAAATAGGTTTATATCTGTAACAAAGAAAATAAGGAAATTTTACTTTGCTCAAATATTTGAATACGTTTTAATCATTTAATATATATATTAAATCGTTGTTAAATTTGCTTCTTACCTTTCATTTATAAATACATTTTCATCATCAAGTATACAGTATTTTTGTAACAATAAAGAGTTAGTTAAGAGTTAGTCAGTTAAGTTTTGATCTGGTGAAAAATTTTGCTTGAAGTTCACTAAGAGTTTAAAAAATGTTTTCTGCTTTATAAACGTTTCGTATTTTAATATATTTTAACTTTTTGATACCTAAGACATTTAAAAAATGAATTTTGAAAATTTCTCGCAGAAATTTATGGAATTACAGAATTTTGTTGCTGTTGTTGTTGCTTATTTGCTTTTTTAAAAGAAAAAAGAAAAACATGTTTGCTTATTTCAATGCATTAAAAAAATACACCTAAGACTTAAAGGTGATAATTATATTTCATTTTATACTATGAGGGGCTCACAATCATAGTAGACCAAGTCCATTTTGGGAGTATAATGAGATAGTCCAATTAGAAGGTGCATAAAATCTATTTTATCCCCCCTCTCCCCCCCAGCAGTAAACCAAGACTGTAAACAGATGAAATATATGAGAAAGTATGTGAAAACAGATTTGATTCACTGTGGGAGTGGATAAAACATATTTTATGCACCTTCTAAGTGGACTATCTCATTTTTTTTTTTTCAAAATAACTTGGTCTACTATGGTTGTGAGCCCCTCATATATCCTACTTTTGTTTGATTATAACATTTACAGTCGGACCTCTATTTTACGAATTTCTCTGTTTTGCGAACTTTTACTTGGAACCAAGAACATTTTGCAAATTTCTTCGTAAAATAACCTCCAAATAGCGAAGTGCATTCTCCATTTAAAGAACTTTTCCTTGGGATCTAAATTTTTTTTCTTCCTATTTCTTAAAACATTACTGGACATTTCGAACTTATTCTTTCTTTTAACACATTCTATGATGATCAATGACCATGAACATGTCTTACCAGGCACCTAAGTCACCGGGAACAGTAAAATCGCTGTGATTCTTTGCTTTCCATCCAAGAAGTGCAAACTTTCAATATCCCCTTTTAGCCCTCAATAGAGCTTCCCCGTGTCCTTAAACTATAGTTTCCCATTTTTTAGATTGTTGATCATGATCAATCGTATTGGTAATTTCAGTTCTTGTAGCTCAAAACTGTCAAGCGGAAGTGCTTGAGCATCAAAGAAAAAAAAATTATTTTTGATGAGGTGGATAAAGGCGTGAAGAAAAATAATACTGCTTTAAAATATGGTATTCCTCCGAACAGTTTATCAAAGAATCTTTCAAAAATCGTAATTTTAAAGTAAAATAATTTTTTTTAACTGAAAATACAATGAATTTCCAGACAATGTTTTGTTTCATTCTTATTTCCCTTGCAGATTTCTTTTTGGTGGATAAAATAAATAAAACAAATAGATATAATTTGTAAAAAAAAGTGTGAGTAATTACTTTTTTTAATTATATTCAGTATTTATGGACTTAAAATATGTTTTATGTAGTTTAAAGTATTTTAAAAGGTGACTCTCTATTTGACGAATTTTCCATATAACGAATTTTTTATCGGGATTTAGCTACTTCGTTAAATAGAGATCCGACTGTATATACAGGAATTAATACACAGTAAAACGAATGCGCAGACAAACGTTTAATTCAAATAAATTTTCTCTTTAGATCTATATATTGGGTGATTGCAAAAGTTAGTGCCCGATTTCCGATTCATCGGCTTTTGAAGTGTATTCAAGTTGTTGTAAATGGCGACATGCAGTCTAATTGTCAACATTTAATCTCTCAGCAATCTCTTCCGTAGTAATCCGTGGATTACTATTCACTCAATCACGGATTAAGTCGCTGTCCATACCAGAAGGTCACCCAGAGCGAATTTAATCGTTCAGATTGGAAAGTACCATTTCGAAATCGACAAAACCGCTTTTTAACTGTCCTAAGAGCTGGAGCATGATCTAAATAAACGTCTAGAATACTTTTTGTAGCACTTTCAAAACTATTACTCCTATTTTAAACTCATATAACATAACATGACAAAAATGTAACTTTTCATTTTCCATTTTGAATGTTAAACTTGCACACAAATTACTTTGAAAATATTTTTTTTTGACGTTATGTTCACTCACGACACATATAGTTAATAACATGGTTATAAAAAATAATAATAATATCAGCACAGTCAAAGTCAAAATTGCAAGTTTCTGCCATCTATGAAGTAGACGAACTTTTGCAGTCACCCAATATATAATCTTTAATTTGAAAATTTACTAAGATTACTTTATTTGAGAAAATTTAATTTTTATTCTGCAATTGATTGTAGATTTATTGTTTGAAAATTTGAAAAATATTTTATTGCTTGAAAGCTATTAAAATAACAGAAATTCAAGTGAACAATTCCCCGAAAAATACCTTTTTTAATTGCGAACTTTACATATATTTCATATGCATTGAATTCTAAAATTCTTCAAGAATGTTTAGGAAAAATTGAAAGTTTTCCTTTTTCTAAATAAATAATATATTTCTTTTCTTTTCAGGCCTCGTCCTCACATTGATGACGACGAAGACATTAAGAAAGCTGAAAAGCGTTTGAAAATTTTCAGCAATGAATTAGCCATCGATACGTAAGTTGCCTGTAGAATAGTTTGTTAATTTCTGTGTTAAGTTTTATATGTTCAAATCTTTAAATCTGTTCAAATACAGGATGTCCAAAAAAGTTTTTAAAAAACTTTAACTTTTTACCTGTTGGAAAAATAGAGTTGCAAAAAGTGAAAAAAAAACAGCTTTATTCACGGGAATGGGAATAAACAGGGTATTTTTGGCAAGGAAATTAAAAATTTCCCGGGAGTTTTCAGAAAGTTTTAAAGACGCCCACAGAACAGTTTGAAAATTTTGTTTTTGAAAATTTCGAAATTTAAAATTGTGCAGGAGCAAAAATGGTCTAAAATTACGATTAATGTTATATAGTTGATATATAAGTTTGGATAAATAGAAGCTTGGAATTTGGCATGGTGGTTACTTTTAAAGTGTTTACATTTAAAGCTCGCTAAGAACGTTTTCTGAAAAAAAAAAAAATGACATTTCAAATGAAAAATAAAATAAGCGGAAAATCTTTAAAATACGTTCTAAATTATATAGGGGAGGTGGGGATGAATGGGACATTTTCACAAAATATTTTTTTATATTTTTTTATTTAAGTTACTATCAATATTATATATCACATTTCATACATTAGGTATTTGCCAACATATATGAACAATATTTATTCTAGATTATGATTTATTCATAAAAATATTATGAAATCAATAAAACGTTCCCTATCCCAATCATCCCCACAGCAGGGATGAATTTGACACTAATAGGGATGGATGGGACACAATGATTTTCCTCCCTGTATTCAATTTTACCAAATTAAAATTTATAATTATAACCTTATATGAAAATTATATTTGTAATATATGATTTTACAGCACGAATCGATATATTTTTTTTTCAATAACTTCTTTCATTGCAGTTTTAACTTTTAATGCGGACTTCGGCTATCAACCTGTTCCTTTTTTCCACTTATGAGGCATTTTAGATTTGAAATGAAAGTGCAAAATGTCTTTTAAATATAGCATAGCTAATAATTTTCAATCATAACTTATTAATTAATATTAATTAAATGTATCGTAGAAACATGCAGAACGGAAATTATTGTGTCGATCGGAAAGTCATGTCGTGTTGGGAAAATCAATTCGTACCGGAAAATTCTGCCCGATAATTATTAGACATTAGATATCGGAATCAATGTCTAATAATTGAATGATTGAATTTTCCGGTACGAATTGATTTTCCCAACACGACCCGACTTTCCGTTTGACCCAATATGTTACGGATGGGGATTTATTTGTGCAACATTTCAAAATTCAATATAATTTCACCCATTTGATCAATACACATATACTATTTTTATCAATTTTATCTATTTTGATTAAGTTTTAGTACCAATTTTTTGATAATCCATTAATAATTATTACAATACAATAAGTAACACTCAGAAATTTTAAACAATAACAACTCATATAATGCTATTTACTACTATTAATTGACGTAAATTATTGATTTATCATCCTATATAATACTATTTAATTAATAAATAAAATTTTCAACATCTCTAGGGAGGAGTGAGAATGTCCCATTCATCCCCATTTGAAATGTCCCAATCATCCCCATGATGCATAATATCCCTTCTCAGCCATTTTACCTCAAAAATTATTTTGTCACAATGTTTACTATTCATTTATTTTAATTATTGATATTGGACCTTAAAATAAATAACTACAACATAGCTTAATTTTTTATATTGTATAAGATATTTCACATCTTCAAATGTAAAAAAAACTTACTTTTAAGCAGAGATTTCAGAAAATGCAACTTTGAAGGAAAATGAAAACAGCAATGTGGTCCTACTTTTAGTTCTGAAGCACACTGTGGTAGAGGTATATGGGGTTAGGAAGCAATTGAAAATAAATGTTTATTGCCTGAAATATTGAGAATGTCCCATCCATCCCTTGTCCCATACATCCCCTAGCTCCCCTATATATATATATTTTTCTTTTCCTTGAGCTAATTTTACATTTTCTCATTAATTTAAGTCTCATGTTCACCTAATACAGTATCACAACGAAGTTTACTCAAAATGTGGCTTAATCAGTAATTTTTAAATTATCTGTTGCAGTATTATTTTCTGTAATAAAAATCGGTACACAAATATGACTTCCTCATTTCAACAATTATGAGTGCAAATCCGCGAGTTTCGCTAATACATTATAAACTGCATGAAAAATGCTGTTTTGTTTTATGTTTTGCATTCATAAGTTTTTTATTGCGTAACAATATTTCAATATTAAATCTACTGAGTTATTTCTCATTATTTCTGAGTCAAGAGATAATTTTTAATGTATTTAGATATTCTTGAATTTTTTATGTTTCTTTATAACACACAAATTGCTTTTCAGATTCATGTTCGATAGTGCTTCTTATGATAATGAAGTTGAAGCGGCCTTGCTGCGAATGAAAACATCGCCTGTAGTTTGCCGTCGTGCAATAAAATGGTTTCAAACTGAACTGAAAGCCAAACGACAAAGGACATGGGAAAAGCTCATGACAGACAAAAACATCGATTTGTCAAGCGCCATACCTTTCCTGATTAAAGTCGACGAAACCGACGACGCTACCTGGCAGACTCTTGAAAATAGAGCCAAGGATTATGTAGATGAGTGGATAAGAAGAGTTAACTTCACTATCCTAGAAATGTTCATTTTCAGACATAAAGCGTAAGCATTCCTTATTTTTATCGATTTTTAATAATAATTTTTTTAATTGTTATAAAAAATTATAACAATATACTATTCAGAAACTCATCATAAAACATTCGAACTTGTTTTTGTTAGTTTGCTAATTCGGGATTTTCATTAACTAAAAGATATTTCTCTTACACGATTTTCATAATTTTTATTAAAGTGTTTTAAGCATAGGACAATTTTATTTATATTCCCTTTGTGAAAGCAAGAATGTTTCTGAGAGCAAGTTAAGGATAAGATGGAAACAGTTTGAAACAGTTGCCGGGGATAAAAAAATCCCTATTTACTTTCACCTTTACGAGGGTCCAAATTTTTATAAAATATGCCTCTGCACAATCTTTAGTGCAATGTAGTTGAAATACTGCGTACCACGAAATAAAGGGCTATATAGTTGTAATTCGTTAAAAGTATAAATTCTGGTTTTATTATCTTTGTTCTATCCCTGCGTAATTCTAAAATTTAAAGTATTTAAATAGAAGGAGCAAAGAAGACGAGATTTTAAAAGCAGCATTGAAAACAAAAATTGTGGCTTCAACATCATCTTCTTTTTTTTCCTTAAATAAAACAACTTTTAAGATTTCGTACTTAAAAAGTAAAAATCCCTGCCGGCCCGGGCTACAGGCGAAGGTAGATTTCGAAGTGAAGTATACTAATTCAACAAAAACTAAATCATGATTAGAGATAAACCCACTTTAACAATTTTATCTGGACGCTTTTGACGAGTTTTTATTTCATTTTTATATAATAGCTGGTTTTATCAGAATCATGTTAAGGCGGTATTCAAAAAATACTTTTCCATGGTCAACAACTCGAAATTTTCTGGCACATTTTCAGATTCATTTTTAATAGAAAAAATATGAAACTTGCTGACGGGATTTTTGAAGAGATTTATAAGCGACCTGTGCTTTTATTTTTCGTTCAATTAATTAAAACTTGATTTATAAACAATTATTTTCTCAGTGGGCTAATATTTTTCGTGTCCAACACAATCGCTTCGGGAAATTCTGTTCAAAATGCCCACTTCGACTTCATTTTTTGAATTATACTCTGCCTCTATCAAAAAATCGATCATTACGGTACATTATATAGTTTCTGAATAAGGGAATCTACATATTTGATGCGTTTGAGAGCAAAAATGAATTAAAAAATGAGTAAGAAAATAAGCAGTTTGGATTTGAATACACCCTTAATAAGATGATTTTTTTCCTCAACCGCTATGTACACTGACGGAAAAAAAAATCCCAACACCAAGAAAGACTTGTGTTAGATAAACGAAATTTGGTAGGCGTGTTTATGCATCTGAAAGATGACATCGATTGAAATTTCGGGCTTCGCGCATAAGTGTGGCACTAGTAGCGCCACTCAGAACTTGCAGATCAGGTTTACTTTAAATGCGTGCTGTAAAGTTCGTGGACGTTATTTAGCTTCGAAATGTGACGTATGCAGTTGATATTAGCCAAGAATGCCTTTAACAAGACGAAGAAGCCACTGTCAACAGCTCACCGAGTTAGAACGAGGTTGCATATTCGGGCTACGAGAAGGTGGATTTTCTTTCCGAGATATTGCAGAAAGACTTGGCTGCAATGTATCCACTGTGCATGATTGTTGGAAGCAGTGGTCAAGGGATGGTACTACCTCAAGAAGACCGGGGTCCAGGCGGCCACGTGGCACTCCTGAGAGGGATGATCGCCGTACGACTGTGGCGCATTGTACTGTGTCTGCGGCAGAAATTCGAGCTGCAGTTCGTATCACAGTGACACAACGAACTGTTAGAAATCGGCTACTTCCAGGACAACTCCGATCCAGGCGCCCTGCAGCGCGCATTCTACTGACTCCCAGCCATTGCCGTTTGCGAAGCCATTCGTGTCAAGCCAGAGCTCACTGGTGGGCGGAGTGGAGATCTGTTGTGATTCTTTTTCATCAGAAAACACAACAGGTATCCACTCTGTCCTCCAATGAGCTCTGGCTTGACACCAATGGCGTCGCAAACTGCAATGGCTTAGAGTCAGCAGAATGTACGCTGCAGGGCGCCTGGCTCGGAGCTGTCATTGAAGTAACCGATTTCTAATAGTTCATTGTGTCCCTGTGGTACCAACTTCAGCTCAAATTTCTGCCGCAGACGCAGTACGATGCGCCACAGTCGTATGCCGAATACAGCAATCTTCCCTCTCAAAAGTGCCACGTGGCCGCCTGGAACCCGGCCTTCTTGAGGCAGTAACATACCTTGACCACCGCTTCCAACAATCATGCACAGTGGATACATTCCAACCAAGTCTTTCTGCAATATGGCGGAAAGAAAATCCACCTTCTCGTAGCCCGAATATGCGACCTCGTTCCAACTCGGTGAGCTGTTGACAGTGGCTTCTTCGTCTTGTTAAAGACATTCTTGGCTAACATCAACTCAATACGTCACATTTCGAAGCTAAATAACGCCCACGAACTTTACAGCACGCATTTAAAATAAACCTGATCTGCAAGTTCTGAGTGGCGCTACTATAGCGCCACACTTATGCGCGAAGTTCGAAATTTCAATCGATGTTATGTTTCAGATGTATAAACACGCCTACCAAATTTCGTTTATTTAACACAAGTCTTTCTTGGTGTTGGGATTTTTTTTTCCGTCAGTGTATTTTTAATTTGTTTTTGCTGTAAGAATTGGTCCTATCAAAAACTTGTCTATATAAATGTTGTAGACAATATTAAGAAGATATATGATAAATTCATGGGGATTTTATATCTTGTGAATTGACGGAGTTATGGATTTTCTTCTTCTTCAATCCCCCCTTTTTGTTTTGAATTTTAATTTTTTTGCGGTACGAATTGGTCTTATCAAAAACTTGTGAATATAAAAGTTGTTGATAATATTAAGGAGATTTATAATAAAATTAATTTGATTTGATATCTTGAGAATTGACGAAGTTATGAATTTTTTTCTCCCAAAAACTCTATTTTTTGCGCCCCTTGAGCCCATTTTTAATTTTATCAAAAATCTGTGATACATAAATATTTGGCCCTATTTTTAGGAGTAATAAAAACATTAAACTGATTTGATATGTACAAAAATGAAGAAGTTATGTGGGGTTTTTCGGTTTTCACAAAACCTCTCCCTATTTCCATCCCCTTGGTCCGATTTTGCCCATTAACGAACTTGACCGAGATTTTATGCCCCTTGATTTTATATATCAGTTTGGAAGAGATTTGTGCAGAATTGCGAAAGTTATCGTGTCCAGAAGAAAGTGATATATACAGATAGATATATATATAACGTTTGTTACTGGAGGGGTTTTGGGTTCTAGGGGTCATGAATCATGAACATGATCGGTGTAGACCTGCAAAAAGTTTTCAGAAATTCCAACATAGGGGAGAATGTAATAGGTAGTATTTCATACGAAATCTACTTAAAAACGGAACCATTATAAGATCACTGGTGTGTCTGTCTCTCCATCTACCACAGCCGTTTTCTTGTAAACTATGGAACGTGGAAAGTTAAAATTTAGCAGAAGTGATAAAGGCAATTGACCCCATATATATAGTTTATTAACCATTCACAAATATGTTTAGGAAAAATGTTGAGGGGCTAATTAAGTTACTAGAAAATAAAAATCTTTTTTTTTTCTTTTCTTTTTTTCTTTTTTTTTTTTTTTTTTTTTTTTTTTTTTTTTTTTTCTTTTACTATTTGGAAAAATGGTTATTGTTCTCGTCAGGATGGAAAATGAAAAGCATATCTGAAGGTTTTCATTGGTTTTATCCGCAATTTATTCGTTTTCTGATTGGTCTATACAGTAATCTGTATTTCCCTTTAATTTCAACAACGATGGATACTTTCTGTTGCCACTATGACAAAAAGTAATAAAAACTACAAAAAAATTAATAACTCAGAAACAAATTGAGATACAGCTTTCAAACAAATTGCACTTAAAAGTACATTTTTTTTTTCTATCCAACGGTGTAAAAAGTAATATTGTCGGATGTTTAGAAGTTTAAGAATGGAATTTCATTTAAAATTGGCCGTCAGATTTCTTGGAAATCTGATGATGGAAAAGCCTTTTCCCGAACAGCCAATGAAATGCTTGGATATTTACGTAAGTTTCAGGTGGATAATACTTAAGTTTCATGAAATCTGACGGGTCGCAGGCGATATATTTGGCTTGCAATTTTTACGTGTAATAACACTATTAATGTTTAATTCATGGCGTACGTAATGTATGATCAACTCCGTGCGACTTTTTATGTCTTAAATTTTAGTCTTAAAAAAAATCGTTTCCAAATGGTCGTTGTAATTTGATAAATTGCTTTTTTTTTTTTTTTTTTTTTTTTTTTTTTTTTTTTAAATAATATGTGGGGGTATTGTGTGGAAGCTCTCGTAACGCCGAACTGAAAAGTACATTTGTTTTAATTTTAGACATTTTCAGAAGTATCGCCGAAAATGTAATGCAAAAATGCCCTCCTGTGCTTCCGAATCTACTGAAACTAAAATTATGAAAGAATTAGGGGTAGTAAAAGTTAATTTAAACTTTTCAGGGAAACTATAGCGATTACTCTAAGATCACATAGACCTTGAGAAAATCGCATTTTTCCGTTACACACAAATATCACTTTGAGAGTGCTCGATGTACCTATCGTCGCGGAAGTATAAAAGGATGTTTCATAATGATAAAAAAAAATTATCGGTAATTAACCGAGGTATTAACCCTTAAAGATACGAACGGTTTGGACATAAAGACACGGGCAGTGTACTCCATGCGCCATCGGCTTTTAAAGCCTAGATAGCTGTAGTGGTATACCAATTTATACTTTTCTAGAACACATAGTCTCTCTCGATTCGCCACCTGTATCTTTAAATGTTAATTAAGACCCTATCCCTATCTGGAAAAACGCGGCACGGACTAAGCCGGTGTTACAACTTTGCGACCTCCTTTCGAAGAGCGCTGAGCCCAATGCCAAGTTTAAACTTTGAACAAGAGCTACACTGTGAAAAGAAAGGATTATTACTACGCTGAATTCAGTTTTATGAAATGCCAAATGAAGTTTAAATAGGCACTACTTTTATTGTGACTACCGAATTAAGTTTATCACAAATGAATTACGATAAGATTAAAAAAGAGTTGTACAGAATAGCAATATTTGATACTATTTAGGTTTTATATCTCTTTGAACTTTTATGGCATACCCATTCATACTTTTCAAGTATCTACAGCTATGCCCAACCCTACGTTGTATAGTTTTTTACAAAGTCTTATTATTCTTTTAGCAACACTTTTTTGTAATATTAAAGTTACTCTATTGCACGGAACCCTCTGTGCGCAAGTAATACTCACTTGACTGATTATTTTATAAATGTTTTTAAAAGAGATATTAATATTATTTTATTTTTATTTATTGCGTCTTAATATAAAAGACTGATAATACATAAATTTGTGCTTGAATATAAATCATGTAGAAAATTATTCAAATAACGATGTTCTTATGAAAGAGAGCCTATTCAGAAAACATTATACAGTAGAGCGTCGATTATCGGAACTGCAATTAACCGAACTTCCAATTATCCGAACAACCTTTTTTTCCCAAAATTTTTTTTAACCAAACTTCCAATTATCCGAACAGCCTATTTCTCCCAAAAAATTTCTTAAAGAACTCCCAATTATCCATTGGCTTGGAATAAAATTTTAAACAAAGAAAAAACTGATAGTTGATCAGAAAAGGAGGAATGCAAAACAATAAAGGAGATGGGAAGAATCCTAAGCTATGAAAAAAATGAAATTAACGAGTGGTTGAATAGTGAAGTATATGACGCTGGATATCAGATTTTAAACGATGATGAGCTTGTGTATGAGATTCATGATTAAAAAGAAATTGAAGAAAATGACAACGAATGCTCTGAAAATAACCCAGGTTTATTACATAACGAAGCCTTTGAATATTTAGAAACAACTATGAAATGGGTCGAACGGCAGAAGAACGTTGATCCTATTTAACTAACGTATTTAATTAGAATTAGAGGTATGGCACTTTTGAAAAGAATATCTTCGTTGAAGCAAGCAACAATCAAAAGCTTTTTTGCTTAAATTATAATCTATGAGAGTTCAGAAAATGATAAAAAGACAAAAAAAAAATAATGATAAAAATGTAAAACAATTTTTAAACATGCCAGCACTAACTGGTGCTGCCAGTCCTAAGCTTAGATAACGTGTGAAGGTTATAGTCAGAAACATCCCTTAAATTGTCTGTCCATTTATCCGAACTTTTGCTTATCCGAACTAGGGTCGGTCCCGACTTGTTCAGAAAATCGGCGCTCTACTGTATATGTGGTTGGCAGAAATTATTATCGTTGGCCTCATTAAGGGTTATCGCAAGGACCAATCGGGACAACTACACTTGCCTATGACTATAGTTTTTAGGGGGATCTCAAAGAGCTACAAATGCTTTCATGAATGGTCTCTCATGCAATGAAAGTACTCTCATTAAATAAAACTGGAACAAAAATCGAAAAAGTACAAAATAGCACAGTTAAACATCAGCCTGAGCTATCCTAGACTCTCAAAAATAAATATGTATCTTTGAAAAATCGTGATTGAAATTGATAGGAAAAAAATTCTACAAAATACGGAAATAGCACTGGCGTCACAACTTCTGTAATTTAACGAAATTTTATTTTACAATGTATATATTTAGATTATATGTACAGGTTTTGTGCATAAATTGTGCATAAGATTTTAGGACTTCAGAACAACTTTAACAGACAAATAGCATGTAGTAAATATAATTTCAGACGATCCCATTTCCTGCAATTTAAGGTTACACTATTTTGTGGTCTTAAAACAAATCTTCTTGAAAGAGAACAAAAACGCCAACCACATGAATTTGTTCTTCCTACAAATTTTTTTGCGACCATAAAAATACTCAATTCAAAATTTACAAACCAAACTATAAGGTTATGTCCTATGTACACAAAATCCATCGTTTTTGTACATTACACAAATATATGTGTACTCATGTGCAATGTACACGTTAAACTGTGAATTTCAGAGTTACCTGATGGCATTTACTCACTTAAGCTGCTTAGTGTGTTATCATCAAAATACACAGAACAATGTGTATTTTGAAATTGACACACCAGGCGTGTATTTGGCAAGTATTTTCTCTTAAAACGATTCAAGATATTATTTTATTTCCTTTAAATGGATAATCAAATGAGTTTTCAATAAAGATTATTTCAATCTAAGTTAAAATGAAACAGAAAAATTTAGCATTAAATAAATATTATAGACACAATAAGCATATTTTGTTCTTATGATAATAATTTTGATCATTTGATAAGATTTTGATAAATAACATTACATTTGAACGACAAAGATATTCTTTAGTTTCATTTCAAAACTATAAATGCAAGCTTTTTATGAATATATTTAAAAATTTTTTTGTTCTCAGTCGATGTATTTTAATGGTTTTACATACTATTATATTTTACACCAAAATTCTATGGGAAAAATTTTAATTCACTGACTTTTTATACAAAAAGTAAATTCTTATAGCTAAAAAATTCGTTTTATAAAAATGACAAAGCACAAAAATTTCCTTTTTTAATGGGCATAATCTTTATATATTTTAGAAACTTTCTGTTCAGACTTATCTTCTCATTTTAAGTATCAAACTTCTGTCAGAAAAAAAAGAAAAGTACTCTAACATTTTAGCACAAAGTGACCTCTTTTATTTAAAAATGAATATCGTTTTATACAAGAAAAGTTTTTCCGAAATGCCGTTTAGCTCCGAAATTTTTTTCAATTTTTCATATAATCGATTTAGAAAATGCTATAACGCGAAAAGCGCTTTTCACTTTTGCATTACAACCAAATAAAGGTTTTCAATAACTTGTTAACACTTTCCAATAAAGTTGAAAAGTGTTTATGCATTCGGTTTGTCTGGACGTCTGGCCACGCTCTAACTCCCGTAAATATACTCGGATTTTCATGCAATTGATAAAGGTTATTTAGGGGCACCAAAGCATGTTTGGTATTGTATATGTAGTATGTAGGTTTAATTGTTCATTTACAGGGACACTCAAAAGTATTCCATTACATTATGGTATATGGGGGAAAATCGTTTGCAGAGTATTTTAATGATATTACGCCATTTCAAATGTATTGAAACTGATATAAATCAGTGAATTTTACTACGATCACGTTAGAACAGGGCATTCATAGCATTTTTTATTCATTTACAGGGACTCGCAAAAGCAATCAGTTACACCACTATCTTTGAACAATAATTGCTAGAGTGTACGGTTTAAAATTCGCTTTTAAATTTAATTAATTTTTTACATGTTACTCGTTATATATAATATTTATACCTTATATACAGAGCGGCACAAAAGTATTGACGTACCATTCTCCTTATTAAAGGAAATTTCTGAAGGGGAATTTTCAACTGAAGTATATGTATTTCTTAAATGAACTAAATTTTGGCATGAATGTAGTTAATAGATACAGATCTATATATCATATACAGGGCTGTTCAAAGAATTCGGATAATTTTCTGACTGTAGATGGGAACAGCTGAAATTTGTTTTTGAAATGTGTAATACGTTTAAATATGGTTGAATTAGACAGACATAATATTTTAATTTTTTAAACGGTACAGTTACAATATTCTGAATGTGTTGGAAAGTGTTTCATAATCTATGCTTGGCGCATGATTTTTTATTTCTTGTTTTTAATTATATCTTAATTTTTGTTAGGTTGTCTTTGTCTAAAAAGATCAAGAATGCGCTCTTCAGAAAGAAGAAATAACATCGTTTAGCATCAAGCCGCTCCTTTTTGATTGTGATTCTTTTTTCCTCATGTAGACTTGTAGATGCTTTAACATCATCGCATCGAAATCCCGAAACTTGTGACTTATTTTACCCGAATGTGACTTTTGTTTTTACCTGATATGTGACTTTGCTTAATTGTCATTTGACATCTCTTGTGTATGCTCCTTCCTTTACCTTCGACTGCTCCTTTTTGTGCCATCGCCTTCCTCACCAGCCACTTTTTCCCATCATCTCCATGTTCTGCTTCTCCACAATTTTGAATAAAATATTTACCACCGTGAATGGGTCTGTTTTCATTACATTGTTTCATTTAAAAAGTTACCTATTTTGTGTTTTGAATTGTTTTCATTTAATATTTAGGGAAATTTACAATATTCTTGTACCGAAAAATCACACTTTAGCACTAAATTAATGTAATACATGTTATACAATTAATCCTCTCCAAGGTGTATCGCTTTTAGATGCGTCCTAATTATATAAATACGTAGCACCTATAGTCGTCATCTTGTCCGTCCTTCTGTCCGCATATAACAGTGTAAAAACTACCCAAACGAATGTTTTGAAATTTAATAAACATAATCGTTGTAGAGTTTTGCCCTGTCATTTCAAGTTTTATGAAAACGGAATCAAAATTTAAAAAGATATTAATAAAAGTTGTCTTCAATCTATTAAATCCTGTCATACATAATTAATTCATTGATATCCCATGTCGTGTAATGAATCTAGGTTGCCATGGAGATGGCGTCCTATTTAAGATGGAATCCTATTATTTTCGTATTACTGAATTTAAAATACATAATCTTAATAAATTTTGTGTTCATGCATTTTTGCACAAGAGTGCAACAGCTATTGCGCCAAGATCTGAATTTTTATGAAACTAGTTATAGTATGAACGCACCTCATTTTCCACGTTTGATGTACAATTTTAGACTTTTTTGAAGTAGAAATATTCACCTTATTTAATGGCAGATAAAATGATGCAAGAATAAAGCCAATTACACTATTTTAAAAAAATTGGTAGATAAAAAAAAAGTACCGTACACTGCCCGTGATGGTCACGGTCTCGAGATTTAAGGGGTTAATGTAATAAATGCTATTATACAATTAGTCCAGCACCGCGGTTCCCAAACTTTAACCCTTTATCTACTGACGGTACTTATAAATACCATTAAAGTAATTTGTTATCAAATTCATTTAATAAATCAATTAGTTGTAATACAGTTTAGAATGAGTTATAGATATATTACTTTATCTTGTTCCATAAACATTATTGGTTATGCAAAACAAAAATATTTTTTAAATGATTTTTTTTTTCGCCTTTGCGTCGTTTCAGCTTTCTCTGCGTTGGGGGGGGGGGGGGGTGATTTTCAATTTGGAAATATTTCTATATTTCTATTGTAAGAACATTATATTTTTACATTTCCTAATTCTACAAATTGCTAAGAAAAATATTTAAAATAAAAGATTTGAGTGGAGTTATAAATATTGCATAAAATCCCTATAGATTCAAATTTTAATTAATCCTTCTAAATCCTTCAATCCTTCTAAAATTTATTAAATGATTATGTAAATCTTCTAATGTAGTTTAAACAATTCATGAAAAATTCTTTAGAAGATAAAATTTTCATGAATTCATAATTAAGTACATAAAGGGTTAACGTTATTTGGCTGCACCTTAACCCCTCTAGGGCGTATGGTTTTTATATTTTACTAGCAGAATATTTTAGTTTTAAACTTTGCCTTGTCTAATCGTAGAATTCTTAGATTAAATAAATGGAAAAATACTATGCGGAATTAAAGTCATTAAAAATTAAAATGTCATGAAATGACGCCCGTCCTAAAGGGTTAAAGTTTTAATCCCCCCCCCCCCCCCAATCTACCATACATGTAGGTTTAGCCTTATGATGTATACTTTATCCGAAGAAAGTGATGAACTTTGGTACAAAACATACACACGGGAACAGATATAGTTTATGCTATAGTGAAAGTGGAGAATTAAAACTTTTTACTAATTGAAAAAGAAATATGTTTATTAGTTATTGTATTAAACTAATAACTAATTCACTAAATATTTCAATATAATATAAGTCTTTCCAGCTTTTCTATAGTAATTTGATATTGTTCGTGTGTTAGAAAAGCTTAAAGATATTTTAATCTAATGCGGATGAATTCTTACCAAGCAACTACAACCACAATCAAACTACAGTTTAAGTTACAGTTGAAGTGAGTTCCTATTTAACGAGAATCTTGTTTGGTATACAGTAAAACCTCCCTAAAGCGACCACGTTCCGTTCCAATAAAAATTAGTCGCTCCGAGACGTGGTCTCTTAATGGAGATCATGTTTAAATCTAGATTTTAATTGTTGAAAAAAAGGTAACAATTAATGTTACTAAAATTTATTTTTCACATTAGTAAAAAATAGGAAAATTTAAGTATCAAAACAAAAGTTAATTACATAAGTCAATTACTGCAGAGTTAAAAAAATGAATACATTGACGTTTGCTTTGATTTTACGGCTTTATCTTTCATACCTTTTATTTCCAAGTCCTTTCGATGTTCATTAAATAAATGCAATTTTTTTTAGACGGGAACAAATAATGACGATTTCATTAATTTATCTATTTTTTTTTTCATAGTTTCCTGACGGAATACGGCAGGGGAGTTTATTGACCGTCATTCTTAATTGCTCATCAGAGTTAAATTCATTGCTTAAAAACGCGCAAAGAGGTTTAAACACTTAAACGTTAGAGGAATAAATAAAAATTCTAAACTTAGTTTAAAAGTTTGATGAATAATGCGCTTCCTGCAATTATTTTTCTAATAAAACCTTCTTCAAGTGACCAGGAAAAAACGGAATTTGTTTCATTTTTTTAATGAAATGGGTCGCTTATGGAGGGAGTTCAACTGGGATGGTCTCTGAATGGAGGTAAAATTAGTATATAGCCTATGGGAATAAATTTCGTTCTATGAAAAATATGGTCGTTCAGGGAGGTGGTTGCACAGGTAGGTTTCACTGTATAATATAACTACGCACGAAAATACACGATGACCTCTTTCGGAATATATACGATTTCTAAAAAAGGTTCTTTATCTTCAGAAACCTCAGAAACTACTATATTTTCGAGGTTTAACATTAAAAGGACCGTGAGGTATAATTTTGACCCCTACCATAGGAATATATTTCGGTCGAACCAGAAACTTCTTTAAAAAATAAGTTTAAAAGATACAAAGAAGAAAAAAGTTAAATAAGTTAAACAGTTTTAAATAAGTATTCTGGTGTAAAATATTTTAATAAAACTTGAGTAAAATTTTCGGCATTTCCAGTGTTAAAGAAGCATTTATAAAAACAAAGTTTTGTTTGCTGCCACTGACTTTCTGAAAGGTTTCAGAGAAGTTTTTATAGTGTATTAAACACTTCTTTTCACACCGGAATAGGGGTTGCTATTTTGGACTTCATTTTTATTCAGAAGATACGAAATCACACCTGAAATTAAAAATAGTACTTTTAGTTTTTTGTAATGACGGACATTTCGCGATTACTTTAAGTAAAAATTCTTCTTTCGAAGTTTCCGGTGTGAATTTGAAATTTCAAAATAAAACTGGAGGCCAAACTGGCAATCGGAATATCGCATTTTAAGATCCTATCAAATCTCAATTAAAAAATTTTAAGTGCGTGATTGAATTTCTGAATGCAAAAATAATAAAATAATATTAATTTTAATGTTAATGTTAATGCTATTAACACTAGAACCGCCGGAAAAAAACGTATACCTATAACCGCCAAAGCGGTCATTTTGACCGATGTGGATTATCATGCTCAACTATTGTTTACTTGCAATATTGTATTCTTAGTATTGTTCATTACTATTATTACCATCATTGCCCATATAATAATATATCTTTCATAATTTTTATTATATTTTTTTATGTTTTGTTGTGTTATGATTATATTATATTGAAATATATATATATATACTATTTATTTTTTTTATTTTAAGAATTTTTTATGGTAAAAAATATTTTTCATGAGAAATCGAAATTGTCTAAAACAAGAATAAACTTGGTGAAAACAAACATTTATATTTATCCCCTGAGCAATACAATATTCAGGTGGAGAGTGGTCAGCGAAAAACACAGTCAAAAAAGAAGAAACTGCCAGTATCTTCTTCCACAAAATACTAGGAATAATATAAAGGGATTAAGGAAAGCTGATTTCTCTTTAACAAAATACTGGTATTTAACACTTTTTTTTACCGTGTTTTTCAGAATTGTTGCCTGCTGGATCAAGAAAATTATAAAACACTTTTAGAGGTCGTCGTCTAGAACTAGCTTTTGTAGAATACTTCCGTGCTATCTGGTCGAGCACGTCGACGCCAAATTTTGTAGAATTATAGAACTTTAACCGTTTTTGATACGTGTTTATCACCAATTTCAAATGCAATTGATGGATGTCGGGAACTTAGAATTAAAATACATTCATTTTTCTTTCCTTGATAAATTCAACGTAAATCATCTTTTGGAAGAATTTGGCTACAGTACAAAGACTTTTTTTCAGATTTTATGGCCTGTGGAATTTTGTTTTTCGTTCGCAATTGACTGTGCCAACAATGCTTGTTTTTAATTACTTCAGATTTTCTGCAAGGGGCAGTGAAGTAAGGAAGTTATCTGTGGTAATGTTGTAACATTTGTTGAATTATGGTTGTATGAAGTATGGACTGTTGCGACATGTACTAGATAAAATTTGCATTAAAATTGACGGCGGTCATTTTGACCGTTTCGGCGGCTCTAGGTATACTACTGCAATACTTCATAAATTTTGCCTGAATGGAAAATTTATCACTGGCATATCATAGCTTTTCAGATTATAGGAAAAGTCACGGAAACTGAAAGTTATACTCTTAACAGAAACAAATTGGAACGGGATGAAAGTTTCGAAACGGTCAAAATGACCGCCTTGGCAGTTCTAGTGTTATCTCATCATGTTTATCTAGCTAACATATTTCTTGAACATGAAATTGTTTACTTGAGAATGGATAGCATCCGAAAAACTTGGTATTCTAGCTCGCGAAAACTGTCTAACACACGATATAAACTACTATTCGGAAACGTTTCCGAAAATCTGTGGGAAAAGCTTTAAAACTAATTTATTAATGCATAATTAAGTTCTAAAAATATTAAAATGTATTGTCATCAGGAACACACCTGTGTATATCATTATTATAATTCTAGCCCAGGGATGGCGAACCTATGGCACGCGCGCCGAACTCGGCACGTACAAAAACTTCTCTGGCACACAAAAAAACTTATAGATCGTATTCAGTTTATGGAGAACAATCCACTTTGTTTATTTTTTGCAAAAAGTATAGTTTTGTGTAACAGCTATATAATTTACTTTAAAGTAATCCGTTACTTTAGAATGAATTAAGGTATTATAAATCTTAACGAAAGCGTCTTGTAGTGTCATTTTCTCGCTAAACCATTCAACGTGTGGTGTTTTACAAATCATTTTACTTCTCTATCAATTTTCAAAGGTTTTATTTTTGAAAATTGAATTTTAAGGGATAGTTTGCACAGTAATATAACTAATTGACACGCTTCTACTTCAGATTAGGTTTGATTTTATTTAGGTTTAGGGCTTTAAAAGTTTCTTTAGATTTTAATATATTTAGGATTTAATTTTGAAAATTGAATTTTAACTGTTATTGTAAATACTTATGTATCTATTGAACCTGCTTCTACCTGAAGAAGTAAAAATGATCTGATTCGGAAGTATAGAATAAAAGAAAAACTCATTTATAGATTATTAATACGGAATTCGATGCGACATGGCTATATTATTGGTTAAAATGTTTCTGGCACATTAGAATGTTGGTACATAATAATTTTTAAATTTTTGGCACACATACTCAAAAAGGTTCGCCATCCCTGTTCTAGCCTATCAAGAAGTGATTGAATAATCGAATACAAAATTTCATCTTTACATACAAAAACCAAGCTATGTTATATAAAAGAGTGTAAAAATCAATTGCTTTGGCTTTGAATTAATATGGGTCTCTATTGGGGTTAACAAGTAATAATCAAAACAGATTTCTTAAATAAAGTTCCTTTGGGGCACTGCGCATGTGGACAAAATTTAACGACGTTAACTCCTCTTATTGACGAGTGGATCATTTTCAAAATTTAACCATGATTTGGAATAACAAAATCAAATTTTTAGAAATAATCAGAAAGTTTAAATTTTTTGTAAATAATTACATTACCTCATAAACATTAATATACAAGCATCAGCAGCGACCAAATTACTAATTTAACATTTTAAAGCAATTTTTTTTTAATTTTAATGAACATGGTAATGACATAAGTGAGCACGGTAATGACAAATTCAGCAAAATATTTTTATTTTCCCCAGGCATAAATGGCAGCCATTATATCTTCTGGCCCATACAATGATCATTTCCTCATCATTTCATCAAATGATCACTATTTCTTATATAATAAAATTAGATTAAGAAATAAAAGTTTATTTAATTATCCATTAGAAGTGGGTACGGTAATGACGTACAAAAAAATACACACTAAAAAGTTCAAAGTCTTTGCTTGTTTTATTGAAACTATAAAATTATTTGCTCTATTCACCTAAACCTGATAACAAGTTGACTTTTAAGGAGTATTTTTGCCTTGATAAAAAGGCATGTGCTGCCTTTCAAAAAAATTCCAGATGAACTTTTTGTCAGAAGCGTAGCAATGGCACTCTTTCTTTGGATACGGTTTAAAAAAATTATTAAGAATTATAGATAAGTTTAATTAATGAAAATAAATATTTTTTTTCAATTAGTAGCATCGTAATAAGTAAAAATGTATTAAAAAAATTATAACCATCTGTTTTAAATAGAACTTAGTCAAATCTTTACCTAATAAATTGCTTGTTGGGGCAAGCTACGGCAGGGTTGGTGAACCTTTTTATAGCCGAGTGCCATTTTTTCCCCCAAAAATATTTTATATAACCTTGACGTGCCAACTAATGAAAAAGTTTAGTGGATTAAAAAATCATGAATAAAAATTAAGATTTTAAGAATTAAGATTTTTAAAACATTTGCAACATACATGAAGGTATTACACTATAATAATCATAAAAACAATTACATTTTAGAGATTATTTAAAAAAATATATTTTATTAAATTTGTTATTGCATCTTCGATGAAAAATAACTAATATACTTAATTAATTTCAACAGAATGCAAACTGAACTGGATTTTTCTGACAGATGCTTTTTATTTGATTTTTCGTATAACTGATTTGCGGAAATAAATCGGAGAAAAAATTATTAAAAGGGCAAACGCCATTTTCTTTTAAATAGGTTTGAAATTAATTTCCAAGTTGCTACAATTTTACCATTGGTATTTTTACTAAGACGGTAATTTACGGTATTTTAAAAATCCGCAATTAAAATTATTCAATTTCTAATTAATCGAATTTAGACAAGATCAAATCTTCTTTAGTAATCATATGTTCATCATAAGTTCGTGTCTTTTGTGCCATATCAACGTATACTGATTTAGAGCCACAATCAACACCGTGCCAAAATTATTCTTTCGAGTGCCACTTTTGGCACGCGTGCCATAGGTTCGCGGTCCCTGACCTACGGTAATAACATTTTGACTACAAAAGAATATATTTCTTATTTTTAAACTTTTTATAAATAATAATGTATCTGTAAATTACCATTAAAAAAACATGATAGTTAAAATGCAATAAATAATATTATGATATTTAACTATTTTTCTGTGCAAATGTGAAAGGACAGTAAAATACGACACTTTTAGGTAGCTTTCTTTACAAAAAAGCTACCTATTGCAGCCGTTCGGAGGAAAGCGATTTCAAAAAATTTTGGTATATTTTCATCGATCATGACCCCCAGACCCCGAAACCACCCTCCGTTCAAAATTGATATATATATATATATATATATATATCTGACCTATGTCACACTGTAACTACCGTAATTATGAACCGATTTCGATGTAATTCGGTGTGTACATAGTACATACCAATGTCTCGACCGAGTTCGTTGGCCAGCTTCATCCGCCGTTTTGTTTCAAAATGGCGGCCATTTAAAATTTTTAAAAAAATTTAAAACTTGAAATGTGGTACCAAAAAATTAAAAATGGAAAAATATTTTTTTCTTATGTATTTGACCTTTATACAAAGATTTCGGAGCAGTTTTTGTTTCGTCTATATCTTAAAAAATGGTTGAGTTATAGCATTTTGAATTTCTAGCGTGGCTGACATTTTGAAACGTCCTGAATTTTGTCACGCGATAAAAGGCGTATTTATGAACCGATTGGGATGTAATTCGGTGTGTACATAGTACATACCAATCTCTCGACCGAGTTCGTTGGCCAGCTTCATCCGCCATTTTGTTTCAAAATGGCGGCCATTTAAAAAAATTTTAAAAATTTAAAATTTGAAATGTGGTACCAAAAAATTGAAAATGGAAAAATATTTTTTTCTTATGTATTTGACCTTTATACAAAGATTTCGGAGCAGTTTTTGTTTCGTCTATATCTTAAAAAATGGCTGAGTTATAGCATTTTGAATTTCTAGCGTGGCTGACATTTTGAAACGTCCTGAATTTGTCACGCGATAAAAGGCGTATTTATGAACCGATTGGGATGTAACTTCGTTTATACATAGTACGTACCAATGTCTCGACCGGGTTCGTTGGCCAGCTTCACCCGCCATCTTGTTAAAAAATGGCGGCCATTTAAATTTTTAAGAAAAATTTAAATTTGAAATGTGGTACCAAAAATTGAAAATTGAAAAAATATTTTCTTCTTATGTGTTTGACCTTGATAAAAAGATTCGAGAGCAGTTTTTGTTTCGTCTATATCTTAAGAAATGGCTGAGTTATAGCATTTTGAATTTCTAGCGTGGCTGACATTTTGAAACGTCCTGATTTTTCTCACGTAATAACAGGCGTATTTATGAACCGATTTGGATGTACGTTGGTGTGTACATAGTACATACCAATGTCTCGACCGAGTTCGTTGGCCAGCTTCATTCGCCATCTTGTTTCAAAAGGGTTGCCATTAAAAAAAAATTAAATTTAAAATTCAAAATGAGGTATTAAAAAATTGGAAAATGAAAAAGATTTTTTTATGTGTTTGGCCTTGATACAAAGATTCCGGAGCAGTTTTTGTTTCTGAAAATTTGTTCTTTTGTTGATATCTTAAAAAATGGTTGATTTAAAGCACTTTGAATTTCTAGCATGGCTAACATTTTGAAACGATCTTGTATTTGTCACGCGATAACACACGTATTCGCCTATTTCGATGTAAGAAGGCATGTGGATAGTATACACCAACACCTCGACCAAGTTCGCTGGCCAGATTCATCAGCCATCTTGTTTCAAAATGGCGGCCATTAAATTAAAAAATGTATATATATTTAAAGTGAGGTGCAAAAAAATTAAAATTGAAAAAGGTTTCTTTCTTAAGTATTTGATCTTTATATAAGGATTCAGGAGCATTTTTTGTTTGTCTTTACCTTAAAAAATGGCTCAGATATAGCAGTTTCAATTTCTATTGTGGGTGACATTTTGAAAAATCTGATTTTTTGCATGCGACAGCACTCCTATATATTAACCGATTCCGATGTGAGTGAGCATGTGCACAGCAATTACTAAGGTCTCGACCAAGTTCACTGCTTAGCCTCATCCACCATGTTGTCTTAAAATGACAGGCACTTTAAGAAATTGCCGAATTTGGCAGCCAAATATAAGTTACTTTAAAGAAAAGCAGCTTGGATAAAGCTGACTAATTTCGCGAAATTCTCATTCATTATATTGATAAAAATTAGTACTGAATCTCCTATATTCGGTTTCCACTAAATTGAGCTTCGTGTGTTTGCATGATATAAGTTGGCTTTTTTAAAATAAGGATTATGAAAGCTACCTCTTCCTCCCGGCACTGGCCGGAAGGACTTTTTTAAAATCATCCTATTGCTATTCTGCTAACAGATTAGCAACAGCCTGTGAAGCAACCGGAATAGGCTTACTACTAGTCCTGGTTAGTACTTTGCCTGTGTTTGTGCTCTTATTGTTGGAAAAGTCGTTTTACAGTTTGAAAATAAATAATGGCAGGGCAGGGGATGGGATGAGCGAAGAAGATCCATTATGAATAGTGAAATAAACTATCATTAATGCATGTAAAAATGTGTTTTCTAAACAAGAAAATTAAAACTTTGATACAGTCAATATACATTTAAAAAAAAAAAAAAAAGATACACTTGCCTTTATTCGCAGATGCTTTTACGATAAAATCACACCAAAACTGACTCGGAATAATGTCTTCTTTTAGAATATAAATGCAATTTTTTCAAATAGAGGTCATCTAGATATTAAACTTGCACAAATTCTGTTTTATTTTTAAGCCTTTATCTATTGACGGTACTTATAAGTACCATTAAAATAACTTGTTATAAAATTCATTTAATACATCGATTAGTTGTAATATAGTTTAGAATGAGTTAGAGATACTTTACTTTATCTTGTTCCAAAAGCATTATGGGTTACACAAAACAAAAATATTTTTAAAAGGATTGATTTCTTTTGCCTTTGCATCTTTTCAGCATTCTTGGTGTTATTAGGGGGGGGGGTGTTTCAATTCGGAAATATGTATATTGTAAGAACATTATATTTGCACATTTCCTAATTCTACAAAATACTAAGAAAAATATTTAAAATAAAAGATGTGAGTGGGGTTATAAATATTGTCCAAAATCTCTATAAATTCAAATTTAAATAATCCTTCTAAATCCTTCAAAAATCCTTCTAAAATTTATTAAATGATTATGTAAATCTTCTAATGTAGTTTAAACAATTCACAAAAAATGCTTTAGAAGATAAAATTTTCATGAATTCATAATTCAGTACATAAAGGGTTAATGAGAACACTCACTTTTGACGGCATATTTGCATTCTTTGGATCCAATTAGTTCGGAAAAGTATATAGTTTATGTAGTTTCTGTTAAATCTTCATGGAGTTAGAAATGGTCAAACTTAGAGGATGCTAATGATGAATTCACGTGACTAACTTTAATTTATATCTAACCGAAAAATCATCTCACTAAACATTTTGGTTTTGTGTGACTCATTGAATGAACTGAAATCTATTCTAGCACCCCACCCCCTTTTTTTTCAAAAACCTAATTTTAAATACAAAAATATTATTAATAAGTTCATATTAAAAAATAGGAATTATGACCTACATCGATATTTACATAAATAGAATAGCCATCGTTTAAAACATGGGTATGTAAATTTACAGTTCATTCCAATAAGTAGATTCTGATATATAGGAAAATTTTGAGTTTTGACGATTTAAAGAAGTGTTTCTCAACCAAACTAATGATTGGAATAATTTGTAAACTTGCACACCTATGTTTTTGACTATTGTGATTTGTTTTATGTGGGGAAAATTCATAATTGTTTATATGAATTTATTAAGTTTCATAATTAAAAATATGTATTTGAATAGAAATATGTCTGAAATATGCTTTATCCATTCATTTTATCTCATTTAAAAAAAATAAATTTCAGTTGAATGTTGTTTTTTATTTTTGGGGTGGGGGGTGGGTGGGGGAAGTTATAAATTAAACTTTGTCATATGGATTTAACATTAGCACCCTCAAGCTTAGAATCTTCAAACTCTACGACGATTTCATTAAAAGTACATAAACTATATCTTTTTCCAGGCTGCCTTGATTTAAAAGGAACCCTAATATGCTATTAAAAGTGGGTGTTACAATTTTAAAGACTAAATTTAGTTCTATTTTTAATATGTAGAAAACGGAATAATCCACATATGATTATTAAGAACTTCATACGAATTAACCTCTTCAGTTCCGAAGCTAAAATAATAATACAAATGCTTATTCATTGGTTTTTTCCAAACAAAATGACATCGTAAATGACAGAAAAAATATCTTTTCTGAAATTCATCCTTTAGGGGCATAATAATTTAGGTTCAAAAATATGTGTCTAAAACTACCAACCCCATTAAAACACCAATTTAATAACCATTAACCTAAATATACTTATGAACATTTCTCACTTTCTTGTTCATACTGTCTTTTGGGCATTTTTAGGCATTTTGTAAACTCAGATGAAAATAACATTTATTTTATGTGGGAATCAGCTTAGATAATGCCATTTATTCGTTTACTTTGAACGCAAAAAACATTCAGCTATTAAGAAGTGAAGTGAAAATGTAAAAAAATCGGACATTTTAGTTTTTATAAGGGACAGAACAGAAGTCCCCGTATGGGGACCCAGGGACCGAAGAGGTTAAAGCTGTGCTTTTCCTTTATTTTTGCAAAATCTTTAATTAAAGCTCGAGTTATAGCCATCGTTCAGATTTTTTTTTCGTGTGTCGTGGCGGAGGGGGGCGCGGGCTCATCGGTAATATATTATTTTGTTGTCGTAAATTTTACGTAGTAATATTACCTTTATCGATATGATCCAGATCAACAAACAATAAAAGATCTAGATCAAGAACTCAATTACTTGCTTGCAAAACAGCTATTTTCATTCGATATCATGCAATGGCTGGAAATTCACCCGGAAATTAAAATTGACCATGAGTGAAATGACAGGTTGGATCTCAGAGAATAAAAAAGGCCATAATTGGATTGCCTGGAATAAAATTGGAAGCATTCGTTCGCTGCTTCCATTTTCTTTTCTTTTCTTCCCCCACGTTGCTCTTTCAATTTTCGTTATTTTTCTGGCAGCGCAATAAATATCAAACGTATTTTTAGATAAGTATGTTTATTACAGTTCTTTTTTTTTTTTTTTTTTTTTTTTTTTTTTGTAAAAAAGAAGTCTTCAGGGGGAAGAGGCGACATTACAAACTTTGGGCTTTCATGTAAGGATGCATATACAATTCTCCTAAACAAAGATCAACCACACAGTACATATACAATTCATCCACTATATAACGACCCTCCATTATAGTGGATTTCGCATTACATCTACCGATTAAAATAGTCCGATTATATGTAACATTCATTCACGTCGCATTCTCTTGACATTTAACTAGTAAAACCCGAGGCTTTACTCGCGTAATTGTTGAAAGATGCTAAGTGGTATTTGGCCCCACCAGTGGCTGAGAGGTTCTGCTCTCGAAGCTGGTAGACGAGAGGTGCTGGGTTCGAACCCAATCGCGCCCGTCGGCCTAATCGTTCGGAGTTTTCGTGGTTTTCTTCGAACCGTGGATTTCCATGCGTTAAAACGGATTAGGTTCCCTTAGAAAGACCTCCACGGAAGGCACTCCCCTCAGGGCCCATATCCCTCGTGTAGATAATTGGCCGTCAGCAATCAACCCAACCCTAAGTGGTATTTGTGTGCCTTTTTATTTATCCATCATACGTATTATATGGTAAGTCTTGTAATCGTTTTAAAAATCGAAAAAAAAAATTAAGGATTTACACGTTTCAGACACTGGAGATTCCGATAAACATATTTTTAGAAAAAAAAAATTGCCGTCCGTCTGTGTGTGTGTTTGTAAACGCTCTATCTCCCGAACAAATTGAGATAAAGATTTGAAATTTTGTGTGTTCCTAGTATGTAATAATGGGAAGAATCCTATTGAATATCAGAAACCTCTATTATCCGGAACTATTTTTTTCGGACTCTCGACATTTTCGTTCTGATAAAAGGTACATAAAAATTTTCGAAATTGTTTATTTTAAGGATTGAATATAAAAGATAATAAAAAAACATAAATTTTGCATAAAGAATGAAATCGATCGGATAAATAGTTGCCAAGATATTTGTAATGCTATTTTCCACACTCTTCTATTTTTCATGACCCTCTGTATTTCATTCAAACTTCAATTCAAAGATATATTTTAATTGGAAATGAGACGCTTCATCTAGCGCAGTAAACTGTTGGTTAATATGATTATCATTTTTGGAGTTATAATGATGTTTCTTTTACGCAATTCGGTACTACTCGATTAACTCGTCGATCAAAAAACCATCGCCAAACACGTTACACGTGTTTCTTACGTCATCAAGTTATTTTTAATTCGACGTTTTATTTGTATTTTTATTAATATTTTACTAATTTATTTGTTCTTTTGTTATTTAAAATAAAAATTATGTCAATTAGTATAATTTTGCGAGTAGTTTAGCGATTTATATAATTTGTCGAAATAGGTCGACGGGATAATGAAGTAGTACACACGATTCAGTAATAGAGCATTACTATGTATTCATAATATTTAAATATGCGTTTAAATTGTATTTTGGAATTGCAATGCATTTTATAAATAGTTTACACATGTTTTGTTTTCATATTTTATACAGGGTGTTTATAAAGTCCCGGACCCATTTTGATGTTTAATAACTCATAAAATAATAAAGATGGATTAAAATTAATATCATAAATGGTTAGATAGACTCAAAAAGTTTCATGACCCTTGTCAATGAATTTTCACGTGTGCCCCCTTCGTCGCACGGAGAATATCAAGTCGATAGTCAATTTCACGCCAGATAGCGGCAAGCATGTCGGCATCCACAGAGGCTATTGCGGTTGTAATTCTGGCATTTAAGTCATCAATTAGACATGTTGGAAAACTTCGTATTTCCACAACTAGAAGAGCTTCAGCCACATGTCATTTTGCAACAAGATGGTAAGTAAGTAAGTAAGCACCCACCCTGGGAACCCGCTTTTGGCTTATGGTTAGGTGTAACCCCCAAGGGAAAAGTTTTACTACCTGCATAACTCCTTCAATTTTTTTTTTTTTTTTTACTGTTTAGGAGAAATAACAATGTTAGATATACGACAATTATTGACAGTGTGTGCGATCAATATTTACAGATGAGAGATTAAATGGAACTGGTGATTTTGAAAAGAATAATTAAAGCATATGTGATTACGGCATATAACACAATAAAACACAATGCAGAAATATACAGTCCTCCCCACTCGAGTACAAAGGTAACAGATAAACAAAGTTAAAAATTAATCCAAGTAAAGTAAATAAAGTAATAATAAATCTTAATAAGAGATAGAGAAATTTAACGACTAGAGTGGGGAGGGCCGTGATAAATAAACATTTCAAAAGTTTACCATGATAGATCTTACTAACCAGGTACATTAGATCCACAATGCACTTCAATTATGCATTTCGATGGTAGAACTCTATATCAAGATGGTGCACCACCTCATTGTGGTACCATCGTTCGTACTTCTTTGAATGACCATTTTCCAGGAAGATGGATTGGGCGAGGAAGTCCAATTCCTTGGCCACCCAGATCACCTGATATAAATAACGTCGCTGCACTTTTTCCTTTGGGAATTTGTAAAGGACAATGTTTACAGGAGGAGAGTGTCGAACATTGATCACTTAAAAGCCAGAATTACAACCGCAATAGCCTCTGTGGATGCCGACATGCTTGCCGCTACCTGGAGTGAAATTGACTATCGGCTTGATATTCTCCGTGCGACGAAGGGAGCACACGTGGAAGTTCATTGACAAGGGTCATGAAACTTTTTGAGTCTATTTAACCATTTATGTTATTAATTTTAATCTATCTTTATTATTTTATGAGTTATTAAACATATGATGGGTAAGTATTACGGTGGCCCACAACGACTAGTTTTTGTAAGAAAACTTTTTAAAAAAAATCTTAATTGTTGAAACACATTAAATACTTTGTTGAAATCATTGTTAATTTTTGAAATTTTTAGTAACATACGTTACTGTTCAAACAATGATCGATTTCAATTTATTGTTGAAATACATTGTTGAATTTATTGCTAAAACATTTTGTTATTTTTATTTTTAAGTAACATTGTTGGATGCGCTATTGTTCCAACAATGATAGATTTCAATTAAATTTCATTATTTTTAAAACCTTCTTGCTTGAAGTTTGCTAAGAGCTAACGTCAAACAATTTTCGTTTTAAAACATTTGATAATTGCTAAGGATTGTTACTTTTGATGTATGACATTGATAAAAATGAGTTTTAAAAGTTTTTTCAAGAAATTTGTGTAAGTATAGTATTTTTTTAACAAAGGAAATTTTTGCTGATTTCAGTTTTTTTTAATACACTTCACACTTGAAAGAAATTAATGTTAAGTTTCGAGATAAAATTATCTTCCATTTACTTTGGTTTGAAAGCATATCTTAAATCTAAAAGGTTAAAAATGGAAATGGTTTCTGATTTTCAACCGAATTAAAGGATTTTAAATGCGAATTTTGAATTATTTTAAGTTCTTATATTTTGGAATTAAAAAAGTTAAAATAATAAAAGAAAAATTATATAAGCTATGAAGTTAAAAACTTCACGTGTAATATTTTTGATAAGCAAGTAAATATATGAAATATTGTAAAAATCCGCAGATGAGCTCGACAAGTTTGGTCCATAAAAAGCGAAAGTATTATTTAAGATACATTACAGTGGGAATACATACAGCTACAAACTTACATACAGCGCCATTCTGTGCCAATTTGGCCAGTTAGCAAAAAATATCCTAAATTTTGCATTTGATGATTTGTTTTTAGCGGTAATTTGGCAATTGTGTTTGGTTGCAGGCGCTCGTGTAAAAATATCTGTGCATAAACTATAAATGCAAGCATTACTGTACGTAACTAGACACCACATAGGTTACATTTCTTCCTTCTCTCTTTTTTAACACTTTCCAACAAAGTTGAAAAGTGTTTATGCATTCGGTTTGTCTGGCCTTTGTCCACTCTCTAACTACCGTAAATATGCTCGGATTTTCATGAAATTTATTAACCTCATTTAGGGTCGCCAAGGAATGTTTTGTATTGTATATGAAGTATGTGGGATTAATAGTTTATCAACAGGGGCACTCAAAAGCATTCCGTTACATTATAGTCAATGGGGGAAAATCGTTTGCAGTGTATTTTAATGGCATTACGCTATTTCAAATGTATTAAAATTATGATATAAATAACTGAATTTCACTACAAGATGATTAAAATACAATAGGACAATACAATATATACAGGGCTCATCAAAGAATTCGGATAATTTCCCGATTGTAGATGGGAACAGCAGAAATTGGGTTTTCAAATTTGTTATGCGTTTCCATAGGGTTGAATAAGACATAATATTTTAACTTATTAAACGGTGCAGTTTTTATCACTGTTCTGAATGCGTTGGAGTTTCATAATCTATGCTTGGCGCATGATTTTTTCTTTCTTATTTTATATCATGACGTAATTGTCTAATAACACAATTTCATGTCACCAAGATTCATCACGGACATGTTTTTGCTTTATAAAATAGGTTTATATCTGTAACAAAGAAAATAAGGAAATTTTACTTTGCTCAAATATTTGAATACGTTTTAATCATTTAATATATATATTAAATCGTTGTTAAATTTGCTTCTTACCTTTCCTTTATAAATACATTTTCATCATCAAGTATACAGTATTTTTGTAACAATAAAGAGTTAGTTAAGAGTTAGTCAGTTAAGTTTTGATCTGGTGAAAAATTTTGCTTGAAGTTCACTAAGAGTTTAAAAAATGTTTTCTGCTTTATAAATGTTTCGTATTTTAATATATTTTAACTTTTTGATACCTAAGACATTTAAAAAATGAATTTTGAAAATTTCTCGCAGAAATTTATGGAATTACAGAATTTTGTTGCTGTTGTTGTTGCTTATTTGCTTTTTTAAAAGAAAAAAGAAAAACATGTTTGCTTATTTCAATGCATTAAAAAAATACACCTAAGACTTAAAGGTGATAATTATATTTCATTTTATACTATGAGGGGCTCACAATCATAGTAGACCAACTCCATTTTGGGAGTATAATGAGATAGTCCAATTAGAAGGTGCATAAAATCTATTTTATCCCCCCTCTCCCCCCCAGCAGTAAACCAAGACTGTAAACAGATGAAATATATGAGAAAGTATGTGAAAACAGATTTGATTCACTGTGGGAGTGGATAAAACATATTTTATGCACCTTCTAAGTGGACTATCTCATTTTTTTTTTTTCAAAATAACTTGGTCTACTATGGTTGTGAGCCCCTCATATATCCTACTTTTGTTTGATTATAACATTTACAGTCGGACCTCTATTTTACGAATTTCTCTGTTTTGCGAACTTTTACTTGGATCCAAGAACATTTTGCAAATTTCTTCGTAAAATAACCTCCAAATAGCGAAGTGCATTCTCCATTTAAAGAACTTTTCCTTGGGATCTAAATTTTTTTTCTTCCTATTTCTTAAAACATTACTGGACATTTCGAACTTATTCTTTCTTTTAACACATTCTATGATGATCAATGACCATGAACATGTCTTACCAGGCACCCAAGTCACCGGGAACAGTAAAATCGCTGTGATTCTTTGCTTTCCATCCAAGAAGTGCAAACTTTCAATATCCCCTTTTAGCCCTCAATAGAGCTTCCCCGTGTCCTTAAACTATAGTTTCCCATTTTTTAGATTGTTGATCATGATCAATCGTATTGGTAATTTCAGTTCTTGTAGCTCAAAACTGTCAAGCGGAAGTGCTTGAGCATCAAAGAAAAAAAAATTATTTTTGATGAGGTGGATAAAGGCGTGAAGAAAAATAATATTGCTTTAAAATATGGTATTCCTCCGAACAGTTTATCAAAGAATCTTTCAAAAATCGTAATTTTAAAGTAAAATAATTTTTTTTAACTGAAAATACAATGAATTTCCAGACAATGTTTTGTTTCATTCTTATTTCCCTTGCAGATTTCTTTTTGGTGGATAAAATAAATAAAACAAATAGATATAATTTGTAAACAAAAGTGTGAGTAATTACTTTTTTTAATTATATTCAGTATTTATGGACTTAAAATATGTTTTATGTAGTTTAAAGTATTTTAAAAGGTGACTCTCTATTTGACGAATTTTCCATATAACGAATTTTTTATCGGGATTTAGCTACTTCGTTAAATAGAGATCCGACTGTATATACAGGAATTAATACACAGTAAAACGAATGCGCAGACAAACGTTTAATTCAAATAAATTTTCTCTTTAGATCTATATATTGGGTGATTGCAAAAGTTAGTGCCCGATTTCCGATTCATCGGCTTTTGAAGTGTATTCAAGTTGTTGTAAATGGCGACATGCAGTCTAATTGTCAACATTTAATCTCTCAGCAATCTCTTCCGTAGTAATCCGTGGATACCTTTCCTGATTAAAGTCGACGAAACCGACGACGCTACCTGGCAGACTCTTGAAAATAGAGCCAAGGATTATGTAGATGAGTGGATAAGAAGAGTTAATTTCACTATCCTAGAAATGTTCATTTTCAGACATAAAGCGTAAGCATTCCTTATTTTTATCGATTTTTAATAATAATTTTTTTAATTGTTATAAAAAATTATAACAATATACTATTCAGAAACTCATCATAAAACATTCGAACTTGTTTTTGTTAGTTTGCTAATTCGGGATTTTCATTAACTAAAAGATATTTCTCTTACACGATTTTCATAATTTTTATTAAAGTGTTTTAAGCATAGGACAATTTTATTTATATTCCCTTTGTGAAAGCAAGAATGTTTCTGAGAGCAAGTTAAGGATAAGATGGAAACAGTTTGAAACAGTTGCCGGGGATAAAAAAATCCCTATTTACTTTCACCTTTACGAGGGTCCAAATTTTTATAAAATATGCCTCTGCACAATCTTTAGTGCAATGTAGTTGAAATACTGCGTACCACGAAATAAAGGGCTATATATTTGTAATTCGTTAAAAGTATAAATTCTGGTTTTATTATCTTTGTTCTATCCCTGCGTAATTCTAAAATTTAAAGTATTTAAATAGAACTAGCAAAGAAGACGAGATTTTAAAAGCAGCATTGAAAACAAAAATTGTGGCTTCAACATCATCTTCTTTTTTTTCCTTAAATAAAACAACTTTTAAGATTTCGTACTTAAAAAGTAAAAATCCCTGCCGGCCCGGGCTACAGGCGAAGGTAGATTTCGAAGTGAAGTATACTAATTCAACAAAAACTAAATCATGATTAGAGATAAACCCACTTTAACAATTTTATCTGGACGCTTTTGACGAGTTTTTATTTCATTTTTATATAATAGCTGGTTTTATCAGAATCATGTTAAGGCGGTATTCAAAAAATACTTTTCCATGGTCAACAACTCGAAATTTTCTGGCACATTTTCAGATTCATTTTTAATAGAAAAAATATGAAACTTGCTGACGGGATTTTTGAAGAGATTTATAAGCGACCTGTGCTTTTATTTTTCGTTCAATTAATTAAAACTTGATTTATAAACAATTATTTTCTCAGTGGGCTAATATTTTTCGTGTCCAACACAATCGCTTCGGGAAATTCTGTTCAAAATGCCCACTTCGACTTCATTTTTTGAATTATACTCTGCCTCTATCAAAAAATCGATCATTACGGTACATTATATAGTTTCTGAATAAGGGAATCTACATATTTGATGCGTTTGAGAGCAAAAATGAATTAAAAAATGAGTAAGAAAATAAGCAGTTTGGATTTGAATACACCCTTAATAAGATGATTTTTTTCCTCAACCGCTATGTACACTGACGGAAAAAAAAATCCCAACACCAAGAAAGACTTGTGTTAGATAAACGAAATTTGGTAGGCGTGTTTATGCATCTGAAAGATGACATCGATTGAAATTTCGGGCTTCGCGCATAAGTGTGGCACTAGTAGCGCCACTCAGAACTTGCAGATCAGGTTTACTTTAAATGCGTGCTGTAAAGTTCGTGGACGTTATTTAGCTTCGAAATGTGACGTATGCAGTTGATATTAGCCAAGAATGCCTTTAACAAGACGAAGAAGCCACTGTCAACAGCTCACCGAGTTAGAACGAGGTTGCATATTCGGGCTACGAGAAGGTGGATTTTCTTTCCGAGATATTGCAGAAAGACTTGGCTGCAATGTATCCACTGTGCATGATTGCTGGAAGCAGTGGTCAAGGGATGGTACTACCTCAAGAAGACCGGGGTCCAGGCGGCCACGTGGCACTCCTGAGAGGGATGATCGCCGTACGACTGTGGCGCATCGTACTGCGTCTGCGGCAGAAATTCGAGCTGCAGTTCGTATCACAGTGACACAACGAACTGTTAGAAATCGGCTACTTCCAGGACAACTCCGATCCAGGCGCCCTGCAGCGCGCATTCTACTGACTCCCAGCCATTGCCGTTTGCGAAGCCATTCGTGTCAAGCCAGAGCTCACTGGTGGGCGGAGTGGAGATCTGTTGTGATTCTTTTTCATCCGAAAACACAACAGGTATCCACTCTGTCCTCCAATGAGCTCTGGCTTGACACCAATGGCGTCGCAAACTGCAATGGCTTAGAGTCAGCAGAATGTACGCTGCAGGGCGCCTGGCTCGGAGCTGTCATTGAAGTAACCGATTTCTAATAGTTCATTGTGTCCCTGTGGTACCAACTTCAGCTCAAATTTCTGCCGCAGACGCAGTACGATGCGCCACAGTCGTATGCCGAATACAGCAATCTTCCCTCTCAAAAGTGCCACGTGGCCGCCTGGAACCCGGCCTTCTTGAGGCAGTAACATACCTTGACCACTGCTTCCAACAATCATGCACAGTGGATACATTCCAACCAAGTCTTTCTGCAATATGGCGGAAAGAAAATCCACCTTCTCGTAGCCCGAATATGCGACCTCGTTCCAACTCGGTGAGCTGTTGACAGTGGCTTCTTCGTCTTGTTAAAGACATACTTGGCTAACATCAACTCAATACGTCACATTTCGAAGCTAAATAACGCCCACGAACTTTACAGCACGCATTTAAAGTAAACCTGATCTGCAAGTTCTGAGTGGCGCTACTATAGCGCCACACTTATGCGCGAAGTTCGAAATTTCAATCGATGTTATGTTTCAGATGTATAAACACGCCTACCAAATTTCGTTTATTTAACACAAGTCTTTCTTGGTGTTGGGATTTTTTTCCCGTCAGTGTATTTTTAATTTGTTTTTGCTGTAAGAATTGGTCCTATCAAAAACTTGTCTATATAAATGTTGTAGACAATATTAAGAAGATATATGATAAATTCATGGGGATTTTATATCTTGTGAATTGACGGAGTTATGGATTTTCTTCTTCTTCAATCCCCCCTTTTTGTTTTGAATTTTAATTTTTTTGCGGTACGAATTGGTCTTATCAAAAACTTGTGAATATAAAAGTTGTTGATAATATTAAGGAGATTTATAATAAAATTAATTTGATTTGATATCTTGAGAATTGACGAAGTTATGAATTTTTTTCTCCCAAAAACTCTATTTTTTGCGCCCCTTGAGCCCATTTTTAATTTTATCAAAAATCTGTGATACATAAATATTTGGCCCTATTTTTAGGAGTAATAAAAACATTAAACTGATTTGATATGTACAAAAATGAAGAAGTTATGTGGGGTTTTTCGGTTTTCACAAAACCTCTCCCTATTTCCATCCCCTTGGTCCGATTTTGCCCATTAACGAACTTGACCGAGATTTTATGCCCCTTGATTTTATATATCAGTTTGGAAGAGATTTGTGCAGAATTGCGAAAGTTATCGTGTCCAGAAGAAAGTGATATATACAGATAGATATATATATAACGTTTGTTACTGGAGGGGTTTTGGGTTCTAGGGGTCATGAATCATGAACATGATCGGTGTAGACCTGCAAAAAGTTTTCAGAAATTCCAACATAGGGGAGAATGTAATAGGTAGTATTTCATACGAAATCTACTTAAAAACGGAACCATTATAAGATCACTGGTGTGTCTGTCTCTCCATCTACCACAGCCGTTTTCTTGTAAACTATGGAACGTGGAAAGTTAAAATTTAGCAGAAGTGATAAAGGCAATTGACCCCATATATATAGTTTATTAACCATTCACAAATATGTTTAGGAAAAATGTTGAGGGGCTAATTAAGTTACTAGAAAATAAAAATCTTTTTTTTTTTTCTTTTCTTTTTTTCTTTTTTTTTTTTTTTTTTTTTTTTTTTCTTTTACTATTTGAAAAATGTTTATTGTTCTCGTCAGGATGGAAAATGAAAAGCATATCTGAAGGTTTTCATTGGTTTTATCCGCAATTTATTCGTTTTCTGATTGGTCTATACAGTAATCTGTATTTCCCTTTAATTTCAACAACGATGGATACTTTCTGTTGCTACTATGACAAAAAGTAATAAAAACTACGAAAAAAATTAATAACTCAGAAACAAATTGAGATACAGCTTTCAAACAAATTGCGCTTAAAAGTACATTTTTTTTTTCTATCCAACGGTGTAAAAAGTAATATTGTCGGATGTTTAGAAGTTTAAGAATGGAATTTCATTTAAAATTGGCCGTCAGATTTCTTGGAAATCTGATGATGGAAAAGCCTTTTCCCGAACAGCCAATGAAATGCTTGGATATTTACGTAAGTTTCAGGTGGATAATACTTAAGTTTCATGAAATCTGACGGGTCGCAGGCGATATATTTGGCTTGCAATTTTTACGTGTAATAACACTATTAATGTTTAATTCATGGCGTACGTAATGTATGATCAACTCCGTGCGACTTTTTATGTCTTAAATTTTAGTCTTAAAAAAAATCGTTTCCAAATGGTCGTTGTAATTTGATAAATTGCTTTTTTTTTTTTTTTTTTTTTTTTTTTTTTAATAATATGTGGGGTATTGTGTGGAAGCTCTCGTAACGCCGAACTGAAAAGTACATTTGTTTTAATTTTAGATATTTTCAGAAGTATCGCCGAAAATGTAATGCAAAAATGCCCTCCTGTGCTTCCGAATCTACTGAAACTAAAATTATGAAAGAATTAGGGGTAGTAAAAGTTAATTTAAACTTTTCAGGGAAACTATAGCGATTACTCTAAGATCACATAGACCTTGAGAAAATCGCATTTTTCCGTTACACACAAATATCACTTTGAGAGTGCTCGAGGTACCTATCGTCGCGGAAGTATAAAAGGATGTTTCATAATGATAAAAAAAATTATCGGTAATTAACCGAGGTATTAACCCTTAAAGATACGAACGGTTTGGACATAAAGACACGGGCAGTGTACTCCATGCGCCATCGGCTTTTAAAGCCTAGATAGCTGTAGTGGTATACCAATTTATACTTTTCTAGAACACATAGTCTCTCTCGATTCGCCACCTGTATCTTTAAATGTTAATTAAGACCCTATCCCTATCTGGAAAAACGCGGCACGGACTAAGCCGGTGTTACAACTTTGCGACCTCCTTTCGAAGAGCGCTGAGCCCAATGCCAAGTTTAAACTTTGAACAAGAGCTACACTGTGAAAAGAAAGGATTATTACTACGCTGAATTCAGTTTTATGAAATGCCAAATGAAGTTTAAATAGGCACTACTTTTATTGTGACTACCGAATTAAGTTTATCACAAATGAATTACGATAAGATTAAAAAAGAGTTGTACAGAATAGCAATATTTGATACTATTTAGGTTTCATATCTCTTTGAACTTTTATGGCATACCCATTCATACTTTTCAACTATCTACAGCTATGCCCAACCCTACGTTGTATAGTTTTTTACAAAGTCTTATTATTCTTTTAGCAACACTTTTTTGTAATATTAAAGTTACTCTATTGCACGGAACCCTCTGTGCGCAAGTAATACTCACTTGACTGATTATTTTATAAATGTTTTTAAAAGAGATATTAATATTATTTTATTTTTATTTATTGCGTCTTAATATAAAAGACTGATAATACATAAATTTGTGCTTGAATATAAATCATGTAGAAAATTATTCAAATAACGATGTTCTTATAAAAGAGAGCCTATTCAGAAAACATTATACAGTAGAGCGTCGATTATCGGAACTGCAATTAACCGAACTTCCAATTACCCGAACAACCTTTTTTTCCCAAAATTTTTTTTAACCAAACTTCCAATTATCCGAACAGCCTATTTCTCCCAAAAAATTTTTTAAAGAACTCCCGATTATCCATTGGCTTGGAATAAAATTTTAAACAAAGAAAAAACTGATAGTTGATCAGAAAATGAGGAATGCAAAACAATAAAGGAGATGGGAAGAATCCTAAGCTATGAAAAAAATGAAATTAACGAGTGGTTGAATAGTGAAGTATATGACGCTGGATATCAGATTTTAAACGATGATGAGCTTGTGTATGAGATTCATGATTAAAAAGAAATTGAAGAAAATGAAAACGAATGCTCTGAAAATAACCCAGGTTTATTACATAACGAAGCCTTTGAATATTTAGAAACAACTATGAAATGGGTCGAACGGCAGAAGAACGTTGATCCTATTTAACTAACGTATTTAATTAGAATTAGAGGTATGGCACTTTTGAAAAGAATATCTTCGTTGAAGCAAGCAACAATCAAAAGCTTTTTTGCTTAAATTATAATCTATGAGAGTTCAGAAAATGATAAAAAGACAAAAAAAAAAATAATGATAAAAATGTAAAACAATTTTTAAACATGCCAGCACTAACTGGTGCTGCCAGTCCTAAGCTTAGATAACGTGTGAAGGTTATAGTCAGAAACATCCCTTAAATTGTCTGTCCATTTATCCGAACTTTTGCTTATCCGAACTAGGGTCGGTCCCGACTTGTTCAGAAAATCGGCGCTCTACTGTATATGTGGTTGGCAGAAATTATTATCGTTGGCCTCATTAAGGGTTATCGCAAGGACCAATCGGGACAACTACACTTGCCTATGACTATAGTTTTTAGGGGGATCTCAAAGAGCTACAAATGCTTTCATGAATGGTCTCTCATGCAATGAAAGTACTCTCATTAAATAAAACTGGAACAAAAATCGAAAAAGTACAAAATAGCACAGTTAAACATCAGCCTGAGCTATCCTAGACTCTCAAAAATAAATATGTATCTTTGAAAAATCGTGATTGAAATTGATAGGAAAAAAATTCTACAAAATACGGAAATAGCACTGGCGTCACAACTTCTGTAATTTAACGAAATTTTATTTTACAATGTATATATTTAGATTATATGTACAGGTTTTGTGCATAAATTGTGCATAAGATTTTAGGACTTCAGAACAAATTTAACAGACAAATAGCATGTAGTAAATATAATTTCAGACGATCCCATTTCCTGCAATTTAAGGTTACACTATTTTGTGGTCTTAAAACAAATCTTCTTGAAAGAGAACAAAAACGCCAACCACATGAATTTGTTCTTCCTACAAATTTTTTTGCGACCATAAAAATACTCAATTCAAAATTTACAAACCAAACTATAAGGTTATGTCCTATGTACACAAAATCCATCGTTTTTGTACATTACACAAATATATGTGTACTCATGTGCAATGTACACGTTAAACTGTGAATTTCAGAGTTACCTGATGGCATTTACTCACTTAAGCTGCTTAGTGTGTTATCATCAAAATACACAGAACAATGTGTATTTTGAAATTGACACACCAGGCGTGTATTTGGCAAGTATTTTCTCTTAAAACGATTCAAGATATTATTTTATTTCCTTTAAATGGATAATCAAATGAGTTTTCAATAAAGATTATTTCAATCTAAGTTAAAATGAAACAGAAAAATTTAGCATTAAATAAATATTATAGACACAATAAGCATATTTTGTTCTTATGATAATAATTTTGATCATTTGATAAGATTTTGATAAATAACATTACATTTGAACGACAAAGATATTCTTTAGTTTCATTTCAAAACTATAAATGCAAGCTTTTTATGAATATATTTAAAAATTTTTTTGTTCTCAGTCGATGTATTTTAATGGTTTTACATACTATTATATTTTACACCAAAATTCTATGGGAAAAATTTTAATTCACTGACTTTTTATACAAAAAGTAAATTCTTATAGCTAAAAAATTCGTTTTATAAAAATGACAAAGCACAAAAATTTCCTTTTTTAATGGGCATAATCTTTATATATTTTAGAAACTTTCTGTTCAGACTTATCTTCTCATTTTAAGTATCAAACTTCTGTCAGAAAAAAAAGAAAAGTACTCTAACATTTTAGCACAAAGTGACCTCTTTTATTTAAAAATGAATATCGTTTTATACAAGAAAAGTTTTTCCGAAATGCCGTTTAGCTCCGAAATTTTTTTCAATTTTTCATATAATCGATTTAGAAAATGCTATAACGCGAAAAGCGCTTTTCACTTTTGCATTACAACCAAATAAAGGTTTTCAATAACTTGTTAACACTTTCCAATAAAGTTGAAAAGTGTTTATGCATTCGGTTTGTCTGGACGTCTGGCCACGCTCTAACTCCCGTAAATATACTCGGATTTTCATGCAATTGATAAAGGTTATTTAGGGGCACCAAAGCATGTTTGGTATTGTATATGTAGTATGTAGGTTTAATTGTTCATTTACAGGGACACTCAAAAGTATTCCATTACATTATGGTATATGGGGGAAAATCGTTTGCAGAGTATTTTAATGATATTACGCCATTTCAAATGTATTGAAACTGATATAAATCAGTGAATTTTACTACGATCACGTTAGAACAGGGCATTCATAGCATTTTTTATTCATTTACAGGGACTCGCAAAAGCAATCAGTTACACCACTATCTTTGAACAATAATTGCTAGAGTGTACGGTTTAAAATTCGCTTTTAAATTTAATTAATTTTTTACATGTTACTCGTTATATATAATATTTATACCTTATATACAGAGCGGCACAAAAGTATTGACGTACCATTCTCCTTATTAAAGGAAATTTCTGAAGGGGAATTTTCAACTGAAGTATATGTATTTCTTAAATGAACTAAATTTTGGCATGAATGTAGTTAATAGATACAGATCTATATATCATATACAGGGCTGTTCAAAGAATTCGGATAATTTTCTGACTGTAGATGGGAACAGCTGAAATTTGTTTTTGAAATGTGTAATACGTTTAAATATGGTTGAATTAGACAGACATAATATTTTAATTTTTTAAACGGTACAGTTACAATATTCTGAATGTGTTGGAAAGTGTTTCATAATCTATACTTGGCGCATGATTTTTTATTTCTTGTTTTTAATTATATCTTAATTTTTGTTAGGTTGTCTTTGTCTAAAAAGATCAAGAATGCGCTCTTCAGAAAGAAGAAATAACATCGTTTAGCATCAAGCCGCTCCTTTATGATTGTGATTCTTTTTTCCTCATGTAGACTTGTAGATGCTTTAACATCATTGCATCGAAATCCCGAAACTTGTGACTTATTTTACCCGAATGTGACTTTTGTTTTTACCTGATATGTGACTTTGCTTAATTGTCATTTTGACATCTCTTGTGTATGCTCCTTCCTTTACCTTCGACTGCTCCTTTTTGTGCCATCGCCTTCCTCACCAGCCACTTTTTTCCATCATCTCCATGTTCTGCTTCTCCACAATTTTGAATAAAATATTTACCACCGTGAATGGGTCTGTTTTCATTACATTGTTTCATTTAAAAAGTTACCTATTTTGTGTTTTGAATTGTTTTCATTTAATATTTAGGGAAATTTACAATATTCTTGTACCGAAAAATCACACTTTAGCACTAAATTAATGTAATACATGTTATACAATTAATCCTCTCCAAGGTGTATCGCTTTTAGATGCGTCCTAATTATATAAATACGTAGCACCTATAGTCGTCATCTTGTCCGTCCTTCTGTCCGCATATAACAGTGTAAAAACTACCCAAACGAATGTTTTGAAATTTAATAAACATAATCGTTGTAGAGTTTTGCCCTGTCATTTCAAGTTTTATGAAAACGGAATCAAAATTTAAAAAGATATTAATAAAAGTTGTCTTCAATCTATTAAATCCTGTCATACATAATTAATTCATTGATATCCCATGTCGTGTAATGAATCTAGGTTGCCATGGAGATGGCGTCCTATTTAAGATGGAATCCTATTATTTTCGTATTACTGAATTTAAAATACATAATCTTAATAAATTTTGTGTTCATGCATTTTTGCACAAGAGTGCAACAGCTATTGCGCCAAGATCTGAATTTTTATGAAACTAGTTGTAGTATGAACGCACCTCATTTTCCACGTTTGATGTACAATTTTAGACTTTTTTGAAGTAGAAATATTCACCTTATTTAATGGCAGATAAAATGATGCAAGAATAAAGCCAATTACACTATTTTAAAAAAATTGGTAGATAAAAAAAGTACCCTACACTGCCCGTGATGGTCACGGTCTCGAGATTTAAGGGGTTAATGTAATAAATGCTATTATACAATTAGTCCAGCACCGCGGTTCCCAAACTTTAACCCTTTATCTACTGACGGTACTTATAAATACCATTAAAGTAATTTGTTATCAAATTCATTTAATAAATCAATTAGTTGTAATACAGTTTAGAATGAGTTATAGATATATTACTTTATCTTGTTCCATAAACATTATTGGTTATACAAAACAAAAATATTTTTTAAATGATTTTTTTTTTTCGCCTTTGCGTCGTTTCAGCTTTCTCTGCGTTGGGGGGGGGGGGGATTTTCAATTTGGAAATATTTCTATATTTCTATTGTAAGAACATTATATTTTTACATTTCCTAATTCTACAAATTGCTAAGAAAAATATTTAAAATAAAAGATTTGAGTGGAGTTATAAATATTGCATAAAATCCCTATAGATTCAAATTTTAATTAATCCTTCTAAATCCTTCAATCCTTCTAAAATTTATTAAATGATTATGTAAATCTTCTAATGTAGTTTAAACAATTCATGAAAAATTCTTTAGAAGATAAAATTTTCATGAATTCATAATTAAGTACATAAAGGGTTAACGTTATTTGGCTGCACCTTAACCCCTCTAGGGCGTATGGTTTTTATATTTTACTAGCAGAATATTTTAGTTTTAAACTTTGCCTTGTCTAATCGTAGAATTCTTAGATTAAATAAATGGAAAAATACTATGCGGAATTAAAGTCATTAAAAATTAAAATGTCATGAAATGACGCCCGTCCTAAAGGGTTAAAGTTTTAATCCCCCCCCCTCCCCAATCTACCATACATGTAGGTTTAGCCTTATGATGTATAATTTATCCGAAGAAAGTGATGAACTTTGGTACAAAACATACACACGGGAACAGATATAGTTTATGCTATAGTGAAAGTGGAGAATTAAAACTTTTTACTAATTGAAAAAGAAATATGTTTATTAGTTATTGTATTAAACTAATAACTAATTCACTAAATATTTCAATATAATATAAGTCTTTCCAGCTTTTCTATAGTAATTTGATATTGTTCGTGTGTTAGAAAAGCTTAAAGATATTTTAATCTAATGCGGATGAATTCTTACCAAGCAACTACAACCACAATCAAACTACAGTTTAAGTTACAGTTGAAGTGAGTTCCTATTTAACGAGAATCTTGTTTGGTATACAGTAAAACCTCCCTAAAGCGACCACTTTCCGTTCCAATAAAAATTAGTCGCTCCGAGACGTGGTCTCTTAATGGAGATCATGTTTAAATCTAGATTTTAATTGTTGAAAAAAAGGTAACAATTAATGTTACTAAAATTTATTTTTCACATTAGTAAAAAATAGGAAAATTTAAGTATCAAAACAAAAGTTAATTACATAAGTCAATTACTGCAGAGTTTAAAAAATGAATACATTGACGTTTGCTTTGATTTTACGGCTTTATCTTTCATACCTTTTATTTCCAAGTCCTTTCGATGTTCAGTAAATAAATGCAATTTTTTTTAGACGGGAACAAATAATGACGATTTCATTAATTTATCTATTTTTTTTCATAGTTTCCTGACGGAATACGGCAGGGGAGTTTATTGACCGTCATTCTTAATTGCTCATCAGAGTTAAATTCATTGCTTAAAAACGCGCAAAGAGGTTTAAACACTTAAACGTTAGAGGAATAAATAAAAATTCTAAACTTAGTTTAAAAGTTTGATGAATAATGCGCTTCCTGCAATTATTTTTCTAATAAAACCTTCTTCAAGTGACCAGGAAAAAACGGAATTTGTTTCATTTTTTTAATGAAATGGGTCGCTTATGGAGGGAGTTCAACTGGGATGGTCTCTGAATGGAGGTAAAATTAGTATTGAGCCTATGGGAATAAATTTCGTTCTATGAAAAATATGGTCGTTCAGGGAGGTGGTTGCACAGGTAGGTTTCACTGTATAATATAACTACGCACGAAAATACACGATGACCTCTTTCGGAATATATACGATTTCTAAAAAAGGTTCTTTATCTTCAGAAACCTCAGAAACTACTATATTTTCGAGGTTTAACATTAAAAGGACCGTGAGGTATAATTTTGACCCCTACCACAGGAATATATTTCGGTCGAACCAGAAACTTCTTTAAAAAATAAGTTTAAAAGATACAAAGAAGAAAAAAGTTAAATAAGTTAAACAGTTTTAAATAAGTATTCTGGTGTAAAATATTTTAATAAAACTTGAGTAAAATTTTCGGCATTTCCAGTGTTAAAGAAGCATTTATAATTCAAAGTTTTGTTTGCTGCCACTGACTTTCTGAAAGGTTTCAGAGAAGTTTTTATAGTGTATTAAACACTTCTTTTCACACCGGAATAGGGGTTGCTAGTTTGGACTTCATTTTTATTCAGAAGATACGAAATCACACCTGAAATTAAAAATAGTACTTTTAGTTTTTTGTAATGACGGACATTTCGCGATTACTTTAAGTAAAAATTCTTCTTTCGAAGTTTCCGGTGTGAATTTGAAATTTCAAAATAAAACTGGAGGCCAAACTGGCAATCGGAATATCGCATTTTAAGATCCTATCAAATCTCAATTAAAAAATTTTAAGTGCGTGATTGAATTTCTGAATGCAAAAATAATAAAATAATATTAATTTTAATGTTAATGTTAATGCTATTAACACTAGAACCGCCGGAAAAAAACGTATACCTATAACCGCCAAAGCGGTCATTTTGACCGATGTGGATTATCATGCTCAACTATTGTTTACTTGCAATTTTGTATTCTTAGTATTGTTCATTACTATTATTACCATCATTGCCCATATAATAATATATCTTTCATAATTTTTATTATATATTTTTATGTTTTGTTGTGTTATGATTATATTATATTGAAATATATATATATATACTATTTTTTTTTTTTTTTATTTTAAGAATATTTTTATGGTAAAAAATATTTTTCATGAGAAATCGAAATTGTCTAAAACAAGAATAAACTTGGTGAAAACAAACATTTATATTTATCCCCTGAGCAATACAATATTCAGGTGGAGAGTGGTCAGCGAAAAACACAGTCAAAAAAGAAGAAACTGCCAGTATCTTCTTCCACAAAATACTAGGAATAATATAAAGGGATTAAGGAAAGCTGATTTCTCTTTAACAAAATACTGGTATTTAACACTTTTTTTTACCGTGTTTTTCAGAATTGATGCCTGCTGGATCAAGAAAATTATAAAACACTTTTAGAGGTCGTCGTCTAGAACAAGCTTTTGTAGAATACTTCCGTGCTATCTGGTCGAGCACGTCGACGCCAAATTTTGTAGAATTATAGAACTTTAACCGTTTTTGATACGTGTTTATCACCAATTTCAAATGCAATTGATGGATGTCGGGAACTTAGAATTAAAATACATTCATTTTTCTTTCCTTGATAAATTCAACGTAATATCATCTTTTGGAAGAATTTGGCTACAGTACAAAGACTTTTTTTCAGATTTTATGGCCTGTGGAATTTTGTTTTTCGTCCGCAATTGACTGTGCCAACAATGCTTGTTTTTAATTACTTCAGATTTTCTGCAAGGGGCAGTGAAGTAAGGAAGTTATCTGTGGTAATGTTGTAACATTTGTTGAATTATGGTTGTATGAAGTATGGACTGTTGCGACATGTACTAGATAAAATTTGCATTAAAATTGACGGCGGTCATTTTGACCGTTTCGGCGGCTCTAGGTATACTACTGCAACACTTCATAAATTTTGCCTGAATGGAAAATTTATCACTGGCATATCATAGCTTTTCAGATTATAGGAAAAGTCACGGAAACTGAAAGTTATACTCTTAACAGAAACAAATTGGAACGGGATGAAAGTTTCGAAACGGTCAAAATGACCGCCTTGGCAGTTCTAGTGTTATCTCATCATGTTTATCTAGCTAACATATTTCTTGAACATGAAATTGTTTACTTGAGAATGGATAGCATCCGAAAAACTTGGTATTCTAGCTCGCGAAAACTGTCTAACACACGATATAAACTACTATTCGGAAACGTTTCCGAAAATCTGTGGGAAAAGCTTTAAAACTAATTTATTAATGCATAATTAAGTTCTAAAAATATTAAAATGTATTGTCATCAGGAACACACCTGTGTATATCATTATTATAATTCTAGCCCAGGGATGGCGAACCTATGGTACGCGCGCCGAACTCGGCACGTACAAAAACTTCTCTGGCACACAAAAAAACTTATAGATCGTATTCAGTTTATGGAGAACAATCCACTTTGTTTATTTTTTGCAAAAAGTATAGTTTTGTGTAACAGCTATATAATTTACTTTAAAATAATCCGTTACTTTAGAATGAATTAAGGTATTATAAATCTTAACGAAAGCGTCTTGTAGTGTCATTTTCTCGCTAAACCATTCAACGTGTGGTGTTTTACAAATCATTTTACTTCTCTATCAATTTTCAAAGGTTTTATTTTTGAAAATTGAATTTTAAGGGATAGTTTGCACAGTAATATAACTAATTGTCACGCTTCTACTTCAGATTAGGTTTGATTTTATTTAGGTTTAGGGCTTTAAAAGTTTCTTTAGATTTTAATATATTTAGGATTTAATTTTGAAAATTGAATTTTAACTGTTATTGTAAATAATTATGTATCTATTGAACCTGCTTCTACCTGAAGAAGTAAAAATGATCTGATTCGGAAGTATAGAATAAAAGAAAAACTCATTTATAGATTATTAATACGGAATTCGATGCGACATGGCTATATTATTGGTTAAAATGTTTCTGGCACATTAGAATGTTGGTACATAATAATTTTTAAATTTTTGGCACACATACTCAAAAAGGTTCGCCATCCCTGTTCTAGCCTATCAAGAAGTGATTGAATAATCGAATACAAAATTTCATCTTTACATACAAAAACCAAGCTATGTTATATAAAAGAGTGTAAAAATCAATTGCTTTGGCTTTGAATTAATATGGGTCTCTATTGGGGTTAACAAGTAATAATCAAAACAGATTTCTTAAATAAAGTTCCTTTGGGGCACTGCGCATGTGGACAAAATTTAACGACGTTAACTCCTCTTATTGACGAGTGGATCATTTTCAAAATTTAACCATGATTTGGAATAACAAAATCAAATTTTTAGAAATAATCAGAAAGTTTAAATTTTTTGTAAATAATTACATTACCTCATAAACATTAATATACAAGCATCAGCAGCGACCAAATTACTAATTTAACATTTTAAAGCAATTTTTTTTTAATTTTAATGAACATGGTAATGACATAAGTGAGCACGGTAATGACAAATTCAGCAAAATATTTTTATTTTCCCCAGGCATAAATGGCAGCCATTATATCTTCTGGCCCATACAATGATCATTTCATCATCATTTCATCAAATGATCACTATTTCTTATATAATAAAATTAGATTAAGAAATAAAAGTTTATTTAATTATCCATTAGAAGTGGGTACGGTAATGACGTACAAAAAAATACACACTAAAAAATTCAAAGTCTTTGCTTGTTTTATTGAAACTATAAAATTATTTGCTCTATTCACCTAAACCTGATAACAAGTTGACTTTTAAGGAGTATTTTTGCCTTGATAAAAAGGCATGTGCTGCCTTTCAAAAAAATTCCAGATGAACTTTTTGTCAGAAGCGTGGCAATGGCACTCTTTCTTTGGATACGGTTTAAAAAAATTATTAAGAATTATAGATAAGTTTAATTAATGAAAATAAATATTTTTTTTCAATTAGTAGCATCGTAATAAGTAAAAATGTATTAAAAAAATTATAACCATCTGTTTTAAATAGAACTTAGTCAAATCTTTACCTAATAAATTGCTTGTTGGGGCAAGCTACGGCAGGGTTGGTGAACCTTTTTATAGCCGAGTGCCATTTTTTCCCCAAAAAATATTTTATATAACCTTGACGTGCCAACTAATGAAAAAGTTTAGTGGATTAAAAAATCATGAATAAAAATTAAGATTTTAAGAATTAAGATTTTTAAAACATTTGCAACATACAAGGTATTACACTATAATAATCATAAAAACAATTACATTTTAGAGATTATTTAAAAAAATATATTTTATTAAATTTGTTATTGCATCTTCGATGAAAAATAACTAATATACTTAATTAATTTCAACAGAATGCAAACTGAACTGGATTTTTCTGACAGATGCTTTTTATTTGATTTTTCGTATAACTGTTTTGCGGAAATAAATCGGAGAAAAAATTATTAAAAGGGCAAACGCCATTTTCTTTTAAATAGGTTTGAAATTAATTTCCAAGTTGCTACAATTTTACCATTGGTATTTTTACTAAGACGGTAATTTACGGTATTTTAAAAATCCGCAATTAAAATTATTCAATTTCTAATTAATCGAATTTAGACAAGATCAAATCTTCTTTAGTAATCATATGTTCATCATAAGTTCGTGTCTTTTGTGCCATATCAACGTATACTGATTTAGAGCCACAATCAACACCGTGCCAAAATTATTCTTTCGAGTGCCACTTTTGGCACGCGTGCCATAGGTTCGCGGTCCCTGACCTACGGTAATAACATTTTGACTACAAAAGAATATATTTCTTATTTTTAAACTTTTTATAAATAATAATGTATCTGTAAATTACCATTAAAAAAACATGATAGTTAAAATGCAATAAATAATATTATGATATTTAACTATTTTTCTGTGCAAATGTGAAAGGACAGTAAAATACGACACTTTTTTAAAATCATCCTATTGCTATTCTGCTAACAGATTAGCAACAGCCTGTGAAGCAACCGGAATAGGCTTACTACTAGTCCTGGTTAGTACTTTGCCTGTGTTTGTGCTCTTATTGTTGGAAAAGTCGTTTTACAGTTTGAAAATAAATAATGGCAGGGCAGGGGATGGGATGAGCGAAGAAGATCCATTATGAATAGTGAAATAAACTATCATTAATGCATGTAAAAATGTGTTTTCTAAACAAGAAAATTAAAACTTTGATACAGTCAATATACATTTAAAAAAAAAAAAAAAAGATACACTTGCCTTTATTCGCAGATGCTTTTACGATAAAATCACACCAAAACTGACTCGGAATAATGTCTTCTTTTAGAATATAAATGCAATTTTTTCAAATAGAGGTCATCTAGATATTAAACTTGCACAAATTCTGTTTTATTTTTAAGCCTTTATCTATTGACGGTACTTATAAGTACCATTAAAATAACTTGTTATAAAATTCATTTAATACATCGATTAGTTGTAATATAGTTTAGAATGAGTTAGAGATACTTTACTTTATCTTGTTCCAAAAGCATTATGGGTTACACAAAACAAAAATATTTTTAAAAGGATTGATTTCTTTTGCCTTTGCATCTTTTCAGCATTCTTGGTGTTATTAGGGGGGTGGGGGGGGGGGTGTTTCAATTCGGAAATATGTCTATTGTAAGAACATTATATTTGCACATTTCCTAATTCTACAAAATACTAAGAAAAATATTTAAAATAAAAGATGTGAGTGGGGTTATAAATATTGTCCAAAATCTCTATAAATTCAAATTTAAATAATCCTTCTAAATCCTTCAAAAATCCTTCTAAAATTTATTAAATGATTATGTAAATCTTCTAATGTAGTTTAAACAATTCACAAAAAATGCTTTAGAAGATAAAATTTTCATGAATGCATAATTCAGTACATAAAGGGTTAATGAGAACACTCACTTTTGACGGCATATTTGCATTCTTTGGATCCAATTAGTTCGGAAAAGTATATAGTTTATATAGTTTCTGTTAAATCTTCATGGAGTTAGAAATGGTCAAACTTAGAGGATGCTAATGATGAATTCACGTGACTAACTTTAATTTATATCTAACCGAAAAATCATCTCACTAAACATTTTGGTTTTGTGTGACTCATTGAATGAACTGAAATCTATTCTAGCACCCCACCCCCTTTTTTTCAAAAACCTAATTTTAAATACAAAAATATTATTAATAAGTTCATATTAAAAAATAGGAATTATGACCTACATCGATATTTACATAAATAGAATAGCCATCGTTTAAAACATGGGTATGTAAATTTACAGTTCATTCCAATAAGTAGATTCTGATATATAGGAAAATTTTGAGTTTTGACGATTTAAAGAAGTGTTTCTCAACCAAACTAATGATTGGAATAATTTGTAAACTTGCACACCTATGTTTTTGACTATTGTGATTTGTTTTATGTGGGGAAAATTCATAATTGTTTATATGAATTTATTAAGTTTCATAATTAAAAATATGTATTTGAATAGAAATATGTCTGAAATATGCTTTATCCATTCATTTTATCTCATTTAAAAAAAATAAATTTCAGTTGAATGTTGTTTTTTATTTTTGGGGTGGGGGGTGGGTGGGGGAAGTTATAAATTAAACTTTGTCATATGGATTTAACATTAGCACCCTCAAGCTTAGAATCTTCAAACTCTACGACGATTTCATTAAAAGTACATAAACTATATCTTTTTCCAGGCTGCCTTGATTTAAAAGGAACCCTAATATGCTATTAAAAGTGGGTGTTACAATTTTAAAGACTAAATTTAGTTCTACTTTTAATATGTAGAAAACGGAATAATCCACATATGATTATTAAGAACTTCATACGAATTAACCTCTTCAGTTCCGAAGCTAAAATAATAATACAAATGCTTATTCATTGGTTTTTTCCAAACAAAATGACATCGTAAATGACAGAAAAAATATCTTTTCTGAAATTCATCCTTTAGGGGCATAATAATTTAGGTTCAAAAATATGTGTCTAAAACTACCAACCCCATTAAAACACCAATTTAATAACCATTAACCTAAATATACTTATGAACATTTCTCACTTTCTTGTTCATACTGTCTTTTGGGCATTTTTAGGCATTTTGTAAACTCAGATGAAAATAACATTTATTTTATGTGGGAATCAGCTTAGATAATGCCATTTATTCGTTTACTTTGAACGCAAAAAACATTCAGCTATTAAGAAGTGAAGTGAAAATGTAAAAAAATCGGACATTTTAGTTTTTATAAGGGACAGAACAGAAGTCCCCGTATGGGGACCCAGGGACCGAAGAGGTTAAAGCTGTGCTTTTCCTTTATTTTTGCAAAATCTTTAATTAAAGCTCGAGTTATAGCCATCGTTCAGATTTTTTTTTTCGTGTGTCGTGGCGGAGGGGGGCGGGGGCTCATCGGTAATATATTATTTTGTTGTCGTAAATTTTACGTAGTAATATTACCTTTATCGATATGATCCAGATCAACAAACAATAAAAGATCTAGATCAAGAACTCAATTACTTGCTTGCAAAACAGCTATTTTCATTCGATATCATGCAATGGCTGGAAATTCACCCGGAAATTAAAATTGACCATGAGTGAAATGACAGGTTGGATCTCAGAGAATAAAAAAGGCCATAATTGGATTGCCTGGAATAAAATTGGAAGCATTCGTTCGCTGCTTCCATTTTCTTTTCTTTTCTTCCCCCACGTTGCTCTTTCAATTTTCGTTATTTTTCTGGCAGCGCAATAAATATCAAACGTATTTTTAGATAAGTATGTTTATTACAGTTCTTTTTTTTTTTTTTTTTTTTTTTTTTTGTAAAAAAGAAGTCTTCAGGGGGAAGAGGCGACATTACAAACTTTGGGCTTTCATGTAAGGATGCATATACAATTCTCCTAAACAAAGATCAACCACACAGTACATATACAATTCATCCACTATATAACGACCCTCCATTATAGTGGATTTCGCATTACATCTACCGATTAAAATAGTCCGATTATATGTAACATTCATTCACGTCGCATTCTCTTGACATTTAACTAGTAAAACCCGAGGCTTTACTCGCGTAATTGTTGAAAGATGCTAAGTGGTATTTGGCCCCACCAGTGGCTGAGAGGTTCTGCTCTCGAAGCTGGTAGACGAGAGGTGCTGGGTTCGAACCCAATCGCGCCCGTCGGCCTAATCGTTCGGAGTTTTCGTGGTTTTCTTCGAACCGTGGATTTCCATGCGTTAATACGGATTAGGTTCCCTTAGAAAGACCTCCACGGAAGGCACTCCCCCCAGGGCCCATATCCCTCGTGTAGATAATTGGCCGTCAGCAATCAACCCAACCCTAAGTGGTATTTGTGTGCCTTTTTATTTATCCATCATACGTATTATATGGTAAGTCTTGTAATCGTTTTAAAAATCGAAAAAAAAAATTAAGGATTTACACGTTTCAGACACTGGAGATTCCGATAAACATATTTTTAGAAAAAAAAAATTGCCGTCCGTCTGTGTGTGTGTTTGTAAACGCTCTATCTCCCGAACAAATTGAGATAAAGATTTGAAATTTTGTGTGTTCCTAGTATGTAATAATGGGAAGAATCCTATTGAATATCAGAAACCTCGATTATCCGGAACTATTTTTTTCGGACTCTCGACATTTTCGTTCTGATAAAAGGTACATAAAAATTTTCGAAATTGTTTATTTTAAGGATTGAATATAAAAGATAATAAAAAAACATAAATTTTGCATAAAGAATGAAATCGATCGGATAAATAGTTGCCAAGATATTTGTAATGCTATTTTCCACACTCTTCTATTTTTCATGACCCTCTGTATTTCATTCAAACTTCAATTCAAAGATATATTTTAATTGGAAATGAGACGCTTCATCTAGCGCAGTAAACTGTTGGTTAATATGATTATCATTTTTGGAGTTATAATGATGTTTCTTTTACGCAATTCGGTACTACTCGATTAACTCGTCGATCAAAAAACCATCGCCAAACACGTTACACGTGTTTCTTACGTCATCAAGTTATTTTTAATTCGACGTTTTATTTGTATTTTTATTAATATTTTACTAATTTATTTGTTCTTTTGTTATTTAAAATAAAAATTATGTCAATTAGTATAATTTTGCGAGTAGTTTAGCGATTTATATAATTTGTCGAAATAGGTCGACGGGATAATGAAGTAGTACACACGATTCAGTAATAGAGCATTACTATGTATTCATAATATTTAAATATGCGTTTAAATTGTATTTTGGAATTGCAATGCATTTTATAAATAGTTTACACATGTTTTGTTTTCATATTTTATACAGGGTGTTTATAAAGTCCCGGACCCATTTTGATGTTTAATAACTCATAAAATAATAAAGATGGATTAAAATTAATATCATAAATGGTTAGATAGACTCAAAAAGTTTCATGACCCTTGTCAATGAATTTTCACGTGTGCCCCCTTCGTCGCACGGAGAATATCAAGTCGATAGTCAATTTCACGCCAGATAGCGGCAAGCATGTCGGCATCCACAGAGGCTATTGCGGTTGTAATTCTGGCATTTAAGTCATCAATTAGACATGTTGGAAAACTTCGTATTTCCACAACTAGAAGAGCTTCAGCCACATGTCATTTTGCAACAAGATGGTAAGTAAGTAAGTAAGCACCCACCCTGGGAACCCGCTTTTGGCTTATGGTTAGGTGTAACCCCCAAGGGAAAAGTTTTACTACCTGCATAACTCCTTCAATTTTTTTTTTTTTTTTTACTGTTTAGGAGAAATAACAATGTTAGATATATGACAATTATTGACAGTGTGTGCGATCAATATTTACAGATGAGAGATTAAATGGAACTGGTGATTTTGAAAAGAATAATTAAAGCATATGTGATTACGGCATATAACACAATAAAACACAATGCAGAAATATACAGTCCTCCCCACTCGAGTACCAAGGTAACACATAAACAAAGTTAAAAATTAATCCAAGTAAAGTAAATAAAGTAATAATAAATCTTAATAAGAGATAGAGAAATTTAACGACTAGAGTGGGGAGGGCCGTGATAAATAAACATTTCAAAAGTTTACCATGATAGATCTTACTAACCAGGTACATTAGATCCACAATGCACTTCAATTATGCATTTCGATGGTAGAACTCTATATCAAGATGGTGCACCACCTCATTGTGGTACCATCGTTCGTACTTCTTTGAATGACCATTTTCCAGGAAGATGGATTGGGCGAGGAAGTCCAATTCCTTGGCCACCCAGATCACCTGATATAAATAACGTCGCTGCACTTTTTCCTTTGGGAATTTGTAAAGGACAATGTTTACAGGAGGAGAGTGTCGAACATTGATCACTTAAAAGCCAGAATTACAACCGCAATAGCCTCTGTGGATGCCGACATGCTTGCCGCTACCTGGAGTGAAATTGACTATCGGCTTGATATTCTCCGTGCGACGAAGGGAGCACACGTGGAAGTTCATTGACAAGGGTCATGAAACTTTTTGAGTCTATTTAACCATTTATGTTATTAATTTTAATCTATCTTTATTATTTTATGAGTTATTAAACATATGATGGGTAAGTATTACGGTGGCCCACAACGACTAGTTTTTGTAAGAAAACTTTTTAAAAAAAATCTTAATTGTTGAAACACATTAAATACTTTGTTGAAATCATTGTTAATTTTTGAAATTTTTAGTAACATACGTTACTGTTCAAACAATGATCGATTTCAATTTATTGTTGAAATACATTGTTGAATTTATTGCTAAAACATTTTGTTATTTTTATTTTTAAGTAACATTGTTGGATGCGCTATTGTTCCAACAATGATAGATTTCAATTAAATTTCATTATTTTTAAAACCTTCTTGCTTGAAGTTTGCTAAGAGCTAACGTCAAACAATTTTCGTTTTAAAACATTTGATAATTGCTAAGGATTGTTACTTTTGATGTATGACATTGATAAAAATGAGTTTTAAAAGTTTTTTCAAGAAATTTGTGTAAGTATAGTATTTTTTTAACAAAGGAAATTTTTGCTGATTTCAGTTTTTTTTAATACACTTCACACTTGAAAGAAATTAATGTTAAGTTTCGAGATAAAATTATCTTCCATTTACTTTGGTTTGAAAGCATATCTTAAATCTAAAAGGTTAAAAATGGGAAATGGTTTCTGATTTTCAACCGAATTAAAGGATTTTAAATGCGAATTTTGAATTATTTTAAGTTCTTATATTTTGGAATTAAAAAAGTTAAAATAATAAAAGAAAAATTATATAAGCTATGAAGTTAAAAACTTCACGTGTAATATTTTTGATAAGCAAGTAAATATATGAAATATTGTAAAAATCCGCAGATGAGCTCGACAAGTTTGGTCCATAAAAAGCGAAAGTATTATTTAAGATACATTACAGTGGGAATACATACAGCTACAAACTTACATACAGCGCCATTCTGTGCCAATTTGGCCAGTTAGCAAAAAATATCCTAAATTTTGCATTTGATGATTTGTTTTTAGCGGTAATTTGGCAATTGTGTTTGGTTGCAGGCGCTCGTGTAAAAATATCTGTGCATAAACTATAAATGCAAGCATTACTGTACGTAACTAGACACCACATAGGTTACATTTCTTCCTTCTCTCTTTTTTAACACTTTCCAACAAAGTTGAAAAGTGTTTATGCATTCGGTTTGTCTGGCCTTTGTCCACTCTCTAACTACCGTAAATATGCTCGGATTTTCATGAAATTTATTAACCTCATTTAGGGTCGCCAAGGAATGTTTTGTATTGTATATGAAGTATGTGGGATTAATAGTTTATCAACAGGGGCACTCAAAAGCATTCCGTTACATTATAGTCAATGGGGGAAAATCGTTTGCAGTGTATTTTAATGGCATTACGCTATTTCAAATGTATTAAAATTATGATATAAATAACTGAATTTCACTACAAGATGATTAAAATACAATAGGACAATACAATATATACAGGGCTCATCAAAGAATTCGGATAATTTCCCGATTGTAGATGGGAACAGCAGAAATTGGGTTTTCAAATTTGTTATGCGTTTCCATAGGGTTGAATAAGACATAATATTTTAACTTATTAAACGGTGCAGTTTTTATCACTGTTCTGAATGCGTTGGAGTTTCATAATCTATGCTTGGCGCATGATTTTTTCTTTCTTATTTTATATCATGACGTAATTGTCTAATAACACAATTTCATGTCACCAAGATTCATCACGGACATGTTTTTGCTTTATAAAATAGGTTTATATCTGTAACAAAGAAAATAAGGAAATTTTACTTTGCTCAAATATTTGAATACGTTTTAATCATTTAATATATATATTAAATCGTTGTTAAATTTGCTTCTTACCTTTCCTTTATAAATACATTTTCATCATCAAGTATACAGTATTTTTGTAACAATAAAGAGTTAGTTAAGAGTTAGTCAGTTAAGTTTTGATCTGGTGAAAAATTTTGCTTGAAGTTCACTAAGAGTTTAAAAAATGTTTTCTGCTTTATAAATGTTTCGTATTTTAATATATTTTAACTTTTTGATACCTAAGACATTTAAAAAATGAATTTTGAAAATTTCTCGCAGAAATTTATGGAATTACAGAATTTTGTTGCTGTTGTTGTTGCTTATTTGCTTTTTTAAAAGAAAAAAGAAAAACATGTTTGCTTATTTCAATGCATTAAAAAAATACACCTAAGACTTAAAGGTGATAATTATATTTCATTTTATACTATGAGGGGCTCACAATCATAGTAGACCAACTCCATTTTGGGAGTATAATGAGATAGTCCAATTAGAAGGTGCATAAAATCTATTTTATCCCCCCTCTCCCCCCCCAGCAGTAAACCAAGACTGTAAACAGATGAAATATATGAGAAAGTATGTGAAAACAGATTTGATTCACTGTGGGAGTGGATAAAACATATTTTATGCACCTTCTAAGTGGACTATCTCATTTTTTTTTTTTTCAAAATAACTTGGTCTACTATGGTTGTGAGCCCCTCATATATCCTACTTTTGTTTGATTATAACATTTACAGTCGGACCTCTATTTTACGAATTTCTCTGTTTTGCGAACTTTTACTTGGAACCAAGAACATTTTGCAAATTTCTTCGTAAAATAACCTCCAAATAGCGAAGTGTTCTCCATTTAAAGAACTTTTCCTTGGGATCTAAATTTTTTTTCTTCCTATTTCTTAAAACATTACTGGACATTTCGAACTTATTCTTTCTTTTAACACATTCTATGATGATCAATGACCATGAACATGTCTTACCAGGCACCTAAGTCACCGGGAACAGTAAAATCGCTGTGATTCTTTGCTTTCCATCCAAGAAGTGCAAACTTTCAATATCCCCTTTTAGCCCTCAATAGAGCTTCCCCGTGTCCTTAAACTATAGTTTCCCATTTTTTAGATTGTTGATCATGATCAATCGTATTGGTAATTTCAGTTCTTGTAGCTCAAAACTGTCAAGCGGAAGTGCTTGAGCATCAAAGAAAAAAAAATTATTTTTGATGAGGTGGATAAAGGCGTGAAGAAAAATAATACTGCTTTAAAATATGGTATTCCTCCGAACAGTTTATCAAAGAATCTTTCAAAAATCGTAATTTTAAAGTAAAATAATTTTTTTAAACTGAAAATACAATGAATTTCCAGACAATGTTTTGTTTCATTCTTATTTCCCTTGCAGATTTCTTTTTGGTGGATAAAATAAATAAAACAAATAGATATAATTTGTAAACAAAAGTGTGAGTAATTACTTTTTTTAATTATATTCAGTATTTATGGACTTAAAATATGTTTTATGTAGTTTAAAGTATTTTAAAAGGTGACTCTCTATTTGACGAATTTTCCATATAACGAATTTTTTATCGGGATTTAGCTACTTCGTTAAATAGAGATCCGACTGTATATAGAGGAATTAATACACAGTAAAACGAATGCGCAGACAAACGTTTAATTCAAATAAATTTTCTCTTTAGATCTATATATTGGGTGATTGCAAAAGTTAGTGCCCGATTTCCGATTCATCGGCTTTTGAAGTGTATTCAAGTTGTTGTAAATGGCGACATGCAGTCTAATTGTCAACATTTAATCTCTCAGCAATCTCTTCCGTAGTAATCCGTGGATTACTATTCACTCAATCACGGATTAAGTCGCTGTCCATACCAGAAGGTCACCCAGAGCGAATTTAATCGTTCAGATTGGAAAGTACCATTTCGAAATCGACAAAACCGCTTTTTAACTGTCCTAAGAGCTGGAGCATGATCTAAATAAACGTCTAGAATACTTTTTGTAGCACTTTCAAAACTATTACTCCTATTTTAAACTCATATAACATAACATGACAAAAATGTAACTTTTCATTTTCCATTTTGAATGTTAAACTTGCACACAAATTACTTTGAAAATATTTTTTTTTTGACGTTATGTTCACTCACGACACATATAGTTAACTGTCAGTTAATAACATGGTTATAAAAAATAATAATAATATCAGCACAGTCAAAGTCAAAATTGCAAGTTTCTGCCATCTATGAAGTAGACGAACTTTTGCAGTCACCCAATATATAATCTTTAATTTGAAAATTTACTAAGATTACTTTATTTGAGAAAATTTAATTTTTATTCTGCAATTGATTGTAGATTTATTGTTTGAAAATTTGAAAAATATTTTATTGCTTGAAAGCTATTAAAATAACAGAAATTCAAGTGAACAATTCCCCGAAAAATACCTTTTTTAATTGCGAACTTTACATATATTTCATATGCATTGAATTCTAAAATTCTTCAAGAATGTTTAGGAAAAATTGAAAGTTTTCCTTTTTCTAAATAAATAATATATTTCTTTTCTTTTCAGGCCTCGTCCTCACATTGATGACGACGAAGACATTAAGAAAGCTGAAAAGCGTTTGAAAATTTTCAGCAATGAATTAGCCATCGATACGTAAGTTGCCTGTAGAATATTTTGTTAATTTCTCTGTTAAGTTTTATATGTTCAAATCTTTAAATCTGTTCAAATACAGGATGTCCAAAAAAGTTTTTTAAAAACTTTAACTTTTTACCTGTTGGAAAAATAGAGTTGCAAAAAGTGAAAAAAACCAGCTTTATTCCCGGGAATGGGAATAAACAGGGTATTTTTGGCAAGGAAATTAAAAATTTCCCGGGAGTTTTCAGAAAGTTTTAAAGACGCCCACAGAACAGTTTGAAAATTTTGTTTTTGAAAATTTCGAAATTTAAAATTGTGCAGGAGCAAAAATGGTCTAAAATTACGATTAATGTTATATAGTTGATATATAAGTTTGGATAAATAGAAGCTTGGAATTTGACTGGTTACTTTTAAAGTGTTTACTTTTAAAGCTCGCTAAGAACGTTTTCTGAAAAAAAAAAATGACATTTCAAATGAAAAATAAAATAAGCGGAAAATCTTTAAAATACGTTCTAAATTATATAGGGGAGGTGGGGATGAATGGGACATTTTCACAAAATATTTTTTTATATTTTTTTATTTAAGTGACTATCAATATTATATATCACATTTCATACATTAGGTATTTGCCAACATATATGAACAATATTTATTCTAGATTATGATTTATTCATAAAAATATTATGAAATCAAAAAAACGTTCCCTATCCCAATCATCCCCACAGCAGGGATGAATTTGACACTAATAGGGATGGATGGGACACAATGATTTTCCTCCCTGTATTCAATTTTACCAAATTAAAATTTATAATTATAACCTTATATGAAAATTATATTTGTAATATATGATTTTACAGCACGAATCGATATATTTTTTTTTCAATAACTTCTTTCATTGCAGTTTTAACTTTTAATGCGGACTTCGGCTATCAACCTGTTCCTTTTTTCCACTTATGAGGCATTTTAGATTTGAAATGAAAGTGCAAAATGTCTTTTAAATATAGCATAGCTAATAATTTTCAATCATAACTTATTAATTAATATTAATTAAATGTATCGTAGAAACATGCAGAACGGAAATTATTGTGTCGATCGGAAAGTCATGTCGTGTTGGGAAAATCAATTCGTACCGGAAAATTCTGCCCGATAATTATTAGACATTAGATATCGGAATCAATGTCTAATAATTGAATGATTGAATTTTTCGGTACGAATTGATTTTCCCAACACGACCCGACTTTCCGTTTGACCCAATATGTTACGGATGGGGATTTATTTGTGCAACATTTCAAAATTCAATATAATTTCACCCATTTGATCAATACACATATACTATTTTTATCAATTTTATCTATTTTGATTAAGTTTTAGTACCAATTTTTTGATAATCCATTAATAATTATTACAATACAATAAGTAACACTCAGAAATTTTAAACAATAACAACTCATATAATGCTATTTACTACTATTAATTGACGTAAATTATTGATTTATCATCCTATATAATACTATTTAATTAATAAATAAAATTTTCAACATCTCTAGGGAGGAGTGAGAATGTCCCATTCATCCCCATTTGAAATGTCCCAATCATCCCCATGATGCATAATATCCCTTCTCAGCCATTTTACCTCAAAAATTATTTTGTCACAATGTTTACTATTCATTTATTTTAATTATTGATATTGGACCTTAAAATAAATAACTACAACATAGCTTAATTTTTTATATTGTATAAGATATTTCACATCTTCAAATGTAAAAAAAACTTACTTTTAAGCAGAGATTTCAGAAAATGCAACTTTGAAGGAAAATGAAAACAGCAATGTGGTCCTACTTTTAGTTCTGAAGCACACTGTGGTAGAGGTATATGGGGTTAGGAAGCAATTTAAAACAAATGTTTATTGCCTGAAATATTGAGAATGTCCCATCCATCCCTTGTCCCATACATCCCCTAGCTTCCCTATATATATATATTTTTTTTTCCTTGAGCTAATTTTACATTTTCTCATTAATTTAAGTCTCATGTTCACCTAATACAGTATCACAACGAAGTTTACTCAAAATGTGGCTTAATCAGTAATTTTTAAATTATCTGTTGCAGTATTATTTTCTGTAATAAAAATCGGTACACAAATATGACTTCCTCATTTCGACAATTATGAGTGCAAATCCGCGAGTTTCGCTAATACATTATAAACTGCTTGAAAAATGCTGTTTTGTTTTATGTTTTGCATTCATAAGTTTTTTATTGCGTAACAATATTTCAATATTAAATCTACTGAGTTATTTCTCATTATTTCTGAGTCAAGAGATAATTTTTAATGTATTTAGATATTCTTGAATTTTTTATGTTTCTTTATAACACACAAATTGCTTTTCAGATTCATGTTCGATAGTGCTTCTTATGATAATGAAGTTGAAGCGGCCTTGCTGCGAATGAAAACATCGCCTGTAGTTTGCCGTCGTGCAATAAAATGGTTTCAAACTGAACTGAAAGCCAAACGACAAAGGACATGGGAAAAGCTCATGACAGACAAAAACATCGATTTGTCAAGCGCCATACCTTTCCTGATTAAAGTCGACGAAACCGACGACGCTACCTGGCAGACTCTTGAAAATAGAGCCAAGGATTATGTAGATGAGTGGATAAGAAGAGTTAACTTCACTATCCTAGAAATGTTCATTTTCAGACATAAAGCGTAAGCATTCCTTATTTTTATCGATTTTTAATAATAATTTTTTTAATTGTTATAAAAAATTATAACAATATACTATTCAGAAACTCATCATAAAACATTCGAACTTGTTTTTGTTAGTTTGCTAATTCGGGATTTTCATTAACTAAAAGATATTTCTCTTACACGATTTTCATAATTTTTATTAAAGTGTTTTAAGCATAGGACAATTTTATTTATATTCCCTTTGTGAAAGCAAGAATGTTTCTGAGAGCAAGTTAAGGATAAGATGGAAACAGTTTGAAACAGTTGCCGGGGATAAAAAAATCCCTATTTACTTTCACCTTTACGAGGGTCCAAATTTTTATAAAATATGCCTCTGCACAATCTTTAGTGCAATGTAGTTGAAATACTGCGTACCACGAAATAAAGGGCTATATAGTTGTAATTCGTTAAAAGTATAAATTCTGGTTTTATTATCTTTGTTCTATCCCTGCGTAATTCTAAAATTTAAAGTATTTAAATAGAACTAGCAAAGAAGACGAGATTTTAAAAGCAGCATTGAAAACAAAAATTGTGGCTTCAACATCATCTTCTTTTTTTTCCTTAAATAAAACAACTTTTAAGATTTCGTACTTAAAAAGTAAAAATCCCTGCCGGCCCGGGCTACAGGCGAAGGTAGATTTCGAAGTGAAGTATACTAATTCAACAAAAACTAAATCATGATTAGAGATAAACCCACTTTAACAATTTTATCTGGACGCTTTTGACGAGTTTTTATTTCATTTTTATATAATAGCTGGTTTTATCAGAATCATGTTAAGGCGGTATTCAAAAAATACTTTTCCATGGTCAACAACTCGAAATTTTCTGGCACATTTTCAGATTCATTTTTAATAGAAAAAATATGAAACTTGCTGACGGGATTTTTGAAGAGATTTATAAGCGACCTGTGCTTTTATTTTTCGTTCAATTAATTAAAACTTGATTTATAAACAATTATTTTCTCAGTGGGCTAATATTTTTCGTGTCCAACACAATCGCTTCGGGAAATTCTGTTCAAAATGCCCACTTCGACTTCATTTTTTGAATTATACTCTGCCTCTATCAAAAAATCGATCATTACGGTACATTATATAGTTTCTGAATAAGGGAATCTACATATTTGATGCGTTTGAGAGCAAAAATGAATTAAAAAATGAGTAAGAAAATAAGCAGTTTGGATTTGAATACACCCTTAATAAGATGATTTTTTTCCTCAACCGCTATGTACACTGACGGAAAAAAAAATCCCAACACCAAGAAAGACTTGTGTTAGATAAACGAAATTTGGTAGGCGTGTTTATGCATCTGAAAGATGACATCGATTGAAATTTCGGGCTTCGCGCATAAGTGTGGCACTAGTAGCGCCACTCAGAACTTGCAGATCAGGTTTACTTTAAATGCGTGCTGTAAAGTTCGTGGACGTTATTTAGCTTCGAAATGTGACGTATGCAGTTGATATTAGCCAAGAATGCCTTTAACAAGACGAAGAAGCCACTGTCAACAGCTCACCGAGTTAGAACGAGGTTGCATATTCGGGCTACGAGAAGGTGGATTTTCTTTCCGAGATATTGCAGAAAGACTTGGCTGCAATGTATCCACTGTGCATGATTGTTGGAAGCAGTGGTCAAGGGATGGTACTACCTCAAGAAGACCGGGGTCCAGGCGGCCACGTGGCACTCCTGAGAGGGATGATCGCCGTACGACTGTGGCGCATCGTACTGCGTCTGCGGCAGAAATTCGAGCTGCAGTTCGTATCACAGTGACACAACGAACTGTTAGAAATCGGCTACTTCCAGGACAACTCCGATCCAGGCGCCCTGCAGCGCGCATTCTACTGACTCCCAGCCATTGCCGTTTGCGAAGTCATTCGTGTCAAGCCAGAGCTCACTGGTGGGCGGAGTGGAGATCTGTTGTGATTCTTTTTCATCCGAAAACACAACAGGTATCCACTCTGTCCTCCAATGAGCTCTGGCTTGACACCAATGGCGTCGCAAACTGCAATGGTTTAGAGTCAGCAGAATGTACGCTGCAGGGCGCCTGGCTCGGAGCTGTCATTGAAGTAACCGATTTCTAATAGTTCATTGTGTCCCTGTGGTACCAACTTCAGCTCAAATTTCTGCCGCAGACGCAGTACGATGCGCCACAGTCGTATGCCGAATACAGCAATCTTCCCTCTCAAAAGTGCCACGTGGCCGCCTGGAACCCGGCCTTCTTGAGGCAGTAACATACCTTGACCACTGCTTCCAACAATCATGCACAGTGGATACATTCCAACCAAGTCTTTCTGCAATATGGCGGAAAGAAAATCCACCTTCTCGTAGCCCGAATATGCGACCTCGTTCCAACTCGGTGAGCTGTTGACAGTGGCTTCTTCGTCTTGTTAAAGACATTCTTGGCTAACATCAACTCAATACGTCACATTTCGAAGCTAAATAACGCCCACGAACTTTACAGCACGCATTTAAAGTAAACCTGATCTGCAAGTTCTGAGTGGCGCTACTATAGCGCCACACTTATGCGCGAAGTTCGAAATTTCAATCGATGTTATGTTTCAGATGTATAAACACGCCTACCAAATTTCGTTTATTTAACACAAGTCTTTCTTGGTGTTGGGATTTTTTTTCCCGTCAGTGTATTTTTAATTTGTTTTTGCTGTAAGAATTGGTCCTATCAAAAACTTGTCTATATAAATGTTGTAGACAATATTAAGAAGATATATGATAAATTCATGGGGATTTTATATCTTGTGAATTGACGGAGTTATGGATTTTCTTCTTCTTCAATCCCCCCTTTTTGTTTTGAATTTTAATTTTTTTGCGGTACGAATTGGTCTTATCAAAAACTTGTGAATATAAAAGTTGTTGATAATATTAAGGAGATTTATAATAAAATTAATTTGATTTGATATCTTGAGAATTGACGAAGTTATGAATTTTTTTCTCCCAAAAACTCTATTTTTTGCGCCCCTTGAGCCCATTTTTAATTTTATCAAAAATCTGTGATACATAAATATTTGGCCCTATTTTTAGGAGTAATAAAAACATTAAACTGATTTGATATGTACAAAAATGAAGAAGTTATGTGGGGTTTTTCGGTTTTCACAAAACCTCTCCCTATTTCCATCCCCTTGGTCCGATTTTGCCCATTAACGAACTTCACCGAGATTTTATGCCCCTTGATTTTATATATCAGTTTGGAAGAGATTTGTGCAGAATTGCGAAAGTTATCGTGTCCAGAAGAAAGTGATATATACAGATAGATATATATATAACGTTTGTTACTGGAGGGGTTTGGGGTTCTAGGGGTCATGAATCATGAACATGATCGGTGTAGACCTGCAAAAAGTTTTCAGAAATTCCAACATAGGGGAGAATGTAATAGGTAGTATTTCATACGAAATCTACTTAAAAACGGAACCATTATAAGATCACTGCTGTGTCTGTCTCTCCGTCTACCACAGCCGTTTTCTTGTAAACTATGGAACGTGGAAAGTTAAAATTTAGCAGAAGTGATAAAGGCAATTGATCCCATATATATAGTTTATTAACCATTCACAAATATGTTTAGGAAAAATGTTGAGGGGCTAATTAAGTTACTAGAAAATAAAAATCTTTTTTTTTTTTTCTTTTCTTTTTTTCTTTTTTTTTTTTTTTTTTTTTTTTTTCTTTTACTATTTGAAAAATGGTTATTGTTCTCGTCAGGATGGAAAATGAAAAGCATATCTGAAGGTTTTCATTGGTTTTATCCGCAATTTATTCGTTTTCTGATTGGTCTATACAGTAATCTGTATTTCCCTTTAATTTCAACAACGATGGATACTTTCTGTTGCCACTATGACAAAAAGTAATAAAAACTACAAAAAAAATTAATAACTCAGAAACAAATTGAGATACAGCTTTCAAACAAATTGCGCTTAAAAGTACATTTTTTTTTTCTATCCAACGGTGTAAAAAGTAATATTGTCGGATGTTTAGAAGTTTAAGAATGGAATTTCATTTAAAATTGGCCGTCAGATTTCTTGGAAATCTGATGATGGAAAAGCCTTTTCCCGAACAGCCAATGAAATGCTTGGATATTTACGTAAGTTTCAGGTGGATAATACTTAAGTTTCATGAAATCTGACGGGTCGCAGGCGATATTTTTGGCTTGCAATTTTTACGTGTAATAACACTATTAATGTTTAATTCATGGCGTACGTAATGTATGATCAACTCCGTGCGACTTTTTATGTCTTAAATTTTAGTCTTAAAAAAAATCGTTTCCAAATGGTCGTTGTAATTTGATAAATTGCTTTTTTTTTTTTTTTTTTTTTTTTTTTTTTTTTTTTTAATAATATGTGGGGTATTGTGTGGAAGCTCTCGTAACGCCGAACTGAAAAGTACATTTGTTTTAATTTTAGATATTTTCAGAAGTATCGCCGAAAATGTAATGCAAAAATGCCCTCCTGTGCTTCCGAATCTACTGAAACTAAAATTATGAAAGAATTAGGGGTAGTAAAAGTTAATTTAAACTTTTCAGGGAAACTATAGCGATTACTCTAAGATCACATAGACCTTGAGAAAATCGCATTTTTCCGTTACACACAAATATCACTTTGAGAGTGCTCGAGGTACCTATCGTCGCGGAAGTATAAAAGGATGTTTCATAATGATAAAAAAAATTATCGGTAATTAACCGAGGTATTAACCCTTAAAGATACGAACGGTTTGGACATAAAGACACGGGCAGTGTACTCCATGCGCCATCGGCTTTTAAAGCCTAGATAGCTGTAGTGGTATACCAATTTATACTTTTCTAGAACACATAGTCTCTCTCGATTCGCCACCTGTATCTTTAAATGTTAATTAAGACCCTATCCCTATCTGGAAAAACGCGGCACAGACTAAGCCGGTGTTACAACTTTGCGACCTCCTTTCGAAGAGCGCTGAGCCCAATGCCAAGTTTAAACTTTGAACAAGAGCTACACTGTGAAAAGAAAGGATTATTACTACGCTGAATTCAGTTTTATGAAATGCCAAATGAAGTTTAAATAGGCACTACTTTTATTGTGACTACCGAATTAAGTTTATCACAAATGAATTACGATAAGATTAAAAAAGAGTTGTACAGAATAGCAATATTTGATACTATTTAGGTTTCATATCTCTTTGAACTTTTATGGCATACCCATTCATACTTTTCAACTATCTACAGCTATGCCCAACCCTACGTTGTATAGTTTTTTACAAAGTCTTATTATTCTTTTAGCAACACTTTTTTGTAATATTAAAGTTACTCTATTGCACGGAACCCTCTGTGCGCAAGTAATACTCACATGACTGATTATTTTATAAATGTTTTTAAAAGAGATATTAATATTATTTTATTTTTATTTATTGCGTCTTAATATAAAAGACTGATAATACATAAATTTGTGCTTGAATATAAATCATGTAGAAAATTATTCAAATAACGATGTTCTTATAAAAGAGAGCCTATTCAGAAAACATTATACAGTAGAGCGTCGATTATCGGAACTGCAATTAACCGAACTTCCAATTACCCGAACAACCTTTTTTTCCCAAAATTTTTTTTAACCAAACTTCCAATTATCCGAACAGCCTATTTCTCCCAAAAAATTTTTTAAAGAACTCCCGATTATCCATTGGCTTGGAATAAAATTTTAAACAAAGAAAAAACTGATAGTTGATCAGAAAATGAGGAATGCAAAACAATAAAGGAGATGGGAAGAATCCTAAGCTATGAAAAAAATGAAATTAACGAGTGGTTGAATAGTGAAGTATATGACGCTGGATATCAGATTTTAAACGATGATGAGCTTGTGTATGAGATTCATGATTAAAAAGAAATTGAAGAAAATGAAAACGAATGCTCTGAAAATAACCCAGGTTTATTACATAACGAAGCCCTTGAATATTTAGAAACAACTATGAAATGGGTCGAACGGCAGAAGAACGTTGATCCTATTTAACTAACGTATTTAATTAGAATTAGAGGTATGGCACTTTTGAAAAGAATATCTTCGTTGAAGCAAGCAACAATCAAAAGCTTTTTTGCTTAAATTATAATCTATGAGAGTTCAGAAAATGATAAAAAGACAAAAAAAAAAAAAAATAATGATAAAAATGTAAAACAATTTTTAAACATGCCAGCACTAACTGGTGCTGCCAGTCCTAAGCTTAGATAACGTGTGAAGGTTATAGTCAGAAACATCCCTTAAATTGTCTGTCCATTTATCCGAACTTTTGCTTATCCGAACTAGGGTCGGTCCCGACTTGTTCAGAAAATCGGCGCTCTACTGTATATGTGGTTGGCAGAAATTACACTGCTCAAAACAATTAAAGGATATTGCAGTTTTAGGTGGATTTTGTATCTGGCAAACTGTTTAGCTGATTGATACATGGCCGACAGACATAGTAGGTTATATGAGAATAAATTACACATGTTTGGCAGAAAAAAATGCATTTTATTGCGCATTTGTGTACTAAAGGAAAAAAACACAATTTGTGCATATGAGAAAAAAAGAATAAGAAAAGGTGTTTTCTTCAAAGAAAATCATTTTCAGTAGGGGGTATGGTTTCCACGGGCGGCCAGCAACGTTGAACACCTTTGAGGCATGGACTCAATGAGGCTATTAATGACGAGTTGGGGTATTTTGCCCCACTCTTCCAGAAGAGCTCTTTCCAGTTCTTGGAGAGTTTGTGGGGGTTGTTGGCGGCCAGAAACTCGTCTTCCTAGAGCGTCCCAGACGTGCTCGATTGGATTCATGTCTGGAGAACACGCTGGCCATTCCATTCGAACGATTCCTTCCTCGAAAAGGAAATCCTCCACCAGGTTTGCACGATGTGGCCTGCAGTTATCGTCCGTTAAAATGAAATTATCTCCGATTGCTGTAGCGTAAGGGACTACAATAGGTCTGAGGATCTCATCCCTATATCGGCGACCAGTCAGAGCTCCATCTCGAATGATGTAGAGGTCAGTGCGCCCGTCAATGGAGATGCCACCATACACCAACACTCCTCCACCGCCAAATCTGACACTTTCGTGCACGAACGCAGGATTATTCCTACTGCCACGGTCCCTCCAGATGAAAATACGCCTATTATCCGGATGCACAGAAAAACGGGACTCGTCAGAAAACAGAATATTGCTCCATTCATTTCTCCTCCAGTTGACATGCTCGGTTGCCCACTCCCTGCGGTCTCGACGATGCCTTGATGTTAATCTAACACATACCATCGGTCGGCGAGCATACAGACCTACAACATGGAGCCGGTTTCGGACAGCCTGAGTTGAAATCGTGGTGCCTGTAGCCGAGCGAAGGTGTTGTTGTAGAAGAGTAGCGTTCATGGTTCGGTGTCTCCGAGCTGTTAACGCTAAATACCGATCTTCATTGGGCGTTGTTGCCCGTCAACGACCTCGCCCTGGTCTTCGGCCTGCACATCCACTCTCCAAAAAACGGTTCCAGATCCTGGAAATGACACTTTGTGACACTCCAATGGCTTGCGCTAATTCGGCTTGAGTTTGGCCCCCTTCTAACCTACCAACAATTCTCAAAGCTTCTGAATCTGTCAAATGACTTCGCTGAGACATTGTACTCATCGAAACAAAGCAATCCCTGAATGCCGATCATCCTTGTCTTCATTCTCTTTTATCCAGTTGAAAGTCAAATTTCATTCGCTGCCGCTGAAGCGACGTTTTTGACGTCGAACTCAAAATTTGCATACTCCACAGTTTGAAAACCAGAAAAATTTGCATTTGTGATTCTCTTCTTCTATTTTCGGCAAAAAAATTTCGTTTATATCTTTATTTTATATAAAACTTCAAATATCCTTTAATTGTTTTGAGCAGTGTATTATCGTTGGCCTCATTAAGGGTTATCGCAAGGACCAATCGGGACAACTACACTTGCCTATGACTATAGTTTTTAGGGGGATCTCAAAGAGCTACAAATGCTTTCATGAATGGTCTCTCATGCAATGAAAGTACTCTCATTAAATAAAACTGGAACAAAAATCGAAAAAGTACAAAATAGCACAGTTAAACATCAGCCTGAGCTATCCTAGACTCTCAAAAATAAATATGTATCTTTGAAAAATCGTGATTGAAATTGATAGGAAAAAAATTCTACAAAATACGGAAATAGCACTGGCGTCACAACTTCTGTAATTTAACGAAATTTTATTTTACAATGTATATATTTAGATTATATGTACAGGTTTTGTGCATAAATTGTGCATAAGATTTTAGGACTTCAGAACAACTTTAACAGACAAATAGCATGTAGTAAATATAATTTCAGACGATCCCATTTCCTGCAATTTAAGGTTACACTATTTTGTGGTCTTAAAACAAATCTTCTTGAAAGAGAACAAAAACGCCAACCACATGAATTTGTTCTTCCTACAAATTTTTTTGCGACCATAAAAATACTCAATTCAAAATTTACAAACCAAACTATAAGGTTATGTCCTATGTACACAAAATCCATCGTTTTTGTACATTACACAAATATATGTGTACTCATGTGCAATGTACACGTTAAACTGTGAATTTCAGAGTTACCTGATGGCATTTACTCACTTAAGCTGCTTAGTGTGTTATCATCAAAATACACCGAACAATGTGTATTTTGAAATTGACACACCAGGCGTGTATTTGGCAAGTATGTTCTCTTAAAACGATTCAAGATATTATTTTATTTCCTTTAAATGGATAATCAAATGAGTTTTCAATAAAGATTATTTCAATCTAAGTTAAAATGAAACAGAAAAATTTAGCATTAAATAAATATTATAGACACAATAAGCATATTTTGTTCTTATGATAATAATTTTGATCATTTGATAAGATTTTGATAAATAACATTACATTTGAACGACAAAGATATTCTTTAGTTTCATTTCAAAACTATAAATGCAATCTTTTTATGAATATATTTAAAAAATTTTTTGTTCTCAGTCGATGTATTTTAATGGTTTTACATACTATTATATTTTACACCAAAATTCTATGGGAAAAATTTTAATTCACTGACTTTTTATACAAAAAGTAAATTCTTATAGCTAAAAAATTCGTTTTATAAAAATGACAAAGCACAAAAATTTCCTTTTTTAATGGGCATAATCTTTATATATTTTAGAAACTTTCTGTTCAGACTTATCTTCTCATTTTAAGTATCAAACTTCTGTCAGAAAAAAAAGAAAAGTACTCTAACATTTTAGCACAAAGTGACCTCTTTTATTTAAAAATGAATATCGTTTTATACAAGAAAAGTTTTTCCGAAATGCCGTTTAGCTCCGAAATTTTTTTCAATTTTTCATATAATCGATTTAGAAAATGCTATAACGCGAAAAGCGCTTTTCACTTTTGCATTACAACCAAATAAAGGTTTTCAATAACTTGTTAACACTTTCCAATAAAGTTGAAAAGTGTTTATGCATTCGGTTTGTCTGGACGTCTGGCCACGCTCTAACTCCCGTAAATATACTCGGATTTTCATGCAATTGATAAAGGTTATTTAGGGGCACCAAAGCATGTTTGGTATTCTATATGTAGTATGTAGGTTTAATTGTTCATTTACAGGGACACTCAAAAGTATTCCATTACATTATGGTATATGGGGGAAAATCGTTTGCAGAGTATTTTAATGATATTACGCCATTTCAAATGTATTGAAACTGATATAAATCAGTGAATTTTACTACGATCACGTTAGAACAGGGCATTCATAGCATTTTTTATTCATTTACAGGGACTCGCAAAAGCAATCAGTTACACCCCTATCTTTGAACAATAATTGCTAGAGTGTACGGTTTAAAATTCGCTTTTAAATTTAATTAATTTTTTACATGTTACTCGTTATATATAATATTTATACCTTATATACAGAGCGGCACAAAAGTATTGACGTACCATTCTCCTTATTAAAGGAAATTTCTGAAGGGGAATTTTCAACTGAAGTATATGTATTTCTTAAATGAACTCAATTTTGGCATGAATGTAGTTAATAGATACAGATCTATATATCATATACAGGGCTGTTCAAAGAATTCGGATAATTTTCTGACTGTAGATGGGAACAGCTGAAATTTGTTTTTGAAATGTGTAATACGTTTAAATATGGTTGAATTAGACAGACATAATATTTTAATTTTTTAAACGGTACAGTTACAATATTCTGAATGTGTTGGAAAGTGTTTCATAATCTATGCTTGGCGCATGATTTTTTATTTCTTGTTTTTAATTATATCTTAATTTTTGTTAGGTTGTCTTTGTCTAAAAAGATCAAGAATGCGCTCTTCAGAAAGAAGAAATAACATCGTTTAGCATCAAGCCGCTCCTTTTTGATTGTGATTCTTTTTTCCTCATGTAGACTTGTAGATGCTTTAACATCATCGCATCGAAATCCCGAAACTTGTGACTTATTTTACCCGAATGTGACTTTTGTTTTTACCTGATATGTGACTTTGCTTAATTGTCATTTTGACATCTCTTGTGTATGCTCCTTCCTTTACCTTCGACTGCTCCTTTTTGTGCCATCGCCTTCCTCACCAGCCACTTTTTTCCATCATCTCCATGTTCTGCTTCTCCACAATTTTGAATAAAATATTTACCACCGTGAATGGGTCTGTTTTCATTACATTGTTTCATTTAAAAAGTTACCTATTTTGTGTTTTGAATTGTTTTCATTTAATATTTAGGGAAATTTACAATATTCTTGTACCGAAAAATCACACTTTAGCACTAAATTAATGTAATACATGTTATACAATTAATCCTCTCCAAGGTGTATCGCTTTTAGATGCGTCCTAATTATATAAATACGTAGCACCTATAGTCGTCATCTTGTCCGTCCTTCTGTCCGCATATAACAGTGTAAAAACTACCCAAACGAATGTTTTGAAATTTAATAAACATAATCGTTGTAGAGTTTTGCCCTGTCATTTCAAGTTTTATGAAAACGGAATCAAAATTTAAAAAGATATTAATAAAAGTTGTCTTCAATCTATTAAATCCTGTCATACATAATTAATTCATTGATATCCCATGTCGTGTAATGAATCTAGGTTGCCATGGAGATGGCGTCCTATTTAAGATGGAATCCTATTATTTTCGTATTACTGAATTTAAAATACATAATCTTAATAAATTTTGTGTTCATGCATTTTTGCACAAGAGTGCAACAGCTATTGCGCCAAGATCTGAATTTTTATGAAACTAGTTGTAGTATGAACGCACCTCATTTTCCACGTTTGATGTACAATTTTAGACTTTTTTGAAGTAGAAATATTCACCTTATTTAATGGCAGATAAAATGATGCAAGAATAAAGCCAATTACACTATTTTAAAAAAATTGGTAGATAAAAAAAAAGTACCCTACACTGCCCGTGATGGTCACGGTCTCGAGATTTAAGGGGTTAATGTAATAAATGCTATTATACAATTAATCCAGCACCGCGGTTCCCAAACTTTAACCCTTTATCTACTGACGGTACTTATAAATACCATTAAAGTAATTTGTTATCAAATTCATTTAATAAATCAATTAGTTGTAATACAGTTTAGAATGAGTTATAGATATATTACTTTATCTTGTTCCATAAACATTATTGGTTATACAAAACAAAAATATTTTTTAAATGATTTTTTTTTTTCGCCTTTGCGTCGTTTCAGCTTTCTCTGCGTTGGGGGGGGGGGGGGGGATTTTCAATTTGGAAATATTTCTATATTTCTATTGTAAGAACATTATATTTTTACATTTCCTAATTCTACAAATTGCTAAGAAAAATATTTAAAATAAAAGATTTGAGTGGAGTTATAAATATTGCATAAAATCCCTATAGATTCAAATTTTAATTAATCCTTCTAAATCCTTCAATCCTTCTAAAATTTATTAAATGATTATGTAAATCTTCTAATGTAGTTTAAACAATTCATGAAAAATTCTTTAGAAGATAAAATTTTCATGAATTCATAATTAAGTACATAAAGGGTTAACGTTATTTGGCTGCACCTTAACCCCTCTAGGGCGTATGGTTTTTATATTTTACTAGCAGAATATTTTAGTTTTAAACTTTGCCTTGTCTAATCGTAGAATTCTTAGATTAAATAAATGGAAAAATACTATGCGGAATTAAAGTCATTAAAAATTAAAATGTCATGAAATGACGCCCGTCCTAAAGGGTTAAAGTTTTAATCCCCCCCCCCCTCCCCAATCTACCATACATGTAGGTTTAGCCTTATGATGTATAATTTATCCGAAGAAAGTGATGAACTTTGGTACAAAACATACACACGGGAACAGATATAGTTTATGCTATAGTGAAAGTGGAGAATTAAAACTTTTTACTAATTGAAAAAGAAATATGTTTATTAGTTATTGTATTAAACTAATAACTAATTCACTAAATATTTCAATATAATATAAGTCTTTCCAGCTTTTCTATAGTAATTTGATATTGTTCGTGTGTTAGAAAAGCTTAAAGATATTTTAATCTAATGCGGATGAATTCTTACCAAGCAACTACAACCACAATCAAACTACAGTTTAAGTTACAGTTGAAGTGAGTTCCTATTTAACGAGAATCTTGTTTGGTATACAGTAAAACCTCCCTAAAGCGACCACGTTCCGTTCCAATAAAAATTAGTCGCTCCGAGACGTGGTCTCTTAATGGAGATCATGTTTAAATCTAGATTTTAATTGTTGAAAAAAAGGTAACAATTAATGTTACTAAAATTTATTTTTCACATTAGTAAAAAATAGGAAAATTTAAGTATCAAAACAAAAGTTAATTACATAAGTCAATTACTGCAGAGTTTAAAAAATGAATACATTGACGTTTGCTTTGATTTTACGGCTTTATCTTTCATACCTTTTATTTCCAAGTCCTTTCGATGTTCAGTAAATAAATGCAATTTTTTTTAGGCGGGAACAAATAATGACGATTTCATTAATTTATCTATTTTTTTTCATAGTTTCCTGACGGAATACGGCAGGGGAGTTTATTGACCGTCATTCTTAATTGCTCATCAGAGTTAAATTCATTGCTTAAAAACGCGCAAAGAGGTTTAAACACTTAAACGTTAGAGGAATAAATAAAAATTCTAAACTTAGTTTAAAAGTTTGATGAATAATGCGCTTCCTGCAATTATTTTTCTAATAAAACCTTCTTCAAGTGACCAGGAAAAAACGGAATTTGTTTCATTTTTTTAATGAAATGGGTCGCTTATGGAGGGAGTTCAACTGGGATGGTCTCTGAATGGAGGTAAAATTAGTATTGAGCCTATGGGAATAAATTTCGTTCTATGAAAAATATGGTCGTTCAGGGAGGTGGTTGCACAGGTAGGTTTCACTGTATAATATAACTACGCACGAAAATACACGATGACCTCTTTCGGAATATATACGATTTCTAAAAAAGGTTCTTTATCTTCAGAAACCTCAGAAACTACTATGTTTTCGAGGTTTAACATTAAAAGGACCGTGAGGTATAATTTTGACCCCTACCATAGGAATATATTTCGGTCGAACCAGAAACTTCTTTAAAAAATAAGTTTAAAAGATACAAAGAAGAAAAAAGTTAAATAAGTTAAACAGTTTTAAATAAGTATTCTGGTGTAAAATATTTTAATAAAACTTGAGTAAAATTTTCGGCATTTCCAGTGTTAAAGAAGCATTTATAAAAACAAAGTTTTGTTTGCTGCCACTGACTTTCTGAAAGGTTTCAGAGAAGTTTTTATAGTGTATTAAACACTTCTTTTCACACCGGAATAGGGGTTGCTAGTTTGGACTTCATTTTTATTCAGAAGATACGAAATCACACCTGAAATTAAAAATAGTACTTTTAGTTTTTTGTAATGACGGACATTTCGCGATTACTTTAAGTAAAAATTCTTCTTTCGAAGTTTCCGGTGTGAATTTGAAATTTCAAAATAAAACTGGAGGCCAAACTGGCAATCGGAATATTGCATTTTAAGATCCTATCAAATCTCAATTAAAAAATTTTAAGTGCGTGATTGAATTTCTGAATGCAAAAATAATAAAATAATATTAATTTTAATGTTAATGTTAATGCTATTAACACTAGAACCGCCGGAAAAAAACGTATACCTATAACCGCCAAAGCGGTCATTTTGACCGATGTGGATTATCATGCTCAACTATTGTTTACTTGCAATTTTGTATTCTTAGTATTGTTCATTACTATTATTACCATCATTGCCCATATAATAATATATCAATAATAAAGGACTTTACGTTGTAATATCGATACAAAACAAATAGGTGTTGCTATCCAACGTACAATTTATACACAAGTTTAACATAAAACTCTACGTTTCGGTTTATTCTTTAAAACCTTCATCAGGAGAAAAATTTTCTAAAATATAAATCGACAACAAACTCTTTACATGCTACATTTTGAAATCAATTCAAAATTCAAAACATTCTAACGGAAATCTCTTACTCCCAAATAAAGAGTTCAGTGGCGCCATCTTTTAATCAAAGATGTAAACGAAGAAAGACTAGCTGAAAAAATGGAATTTTCATTGACTTTTCAAAATTGAAAGCCATATTGCTGGTATGTGAAAGGAAACATTATCATTACACACTTCATGGTTTCTTAGACGAATTTCTAAAGATTCACGAATAATAGCATTGCGCGGAATAACTTGTTTGGAAATAACTTTAGCATGGTCAAAGTCTATAAATGAAATGAGTCCTTTATGGTAGCTTCTTGAGACTCGTCCTATATTGGTATGACTAAACGTCGATTTTTCGAAAGATTGCAAGAACATACTCGTCCTATATTGGTATGACTAAACGTCGATTTTTCGAAAGATTGCAAGAACATACTCGTCCTATATTGGTATGACTAAACGTCGATTTTTCGAAAGATTGCAAGAACATACTCGTCCTATATTGGTATGACTAAACGTCGATTTTTCGAAAGATTGCAAGAACATAACTCGTCCTATATTGGTATGACTAAACGTCGATTTTTCGAAAGATTGCAAGAACATAACTCGTCCTATATTGGTATGACTAAACGTCGATTTTTCGAAAGATTGCAAGAACATAACTCGTCCTATATTGGTATGACTAAACGTCGATTTTTCGAAAGATTGCAAGAACATAACTCGTCCTATATTGGTATGACTAAACGTCGATTTTTCGAAAGATTGCAAGAACATAAAAACGATTTGAAGTTTCGTAAACTTTCTACTGCACTCTCAAGAAGCTACCATAAAGGACTCATTTCATTTATAGACTTTGACCATGCTAAAGTTATTTCCAAACAAGTTATTCCGCGCAATGCTATTATTCGTGAATCTTTAGAAATTCGTCTAAGAAACCATGAAGTGTGTAATGATAATGTTTCCTTTCACATACCAGCAATATGGCTTTCAATTTTGAAAAGTCAATGAAAATTCCATTTTTTCAGCTAGTCTTTCTTCGTTTACATCTTTGATTAAAAGATGGCGCCACTGAACTCTTTATTTGGGAGTAAGAGATTTCCGTTAGAATGTTTTGAATTTTGAATTGATTTCAAAATGTAGCATGTAAAGAGTTTGTTGTCGATTTATATTTTAGAAAATTTTTCTCCTGATGAAGGTTTTAAAGAATAAACCGAAACGTAGAGTTTTATGTTAAACTTGTGTATAAATTGTACGTTGGATAGCAACACCTATTTGTTTTGTATAATAATATATCTTTCATAATTTTTATTATATATTTTTATGTTTTGTTGTGTTATGATTATATTATATTGAAATATATATATATATACTATTTATTTTTTTTTATTTTAAGAATATTTTTATGGTAAAAAATATTTTTCATGAGAAATCGAAATTGTCTAAAACAAGAATAAACTTGGTGAAAACAAACATTTATATTTATCCCCTGAGCAATACAATATTCAGGTGGAGAGTGGTCAGCGAAAAACACAGTCAAAAAAGAAGAAACTGCCAGTATCTTCTTCCACAAAATACTAGGAATAATATAAAGGGATTAAGGAAAGCTGATTTCTCTTTAACAAAATACTGGTATTTAACACTTTTTTTTACCGTGTTTTTCAGAATTGATGCCTACTGGATCAAGAAAATTATAAAACACTTTTAGAGGTCGTCGTCTAGAACTAGCTTTTGTAGAATACTTCCGTGCTATCTGGTCGAGCACGTCGACGCCAAATTTTGTAGAATTATAGAACTTTAACCGTTTTTGATACGTGTTTATCACCAATTTCAAATGCAATTGATGGATGTCGGGAACTTAGAATTAAAATACATTCATTTTTCTTTCCTTGATAAATTCAACGTAATATCATCTTTTGGAAGAATTTGGCTACAGTACAAAGACTTTTTTTCAGATTTTATGGCCTGTGGAATTTTGTTTTTCGTCCGCAATTGACTGTGCAAACAATGCTTGTTTTTAATTACTTCAGATTTTCTGCAAGGGGCAGTGAAGTAAGGAAGTTATCTGTGGTAATGTTGTAACATTTGTTGAATTATGGTTGTATGAAGTATGGACTGTTGCGACATGTACTAGATAAAATTTGCATTAAAATTGACGGCGGTCATTTTGACCGTTTCGGCGGCTCTAGGTATACTACTGCAATACTTCATAAATTTTGCCTGAATGGAAAATTTATCACTGGCATATCATAGCTTTTCAGATTATAGGAAAAGTCACGGAAACTGAAAGTTATACTCTTAACAGAAACAAATTGGAACGGGATGAAAGTTTCGAAACGGTCAAAATGACCGCCTTGGCAGTTCTAGTGTTATCTCATCATGTTTATCTAGCTAACATATTTCTTGAACATGAAATTGTTTACTTGAGAATGGATAGCATCCGAAAAACTTGGTATTCTAGCTCGCGAAAACTGTCTAACACACGATATAAACTACTATTCGGAAACGTTTCCGAAAATCTGTGGGAAAAGCTTTAAAACTAATTTATTAACGCATAATTAAGTTCTAAAAATATTAAAATGTATTGTAATCAGGAACACACCTGTGTATATCATTATTATAATTCTAGCCCAGGGATGGCGAACCTATGGCACGCGCGCCGAACTCGGCACGTACAAAAACTTCTCTGGCACGCAAAAAAACTTATAGATCGTATTCAGTTTATGGAGAACAATCCACTTTGTTTATTTTTTGCAAAAAGTATAGTTTTGTGTAACAGCTATATAATTTACTTTAAAATAATCCGTTACTTTAGAATGAATTAAGGTATTATAAATCTTAACGAAAGCGTCTTGTAGTGTCATTTTCTCGCTAAACCATTCAACGTGTGGTGTTTTACAAATCATTTTACTTCTCTATCAATTTTCAAAGGTTTTATTTTTGAAAATTGAATTTTAAGGGATAGTTTGCACAGTAATATAACTAATTGTCACGCTTCTACTTCAGATTAGGTTTGATTTTATTTAGGTTTAGGGCTTTAAAAGTTTCTTTAGATTTTAATATATTTAGGATTTAATTTTGAAAATTGAATTTTAACTGTTATTGTAAATAATTATGTATCTATTGAACCTGCTTCTACCTGAAGAAGTAAAAATGATCTGATTCGGAAGTATAGAATAAAAGAAAAACTCATTTATAGATTATTAATACGGAATTCGATGCGACATGGCTATATTATTGGTTAAAATGTTTCTGGCACATTAGAATGTTGGTACATAATAATTTTTAAATTTTTGGCACACATACTCAAAAAGGTTCGCCATCCCTGTTCTAGCCTATCAAGAAGTGATTGAATAATCGAATACAAAATTTCATCTTTACATACAAAAACCAAGCTATGTTATATAAAAGAGTGTAAAAATCAATTGCTTTGGCTTTGAATTAATATGGGTCTCTATTGGGGTTAACAAGTAATAATCAAAACAGATTTCTTAAATAAAGTTCCTTTGGGGCACTGCGCATGTGGACAAAATTTAACGACGTTAACTCCTCTTATTGACGAGTGGATCATTTTCAAAATTTAACCATGATTTGGAATAACAAAATCAAATTTTTAGAAATAATCAGAAAGTTTAAATTTTTTGTAAATAATTACATTACCTCATAAACATTAATATACAAGCATCAGCAGCGACCAAATTACTAATTTAACATTTTAAAGCAATTTTTTTTTAATTTTAATGAACATGGTAATGACATAAGTGAGCACGGTAATGACAAATTCAGCAAAATATTTTTATTTTCCCCAGGCATAAATGGCAGCCATTATATCTTCTGGCCCATACAATGATCATTTCATCATCATTTCATCAAATGATCACTATTTCTTATATAATAAAATTAGATTAAGAAATAAAAGTTTATTTAATTATCCATTAGAAGTGGGTACGGTAATGACGTACAGAAAAATACACACTAAAAAATTCAAAGTCTTTGCTTGTTTTATTGAAACTATAAAATTATTTGCTCTATTCACCTAAACCTGATAACAAGTTGACTTTTAAGGAGTATTTTTGCCTTGATAAAAAGGCATGTGCTGCCTTTCAAAAAAATTCCAGATGAACTTTTTGTCAGAAGCGTGGCAATGGCACTCTTTCTTTGGATACGGTTTAAAAAAATTATTAAGAATTATAGATAAGTTTAATTAATGAAAATAAATATTTTTTTTCAATTAGTAGCATCGTAATAAGTAAAAATGTATTAAAAAAATTATAACCATCTGTTTTAAATAGAACTTAGTCAAATCTTTACCTAATAAATTGCTTGTTGGGGCAAGCTACGGCAGGGTTGGTGAACCTTTTTATAGCCGAGTGCCATTTTTTCCCCAAAAAATATTTTATATAACCTTGACGTGCCAACTAATGAAAAAGTTTAGTGGATTAAAAAATCATGAATAAAAATTAAGATTTTAAGAATTAAGATTTTTAAAACATTTGCAACATACAAGGTATTACACTATAATAATCATAAAAACAATTACATTTTAGAGATTATTTAAAAAAATATATTTTATTAAACTTGTTATTGCATCTTCGATGAAAAATAACTAATATACTTAATTAATTTCAACAGAATGCAAACTGAACTGGATTTTTCTGACAGATGCTTTTTATTTGATTTTTCGTATAACTGATTTGCGGAAATAAATCGGAGAAAAAATTATTAAAAGGGCAAACGCCATTTTCTTTTAAATAGGTTTGAAATTAATTTCCAAGTTGCTACAATTTTACCATTGGTATTTTTACTAAGACGGTAATTTACGGTATTTTAAAAATCCGCAATTAAAATTATTCAATTTCTAATTAATCGAATTTAGACAAGATCAAATCTTCTTTAGTAATCATATGTTCATCATAAGTTCGTGTCTTTTGTGCCATATCAACGTATACTGATTTAGAGCCACAATCAACACCGTGCCAAAATTATTCTTTCGAGTGCCAATTTTGGCACGCGTGCCATAGGTTCGCGGTCCCTGACCTACGGTAATAACATTTTGACTACAAAAGAATATATTTCTTATTTTTAAACTTTTTATAAATAATAATGTATCTGTAAATTACCATTAAAAAAACATGATAGTTAAAATGCAATAAATAATATTATGATATTTAACTATTTTTCTGTGCAAATGTGAAAGGACAGTAAAATACGACACTTTTTTAAAATCATCCTATTGCTATTCTGCTAACAGATTAGCAACAGCCTGTGAAGCAACCGGAATAGGCTTACTACTAGTCCTGGTTAGTACTTTGCCTGTGTTTGTGCTCTTATTGTTGGAAAAGTCGTTTTACAGTTTGAAAATAAATAATGGCAGGGCAGGGGATGGGATGAGCGAAGAAGATCCATTATGAATAGTGAAATAAACTATCATTAATGCATGTAAAAATGTGTTTTCTAAACAAGAAAATTAAAACTTTGATACAGTCAATATACATTTAAAAAAAAAAAAAAAGATACACTTGCCTTTATTCGCAGATGCTTTTACGATAAAATCACACCAAAACTGACTCGGAATAATGTCTTCTTTTAGAATATAAATGCAATTTTTTCAAATAGAGGTCATCTAGATATTAAACTTGCACAAATTCTGTTTTATTTTTAAGCCTTTATCTATTGACGGTACTTATAAGTACCATTAAAATAACTTGTTATAAAATTCATTTAATACATCGATTAGTTGTAATATAGTTTAGAATGAGTTAGAGATACTTTACTTTATCTTGTTCCAAAAGCATTATGGGTTACACAAAACAAAAATATTTTTAAAAGGATTGATTTCTTTTGCCTTTGCATCTTTTCAGCATTCTTGGTGTTATTAGGGGGGTGGGGGGGGGTGTTTCAATTCGGAAATATGTCTATTGTAAGAACATTATATTTGCACATTTCCTAATTCTACAAAATACTAAGAAAAATATTTAAAATAAAAGATGTGAGTGGGGTTATAAATATTGTCCAAAATCTCTATAAATTCAAATTTAAATAATCCTTCTAAATCCTTCAAAAATCCTTCTAAAATTTATTAAATGATTATGTAAATCTTCTAATGTAGTTTAAACAATTCACAAAAAATGCTTTAGAAGATAAAATTTTCATGAATTCATAATTCAGTACATAAAGGGTTAATGAGAACACTCACTTTTGACGGCATATTTGCATTCTTTGGATCCAATTAGTTCGGAAAAGTATATAGTTTATATAGTTTCTGTTAAATCTTCATGGAGTTAGAAATGGTCAAACTTAGAGGATGCTAATGATGAATTCACGTGACTAACTTTAATTTATATCTAACCGAAAAATCATCTCACTAAACATTTTGGTTTTGTGTGACTCATTGAATGAACTGAAATCTATTCTAGCACCCCACCCCCTTTTTTTTCAAAAACCTAATTTTAAATACAAAAATATTATTAATAAGTTCATATTAAAAAATAGGAATTATGACCTACATCGATATTTACATAAATAGAATAGCCATCGTTTAAAACATGGGTATGTAAATTTACAGTTCATTCCAATAAGTAGATTCTGATATATAGGAAAATTTTGAGTTTTGACGATTTAAAGAAGTGTTTCTCAACCAAACTAATGATTGGAATAATTTGTAAACTTGCACACCTATGTTTTTGACTATTGTGATTTGTTTTATGTGGGGAAAATTCATAATTGTTTATATGAATTTATTAAGTTTCATAATTAAAAATATGTATTTGAATAGAAATATGTCTGAAATATGCTTTATCCATTCATTTTATCTCATTTAAAAAAAATAAATTTCAGTTGAATGTTGTTTTTTATTTTTGGGGTGGGGGGTGGGTGGGGGAAGTTATAAATTAAACTTTGTCATATGGATTTAACATTAGCACCCTCAAGCTTAGAATCTTCAAACTCTACGACGATTTCATTAAAAGTACATAAACTATATCTTTTTCCAGGCTGCCTTGATTTAAAAGGAACCCTAATATGCTATTAAAAGTGGGTGTTACAATTTTAAAGACTAAATTTAGTTCTATTTTTAATATGTAGAAAACGGAATAATCCACATATGATTATTAAGAACTTCATACGAATTAACCTCTTCAGTTCCGAAGCTAAAATAATAATACAAATGCTTATTCATTGGTTTTTTCCAAACAAAATGACATCGTAAATGACAGAAAAAATATCTTTTCTGAAATTCATCCTTTAGGGGCATAATAATTTAGGTTCAAAAATATGTGTCTAAAACTACCAACCCCATTAAAACACCAATTTAATAACCATTAACCTAAATATACTTATGAACATTTCTCACTTTCTTGTTCATACTGTCTTTTGGGCATTTTTAGGCATTTTGTAAACTCAGATGAAAATAACATTTATTTTATGTGGGAATCAGCTTAGATAATGCCATTTATTCGTTTACTTTGAACGCAAAAAACATTCAGCTATTAAGAAGTGAAGTGAAAATGTAAAAAAATCGGACATTTTAGTTTTTATAAGGGACAGAACAGAAGTCCCCGTATGGGGACCCAGGGACCGAAGAGGTTAAAGCTGTGCTTTTCCTTTATTTTTGCAAAATCTTTAATTAAAGCTCGAGTTATAGCCATCGTTCAGATTTTTTTTTTCGTGTGTCGTGGCGGAGGGGGGCGGGGGCTCATCGGTAATATATTATTTTGTTGTCGTAAATTTTACGTAGTAATATTACCTTTATCGATATGATCCAGATCAACAAACAATAAAAGATCTAGATCAAGAACTCAATTACTTGCTTGCAAAACAGCTATTTTCATTCGATATCATGCAATGGCTGGAAATTCACCCGGAAATTAAAATTGACCATGAGTGAAATGACAGGTTGGATCTCAGAGAATAAAAAAGGCCATAATTGGATTGCCTGGAATAAAATTGGAAGCATTCGTTCGCTGCTTCCATTTTCTTTTCTTTTCTTCCCCCACGTTGCTCTTTAGATTTTCGTTATTTTTCTGGCAGCGCAATAAATATCAAACGTATTTTTAGATAAGTATGTTTATTACAGTTCTTTTTTTTTTTTTTTTTTTTTTTTTTTTGTAAAAAAGAAGTCTTCAGGGGGAAGAGGCGACATTACAAACTTTGGGCTTTCATGTAAGGATGCATATACAATTCTCCTAAACAAAGATCAACCACACAGTACATATACAATTCATCCACTATATAACGACCCTCCATTATAGTGGATTTCGCATTACATCTACCGATTAAAATAGTCCGATTATATGTAACATTCATTCACGTCGCATTCTCTTGACATTTAACTAGTAAAACCCGAGGCTTTACTCGCGTAATTGTTGAAAGATGCTAAGTGGTATTTGGCCCCACCAGTGGCTGAGAGGTTCTGCTCTCGAAGCTGGTAGACGAGAGGTGCTGGGTTCGAACCCAATCGCGCCCGTCGGCCTAATCGTTCGGAGTTTTCGTGGTTTTCTTCGAACCGTGGATTTCCATGCGTTAATACGGATTAGGTTCCCTTAGAAAGACCTCCACGGAAGGCACTCCCCCCAGGGCCCATATCCCTCGTGTAGATAATTGGCCGTCAGCAATCAACCCAACCCTAAGTGGTATTTGTGTGCCTTTTTATTTATCCATCATACGTATTATATGGTAAGTCTTGTAATCGTTTTAAAAATCGAAAAAAAAAATTAAGGATTTACACGTTTCAGACACTGGAGATTCCGATAAACATATTTTTAGAAAAAAAAAATTGCCGTCCGTCTGTGTGTGTGTTTGTAAACGCTCTATCTCCCGAACAAATTGAGATAAAGATTTGAAATTTTGTGTGTTCCTAGTATGTAATAATGGGAAGAATCCTATTGAATATCAGAAACCTCGATTATCCGGAACTATTTTTTTCGGACTCTCGACATTTTCGTTCTGATAAAAGGTACATAAAAATTTTCGAAATTGTTTATTTTAAGGATTGAATATAAAAGATAATAAAAAAACATAAATTTTGCATAAAGAATGAAATCGATCGGATAAATAGTTGCCAAGATATTTGTAATGCTATTTTCCACACTCTTCTATTTTTCATGACCCTCTGTATTTCATTCAAACTTCAATTCAAAGATATATTTTAATTGGAAATGAGACGCTTCATCTAGCGCAGTAAACTGTTGGTTAATATGATTATCATTTTTGGAGTTATAATGATGTTTCTTTTACGCAATTCGGTACTACTCGATTAACTCGTCGATCAAAAAACCATCGCCAAACACGTTACACGTGTTTCTTACGTCATCAAGTTATTTTTAATTCGACGTTTTATTTGTATTTTTATTAATATTTTACTAATTTATTTGTTCTTTTGTTATTTAAAATAAAAATTATGTCAATTAGTATAATTTTGCGAGTAGTTTAGCGATTTATATAATTTGTCGAAATAGGTCGACGGGATAATGAAGTAGTACACACGATTCAGTAATAGAGCATTACTATGTATTCATAATATTTAAATATGCGTTTAAATTGTATTTTGGAATTGCAATGCATTTTATAAATAGTTTACACATGTTTTGTTTTCATATTTTATACAGGGTGTTTATAAAGTCCCGGACCCATTTTGATGTTTAATAACTCATAAAATAATAAAGATGGATTAAAATTAATATCATAAATGGTTAGATAGACTCAAAAAGTTTCATGACCCTTGTCAATGAATTTTCACGTGTGCCCCCTTCGTCGCACGGAGAATATCAAGTCGATAGTCAATTTCACGCCAGATAGCGGCAAGCATGTCGGCATCCACAGAGGCTATTGCGGTTGTAATTCTGGCATTTAAGTCATCAATTAGACATGTTGGAAAACTTCGTATTTCCACAACTAGAAGAGCTTCAGCCACATGTCATTTTGCAACAAGATGGTAAGTAAGTAAGTAAGCACCCACCCTGGGAACCCGCTTTTGGCTTATGGTTAGGTGTAACCCCCAAGGGAAAAGTTTTACTACCTGCATAACTCCTTCAATTTTTTTTTTTTTTTTTTACTGTTTAGGAGAAATAACAATGTTAGATATATGACAATTATTGACAGTGTGTGCGATCAATATTTACAGATGAGAGATTAAATGGAACTGGTGATTTTGAAAAGAATAATTAAAGCATATGTGATTACGGCATATAACACAATAAAACACAATGCAGAAATATACAGTCCTCCCCACTCGAGTACAAAGGTAACAGATAAACAAAGTTAAAAATTAATCCAAGTAAAGTAAATAAAGTAATAATAAATCTTAATAAGAGATAGAGAAATTTAACGACTAGAGTGGGGAGGGCCGTGATAAATAAACATTTCAAAAGTTTACCATGATAGATCTTACTAACCAGGTACACTAGATCCACAATGCACTTCAATTATGCATTTCGATGGTAGAACTCTATATCAAGATGGTGCACCACCTCATTGTGGTACCATCGTTCGTACTTCTTTGAATGACCATTTTCCAGGAAGATGGATTGGGCGAGGAAGTCCAATTCCTTGGCCACCCAGATCACCTGATATAAATAACGTCGCTGCACTTTTTCCTTTGGGAATTTGTAAAGGACAATGTTTACAGGAGGAGAGTGTCGAACATTGATCACTTAAAAGCCAGAATTACAACCGCAATAGCCTCTGTGGATGCCGACATGCTTGCCGCTACCTGGAGTGAAATTGACTATCGGCTTGATATTCTCCGTGCGACGAAGGGAGCACACGTGGAAGTTCATTGACAAGGGTCATGAAACTTTTTGAGTCTATTTAACCATTTATGTTATTAATTTTAATCTATCTTTATTATTTTATGAGTTATTAAACATATGATGGGTAAGTATTACGGTGGCCCACAACGACTAGTTTTTGTAAGAAAACTTTTTTAAAAAAATCTTAATTGTTGAAACACATTAAATACTTTGTTGAAATCATTGTTAATTTTTGAAATTTTTAGTAACATACGTTACTGTTCAAACAATGATCGATTTCAATTTATTGTTGAAATACATTGTTGAATTTATTGCTAAAACATTTTGTTATTTTTATTTTTAAGTAACATTGTTGGATGCGCTATTGTTCCAACAATGATAGATTTCAATTAAATTTCATTATTTTTAAAACCTTCTTGCTTGAAGTTTGCTAAGAGCTAACGTCAAACAATTTTCGTTTTAAAACATTTGATAATTGCTAAGGATTGTTACTTTTGATGTATGACATTGATAAAAATGAGTTTTAAAAGTTTTTTCAAGAAATTTGTGTAAGTATAGTATTTTTTTAACAAAGGAAATTTTTGCTGATTTCAGTTTTTTTTAATACACTTCACACTTGAAAGAAATTAATGTTAAGTTTCGAGATAAAATTATCTTCCATTTACTTTGGTTTGAAAGCATATCTTAAATCTAAAAGGTTAAAAATGGGAAATGGTTTCTGATTTTCAACCGAATTAAAGGATTTTAAATGCGAATTTTGAATTATTTTAAGTTCTTATATTTTGGAATTAAAAAAGTTAAAATAATAAAAGAAAAATTATATAAGCTATGAAGTTAAAAACTTCACGTGTAATATTTTTGATAAGCAAGTAAATATATGAAATATTGTAAAAATCCGCAGATGAGCTCGACAAGTTTGGTCCATAAAAAGCGAAAGTATTATTTAAGATACATTACAGTGGGAATACATACAGCTACAAACTTACATACAGCGCCATTCTGTGCCAATTTGGCCAGTTAGCAAAAAATATCCTAAATTTTGCATTTGATGATTTGTTTTTAGCGGTAATTTGGCAATTGTGTTTGGTTGCAGGCGCTCGTGTAAAAATATATGTGCATAAACTATAAATGCAAGCATTACTGTACGTAACTAGACACCACATAGGTTACATTTCTTCCTTCTCTCTTTTTTAACACTTTCCAACAAAGTTGAAAAGTGTTTATGCATTCGGTTTGTCTGGCCTTTGTCCACTCTCTAACTACCGTAAATATGCTCGGATTTTCATGAAATTTATTAACCTCATTTAGGGTCGCCAAGGAATGTTTTGTATTGTATATGAAGTATGTGGGATTAATAGTTTATCAACAGGGGCACTCAAAAGCATTCCGTTACATTATAGTCAATGGGGGAAAATCGTTTGCAGTGTATTTTAATGGCATTACGCTATTTCAAATGTATTAAAATTATGATATAAATAACTGAATTTCACTACAAGATGATTAAAATACAATAGGACAATACAATATATACAGGGCTCATCAAAGAATTCGGATAATTTCCCGATTGTAGATGGGAACAGCAGAAATTGGGTTTTCAAATTTGTTATGCGTTTCCATAGGGTTGAATAAGACATAATATTTTAACTTATTAAACGGTGCAGTTTTTATCACTGTTCTGAATGCGTTGGAGTTTCATAATCTATGCTTGGCGCATGATTTTTTCTTTCTTATTTTATATCATGACGTAATTGTCTAATAACACAATTTCATGTCACCAAGATTCATCACGGACATGTTTTTGCTTTATAAAATAGGTTTATATCTGTAACAAAGAAAATAAGGAAATTTTACTTTGCTCAAATATTTGAATACGTTTTAATCATTTAATATATATATTAAATCGTTGTTAAATTTGCTTCTTACCTTTCCTTTATAAATACATTTTCATCATCAAGTATACAGTATTTTTGTAACAATAAAGAGTTAGTTAAGAGTTAGTCAGTTAAGTTTTGATCTGGTGAAAAATTTTGCTTGAAGTTCACTAAGAGTTTAAAAAATGTTTTCTGCTTTATAAATGTTTCGTATTTTAATATATTTTAACTTTTTGATACCTAAGACATTTAAAAAATGAATCTTGAAAATTTCTCGCAGAAATTTATGGAATTACAGAATTTTGTTGCTGTTGTTGTTGCTTATTTGCTTTTTTAAAAGAAAAAAGAAAAACATGTTTGCTTATTTCAATGCATTAAAAAAATACACCTAAGACTTAAAGGTGATAATTATATTTCATTTTATACTATGAGGGGCTCACAATCATAGTAGACCAAGTCCATTTTGGGAGTATAATGAGATAGTCCAATTAGAAGGTGCATAAAATCTATTTTATCCCCCCTCTCCCCCCCAGCAGTAAACCAAGACTGTAAACAGATGAAATATATGAGAAAGTATGTGAAAACAGATTTGATTCACTGTGGGAGTGGATAAAACATATTTTATGCACCTTCTAAGTGGACTATCTCATTTTTTTTTTTTCAAAATAACTTGGTCTACTATGGTTGTGAGCCCCTCATATATCCTACTTTTGTTTGATTATAACATTTACAGTCGGACCTCTATTTTACGAATTTCTCTGTTTTGCGAACTTTTACTTGGAATCAAGAACATTTTGCAAATTTCTTCGTAAAATAACCTCCAAATAGCGAAGTGCATTCTCCATTTAAAGAACTTTTCCTTGGGATCTAAATTTTTTTTCTTCCTATTTCTTAAAACATTACTGGACATTTCGAACTTATTCTTTCTTTTAACACATTCTATGATGATCAATGACCATGAACATGTCTTACCAGGCACCTAAGTCACCGGGAACAGTAAAATCGCTGTGATTCTTTGCTTTCCATCCAAGAAGTGCAAACTTTCAATATCCCCTTTTAGCCCTCAATAGAGCTTCCCCGTGTCCTTAAACTATAGTTTCCCATTTTTTAGATTGTTGATCATGATCAATCGTATTGGTAATTTCAGTTCTTGTAGCTCAAAACTGTCAAGCGGAAGTGCTTGAGCATCAAAGAAAAAAAAATTATTTTTGATGAGGTGGATAAAGGTGTGAAGAAAAATAATACTGCTTTAAAATATGGTATTCCTCCGAACAGTTTATCAAAGAATCTTTCAAAAATCGTAATTTTAAAGTAAAATAATTTTTTTTAACTGAAAATACAATGAATTTCCAGACAATGTTTTGTTTCATTCTTATTTCCCTTGCAGATTTCTTTTTGGTGGATAAAATAAATAAAACAAATAGATATAATTTGTAAACAAAAGTGTGAGTAATTACTTTTTTTAATTATATTCAGTATTTATGGACTTAAAATATGTTTTATGTAGTTTAAAGTATTTTAAAAGGTGACTCTCTATTTGACGAATTTTCCATATAACGAATTTTTTATCGGGATTTAGCTACTTCGTTAAATAGAGATCCGACTGTATATACAGGAATTAATACACAGTAAAACGAATGCGCAGACAAACGTTTAATTCAAATAAATTTTCTCTTTAGATCTATATATTGGGTGATTGCAAAAGTTAGTGCCCGATTTCCGATTCATCGGCTTTTGAAGTGTATTCAAGTTGTTGTAAATGGCGACATGCAGTCTAATTGTCAACATTTAATCTCTCAGCAATCTCTTCCGTAGTAATCCGTGGATTACTATTCACTCAATCACGGATTAAGTCGCTGTCCATACCAGAAGGTCACCCAGAGCGAATTTAATCGTTCAGATTGGAAAGTACCATTTCGAAATCGACGAAGCCGCTTTTTAACTGTCCTAAGAGCTGGAGCATGATCTAAATAAACGTCTAGAATACTTTTTGTAGCACTTTCAAAACTATTACTCCTATTTTAAACTCATATAACATAACATGACAAAAATGTAACTTTTCATTTTCCATTTTGAATGTTAAACTTGCACACAAATTACTTTGAAAATATTTTTTTTTGACGTTATGTTCACTCACGACACATATAGTTAACTGTCAGTTAATAACATGGTTATAAAAAATAATAATAATATCAGCACAGTCAAAGTCAAAATTGCAAGTTTCTGCCATCTATGAAGTAGACGAACTTTTGCAGTCACTTAATATATAATCTTTAATTTGAAAATTTACTAAGATTACTTTATTTGAGAAAATTTAATTTTTATTCTGCAATTGATTGTAGATTTATTGTTTGAAAATTTGAAAAATATTTTATTGCTTGAAAGCTATTAAAATAACAGAAATTCAAGTGAACAATTCCCCGAAAAATACCTTTTTTAATTGCGAACTTTACATATATTTCATATGCATTGAATTCTAAAATTCTTCAAGAATGTTTAGGAAAAATTGAAAGTTTTCCTTTTTCTAAATAAATAATATATTTCTTTTCTTTTCAGGCCTCGTCCTCACATTGATGACGACGAAGACATTAAGAAAGCTGAAAAGCGTTTGAAAATTTTCAGCAATGAATTAGCCATCGATACGTAAGTTGCCTGTAGAATATTTTGTTAATTTCTCTGTTAAGTTTTATATGTTCAAATCTTTAAATCTGTTCAAATACAGGATGTCCAAAAAAGTTTTTAAAAAACTTTAACTTTTTACCTGTTGGAAAAATAGAGTTGCAAAAAGTGAAAAAAAACCAGCTTTATTCCCGGGAATGGGAATAAACAGGGTATTTTTGGCAAGGAAATTAAAAATTTCCCGGGAGTTTTCAGAAAGTTTTAAAGACGCCCACAGAACAGTTTGAAAATTTTGTTTTTGAAAATTTCGAAATTTAAAATTGTGCAGGAGCAAAAATGGTCCAAAATTACGATTAATGTTATATAGTTGATATATAAGTTTGGATAAATAGAAGCTTGGAATTTGACTGGTTACTTTTAAAGTTTTTACTTTTAAAGCTCGCTAAGAACGTTTTCTGAAAAAAAAAATGACATTTCAAATGAAAAATAAAATAAGCGGAAAATCTTTAAAATACGTTCTAAATTATATAAGGGAGGTGGGGATGAATGGGACATTTTCACAAAATATTTTTTTTATATTTTTTTATTTAAGTTACTATCAATATTATATATCACATTTCATACATTAGGTATTTGCCAACATATATGAACAATATTTATTCTAGATTATGAATTATTCATAAAAATATTATGAAATCAAAAAAACGTTCCCTATCCCAATCATCCCCACAGCAGGGATGAATTTGACACTAATAGGGATGGATGGGACACAATGATTTTCCTCCCTGTATTCAATTTTACCAAATTAAAATTTATAATTATAACCTTATATGAAAATTATATTTGTAATATATGATTTTACAGCACGAATCGATATATTTTTTTTTTCAATAACTTCTTTCATTGCAGTTTTAACTTTTAATGCGGACTTCGGCTATCAACCTGTTCCTTTTTTCCACTTATGAGGCATTTTAGATTTGAAATGAAAGTGCAAAATGTCTTTTAAATATAGCATAGCTAATAATTTTCAATCATAACATATTAATTAATATTAATTAAATGTATCGTAGAAACATGCAGAACGGAAATTATTGTGTCGATCGGAAAGTCATGTCGTGTTGGGAAAATCAATTCGTACCGGAAAATTCTGCCCGATAATTGTTAGACATTAGATATCGGAATCAATGTCTAATAATTGAATGATTGAATTTTTCGGTACGAATTGATTTTCCCAACACGACCCGACTTTCCGTTTGACCCAATATGTTACGGATGGGGATTTATTTGTGCAACATTTCAAAATTCAATATAATTTCACCCATTTGATCAATACACATATACTATTTTTATCAATTTTATCTATTTTGATTAAGTTTTAGTACCAATTTTTTGAAAATCCATTAATAATTATTACAATACAATAAGTAACACTCAGAAATTTTAAACAATAACAACTCATATAATGCTATTTACTACTATTAATTGACGTAAATTATTGATTTATCATCCTATATAATACTATTTAATTAATAAATAAAATTTTCAACATCTCTAGGGAGGAGTGAGAATGTCCCATTCATCCCCATTTGAAATGTCCCAATCATCCCCATGATGCATAATATCCCTTCTCAGCCATTTTACTTCAAAAATTATTTTGTCACAATGTTTACTATTCATTTATTTTAATTATTGATATTGGACCTTAAAATAAATAACTACAACATAGCTTAATTTTTTATATTGTATAAGATATTTCACATCTTCAAATGTAAAAAAAACTTACTTTTAAGCAGAGATTTCAGAAAATGCAACTTTGAAGGAAAATGAAAACAGCAATGTGGTCCTACTTTTAGTTCTGAAGCACACTGTGGTAGAGGTATATGGGGTTAGGAAGCAATTTAAAATAAATGTTTATTGCCTGAAATATTGAGAATGTCCCATCCATCCCTTGTCCCATACATCCCCTAGCTCCCCTATATATATATATATTTTTTTTCCTTGAGCTAATTTTACATTTTCTCATTAATTTAAGTCTCATGTTCACCTAATACAGTATCACAACGAAGTTTACTCAAAATGTGGCTTAATCAGTAATTTTTAAATTATCTGTTGCAGTATTATTTTCTGTAATAAAAATCGGTACACAAATATGACTTCCTCATTTCGACAATTATGAGTGCAAATCCGCGAGTTTCGCTAATACATTATAAACTGCTTGAAAAATGCTGTTTTGTTTTATGTTTTGTATTCATAAGTTTTTTATTGCGTAACAATATTTCAATATTAAATCTACTGAGTTATTTCTCATTATTTCTGAGTCAAGAGATAATTTTTAATGTATTTAGATATTCTTGAATTTTTTATGTTTCTTTATAACACACAAATTGCTTTTCAGATTCATGTTCGATAGTGCTTCTTATGATAATGAAGTTGAAGCGGCCTTGCTGCGAATGAAAACATCGCCTGTAGTTTGCCGTCGTGCAATAAAATGGTTTCAAACTGAACTGAAAGCCAAACGACAAAGGACATGGGAAAAGCTCATGACAGACAAAAACATCGATTTGTCAAGCGCCATACCTTTCCTGATTAAAGTCGACGAAACCGACGACGCTACCTGGCAGACTCTTGAAAATAGAGCCAAGGATTATGTAGATGAGTGGATAAGAAGAGTTAACTTCACTATCCTAGAAATGTTCATTTTCAGACATAAAGCGTAAGCATTCCTTATTTTTATCGATTTTTAATAATAATTTTTTTAATTGTTATAAAAAATTATAGCAATATACTATTCAGAAACTCATCATAAAACATTCGAACTTGTTTTTGTTAGTTTGCTAATTCGGGATTTTCATTAACTAAAAGATATTTCTCTTACACGATTTTCATAATTTTTATTAAAGTGTTTTAAGCATAGGACAATTTTATTTATATTCCCTTTGTGAAAGCAAGAATGTTTCTGAGAGCAAGTTAAGGATAAGATGGAAACTGTTTGAAACAGTTGCCGGGGATAAAAAAATCCCTATTTACTTTCACCTTTACGAGGGTCCAAATTTTTATAAAATATGCCTCTGCACAATCTTTAGTGCAATGTAGTTGAAATACTGCGTACCACGAAATAAAGGGCTATATAGTTGTAATTCGTTAAAAGTATAAATTCTGGTTTTATTATCTTTGTTCTATCCCTGCGTAATTCTAAAATTTAAAGTATTTAAATAGAACTAGCAAAGAAGACGAGATTTTAAAAGCAGCATTGAAAACAAAAATTGTGGCTTCAACATCATCTTCTTTTTTTTCCTTAAATAAAACAACTTTTAAGATTTCGTACTTAAAAAGTAAAAATCCCTGCCGGCCCGGGCTACAGGCGAAGGTAGATTTCGAAGTGAAGTATACTAATTCAACAAAAACTAAATCATGATTAGAGATAAACCCACTTTAACAATTTTATCTGGACGCTTTTGACGAGTTTTTATTTCATTTTTATATAATAGCTGGTTTTATCAGAATCATGTTAAGGCGGTATTCAAAAAATACTTTTCCATTATCAACAACTCGAAATTTTCTGGCACATTTTCAGATTCATTTTTAATAGAAAAAATATGAAACTTGCTGACGGGATTTTTGAAGAGATTTATAAGCGACCTGTGCTTTTATTTTTCGTTCAATTAATTAAAACTTGATTTATAAACAATTATTTTCTCAGTGGGCTAATATTTTTCGTGTCCAACACAATCGCTTCGGGAAATTCTGTTCAAAATGCCCACTTCGACTTCATTTTTTGAATTATACTCTGCCTCTATCAAAAAATCGATCATTACGGTACATTATATAGTTTCTGAATAAGGGAATCTACATATTTGATGCGTTTGAGAGCAAAAATGAATTAAAAAATGAGTAAGAAAATAAGCAGTTTGGATTTGAATACACCCTTAATAAGATGATTTTTTTCCTCAACCGCTATGTACACTGACGGAAAAAAAAAATCCCAACACCAAGAAAGACTTGTGTTAGATAAACGAAATTTGGTAGGCGTGTTTATGCATCTGAAAGATGACATCGATTGAAATTTCGGGCTTCGCGCATAAGTGTGGCACTAGTAGCGCCACTCAGAACTTGCAGATCAGGTTTACTTTAAATGCGTGCTGTAAAGTTCGTGGACGTTATTTAGCTTCGAAATGTGACGTATGCAGTTGATATTAGCCAAGAATGCCTTTAACAAGACGAAGAAGCCACTGTCAACAGCTCACCGAGTTAGAACGAGGTTGCATATTCGGGCTACGAGAAGGTGGATTTTCTTTCCGAGATATTGCAGAAAGACTTGGCTGCAATGTATCCACTGTACATGATTGTTGGAAGCAGTGGTCAAGGGATGGTACTACCTCAAGAAGACCGGGGTCCAGGCGGCCACGTGGCACTCCTGAGAGGGATGATCGCCGTACGACTGTGGCGCATCGTACTGCGTCTGCGGCAGAAATTCGAGCTGCAGTTCGTATCACAGTGACACAACGAACTGTTAGAAATCGGCTACTTCCAGGACAACTCCGATCCAGGCGCCCTGCAGCGCGCATTCTACTGACTCCCAGCCATTGCCGTTTGCGAAGCCATTCGTGTCAAGCCAGAGCTCACTGGTGGGCGGAGTGGAGATCTGTTGTGATTCTTTTTCATCCGAAAACACAACAGGTATCCACTCTGTCCTCCAATGAGCTCTGGCTTGACACCAATGGCGTCGCAAACTGCAATGGCTTAGAGTCAGCAGAATGTACGCTGCAGGGCGCCTGGCTCGGAGCTGTCATTGAAGTAACCGATTTCTAATAGTTCATTGTGTCCCTGTGGTACCAACTTCAGCTCAAATTTCTGCCGCAGACGCAGTACGATGCGCCACAGTCGTATGCCGAATACAGCAATCTTCCCTCTCAAAAGTGCCACGTGGCCGCCTGGAACCCGGCCTTCTTGAGGCAGTAACATACCTTGACCACTGCCTCCAACAATCATGCACAGTGGATACATTCCAACCAAGTCTTTCTGCAATATGGCGGAAAGAAAATCCACCTTCTCGTAGCCCGAATATGCGACCTCGTTCCAACTCGGTGAGCTGTTGACAGTGGCTTCTTCGTCTTGTTAAAGACATACTTGGCTAACATCAACTCAATACGTCACATTTCGAAGCTAAATAACGCCCACGAACTTTACAGCACGCATTTAAAGTAAACCTGATCTGCAAGTTCTGAGTGGCGCTACTATAGCGCCACACTTATGCGCGAAGTTCGAAATTTCAATCGATGTTATGTTTCAGATGTATAAACACGCCTACCAAATTTCGTTTATTTAACACAAGTCTTTCTTGGTGTTGGGATTTTTTTTCCCGTCAGTGTATTTTTAATTTGTTTTTGCTGTAAGAATTGGTCCTATCAAAAACTTGTCTATATAAATGTTGTAGACAATATTAAGAAGATATATGATAAATTCATGGGGATTTTATATCTTGTGAATTGACGGAGTTATGGATTTTCTTCTTCTTCAATCCCCCCTTTTTGTTTTGAATTTTAATTTTTTTGCGGTACGAATTGGTCTTATCAAAAACTTGTGAATATAAAAGTTGTTGATAATATTAAGGAGATTTATAATAAAATTAATTTGATTTGATATCTTGAGAATTCACGAAGTTATGAATTTTTTTCTCCCAAAAACTCTATTTTTTGCGCCCCTTGAGCCCATTTTTAATTTTATCAAAAATCTGTGATACATAAATATTTGGCCCTATTTTTAGGAGTAATAAAAACATTAAACTGATTTGATATGTACAAAAATGAAGAAGTTATGTGGGGTTTTTCGGTTTTCACAAAACCTCTCCCTATTTCCATCCCCTTGGTCCGATTTTGCCCATTAACGAACTTGACCGAGATTTTATGCCCCTTGATTTTATATATCAGTTTGGAAGAGATTTGTGCAGAATTGCGAAAGTTATCGTGTCCAGAAGAAAGTGATATATACAGATAGATATATATATAACGTTTGTTACTGGAGGGGTTTTGGGTTCTAGGGGTCATGAATCATGAACATGATCGGTGTAGACCTGCAAAAAGTTTTCAGAAATTCCAACATAGGGGAGAATGTAATAGGTAGTATTTCATACGAAATCTACTTAAAAACGGAACCATTATAAGATCACTGGTGTGTCTGTCTCTCCATCTACCACAGCCGTTTTCTTGTAAACTATGGAACGTGGAAAGTTAAAATTTAGCAGAAGTGATAAAGGCAATTGACCCCATATATATAGTTTATTAACCATTCACAAATATGTTTAGGAAAAATGTTGAGGGGCTAATTAAGTTACTAGAAAATAAAAATCTTTTTTTTTTTTCTTTTCTTTTTTTCTTTTTTTTTTCTTTTTTTTTTTTTTTTTCTTTTACTATTTGAAAAATGGTTATTGTTCTCGTCAGGATGGAAAATGAAAAGCATATCTGAAGGTTTTCATTGGTTTTATCCGCAATTTATTCGTTTTCTGATTGGTCTATACAGTAATCTGTATTTCCCTTTAATTTCAACAACGATGGATACTTTCTGTTGCCACTATGACAAAAAGTAATAAAAACTACAAAAAAAATTAATAACTCAGAAACAAATTGAGATACAGCTTTCAAACAAATTGCGCTTAAAAGTACATTTTTTTTTTCTATCCAACGGTGTAAAAAGTAATATTGTCGGATGTTTAGAAGTTTAAGAATGGAATTTCATTTAAAATTGGCCGTCAGATTTCTTGGAAATCTGATGATGGAAAAGCCTTTTCCCGAACAGCCAATGAAATGCTTGGATATTTACGTAAGTTTCAGGTGGATAATACTTAAGTTTCATGAAATCTGACGGGTCGCAGGCGATATATTTGGCTTGCAATTTTTACGTGTAATAACACTATTAATGTTTAATTCATGGCGTACGTAATGTATGATCAACTCCGTGCGACTTTTTATGTCTTAAATTTTAGTCTTAAAAAAAATCGTTTCCAAATGGTCGTTGTAATTTGATAAATTGCTTATTTTTTTTTTTTTTTTTTTTTTTTTTTTTTTTTTTAATAATATATGGGGTATTGTGTGGAAGCTCTCGTAACGCCGAACTGAAAAGTACATTTGTTTTAATTTTAGATATTTTCAGAAGTATCGCCGAAAATGTAATGCAAAAATGCCCTCCTGTGCTTCCGAATCTACTGAAACTAAAATTATGAAAGAATTAGGGGTAGTAAAAGTTAATTTAAACTTTTCAGGGAAACTATAGCGATTACTCTAAGATCACATAGACCTTGAGAAAATCGCATTTTTCCGTTACACACAAATATCACTTTGAGAGTGCTCGAGGTACCTATCGTCGCGGAAGTATAAAAGGATGTTTCATAATGATAAAAAAAATTATCGGTAATTAACCGAGGTATTAACCCTTAAAGATACGAACGGTTTGGACATAAAGACACGGGCAGTGTACTCCATGCGCCATCGGCTTTTAAAGCCTAGATAGCTGTAGTGGTATACCAATTTATACTTTTCTAGAACACATAGTCTCTCTCGATTCGCCACCTGTATCTTTAAATGTTAATTAAGACCCTATCCCTATCTGGAAAAACGCGGCACGGACTAAGCCGGTGTTACAACTTTGCGACCTCCTTTCGAAGAGCGCTGAGCCCAATGCCAAGTTTAAACTTTGAACAAGAGCTACACTGTGAAAAGAAAGGATTATTACTACGCTGAATTCAGTTTTATGAAATGCCAAATGAAGTTTAAATAGGCACTACTTTTATTGTGACTACCGAATTAAGTTTATCACAAATGAATTACGATAAGATTAAAAAAGAGTTGTACAGAATAGCAATATTTGATACTATTTAGGTTTCATATCTCTTTGAACTTTTACGGCATACCCATTCATACTTTTCAACTATCTACAGCTATGCCCAACCCTACGTTGTATAGTTTTTTACAAAGTCTTATTATTCTTTTAGCAACACTTTTTTGTAATATTAAAGTTACTCTATTGCACGGAACCCTCTGTGCGCAAGTAATACTCACTTGACTGATTATTTTATAAATGTTTTTAAAAGAGATATTAATATTATTTTATTTTTATTTATTGCGTCTTAATATAAAAGACTGATAATACATAAATTTGTGCTTGAATATAAATCATGTAGAAAATTATTCAAATAACGATGTTCTTGTAAAAGAGAGCCTATTCAGAAAACATTATACAGTAGAGCGTCGATTATCGGAACTGCAATTAACCGAACTTCCAATTATCCGAACAACCTTTTTTTCCCAAAATTTTTTTTAACCAAACTTCCAATTATCCGAACAGCCTATTTCTCCCAAAAAATTTTTTAAAGAACTCCCGATTATCCATTGGCTTGGAATAAAATTTTAAACAAAGAAAAAACTGATAGTTGATCAGAAAATGAGGAATGCAAAACAATAAAGGAGATGGGAAGAATCCTAAGCTATGAAAAAAATGAAATTAACGAGTGGTTGAATAGTGAAGTATATGACGCTGGATATCAGATTTTAAACGATGATGAGCTTGTGTATGAGATTCATGATTAAAAAGAAATTGAAGAAAATGAAAACGAATGCTCTGAAAATAACCCAGGTTTATTACATAACGAAGCCTTTGAATATTTAGAAACAACTATGAAATGGGTCGAACGGCAGAAGAACGTTGATCCTATTTAACTAACGTATTTAATTAGAATTAGAGGTATGGCACTTTTGAAAAGAATATCTTCGTTGAAGCAAGCAACAATCAAAAGCTTTTTTGCTTAAATTATAATCTATGAGAGTTCAGAAAATGATAAAAAGACAAAAAAAAAAAAATAATGATAAAAATATAAAACAATTTTTAAACATGCCAGCACTAACTGGTGCTGCCAGTCCTAAGCTTAGATAACGTGTGAAGGTTATAGTCAGAAACATCCCTTAAATTGTCTGTCCATTTATCCGAACTTTTGCTTATCCGAACTAGGATCGGTCCCGACTTGTTCAGAAAATCGGCGCTCTACTGTATATGTGGTTGGCAGAAATTATTATCGTTGGCCTCATTAAGGGTTATCGCAAGGACCAATCGGGACAACTACACTTGCCTATGACTATAGTTTTTAGGGGGATCTCAAAGAGCTACAAATGCTTTCATGAATGGTCTCTCATGCAATGAAAGTACTCTCATTAAATAAAACTGGAACAAAAATCGAAAAAGTACAAAATAGCACAGTTAAACATCAGCCTGAGCTATCCTAGACTCTCAAAAATAAATATGTATCTTTGAAAAATCGTGATTGAAATTGATAGGAAAAAAATTCTACAAAATACGGAAATAGCACTGGCGTCACAACTTCTGTAATTTAACGAAATTTTATTTTACAATGTATATATTTAGATTATATGTACAGGTTTTGTGCATAAATTGTGCATAAGATTTTAGGACTTCAGAACAACTTTAACAGACAAATAGCATGTAGTAAATATAATTTCAGACGATCCCATTTCCTGCAATTTAAGGTTACACTATTTTGTGGTCTTATAACAAATCTTCTTGAAAGAGAACAAAAACGCCAACCACATGAATTTGTTCTTCCTACAAATTTTTTTGCGACCATAAAAATACTCAATTCAAAATTTACAAACCAAACTATAAGGTTATGTCCTATGTACACAAAATCCATCGTTTTTGTACATTACACAAATATATGTGTACTCATGTGCAATGTACACGTTAAACTGTGAATTTCAGAGTTACCTGATGGCATTTACTCACTTAAGCTGCTTAGTGTGTTATCATCAAAATACACAGAACAATGTGTATTTTGAAATTGACACACCAGGCGTGTATTTGGCAAGTATTTTCTCTTAAAACGATTCAAGATATTATTTTATTTCCTTTAAATGGATAATCAAATGAGTTTTCAATAAAGATTATTTCAATCTAAGTTAAAATGAAACAGAAAAATTTAGCATTAAATAAATATTATAGACACAATAAGCATATTTTGTTCTTATGATAATAATTTTGATCATTTGATAAGATTTTGATAAATAACATTACATTTGAACGACAAAGATATTCTTTAGTTTCATTTCAAAACTATAAATGCAATCTTTTTATGAATATATTTAAAAAATTTTTTGTTCTCAGTCGATGTATTTTAATGGTTTTACATACTATTATATTTTACACCAAAATTCTATGGGAAAAATTTTAATTCACTGACTTTTTATACAAAAAGTAAATTCTTATAGCTAAAAAATTCGTTTTATAAAAATGACAAAGCACAAAAATTTCCTTTTTTAATGGGCATAATCTTTATATATTTTAGAAACTTTCTGTTCAGACTTATCTTCTCATTTTAAGTATCAAACTTCTGTCAGAAAAAAAAGAAAAGTACTCTAACATTTTAGCACAAAGTGACCTCTTTTATTTAAAAATGAATATCGTTTTATACAAGAAAAGTTTTTCCGAAATGCCGTTTAGCTCCGAAATTTTTTTCAATTTTTCATATAATCGATTTAGAAAATGCTATAACGCGAAAAGCGCTTTTCACTTTTGCATTACAACCAAATAAAGGTTTTCAATAACTTGTTAACACTTTCCAATAAAGTTGAAAAGTGTTTATGCATTCGGTTTGTCTGGACGTCTGGCCACGCTCTAACTCCCGTAAATATACTCGGATTTTCATGCAATTGATAAAGGTTATTTAGGGGCACCAAAGCATGTTTGGTATTGTATATGTAGTATGTAGGTTTAATTGTTCATTTACAGGGACACTCAAAAGTAATCCATTACATTATGGTATATGGGGGAAAATCGTTTGCAGAGTATTTTAATGATATTACGCCATTTCAAATGTATTGAAACTGATATAAATCAGTGAATTTTACTACGATCACGTTAGAACAGGGCATTCATAGCATTTTTTATTCATTTACAGGGACTCGCAAAAGCAATCAGTTACACCCCTATCTTTGAACAATAATTGCTAGAGTGTACGGTTTAAAATTCGCTTTTAAATTTAATTAATTTTTTACATGTTACTCGTTATATATAATATTTATACCTTATATACAGAGCGGCACAAAAGTATTGACGTACCATTCTCCTTATTAAAGGAAATTTCTGAAGGGGAATTTTCAACTGAAGTATATGTATTTCTTAAATGAACTCAATTTTGGCATGAATGTAGTTAATAGATACAGATCTATATATCATATACAGGGCTGTTCAAAGAATTCGGATAATTTTCTGACTGTAGATGGGAACAGCTGAAATTTGTTTTTGAAATGTGTAATACGTTTAAATATGGTTGAATTAGACAGACATAATATTTTAATTTTTTAAGCGGTACAGTTACAATATTCTGAATGTGTTGGAAAGTGTTTCATAATCTATGCTTGGCGCATGATTTTTTATTTCTTGTTTTTAATTATATCTTAATTTTTGTTAGGTTGTCTTTGTCTAAAAAGATCAAGAATGCGCTCTTCAGAAAGAAGAAATAACATCGTTTAGCATCAAGCCGCTCCTTTTTGATTGTGATTCTTTTTTCCTCATGTAGACTTGTAGATGCTTTAACATCATCGCATCGAAATCCCGAAACTTGTGACTTATTTTACCCGAATGTGACTTTTGTTTTTACCTGATATGTGACTTTGCTTAATTGTCATTTTGACATCTCTTGTGTATGCTCCTTCCTTTACCTTCGACTGCTCCTTTTTGTGCCATCGCCTTCCTCACCAGCCACTTTTTTCCATCATCTCCATGTTCTGCTTCTCCACAATTTTGAATAAAATATTTACCACCGTGAATGGGTCTGTTTTCATTACATTGTTTCATTTAAAAAGTTACCTATTTTGTGTTTTGAATTGTTTTCATTTAATATTTAGGGAAATTTACAATATTCTTGTACCGAAAAATCACACTTTAGCACTAAATTAATGTAATACATGTTATACAATTAATCCTCTCCAAGGTGTATCGCTTTTAGATGCGTCCTAATTATATAAATACGTAGCACCTATAGTCGTCATCTTGTCCGTCCTTCTGTCCGCATATAACAGTGTAAAAACTACCCAAACGAATGTTTTGAAATTTAATAAACATAATCGTTGTAGAGTTTTGCCCTGTCATTTCAAGTTTTATGAAAACGGAATCAAAATTTAAAAAGATATTAATAAAAGTTGTCTTCAATCTATTAAATCCTGTCATACATAATTAATTCATTGATATCCCATGTCGTGTAATGAATCTAGGTTGCCATGGAGATGGCGTCCTATTTAAGATGGAATCCTATTATTTTCGTATTACTGAATTTAAAATACATAATCTTAATAAATTTTGTGTTCATGCATTTTTGCACAAGAGTGCAACAGCTATTGCGCCAAGATCTGAATTTTTATGAAACTAGTTGTAGTATGAACGCACCTCATTTTCCACGTTTGATGTACAATTTTAGACTTTTTTGAAGTAGAAATATTCACCTTATTTAATGGCAGATAAAATGATGCAAGAATAAAGCCAATTACACTATTTTAAAAAAATTGGTAGATAAAAAAAAAGTACCCTACACTGCCCGTGATGGTCACGGTCTCGAGATTTAAGGGGTTAATGTAATAAATGCTATTATACAATTAGTCCAGCACCGCGGTTCCCAAACTTTAACCCTTTATCTACTGACGGTACTTATAAATACCATTAAAGTAATTTGTTATCAAATTCATTTAATAAATCAATTAGTTGTAATACAGTTTAGAATGAGTTATAGATATATTACTTTATCTTGTTCCATAAACATTATTGGTTATACAAAACAAAAATATTTTTTAAATGATTTTTTTTTTCGCCTTTGCGTCGTTTCAGCTTTCTCTGCGTTGGGGGGGGGGGGGGGGATTTTCAATTTGGAAATATTTCTATATTTCTATTGTAAGAACATTATATTTTTACATTTCCTAATTCTACAAATTGCTAAGAAAAATATTTAAAATAAAAGATTTGAGTGGAGTTATAAATATTGCATAAAATCCCTATAGATTCAAATTTTAATTAATCCTTCTAAATCCTTCAATCCTTCTAAAATTTATTAAATGATTATGTAAATCTTCTAATGTAGTTTAAACAATTCATGAAAAATTCTTTAGAAGATAAAATTTTCATGAATTCATAATTAAGTACATAAAGGGTTAACGTTATTTGGCTGCACCTTAACCCCTCTAGGGCGTATGGTTTTTATATTTTACTAGCAGAATATTTTAGTTTTAAACTTTGCCTTGTCTAATCGTAGAATTCTTAGATTAAATAAATGGAAAAATACTATGCGGAATTAAAGTCATTAAAAATTAAAATGTCATGAAATGACGCCCGTCCTAAAGGGTTAAAGTTTTAATCCCCCCCCCCCTCCCCAATCTACCATACATGTAGGTTTAGCCTTATGATGTATAATTTATCCGAAGAAAGTGATGAACTTTGGTACAAAACATACACACGGGAACAGATATAGTTTATGCTATAGTGAAAGTGGAGAATTAAAACTTTTTACTAATTGAAAAAGAAATATGTTTATTAGTTATTGTATTAAACTAATAACTAATTCACTAAATATTTCAATATAATATAAGTCTTTCCAGCTTTTCTATAGTAATTTGATATTGTTCGTGTGTTAGAAAAGCTTAAAGATATTTTAATCTAATGCGGATGAATTCTTACCAAGCAACTACAACCACAATCAAACTACAGTTTAAGTTACAGTTGAAGTGAGTTCCTATTTAACGAGAATCTTGTTTGGTATACAGTAAAACCTCCCTAAAGCGACCACGTTCCGTTCCAATAAAAATTAGTCGCTCCGAGACGTGGTCTCTTAATGGAGATCATGTTTAAATCTAGATTTTAATTGTTGAAAAAAAGGTAACAATTAATGTTACTAAAATTTATTTTTCACATTAGTAAAAAATAGGAAAATTTAAGTATCAAAACAAAAGTTAATTACATAAGTCAATTACTGCAGAGTTTAAAAAATGAATACATTGACGTTTGCTTTGATTTTACGGCTTTATCTTTCATACCTTTTATTTCCAAGTCTTTCGATGTTCAGTAAATAAATGCAATTTTTTTTAGACGGGAACAAATAATGACGATTTCATTAATTTATCTATTTTTTTTCATAGTTTCCTGACGGAATACGGCAGGGGAGTTTATTGACCGTCATTCTTAATTGCTCATCAGAGTTAAATTCATTGCTTAAAAACGCGCAAAGAGGTTTAAACACTTAAACGTTAGAGGAATAAATAAAAATTCTAAACTTAGTTTAAAAATTTGATGAATAATGCGCTTCCTGCAATTATTTTTCTAATAAAACCTTCTTCAAGTGACCAGGAAAAAACGGAATTTGTTTCATTTTTTTAATGAAATGGGTCGCTTATGGAGGGAGTTCAACTGGGATGGTCTCTGAATGGAGGTAAAATTAGTATTGAGCCTATGGGAATAAATTTCGTTCTATGAAAAATATGGTCGTTCAGGGAGGTGGTTGCACAGGTAGGTTTCACTGTATAATATAACTACGCACGAAAATACACGATGACCTCTTTCGGAATATATACGATTTCTAAAAAAGGTTCTTTATCTTCAGAAACCTCAGAAACTACTATATTTTCGAGGTTTAACATTAAAAGGACCGTGAGGTATAATTTTGACCCCTACCATAGGAATATATTTCGGTCGAACCAGAAACTTCTTTAAAAAATAAGTTTAAAAGATACAAAGAAGAAAAAAGTTAAATAAGTTAAACAGTTTTAAATAAGTATTCTGGTGTAAAATATTTTAATAAAACTTGAGTAAAATTTTCGGCATTTCCAGTGTTAAAGAAGCATTTATAAAAACAAAGTTTTGTTTGCTGCCACTGACTTTCTGAAAGGTTTCAGAGAAGTTTTTATAGTGTATTAAACACTTCTTTTCACACCGGAATAGGGGTTGCTAGTTTGGACTTCATTTTTATTCAGAAGATACGAAATCACACCTGAAATTAAAAATAGTACTTTTAGTTTTTTGTAATGACGGACATTTCGCGATTACTTTAAGTAAAAATTCTTCTTTCGAAGTTTCCGGTGTGAATTTGAAATTTCAAAATAAAACTGGAGGCCAAACTGGCAATCGGAATATCGCATTTTAAGATCCTATCAAATCTCAATTAAAAAATTTTAAGTGCGTGATTGAATTTCTGAATGCAAAAATAATAAAATAATATTAATTTTAATGTTAATGTTAATGCTATTAACACTAGAACCGCCGGAAAAAAACGTATACCTATAACCGCCAAAGCGGTCATTTTGACCGATGTGGATTATCATGCTCAACTATTGTTTACTTGCAATTTTGTATTCTTAGTATTGTTCATTACTATTATTACCATCATTGCCCATATAATAATATATCTTTCATAATTTTTATTATATATTTTTATGTTTTGTTGTGTTATGATTATATTATATTGAAATATATATATATATACTATTTATTTTTTTTATTTTAAGAATATTTTTATGGTAAAAAATATTTTTCATGAGAAATCGAAATTGTCTAAAACAAGAATAAACTTGGTGAAAACAAACATTTATATTTATCCCCTGAGCAATACAATATTCAGGTGGAGAGTGGTCAGCGAAAAACACAGTCAAAAAAGAAGAAACTGCCAGTATCTTCTTCCACAAAATACTAGGAATAATATAAAGGGATTAAGGAAAGCTGATTTCTCTTTAACAAAATACTGGTATTTAACACTTTTTTTTACCGTGTTTTTCAGAATTGATGCCTGCTGGATCAAGAAAATTATAAAAAACTTTTAGAGGTCGTCGTCTAGAACTAGCTTTTGTAGAATACTTCCGTGCTATCTGGTCGAGCACGTTGACGCCAAATTTTGTAGAATTATAGAACTTTAACCGTTTTTGATACGTGTTTATCACCAATTTCAAATGCAATTGATGGATGTCGGGAACTTAGAATTAAAATACATTCATTTTTCTTTCCTTGATAAATTCAACGTAATATCATCTTTTGGAAGAATTTGGCTACAGTACAAAGACTTTTTTTCAGATTTTATGGCCTGTGGAATTCTGTTTTTCGTCCGCAATTGACTGTGCCAACAATGCTTGTTTTTAATTACTTCAGATTTTCTGCAAGGGGCAGTGAAGTAAGGAAGTTATCTGTGGTAATGTTGTAACATTTGTTGAATTATGGTTGTATGAAGTATGGACTGTTGCGACATGTACTAGATAAAATTTGCATTAAAATTGACGGCGGTCATTTTGACCGTTTCGGCGGCTCTAGGTATACTACTGCAATACTTCATAAATTTTGCCTGAATGGAAAATTTATCACTGGCATATCATAGCTTTTCAGATTATAGGAAAAGTCACGGAAACTGAAAGTTATACTCTTAACAGAAACAAATTGGAACGGGATGAAAGTTTCGAAACGGTCAAAATGACCGCCTTGGCAGTTCTAGTGTTATCTCATCATGTTTATCTAGCTAACATATTTCTTGAACATGAAATTGTTTACTTGAGAATGGATAGCATCCGAAAAACTTGGTATTCTAGCTCGCGAAAACTGTCTAACACACGATATAAACTACTATTCGGAAACGTTTCCGAAAATCTGTGGGAAAAGCTTTAAAACTAATTTATTAATGCATAATTAAGTTCTAAAAATATTAAAATGTATTGTCATCAGGAACACACCTGTGTATATCATTATTATAATTCTAGCCCAGGGATGGCGAACCTATGGCACGCGCGCCGAACTCGGCACGTACAAAAACTTCTCTGGCACACAAAAAAACTTATAGATCGTATTCAGTTTATGGAGAACAATCCACTTTGTTTATTTTTTGCAAAAAGTATAGTTTTGTGTAACAGCTATATAATTTACTTTAAAATAATCCGTTACTTTAGAATGAATTAAGGTATTATAAATCTTAACGAAAGCGTCTTGTAGTGTCATTTTCTCGCTAAACCATTCAACGTGTGGTGTTTTACAAATCATTTTACTTCTCTATCAATTTTCAAAGGTTTTATTTTTGAAAATTGAATTTTAAGGGATAGTTTGCACAGTAATATAACTAATTGTCACGCTTCTACTTCAGATTAGGTTTGATTTTATTTAGGTTTAGGGCTTTAAAAGTTTCTTTAGATTTTAATATATTTAGGATTTAATTTTGAAAATTGAATTTTAACTGTTATTGTAAATAATTATGTATCTATTGAACCTGCTTCTACCTGAAGAAGTAAAAATGATCTGATTCGGAAGTATAGAATAAAAGAAAAACTCATTTATAGATTATTAATACGGAATTCGATGCGACATGGCTATATTATTGGTTAAAATGTTTCTGGCACATTAGAATGTTGGTACATAATAATTTTTAAATTTTTGGCACACATACTCAAAAAGGTTCGCCATCCCTGTTCTAGCCTATCAAGAAGTGATTGAATAATCGAATACAAAATTTCATCTTTACATACAAAAACCAAGCTATGTTATATAAAAGAGTGTAAAAATCAATTGCTTTGGCTTTGAATTAATATGGGTCTCTATTGGGGTTAACAAGTAATAATCAAAACAGATTTCTTAAATAAAGTTCCTTTGGGGCACTGCGCATGTGGACAAAATTTAACGACGTTAACTCCTCTTATTGACGAGTGGATCATTTTCAAAATTTAACCATGATTTGGAATAACAAAATCAAATTTTTAGAAATAATCAGAAAGATTAAATTTTTTGTAAATAATTACATTACCTCATAAACATTAATATACAAGCATCAGCAGCGACCAAATTACTAATTTAACATTTTAAAGCAATTTTTTTTTAATTTTAATGAACATGGTAATGACATAAGTGAGCACGGTAATGACAAATTCAGCAAAATATTTTTATTTTCCCCAGGCATAAATGGCAGCCATTATATCTTCTGGCCCATACAATGATCATTTCATCATCATTTCATCAAATGATCACTATTTCTTATATAATAAAATTAGATTAAGAAATAAAAGTTTATTTAATTATCCATTAGAAGTGGGTACGGTAATGACGTACAAAAAAATACACACTAAAAAATTCAAAGTCTTTGCTTGTTTTATTGAAACTATAAAATTATTTGCTCTATTCACCTAAACCTGATAACAAGTTGACTTTTAAGGAGTATTTTTGCCTTGATAAAAAGGCATGTGCTGCCTTTCAAAAAAATTCCAGATGAACTTTTTGTCAGAAGCGTGGCAATGGCACTCTTTCTTTGGATACGGTTTAAAAAAATTATTAAGAATTATAGATAAGTTTAATTAATGAAAATAAATATTTTTTTTCAATTAGTAGCATCGTAATAAGTAAAAATGTATTAAAAAAATTATAACCATCTGTTTTAAATAGAACTTAGTCAAATCTTTACCTAATAAATTGCTTGTTGGGGCAAGCTACGGCAGGGTTGGTGAACCTTTTTATAGCCGAGTGCCATTTTTTCCCCAAAAAATATTTTATATAACCTTGACGTGCCAACTAATGAAAAAGTTTAGTGGATTAAAAAATCATGAATAAAAATTAAGATTTTAAGAATTAAGATTTTTAAAACATTTGCAACATACAAGGTATTACACTATAATAATCATAAAAACAATTACATTTTAGAGATTATTTAAAAAAATATATTTTATTAAATTTGTTATTGCATCTTCGATGAAAAATAACTAATATACTTAATTAATTTCAACAGAATGCAAACTGAACTGGATTTTTCTGACAGATGCTTTTTATTTGATTTTTCGTATAACTGATTTGCGGAAATAAATCGGAGAAAAAATTATTAAAAGGGCAAACGCCATTTTCTTTTAAATAGGTTTGAAATTAATTTCCAAGTTGCTACAATTTTACCATTGGTATTTTTACTAAGACGGTAATTTACGGTATTTTAAAAATCCGCAATTAAAATTATTCAATTTCTAATTAATCGAATTTAGACAAGATCAAATCTTCTTTAGTAATCATATGTTCATCATAAGTTCGTGTCTTTTGTGCCATATCAACGTATACTGATTTAGAGCCACAATCAACACCGTGCCAAAATTATTCTTTCGAGTGCCACTTTTGGCACGCGTGCCATAGGTTCGCGGTCCCTGACCTACGGTAATAACATTTTGACTACAAAAGAATATATTTCTTATTTTTAAACTTTTTATAAATAATAATGTATCTGTAAATTACCATTAAAAAAACATGATAGTTAAAATGCAATAAATAATATTATGATATTTAACTATTTTTCTGTGCAAATGTGAAAGGACAGTAAAATACGACACTTTTTTAAAATCATCCTATTGCTATTCTGCTAACAGATTAGCAACAGCCTGTGAAGCAACCGGAATAGGCTTACTACTAGTCCTGGTTAGTACTTTGCCTGTGTTTGTGCTCTTATTGTTGGAAAAGTCGTTTTACAGTTTGAAAATAAATAATGGCAGGGCAGGGGATGGGATGAGCGAAGAAGATCCATTATGAATAGTGAAATAAACTATCATTAATGCATGTAAAAATGTGTTTTCTAAACAAGAAAATTAAAACTTTGATACAGTCAATATACATTTAAAAAAAAAAAAAAAGATACACTTGCCTTTATTCGCAGATGCTTTTACGATAAAATCACACCAAAACTGACTCGGAATAATGTCTTCTTTTAGAATATAAATGCAATTTTTTCAAATAGAGGTCATCTAGATATTAAACTTGCACAAATTCTGTTTTATTTTTAAGCCTTTATCTATTGACGGTACTTATAAGTACCATTAAAATAACTTGTTATAAAATTCATTTAATACATCGATTAGTTGTAATATAGTTTAGAATGAGTTAGAGATACTTTACTTTATCTTGTTCCAAAAGCATTATGGGTTACACAAAACAAAAATATTTTTAAAAGGATTGATTTCTTTTGCCTTTGCATCTTTTCAGCATTCTTGGTGTTATTAGGGGGGGGGGGGGTGTTTCAATTCGGAAATATGTCTATTGTAAGAACATTATATTTGCACATTTCCTAATTCTACAAAATACTAAGAAAAATATTTAAAATAAAAGATGTGAGTGGGGTTATAAATATTGTCCGAAATCTCTATAAATTCAAATTTAAATAATCCTTCTAAATCCTTCAAAAATTCTTCTAAAATTTATTAAATGATTATGTAAATCTTCTAATGTAGTTTAAACAATTCACAAAAAATGCTTTAGAAGATAAAATTTTCATGAATTCATAATTCAGTACATAAAGGGTTAATGAGAACACTCACTTTTGACGGCATATTTGCATTCTTTGGATCCAATTAGTTCGGAAAATTATATAGTTTATATAGTTTCTGTTAAATCTTCATGGAGTTAGAAATGGTCAAACTTAGAGGATGCTAATGATGAATTCACGTGACTAACTTTAATTTATATCTAACCGAAAAATCATCTCACTAAACATTTTGGTTTTGTGTGACTCATTGAATGAACTGAAATCTATTCTAGCACCCCACCTCCTTTTTTTTCAAAAACCTAATTTTAAATACAAAAATATTATTAATAAGTTCATATTAAAAAATAGGAATTATGACCTACATCGATATTTACATAAATAGAATAGCCATCGTTTAAAACATGGGTATGTAAGTTTACAGTTCATTCCAATAAGTAGATTCTGATATATAGGAAAATTTTGAGATTTGACGATTTAAAGAAGTGTTTCTCAACCAAACTAATGATTGGAATAATTTGTAAACTTGCACACCTATGTTTTTGACTATTGTGATTTGTTTTATGTGGGGAAAATTCATAATTGTTTATATGAATTTATTAAGTTTCATAATTAAAAATATGTATTTGAATAGAAATATGTCTGAAATATGCTTTATCCATTCATTTTATCTCATTTAAAAAAAATAAATTTCAGTTGAATGTTGTTTTTTATTTTTGGGGTTGGGGGTGGGTGGGGGAAGTTATAAATTAAACTTTGTCATATGGATTTAACATTAGCACCCTCAAGCTTAGAATCTTCAAACTCTACGACGATTTCATTAAAAGTACATAAACTATATCTTTTTCCAGGCTGCCTTGATTTAAAAGGAACCCTAATATGCTATTAAAAGTGGGTGTTACAATTTTAAAGACTAAATTTAGTTCTATTTTTAATATGTAGAAAACGGAATAATCCACATATGATTATTAAGAACTTCATACGAATTAACCTCTTCAGTTCCGAAGCTAAAATAATAATACAAATGCTTATTCATTGGTTTTTTCCAAACAAAATGACATCGTAAATGACAGAAAAAATATCTTTTCTGAAATTCATCCTTTAGGGGCTTAATAATTTAGGTTCAAAAATATGTGTCTAAAACTACCAACCCCATTAAAACACCAATTTAATAACCATTAACCTAAATATACTTATGAACATTTCTCACTTTCTTGTTCATACTGTCTTTTGGGCATTTTTAGGCATTTTGTAAACTCAGATGAAAATAACATTTATTTTATGTGGGAATCAGCTTAGATAATGCCATTTATTCGTTTACTTTGAACGCAAAAAACATTCAGCTATTAAGAAGTGAAGTGAAAATGTAAAAAAATCGGACATTTTAGTTTTTATAAGGGACAGAACAGAAGTCCCCGTATGGGGACCCAGGGACCGAAGAGGTTAAAGCTGTGCTTTTCCTTTATTTTTGCAAAATCTTTAATTAAAGCTCGAGTTATAGCCATCGTTCAGATTTTTTTTTCGTGTGTCGTGGCGGAGGGGGGCGGGGGCTCATCGGTAATATATTATTTTGCTGTCGTAAATTTTACGTAGTAATATTACCTTTATCGATATGATCCAGATCAACAAACAATAAAAGATCTAGATCAAGAACTCAATTACTTGCTTGCAAAACAGCTATTTTCATTCGATATCATGCAATGGCTGGAAATTCACCCGGAAATTAAAATTGACCATGAGTGAAATGACAGGTTGGATCTCAGAGAATAAAAAAGGCCATAATTGGATTGCCTGGAATAAAATTGGAAGCATTCGTTCGCTGCTTCCATTTTCTTTTCTTTTCTTCCCCCACGTTGCTCTTTCAATTTTCGTTATTTTTCTTGCAGCGCAATAAATATCAAACGTATTTTTAGATAAGTATGTTTATTACAGTTCTTTTTTTTTTTTTTTTTTTTTTTTTTTTTTTTTTGTAAAAAAGAAGTCTTCAGGGGGAAGAGGCGACATTACAAACTTTGGGCTTTCATGTAAGGATGCATATACAATTCTCCTAAACATAAAGATCAACCACACAGTACATATACAATTCATCCACTATATAACGACCCTCCATTATAGTGGATTTCGCATTACATCTACCGATTAAAATAGTCCGATTATATGTAACATTCATTCACGTCGCATTCTCTTGACATTTAACTAGTAAAACCCGAGGCTTTACTCGCGTAATTGTTGAAAGATGCTAAGTGGTATTTGGCCCCACCAGTGGCTGAGAGGTTCTGCTCTCGAAGCTGGTAGACGAGAGGTGCTGGGTTCGAACCCAATCGCGCCCGTCGGCCTAATCGTTCGGAGTTTTCGTGGTTTTCTTCGAACCGTGGATTTCCATGCGTTAATACGGATTAGGTTCCCTTAGAAAGACCTCCACGGAAGGCACTCCCCCCCAGGGCCCATATCCCTCGTGTAGATAATTGGCCGTCAGCAATCAACCCAACCCTAAGTGGTATTTGTGTGCCTTCTTATTTATCCATCATACGTATTATATGGTAAGTCTTGTAATCGTTTTAAAAATCGAAAAAAAAAAATTAAGGATTTACACGTTTCAGACACTGGAGATTCCGATAAACATATTTTTAGAAAAAAAAAATTGCCGTCCGTCTGTGTGTGTGTTTGTAAACGCTCTATCTCCCGAACAAATTGAGATAAAGATTTGAAATTTTGTGTGTTCCTAGTATGTAATAATGGGAAGAATCCTATTGAATATCAGAAACCTCGATTATCCGGAACTATTTTTTTCGGACTCTCGACATTTTCGTTCTGATAAAAGGTACATAAAAATTTTCGAAATTGTTTATTTTAAGGATTGAATATAAAAGATAATAAAAAAACATAAATTTTGCATAAAGAATGAAATCGATCAGATAAATAGTTGCCAAGATATTTGTAATGCTATTTTCCACACTCTTCTATTTTTCATGACCCTCTGTATTTCATTCAAACTTCAATTCAAAGATATATTTTAATTGGAAATGAGACGCTTCATCTAGCGCAGTAAACTGTTGGTTAATATGATTATCATTTTTGGAGTTATAATGATGTTTCTTTTACGCAATTCGGTACTACTCGATTAACTCGTCGATCAAAAAACCATCGCCAAACACGTTACACGTGTTTCTTACGTCATCAAGTTATTTTTAATTCGACGTTTTATTTGTATTTTTATTAATATTTTACTAATTTATTTGTTCTTTTGTTATTTAAAATAAAAATTATGTCAATTAGTATAATTTTGCGAGTAGTTTAGCGATTTATATAATTTGTCGAAATAGGTCGACGGGATAATGAAGTAGTACACACGATTCAGTAATAGAGCATTACTATGTATTCATAATATTTAAATATGCGTTTAAATTGCATTTTGGAATTGCAATGCATTTTATAAATAGTTTACACATGTTTTGTTTTCATATTTTATACAGGGTGTTTATAAAGTCCCGGACCCATTTTGATGTTTAATAACTCATAAAATAATAAAGATGGATTAAAATTAATATCATAAATGGTTAGATAGACTCAAAAAGTTTCATGACCCTTGTCAATGAATTTTCACGTGTGCCCCCTTCGTCGCACGGAGAATATCAAGTCGATAGTCAATTTCACGCCAGATAGCGGCAAGCATGTCGGCATCCACAGAGGCTATTGCGGTTGTAATTCTGGCATTTAAGTCATCAATTAGACATGTTGGAAAACTTCGTATTTCCACAACTAGAAGAGCTTCAGCCACATGTCATTTTGCAACAAGATGGTAAGTAAGTAAGTAAGCACCCACCCTGGGAACCCGCTTTTGGCTTATGGTTAGGTGTAACCCCCAAGGGAAAAGTTTTACTACCTGCATAACTCCTTCAATTTTTTTTTTTTTTTTACTGTTTAGGAGAAATAACAATGTTAGATATACGACAATTATTGACAGTGTGTGCGATCAATATTTACAGATGAGAGATTAAATGGAACTGGTGATTTTGAAAAGAATAATTAAAGCATATGTGATTATGGCATATAACACAATAAAACACAATGCAGAAATATACAGTCCTCCCCACTCGAGTACCAAGGTAACAGATAAACAAAGTTAAAAATTAATCCAAGTAAAGTAAATAAAGTAATAATAAATCTTAATAAGAGATAGAGAAATTTAACGACTAGAGTGGGGAGGGCCGTGATAAATAAACATTTCAAAAGTTTACCATGATAGATCTTACTAACCAGGTACACTAGATCCACAATGCACTTCAATTATGCATTTCGATGGTAGAACTCTATATCAAGATGGTGCACCACCTCATTGTGGTACCATCGTTCGTACTTCTTTGAATGACCATTTTCCAGGAAGATGGATTGGGCGAGGAAGTCCAATTCCTTGGCCACCCAGATCACCTGATATAAATAACGTCGCTGCACTTTTTCCTTTGGGGATTTGTAAAGGACAATGTTTACAGGAGGAGAGTGTCGAACATTGATCACTTAAAAGCCAGAATTACAACCGCAATAGCCTCTGTGGATGCCGACATGCTTGCCGCTACCTGGAGTGAAATTGACTATCGGCTTGATATTCTCCGTGCGACGAAGGGAGCACACGTGGAAGTTCATTGACAAGGGTCATGAAACTTTTTGAGTCTATTTAACCATTTATGTTATTAATTTTAATCTATCTTTATTATTTTATGAGTTATTAAACATATGATGGGTAAGTATTACGGTGGCCCCCAACGACTAGTTTTTGTAAGAAAACTTTTTAAAAAAAATCTTAATTGTTGAAACACATTAAATACTTTGTTGAAATCATTGTTAATTTTTGAAATTTTTAGTAACATACGTTACTGTTCAAACAATGATCGATTTCAATTTATTGTTGAAATACATTGTTGAATTTATTGCTAAAACATTTTGTTATTTTTATTTTTAAGTAACATTGTTGGATGAGCTATTGTTCCAACAATGATAGATTTCAATTAAATTTCATTATTTTTAAAACCTTCTTGCTTGAAGTTTGCTAAGAGCTAACGTCAAACAATTTTCGTTTTAAAACATTTGATAATTGCTAAGGATTGTTACTTTTGATGTATGACATTGATAAAAATGAGTTTTAAAAGTTTTTTCAAGAAATTTGTGTAAGTATAGTATTTTTTTAACAAAGGAAATTTTTGCTGATTTCAGTTTTTTTTAATACACTTCACACTTGAAAGAAATTAATGTTAAGTTTCGAGATAAAATTATCTTCCATTTACTTTGGTTTGAAAGCGTATCTTAAATCTAAAAGGTTAAAAATGGGAAATGGTTTCTGATTTTCAACCGAATTAAAGGATTTTAAATGCGAATTTTGAATTATTTTAAGTTCTTATATTTTGGAATTAAAAAAGTTAAAATAATAAAAGAAAAATTATATAAGCTATGAAGTTAAAAACTTCACGTGTAATATTTTTGATAAGCAAGTAAATATATGAAATATTGTAAAAATCCGCAGATGAGCTCGACAAGTTTGGTCCATAAAAAGCGAAAGTATTATTTAAGATACATTACAGTGGGAATACATACAGCTACAAACTTACATACAGCGCCATTCTGTGCCAATTTGGCCAGTTAGCAAAAAATATCCTAAATTTTGCATTTGATGATTTGTTTTTAGCGGTAATTTGGCAATTCTGTTTGGTTGCAGGCGCTCGTGTAAAAATATCTGTGCATAAACTATAAATGCAAGCATTACTGTACGTAACTAGACACCACATAGGTTACATTTCTTCCTTCTCTCTTTTTTAACACTTTCCAACAAAGTTGAAAAGTGTTTATGCATTCGGTTTGTCTGGCCTTTGTCCACTCTCTAACTACCGTAAATATGCTCGGATTTTCATGAAATTTATTAACCTCATTTAGGGTCGCCAAGGAATGTTTTGTATTGTATATGAAGTATGTGGGATTAATAGTTTATCAACAGGGGCACTCAAAAGCATTCCGTTACATTATAGTCAATGGGGGAAAATCGTTTGCAGTGTATTTTAATGGCATTACGCTATTTCAAATGTATTAAAATTATGATATAAATAACTGAATTTCACTACAAGATGATTAAAATACAATAGGACAATACAATATATACAGGGCTCATCAAAGAATTCGGATAATTTCCCGATTGTAGATGGGAACAGCAGAAATTGGGTTTTCAAATTTGTTATGCGTTTCCATAGGGTTGAATAAGACATAATATTTTAACTTATTAAACGGTGCAGTTTTTATCACTGTTCTGAATGCGTTGGAGTTTCATAATCTATGCTTGGCGCATGATTTTTTCTTTCTTATTTTATATCATGACGTAATTGTCTAATAACACAATTTCATGTCACCAAGATTCATCACGGACATGTTTTTGCTTTATAAAATAGGTTTATATCTGTAACAAAGAAAATAAGGAAATTTTACTTTGCTCAAATATTTGAATACGTTTTAATCATTTAATATATATATTAAATCGTTGTTAAATTTGCTTCTTACCTTTCATTTATAAATACATTTTCATCATCAAGTATACAGTATTTTTGTAACAATAAAGAGTTAGTTAAGAGTTAGTCAGTTAAGTTTTGATCTGGTGAAAAATTTTGCTTGAAGTTCACTAAGAGTTTAAAAAATGTTTTCTGCTTTATAAACGTTTCGTATTTTAATATATTTTAACTTTTTGATACCTAAGACATTTAAAAAATGAATTTTGAAAATTTCTCGCAGAAATTTATGGAATTACAGAATTTTGTTGCTGTTGTTGTTGCTTATTTGCTTTTTTAAAAGAAAGAAGAAAAACATGTTTGCTTATTTCAATGCATTAAAAAAATACACCTAAGACTTAAAGGTGATAATTATATTTCATTTTATACTATGAGGGGCTCACAATCATAGTAGACCAAGTCCATTTTGGGAGTATAATGAGATAGTCCAATTAGAAGGTGCATAAAATCTATTTTATCCCCCCTCTCCCCCCCCCCCAGCAGTAAACCAAGACTGTAAACAGATGAAATATATGAGAAAGTATGTGAAAACAGATTTGATTCACTGTGGGAGTGGATAAAACATATTTTATGCACCTTCTAAGTGGACTATCTCATTTTTTTTTTTTCAAAATAACTTGGTCTACTATGGTTGTGAGCCCCTCATATATCCTACTTTTGTTTGATTATAACATTTACAGTCGGACCTCTATTTTACGAATTTCTCTGTTTTGCGAACTTTTACTTGGAACCAAGAACATTTTGCAAATTTCTTCGTAAAATAACCTCCAAATAGCGAAGTGCATTCTCCATTTAAAGAACTTTTCCTTGGGATCTAAATTTTTTTTCTTCCTATTTCTTAAAACATTACTGGACATTTCGAACTTATTCTTTCTTTTAACACATTCTATGATGATCAATGACCATGAACATGTCTTACCAGGCACCTAACTCACCGGGAACAGTAAAATCGCTGTGATTCTTTGCTTTCCATCCAAGAAGTTCAAACTTTCAATATCCCCTTTTAGCCCTCAATAGAGCTTCCCCGTGTCCTTAAACTATAGTTTCCCATTTTTTAGATTGTTGATCATGATCAATCGTATTGGTAATTTCAGTTCTTGTAGCTCAAAACTGTCAAGCGGAAGTGCTTGAGCATCAAAGAAAAAAAAATTATTTTTGATGAGGTGGATAAAGGCGTGAAGAAAAATAATACTGCTTTAAAATATGGTATTCCTCCGAACAGTTTATCAAAGAATCTTTCAAAAATCGTAATTTTAAAGTAAAATAATTTTTTTTAACTGAAAATACAATTAATTTCCAGACAATGTTTTGTTTCATTCTTATTTCCCTTGCAGATTTCTTTTTGGTGGATAAAATAAATAAAACAAATAGATATAATTTGTAAAAAAAAGTGTGAGTAATTACTTTTTTTAATTATATTCAGTATTTATGGACTTAAAATATGTTTTATGTAGTTTAAAGTATTTTAAAAGGTGACTCTCTATTTGACGAATTTTCCATATAACGAATTTTTTATCGGGATTTAGCTACTTCGTTAAATAGAGATCCGACTGTATATACAGGAATTAATACACAGTAAAACGAATGCGCAGACAAACGTTTAATTCAAATAAATTTTCTCTTTAGATCTATATATTGGGTGATTGCAAAAGTTAGTGCCCGATTTCCGATTCATCGGCTTTTGAAGTGTATTCAAGTTGTTGTAAATGGCGACATGCAGTCTAATTGTCAACATTTAATCTCTCAGCAATCTCTTCCGTAGTAATCCGTGGATTACTATTCACTCAATCACGGATTAAGTCGCTGTCCATACCAGAAAGTCACCCAGAGCGAATTTAATCGTTCAGATTGGAAAGTACCATTTCGAAATCGACAAAACCGCTTTTTAACTGTCCTAAGAGCTGGAGCATGATCTAAATAAACGTCTAGAATACTTTTTGTAGCACTTTCAAAACTATTACTCCTATTTTAAACTCATATAACATAACATGACAAAAATGTAACTTTTCATTTTCCATTTTGAATGTTAAACTTGCACACAAATTACTTTGAAAATATTTTTTTTTTGACGTTATGTTCACTCACGACACATATAGTTAACTGTCAGTTAATAACATGGTTATAAAAAATAATAATAATATCAGCACAGTCAAAGTCAAAATTGCAAGTTTCTGCCATCTATGAAGTAGACGAACTTTTGCAGTCACCCAATATATAATCTTTAATTTGAAAATTTACTAAGATTACTTTATTTGAGAAAATTTAATTTTTATTCTGCAATTGATTGTAGATTTATTGTTTGAAAATTTGAAAAATATTTTATTGCTTGAAAGCTATTAAAATAACAGAAATTCAAGTGAACAATTCCCCGAAAAATACCTTTTTTAATTGCGAACTTTACATATATTTCATATGCATTGAATTCTAAAATTCTTCAAGAATGTTTAGGAAAAATTGAAAGTTTTCCTTTTTCTAAATAAATAATATATTTCTTTTCTTTTCAGGCCTCGTCCTCACATTGATGACGACGAAGACATTAAGAAAGCTGAAAAGCGTTTGAAAATTTTCAGCAATGAATTAGCCATCGATACGTAAGTTGCCTGTAGAATATTTTGTTAATTTCTCTGTTAAGTTTTATATGTTCAAATCTTTAAATCTGTTCAAATACAGGATGTCCAAAAAAGTTTTTAAAAAACTTTAACTTTTTACCTGTTGGAAAAATAGAGTTGCAAAAAGTGAAAAAAAACCAGCTTTATTCCCGGGAATGGGAATAAACAGGGTATTTTTGGCAAGGAAATTAAAAATTTCCCGGGAGTTTTCAGAAAGTTTTAAAGACGCCCACAGAACAGTTTGAAAATTTTGTTTTTGAAAATTTCGAAATTTAAAATTGTGCAGGAGCAAAAATGGTCTAAAATTACGATTAATGTTATATAGTTGATATATAAGTTTGGATAAATAGAAGCTTGGAATTTGACTGGTTACTTTTAAAGTGTTTACTTTTAAAGCTCGCTAAGAACGTTTTCTGAAAAAAAAAAATGACATTTCAAATGAAAAATAAAATAAGCGGAAAATCTTTAAAATACGTTCTAAATTATATAGGGGAGGTGGGGATGAATGGGACATTTTCACAAAATATTTTTTTATATTTTTTTATTTAAGTTACTATCAATATTATATATCACATTTCATACATTAGGTATTTGCCAACATATATGAACAATATTTATTCTAGATTATGATTTATTCATAAAAATATTATGAAATCAAAAAAACGTTCCCTATCCCAATCATCCCCACAGCAGGGATGAATTTGACACTAATAGGGATGGATGGGACACAATGATTTTCCTCCCTGTATTCAATTTTACCAAATTAAAATTTATAATTATAACCTTATATGAAAATTATATTTGTAATATATGATTTTACAGCACGAATCGATGTTTTTTTTTTCAATAACTTCTTTCATTGCAGTTTTAACTTTTAATGCGGACTTCGGCTATCAACCTGTTCCTTTTTTCCACTTATGAGGCATTTTAGATTTGAAATGAAAGTGCAAAATGTCTTTTAAATATAGCATAGCTAATAATTTTCAATCATAACTTATTAATTAATATTAATTAAATGTATCGTAGAAACATGCAGAACGGAAATTATTGTGTCGATCGGAAAGTCATGTCGTGTTGGGAAAATCAATTCGTACCGGAAAATTCTGCCCGATAATTATTAGACATTAGATATCGGAATCAATGTCTAATAATTGAATGATTGAATTTTCCGGTACGAATTGATTTTCCCAACACGACCCGACTTTCCGTTTGACCCAATATGTTACGGATGGGGATTTATTTGTGCAACATTTCAAAATTCAATATAATTTCACCCATTTGATCAATACACATATACTATTTTTATCAATTTTATCTATTTTGATTAAGTTTTAGTACCAATTTTTTGATAATCCATTAATAATTATTACAATACAATATGTAACACTCAGAAATTTTAAACAATAACAACTCATATAATGCTATTTACTACTATTAATTGACGTAAATTATTGATTTATCATCCTATATAATACTATTTAATTAATAAATAAAATTTTCAACATCTCTAGGGAGGAGTGAGAATGTCCCATTCATCCCCATTTGAAATGTCCCAATCATCCCCATGATGCATAATATCCCTTCTCAGCCATTTTACCTCAAAAATTATTTTGTCACAATGTTTACTATTCATTTATTTTAATTATTGATATTGGACCTTAAAATAAATAACTACAACATAGCTTAATTTTTTATATTGTATAAGATATTTCACATCTTCAAATGTAAAAAAAACTTACTTTTAAGCAGAGATTTCAGAAAATGCAACTTTGAAGGAAAATGAAAACAGCAATGTGGTCCTACTTTTAGTTCTGAAGCACACTGTGGTAGAGGTATATGGGGTTAGGAAGCAATTTAAAATAAATGTTTATTGCCTGAAATATTGAGAATGTCCCATCCATCCCTTGTCCCATACATCCCCTAGCTCCCCTATATATATATTTTTTTTTTCCTTGAGCTAATTTTACATTTTCTCATTAATTTAAGTCTCATGTTCACCTAATACAGTATCACAACGAAGTTTACTCAAAATGTGGCTTAATCAGTAATTTTTAAATTATCTGTTGCAGTATTATTTTCTGTAATAAAAATCGGTACACAAATATGACTTCCTCATTTCGACAATTATGAGTGCAAATCCGCGAGTTTCGCTAATACATTATAAACTGCATGAAAAATGCTGTTTTGTTTTATGTTTTGCATTCATAAGTTTTTTATTGCGTAACAATATTTCAATATTAAATCTACTGAGTTATTTCTCATTATTTCTGAGTCAAGAGATAATTTTTAATGTATTTAGATATTCTTGAATTTTTTATGTTTCTTTATAACACACAAATTGCTTTTCAGATTCATGTTCGATAGTGCTTCTTATGATAATGAAGTTGAAGCGGCCTTGCTGCGAATGAAAACATCGCCTGTAGTTTGCCGTCGTGCAATAAAATGGTTTCAAACTGAACTGAAAGCCAAACGACAAAGGACATGGGAAAAGCTCATGACAGACAAAAACATCGATTTGTCAAGCGCCATACCTTTCCTGATTAAAGTCGACGAAACCGACGACGCTACCTGGCAGACTCTTGAAAATAGAGCCAAGGATTATATAGATGAGTGGATAAGAAGAGTTAACTTCACTATCCTAGAAATGTTCATTTTCAGACATAAAGCGTAAGCATTCCTTATTTTTATCGATTTTTAATAATAATTTTTTTAATTGTTATAAAAAATTATAACAATATACTATTCAGAAACTCATCATAAAACATTCGAACTTGTTTTTGTTAGTTTGCTAATTCGGGATTTTCATTAACTAAAAGATATTTCTCTTACACGATTTTCATAATTTTTATTAAAGTGTTTTAAGCATAGGACAATTTTATTTATATTCCCTTTGTGAAAGCAAGAATGTTTCTGAGAGCAAGTTAAGGATAAGATGGAAACAGTTTGAAACAGTTGCCGGGGATAAAAAAATCCCTATTTACTTTCACCTTTACGAGGGTCCAAATTTTTATAAAATATGCCTCTGCACAATCTTTAGTGCAATGTAGTTGAAATACTGCGTACCACGAAATAAAGGGCTATATAGTTGTAATTCGTTAAAAGTATAAATTCTGGTTTTATTATCTTTGTTCTATCCCTGCGTAATTCTAAAATTTAAAGTATTTAAATAGAACTAGCAAAGAAGACGAGATTTTAAAAGCAGCATTGAAAACAAAAATTGTGGCTTCAACATCATCTTCTTTTTTTTCCTTAAATAAAACAACTTTTAAGATTTCGTAATTAAAAAGTAAAAATCCCTGCCGGCCCGGGCTACAGGCGAAGGTAGATTTCGAAGTGAAGTATACTAATTCAACAAAAACTAAATCATGATTAGAGATAAACCCACTTTAACAATTTTATCTGGACGCTTTTGACGAGTTTTTATTTCATTTTTATATAATAGCTGGTTTTATCAGAATCATGTTAAGGCGGTATTCAAAAAATACTTTTCCATGGTCAACAACTCGAAATTTTCTGGCACATTTTCAGATTCATTTTTAATAGAAAAAATATGAAACTTGCTGACGGGATTTTTGAAGAGATTTATAAGCGACCTGTGCTTTTATTTTTCGTTCAATTAATTAAAACTTGATTTATAAACAATTATTTTCTCAGTGGGCTAATATTTTTCGTGTCCAACACAATCGCTTGAAATGAATTAAAAAATGAGTAAGAAAATAAGCAGTTTGGATTTGAATACACCCTTAATAAGATGATTTTTTCCTCAACCGCTATGTACACTGACGGAAAAAAAATCCCAACACCAAGAAAGACTTGTGTTAGATAAACGAAATTTGGTAGGCGTGTTTATGCATCTGAAAGATGACATCGATTGAAATTTCGGGCTTCGCGCATAAGTGTGGCACTAGTAGCGCCACTCAGAACTTGCAGATCAGGTTTACTTTAAATGCGTGCTGTAAAGTTCGTGGACGTTATTTAGCTTCGAAATGTGACGTATGCAGTTGATATTAGCCAAGAATGCCTTTAACAAGACGAAGAAGCCACTGTCAACAGCTCACCGAGTTAGAACGAGGTCGCATATTCGGGCTACGAGAAGGTGGATTTTCTTTCCGAGATATTGCAGAAAGACTTGGCTGCAATGTATCCACCGTGCATGATTGTTGGAAGCAGTGGTCAAGGGATGGTACTACCTCAAGAAGACCGGGGTCCAGGCGGCCACGTGGCACTCCTGAGAGGGATGATCGCCGTACGACTGTGGCGCATCGTACTGCGTCTGCGGCAGAAATTCGAGCTGCAGTTCGTATCACAGTGACACAACGAACTGTTAGAAATCGGCTACTTCCAGGACAACTCCGATCCAGGCGCCCTGCAGCGCGCATTCTACTGACTCCCAGCCATTGCCGTTTGCGAAGCCATTCGTGTCAAGCCAGAGCTCACTGGTGGGCGGAGTGGAGATCTGTTGTGATTCTTTTTCATCAGAAAACACAACAGGTATCCACTCTGTCCTCCAATGAGCTCTGGCTTGACACCAATGGCGTCGCAAACTGCAATGGCTTAGAGTCAGCAGAATGTACGCTGCAGGGCGCCTGGCTCGGAGCTGTCATTGAAGTAACCGATTTCTAATAGTTCATTGTGTCCCTGTGGTACCAACTTCAGCTCAAATTTCTGCCGCAGACGCAGTACGATGCGCCACAGTCGTATGCCGAATACAGCAATCTTCCCTCTCAAAAGTGCCACGTGGCCGCCTGGAACCCGGCCTTCTTGAGGCAGTAACATACCTTGACCACTGCTTCCAACAATCATGCACAGTGGATACATTCCAACCAAGTCTTTCTGCAATATGGCGGAAAGAAAATCCACCTTCTCGTAGCCCGAATATGCGACCTCGTTCCAACTCGGTGAGCTGTTGACAGTGGCTTCTTCGTCTTGTTAAAGACATTCTTGGCTAACATCAACTCAATACGTCACATTTCGAAGCTAAATAACGCCCACGAACTTTACAGCACGCATTTAAAGTAAACCTGATCTGCAAGTTCTGAGTGGCGCTACTATAGCGCCACACTTATGCGCGAAGTTCGAAATTTCAATCGATGTTATGTTTCAGATGTATAAACACGCCTACCAAATTTCGTTTATTTAACACAAGTCTTTCTTGGTGTTGGGATTTTTTTTTCCGTCAGTGTATTTTTAATTTGTTTTTGCTGTAAGAATTGGTCCTATCAAAAACTTGTCTATATAAATGTTGTAGACAATATTAAGAAGATATATGATAAATTCATGGGGATTTTATATCTTGTGAATTGACGGAGTTATGGATTTTCTTCTTCTTCAATCCCCCCTTTTTGTTTTGAATTTTAATTTTTTGCGGTACGAATTGGTCTTATCAAAAACTTGTGAATATAAAAGTTGTTGATAATATTAAGGAGATTTATAATAAAATTAATTTGATTTGATATCTTGAGAATTGACGAAGTTATGAATTTTTTTCTCCCAAAAACTCTATTTTTTGCGCCCCTTGAGCCCATTTTTAATTTTATCAAAAATCTGTGATACATAAATATTTGGCCCTATTTTTAGGAGTAATAAAAACATTAAACTGATTTGATATGTACAAAAATGAAGAAGTTATGTGGGGTTTTTCGGTTTTCACAAAACCTCTCCCTATTTCCATCCCCTTGGTCCGATTTTGCCCATTAACGAACTTGACCGAGATTTTATGCCCCTTGATTTTATATATCAGTTTGGAAGAGATTTGTGCAGAATTGCGAAAGTTATCGTGTCCAGAAGAAAGTGATATATACAGATAGATATATATATAACGTTTGTTACTGGAGGGGTTTGGGGTTCTAGGGGTCATGAATCATGAACATGATCGGTGTAGACCTGCAAAAAGTTTTCAGAAATTCCAACATAGGGGAGAATGTAATAGGTAGTATTTCATACAAAATCTACTTAAAAACAGAACCATTATAAGATCACTGGTGTGTCTGTCTCTCCATCTACCACAGCCGTTTTCTTGTAAACTATGGAACGTGGAAAGTTAAAATTTAGCAGAAGTGATAAAGGCAATTGACCCCATATATATAGTTTATTAACCATTCACAAATATGTTTAGGAAAAATGTTGAGGGGCTAATTAAGTTACTAGAAAATAAAAATCTTTTTTTTTTTCTTTTCTTTTTTTCTTTTTTTTTTTTTTTTTTTTTTTCTTTTACTATTTGGAAAAATGGTTATTGTTCTCGTCAGGATGGAAAATGAAAAGCATATCTGAAGGTTTTCATTGGTTTTATCCGCAATTTATTCGTTTTCTGATTGGTCTATACAGTAATCTGTATTTCCCTTTAATTTCAACAACGATGGATACTTTCTGTTGCCACTATGACAAAAAGTAATAAAAACTACAAAAAAAATTAATAACTCAGAAACAAATTGAGATACAGCTTTCAAACAAATTGCACTTAAAAGTACATTTTTTTTTCTATCCAACGGTGTAAAAAGTAATATTGTCGGATGTTTAGAAGTTTAAGAATGGAATTTCATTTAAAATTGGCCGTCAGATTTCTTGGAAATCTGATGATGGAAAAGCCTTTTCCCGAACAGCCAATGAAATGCTTGGATATTTACGTAAGTTTCAGGTGGATAATACTTAAGTTTCATGAAATCTGACGGGTCGCAGGCGATATATTTGGCTTGCAATTTTTACGTGTAATAACACTATTAATGTGTAATTCATGACGTACGTAATGTATGATCAACTCCGTGCGACTTTTTATGTCTTAAATTTTAGTCTTAAAAAAAATCGTTTCCAAATGGTCGTTGTAATTTGATAAATTGCTTTTTTTTTTTTTTTTTTTTTTTTTTTTTTAATAATATGTGGGGTATTGTGTGGAAGCTCTCGTAACGCCGAACTGAAAAGTACATTTGTTTTAATTTTAGATATTTTCAGAAGTATCGCCGAAAATGTAATGCAAAAATGCCCTCCTGTGCTTCCGAATCTACTGAAACTAAAATTATGAAAGAATTAGGGGTAGTAAAAGTTAATTTAAACTTTTCAGGGAAACTATAGCGATTACTCTAAGATCACATAGACCTTGAGAAAATCGCATTTTTCCGTTACACACAAATATCACTTTGAGAGTGCTCGAGGTACCTATCGTCGCGGAAGTATAAAAGGATGTTTCATAATGATAAAAAAAATTATCGGTAATTAACCGAGGTATTAACCCTTAAAGATACGAAAGGTTTGGACATAAAGACACGGGCAGTGTACTCCATGCGCCATCGGCTTTTAAAGCCTAGATAGCTGTAGTGGTATACCAATTTATACTTTTCTAGAACACATAGTCTCTCTCGATTCGCCACCTGTATCTTTAAATGTTAATTAAGACCCTATCCCTATCTGGAAAAACGCGGCACGGACTAAGCCGGTGTTACAACTTTGCGACCTCCTTTCGAAGAGCGCTGAGCCCAATGCCAAGTTTAAACTTTGAACAAGAGCTACACTGTGAAAAGAAAGGATTATTACTACGCTGAATTCAGTTTTATGAAATGCCAAATGAAGTTTAAATAGGCACTACTTTTATTGTGACTACCGAATTAAGTTTATCACAAATGAATTACGATAAGATTAAAAAAGAGTTGTACAGAATAGCAATATTTGATACTATTTAAATTTTATATCTCTTTGAACTTTTATGGCATACCCATTCATACTTTTCAACTATCTACAGCTATGCCCAACCCTACGTTGTATAGTTTTTTACAAAGTCTTATTATTCTTTTAGCAACACTTTTTTGTAATATTAAAGTTACTCTATTGCACGGAACCCTCTGTGCGCAAGTAATACTCACTTGACTGATTATTTTATAAATGTTTTTAAAAGAGATATTAATATTATTTTATTTTTATTTATTGCGTCTTAATATAAAAGACTGATTATACATAAATTTGTGCTTGAATATAAATCATGTAGAAAATTATTCAAATAACGATGTTCTTATAAAAGAGAGCCTATTCAGAAAACATTATACAGTAGAGCGTCGATTATCGGAACTGCAATTAACCGAACTTCCAATTATCCGAACAACCTTTTTTTCCCAAAATTTTTTTTAACCAAACTTCCAATTATCCGAACAGCCTATTTCTCCCAAAAAATTTCTTAAAGAACTCCCAATTATCCATTGGCTTCGAATAAAATTTTAAACAAAGAAAAAACTGATAGTTGATCAGAAAATGAGGAATGCAAAACAATAAAGGAGATGGGAAGAATCCTAAGCTATGAAAAAAATGAAATTAACGAGTGGTTGAATAGTGAAGTATATGACGCTGGATATCAGATTTTAAACGATGATGAGCTTGTGTATGAGATTTATGATTAAAAAGAAATTGAAGAAAATGAAAACGAATGCTCTGAAAATAACCCAGGTTTATTACATAACGAAGCCTTTGAATATTTAGAAACAACTATGAAATGGGTCGAACGGCAGAAGAACGTTGATCCTATTTAACTAACGTATTTAATTAGAATTAGAGGTATAGCACTTTTGAAAAGAATATCTTCGTTGAAGCAAGCAACAATCAAAAGCTTTTTTGCTTAAATTATAATCTATGAGAGTTCAGAAAATGATAAAAAGACAAAAAAAGAAAAAATAATGATAAAAATGTAAAACAATTTTTAAACATGCCAGCACTAACTGGTGCTGCCAGTCCTAAGCTTAGATAACGTGTGAAGGTTATAGTCAGAAACATCCCTTAAATTGTCTGTCCATTTATCCGAACTTTTGCTTATCCGAACTAGGGTCGGTCCCGACTTGTTCAGAAAATCGGCGCTCTACTGTATATGTGGTTGGCAGAAATTATTATCGTTGGCCTCATTAAGGGTTATCGCAAGGACCAATCGGGACAACTACACTTGCCTATGACTATAGTTTTTAGGGGGATGTCAAAGAGCTACAAATGCTTTCATGAATGGTCTCTCATGCAATGAAAGTACTCTCATTAAATAAAACTGGAACAAAAATCGAAAAAGTACAAAATAGCACAGTTAAACATCAGCCTGAGCTATCCTAGACTCTCAAAAATAAATATGTATCTTTGAAAAATCGTGATTGAAATTGATAGGAAAAAAATTCTACAAAATACGGAAATAGCACTGGCGTCACAACTTCTGTAATTTAACGAAATTTTATTTTACAATGTATATATTTAGATTATATGTACAGGTTTTGTGCATAAATTGTGCATAAGATTTTAGGACTTCAGAACAACTTTAACAGACAAATAGCATGTAGTAAATATAATTTCAGACGATCCCATTTCCTGCAATTTAAGGTTACACTATTTTGTGGTCTTAAAACAAATCTTCTTGAAAGAGAACAAAAACGCCAACCATATGAATTTGTTCTTCCTACAAATTTTTTTGCGACCATAAAAATACTCAATTCAAAATTTACAAACCAAACTATAAGGTTATGTCCTATGTACACAAAATCCATCGTTTTTGTACATTACACAAATATATGTGTACTCATGTGCAATGTACACGTTAAACTGTGAATTTCAGAGTTACCTGATGGCATTTACTCACTTAAGCTGCTTAGTGTGTTATCATCAAAATACACAGAACAATGTGTATTTTGAAATTGACACACCAGGCGTGTATTTGGCAAGTATTTTCTCTTAAAACGATTCAAGATATTATTTTATTTCCTTTAAATGGATAATCAAATGAGTTTTCAATAAAGATTATTTCAATCTAAGTTAAAATGAAACAGAAAAATTTAGCATTAAATAAATATTATAGACACAATAAGCATATTTTGTTCTTATGATAATAATTTTGATCATTTGATAAGATTTTGATAAATAACATTACATTTGAACGACAAAGATATTCTTTAGTTTCATTTCAAAACTATAAATGCAAGCTTTTTATGAATATATTTAAAAAATTTTTTGTTCTCAGTCGATGTATTTTAATGGTTTTACATACTATTATATTTTACACCAAAATTCTATGGGAAAAATTTTAATTCACTGACTTTTTATACAAAAAGTAAATTCTTATAGCTAAAAAATTCGTTTTATAAAAATGACAAAGCACAAAAATTTCCTTTTTTAATGGGCATAATCTTTATATATTTTAGAAACTTTCTGTTCAGACTTATCTTCTCATTTTAAGTATCAAACTTCTGTCAGAAAAAAAAGAAAAGTACTCTAACAATTTAGCACAAAGTGACCTCTTTTATTTAAAAATGAATATCGTTTTATACAAGAAAAGTTTTTCCGAAATGCCGTTTAGCTCCGAAATTTTTTTCAATTTTTCATATAATCGATTTAGAAAATGCTATAACGCGAAAAGCGCTTTTCACTTTTGCATTACAACCAAATAAAGGTTTTCAATAACTTGTTAACACTTTCCAATAAAGCCGAAAAGTGTTTATGCATTCGGTTTGTCTGGACGTCTGGCCACGCTCTAACTCCCGTAAATATACTCGGATTTTCATGCAATTGATAAAGGTTATTTAGAGGCACCAAAGCATGTTTGGTATTGTATATGTAGTATGTAGGTTTAATTGTTCATTTACAGGGACACTCAAAAGTATTCCATTACATTATGGTATATGGGGGAAAATCGTTTGCAGAGTATTTTAATGATATTACGCCATTTCAAATGTATTGAAACTGATATAAATCAGTGAATTTTACTACGATCACGTTAGAACAGGGCATTCATAGCATTTTTTATTCATTTACAGGGACTCGCAAAAGCAATCAGTTACACCACTATCTTTGAATAATAATTGCTAGAGTGTACGGTTTAAAATTCGCTTTTAAATTTAATTAATTTTTTACATGTTACCCGTTATATATAATATTTATACCTTATATACAGAGCGGCACAAAAGTATTGACGTACCATTCTCCTTATTAAAGGAAATTTCTGAAGGGGAATTTTCAACTGAAGTATATGTATTTCTTAAATGAACTAAATTTTGGCATGAATGTAGTTAATAGATACAGATCTATATATCATATACAGGGCTGTTCAAAGAATTCGGATAATTTTCTGACTGTAGATGGGAACAGCTGAAATTTGTTTTTGAAATGTGTAATACGTTTAAATATGGTTGAATTAGACAGACATAATATTTTAATTTTTTAAACGGTACAGTTACAATATTCTGAATGTGTTGGAAAGTGTTTCATAACCTATACTTGGCGCATGATTTTTTATTTCTTGTTTTTAATTATATCTTAATTTTTGTTAGGTTGTCTTTGTCTAAAAAGATCAAGAATGCGCTCTTCAGAAAGAAGAAATAACATCGTTTAGCATCAAGCCGCTCCTTTATGATTGTGATTCTTTTTTCCTCATGTAGACTTGTAGATGCTTTAACATCATCGCATCGAAATCCCGAAACTTGTGACTTATTTTACCCGAATGTGACTTTTGTTTTTACCTGATATGTGACTTTGCTTAATTGTCATTTTGACATCTCTTGTGTATGCTCCTTCCTTTACCTTCGACTGCTCCTTTTTGTGCCATCGCCTTCCTCACCAGCCACTTTTTTCCATCATCTCCATGTTCTGCTTCTCCACAATTTTGAATAAAATATTTACCACCGTGAATGGGTCTGTTTTCATTACATTGTTTCATTTAAAAAGTTACCTATTTTGTGTTTTGAATTGTTTTCATTTAATATTTAGGGAAATTTACAATATTCTTGTACCGAAAAATCACACTTTAGCACTAAATTAATGTAATACATGTTATACAATTAATCCTCTCCAAGGTGTATCGCTTTTAGATGCGTCCTAATTATATAAATACGTAGCACCTATAGTCGTCATCTTGTCCGTCCTTCTGTCCGCATATAACAGTGTAAAAACTACCCAAACGAATGTTTTGAAATTTAATAAACATAATCGTTGTAGAGTTTTGCCCTGTCATTTCAAGTTTTATGAAAACGGAATCAAAATTTAAAAAGATATTAATAAAAGTTGTCTTCAATCTATTAAATCCTGTCATACATAATTAATTCATTGATATCCCATGTCGTGTAATGAATCTAGGTTGCCATGGAGATGGCGTCCTATTTAAGATGGAATCCTATTATTTTCGTATTACTGAATTTAAAATACATAATCTTAATAAATTTTGTGTTCATGCATTTTTGCACAAGAGTGCAACAGCTATTGCGCCAAGATCTGAATTTTTATGAAACTAGTTGTAGTATGAACGCACCTCATTTTCCACGTTTGATGTACAATTTTAGACTTTTTTGAAGTAGAAATATTCACCTTATTTAATGGCAGATAAAATGATGCAAGAATAAAGCCAATTACACTATTTTAAAAAAATTGGTAGATAAAAAAAAAGTACCCTACACTGCCCGTGATGGTCACGGTCTCGAGATTTAAGGGGTTAATGTAATAAATGCTATTATACAATTAGTCCAGCACCGCGCTTTCCAAACTTTAACCCTTTATCTACTGACGGTACTTATAAATACCATTAAAGTAATTTGTTATCAAATTCATTTAATAAATCAATTAGTTGTAATACAGTTTAGAATGAGTTATAGATATATTGCTTTATCTTGTTCCATAAACATTATTGGTTATACAAAACAAAAATATTTTTTAAATGATTTTTTTTTTTCGCCTTTGCGTCGTTTCAGCTTTCTCTGCGTTGGGGGGGGGGGGGGAGGATTTTCAATTTGGAAATATTTCTATATTTCTATTGTAAGAACATTATATTTTTACATTTAGTAATTCTACAAATTGCTAAGAAAAATATTTAAAATAAAAGATTTGAGTGGAGTTATAAATATTGCATAAAATCCCTATAGATTCAAATTTTAATTAATCCTTCTAAATCCTTCAATCCTTCTAAAATTTATTAAATGATTATGTAAATCTTCTAATGTAGTTTAAACAATTCATGAAAAATTCTTTAGAAGATAAAATTTTCATGAATTCATAATTAAGTACATAAAGGGTTAACGTTATTTGGCTGCACCTTAACCCCTCTAGGGCGTATGGTTTTTATATTTTACTAGCAGAATATTTTAGTTTTAAACTTTGCCTTGTCTAATCGTAGAATTCTTAGATTAAATAAATGGAAAAATACTATGCGGAATTAAAGTCATTAAAAATTAAAATGTCATGAAATGACGCCCGTCCTAAAGGGTTAAAGTTTTAATCCCCCCCCCCCCAATCTACCATACATGTAGGTTTAGCCTTATGATGTATAATTTATCCGAAGAAAGTGATGAACTTTGGTACAAAACATACACACGGGAACAGATATAGTTTATGCTATAGTGAAAGTGGAGAATTAAAACTTTTTACTAATTGAAAAAGAAATATGTTTATTAGTTATTGTATTAAACTAATAACTAATTCACTAAATACTTCAATATAATATAAGTCTTTCCAGCTTTTCTATAGTAATTTGATATTGTTCGTGTGTTAGAAAAGCTTAAAGATATTTTAATCTAATGCGGATGAATTCTTACCAAGCAACTACAACCACAATCAAACTACAGTTTAAGTTACAGTTGAAGTGAGTTCCTATTTAACGAGAATCTTGTTTGGTATACAGTAAAACCTCCCTAAAGCGACCACGTTCCGTTCCAATAAAAATTAGTCGCTCCGAGACGTGGTCTCTTAATGGAGATCATGTTTAAATCTAGATTTTAATTGTTGAAAAAAAGGTAACAATTAATGTTACTAAAATTTATTTTTCACATTAGTAAAAAATAGGAAAATTTAAGTATCAAAACAAAAGTTAATTACATAAGTCAATTACTGCAGAGTTTAAAAATTGAATACATTGACGTTTGCTTTGATTTTACGGCTTTATCTTTCATACCTTTTATTTCCAAGTCCTTTCGATGTTCAGTAAATAAATGCAATTTTTTTTAGACGGGAACAAATAATGACGATTTCATTAATTTATCTATTTTTTTTTTCATAGTTTCCTGACGGAATACGGCAGGGGAGTTTATTGACCGTCATTCTTAATTGCTCATCAGAGTTAAATTCATTGCTTAAAAACGCGCAAAGAGGTTTAAACACTTAAACGTTAGAGGAATAAATAAAAATTCTAAACTTAGTTTAAAAGTTTGATGAATAATGCGCTTCCTGCAATTATTTTTCTAATAAAACCTTCTTCAAGTGACCAGGAAAAAACGGAATTTGTTTCATTTTTTTAATGAAATGGGTCGCTTATGGAGGGAGTTCAACTGGGATGGTCTCTGAATGGAGGTAAAATTAGTATTGAGCCTATGGGAATAAATTTCGTTCTATGAAAAATATGGTCGTTCAGGGAGGTGGTTGCACAGGTAGGTTTCACTGTATAATATAACTACGCACGAAAATACACGATGACCTCTTTCGGAATATATACGATTTCTAAAAAAGGTTCTTTATCTTCAGAAACCTTAGAAACTACTATATTTTCGAGGTTTAACATTAAAAGGATCGTGAGGTATAATTTTGACCCCTACCATAGGAATATATTTCGGTCGAACCAGAAACTTCTTTAAAAAATAAGTTTAAAAGATACAAAGAAGAAAAAAGTTAAATAAGTTAAACAGTTTTAAATAAGTATTCTGGTGTAAAATATTTTAATAAAACTTGAGTAAAATTTTCGGCATTTCCAGTGTTAAAGAAGCATTTATAAAAACAAAGTTTTGTTTGCTGCCACTGACTTTCTGAAAGGTTTCAGAGAAGTTTTTATAGTGTATTAAACACTTCTTTTCACACCGGAATAGGGGTTGCTAGTTTGGACTTCATTTTTATTCAGAAGATACGAAATCACACCTGAAATTAAAAATAGTACTTTTAGTTTTTGTAATGACGGACATTTCGCGATTACTTTAAGTAAAAATTCTTCTTTCGAAGTTTCCGGTGTGAATTTGAAATTTCAAAATAAAACTGGAGGCCAAACTGGCAATCGGAATATCGCATTTTAAGATCCTATCAAATCTCAATTAAAAAATTTTAAGTGCGTGATTGAATTTCTGAATGCAAAAATAATAAAATAATATTAATTTTAATGTTAATGTTAATGCTATTAACACTAGAACCGCCGGAAAAAAACGTATACCTATAACCGCCAAAGCGGTCATTTTGACCGATGTGGATTATCATGCTCAACTATTGTTTACTTGCAATTTTGTATTCTTAGTATTGTTCATTACTATTATTACCATCATTGCCCATATAATAATATATCTTTCATAATTTTTATTATATTTTTTTATGTTTTGTTGTGTTATGATTATATTATATTGAAATATATATATATATACTATTTATTTTTTTTATTTTAAGAATATTTTTATGGTAAAAAATATTTTTCATGAGAAATCGAAATTGTCTAAAACAAGAATAAACTTGGTGAAAACAAACATTTATATTTATCCCCTGAGCAATACAATATTCAGGTGGAGAGTGGTCAGCGAAAAACACAGTCAAAAAAGAAGAAACTGCCAGTATCTTCTTCCACAAAATACTAGGAATAATATAAAGGGATTAAGGAAAGCTGATTTCTCTTTAACAAAATACTGGTATTTAACACTTTTTTTTACCGTGTTTTTCAGAATTGATGCCTGCTGGATCAAGAAAATTATAAAACACTTTTAGAGGTCGTCGTCTAGAACTAGCTTTTGTAGAATACTTCCGTGCTATCTGGTCGAGCACGTCGACGCCAAATTTTGTAGAATTATAGAACTTTAACCGTTTTTGATACGTGTTTATCACCAATTTCAAATGCAATTGATGGATGTCGGGAACTTAGAATTAAAATACATTCATTTTTCTTTCCTTGATAAATTCAACGTAATATCATCTTTTGGAAGAATTTGGCTACAGTACAAAGACTTTTTTTCAGATTTTATGGCCTGTGGAATTTTGTTTTTCGTCCGCAATTGACTGTGCCAACAATGCTTGTTTTTAATTACTTCAGATTTTCTGCAAGGGGCAGTGAAGTAAGGAAGTTATCTGTGGTAATGTTGTAACATTTGTTGAATTATGGTTGTATGAAGTATGGACTGTTGCGACATGTACTAGATAAAATTTGCATTAAAATTGACGGCGGTCATTTTGACCGTTTCGGCGGCTCTAGGTATACTACTGCAATACTTCATAAATTTTGCCTGAATGGAAAATTTATCACTGGCATATCATAGCTTTTCAGATTATAGGAAAAGTCACGGAAACTGAAAGTTATACTCTTAACAGAAACAAATTGGAACGGGATGAAAGTTTCGAAACGGTCAAAATGACCGCCTTGGCAGTTCTAGTGTTATCTCATCATGTTTATCTAGCTAACATATTTCTTGAACATGAAATTGTTTACTTGAGAATGGATAGCATCCGAAAAACTTGGTATTCTAGCTCGCGAAAACTGTCTAACACACGATATAAACTACTATTCGGAAACGTTTCCGAAAATCTGTGGGAAAAGCTTTAAAACTAATTTATTAATGCATAATTAAGTTCTAAAAATATTAAAATGTATTGTCATCAGGAACACACCTGTGTATATCATTATTATAATTCTAGCCCAGGGATGGCGAACCTATGGCACGCGCGCCGAACTCGGCACGTACAAAAACTTCTCTGGCACACAAAAAAACTTATAGATCGTATTCAGTTTATGGAGAACAATCCACTTTGTTTATTTTTTGCAAAAAGTATAGTTTTGTGTAACAGCTATATAATTTACTTTAAAATAATCCGTTACTTTAGAATGAATTAAGGTATTATAAATCTTAACGAAAGCGTCTTGTAGTGTCATTTTCTCGCTAAACCATTCAACGTGTGGTGTTTTACAAATCATTTTACTTCTCTATCAATTTTCAAAGGTTTTATTTTTGAAAATTGAATTTTAAGGGATAGTTTGCACAGTAATATAACTAATTGACACGCTTCTACTTCAGATTAGGTTTGATTTTATTTAGGTTTAGGGCTTTAAAAGTTTCTTTGGATTTTAATATATTTAGGATTTAATTTTGAAAATTGAATTTTAACTGTTATTGTAAATAATTATGTATCTATTGAACCTGCTTCTACCTGAAGAAGTAAAAATGATCTGATTCGGAAGTATAGAATAAAAGAAAAACTCATTTATAGATTATTAATACGGAATTCGATGCGACATGGCTATATTATTGGTTAAAATGTTTCTGGCACATTAGAATGTTGGTACATAATAATTTTTAAATTTTTGGCACACATACTCAAAAAGGTTCGCCATCCCTGTTCTAGCCTATCAAGAAGTGATTGAATAATCGAATACAAAATTTCATCTTTACATACAAAAACCAAGCTATGTTATATAAAAGAGTGTAAAAATCAATTGCTTTGGCTTTGAATTAATATGGGTCTCTATTGGGGTTAACAAGTAATAATCAAAACAGATTTCTTAAATAAAGTTCCTTTGGGGCACTGCGCATGTGGACAAAATTTAACGACGTTAACTCCTCTTATTGACGAGTGGATCATTTTCAAAATTTAACCATGATTTGGAATAACAAAATCAAATTTTTAGAAATAATCAGAAAGTTTAAATTTTTTGTAAATAATTACATTACCTCATAAACATTAATATACAAGCATCAGCAGCGACCAAATTACTAATTTAACATTTTAAAGCAATTTTTTTTTTATTTTAATGAACATGGTAATGACATAAGTGAGCACGGTAATGACAAATTCAGCAAAATATTTTTATTTTCCCCAGGCATAAATGGCAGCCATTATATCTTCTGGCCCATACAATGATCATTTCATCATCATTTCATCAAATGATCACTATTTCTTATATAATAAAATTAGATTAAGAAATAAAAGTTTATTTAATTATCCATTAGAAGTGGGTACGGTAATGACGTACAAAAAAATACACACTAAAAAATTCAAAGTCTTTGCTTGTTTTATTGAAACTATAAAATTATTTGCTCTATTCACCTAAACCTGATAACAAGTTGACTTTTAAGGAGTATTTTTGCCTTGATAAAAAGGCATGTGCTGCCTTTCAAAAAAATTCCAGATAAACTTTTTGTCAGAAGCGTGGCAATGGCACTCTTTCTTTGGATACGGTTTAAAAAAATTATTAAGAATTATAGATAAGTTTAATTAATGAAAATAAATATTTTTTTTCAATTAGTAGCATCGTAATAAGTAAAAATGTATTAAAAAAATTATAACCATCTGTTTTAAATAGAACTTAGTCAAATCTTTACCTAATAAATTGCTTGTTGGGGCAAGCTACGGCAGGGTTGGTGAACCTTTTTATAGCCGAGTGCCATTTTTTCCCCAAAAAATATTTTATATAACCTTGACGTGCCAACTAATGAAAAAGTTTAGTGGATTAAAAAATCATGAATAAAAATTAAGATTTTAAGAATTAAGATTTTTAAAACATTTGCAACATACATGAAGGTATTACACTATAATAATCATAAAAACAATTACATTTTAGAGATTATTTAAAAATATATATTTTATTAAATTTGTTATTGCATCTTCGATGAAAAATAACTAATATACTTAATTAATTTCAACAGAATGCAAACTGAACTGGATTTTTCTGACAGATGCTTTTTATTTGATTTTTCGTATAACTGATTTGCGGAAATAAATCGGAGAAAAAATTATTAAAAGGGCAAACGCCATTTTCTTTTAAATAGGTTTGAAATTAATTTCCAAGTTGCTACAATTTTACCATTGGTATTTTTACTAAGACGGTAATTTACGGTATTTTAAAAATCCGCAATTAAAATTATTCAATTTCTAATTAATCGAATTTAGACAAGATCAAATCTTCTTTAGTAATCATATGTTCATCATAAGTCCGTGTCTTTTGTGCCATATCAACGTATACTGATTTAGAGCCACAATCAACACCGTGCCAAAATTATTCTTTCGAGTGCCACTTTTGGCACGCGTGCCATAGGTTCGCGGTCCCTGACCTACGGTAATAACATTTTGACTACAAAAGAATATATTTCTTATTTTTAAACTTTTTATAAATAATAATGTATCTGTAAATTACCATTAAAAAAACATGATAGTTAAAATGCAATAAATAATATTATGATATTTAACTATTTTTCTGTGCAAATGTGAAAGGACAGTAAAATACGACACTTTTTTAAAATCATCCTATTGCTATTCTGCTAACAGATTAGCAACAGCCTGTGAAGCAACCGGAATAGGCTTACTACTAGTCCTGGTTAGTACTTTGCCTGTGTTTGTGCTCTTATTGTTGGAAAAGTCGTTTTACAGTTTGAAAATAAATAATGGCAGGGCAGGGGATGGGATGAGCGAAGAAGATCCATTATGAATAGTGAAATAAACTATCATTAATGCATGTAAAAATGTGTTTTCTAAACAAGAAAATTAAAACTTTGATACAGTCAATATACATTTAAAAAAAAAAAAAAAGATACACTTGCCTTTATTCGCAGATGCTTTTACGATAAAATCACACCAAAACTGACTCGGAATAATGTCTTCTTTTAGAATATAAATGCAATTTTTTCAAATAGAGGTCATCTAGATATTAAACTTGCACAAATTCTGTTTTATTTTTAAGCCTTTATCTATTGACGGTACTTCCCGTAAGGCATGGTGACGTCACGGCGACGTCGTTGTGAAGTCACACTGTGATTTTGTGACCGTCGATGTGACGTCACGTGACGTGGATGTGACGTCACAGTGACTAGAATGTGAGGTCGTTATGGCCGTTTTAGAGGTCGTTTGTGACGTCACATTGTGACCACTCTGTGAAGTCACGGTGTGACTAATTTGTGAAAAGTGTGTCATTTGTGACTATTTTGGCATTAACTTTGTGACGAACCTGTGACGAAAGTGACAATGTTTTGAAGTCACACTGTGACCAATTTGTGAAATATGTGTCATTTGTGACGAACTTGTCATAAACTCTGTGATGATTTCAAATGAAAATCAAATTTCAAATTAATTGCTTAAAAGGCGCAAAGGCGAACTAGTGAAAAAGATTCCATGCCGGAACTCGAACCCGGGCCATCAGTATAGCGCACTTACGTTCTACCGACTAAACCACATGGAACGATACCCAGCCTGGAAAATTTCTCACTATTACATGTTGGCAAGGCTACAAACGCAGCACAAGATGCAATATTTATCGTCAGCCACCGACATGGCGCAAGCACGAAACTTAAATCCAGCATCGATTGAAACTATATTAATACTTGGAAATGTTTTCAGAGAGAACCATTCGCCTTGCATACAATATTTCAAATGAAAATCAAATTTCAAATTAATAGCTTAAAAGGCAATTTTAATTTGAAATTTGATTTTCATTTGAAATACTGTATGCAAGGCGAATGTTTCTCTCTGGAAAAATTTTCAAGTATTAATATATATTTAATCGATGCTGGTTTAATTAAGTTTCGTGTTTGCCCCATGACGGTGGCTCACGATAAATATTCCATCTTGTGCGGCGTTTGTAGCCTTGCCAACATGTAATAAGGAGAAAATTTCCAGGCTGGGTATCGTTCCATGTGGTTTAGTCGGTAGAATGTCAGTGCGCTATACTGATGACCCGGGATCGAGACCCGGCGTGGATATTTTTCACTATGTTGGCCTTTGCGCCTTTTAAGCAATTTATTTGAAATTTGATTTTCATTTGAAATATTGTATGCAAGGCGAATGTTTCTCTCTGGAAAAATGTCCAAGTATTAATACTGTGATGATTCTTGTCATAAAAACTACGATAATTTTAAAGTAAAGTTTTGTTTGAAATATAAAATTTTATCTTTTTACCGTACTTTTTAGCAAGATATCGCTATTTTGAAGTCCTATTCTTCTAAAATATTTTTAATTTTCCATTTAAAAAACAATGCTTATTAACTGACATCTTTTTTTATTAAGTTAGCTTGATCTTGAATTCAAGCTTAATATTAAGAATGTGTAAGCTTTTTAATGTGTTATGATTTGTCATTGCTTTTTTAAATACGAACATGGAGTCTAACGGACATTAATACAACTGTTACTTATAGAACTACATGATAAGACCTATTTATTTAAATTTTTTATTCCCGTATATATTGTATTTTGTGAATATGAGCTAATTAGATTTGGTATGTTTTATATGAAAAGACTGATCTGGGAAATAGAAACAACAAGTAAGATATATCATGCGTTAGGCATAGATTATAAAACACTTTCCAACTCTTCCTAAATGTTTTATCAAGACATCGGGGGAAATAACGTAAATAAGATAACTAAGTAAACATGAAAACGGGTAAAACATTTAAAAACTGATTTACGCAGTTACCATCCACTAAGGTGTAAAAAAATCATAATTTAAAAAAATAAATAAAAAAAATCGTTTTTTTTTTTATTTAAATCAGATTTTTTTTATTTAAATCAGATTTGTATGATTTTTTCCCCAACGTTCAAATACTGAATAGCTATCATGAGTTTTAGGTTTCCAAAACAATTACACCACTAATTGCTAACATAATCTATATTTTTACACTTTAATTGATAAAATTATAATTGTTAGTTTGTAATTACAGAAATAAAAACTGCAAATTAGTAGTTTCATTAGGTAGTATTATACAATAATGTTATATACATTAATATTGTAATAATTATGTAAAACTTTATAAATACTAGAGATACTTAACATTTATGAAAATTATTAACTGCATTTTATACTAAATAGCTAACATTACTTCAAATTAATTATTAAACAATCAACTCTCTAATTAGGAAAATATTATACATTTTTAAGCCTTAATTATTAAAATGATAATAATTCATTTTAGAAAGAAAAAGGGACAGGATGCTAGTTCAAAAAACGGGCACTATTTCATGAGGAAATATATTAGTAAAGTGTTTAGTAATGATGTAAGAAAAAAAAAAAAGAATATTTTTTAGCATTAAAAGTAAAGTGTCCTTAATTTTTAATAATTTTATGAATAACAAATTGAAAAATACAATTAAATAACATATTTTAATAATATCCTGTTTTTTCTAAAGAAATAAAGTTCTATATTTTTGCAAGATTTTTTCCACGTGAATTTAGAATACTGTTGAATGGGGAAGTTTTTTACAAGAAATCTCTGGCTACAACTACAGGTAAATTTCAACTTTTTTTTTCTTTTTTTAAGGCAGGGTGCATTTTGCCAATTTCAAAAGGGGCATGGTGTGGCACCATTAAACAAAATGGCCTAGAAGAAGCAGTATAAGTAATTACAGAATTAATAAAAACTGCAAATAAGTAAAATTCATTAGTTAGTAGCACAAATAACAAAACTAACAAATATTATTTGCAGCTCATTTTGCATTTGTATTTAGGAAAATTTCTGTAAACCACCAAAATCTATACTTACACACATGTACGTGTATGCTAACCAAAAGAAAAAAATGAAAATGAGTTAAACCTATTCATATAGAATAAATATAAGTTAGCCACTAATATCTGAAATCCTCAAAATATTTAAGTAACAGCATTATTACCTCTATTAGCTTTCAATGGTTCAATTTTTTAATATATATGAGTTACAAAAAAAAAAAAAATAAATAAAATAATAATAATAATAATAATAATAAACATTTATTCAACCTATACCAAAGAAGCTCTTGCTGTGCTTAGCATTTTTATACCAATTATTTCTTTTTCTCTTATGCATTCATTTACAATTTAGCTGCTGAGCAGATGTCATTCTTTCATTCTTCTTTAACTTGAGATTGCTATTAATTACTATTTATTATTTTACTTGTAGAAATGTAATTATACTTGCTATGTGTATTTTATATAAAATAATGCATAAATTGATTACCTAAAGGAAATTATGACATTGCAAATTATGTTAGATTTAAATATCATTTTTAAATGAAACTGTTTTAATTTGGATAAAAACTTAAAAACAATGCTTTTAATTTTTTTACAATACTAATGAATTAAGCTTAGAAACAATTATTTAAAGCTCTTTTTTTGTTTATTAATAAGTCAAAATACCTGTAGAAACTTTCAAATTATGTTCATGTTAGATTTTAATACTTTTTTTGACATTTTAAACATTTAGAAAATTTTTGATTTTAATCAATGATTTTTTTTTTAAATCGGTTGATTAAAATCATGATTTAATCGCTGATTTAAATCAACCGATTAAAATCGTTGACACCCTACCATCCACAGCCAAATATGTTTTCTAATTCTTTTAAACAGTCCTGTATTTGGTCTGTAGATTGATATATATATACTATATAATGGAAAAATTTAGTTTATCAAGGAAACGCATAACAGGTTGAAATTCTCTTTCAGCAATTTATACTAATATATGGAAACATACTTAAATAATTTTGTACAACCCTGTAGTTTACCTAGAACCTTTATTACACGCCACTATTTAGTTAAAATTTTATTCAAGCTAAAACACTCTTAAAACTGCTGAAATTATAATTCATAGATGGCAACGTATCCAATTCTTTGCGTGACCCTTTATATCATTTTATCTATATACTACAAACATTTCTTAGTAAATTAAATACAGTGCAGCGTTAAAATGCATAACTTATTTAAAAACCTCCTTTAAGCAATACCCAGTAACCCTTTCGAATACTTTTGTATATTCCTGTATATGAATTATAGCATATATATATACACCATATACTATGCATAAATGTAGTGAATCATAAAAGTGTATATCATAATTAAAAATGTATTTCCAGCAATCATCGCTAATGAACAGTACTTCGGATACAATATAGTATCTGAAATATTTTGTGTGTCCCTGTAAATGCTATATACACTTCGTATTATACATGAAATAATTCATAGTATGTAAACCTCAACGACGTATATCAATTTCATTACATATCAAATAGATTAACATAAATAAAGTACGCCGCAAACAATTCCCTCCACCCCTATATCATTATGTATTGGAATTCCTTTTTTAGCCCTGTAAATGAACAATAACTATTCTTTGCATCGCATATTCTATGGAATGCACATTTTAGTGCGCTTCATAAATGCATATCAATTTTATTCTGTTTGAAAGCGTGTAAAATCATTAAAAAATCATTTGAAACGATTTTTTCCCCACAAGCCGTAATGTAATGGAATACAACTGACTATCCCTGTAAATGAAATAACATGCTACAAACTTCATTACAAATAGGGGTCTTGCTATGGTAAACGTTAATAACATCCAAAAATTTTAAATAATTTAATTATCTTTAAATGTCTATTAATTATGTTAATGATTGATGATAATACTTGTCCATATACTTTTATATTTATGCCACCATGTGGTTTTAACCCAATATTTAAATAAGAAAATAAACCAGATTAAAATGCAATTTAAATCACTAATTTTAATAATCTGATCAAAGCTGTTGAAAAGGAAGTTAGATATTTTAACAAAATAAAAAATAAATGTAATGAAATATTTGTGTTCTATAACATGTTTATTAGAAGATAACTGAAATCATTGTAATTAAAAAAAAAAAAAAAAAAAAAAAAAAAAGCAAACAAGGAAAATAATATTTTAGATATTTCAGCAAAATAAAAAATAAATGTAATGAAATATTTATGTTCTACAGCATGTTAATGAGAAACTAACTAAAATTGTTGTAATAAAATAAAAAAAAAGCAAACAGGGAAAATAATATTTTTACATACCTAATTTCATTGACGTTGTACGTGATACTTTGATTTTGGGGAACCAATTAAATCCGATTATAAGTACGATTGCAATGACTTGAATCATCTTCAACAAGTCAAAGCTACCGTAATTTTCTCGGGTTTATATTTTGTTAGCTGAACTAACTTGGATCCTGAGAACGTTCTTGTTTCAGTTTTTAAATCCGTGTCAACACATCTATGCTGTCCAGTGTCCACAGTGTCCACAGAACTGTCCAGTGTCCCGCGTTTATTCTAAAAAGTTTCACTGTTACTTTTATCCGTTATTCTGCGGTCGAGTGGTAACAACTGAAATAGTGCAGATGCAGACGATTTTTAAGTTTCGAAGTTCGAAGCAGATGTATTTTGGTTTTATTTGTTTTTCTACACCACAGTTTCGGAAGGAAATTAAATGCGTAATAATTTTGTCAATTTGTCTCTAATTCAATTTCCTGTTTGAAAATGTTTTATTGTATTTCATCTTTTATTTTTATCAGTTTTATTGAATTGTAAAGTTTCATTTACGTAAATTATAATAATAATATTATCCATAATTAGAGTTTACTAGATAAAACATTGCTTAAATTTTCAAAATGTGTACAAATTAATTTATTGGTAATAATGATGACTCCCTCCTTTTTTTTTAAAGTAAAATTTGTATCACAGGTATCAGTTTGTATCACACTCATCTCTTCTCGATAATCTTGTTGTATTTTTTAAGAAGATATTTTGTATATATATACAAAATATCTTCTTAAAAAATACAACAAGATTATCGAGAAGAGATGAGTTTTTCTTTGTCAATCTGTCATTCTCTTAATATTAATTTTCTGTAGAATAAAACTTGTAAAATAATTTTTAAAGATATATTTTGAAAACAAAAAATAAAACATGAATAATTAATTATGTCGTGGGCTTTGCTTAAATTTTGTACATTAATTTTATATTCGGAAAATGTCAATTCTATTTTAAACGTTTGAAAGAAGTAGAATTAAAAAAAAAAAACTTAAAATAGTGAAACACTAAGAGGGAAAAAAATGACTTGAATGCAAATTATAAAGCAAGAAATGCATATATGACTGAACTTTGAAGACGCTTTCTGCGTGCTCATTAAAAGCTGCAGCCTTAACTGTAATAGAAAGTTTTTAGTTTGAAACGACAGAAATGTTTCGACTACTCTTTGAGAAACTTCTAGTATAACAGATGATCATTTACAAAAATCTTTATAAAAGATAAGTCGAGGTCTGCTTACCTAAAACATTTTTTTAATAATATGAAATTCTCATAATTAGGAAATCGTTTTGTGTTGCTGATGAATTAATTACATTTTATGTTATATGAAAATAAAAAGTTTTTGTTAGAGGCACAGATGCAACTTGGACCACGGTTTAAAAAATTTGTTAATCCGGCAGAAAAATATATTTTACAGTAAATAACATGTTTTTAATAATTTTTGTAATTTTTTAAAGTTTTCTAAGAAGTTCACATCTCAGTCACAATGTGACATCACTGAGTGGTGGCATTTTGGTCACAGATGTGACGTGACCACAGTGACTTACAGTGACGTCACAATGACGTCACTGTGACCATGCATGCTATGAGGGTTATAAGTACCATTAAAATAACTTGTTATAAAATTCATTTAATACATCGATTAGTTGTAATATAGTTTAGAATGAGTTAGAGATACTTTACTTTATCTTGTTCCAAAAGCATTATGGGTTACACAAAACAAAAATATTTTTAAAAGGATTGATTTCTTTTGCCTTTGCATCTTTTCAGCATTCTTGGTGTTATTAGAGGGGGGGGGGGTGTTTCAATTCGGAAATATGTCTATTGTAAGAACATTATATTTGCACATTTCCTAATTCTACAAAATACTAAGAAAAATATTTAAAATAAAAGATGTGAGTGGGGTTATAAATATTGTCCAAAATCTCTATAAATTCAAATTTAAATAATCCTTCTAAATCCTTCAAAAATCCTTCTAAAATTTATTAAATGATTATGTAAATCTTCTAATGTAGTTTAAACAATTCACAAAAAATGCTTTAGAAGATAAAATTTTCATGAATTCATAATTCAGTACATAAAGGGTTAATGAGAACACTCACTTTTGACGGCATATTTGCATTCTTTGGATCCAATTAGTTCGGAAAAGTATATAGTTTATATAGTTTCTGTTAAATCTTCATGGAGTTAGAAATGGTCAAACTTAGAGGATGCTAATGATGAATTCACGTGACTAACTTTAATTTATATCTAACCGAAAAATCATCTCACTAAACATTTTGGTTTTGTGTGACTCATTGAATGAACTGAAATCTATTCTAGTACCCCACCCCCTTTTTTTTCAAAAACCTAATTTTAAATACAAAAATATTATTAATAAGTTCATATTAAAAAATAGGAATTATGACCTACATCGATATTTACATAAATAGAATAGCCATCGTTTAAAACATGGGTATGTAAGTTTACAGTTCATTCCAATAAGTAGTTTCTGATATATAGGAAAATTTTGAGTTTTGACGATTTAAAGAAGTGTTTCTCAACCAAACTAATGATTGGAATAATTTGTAAACTTGCACACCTATGTTTTTGACTATTGTGATTTGTTTTATGTGGGGAAAATTCATAATTGTTTATATGAATTTATTAAGTTTCATAATTAAAAATATGTATTTGAATAGAAATATGTCTGAAATATGCTTTATCCATCCATTTTATCTCATTAAAAAAAAGAAATTTCAGTTGAAAGTTTTTTTTTTTTGGGGGGGGGGGGGAGTTATAAATTAAACTTTGTCATATGGATTTAACATTAGCACCCTCAAGCTTAGAATCTTCAAACTCTACGACGATTTCATTAAAAGTACATAAACTATATCTTTTTCCAGGCTGCCTTGATTTAAAAGGAACCCTAATATGCTATTAAAAGTGGGTGTTACAATTTTAAAGACTAAATTTAGTTCTATTTTTAATATGTAGAAAACGGAATAATCCACATATGATTATTAAGAACTTCATACGAATTAACCTCTTCAGTTCCGAAGCTAAAATAATAATACAAATGCTTATTCATTGGTTTTTTCCAAACAAAATGACATCGTAAATGACAGAAAAAATATCTTTTCTGAAATTCATCCTTTAGGGGCTTAATAATTTAGGTTCAAAAATATGTGTCTAAAACTACCAACCCCATTAAAACACCAATTTAATAACCATTAACCTAAATATACTTATGAACATTTCTCACTTTCTTGTTCATACTGTCTTTTGGGCATTTTTAGGCATTTTGTAAACTCAGATGAAAATAACATTTATTTTATGTGGGAATCAGCTTAGATAATGCCATTTATTCGTTTACTTTGAACGCAAAAAACATTCAGCTATTAAGAAGTGAAGTGAAAATGTAAAAAAATCGGACATTTTAGTTTTTATAAGGGACAGAACAGAAGTCCCCGTATGGGGACCCAGGGACCGAAGAGGTTAAAGCTGTGCTTTTCCTTTATTTTTGCAAAATCTTTAATTAAAGCTCGAGTTATAGCCATCGTTCAGATTTTTTTTTTCGTGTGTCGTGGCGGAGGGTGGCGGGGGCTCATCGGTAATATATTATTTTGTTGTCGTAAATTTTACGTAGTAATATTACCTTTATCGATATGATCCAGATCAACAAACAATAAAAGATCTAGATCAAGAACTCAATTACTTGCTTGCAAAACAGCTATTTTCATTCGATATCATGCAATGGCTGCAAATTCACCCGGAAATTAAAATTGACCATGAGTGAAATGACAGGTTGGATCTCAGAGAATAAAAAAGGCCATAATTGGATTGCCTGGAATAAAATTGGAAGCATTCGTTCGCTTCTTCCATTTTCTTTTCTTTTCTTCCCCCACGTTGCTCTTTCAATTTTCGTTATTTTTCTGGCAGCGCAATAAATATCAAACGTATTTTTAGATAAGTATGTTTATTACAGTTTTTTTTTTTTTTTTTTTTTTTTTTTGTAAAAAAGAAGTTTTCAGGGGGAAGAGGCGACATTACAAACTTTGGGCTTTCATGTAAGGATGCATATACAATTCTCCTAAACAAAGATCAACCACACAGTACATATACAATTCATCCACTATATAACGACCCTCCATTATAGTGGATTTCGCATTACATCTACCGATTAAAATAGTCCGATTATATGTAACATTCATTCACGTCGCATTCTCTTGACATTTAACTAGTAAAACCCGAGGCTTTACTCGCGTAATTGTTGAAAGATGCTAAGTGGTATTTGGCCCCACCAGTGGCTGAGAGGTTCTGCTCTCGAAGCTGGTAGACGAGAGGTGCTGGGTTCGAACCCAATCGCGCCCGTCGGCCTAATCGTTCGGAGTTTTCGTGGTTTTCTTCGAACCGTGGATTTCCATGCGTTAATACGGATTAGGTTCCCTTAGAAAGACCTCCACGGAAGGCACTCCCCCCAGGGCCCATATCCCTCGTGTAGATAATTGGCCGTCAGCAATCAACCCAACCCTAAGTGGTATTTGTGTGCCTTTTTATTTATCCATCATACGTATTATATGGTAAGTCTTGTAATCGTTTTAAAAATCGAAAAAAAAAATTAAGGATTTACACGTTTCAGACACTGGAGATTCCGATAAACATATTTTTAGAAAAAAAAAATTGCCGTCCGTCTGTGTGTGTGTTTGTAAACGCTCTATCTCCCGAACAAATTGAGATAAAGATTTGAAATTTTGTGTGTTCCTAGTATGTAATAATGGGAAGAATCCTATTGAATATCAGAAACCTCTATTATCCGGAACTATTTTTTTCGGATTCTCGACATTTTCGTTCTGATAAAAGGTACATAAAAATTTTCGAAATTGTTTATTTTAAGGATTGAATATAAAAGATAATAAAAAAACATAAATTTTGCATAAAGAATGAAATCGATCGGATAAATAGTTGCCAAGATATTTGTAATGCTATTTTCCACACTCTTCTATTTTTCATGACCCTCTGTATTTCATTCAAACTTCAATTCAAAGATATATTTTAATTGGAAATGAGACGCTTCATCTAGCGCAGTAAACTGTTGGTTAATATGATTATCATTTTTGGAGTTATAATGATGTTTCTTTTACGCAATTCGGTACTACTCGATTAACTCGTCGATCAAAAAACCATCGCCAAACACGTTACACGTGTTTCTTACGTCATCAAGTTATTTTTAATTCGACGTTTTATTTGTATTTTTATTAATATTTTACTAATTTATTTGTTCTTTTGTTATTTAAAATAAAAATTATGTCAATTAGTATAATTTTGCGAGTAGTTTAGCGATTTATATAATTTGTCGAAATAGGTCGACGGGATAATGAAGTAGTACACACGATTCAGTAATAGAGCATTACTATGTATTCATAATATTTAAATATGCGTTTAAATTGTATTTTGGAATTGCAATGCATTTTATAAATAGTTTACACATGTTTTGTTTTCATATTTTATACAGGGTGTTTATAAAGTCCCGGACCCATTTTGATGTTTAATAACTCATAAAATAATAAAGATGGATTAAAATTAATATCATAAATGGTTAGATAGACTCAAAAAGTTTCATGACCCTTGTCAATGAATTTTCACGTGTGCCCCCTTCGTCGCACGGAGAATATCAAGTCGATAGTCAATTTCACGCCAGATAGCGGCAAGCATGTCGGCATCCACAGAGGCTATTGCGGTTGTAATTCTGGCATTTAAGTCATCAATTAGACATGTTGGAAAACTTCGTATTTCCACAACTAGAAGAGCTTCAGCCACATGTCATTTTGCAACAAGATGGTAAGTAAGTAAGTAAGCACCCACCCTGGGAACCCGCTTTTGGCTTATGGTTAGGTGTAACCCCCAAGGGAAAAGTTTTACTACCTGCATAACTCCTTCAATTTATTTTTTTTTTTTTTTTTTTACTGTTTAGGAGAAATAACAATGTTAGATATACGACAATTATTGACAGTGTGTGCGATCAATATTTACAGATGAGAGATTAAATGGAACTGGTGATTTTGAAAAGAATAATTAAAGCATATGTGATTACGGCATATAACACAATAAAACACAATGCAGAAATATACAGTCCTCCCCACTCGAGTACCAAGGTAACAGATAAACAAAGTTAAAAATTAATCCAAGTAAAGTAAATAAAGTAATAATAAATCTTAATAAGAGATAGAGAAATTTAACGACTAGAGTGGGGAGGGCCGTGATAAATAAACATTTCAAAAGTTTATCAGGATAGATCTTAATAACCAGGTACACTAGATCCACAATGCACTTCAATTATGCATTTCGATGGTAGAACTCTATATCAAGATGGTGCACCACCTCATTGTGGTACCATCGTTCGTACATCTTTGAATGACCATTTTCCAGGAAGATGGATTGGGCGAGGAAGTCCAATTCCTTGGCCACCCAGATCACCTGATATAAATAACGTCGCTGCACTTTTTCCTTTGGGGATTTGTAAAGGACAATGTTTACAGGAGGAGAGTGTCGAACATTGATCACTTAAAAGCCAGAATTACAACCGCAATAGCCTCTGTGGATGCCGACATGCTTGCCGCTACCTGGAGTGAAATTGACTATCGGCTTGATATTCTCCGTGCGACGAAGGGAGCACACGTGGAAGTTCATTGACAAGGGTCATGAAACTTTTTGAGTCTATTTAACCATTTATGTTATTAATTTTAATCTATCTTTATTATTTTATGAGTTATTAAACATATGATGGGTAAGTATTACGGTGGCCCACAACGACTAGTTTTTGTAAGAAAACTTTTTAAAAAAAATCTTAATTGTTGAAACACATTAAATACTTTGTTGAAATCATTGTTAATTTTTGAAATTTTTAGTAACATACGTTACTGTTCAAACAATGATCGATTTCAATTTATTGTTGAAATACATTGTTGAATTTATTGCTAAAACATTTTGTTATTTTTATTTTTAAGTAACATTGTTGGATGTGCTATTGTTCCAACAATGATAGATTTCAATTAAATTTCATTATTTTTAAAACCTTCTTGCTTGAAGTTTGCTAAGAGCTAACGTCAAACAATTTTCGTTTTAAAACATTTGATAATTGCTAAGGATTGTTACTTTTGATGTATGACATTGATAAAAATGAGTTTTAAAAGTTTTTTCAAGAAATTTGTGTAAGTATAGTATTTTTTTAACAAAGGAAATTTTTGCTGATTTCAGTTTTTTTTAATACACTTCACACTTGAAAGAAATTAATGTTAAGTTTCGAGATAAAATTATCTTCCATTTACTTTGGTTTGAAAGCATATCTTAAATCTAAAAGGTTAAAAATGGGAAATGGTTTCTGATTTTCAACCGAATTAAAGGATTTTAAATGCGAATTTTGAATTATTTTAAGTTCTTATATTTTGGAATTAAAAAAGTTAAAATAATAAAAGAAAAATTATATAAGCTATGAAGTTAAAAACTTCACGTGTAATATTTTTGATAAGCAAGTAAATATATGAAATATTGTAAAAATCCGCAGATGGGCTCGACAAGTTTGGTCCATAAAAAACGAAAGTATTATTTAAGATACATTACAGTGGGAATACGTACAGCTACAAACTTACATACAGCGCCATTCTGTGCCAATTTGGCCAGTTAGCAAAAAATATCCTAAATTTTGCATTTGATGATTTGTTTTTAGCGGTAATTTGGCAATTGTGTTTGGTTGCAGGCGCTCGTGTAAAAATATCTGTGCATAAACTATAAATGCAAGCATTACTGTACGTAACTAGACACCACATAGGTTACATTTCTTCCTTCTCTCTTTTTTAACACTTTCCAACAAAGTTGAAAAGTGTTTATGCATTCGGTTTGTCTGGCCTTTGTCCACTCTCTAACTACCGTAAATATGCTCGGATTTTCATGAAATTTATTAACCTCATTTAGGGTCGCCAAGGAATGTTTTGTATTGTATATGAAGTATGTGGGATTAATAGTTTATCAACAGGGGCACTCAAAAGCATTCCGTTACATTATAGTCAATGGGGGAAAATCGTTTGCAGTGTATTTTAATGGCATTACGCTATTTCAAATGTATTAAAATTATGATATAAATAACTGAATTTCACTACAAGATGATTAAAATACAATAGGACAATACAATATATACAGGGCTCATCAAAGAATTCGGATAATTTCCCGATTGTAGATGGGAACAGCAGAAATTGGGTTTTCAAATTTGTTATGCGTTTCCATAGGGTTGAATAAGATATAATATTTTAACTTATTAAACGGTGCAGTTTTTATCACTGTTCTGAATGCGTTGGAGTTTCATAATCTATGCTTGGCGCATGATTTTTTCTTTCTTATTTTATATCATGACGTAATTGTCTAATAACACAATTTCATGTCACCAAGATTCATCACGGACATGTTTTTGCTTTATAAAATAGGTTTATATCTGTAACAAAGAAAATAAGGAAATTTTACTTTGCTCAAATATTTGAATACGTTTTAATCATTTAATATATATATTAAATCGTTGTTAAATTTGCTTCTTACCTTTCATTTATAAATACATTTTCATCATCAAGTATACAGTATTTTTGTAACAATAAAGAGTTAGTTAAGAGTTAGTCAGTTAAGTTTTGATCTGGTGAAAAGTTTTGCTTGAAGTGCACTAAGAGTTTGAAAAATGTTTTCTGCTTTATAAACGTTTCGTATTTTAATATATTTTAACTTTTTGATACCTAAGACATTTAAAAAATGAATTTTGAAAATTTCTCGCAGAAATTTATGGAATTACAGAATTTTGTTGCTGTTGTTGTTGCTTATTTGCTTTTTTAAAAGAAAAAAGAAAAACATGTTTGCTTATTTCAATGCATTAAAAAAATACACCTAAGACTTAAAGGTGATAATTATATTTCATTTTATACTATGAGGGGCTCACAATCATAGTAGACCAAGTCCATTTTGGGAGTATAATGAGATAGTCCAATTAGAAGGTGCATAAAATCTATTTTATCCCCCCTCTCCCCCCCAGCAGTAAACCAAGACTGTAAACAGATGAAATATATGAGAAAGTATGTGAAAACAGATTTGATTCACTGTGGGAGTGGATAAAACATATTTTATGCACCTTCTAAGTGGACTATCTCATTTTTTTTTTCAAAATAACTTGGTCTACTATGGTTGTGAGCCCCTCATATATCCTACTTTTGTTTGATTATAACATTTACAGTCGGACCTCTATTTTACGAATTTCTCTGTTTTGCGAACTTTTACTTGGAACCAAGAACATTTTGCAAATTTCTTCGTAAAATAACCTCCAAATAGCGATGTGCATTCTCCATTTAAAGAACTTTTCCTTGGGATCTAAATTTTTTTCTTCCTATTTCTTAAAACATTACTGGACATTTCGAACTTATTCTTTCTTTTAACACATTCTATGATGATCAATGACCATGAACATGTCTTACCAGGCACCTAAGTCACCGGGAACAGTAAAATCGCTGTGATTCTTTGCTTTCCATCCAAGAAGTGCAAACTTTCAATATCCCCTTTTAGCCCTCAATAGAGCTTCCCCGTGTCCTTAAACTATAGTTTCCCATTTTTTAGATTGTTGATCATGATCAATCGTATTGGTAATTTCAGTTCTTGTAGCTCAAAACTGTCAAGCGGAAGTGCTTGAGCATCAAAGAAAAAAAAATTATTTTTGATGAGGTGGATAAAGGCGTGAAGAAAAATAATACTGCTTTAAAATATGGTATTCCTCCGAACAGTTTATCAAAGAATCTTTCAAAAATCGTAATTTTAAAGTAAAATAATTTTTTTTAACTGAAAATACAATGAATTTCCAGACAATGTTTTGTTTCATTCTTATTTCCCTTGCAGATTTCTTTTTGGTGGATAAAATAAATAAAACAAATAGATATAATTTGTAAACAAAAGTGTGAGTAATTACTTTTTTTAATTATATTCAGTATTTATGGACTTAAAATATGTTTTATGTAGTTTAAAGTATTTTAAAAGGTGACTCTCTATTTGACGAATTTTCCATATAACGAATTTTTTATCGGGATTTAGCTACTTCGTTAAATAGAGATCCGACTGTATATACAGGAATTAATACACAGTAAAACGAATGCGCAGACAAACGTTTAATTCAAATAAATTTTCTCTTTAGATCTATATATTGGGTGATTGCAAAAGTTAGTGCCCGATTTCCGATTCATCGGCTTTTGAAGTGTATTCAAGTTGTTGTAAATGGCGACATGCAGTCTAATTGTCAACATTTAATCTCTCAGCAATCTCTTCCGTAGTAATCCGTGGATTACTATTCACTCAATCACGGATTAAGTCGCTGTCCATACCAGAAGGTCACCCAGAGCGAATTTAATCGTTCAGATTGGAAAGTACCATTTCGAAATCGACAAAACCGCTTTTTAACTGTCCTAAGAGCTGGAGCATGATCTAAATAAACGTCTAGAATACTTTTTGTAGCACTTTCAAAACTATTACTCCTATTTTAAACTCATATAACATAACATGACAAAAATGTAACTTTTCATTTTCCATTTTGAATGTTAAACTTGCACACAAATTACTTTGAAAATATTTTTTTTTGACGTTATGTTCACTCACGACACATATAGTTAACTGTCAGTTAATAACATGGTTATAAAAAATAATAATAATATCAGCACAGTCAAAGTCAAAATTGCAAGTTTCTGCCATCTATGAAGTAGACGAACTTTTGCAGTCACCCAATATATAATCTTTAATTTGAAAATTTACTAAGATTACTTTATTTGAGAAAATTTAATTTTTATTCTGCAATTGATTGTAGATTTATTGTTTGAAAATTTGAAAAATATTTTATTGCTTGAAAGCTATTAAAATAACAGAAATTCAAGTGAACAATTCCCCGAAAAATACCTTTTTTAATTGCGAACTTTACATATATTTCATATGCATTGAATTCTAAAATTCTTCAAGAATGTTTAGGAAAAATTGAAAGTTTTCCTTTTTCTAAATAAATAATATATTTCTTTTCTTTTCAGGCCTCGTCCTCACATTGATGACGACGAAGACATTAAGAAAGCTGAAAAGCGTTTGAAAATTTTCAGCAATGAATTAGCCATCGATACGTAAGTTGCCTGTAGAATATTTTGTTAATTTCTCTGTTAAGTTTTATATGTTCAAATCTTTAAATCTGTTCAAATACAGGATGTCCAAAAAAGTTTTTAAAAAACTTTAACTTTTTACCTGTTGGAAAAATAGAGTTGCAAAAAGTGAAAAAAAAAACAGCTTTATTCCCGGGAATGGGAATAAACAGGGTATTTTTGGCAAGGAAATTAAAAATTTCCCGGGAGTTTTCAGAAAGTTTTAAAGACGCCCACAGAACAGTTTGAAAATTTTGTTTTTGAAAATTTCGAAATTTAAAATTGTGCAAGAGCAAAAATGGTCTAAAATTACGATTAATGTTATATAGTTGATATATAAGTTTGGATAAATAGAAGCTTGGAATTTGGCATTACTTTTAAAGCTCGCTAAGAACGTTTTCTGAAAGAAAAAAAAAATGACATTTCAAATGAAAAATAAAATAAGCGGAAAATCTTTAAAATACGTTCTAAATTATATAGGGGAGGGGGGGATGAATGGGACATTTTCACAAAATATTTTTTTATATTTGTTTATTTAAGTTACTATCAATATTATATATCACATTTCATACATTAGGTATTTGCCAACATATATGAACAATATTTATTCTAGATTATGATTTATTCATAAAAATATTATGAAATAAAAGAAAACGTTCCCTATCCCAATCATCCCCACAGCAGGGATGAATTTGACACTAATAGGGATGGATGGGACACAATGATTTTCCTCCCTGTATTCAATTTTACCAAATTAAAATTTATAATTATAACCTTATATGAAAATTATATTTGTAATATATGATTTTACAGCACGAATCGATATATTTTTTTTTTCAATAACTTCTTTCATTGCAGTTTTAACTTTTAATGCGGACTTCGGCTATCAACCTGTTCCTTTTTTCCACTTATGAGGCATTTTAAATTTGAAATGAAAGTGCAAAATGTCTTTTAAATATAGCATAGCTAATAATTTTCAATCATAACTTATTAATTAATATTAATTAAATGTATCGTAGAAACATGCAGAACGGAAATTATTGTGTCGATCGGAAAGTCATGTCGTGTTGGGAAAATCAATTCGTACCGGAAAATTCTGCCCGATAATTATTAGACATTAGATATCGGAATCAATGTCTAATAATTGAATGATTGAATTTTTAGGTACGAATTGATTTTCCCAACACGACCCGACTTTCCGTTTGACCCAATATGTTATGGATGGGGATTTATTTGTGCAACATTTCAAAATTCAATATAATTTCACCCATTTGATCAATACACATATACTATTTTTATCAATTTTATCTATTTTGATTAAGTTTTAGTAACAATTTTTTGATAATCCATTAATAATTATTACAATACAATAAGTAACACTCAGAAATTTTAAACAATAACAACTCATATAATGCTATTTACTACTATTAATTGACGTAAATTATTGATTTATCATCCTATATAATACTATTTAATTAATAAAGAAAATTTTCAACATCTCTAGGGAGGAGTGAGAATGTCCCATTCATCCCCATTTGAAATGTCCCAATCATCCCCATGATGCATAATATCCCTTCTCAGCCATTTTACCTCAAAAATTATTTTGTCACAATGTTTACTATTCATTTATTTTAATTATTGATATTGAACCTTAAAATAAATAACTACAACATAGCTTAATTTTTTATATTGTATAAGATATTTCACATCTTCAAATGTAAAAAAAAACTTACTTTTAAGCAGAGATTTCAGAAAATGCAACTTTGAAGGAAAATGAAAACAGCAATGTGGTCCTACTTTTAGTTCTGAAGCACACTGTGATAGAGGTATATGGGGTTAGGAAGCAATTTAAAATAAATGTTTATTGCCTGAAATATTGAGAATGTCCCATCCATCCCTTATCCCATACATCCCCTAGCTCCCCTATATATATATATTTTTTTTTTCCTTGAGCTAATTTTACATTTTCTCATTAATTTAAGTCTCATGTTCACCTAATACAGTATCACAACGAAGTTTACTCAAAATGTGGCTTAATCAGTAATTTTTAAATTATCTGTTGCAGTATTATTTTCTGTAATAAAAATCGGTACACAAATATGACTTCCTCATTTCGACAATTATGAGTGCAAATCCGCGAGTTTCGCTAATACATTATAAACTGCATGAAAAATGCTGTTTTGTTTTATGTTTTGCATTCATAAGTTTTTTATTGCGTAACAATATTTCAATATTAAATCTACTGAGTTATTTCTCATTATTTCTGAGTCAAGAGATAATTTTTATTGTATTTAGATATTCTTGAATTTTTTATGTTTCTTTATAACACACAAATTGCCTTTCAGATTCATGTTCGATAGTGCTTCTTATGATAATGAAGTTGAAGCGGCCTTGCTGCGAATGAAAACATCGCCTGTAGTTTGCCGTCGTGCAATAAAATGGTTTCAAACTGAACTGAAAGCCAAACGACAAAGGACATGGGAAAAGCTCATGACAGACAAAAACATCGATTTGTCAAGCGCCATACCTTTCCTGATTAAAGTCGACGAAACCGACGACGCTACCTGGCAGACTCTTGAAAATAGAGCCAAGGATTATGTAGATGAGTGGATAAGAAGAGTTAACTTCACTATCCTAGAAATGTTCATTTTCAGACATAAAGCGTAAGCATTCCTTATTTTTATCGATTTTTAATAATAATTTTTTTAATTGTTATAAAAAATTATAACAATATACTATTCAGAAACTCATCATAAAACATTCGAACTTGTTTTTGTTAGTTTGCTAATTCGGGATTTTCATTAACTAAAAGATATTTCTCTTACACGATTTTCATAATTTTTATTAAAGTGTTTTAAGCATAGGACAATTTTATTTATATTCCCTTTGTGAAAGCAAGAATGTTTCTGAGAGCAAGTTAAGGATAAGATGGAAACAGTTTGAAACAGTTGCCGGGGATAAAAAAATCCCTATTTACTTTCACCTTTACGAGGGTCCAAATTTTTATAAAATATGCCTCTGCACAATCTTTAGTGCAATGTAGTTGAAATACTGCGTACCACGAAATAAAGGGCTATATAGTTGTAATTCGTTAAAAGTATAAATTTTGGTTTTATTATCTTTGTTCTATCCCTGCGTAATTCTAAAATTTAAAGTATTTCAATAGAACTAGCAAAGAAGATGAGATTTTAAAAGCAGCATTGAAAACAAAAATTGTGGCTTCACATCATCTTCTTTTTTTTCCTTAAATAAAACAACTTTTAAGATTTCGTACTTAAAAAGTAAAAATCCCTGCCGGCCCGGGCTACAGGCGAAGGTAGATTTCGAAGTGAAGTATACTAATTCAACAAAAACTAAATCATGATTAGAGATATACCCACTTTAACAATTTTATCTGGACGCTTTTGACGAGTTTTTATTTCATTTTTATATAATAGCTGGTTTTATCAGAATCATGTTAAGGCGGTATTCAAAAAATACTTTTCCATGGTCAACAACTCGAAATTTTCTGGCACATTTTCAGATTCATTTTTAATAGAAAAAATATGAAACTTGCTGACGGGATTTTTGAAGAGATTTATAAGCGACCTGTGCTTTTATTTTTCGTTCAATTAATTAAAACTTGATTTATAAACAATTATTTTCTCAGTGGGCTAATATTTTTCGTGTCCAACACAATCGCTTCGGGAAATTCTGTTCAAAATGCCCACTTCGACTTCATTTTTTGAATTATACTCTGCCTCTATCAAAAAATCGATCATTACGGTACATTATATAGTTTCTGAATAAGGGAATCTACATATTTGATGCGTTTGAGAGCAAAAATGAATTAAAAAATGAGTAAGAAAATAAGCAGTTTGGATTTGAATACACCCTTAATAAGATGATTTTTTTCCTCAACCGCTATGTACACTGACGGAAAAAAAATCCCAACACTAAGAAAGACTTGTGTTAGATAAACGAAATTTGGTAGGCGTGTTTATGCATCTGAAAGATGACATCGATTGAAATTTCGGGCTTCGCGCATAAGTGTGGCACTAGTAGCGCCACTCAGAACTTGCAGATCAGGTTTACTTTAAATGCGTGCTGTAAAGTTCGTGGACGTTATTTAGCTTCGAAATGTGACGTATGCAGTTGATATTAGCCAAGAATGCCTTTAACAAGACGAAGAAGCCACTGTCAACAGCTTACCGAGTTACAACGAGGTTGCATATTCGGGCTACGAGAAGGTGGATTTTCTTTCCGAGATATTGCAGAAAGACTTGGCTGCAATGTATCCACTGTGCATGATTGTTGGAAGCAGTGGTCAAGGGATGGTACTACCTCAAGAAGACCGGGGTCCAGGCGGCCACGTGGCACTCCTGAGAGGGATGATCGCCGTACGACTGTGGCGCATCGTACTGCGACTGCGGCAGAAATTCGAGCTGCAGTTCGTATCACAGTGACACAACGAACTGTTAGAAATCGGCTACTTCCAGGACAACTCCGATCCAGGCGCCCTGCAGCGCGCATTCTACTGACTCCCAGCCATTGCCGTTTGCGAAGCCATTCGTGTCAAGCCAGAGCTCACTGGTGGGCGGAGTGGAGATCTGTTGTGATTCTTTTTCATCAGAAAACACAACAGGTATCCACTCTGTCCTCCAATGAGCTCTGGCTTGACACCAATGGCGTCGCAAACTGCAATGGCTTAGATTCAGTAGAATGTACGCTGCAGGGCGCCTGGCTCGGTCCCCCCCCCCCCTTTTTGTTTTGAATTTTAATTTTTTTGCGGTACGAATTGGTCTTATCAAAAACTTGTGAATATAAAAGTTGTTGATAATATTAAGGATATTTATAATAAAATTAATTTGATTTGATATCTTGAGAATTGACGAAGTTATGAATTTTTTTCTCCCAAAAACTCTGTTTTTTGCGCCCCTTGAGCCAATTTTTAATTTTATCAAAAATCTGTGATACATAAATATTTGGCCCTATTTTTAGGAGTAATAAAAACTTTAAACTGATTTGATATGTACAAAAATGAAGAAGTTATGTGGGGTTTTTCGGTTTTCACAAAACCTCTCCCTATTTCCATCCCCTTGGTCCGATTTTGCCCATTAACGAACTTGACCGAGATTTTATGCCCCTTGATTTTATATATCAGTTTGGAAGAGATTTGTGCAGAATTGCGAAAGTTATCGTGTCCAGAAGAAAGTGATATATACAGATAGATATATATATAACGTTTGTTACTGGGGGGGGGGGGGGGGGGTTCTAGGGGTCATGAATCATGAACATGATCGGTGTAGACCTGCAAAAAGTTTTCAGAAATTCCAACATAGGGGAGAATGTAATAGGTAGTATTTCATACGAAATCTACTTAAAAACGGAACCATTATAAGATCACTGGTGTGTCTGTCTCTCCATCTACCACAGTCGTTTTCTTGTAAACTATGGAACGTGGAAAGTTAAAATTTAGCAGAAGTGATAAAGGCAATTGACCCCATATATATAGTTTATTAACCATTCACAAATATGTTTAGGAAAAATGTAGAGGGGCTAATTAAGTTACTAGAAAATAAAAATCTTTTTTTTTTCTTTTCTTTTTTTCTTTTTTTTTTTTTTTTTTTTTTTTTATTTCTTTTACTATTTGGAAAAATGGTTATTGTTCTCGTCAGGATGGAAAATGAAAAGCATATCTGAAGGTTTTCATTGGTTTTATCCGCAATTTATTCGTTTTCTGATTGGTCTATACAGTAATCTGTATTTCCCTTTAATTTCAACAACGATGGATACTTTCTGTTGCCACTATGACAAAAAGTAATAAAAACTACAAAAAAAATTAATAACTCAGAAACAAATTGAGATACAGCTTTCAAACAAATTGCACTTAAAAGTACATTTTTTTTTTCTATCCAACGGTGTAAAAAGTAATATTGTCGGATGTTTAGAAGTTTAAGAATGGAATTTCATTTAAAATTGGCCGTCAGATTTCTTGGAAATCTGATGATGGAAAAGCCTTTTCCCGAACAGCCAATGAAATGCTTGGATATTTACGTAAGTTTCAGGTGGATAATACTTAAGTTTCATGAAATCTGACGGGTCGCAGGCGATATATTTGGCTTGCAATTTTTACGTGTAATAACACTATTAATGTTTAATTCATGGCGTACGTAATGTATGATCAACTCCGTGCGACTTTTTATGTCTTAAATTTTAGTCTTAAAAAAAATCGTTTCCAAATGGTCGTTGTAATTTGATAAATTGCTTTTTTTTTTTTTTTTTTTTTTTTTTTTTGAATAATATGTGGGGTATTGTGTGGAAGCTCTCGTAACGCCGAACTGAAAAGTACATTTGTTTTAATTTTAGATATTTTCAGAAGTATCGCCGAAAATGTAATGCAAAAATGCCCTCCTGTGCTTCCGAATCTACTGAAACTAAAATTATGAAAGAATTAGGGGTAGTAAAAGTTAATTTAAACTTTTTAGGGAAACTATAGCGATTACTCTAAGATCACATAGACCTTGAGAAAATCGCATTTTTCCGTTACACACAAATATCACTTTGAGAGTGCTCGAGGTACCTATCGTCGCGGAAGTATAAAAGGATGTTTCATAATGATAAAAAAAATTATCGGTAATTAACCGAGGTATTAACCCTTAAAGATACGAACGGTTTGGACATAAAGACACGGGCAGTGTACTCCATGCGCCATCGGCTTTTAAAGCCTAGATAGCTGTAGTGGTATACCAATTTATACTTTTCTAGAACACATAGTCTCTCTCGATTCGCCACCTGTATCTTTAAATGTTAATTAAGACCCTATCCCTATCTCGAAAAACGCGGCACGGACTAAGCCGGTGTTACAACTTTGCGACCTCATTTCGAAGCGCGCTGAGCCCAATGCCAAGTTTAAACTTTGAACAAGAGCTACACTGTGAAGAGAAAGGATTATTACTACCCTGAATTCAGTTTTATGAAATGCCAAATGAAGTTTAAATAGGCACTACTTTTATTGTGACTACCGAATTAAGTTTATCACAAATGAATTACGATAAGATTAAAAAAGAGTTGTACAGAATAGCAATATTTGATACTATTTAGGCTTCATATCTCTTTGAACTTTTATGGCATACCCATTCATACTTTTCAAGTATCTACAGCTATGCCCAACCCTACGTTGTATAGTTTTTTACAAAGTCTTATTATTCTTTTAGCAACACTTTTTTGTAATATTAAAGTTACTCTATTGCACGGAACCCTCTGTGCGCAAGTAATACTCACTTGACTGATTATTTTATAAATGTTTTTAAAAGAGATATTAATATTATTTTATTTTTATTTATTGCGTCTTAATATAAAAGACTGATAATACATAAATTTGTGCTTAATATAAATCATGTAGAAAATTATTCAAATAACGATGTTCTTATAAAAGAGAGCCTATTCAGAAAACATTATACAGTAGAGCGTCGATTATCGGAACTGCAATTAACCGAACTTCCAATTATCCGAACAACCTTTTTTTCCCAAAAATTTTTTTAACCAAACTTCCAATTGTCCGAACAGCCTATTTCTCCCAAAAAAATTTTTAAAGAACTCCCAATTATCCATTAGCTTGGAATAAAATTTTAAACAAAGAAAAAACTGATAGTTGATCAGAAAATGAGGAATGCAAAACAATAAAGGAGATGGGAAGAATCCTAAGCTATGAAAAAAATGAAATTAACGAGTGGTTGAATAGTGAAGTATATGACGCTGGATATCAGATTTTAAACGATGATGAGCTTGTGTATGAGATTCATGATTAAACAGAAATTGAAGAAAATGAAAACGAATGCTCTGAAAATAACCCAGGTTTATTACATAACGAAGCCTTTGAATATTTAGAAACAACTATGAAATGGGTCGAACGGCAGAAGAATGTTGATCCTATTTAACTAACGTATTTAATTAGAATTAGAGGTATGGCACTTTTGAAAAGAATATCTTCGTTGAAGCAAGCAACAATCAAAAGCTTTTTTGCTTAAATTATGATCTATGAGAGTTCAGAAAATGATAAAAAGGCAAAAAAAAAAAAATAATGATAAAAATGTAAAACAATTTTTAAACATGCCAGCACTAACTGGTGCTGCCAGTCCTAAGCTTAGATAACGTGTGAAGGTTATAGTCAGAAACATCCCTTAAATTGTCTGTCCATTTATCCGAACTTTTGCTTATCCGAACTAGGGTCGGTCCCGACTTGTTCGGAAAATCGGCGCTCTACTGTATATGTGGTTGGCAGAAATTATTATCGTTGGCCTCATTAAGGGTTATCGCAAGGACCAATCGGGACAACTACACTTGCCCATGACTATAGTTTTTAGGGGGATGTCAGAGAGCTACAAATGCTTTCATGAATGGTCTCTCATGCAATGAAAGTACTCTCATTAAATAAAACTGGAACAAAAATCGAAAAAGTACAAAATAGCACAGTTAAACATCAGCCTGAGCTATCCTAGACTCTCAAAAATAAATATGTATCTTTGAAAAATCGTGATTGAAATTGATAGGAAAAAAATTCTACAAAATACGGAAATAGCACTGGCGTCACAACTTCTGTAATTTAACGAAATTTTATTTTACAATGTATATATTTAGATTATATGTACAGGTTTTGTGCATAAATTGTGCATAAGATTTTAGGACTTCAGAACAACTTTAACAGACAAATAGCATGTAGTAAATATAATTTCAGACGATCCCATATCCTGCAATTTAAGGTTACACTATTTTGTGGTCTTAAAACAAATCTTCTTGAAATAGAACAAAAACGCCAACCACATGAATTTGTTCTTCCTACAAATTTTTTTGCGACCATAAAAATACTCAATTCAAAATTTACAAACCAAACTATAAGGTTATGTACTATGTACACAAAATCCATCGTTTTTGTATATTACACATATATATGTGTACTCATGTGCAATGTACACGTTAAACTGTGTATTTCAGAGTTACCTGATGACATTTACTCACTTAAGCTTCTTAATGTGTTATCATCAAAATACATAGAACAATGTGTATTTTGAAATTGACACACCAGGCGTGTATTTGGCAAGTATTTTCTCTTAAAACGATTCAAGATTTTATTTTATTTCCTTTAAATGGATAATCAAATGAGTTTTCAATAAAGATTATTTCAATCTAAGTTAAAATGAAAAAGCAAAATTTAGCATTAAATAAATATTATAGACACAATAAGCATATTTTGTTCTTATAATAATAATTTTGATCATTTGATAAGATTTTGATAAATAACATTACATTTGAACGACAAAGATATTCTTTAGCTTCATTTCAAAACTATAAATGCAAGCTTTTTATGAATATATTTTAAAAAATTTTTATTCTCAGTCGATGTATTTTAATGGTTTTACATACTATTATATTTTACACCAAAATTCTATGGGAAAAATTTTAATCCACTGACTTTTTATACAAAAAGTAAATTCTTATAGCTAAAAAATTCGTTTTATAAAAATGACAAAGCACAAAAATTTCCTTTTTTAATGAGCATAATCTTTATATATTTTAGAAACTTTCTGTTCAGACTTATCTTCTCATTTTAAGTATCAAACTTCTGTCAGAAGAAAAAAAGAAAAATTCTCTAGCATTTTAGCACAAAGTGATCTCTTTTATTTAAAAATGAATATCGTTTTATACAAGAAAAGTTTTTCCAAAATGCCGTTTAGCTCCGAAATTTTTTTCAATTTTTCATATAATCGATTTAGAAAATGCTATATCGCGAAAAGCGCTTTTCACTTTTGCATTACAACCAAATTAAGGTTTTCAATAACTTGTTAACACTTTCCAATAAAGTTGAAAAGTGTTTATGCATTCGGTTTGTCTGGACGTCTGGCCACGCTCTAACTCCCGTAAATATACTCGGATTTTCATGCAATTGATAAAGGTTATTTAGGGTCACCAAAGCATGTTTGGTATTGTATATGTAGTATGTAAGTTTAATTGTTCATTTACAGGGACACTCAAAAGTATTCCATTACATTATGGTATATGAGGGGAAAATCGTTTGCAGAGTATTTTAATGATATTACGCCATTTCAAATGTATTGAAACTGATATAAATCAGTGAATTTTACTACGATCACGTTAGAACAGGGCATTCATAGCACTTTTTATTCATTTACAGGGACTCGCAAAAGCAATCAGTTACACCACTGTCTTTGAATAATAATTGCTAGAGTGTACGGTTTAAAATTCGCTTTTAAATTTAATTAATTTTTTACATGTTACTCGTTATATATAATTTTTGTACCTTATATACAGAGCGGCACAAAAGTATTGACGTACCATTCTCCTTATTAAAGGAAATTGATGAAGGAGAATTTTCAACTGAAGTATATGTATTTCTTAAATGAACTAAATTTTGGCATGAATGTAGTTAATAGATACAGATCTATATATGATATACAGGACTGTTCAAAGAATTCGGATAATTTTCTGACTGTAGATGGGAACAGCTGAAATTTGGTTTTGAAATGTGTAATACGTTTAAATATGGTTGAATTAGACAGACATAATATTTTAATTTTTTAAACGGTACAGTTACAATATTCTGAATGTGTTGGAAAGTGTTTCATAATCTATGCTTGGCGCATGATTTTTTATTTCTTGTTTTTAATTATATCTTAATTTTTGTTAGGTTGTCTTTATCTAAAAAGATCAAGAATGCGCTCTTCAGAAAGAAGAAATAACATCGTTTAGCATCAAGCCGCTCCTTTTTGATTGTGATTCTTTTTTACAAATGTAGACTTGTAGATGCTTTAACATCATCGCATCGAAATCCCGAAACTTGTGACTTACTTTACCCGGATGTGACTTTTGTTTTTACCTGATATGTGACTTTGCTTAGTTGTCATTTTGACATCTCTTGTGTATGCTCCTTCTTTTACCTTCGACTGCTGCTTTTTGTGCCATCGCCTTCCTCACCAGCCACTTTTTTCCATCATCTCCATGTTCTGCTTCTCCACAATTTTGAATAAAATATTTACCACCGTGAATGGGTCTGTTTTCATTACATTGTTTCATTTAAAACGTTACCTATTTTGTGTTTTGAATTGTTTTCATTTAATATTTAGGGAAATTTACAATATTCTTGTACCGAAAAATCACACTTTAGCACTAAATTAATATAATAAATGTTATACAATTAATCCTCTCCAAGGTGTATCGCTTTTAGATGCGTCCTAATTATATAAATACGTAGCACCTATAGTCGTCATCTTGTCCGTCCTTCTGTCCGCATGTAACAGTGTAAAAACTACCCAACCGAATGTTTTGAAATTTAATAAACATAATCGTTGTAGAGTTTTGCCCTGTCATTTCAAGTTTTATGAAAACGAAATCAAAATTTAAAAAGATATTAATAAAAGTTGTCTTCAATCTATTAAATCCTGTCATACATAATTAATTCTTTGATATCCCATGTCGTGTAATGATTCTAGGTTGCCATGGAGATGGCGTCCTATTTAAGATGGAGTCCTATTATTTTCGTATTACTGAATTTAAAATGCATAATCTTAATAAATTTTGTATTCATGCATTTTTGCACAAGAGTGCAACAGTTATTGCGCCAAGATCTGAATTTTTATGAAACTAGTTGTAGTATGAACGCACCTCATTTTCCACGTTTGATGTACAATTTTAGACTTTTTTGAAGTAGAAATATTCACCTTATTTAATGGCAGATAAAATGATGCGAGAATAAAGCCAATTACACTATTTTTAAAAAACTGGTAGATAAAACAAAAGTGCCCTACACTGTCCGTGAAGGTCACGGGCGCGAGATTTAAGGTGTTAATGTAATAAATGTTGTTATACAATTAGTCCAGCACCGCGGTTCCCAAACTTTAACCCTTTATTTACTGACGGTACTTATAAGTATCATTAAAGTAATTTTTTATAAAATTCATTTAACTCCTTAACAATGTGGCCCGAACTGGATCCGGGCAAGAACACTTTGCTTGCTTCGTTATTAAAAGCATTTTGATACCACTAATTTGTAACTGTAAATTTATCTTTATTGATTGTCAGATATTTTTCGATTGAATACGTACGATTTCTAAAAAAGGTTCTTTATCTTCAGAAACCTCAGAAACTACTATATTTTCGAGGTTTAACAATAAAAGGACCGTGAGGTATCATTTTGACCCCTGCCATATGAATATATTTCGGTCGAACCAGAAACTTCTTTAAAAAATAAGTTTAAAAGATACAAAGTAGAAAAAAAGTTAAATAAGTTAAACAGTTTTAAATAAATATTCTGGTGTAAAATATTTTAATAAAACATGAGTAAAATTTTCGTCATTTCTAGTGTTAAAGAAGCATTTATAAAAACAAAGTTTTGTTTGCTGCCACTGACTTTCTGAAAGGTTTCAGAGTAGTTTCTATAGTGTATTCTATTCTATAAAGTAGTCACTTCTTTTCACACCGGAATAGGGGTTGCTAGTTTGGACTTCATTTTTATTCAGAAAATACGATATCACACCTGAAATTAAAAATAGTACTTTTTGTTTTTGTTTTTAATGATGGACTTTTCGCGATTACTTTAAGTAAAAATTCTTCTTTCGAAGTTTCCGGTGTGAATTTGAAATTTCAAAATAAAACAGGAGGCCAAACTGGCAATCCCGTCGGAATATCGCTTTTTAAGATCCTATCAAATCTCAATTAAAAAAATTTAAGTGCGTGATTGAATTTCTGAATGCAAAAATAATAAAATAATATTAATTTTAATGTTAATGTTAATGCTATTAACACAAGAACCGCAGGAAAAAACGTATACCTATAACCACCAAAGCGGTCATTTTGACAGATGTGGATTATCATGCTCAACTATTGTTTACTTGCAATTTTTTATTCTTAGTATTGTTCATTACTATCATTACCATCATTGCCCATATAATAATATATCTTTCATAATTTTTATTATATTTTTTTATGTTTTGATATGTTATGATTATATTATATTGAAATATATATATATATATATATTATTTATATTTTTTATTTTAAGAATATTTTTATGGTAAAAAATATTTTTCATGAGAAATCGAAATTGTCTAAAACAAGAATAAACTTGGTGAAAACAAACATTTATATTTATCCCCTGAGCAATACAATATTCAAGTGGAGAGTGGTCAGGGAAAAACACAGTCAAAAAAGAAGAAACTGCCAGTATCTTCTTCCACAAAATACTAGGAATAATATAAAGGGATTAAGGAAAGCTGATTTCTCTTTAACAAAATACTGGTATTTAACACTTTTTTTTACTGTGTTTTTCAGAATTGATGCCGCTGGATCAAGAAAATTATAAAACACTTGTAGAGGTCATCGTCTAGAACTAGCTTTTGTCGAATACTTCCGTGCTATCTGATCGAGCACGTCGACGCCAAATTTTGTAGAATTATAGAACTTTAACCGTTTTTGGTACGTGTTTATCACCAATTTCAAATGTAATTGATGGATGTCGGGAACTTGGAATTAAACTACATTCATTTTTCTTTCCTTGATAAACTCAACGTAATATCATCTTTTGCAAGAATTTGGCTACTGTACAAAGACTTTTTTTCAGATTTTATGGCCTGTGGGATTTTGTTTTTCGGCCGCGATCGACTGTGCCAACAATGCTTGTTATTAATTACTTCAGCTTTTCTGCAAGGGGCAGTGAAGTAAGGAAGTTATCTGTGGTAATGTTGTAACATTTGTTGAATTATGGTTGTATGAAGTATGGACTGTTGCGACATGTACTAGATAAAATTTGCATTAAAATTGACGGCGGTCATTTTGACCGTTTCGGCGGTTCTAGGTATACTACTGCAATACTTCATAAATTTTGGCTGAATGGAAAATTTATCACTGGCATATCATAGCTTTTCAGATTATAGGAAAAGTCACGGAAACTGAAAGTTATACTCTTAATAGAAACAAATTGGTACGGGATGAAAGTTTCGAAACGGTCAAAATGACCGCCTTGGCAGTTCTAGTGTTAGCTCATCATGTTTATCTAGCTAACACATTTCTTGAACATGAAATACTTTACTTGAGAATGGATAGCATCCGAAAAACTTGGTATTCTAGCTCGCGAAAACTGTCTAACACACGATAAAAACTACTATTCGGAAACGTTTCCGAAAATCTGTGGGAAAAGCTTTAAAACTAATTTATTAATGCATAATTAAGTTCTAAAAATATTAAAATGTATTGTCATCAGGAACACACCTGTGTATATAATTATTATAATTCTAGCCCAGGGATGGCGAACCTATGGCACGCGCGCCGAACTTGGCACGTACGAAAACTTCTCTGGCACGCAAAAAAACTTATAGATCATATTCAGTTTATGGAGAACAATCCACTTTTTTTTTTTTTTTTTTTTTTTTTTTTTAAAGTATAGTTTTGTGTAACAGCTATATAATTTACTTTAAAATAATCCGTTACTTTTGAATGAATTAAAGTATTATAAATCTTAACGAAAGCGTCTTGTAGTGTCATTTTCTCGCTAAACCATTCAACGTGTGGTGTTTTACAAATCATTTTACTTCTCTATCAATTTTCAAAGGTTTTATTTTTGAAAATTGAATTTTAAGGGATAGTTTGCACAGTAATATAACTAATTGACACGCTTCTACTTCAGATTAGGTTTGATTTTATTTAGGTTTAGGGCTTTAAAAGTTACTTTAGATTTTAATATATTTAGGATTTAATTTTGAAAATTGAATTTTAACTGTTATTGTAAATAATTATGTATCTATCGAACATGCTTCTACCTGAAGAACTAAAAATGATCTGATTCGGAAGTATAGAATAAAAGAAAAACTCATTTATAGATTATTAATACGGAATTCGATGCGATATGGCTATATGATTGGTTAAAATGTTTCTGGCACATTAGAATGTTGGTACATAATAATTTTTAAATTTTTGCCACACATACTCAAAAAGGCTCGCCATCCCTGTTCTAGCCTATCAAGAAGTGATTGAATAATCGAATACAAAATTTCATCTTTACATACAAAAACCAAGCTAAGTTACATAAAAGAATGTAAAAAGCAATTGCTTTGTCTTTGAATTAATATGGGTCCCTATTGGGGTTAACAAGTAATAATCAAAACAGATTTCTTAAATAAAGTTCCTTTGGGGCCCTGCGCATGTGAACAAAATTTAACCCCTTAACGGTCGCTTAATATTTGGAAAAACCATCAAAAAAGTACCTATTTTTTTTTATTTGAGAAATTGAATAAGTATAAGGTTTCTGTATAAAATATGCAATTAGTTTATTTTCTTTTTTTTTTTTAGGGCGAAAAAGAAAGATGTTATAGAAGAAATTCACATTTGTGGAAAAGCCATCATGCGAGAATTCTGTGTTTTAATGTTTGTTTTACACCATACAAATTACTGCGAATAAAACCTTTATTTTTCACATCTTAGATCTTTATTTATCATCATCAAACAAATTTTTACACATAATATTTGAAATAATGTAATACACATTAAATTTTGATTATTAATAATTTTTTTGAGTGTGACATATTTCGAAACATGCAATACAAAGTCCAAAATCACAATCAGCGGCAGAAACCATACCCAAACGCTAATATTCAAATACTTCATACGGAAATGCCAGTTAAATTTTTCTGGTTTCAGAAGTTTTTTCCAGCAATAAATCTCCAGCCCGGAAATAGGACGGGCACGAGAAATAACGAACGACACCTCAGCCCGTGATATTGACGGGAGCGAGAATTAAGGGGTTAATGACGTTAACTCCTCTCATTGACGAGTGGATCATTTTCAAAATTTAGCTATGATTTGGAATAACAAAATCAAATTTTTAGAAATAATCAGAAAGTTTTAATTTTTTGTAAATAATTACATTACCTCATAAACATTAATATACAAGCATCAGCAGCGACCAAATTACTAATTTAACATTTTAAAGCAATTTTTTTTTATTTTAATGAACATGGTAATGACATAAGTGAGCACGGTTATGACATCTACGGTAATGACAAATTCAGCAAAATATTTTTATTTTCCCCAGGCATAAATGGCAGCCATTATATCTTCTGGCCCATACAATGATCATTTCATCATCATTTCAGCAAATGATCACTATTTCTTATATAATAAAATTAGATTAAAAAATATTTAATTATCCATTAGAAGTAGGTACGGTAATGACGTACAAAAAAATACACACTAAAAAATTCAAAGTCTTTGCTTGTTTTATTGAAACTATAAAATTATTTACTCTATTCACCTAAACCTGATAACAAGTTTACTTTTAAAGAATACTTTTGCCTTGATAAAAAGGCATGTGCTGCCTTTCAAAAAGATTCCAGATGAACGTTTTGTCAGAAGCATGGCAATGGCACTCTTTCTTTGGACACGGTTTAAAAATTTTATTAAGAATTATAGATAAGTTTAATTAATGAAAATAAACATTTTTTTCAATTAGTAGCATCGTGATAAATAAAAATGTATTGAAAAAAATTATAACCATCTGTTTTAAATAGAACTTAGTCAAATCTTTACCTAATAACTTGCTTGTTGGGGCAACCTACGGCAGGGTTGGTGAACCTTTTTATAGCCGAGTGCTATTTTTTCGCCAAAAAATATTTTATATAACCTTGACGTGCCAACTAATGAAAAAGTTTAGTGGATTAAAAAATCATGAATAAAAATTAAGATTTTCAGAATTAAGATTTTTAAAACATTTGCAACATACATGAAGGTATTACACTATAATAATCATAAAAACAATTACATTTTAGAGATTATTTAAAAAATATATATGTTATTAAATTTGTTATTGCATCTTGGATGAAAAATAACTAATATAACTAGTTAATTTCAACAGAATGCAAACTGAACTGGATTTATCTGACAGATGCTTTTTATTTGATTTTTCGTATACTAGATTTATCTGACAGATGCTTTTTATTTGATTTTTCGTATAACTGATTTGCGGAAATAAATAAGAAAAAAAATTATTAAAAGGGCTAACGCCATTTTCTTTTAAATAGGTTTGAAATTAATTTCCAAGTTGCTACAATTTTACCATTGGTATTTTTACTAATGCGGTAATTTACGGTATTTTATAAAGCCGCAATTAAAATTATTTAATTTCTAATTAACCGAATTTAGACAAGATGAGATCTTTTTTAGTAATCATATTTTCATCATAAGTTCGTGTCTTTTGTGCCATATCAACGTATACGGATTTAGAGCCACAAGCAACACCGTGCCAAAATTATTCTTTCGAGTGCCACTTTGGCACGCGTGCCATAGGTTCGCGGTCCCTGACCTACGGTAATAACATTTTGACTACAAAAGAATATATTTCTTATTTTTAAACTTTTTATAAATAATAATGTATCTGTAAATTACCATTAAAAAAACATGATAGTTAAAATGCAATAAATAAAATTATGATATTTAACTATTTTTCTGTGCAAATGTGAAAGGACAGTAAAACACGACACTTTTTTAAAATCACTCTATTGCTACTCTGCTAACATATTAGCAACAGCCTTTCAAGCAACCGGAATAGGCTTACTACTAGTCCTGGTTACTACTTTGCCTGTGTTTGTGCTCTTATTGTTGGAAAAGTGGTTTTATAGTTTGAAAATAAATAATGGCAGGGGATGGGATGAGCGAAGAAAATCCATTATGAATAGTGAAATAAACTATCATTAATGCATGTAAAAATGTGTTTTCTAAACAAGAAAATTAAAACTTTGATACAGTCAATATACATTTAAAAAATATATATATACACTTGCCTTTATTCGCAGATGCTTTTACGATAAAATCACACCAAAATTGACTCGGAATAATGCCTTGTTTTAGAATATAAATGCAATTTTTCAAATAGAGGTCGTCTAGATATTAAACTTGCACAAATTATGTTTTATTTTTAACTCTTTATCTATTGACGGTACTTATAAGTACCATTAAAATAACTTGTTATAAAATTCATTTAATACATCGATTAGTTGTAATATAGTTTAGAATGAGTTAGAGATACTTTACTTTATCTTGTTCCAAAAGCATTATGGGTTACACAAAACAAAAATATTTTTAAAAGGATTGATTTCTTTTGCCTTTGCATCTTTTCAGCATTCTTGGTGTTATTAGGGGGGGGTGGGTGGAGGTTTTTCAATTCGGAAATATTTCTATTGTAAGAACATTATATTTGTACATTTCCTAATTCTACAAAATACTAAGAAAAATATTTAAAATAAAAGATGTGAGTGGGGTTATAAATATTGCACAAAATCTCTATAAATTCAAATTTAAATGATCCTTCTAAATCCTTCTAAAATTTATTAAATGATTATGTAAATCTTCTAATGTAGTTTAAACAATTCACAAAACATGCTTTAGAAGATAAAATTTTCATGAATTCATAATTCAGTACATAAAGGGTTAATGAGAACACTCACTTTTGACGGCATATTTGCATTCTTTGGATCCAATTAGTTCGGAAAAGTATATAGTTTATATAGTTTCTGTTAAATCTTCATGGAGTTAGAAATGGTCAAACTTAGAGCATGCTAATGATGAATTCACGTGACTAACTTTAATTTATATCTAACCGAAAAATCATCTCACTAAACTTTTTGGTTTTGTGTGACTCTTTGAATGAACAGAAATCTATTCCAGCACCCCACACCCTTTTTTTATTCAAAAAACTAATTTTAAATACAAAAATATTATTAATAAGTTCATATTAAAAAATAGGAATTATGACCTACATCGATTTTTACATAAATAGAATAGCCATCGTTTAAAACATGGGTATGTAAGTTTACAGTTCATTCCAATAAGTAGTTTCTGATATATAGGAAAATTTTGCGTTTTGACGATTTAAAGAAGTGTTTCTCAACCAAACTAATGATTGGAATAATTTGTAAACTTGCACACCTATGTTTTTGACTATTGTGATTTGTTTTATGTGGGGAAAATTCATAATTGTTTATATGAATTTATTAAGTTTCATAATTAAAAATATGTATTTGAATAGAAATATGTCTGAAATATGCTTTATCCATCCATTTTATCTCATTAAAAAAAAGAAATTTCAGTTAAAAGTTTTTTTTTTTTTTGGGGGGGGGGGAGTTATAAATTAAACTTTGTCATATGGATTTAACATTAGCACCCTCAAGCTTAGAATCTTCAAACTCTACGACGATTTCATTAAAAGTATATAAACTATATCTTTTTCCAGGCTGCCTTGATTTAAAAGGAACCCTAATATGCTATTAAAAGTGGGTGTTACAATTTTAAAGACTAAATTTAGTTCTATTTTTAATATGTAAAAAACGGAATAATCCACATATGATTATTAAGAACTTCATACGAATTAATCTCTTCAGTTCCGAAGCTAAAATAATAATACAAATGCTTATTCATTGGTTTTTTCCAAACAAAATGACATCGTAAATGACAGAAAAAATATCTTTTCTGAAATTCATCCTTTAGGGGCTTAATAATTTAGGTTCAAAAATATGTGTCTAAAATTACCAACCCCATTAAAACACCAATTTAATAACCATTAACCTAAATATACTTATGAACATTTCTCACTTTCTTGTTCATACTGTCTTTTGGGCATTTTTAGGCATTTTGCAAATTCAGATGAAAATAACATTTATTTTATGTGGGAATCAGCTTAGATAATGCCATTTGTTCGTTTACTTTGAACGCAAAAAACATTCAGCTATTAAGAAGTGAAGTGAAAATGTAAAAAAATCGGACATTTTAGCTTTTATAAGGGAAAGAACAGAAGTCCCCGTATGGGGACCCAGGGACAGAAGAGGTTAAAGCTGTGCTTTTCCTTTATTTTTGCAAAATCTTTAATTAAAGCTCGAGTTATAGCCATCGTTCAGATTTTTTTTTCGTGTGTCGTGGCGGAGGGGGGCGGGGGCTCATCGGTAATATATTATTTTGTTGTCGTAAATTTTACGTAGTAATATTACCTTTATCGATATGATCCAGATCAACAAACAATAAAAGACCTAGATCAAGAACTCAATTATTTGCTTACCAAACAGCTATTTTCACTCGATATCATGCAATGGCTGGAAATTCACCCGGAAATTAAAATTGACCATGAGTGAAATGACAGGTTGGATCTCAGAGAATAAAAAAGGCCATAATTGGATTGCCTGGAATAAAATTGGAAGCATTCGTTCGCTGCTTCCATTTTCTTATCTTTTCATCCCCCACGTTGCTCTTTCAATTTTCGTTATTTTTCTGGCAGCGCAATAAATATCAAACGTATTTTTAGATAAGTATGTTTATTACAGTTCTTTTTTTTTTTTTTTTTTTTTTTTTTTTTTGTAAAAAAGAAGTCTTCAGGGGGAAGAGGCGACATTACAAACTTTGGGCTTTCATGTAAGGATGCATATACAATTCTCCTAAACAAAGATCAACCACACAGTACATATACAATTCATCCACTATATAACGACCCTCCATTATAGTGGATTTCGCATTACATCTACCGATTAAAATAGTCCGATTATATGTAACATTCATTCACGTCGCATTCTCTTGACATTTAACTAGTAAAACCCGAGGCTTTACTCGCGTAATTGTTGAAAGATGCTAAGTGGTATTTGGCCCCACCAGTGGCTGAGAGGTTCTGCTCTCGAAGCTGGTAGACGAGAGGTGCTGGGTTCGAACCCAATCGCGCCCGTCGGCCTAATCGTTCGGAGTTTTCGTGGTTTTCTTCGAACCGTGGATTTCCATGCGTTAATACGGATTAGGTTCCCTTAGAAAGACTTCCACGGAAGGCACTCCCCCTAGGGCCCATATCCCTCGTGTAGATAATTGGCCGTCAGCAATCAACCCAACCCTAAGTGGTATTTGTGTGCCTTTTTATTTATCCATCATACGTATTATATGGTAAGTCTTGTAGTCGTTTTAAAAATCGAAAGAAAAAATTAAGGATTTACACGTTTCAGACACTGGAGATTCCGATAAACATATTTTTAGAAAAAAAAAATTGCCGTCCGTCTGTGTGTGTGTTTGTAAACGCTCTATCTCCCGAACAAATTGAGAAAAAGACTTGAAATTTTGTGTGTTCTTAGTATGTAATAATGGGAAGAATCCTATTGAATATCAGAAACCTCGATTATCCGGAACTATTTTTTTCGGACTCTCGACATTTTCGTTCTGATAAAAGGTACATAAAAATTTTCGAAATTGTTTATTTTAAGGATTGAATATAAAAGACAATAAAAAAACATAAATTTTGCATAAAGAATGAAATTGATCGGATAAATAGTTGCCAAGATATTTGTAATGCTATTTTCCACACTCTTCTATTTTTCATGACCCTCTGTATTTCATTCAAACTTCAATTCAAAGATATATTTTAATTGGAAATGAGACGCTTCATCTTAGCGCAGTAAACTGTTGGTTAATATGATTATCATTTTTGGAGTTATAAGGATGTTTCTTTTACGCAATTCGGTACTACTCGATTAACCCGTCGATCAAAAAACCATCGCCAAACACGTTACACGTGTTTCTTGCGTCATCAAGTTATTTTTAATTCGACGTTTTATACGTATTTTTATTAATATTTTACTAATTTATTTGTTTTTTTTGTTATTTAAAATAAAAATTATGTCAATTAGTATAATTTTGCGACTAGTTTGGCGATTTATATAATTTGTCGAAATGGGTCGACGGGATAATGAAGTAGTACACACGATTCAGTAATAGAGCATTACTATGTATTCATAATATTTAAATATGCGTTTAAATTGTATTTTGGAATTGCAATGCATTTTATAAATAGTTTACACATGTTTTGTTTTCATATTTTATACAGGGTATTTATAAAGTCTCGGATCCATTTTGATGTTTAATAACTCATAAAATAATAAAGATGGATTAAAATTAATATCATAAATGGTTAGATAGACTCAAAAAGTTTCATGACCCTTGTCAATGAACTTCCACGTGTGCCCCCTTCGTCGCACGGAGAATATCAAGTCGATAGTCAATTTCACGCCAGATAGCGGCAAGCATGTCGGCATCCACAGGGGCTATTGCGGTTGTAATTCTGGCTTTTAAGTCATCAATTATACATGTTGGAAAACTTCGTATTTCCACAACTAGAAGAGCTTCAGCCACATGTCATTTTGCAACAAGATGGTGCACCACCTCATTGGGGTACCATCGTTCGTACTTCTTTGAATGACCATTTTCCAGGAAGATGGATTGGGCGAGGAGGTCCAATTCCTTGGCCACCCAGATCACCTGATATAACGCCGCTGGACTTTTTCCTTTGAGGATTTGTAAAGGTCAATGTTTACAAAAGGAGAGTGTCGAACATTGATCACTTAAAAGCCAGAATTACAACCGCAATAACCTCTGTGGATGCCGACATGCTTGCCGCTACCTGGCGTGAAATTGACTATCGACTTGATATTCTCCGTGCGACGAAGGGAGCACACGTGGAAGTTCATTGACAAGGGTCATGAAACTTTTTGAGTCTATCTAACCATTTATGTTATTAATTTTAATCTATCTTTATTATTTTATGAGTTATTAAACATATGATGGGTAAGTATTACGGTGGCCCACAACGACTAGTTTTTGTAAGAAAACTTTTTAAAAAAAATCTTAATTGTTGAAACACATTAAATACTTTGTTGAAATCATTGTTAACTTTTGAAATTTTTAGTAACATACGTTACTGTTCAAACAATGATCGATTTCAATTTATTGTTGAAATACATTGTTGAATTTATTGCTAAAACATTTTGTTATTTTTATTTTTAAGTAACATTGTTGGATGCGCTATTGTTCCAACAATGATAGATTTCAATTAAATTTCATTATTTTTAAAACCTTCTTGCTTGAAGTTTGCTAAGAGCTAACGTCAAACAATTTTCGTTTTAAAACATTTGATAATTCCTAAGGATTGTTACTTTTGATGTATGACATTGATAAAAATGAGTTTTAAAAGTTTTTTCAAGAAATTTGTGTAAGTATAGTATTTTTTTAACAAAGGAAATTTTTGCTGATTTCGGTTTTTTTTAATACACTTCAAACTTGAAAGAAATTAATGTTAAGTTTCGAGATAAAATTATCTTCCATTTACTTTGGTTTGAAAGCATATCTTAAATCTAAAAGGTTAAAAATGGGAAATGGTTTCTGATTTTCAACCGAATTAAAGGATTTTAAATGCGAATTTTGAATGATTTTAAGTTCTTATATTTTGGAATTAAAAAAGTTAAAATAATAAAAGAAAAATTATATAAGCTATGAAGTTAAAAACTTCACGTGTAATATTTTTGATAAGCAAGTAAATATATGAAATATTGTAAAAATCCGCAGATGAGCTCGACAAGTTTGGTCCATAAAAAACGAAAGTATTATTTAAGATACATTACAGTGGGAATACATACAGCTACAAACTTACATACAGCGCCATTCTGTGCCAATTTGGCCAGTTAGCAAAAAATATCCTAAATTTTGCATTTGATGATTTGTTTTTAGCGGTAATTTGGCAATTGTGTTTGGTTGCAGGCGCTCGTGTAAAAATATCTGTGCATAAACTATAAATGCAAACATTACTGTACGTAACTAGACATCACATAGGTTACATTTCTTCCTTCTCTCTTTTTTAACACTTTCCAACAAAGTTGAAAAGTGTTTATGCATTCGGTTTGTCTGGCCTTTGTCCACTCTCTAACTGCCGTAAATATGCTCGGATTTTCATGAAATTTATTAACCTCATTTAGGGTCGCCAAGGAATGTTTTGTATTGTATATGAAGTATGTGGGATTAATAGTTTATCAACAGGGGCACTCAAAAGCATTCCGTTACATTATAGTCAATGGGGGAAAATCGTTTGCAGTGTATTTTAATGGCATTACGCTATTTCAAATGTATTAAAATTATGATATAAATAACTGAATTTCACTACAAGATGATTAAAATACAATAGGACAATACAATATATACAGGGCTCATCAATGAATTCGGATAATTTCCCGATTGTAGATGGGAACAGCAGAAATTGGGTTTTCAAATTTGTTATGCGTTTCCATAGGGTTGAATAAGACATAATATTTTAACTTATTAAACGGTGCAGTTTTTTATCACTGTTCTGAATGCGTTGGAGTTTCATAATCTATGCTTGGCGCATGATTTTTTCATTCTTATTTTATATCATGACGTAATTGTCTAATAACACAATTTCATGTCACCAAGATTCATCACGGACATGTTTTTGCTTTATAAAATAGGTTTATATCTGTAACAAAGAAAATAAGGAAATTTTACTTTGCACAAATATTTGAATACGTTTTAATGATTTAATATATATATTAAATCGTTGTTCAATTTGCTTCTTACCTTTCATTTATAAATACATTTTCATCATCAAGTATACAGTATTTTTGTAACAATAAAGAGTTAGTTAAAAGTTAGTCAGTTAAGTTTTGATCTGGTGAAAAATTTTGCTTGAAGTTCACTAAGAGTTTAAAAAATGTTTTTTGCTTTATAAACGTTTCGTATTTTAATATATTTTAACTTTTTGATACCTAAGACATTTAAAAAATGAATTTTGAAAATTTCTCGCAGAAATTTACGGAATTACAGAATTTTGTTGCTGTTGTTGTTGCTTATTTGCTTTTTTAAAAGAAAAAAGAAAAACATGTTTGCTTATTTCAATGCATTAAAAAAATACACCTAAGACTTAAAGGTGATAATTATATTTCATTTTATACTATGAGGGGCTCACAATCATAGTAGACAAAGTGCATTTTGGGGGGAAAAATGAGATAATCCAATTAGAAGGTGCATGAAATCTATTTTATCCCCCAGCAGTAAACCAAGACTGTAAACAGATGACATATATGAGAAAATATGTGAAAACAGATTTGATTCACTGTGGGAGTGGATAAAACATATTTTATGCACCTTCTAAGTGGACTATCTCATTTTTTTTTTCAAAATGAGTTGGTCTACTATGGTTGTGAGTCCCTCATATATCCTACTTTAGTTTGATTATAACATTTACAGTCGGACCTCTATTTTACGAATTTCTCTGTTTTGCGAACTTTTACTTGGAACCAAGAACATTTTGCAAATTTCTTCGTAAAATAACCTCCAAATAGCGAAGTGCATTCTCTATTTAACGAACTTTTCCTTGGGATCTAAATTTTTTTTCTTCCTATTTCTTAAAACATTACTGGACATTTCGAACTTATTCTTTCTTTTAACACATTTTATGATGATCAATGACCATGAACATGTCTTACCAGGCACCTAACTCACCGGGAACAGTAAAATCGCTGTGATTCTTTGCTTTCCATCCATGAAGTGCAAACTTTCAATATCCCCTTTTAGCCCTCAATAGAGCTTCCCCGTGTCCTTAAACTATAGTTTCCCGTTTTTTAGATTGTTGATCATGATCAATCGTATTGGTAATTTCAGTTCTTGTAGCTCAAAACTGTCAAAGCGGAAGTGCTTGAGCATCAAAGAAAAAAAAATTATTTTTGATGAGGTGGATAAAGGCGTGAAGAAAAATAATACTGCTTTAAAATATGGTATTCCTCCGAACAGTTTATCAAAAAATCTTTCAAAAATCGTAATTTTAAAGTAAAATAATTTTTTTAAACTGAAAATACAATGAATTTCCAGACAATGTTTTGTTTCATTCTTATTTCCCTTGCAGATTTCTTTTTGGTGGATAAAATAAATAAAACAAATAGATATAATTTGTGAAAAAAGGTGTGACTAATTACTTTTTTTAATTATATTCAGTATTTATGGACTTAAAATATGTTTTATGTAGTTTAAAGTATTTTAAAAGGTGACTCTCTATTTAACGAATTTTCCATATAACGAACTTTTTATCGGGATTTAGCTACTTCGTTAAAGAGAGATCCGACTGTATATACAGGAATTAATACACAGCAAAACGAATGCGCAGACAAACGTTAGATATAAATAAATTTTCTCTTTAGATCTATATATTGGGTGATTGCAAAAGTTAGTGCCCGATTTCCGATTCATCGGCTTTCGAAGTGTAATCAGGTTGTTGTAAATGGCGACATGCAGTCCAATTGTCAACATTTAATCTCTCAGCAATCTGTTCCGTAGTAATCCGTGGATTATTATTCACTAAATCACGGATTAAATCGCTGTCCATACCAGAAGGTCACCCAGAGCGAATTTAATCGTTCAGATTGGAAAGTACCATTTCGAAATCGACAAAACCGCTTTTTAACTGTCCTAAGAGCGGGAGCACGATCTAAATAAACGTCTAGAATACTTTTTGTAGCACTTTCAACACTATTACTCCTATTTTAAACTCATATAACATAATATGATGAAAATGTAACTTTTCATTTTCCATTTTGAATGTTAAACTTGCACACAAATTCTTTGAAAATATTTTTTTTTTTGACGTTATGTTCACTAATGACACATATAGTTAACTGTCAGTTAATAATATGGTTATAAAAAAGAAAAAAAAGAAAATATCAGCACAGTCAAAGCCAAAATTGCAAGTTTCTGCCATCTATGAAGTAGAAAACGAGCTTTTGCAAACTCCCAATATATAATCTTTAATTTGAAAATTTTCTTACAAAGATTACTTTATTTGAGAAAATTTAATTTTTATTCTGCAATTGATTGTAGATTTATTGTTTGAAAATTTGAAAAATATTTTATTGCTTGAAATCTATTAAAATAACAGAAATTCAAGTGAACAATTCTCCGAAAAATACCGTTTTTAATTGTGAACTTTACATATCTTTCAATTGCATTGAATTCTAAAATTCTTCAAGAATGTTTAAGAAAAATTGAAAGGTTTCCTTTTTCTAAATAAATAATATATTTCTTTTCTTTTCAGGCCTCGTCCTCACATTGATGACGACGAAGACATTAAGAAAGCTGAAAAGCGTTTGAAAATTTTCAGCAATGAATTAGCCATCGATACGTAAGTTGCCTGTAGAATATTTTGTTAATTTCTCTTAAGAAGTTTTATATGTTCAAATCTTTAAATCTGTTGAAACACGGGATGTCCAAACAAGTTTTTAAAAAACTTTAACTTTTTACCTGTTGGAAAAATAGAGTTGCAAAAAGTGATAAAAAAACAGCTTTATTCCCGGGAATGGGAATAAACAGGGTTTTTTTGGCAAGGAAATTAAAAATTTCCCGGGAGTTTTCAGAAAGTTTTAAAGACGCCCACAGAACAGTTTTTGAAAATTTCGAAATTTAAAATTGTGCAGGAGCAAAAATGGTCTAAAATTACGATTAATGTTATATAGTTGATATATAAGTTTGGATAAATAGAAGCTTGGAATTTGGCATGGTGGTTACTTTTAAAGTGTAAATGCTCGCTAAGAACGTTTTCTGGAGAAAAAAAAAAAAAAAAAAAAAAAAAAAATTGGCATTTCAAATAAAAAATAAAATAAGCGGAAGATCTTTAAAATACGTTCTAAATTATATATATATACATTTTTTTTGAGTTAATTTTACATTTTCTCATTAATTTAAGTCTCATGTTCACCTAATACAGTATCACAACGAAGTTTACTCAAAATGTGGCTTAATCAGTAATTTTTGAATTATCTGTTGCAGTATTATTTTCTGTAATAAAAATCGGCATACAAATACGACTTCCTCATTTCGACAATTATGAGTGCAAAGCCGCGAGTTTCACTAGTACATTATAAACTGCAGGAAAAATGCTGTTTTGTTTTATGTTTTTCATTCATAAGTTTTTTATTGCTTAACAATATTTCAATATTAAATCTACTGAGTCATTTCTTATTATTTCTGAGTCAAGACATAATTTTTAATGTATTTAGATATTCTTGAATTTTTTATGTTTCTTTATAACATACAAATTGCTTTTCAGATTCATGTTCGATAGTGCTTCTTATGATAATGAAGTTGAAGCGGCCATGCTGCGAATGAAAAGATCGCCTGTAGTTTGCCGTCGTGCAATAAAATGGTTTCAAACTGAACTGAAAGCCAAACGACAAAGGGCATGGGAAAAGCTCATGACAGACAAAAACATCGATTTGTCAAGCGCCATGCCTTTCCTGATTAAAGTCGACGAAACCGACGACGCTACCTGGCAGACTCTTGAAAATAGAGCCAAGGATTATGTAGATGAGTGGATAAGAAGTGTTAACTTCACTATCCTAGAAATGTTCATTTTCAGATATAAAGCGTAAGCATTCCTTATTTTTATCGATTTTTAATAATAATTTTTAAATTGTTATAAAAAATTATAACAATATACTATTTAGAAACTCATCATAAAGCATTCGAACTTGTTTTTGTTAGTTTGCTAATTCGGGATTTTCATTAACTAAAAGATATTTCTCTTACACGATTTTCATAATTTTTATTAAAGTGTTTTAAGCATAGGACAATTTTATTTATATTCCCTTTGTGAAAGCAAGAATGTTTCTGAGAGCAAGTTAAGGATAAGATGGAAACAGTTTGAAACAGTTGCCGCGGATAAAAAATTCCCTATTTACTTTCACCTTTACGTGGGTCCAAATTTTTATAAAATATGCCTCTGCACAATCCTTAGTGCAATGTAGTTGAAATGCTGCGTACCACGAAATAAAGGGCTATATAGTTGTAATTCGTTAAAAGTATAAATTTTGGTTTTATTATCTTTGTTCTATCCCTGAGTAATTCTAAAATTTAAAGTATTTAAATAGAACTAGCAAAGAAGACGAGATTTTAAAAGCAGCATTGAAAACAAAAATTGTGGCTTCACCATCATCTTCTTTTTTTCCTTACATAAAACACCTTTTAGGATTCCGTACTTAAAAAGTAAAAATCCCTGCCGGCCCGGCCTACAGGCGAAGGTAGATTTCGAAGTTAAGTATACTAATTTTACCAACAAAAACTAAATCATGATTAGAGATAAACCCACTTTAACAATTTTATCTGGACGCTTTTGACGTGTTTTTATTTCATTTTATATAATAGCTGGTTTTATCAGAATCATGTTAAAGCGGTATTCAAAAAATACTTTTCCATGCTCAACAACTCAAAATTTTCTGGCACATTTTCAGATTCATTTTTAATAGAAAAAATATTAAACTTGCTGACGTGATTTTTGAAGAGATTTGTAAGCGACCTGTGTTTTTATTTTTCGTTCAATTAATTATAACTTGATTTATAAACAATTATTTTCTCAGTAGGATAATATTTTTCGTTTCTAACACAATCGCTTTGGGAAATTCTGTTCAAAATGCCCACTTCAACATCATTTTTTGAAATATACTCTGACTCTATCAAAAAATCAATCATTACGGTACATTATATAGTTTCTGAATAAGAGAATCCACCAATTGGATGCGTTTGAGAGCAAAAATGAATTTAAAAATGAGTAAGAAAATAAGCAGTTTGGATTTGAATACACCCTTAATAAGATGATTTTTTTTCTTAAACCGCTATGTATTTTTAATTTGTTTTTGCTGTAAGAATTGATCCTATCAAAAACTTGTCTACATAAATGTTGTAGACAATATTAAGAAGATATATGATAAATTCATGGGGAGTTTATATCTTGTGAATTGACGGTGTTATATATTTTTTTCTTCTTCAATCCCCCCTTTTTGTTTTCGTTTTTAATTTTCTTTTGCGGTACGAATTGGTCTTATCAAAAACTTGTGACTATAAAAGTTGTTGAAGCCTAGTTGTTTTAAAGCCTAGATAGCTGTCGTAGTATACCAATTTATACTTTTCTAGTACATATAGGCTCTCTCGATTCGCCACCTGTGTCTTTAAATGTTAATTAAGACCCTGTCCCTATAAAGAAAAACGCGGCACGGACTTTACAACTTTGCGAGCACGCGGTTACAACTTTGCCAGGTCCTTTCGAAGCGCGCTGAGCACAATGCCAAGTTTAAACTTTTAATAAGAGCTAAATTGTAAAAAGAAAGGATTATTGCGACGCTGAATTTAGTTTTACGAAATGCCAAATGAAGTTTAAATATGCGCAACTTTTATTGTGAGTACCAAATTAAGTTTATCACAAATGGATTACGATAAGATCAAAAAAGAGTTGTACAGAATAGCAATATTTGATACTATTTAGGCTTCATATCTCTTTGAACTTTTATGGCATACCCATTCATACTTTTCAAGTATATACAGCTATACCCAACCCTACCTTGTATAGTTTTTTACAAAGTCTTATTATTCTTTTAGCAAAACTTATTTGTAATATTACAGTTACTCTATTGCACGGAACCCTCTGTGCGCAAGTAATACTCACTTGACTGATTATTTTATAAATGTTTTTAAAAGAGATATTAATATTATTTTATTTTTATTTATTGTGTCTTAATGTAAAAGACATAATACATAATAAATACATAAATTTGTGCTTGAATATAAATCATGCAGAAAATTATTCAAATAACGATGTTCTTTTAAAGAGAGCCTACCCAGAAAATATTATACAGTAGAGCGTCGATTATCGGAACTACAATTAACCGAGCTTCCAATTATCCGAACAACCTTTTTCTCCCCAAAAAAATTTTTAACCAAACTTCCAATTATCTGAATAACCTTTTTCTCCCAAAAAAATTTTTACCGAACTCCCAATTATCCATTAGCTTGGAATAAAATTTTAAACAAAGAAAAAACTGATAGTGGATCGGAAAATGAGGAATGCAAAACAATAAATGAGATGGGAAGAATCCTAAGCTATGAAGAAAATTAAATTAACGAGTGGTTGAATAGTGAAGTATATGACGCTGGATATCAGATTTTAAATGATGATGAGCTTGTGTATGAGATTCATGATGAAAAAGAAATTGAAGAAAATGTAAACGAATGCTCTTAAAATAACCCAGGTCCATTACATAACGAAGCCTTTGAATATTTGGAAACAAATATGAAATGGCTCGAACGGCAGAAGAATGCTGATCCTATTCAACTAAGGTATTTAAGAAGAATTAGAGATATGGCAGCATTGAAAAGAATATCTTCGTTGAAGCAAGCAACAATCAAAAGATTTTTTGCTTAAATTATAATCTCTGAGAGTTCAGAAAATGATAAAAATAGAAAAAAAAAATTAATGATAAAAATGTAAAACAATTTTTTAACATGACAGCACTAACTGATGCTGCCTGTCCTAAGCTTAGATAACGTGTGAAGGTTATAGTCAGAAAAATCCCTTAAATTGTCTGTCCATTTATCCAAACTAGGGTCGGTCCCGACTTGTTCGCTTAATCGGCGCTCTACTGTATATGTGGTTGGCAGAAATTATTATCGTTGGTCTCATTAAGTGTTATCACAAGGACCATTCGGGACAACTACACTTGCCTATGACTATGTCCCAGATAGGTCTTTTTGTGTTATTCACAACTTTCTGCATATATTATCTCTTCTCACGGAGCTTTCCCCAGCTATTTATATAAAATGGGAAAACGTCCCAACGGTAAGTGTAACTGTGGAAACGTTGGCGATGCTAAATACCGCCTTTTTGGAAGATGTCCGCTATTGCCTGCTTCTTTTCAATTTATACGTAACAGAACTCTTTCTTGGAAATTGCAAAATGTCTTGTTCTCTAAATCAAGTTATCCCAAACTAAGACTGATTTATAACGAATTTAATAAACTATACTCTTTTATAAAGTACAAATTCTGACTTTTTCACACATACTCTACTTTGGGCTCGTGGACTCTTGCTTGACTTCGTATGACTTTGCCAATTCAGGATTGTTCTAGTCTGCAGAATTTCCATCTGTTTTTATGACTTATTTGAAATTTTAACTCGTATGTCTTTCACTGTAAATGACTCTAATTTTTGTACATTAGCTTTCACATTTTTTTTTTCTATTTTTTTTTTCTTTCCAGTATTATTATTCATGTGTCTTATCCTGGCTGTGGACATGGTCGGATGGTGGAGGGGTTTTTTCAGCCAGGGGTTTTTCCCTTTGCCTATTTGGTTGGCACCCAGGCTGAGTGTTTCTGTCCCTTTCTGTTTCTGCCTATGACTATAGTTTTTAGGGGGATGTCAAAGCGCTACAAATGCTTTCATGAATGGTCTCTCATGCAATGAGAGTACTCTCATTAAATAAAACTGGAACGAAAATCGAAAAAGTACAAAATAACACAATTACACATCAGCCTGAGCTATCCTAGACTCTCAAAAATAAATATGTATCTTTGAAAAATTGTGATTGAAATTGATAGAAAAAAAAAAATCCTTCAAAATACGGAAATAGCACTGGCGTCACAACTTTTGTAATTTAAAGAAATTTTATTTTACAATGTATTTATTTAGATTATATATACAGGTTCTGTGCATAAATTGTGCATACCATTTTAGGACTTTAGAACAACTTTAACAGGCAAATAGCATGTAGTAAATATAATTTCAGACGATCCCATATCCTGCAATTTAAGGTTACACTATTTTGTGGTCTTAAAACAAATCTTCTTGAAAGGAAACAAAAACGCCAACCACATGAGTTTTTTCTTCCTGCAAATTTGTTTTGCGACCAAAAAATACACAATTCAAAATTTACAAACCAAACTATAAGGTTATGTACTATGTACACAAAATCCATCGTTTTTGTATATTACACAAATATATGTGTATTCATGTGCAATGTACACGTTAAACTGTGTATTTCAGAGTTACCTGATGACTTTTTACCTACTTAAGCTGTTAATGTGTTATCATCAAAATACACAGAACAATGTGTATTTTGAAATTGACACACCAGCAAGTGTTTTTTCGCAAGTGTTTTTTCTTAAAACGATTCAAGATTTTATTTTACTTCCTTTAAATGGATAATCAAATGAGTTTTCAATAAAGATTATTTCAATCTAAGTTAAAATGAAAAAGCAAAATTTAGCATTAAATAAGTATTATAGACACAATAAGCATATTTTGTTCTTATAATAATAATTTTGATCATTTGATAAGATTTTGATAAATAACATTACATTTGAACGACAAAGATATTCTTTAGTTTCATTTAAAAAATATAAATGCAAGCTTTTTATGAATATATTTTCAAATTTTTTTGTTTTCAGTCGATGTATATTAATGGTTTTACATACTATTATATTTTACACCAAAATTCTATGGGAAAAATTTTAATTCACTGACTTTTTATACAAAAAGTAAATTCTTATAGCTAAAAAATTCGTTTTATAAAAATGACAAAGCACAAAAATTTCCTTTTTAATGAGCATAATCTTTATATATTTTAGAAACTTTCTGTTCAGACTTATCTTCTCATTTTAAGTGTCAAACTTCTGTCAGAAGAAAAAAAGAAAAATTCTCTAGCATTTTAGCACAAAGTGATCTCTTTTATTTAAAAGTGAATATCGTTTTATACAAGAAAAGTTTTTCCAAAATGCCGTTTAGCTCCGAAATTTTTTTCAATTTTTCATATAATCGATTTAGAAAATGCTATAACGCGAAAAGCGCTTTTCACTTTTGCATTACAACCAAATTAAGGTTTTCAATAACTTGTTAACACTTTCCAATAAAGTTGAAAAGTGTTTATGCATTCGGTTTGTCTGGACGTCTGGCCACGCTCTAACTCCCGTAAATATACTCGGATTTTCATGCAATTGATAAAGGTTATTTAGGGACACCAAAGCATGTTTGGTATTGTATATGTAGTATGTAGGTTTAATTGTTCATTTACAGGGACACTCAAAAGTATTCCATTACATTATGGTATATGGGGGGAAAATCGTTTGCAGAGTATTTTAATGATATTGCGCCATTTCAAATGTATTGAAACTGATATAAATCAGTGAATTTTACTACGATCACGTTAGAACAGGGCATTCATAGCACTTTTTATTCATTTACAGGGACTCGCAAAAGCAATCAGTTACACCACTGTCCTTAAATAATAATTGCTAGAGTGTACGGTTTAAAATTCGCTTTTAAATTTAATTAATTTTTTACATGTTACTCGTTATATATAATTTTTGTACCTTATATACAGAGCGGCACAAAAGTATTGACGTACCATTCTCCTTATTAAAGGAAATTGATGAAGGAGAATTTTCAACTGAAGTATATGTATTTCTTAAATGAACTAAATTTTGGCATGAATGTAGTTAATAGATACAGATCTATATATCATATACAGGGCTGTTCAAAGAATTCGGATAATTTTCTGACTGTAGATGGGAACAGCTGAAATTTGGTTTTGAAATGTGTAATACGTTTAAATATGGTTGAATTAGACAGACATAATATTTTAATTTTTTAAACGGTACAGTTACAATATTCTGAATGTGTTGGAAAGTGTTTCATAATCTATGCTTGGCGCATGATTTTTTATTTCTTGTTTTTAATTATATCTTAATTTTTGTTAGGTTGTCTTTGTCTAAAAAGATCAAGAATGCGCTCTTCAGAAAGAAGAAATAACATCGTTTAGCATCAAGCCGCTCCTTTTTGATTGTGATTCTTTTTTCCAAATGTAGACTTGTAGATGCTTTAACATCATCGCATCGAAATCCCGAAACTTGTGACTTACTTTACCCGGATGTGACTTTTGTTTTTACCTGATATGTGACTTTGCTTAGTTGTCATTTTGACATCTCTTGTGTATGATCCTTCTTTTACCTTCGACTGCTGCTTTTTGTGCCATCGCCTGCCTCACCAGCCACTTTTTTCCATCATCTCCATGTTCTGCTTCTCCACAATTTTGAATAAAATATTTACCACCGTGAATGGGTCTGTTTTCATTACATTGTTTCATTTAAAAAGTTACCTATTTTGTGTTTTGAATTGTTTTCATTTAATATTTAGGGAAATTTACAATATTCTTGTACCGAAAAATCACACTTTAGCATTAAATTAATGTAATAAATGTTATACAATTAATCCTCTCCAAGGTGTATCGCTTTTAGAAGCGTTCGTAATAATATAAATACATAGCACCCATAGTCGTCATCTTGTCCGTCCGTCTGTCCGCATATAACAGTGTAAAAATTACCCAACCGAATGTTTTGAAATTTAATAAACAAAATCATTGCGGAATTTTGCCCACTTATTTCAAGTTTTAAGAAAACGAAATCAAAACTTAAAAAGATATTAATAAAAGTTTTCTTCAATCTATTAAATCCTATCATACATAATTAATTCATTGATATCTCATGGTGTGTAATGATTCTAGGTTGCCATGGTAATGTCGTCCTATTTAAGATGGAGCCCTATTATTTCCGTATTACTGAATTTAAAATACATAATCTTAATAAATTTTGTATTCATGTATTTTTGCACAAGAGTGCAACAACTATTGCGCCAAGATCTGAAAATTTATGAAACTAGTAGTACGAACGGACCTCATTTTCCACGTTTGATGTACAATTTCCGACTTGTTTGAAGTAGAAATATTCACCTTATTAAATGGCAGATAAAATGACGCAAGAATAAAGCCAATTACACTATTTTTAAAAAACTGGTAGATAAAAAAAAAAAAAAAGAGTAGCCTACACTGCCCGTGAAAGTCGCGAGCCTGAGAACTAAGGATTTAATGTAATAAATGCTATTATACAATTAGTCTAGCACGCTGTTCCCAAACTTTAACCCTTTATCTACTGACGGTACTTATAAGTACCATTAAAGAAATTTGTTATAAAATTCATTTAACCCCTTAACAGTGTGGCCCGAACTGGATTCGGGCAAGAACACTTTCCTTGCTTCGTCATTAAAAGCATTTTGATACCACTAATTTGTAACTGTAAATTTATCTTTATTGATTGTCAGATATTTTTCGATTAAGTAAGGTAAATATTTTAGTATGGAAAATGTGGTGTCCAGCCCCATTTTTAATTTTTTTGTAAGAAAACAAATGTCACTGTTAAGGGGTTAATAAATCAATTAGTTGTAATACAATTTAGAATGATTTATGAATATATTACTTTATCTTGTTCCAAAAACATCATTGGTTATGCAAAACAAAAATATTTTTAAAAGGAGGATTTCTTTTTCCTTTGCATCGTTTCACCTTTCATAGCGTTGGGGGGGGGGGGGGGGGGATTTTCCCTTCGTAAATATTTCTATATTTCTATTGTAAGAACATATACTTGTACATTTCCTGAATCTATTCAAAATACTAAGAAAAATATTTAAAATAAAAATTTGAGTGGAGTTATAAATATTAAATAAAATCCCTATAAATTCAAAATTAATGAATCCTTCTAAATCCTTCAATCCTTCTAAAATTTATTAAATGATTATGTAAATCTTCTAATATAGTTTAAACAATTCGTGAAAAATGCTTTAGAAGATAAAATTTTCATGAATTCATAATTGAGTACATAAAGGGTTAATGTTATTTGACCCCACTTTAACCCCTCTAGGGCGTATGGTTTTTATATTTTACTAACAGGATATTTTAATGTTAAAATTTGCCTTGTCTAATCGTAGAATTCTTAGATTAAATAAATCGAAAAATACTATGCGGAATTAAAGGTGTTAAAAATTGAAATGTCATGAAATGACACCCGTCCTGCAGGGTTAAAGTTTTAATTTTTTTTTCCCAACCCACCAAACATGTAGGTTTAGCCTTATGATGTATAATTTATCCTAAGAAAGTGATGAACTTTGGTACAAAACATACACAAGGGAACAGAAATAGTTTGTGCTAACGTGAAAGTGGAGGAATCAAAACTTTTTACTAATTGAAAAAGAAATCTCCCTTAAATGTATGCTAACCAATATATCATGTTACTTTTATTCATAATTCAATTTACTTGCTCGATCTTTCGCCAAATCGGAAGATTCTGATAGAGAAATCAAGAACTCGGTATTTTTATATTAGCGGACCGCAGATGATAATTCGCCAAACATTGTCCCGGTCGCATTTTTTGCATTTCATTAATTTCATTTAAAATGTAATACTTTCGCTCATTTCATTTAAAATAGAAAACTTTCATTTAAAAGTGAAACTTTTAAAATTCACGGCTTTCACTTCTTTCTTTCTTTCTTTTTTTTTTTTTTTTAAACGAAAAGAAAATAAAAATATCAAATAATGCCAGAAACCATGACATTTAATTTCAACTTCAAAGCATTATTTTACTAGGTGAAAAATTGGAAACGCTACTTGGCGAGTTAAAACATCTTATTGGCGATATTTGCGGCCGGCAAATATAAAAGTACCAAGGATTATTTGCGATCATGGCAACTTTTATGTAGTTTTATTCGAAAAAATAATTTTGATTAAAAATGGCTGCCTTGTATGTAGAAAGCGAAGAGATCAGCCCATAATTGTTTATGACAGACACATAACTCGTACTATTATACTATAAATGAAATGATGGCGATAGAACAATATTTGGCGATTTAATCATCTGTGCCCAGCTAACAAGCAAAATGGCCGCCTGGCATATAAAAAGTGAAGCGGTCAGCCCGGAACTGTTCATGGCAGTCGCATGACTTATGCTTTTATTATATAGATTCATTAAAATACACTGTTAAAAAATACAAATTTATCTGAATCGAAAAAAATATAATATAACTCCGTACGAAAACACACAATGACCTCTTCCGGAATACATTCTGAAAAAAGGTTCTTTATCTTTAGAAACCTCAGAAACTACTATATTTTCAAGGTTTAACACTAAAAAGACCATGAGGGGTCATTTTGACCCCTACCATATGAATATATTTCGGTTTGAACCAGAAACTTCTTTATAAAATAAGTTTAAAAGATACAAAGAAGAGAAAAAAGTAAAATAAGTTAAACAGTTTTAAATAAATATTCTGGTGTAAAATAATTTAATAAAACTTCAGTAAATTTTTCAGCCTTCCTCGTGTTAAAGAAGCATTTCCAAAACAAAGTTTTGTTTGCTGCCACTGACTTTCTGAAATTTTCCGAGTAGTTTTTATAGTGTATTAATCACTTCTTTTCCCACCGGAATACGGGGTTGCCAGTTTGGCCTTCATTTTTATTCAGAAAATACGAAACCACACCTGAAATGAAAAATAGTACTTTTTGGTTTTTTTAATGATGGACATTTCGCGATTACTTTAAGTAAAAATTCTTCTTTCGAAGTTTCGGGTGCGAATTTTAAATTTCAAAATAAAAAAGGAGGCCAAATTGGCAATCCTGTCGGAATATCGCTTTTTAAGATGCTATCAAATCTCAATTAAAAAAATTTAAGTGCGTGATTGAATTTCTGAATGCAAAAGTAATAAAATAATATTAATTTTAATGTTAATGTTAATGCTATTAACACTAGAACCGCCAGCAAAAACGTATACCTATAACCGCCAAATCGGTCATTTTGACAGATGTGGATTATCATGCTCAACTATTGTTTACTTGCAATTTTTTATTCTTAGTATTGATCATTACTATTATTACCATCATTGCCCATATAATAATATATCTTTAATAATTTTTATTATATTTTTTTATGTTTTGTTATGTTATAATTATATTATATTGAAATATATATATATATTATTTATATTTTTTTATTTTAAGAATATTTTTATGTAAAAAATATTTTTCATGAGAAATCGAAATTGTCTAAAACAAGAATAAACTTGGTGAAAACAAACATTTATACTTATTCCCTGAGCAATACAATATTCAAGGTGGGGAGTGGTCAGGGAAAAACACAGTCAAAAAAGAAGAAACTGCCAGTATCTTCTTCCACAAAATACTAGGAATAATATAAATATAAAGGGATTAAGGAAAGCTGATTTCTCTTTAACAAAATACTGGTATTTAAAACTTTTTTTTACTGTGTTTTTCAGAATTGATGCCCGCTGGATCAAGAAAATTATAAAACACTTGTAGAGGTCATCGTCTAGAACTAGCTTTTGTAGAATACTTCCGTGCTATCTGGTCGAGCACGTCGATGCCAAATTGTGTAGAATTATAGAACTTTACCGTTTTTGGTACGTGTTTATCACCAATTTCAAATGTAATTGATGGATGTCGGGAACTTAGAATTAAAATATATTCATTTTTCTTCCCTTGATAAACTCAACGTAATATCATCTTTGGCAAGAATTTGGCTACCGTACAAAGACTTTTTTTCAGATTTTATGGCCTGTGGAATTTTGTTTTTCGTCCGCGATTGATTGTGCCAACAATGCTTGTTTTTAATTACTTCAGCTTTTCTGCGAGGGGCAGTGAAGTAAGGAAGTTATCTGTGGTAATGTTGTAACATTTGTTGAAGTATGGTTGTATGAAGTATGGACTGTTGCGACTAGTACTAGATAAAATGCACATTAAAATTGACGGCGGTCATTTTGACCGTTTCAGCGGTTCTAGGTATACTACTGCAATACTTCATAAATTTTGGGTGAATGGAAAATTTATCACTGGCATATCACAGCTTTTCTAATTATAGGAAAAGTCACGGAAACGGAAAGTTATACTCTTAATAGAAACAAATTGGTACGGAATGAAAGTTTCGAAACGGTCAAAATGACCACCTTGGCGTTTCTAGTGTTAGCTCATCATGTTTATCTATCTAACACATTTCTTGAACATGAAATAGTTTACTTGAGAATGGATAAGCATCCGAAAAACTTGGTATTCTAGGTTGTGAAAACTGTCTAACACACGATAAAAACTACTATTCGGAAACGTTTCCGAAAATCTGTGGGAAAAGCTTTAAAACTAATTTATTAATGCATAATTAAGTTCTAAAAATATTAAAATGTATTGTCATCAGGAACACACCTGTGTATATAATTATTATAATTCTAGCCCAGGGATGGCGAACCTGTTGCACGCGTGCCGAACTTGGCACGTAAGAAAACTTCTCTGGCACGCAAAAAAACTTATAGATCATATTCAGTTTACGGAGAACAATCCACTTTGTTTGTTTATTTTTGCAAAAAGTATAGTTTTGTGTAACAGCTATATAATTTACTTTAAAATAATCCGTTACTTTTGAATGAATTAAGGTATTATAAATCTTAACGAAAGCGTCTTGTAGTGTCATTTTCTCGCTAAACCATTCAACGTGTGGTGTTTTACAAATCATTTTACTTCTCTATCAATTTTCAAAGGTTTTATTTTTGAAAATTGAATTTTAAGGGATAGTTTGCACAGTAATATAACTAATTGACACGCTTCTACTTCAGATTAGGTTTGATTTTATTTAGGTTTAGGGCTTTAAAAGTTACTTTAGATTTTAATATATTTAGGATTTAGTTTTGAAAATTGAACTTTAACTGTTATTGTAAATAATTATGTATCTATCGAACATGCTTCTACCTGAAGAACTAAAAATGATCTGATTCGGAAGTATAGAATAAAAGAAAAACTCATTTATAGATTATTAATACGGAATTCGATGCGACATGGCTATATTATTGGTTAAAATGTTTCTGGCACATTAGAATGTTGGTACATAATAATTTTTAAATTTTTGGCAGGCATACTCAAAAGGGCTCGCCATCCCTGTTCTAGCCTATCAAGAAGTGATTGGATAATCGATTACAAAATTTCATCTTTACATACAAAAACCAAGCTAAGTTATATAAAAGAATGTAAAAATCAATTGCTTTGTCTTTGAATTAATATGGGTACCTATTGGGGTTAACAAATAATAATAAAAACAAATTTCTTAAATAAAGTTCCTGTGGGGCACTGCGCATGTGAACAAAATTTAACGACGTTAACTCCTCTTATTGACGAGTGGATCATTTTCAAAATCTGTCCATGTTTTGGAATAACAAAATCAAATTTTTTGAAATAATCAGAAAGTTTTAATTTTTTGTAAATAATTACCTTACCTCATAAACATTAATATACAAGCATCAGCAGCGACCAAATTACTAATTTAACATTTTAAAGCTAATTTTTAAATTTTAAGGAACTTGGCAATGACATAAGTGCATAGTCGTAACCAGGGGGGTCCCCTGGGTGCCCAGGCACCCCCCCCCCCCCACCCGCTTGCGCAGACTCAAGCACAGTTATTTTAAAAAATCGAAATCTACAAAAAAAAAGAAGAAGTGAAAGCAGAGTTTAATTAGTTTAGCAAATTAGCTTAGTTCAGAAAACTAACAGCTTAAGTTTTGAAATGTGATAAAAAAAAGAAACCCACGTTCTTTTTTTCCTTCTTTCTTTTTTTAAGAAAATTATGTTGTTTATCTTTTTTAAAACTAGAATATTTACAAGAATCTGTATTAGTCATAGTAAGTCAAAAAGGTGACTTTATAATCCCACTTCGATGTCTTTTGTTTGGGGGAGATTTTTTTTTGTAACCTCGTTCTTTCTATTTCATGTTTCTCAGAAAATATTTGTCTCTTTGCTTTCGTAGTTTAAAATCTAGAAAGAATAAAAACAATTTGAAAGGAAATGCAGATGTGAAACGATATTCTAAAATGCGATTAACTGGGGGAAATAGGAAGGAGTGTACAGACCCTGCCTCCTTTGAAAAAAAAAATAATAATAGCACAGAAAATTCAAATTAATCTGGAGGTAGGTTGGTTGGTTGGTTCCATTTCGTGTTTCGGGGCGATTTTTTGATATTCGTAAAAGGAATATGGTTGCAGTCTTTCAAGTCAATATAGTAATTTTTTTCCTCTGAAAATTTTTAGACGATTTTTAAAGTTTCTTCTCGTTTCGCGGCGTTCTTTTGAAAGTAAGAAAAGGGAACCCGGTTCAATCTTTTAACCCAATGCAGTAAATTTTGACTAAATTTACGATTTTATTCTGCGATCATTTCATGATATTTCATGAAATTCACGTCTTTTTACGTGATTTTTTTTGTCGAAATCCGCACTTTTCATCCGCATCTTTGACAAAATTCGTATTTTTTACCGCGATCCTTTGACGAAATTGGCATTTCTTTAGCACGATCCTTTGATGAAATTCGCGTTCTCTTTCTACGATCTTTTGACGAAATTCGTTTTTTCTTTCTGCGATCCTTTGACGAAATTCTCGCTTTTCCCGCCATTCTTTGATGAAATTTATTTTCTGTTGCGGCCGATTGACGAAACTGATTTTTTTTACAGGGGTCATTTGTCAAAATTCGCGATAGTTTTTCGCTACCGATCGGGAAAATTCTCGATATCTTTCCGTATCAATTAACAAAATTCTCTACTCTTTTCCGCGACGTTTTGACGAAATTTGCAAAAAATTTTCATCAATCGTTTACCGAAATTCGTAATTTTTTGCGCAAACTTTTGACGAAATTCGCGATTATTTTCTGCACTCTTTTATCGAAATTCCCGATTATTTTTTGCACTCTTTTATCGAAATTCCCGATATTTTTTCCAGGATCGTTTGAAGAAATTCTCAAATTTTTCCGGGGTCGATTCACGAATTGACTTTGGAAAATTCCATAAAAGAAATAAAAATCCCGGATTTCAAAAATTTTTTTAAATACTCACTGAAGAATCACTTTTCTGTGAAAGAATTTGGAGGGGGGAAATACTGCACAGCATTTTTTATTATGCGGGACTTTCCTTTTCTGTACGCAAATCGCGTGATCCCGCTCGTTATTTCAAACCCTATCCCTCAAAGAAAAGTTCATGACTAGTGGAGTTTCGTTGATTTTTTTTTTTTTAACGAACGCAGAATTAAACAATTCTAGGAATGATGTGGGGACTGCCTTCGGCAACGTACTCCCGAGCAAGCTACGACCTCTTCTGTCTCGAAAGAAGCGAATCTTGAATTATTGCGTCTTCTATTTCGAGCCAAATTAAATTTTCAGCTTCCTTATAAGAAGTGATTTGACATTCTCCTAATTCGAATTTAATCACGGCAATTGCAAAAATTACCGGAGAGATTTTCTGTTTCAAAAAAAAGTAAAAAAAATCGCCTCAAAGTACGAAAACCACCGCTAAAAATCACATTAAGAATTCGGAAAAGATTAAAAAACTACAGGGAACGAAATTAACTAATTGGGTAAAAGATTTAAACCGGATTTCTTTTAGGAATGTAAAAAAAAAAAAAAATCACCACGAAATGCAAAAAAAAAAAAAAAAAAAAAAAAAAAAAAAAAACCTCTAAAAATAACTTAAAAAATTGTTAAAAATTGAAAAATCGCTGTAAGAATCTCGAAAACACTTTATTGAAAAGAAGACAAAGTTTATACTCGATAAAATATTGAAATCGGATTCTTTTTTACTAATTTGAAAAAAAAATGCCAAAAAATGCGAAAAATTTCGCATGAAACATTAATTGAAAAATTCCAGAAATTGTCTTCGATATGCATGACTTCATGCATACAGGTCCTGTCAAATCTTACGGTTGTGCGGGCTGCATTGTTTTTACAGAGTTCAGCGCTCGCGCATACACACATAGACAGACAAGCACCTATCTTTATTATTACAGTCGCATCATGATAGTGTATTTTTTATCTTGATAAAATTTAGTGTATATTGTCATGACCTGCTTAATATATTCAACACATTTTGTGGTAAAAACATGAATTACCGTAATTACCGGTCTATAATCCGCGGATCAAACAATTACGTTCGAACCCAGAAATCTTGTTCCATAAAATGTAACTTGTTAAATCGTAATAAATATTTAACTTCAATAATGAAATAAAATTTCTAGATCGAAACGTGATTGTTTGATCAATGGATTATAGGCAGGAAATTACGATATTAATGACTATTATAATTATTTATAATAATAAAATAATTATTTGTATAGACATTCCTCCAAAATTTCGTGGGTACTTTCGGTGATCCCTAAGAAGTTATGGAGTCACATTCTGAAAAACTTTCGTGCGTATGTACTGGTGTACCGAATGTATTATCTGAGATTTATCATCCCGCAAATTTTCATCTACAAGACTTTGACTGAGATAATTGTAGGTCTCATGCAGCGTCTCCCTGTGCCTAAAGAAGTTTCCAGCATGATTAAAACCCTTTTTTAATCTTTATAAGAAGTTACTGTGCCAAAAGATTTTACACTTGTGACCACTCTTATCCGGATAGCATGAATATTAGCAGCAAGTTTGATTTTTTCTGATATTATCTTGCCGTGACAAATTTAAATTGAAAAATTCGCAGCAAATTTCCCGTAAGGCCACTTGCACACACCCGCTTTAATGAGTAGTTTATTGTGAAACTGATGGCAAGACTGTCTTTAATTCACGAAAGTGACGAAAGCAAAAAATGCCTCTGTTGAGAGAACAGACAATCAGCAGATATGCAGAAATTTTATTCGGTTGGCACCGCTTTTTTTTAAACGCTATACTTATCAAATACCAAAAAAGGCTCGAGTTGAAAAGCTCTAATATTACCCTAATATGTTTATGGTGGTAAAAATAATGCATGCACCTTAATGGTGCGTATGCATCAATAGACCTGATCAGGTCTATGGACCCTTTCGAAGGGGTTAAACTAACAGTGTAACAGTTAATGTGGTATGTAAAGATTACTGCTTTGCAGTAAGTTTGGAGTATTTTTGATTAATTGTTTGCGTTAATTTGCAATAAATATGTGATACGGCATGAATTTAACTTGCACGACAAGTTAGCTGCAAGTTCAAGGTGTGGTGACTTTGTTTGCGTTATCTTGCTGCAGTCGTGACTTTCAGTCTTGTCATGCTGCAACTTTGCAGGTTTTCAAAGCAAGACTTCTGCAAATTTTCTGCAAACTGAAAATGCTATGTGGGTAGCCACTGTCTTATGTCACTGCTGCAAGGAAATTTACATATTCTTTTTTCATTTTTACCATTAGATCTAGTTTTGATGCTTTGAATACCTTCTCATCCCTCCTAACGCAAACAAATATCGCGCTTGAGCCCTTCTTAAAAGAAATACCACACAACTATACCTTCTAAGACGAAAACTGTCTAAGACGGAAATTCTACCGGTTTTATGAGGTACCGTTTTAGCAGGTTTTACCATATAAGATATTGTTTGTATCTAACATGTTCAGGTTAAGAAGTCTGGGCACCCCCTCGTTCAGAAGGCTGGTTACGCCTATGTAAGTGAGCACGGTAATGACATCTACGGTAATGACAAATTAAGCAAAATATTTTTATTTTTCCCCAGGCATAAATGGCAGCCATTATATCTTCTGGCCCATACAATTTTATTCTACTTCTTATATAATAAAATCAGATTAAGAAATAAAAGTTCATCTAATTATCAATTAGAAGTGGGTACGGTATTGACGTACAAAAAATACTCACCAAAAAATTCAAGTACGGTATTGACGTACAAAAAATACTCACCAAAAAATTCAAAGTCTTTGCTTGTTTTATTGCAACTATAAAATTATTTACTCTATTCACCTAAACCTGATAACAAGTTGACTTTTAAGGAGTATTTTTACCTTGATAAAAAGGCATGTGCTGCCCTCTAAAAAAATTCCAGATGAACTTTTTGTCAGAAGCATGGCAACGATACGCTTTCTTATTAAAGCGTGAGGTCAATATTGAGGTTTAAAATAATTATTAAGAATTACAGATAAGTTTAATTAATGAAAATAAATATTTTCTCAATTAGTAGCATCTTAATAAATAAAAATGTATTAAAAATAATTATAACCATCTGTTTTAAATAGAACTTAGTCAACTCTTTACCTAATAAATTGCTTGTTGGGACAACCTACGGTAATGACATTTTCACTACAAAAGACTATATTTCTTATTTTTTAATTTTTTATAAATAATAATATATCTGTAAATTATCATTAAAAAAAAAAACATGATAGTTAAAACGCAATAATTAAAATTATGATATTTAACTATTTTTCTGTGCAAATGTGAAAGGACAGTAAAACACGACACTTTTTGAAAATCACCCTATTGCTATTCTGCTAGCAGATTAGCAACAGCCTTTGAAGCAACCGGAATAGAGTTACTACTAGTCCTGGTTACTACTTTGCCTGTGTTTGTGCTCTTATTGTTGGAAAAGTGGTTTTACAGTTTGAAAATAAATAATTGCAGGTGGTGGGATGAGCGAAGAAAATCCATTATGAGTAGTGAAATAAACTGTCATTAATGCATGTAAAAATCTGTTTTCTAAACAAGAAAAGTAAAACTTTGGTACAATCAATATACATAAAAAAAAAGATACACTTGCCTTTATTCGCAGATCCTTTTACGATAAAATCGCACCAAAATTGACTCGGAAAAATGTCTTCTTTTAGAATATAAATGCAATTTTTCAAATCGTCTAGATATTAAACTTGCACCAATTTTGTTTTATTTTTAATGTGAACACTCACTTTTAACAGCATATTTGCATTCCTTTGACCCAATTAATTCGAAAAAGTATATAGTTTATATATTTCTGTTAAATCTTCATGGAGTTAGAAGAGGTCAAACTTTGAGGATGTTAATGATGAATTCCCTTGACTAACTTTAATTTACATCTAACCGAAAAATCATCTGATTAAATCTTTTTGTTTTCAGTACGACACATTGAATGGATGGAAACCTATTCTAAGTCCCCCCCCCCCCCGGCGCCTTTTTTTTAATTTAAAAGCCTAATTTTAATAATGAAAATATTATTAATAAGTTCATATTAAAAATATGAATTATGACCTACATTAATTTTTACATAAATAGAAATAGCCATCGTTTAAAACCTGGGTATGTAAGTTTACAGTTCATTCGAATCAGCAGTTTCTGATAATAAAATTTTACTTTTCGACGAATTAAAGGGGTGTTTCTCAACCAAACTAATGATTGGAATTAGCTGTAAACTTACACATCTATGTTTTGGGCGATTGTGATTTGTTTTATGTGGGTAAAATTCATATATTTTTAAAATGAATTTATTATTAAGTTTCATAATTAAAATATGCATTTGAATAGAAAAGTATACCTGAAATATGCTTTATCTATCCATTGTATCTTATTTAAAAAAGGAAATTTCAATTGAATGCTTTTTTGGGAAATTATAAATTAAAGTTTGTCATATGGATTTAACATTTGCATCCTCAAGCTTTGAGTCTTCTAACTCTACGAAGATTTTATTAAAACTATATAAACTATATCTTTTTCCAGGCTACCTTGATTTAAAAGGAACCCTAATATGCTGTTAAAAGTGGGTGTTACAATTTTAAAGGCTAAATTTGGTTCTATTTTTAATATGTAGACAACAGATAATCTACATGTGATTATTAAGAACTTCATGCGAATTAAAACTGTGCTTTTCGTTTATTTTTGCATTAATTAGAACTCGAGTTATAGCCGCCGTTCAGATATATATATCGAGAGAGGAAGTTTGGGTATTATGGAATACCACTTATATTTTTATTTGTAAGTCAACAGAAAAGAAAAAATTAAATACATTAAAAGTTAATACAGAACAAGCTTTCACTATTTCTTAACACATTTTTAATGTGTTTAAAGTGGAAAAAAAAATACATACAATATCAATATTTAGCTTTAAAAAAAAAAAAAAAGTTGCAATATTCGGGTAATGGCAACCAGACGGGTAATAGGGAATAGGGTTATAGGGAATATTAAAATTGCAAGAAAAAACACGATTTAAAAGAATAACCAAAATTATTTAATGAGTAAACCTTAGTACGTTATCTATAAATCATCAGATTTTATGAAAAAATGTTTTAATTTTTGAACTCCGTCTTGAAACAGTTGTCTAGCTGCTATTCCATATTAGCCAACACACCATCTTGAAAAACATAACCTCGTCACTCTCCAACAAGTTAGCGTAGAGGAAAAATGACATGCACAGCAATAAATATAACTGTTAAACTTTATACTGAACTTGGTTAACGTCACTGCCAATGAGATTTTATAATTAATACGAATTTTATCAAATTTACCTGCAAAAATTGAGAAAAAAAATTTTATTTCGCCGCGTCGCTGGAAAAACAGGTATCCAAACAAAACGGAGCACAGTACCTATGGGAGTACTAGGAAGTCATATGGCAAATTTATGCTTGCTGCAACACCGTATGCACAGAATATTGAAATATTCCATATTGTCCGACCATTCCATAATACACGAGCTTCCTCTATATATTGGGGGGGGGGGGGGGGGAGAGGAGTCACTGCAGATCTGGAATATATTATTTTGCTGTCGAAAATTTTACGTAGTAATATTACCTTTATCGATATGATCCAGATCAATAAACAATAAAAGAACTATAGATCGAGAACTGAATTATTTGCTTACCAAACAGCTATTTTCATTGGATATCATGCAGTGGCTGGAAATTTATCCGGAAATTAAAATTGACCATGAGTGAAATGACAGGTTGGACCTCGTAGAGAATAAACAAGTAGGAAATTGCTCGTCAAACGTGGCAAATGAGGTGTGTTCGTACTATAACTAGTTTTATAATTATTTTTTGCACCCCATATTGTACTGAATGTGTATTTATTTGCAATTCATAAGTGCATAGTCTGTAACATCATTAAAATGCACTTGCAATAATTTTTTCCCATTCCCCTTAATGTAACGGAAAACTTTTGACTGTCCCTGTAATTAAGCTATACATCCGATTTTCATGAAATTTGAAATGGCTGGACAAAATTTTGCAGCAATTATATATTTAAAATTTCAGCCCATTCGGAAAGCTGTAACATCATTAAAATGCACTTGCAATAATTTTTCCCATTGGCTTTAATGTAAAGGAAAACTTTTGACTGTCCCTGTAATTAAACTATACATCCGATTTTCATAAAATTTGAAATGGCTCGACAAAATGTCGCAATAATTATATGTTTAAAATTTGAGACTATTCGGAAAGCTTTAACATTTAACATCATTAAAATGCACGTGCAATAATTTTTCCCATTGGCCGTAATGTAAAGAAAAACTTTTGACTGTCCCTGTAATTTAACTATACATCCGATTTTCATAAAATTTGAAATGGCTCGACAAAATTTTACAACAACCATATATTTAAAATTTCAGACCATTCGGTTGGGTAGTTTTTGCTCTATTATATGCGGACGGACGGACAGACAGACGGACTGAACGACGACTATAGGTGCTACGTATTTATATAATTACGAACGCACCTAAAAAGGTCATAATTGGATCGCCTAGAATGAAATTGGAAGCATTCGTTTGCTGCTGCCATTTTTTTTTCTTTTTTCCCCCCACGTTGTTCTTTCAATTTTCGTTATTTTTCTGGCAGTGCAATAAATATCAAACGTATTTTTAGATAAGTATATTTATTACAGTTTTTTTTTTTTTCTTTTTACGAAAGCGGACGTGTCTAGAGTGTTTTCAAGGGGAAGAGGCGATATTACAAACTTTGGGTTTCCATGGCAGGATGGATTTACAATTCTTCTAAGCAAATATCAACCCCACAGTACATATACAATTGACTCACTGTATAACGACCCTCCGTTATAGCGGATTGCTGATTTCGCATTATATCTAACCGATTAAAATGTGTAGTCCGATTATATGTAACATTCATTCACATCGCATTATCTTGACATCTAACTAGCAAAACCCGCGGCTTTACTCGCGCAGTTGTTGAAAGATGCCAAGTGGTATTTTTTGAAAGATGCCAAATTGTATTTGTTCAAAGGTGCTAAGTAGTATTTGTATGCCTTTTTTTATTAGAGGAAATTTTACTGCTAGGACTGAATGGACAGTTCAAAAATTACAATTTAAGTCACAGTTTGGCTAAACTTTATTATTATATTAGGCGAACATGAGATTTAACCCTTAACTGTTGTGTCAAAATTTGTCGCATAACTACTGTGAGCGGTCTGTCAGACCGCTTAATCTAATGATGAATAAAATGCTACATTAACCTTCAAAATACTATTTCTGTACTAAACTTTATGTACAGGACTAGCATAATTAAAATTCAGCTATTTAAAAGTCTCTAGCGATAGCAATAAGGCTCCAAACGAAACAAAATTTAATCAATACCTATAGTTAAACTGAAAATTACAAGTTAAACTGTGAAAATTGAAAAGCGTGGCGGTCTGTGAGACCGCCAACAGCTGTTAAAGGTTAAATTAAACGAGAAGAACTAAAATTAATTCCAAATAAATGGTAATTCAGAATGTGTTTTTAAGCTTTTCCGCTCATTTCATTTGGAAGTTTCGGTTATTTTTAGAAACCGTTTTTAACAAGCATTTACATGTTAAATGTAACCAACATGCCAAATACCAAGCTTCTAGTTATGAAAGCTTCTGTAACAACTATACAACAGAAATTGCAATTTTTGAACGTTTTTTGTTTCTGCACACTTTAAAAATTCTAAATTTTTAAAAACTGTTCTATGGGTGCATTTACGTCTCTGAAGTGACAGCCATATCAAATATCAACTTTTATCCATAACAATTTTAAGGGGTCTCAGGACTCTTAAAGCTTTAAAATTTTCGAAATTTTAATTTTTTTAGATGTTAAACTTCTATCTTTTCTGAACATTTTGATATAATTATTATCTTTAAATTCCCATTAGAACAGAAGTTATGGCATTTAGAATTATATCTGCTCAATAGCTGAAGTGGCGTTTCCCAAACTTTGAAGTCATTTTTTTTTTTTTTTTCGAAATGACGTTTTTGGGCATAATGCGCACGATATCTCAGAAACTTCAGAATATTTTTTCATGAAATTTTCAAAACATATGTTTCATGTTAGTCTGTATGAACTGAACCTAAAATTTCCTTTTTATTGTAAAAAGAAAATATTTTTTAGGTGATTATATTGATGAAATTTTCTAAATTTTGCATTAGCTGAATACAACTTTGTATTAAAAATATAAAAATGCTTTAAATACAAATTTATTTAGGTTCAGTGTAATTATTATAATATGAAGTACAAGTAAGCACCAAAATTTTCATTCTAGTTTCAAAATTTCTTTTGTAATCGTGCGCATAAGCTGTTATGCCGATTTTCTTCTCGTCAAATGTCTGACAGTTTAGAGCGCCTTGTAAATGCTAATTCTGCATCTTGGAATTTTTTAAATATTTGAAATGAAAGAACATACTTATATCTTTCATTCCCAATTAAAATTGTGTCTTAAAATCAAATACATTTTAAGATATTAAATGTTGAAAATGGTCTTTGTTTTTCTTTTTTTTCAATTTTAAGAGTCCTGAGACCCCTTAAATAAATCACAATTTAGAGGGTTTTTAGAAATTTCCCCGTTCATTTCGCACTTTTAAATTTCGAATTTATTTATAAACCGTTCTTAGCACATAAATCTTAAAAATAACCACCATGCAAAATTTCAAGTTTCTAGCCCAGAACCATCACAAAGGTTGGAATTTTAGAACGTTTTTTCTTCTGAAACTTTTAATTTTTGAATTTTCTAAAAACTGATGTATGAAAACATTTACGTTTTAAAAATAACAGACATGTCAAGTTTTAAATATCTATTCCTAACAATTTTAACCATAATTTAGAAAGTTTTTTGCGTATTTCATACCTTCAGGCTAATCTCAGACGAACGTGTATTTGCATACTTTTTGTTTCAACATGAAAAAGAAACCCCTGTTAGCGAAGGTGTGTCTTTTTTCTGTTGAAACAAAAAGCATGCAAATAGACGTTACGTTTTTCTGGCATTAGTCTTAAATTTCGAACTTTTAATCAACTGTTTATATTGTGCATCTGCATCTTAAAAATAACCACTATACTAAATTTCAAGTTTATAGTTCGAACAAATTCAAATAAATCGTAATTTAAAGCGTTTTCCGCTCATGTCACCTTTTTAAATTTCGAATTTTGTTGAACCGTTCTTTACGAGCATTTACATCTTAAAAGTAGCTTCCATACCACATTCCAAGCTTCTGCATCAACTAGGGGAGACCGGGGGAATGGCGACACCTTAAGGGATTTAAAAATTTTTCACCTCGAAAAAATGTTTATTTTTTAATAGTAAAAATTCTAAAGCTGAATCATGATCTTTAGTATCTGTATAAATTTAACCGTAATCATAACTGTAAAGTAAACATACATAAAAAAATATTTTTTAAACTTCTGCACAGTGGCGGAATTACCCAGGACACTGGGGTAATTCCGCCACTGTACTGGGGTCATGCCGCCACTCTTTAAGGACCTAGTACATGCATCAAATGGATACTAGGAAACACACAACCTACTGAAAATAGTTAGAAAACAATGTAATTGAGCAGAATAATGGTTAAGCTTACGATTTACTTCATATTGCAAAAGTCACTCTGCTGAATCCGCTCCACTACATTAAAATGAGGCCATTTCTCACCCGATTTACATGGTGGCGGCATTACCCCGATAGGCCAATATGGCGGAAATCCCCAAGCAAAGCCAAAAGAAGAACCGAACTTGTTCAACACATTGCATCAAAATGTCGGCGAATGCATGTAGATTACGGGTCATAGTATCATAAATACCTAATGTTACAATAAAAGGTGCTTATCTCTACTCATTTGAAGCTCCAAAATAATAAGCAACTAGATGAAAACTACATTTTCCACTAAAAAAAGCGAACGACGTACAGCAAAGTCACTCTCACTTTAGGCACTGTTTATATTGTTGGCCGCTATAGTGCAGGCACATTCACTATCTCAAACTGCCCTTAGTTTTTAAACTAGGTGGGGTGGCGGCATAACCCGGGTTGGCGGCATTCCCCCGGTCTCCCCTATATCACATAAATCATGATTTTAGAAAGTTTTCTTACCCTGCATCTTTTTAAATTTCAAATTTTTAGAAAACTGTTCTGTACAGCATTTACGTTTAGAAACCGTTCTTAGCGAGCATTTATATTTCAAAAGTAACCACCATGCCAAATTCCATGCATCTACACGAAATGTATTACGTAAATTGCAATTTTAGAACTTTTTTGCTCCTGCATCCTTTTTTAATTTCTAATTTTTGAAAAACTGTCTTAGGCGAGCATTTACGTCTTTAGAGTAACAGCCCTGCCAAATTTCAAGTTTCCAGCTTTAACACTTCAAAATAAATCGTAATTTAGAATGTTTTCCGCTCATTTCACTCTTTAAAATATAGAATTTTTCAGAAACCGTTCTTAGCAAGCGTTTACATTTTAAAAGTAACCACCATGCCAAATTCAACGCTTCTATACCCACTGTATCGCGTAAATCGTTGTTTTATATCGTTTTTTGCTCCTACACCTTTTTAAATTTCGAATTTAAAAAAATTGCAGTGGGCGAAAGTAACACCCATGGCGAATTTCAAGTTTCTAGAGCTAACGATTCCAAATAAATCATAATTTAGAACCTTTTTAGAAGGTCTTTAAGCATTTTTAATTTTGTATTTTCAGAAACCGTTTTTAGCAAGCATTTACATCTTAAAAGTAACCACCATGCCAAATTTCTTGCTTCTATACCAACTGTATGACATAAATCGCAGTTTTAGAACTTTTTTTCCTCGTGCAACTCTTTGGGGTTTGTTATACCAACATAAAATATAGCCTATGTTAGAGTAGAGATGGTCACCAGCATTGTAACATTATTATATTTTAATCGGTTCGGTAGTTCCAGAGGTTATCCTCGACAAAAAATACACAAATGTTACTTCTTTATAATGTTAGTGTCGAGAAAATTACCAATTAGACTAAATATTTCAATATAATATAAGTCTTTCCAGCTTTTCTATAGTAATTTGATATTGTTCGTGTGTTAGAAAAGCTTAAAGATATTTTAATCTAATACTGATGAATTCTTACCAAGCAACTACAACCACAATCAAACTACAGTTTAAGTTACAGTTGAAGTGAGTTCCCATTTAACGAGAATCGTTTTTGGTATAATATAAAATACTTGATTCATTGTCAAGCTGAATTAAAATCTTCCCATTCATTTCTCTTTCTTTCTATCGGTTAAAAATGAAAAAAAAAAAAATCTTGAGCTCTCGGATAAATCACAATAAAGTAAATGCACGGAGAGCATATTATTGTTGTTGTAAATTTTACGTAGAAATATTATCATTATTTGATATGATCCAGATCAAGAAAGAATGAGGTACCTAGAGCGAAAAGAGAATTATTTGCGTACAAAATAGCTCCCCAGCTCCGATATCGTTTGCAGTGTCTGGAAATTTGCCCGGGAATTGAAATTGACCATGAATGAAATGACAGGTTGAATGCTACAGAATGAAAAGACGTAGTAATTGAATTACATGGAATAAAAATGTTTGCTGTTGCTTCTTTTTCTTCTGCCCCCTTACTGTTTCAATTTTCATTATTTATTCTGGCAGTAGAATATTTATCGAACCTACTTTTGAATAAGTATACTTTTTTCCAATTCTGTTTGTTGCAAAAGCGATTATATTCTAACTTTGTTTTGTTAAACTTTTGTAATTTAACCTTTAAATGATGTTACCGGTCTCTCAGACCGAGGCTTTTTTGAATTTTTATAGTTTAACTTGCATTTTTCAGTTTAACTGCAAACACTACCGAAATTTTGTTCCATTTGAAACTTTAGTACTATCACCAGAGACTTTTGAATAGGTGAATTTTAATTATAACAGTCCTGTGCAAAAAGTTTAGTACAAAAACACCATCCTATGAGTTAATCGTGCCTTTTATTCTTCTTTCGTTGCAGCGGTCTCACAGATCGCTTCACACTAGATATGTGACATCAGATAAAGATTAATTTTAAACTACACGTTACACATAACCTAATATAAACACCATACATTACCTAATATAAACACCGAAATATTATTTTCATCATTAGCGAGCTAACGTTCGACGTTGAAACCAACATCAGTGTATTTTCAAAAATTATTTTCTACATTTTAAGAACTTTTAAAAAGACGATACTTTTTTTAAATTTACCCGAGTGAAAATTTCAAAGTTTATCGCCTTTTTAAAAATACTATAGGGTTCCCAACACGGCCTTCTTGGATTACAGAATGTAGACTAAAACTTTTTTTTTTTTTTTTTGTAATTGAAAACTTTAATGGCTTTGTACAATTAATATACTTTTTTAGATTGCCCACTGACAACACCAGAAATCATTTTCATATGAAAAATGTGTATTGTGTATTCACTTAAATCCATTAAAAGCGTTAATTTCTTATTAGGAGCTGTACTTATATAACGTTATCAACTTTTTGGTAATTTTGGACCCCCTTCCCCCCTTACGATATCATACTTTATCATCCCTTGGCCTCCCTCCTTCCCCCCCCCCCCCGTAAGGATATCATTATCAATGTCTAAAAATTCTTTTGGTTTTTGGTTTTTGGATTTTTTTTTTCTTTTGTTTGGAGTGATATACAAATATGATTGCATTTATTTTTCGCATACTTTAATGATTCAAGTAAAGAGAAGTCAATAAAATATAATTTTATATATGAAATAACTTTATATCAAATAACACTTAAAAGAAATAGTTACTATTTAAAAGTATTTAATAATAGCTTTTTGTTACATAATGAATTCAAAAATAATAATGTCTTCTTGTACTTGCTCCTGCACGGGGGGTACGGGAGGCAGATAGAATTTTTTATCAATAAAACAGATGAACAACCTTCTTTCTCTGCTATTTACAAGTAAACACAAGTACCATTTCAAACATACTAGGTGTATTGTTTCTCGAACAGCTGATTATATATTCATACACATATGATAGAAGAATAGGAATACCAAACGTTGGGATATCCCACATTTTGGAATTTAATAATTTTATTATTGTAATAATAACTTTGTATTTTTATAAAAATAGATAACAAACTAAAAAAAAAGATAACAAACTATTTTGGTGTAAAAGCCATGTTACGAATAAAAAGAGAAAATTTTGGTTGGATCAAAAATGATAACAATTATCAAATGACAAATCCCCCTCCCCATAGAGATATCTTACGATATCATGTGCCAGTTCCCCCCCTCCCCCCTAAAATGATAACGTTATATATGCACAGCCCCTTACCCGTTTGCAAGGAATTAATATTTGAATAAATCGCCAAAGATTTCGAACAGTACAGCACTACACTGCTTACAGCATTCTAATACTTTCAGTAGTTTCAGCGCGTAGTTCTGTTACATAACTATTAAATTTGTGTTTTATTTATATCTGTTTTATTTTATTTATTTATTAAGAGGACGGTGGAGCTTAAAATCTTAAAAATATTTTTTTTATTATTTTTGTAAATTTCAACTTAAATATTATTCAAGGGTACATTATATACATTATGGCATGCATTTATCACAAAAAATTTAAAAAAAAAATTATTTTTGAGAAAAAAATGGAATTTTACGCTTCGTGTTAGAAATCTTCGAAATGCCCCCTGCGTCTTCCATATCAATGAAATTCCCCAATATTTTTTATAAAATTTTGGTTTATATATAGAAATAAAATAGAGCATCGAATTTTATATATTTTAATTTAAAGGTAAAAAAAAATAATAATTCAAAATTTCAAAATTTTTCAAAAAAAATTTTTTTTAACCTTTAAATTCAAATGTATAAAATTCGATGCTCTATTTTATTTCTATATATAAATCAAACTTTTATAAAAAATATTGGGGAATTTCATTGATATGGAATGCGCATGGGGCATTTCGAAGATTTCTAACACGACGCGTAAAATTCCATTTTTTTCTCAAAAATAAATTGTTTTTTAATTTTTTTTTTGTGATAAATGCATGTTATAATGTATATAATGTACCCTTGAATAATATTTAAGTTGAAATTTACAAAAATAAAAAAAGTTATTTTTAAGGATTTTAAACTCCACCGTCCCCTTAATGAAGTTTTAATTTCTTTATGAAATATTAACCGAAAACATACACTGAACTATTTATATTGTTTTAAGTGCAAACGGGTTAATCTTTTGTAATCGGGCTACAGGGATTGAGATTAACAGAAAGAAATCATGCTTGAAAATTATTTTAAAAACCATAAAAAAAAGTCAATTGAGATACAATGCTCAAACAAACTGCATTTGTGAGGTGATAAATTTCCAATTATTCTTTATTTTTACAACTGTATACTAGTTACAACAACAATGGAGTTCATTATGCGCCAAAACACGCTTGCTAAAACAGACCAACTGGCTGTGAAATCGCAAGAATGAAACATTTTAAACACTAAAAATGTAGAAAAAATATATATAAATAAAAACAAAGAATATGATATTTAAAAATATATACACTTTTAAAAAATAGTAGTTTAATTTTAATTAAATTGTAATAATACGTTGAGAGAACAATACTGAAATCTAGAATAGGCAGGGTAAATAAAGCTTTTTCCCTCTTTTCTCTTGCCATATCTTTAAAGGAAAAAAATTATAATTTTTTTTTTAAATAAATTCAATAATTTGCACTTTCTACTAAGCGTCAATGAAAGTAGGGATTTTTCCATAGTCAGTGTGCCCACACCAAATTTACGGTAATTTTTTGGAACAAATGAATTTCAGTCATGAAACTAGGCGTGAATTTTAAGATAAATATTGAATGCTTATAAAAGAGTGTTTTTTCATTTAACCTATTTTTACTTTTACACTTATTTTAATAAAAAAAAAAAAATATCTTTGTCAATACATAACAATTAAAGCATTCGTGGTGTGATTCAGTGCTTTTAAATAAAAGCCAATAATTAAAATTATTTTTTAAAAAAAAAAGGAAAAAATGCATATGTAAAACCCAGATTTGGCTAATTCCAATTCTGGACCCAGTCGGCCCCGGCTTATACCCGAAATTATTGCAATGAGTCCTAAATAATTCTTCTGCGTTAATAAACAAAATAGTGGAACTGATTGTGATCTAAAATGCAAAGGTAAAACTAATATTTTGTTGATCCGACAGTAGCAGCATTGCCACGTTACCTGTTTACTGTGAGACATGGCAGACGATGAATAATTGAAAGCGTCTGCTCCGAAAAGCGGAGAATTTGGGAAAATCAAATTATTCAACAGCGCTAACTCTTTGTTCCGGAAGTAATGGAAAACTGTCTTGTGGACGAACAACGCATATCATGTCAGTGTCAATTAACAGTGACTTTATTCTGAAGAGTAGAGAAAATCTTGCAGGTAAAACTGTAATCGTTGAGACATCGGTGCTGTGATAAGCTGATGTTGATATCAGATGCGACATCCATGAAAGAAAATAATACAGTTCAACGACACAGATTATTTTAAAGCTTTATTTAGAAGTGATTATTTTTAAAGCATTATAGAAAAAGAAAATGAAAGAATGGGGAACAAAAACAAAAACGGGGTCATTTTTCTTGTGACTTCAGGTTCGTGAAAAGAAACCTGAAAAGCCTTTAAATACGATTGTTCATATTTTTTCTTTATTTTGCTCTTAGGTAGATTTCATAAGAAATACTACCCATTGCAGTCGTTACCATAGTGCGACTTTTGAAAAAATCCTTCATAATATATATATATATATATAACCAGAATATATTACAAATCATCATAGATTTCCAATTACTAAAATTAAATTAATAAATTAGCTAATAATCATAACACTGACGTTACACAGAATAAAGATGGAACCTGTAACTAGTAATACAGAATCATGCTACAATCCACTAATTCACTAGTATATTGCGGGCGATAAATCTATATAAAACTAATGAAAAAACCACCAAATTATGATAAAATCCTATTAAAGACAAAAGATACAACATCCAGCTAAATAATGTTGATATATATATGGGGCATTCTCCAAATCTTTTGACTTTCGGGAATAAAAATCTGGTGAAATTAAACTTGCTAAAATAACATTTTAATCTGATAGACGAATGCCTTAATGATTCAAAATAAAGAAAAAATGGTCAGCAGCGAAAAAAATTTTATTTAACTGAGGTTTAATTTAAACTTACGAGTTTAATTTTCCGTACCATTTTACAACTATAACTTTCTATTTTCTTCTAAATTTTTACTTATAATGAATTGGCATAGTACCCACAGGACATTCAAATAGGAAATAATAACAATGTAGTACTTTTAGTACAAAATTTTAGTATAACATTGTCTTAAAGGGGTGTTAAAGAAGAGACGAAAGGAAAAAAAAAGAGGATGGTATAGGAAAAAAGGGACGGTAAGGGGAAAAAAGGGGATTGTAAAGATGGGACGGTAAGGAAAATTACCACTATTTTTAGGCAAATTATGTTAAGACTAAGTGATAGCCACAATGTTCATTGATTTTTAGAAACAGTTATTTACATTGGATTAAATTAAAAAATAATAATTTACCTCGAAAAGGGCAGGAATAAACCTTGGGGGCGGTAAGACTACCAATAAAGGCACGATGCTTGAAATTGATATTTAAATGCTGATTTAAATTCTGCAGTAAATTTCCTGTCAAAGAATTTTAGCCATTATTTCTCCAACATACTTCTGCATGAGAAAAAAGTTGAAAAAAATTGTGGCTGCATCTGAAGTAATTTTTCTGTATAATTTTAAAAAGAGGGACGGTAAGGAATCTAAAACCCAGGAACAGAGTTCAAAAAATAATATCAACCTTAAAAATGTGTGCAGGTTAATTTTTTGCTACATATTTATATAAAACAATAGTCCCAGTTTCGGAAAAATATGACATCGAATAACTTTTATTGAAACAATTTAATACAGACAGCTCCAAACTTAAAAATCAGCATCAAGGACACGGGACGGTATAGGAATTTCGTGGCATATTTGGACTCCCAACATCGTCCAAAACTTATTTATCTCATTAATATTGTTATGCAGTCATGCAATGGAATGTTTTCCAGCATAAGAAATTTGAAAAAAAAAAACCAAGAATATGTACTAAAATAAAAAATATTATTCAGGGACAGAAAAAATGTAGAAAAGTCAAAAGATTGTGAAAATGCCTCATATGCTAATCGAGTTCTGTCTAATCCTGGCATTTCAGCCGTCAGTTTGATGAGGTGATGTCCTGCATAACCGACTCCTGGTCTATAACGAAATCTTTCGCAATGAACATGATTTTTTTTCTCTTTTCTTTTAGTCATTTGAAAAACAATACAAATCATGCGTTTATGATAATATTTTTCTTTTATCTTAAAATACTTTTAAAAAATTAACATTTACCCAGCTATTAACTTTTGAATATTAAACAGATGCAGTAAAAAAATTTGGAACATTTCAGCAAAGTAAAAAATATATATTGACATCAGTTGGTTTAAATCTTTCCCGTTTTGAAACAGACATTAATCTTATCCAAGCTGCATTTGTCATATGCCGGATGCAATACATGTTATTAACTGCTTGACAGTACATCCTTTCAATTCTTAAAAGTCTTCAAGATTTTTTCCTGTTTTTAATTAATAGTCCGAAAAAAGAGTTGGGCATTTGTTCACCAGCTTTTAAATAAAAATGTGAAAAACTTTTTTATTTAAATATATGTAGCAGGACAATAGAAGTGTAGTTAATGGAAATAAATGAGTTTTATCTCTTTTCAACTTTTGAATGTATTTGTGTTGTTTTTGTCTATTCCGAAATTTTTTTTTTTTTTACAAATAATTAAGTAAGGAAGAAAAAAAAATACCAAGAAAGACATCTATCTGCCTGTTTCCAGTCTTACGATTTTAAAATAAAAATTGCTTTAATTAATAATCTTAAAACAAACGGGGTGCTTATATATACAAAAAGGGGTGTTTACCTATTTAGAGCTAGATAGATAAACAGATAAATAAATTTATATCATAGTTACTATATTTGAATAATGCACTTACAAATTTTATGGTTAATTTTCATATGTAATTTCATTTTAAGATAGATATAGATACATAATATTCAAATCATTTAACAATAAATTAAAATTTTCTAACTTATAAATAAATTCATAAAGTGTAACGAAATTCTTTGGAATAAACATTACTTTCTCTTTTTTCAGTTATTTAAAAAATATTTAATTAATGTAACTATGGTAATATTTTTCTGTTATACATATTTTTTAAATGCATCTAGTAACTTTAAAATATTAAACAGATGCAATGGAACGTTTTGAAGATTTCCAGGAAAAAAAATATATATTCTCATCAACTAGTTAAGAACTTTTCTGTCAAACAAGCATTAATTTTAACACGACTGCATGTGTCACATGACAAACGTAGTCCTATTATTAACTGAAACAATAGGTACTTCATCTTCTTCAAAATCCACAAGATTTATTTTTTTTTCGCCATTTTAATTAATGGTCAGTAAAAAGAGTTGGGCATTGGTTCGCCAGTTTTAAACTGAAGATGTGAAAATGTTTTTTTAATTAAAAATGAAGCACTGCAATAGAGGTATAGTTAGGGAAAACAATGGATATTTATCTATTTTTGTTTTGAATGCATGTGTCTACTGGCTTTTGTTTATGGCAAAATAAAAAGAATTATTAAGGGAATTGTTAATTAAGAAAATAGATAGAACAAAGAATGATTATCTTACTTCCTTGTCTCATAGAATTTTAAAATAAAAAAACTGTTTTAAAAAACTATTTTTAAATAATTTTAGTAAATTCTTAACTTCGAGAAAATAATAAATTAAATTCAAATTTAAGTTTTATTAATGTAAAGTGTTCGGACATGGCAGTAAAAGTTTAGAAAATTTTGACTTTGAATTAAAGGAAGGGAAAGGGAGCGAAAGCAAAATATTTCGTGATTTAATACCGTTTTCATCATTTTTTCGAAACAGAACATATATTACATCATAAAACTCATAAATAATATTATTACAAATTGCAAATTTTAGTTCTGAATAGTTACGGAAAATTTCAGGAAAAATTTCTAGAAATGTGATCGGGTAGCTCGATTTTACCCGACCCGTAACTCAATTAGGTTCAAGATGAGGGTAATTTTTCTTGATGCACAGCAGGTTCGGTTAGGTTGACTTTAATAGTTTCAAGTTGGGATTTGACTCTTGCGTTTCAGATTCGGGTTGAATTGTTCTAATTTAACAATTTTTTTCGGATGAGAGAGGATATTTGAACATTAATGAGCATACAGGTATTACATAAACTATTACAGCTATTACATATGCTAAATGTTTCGTCCGGCCTCATGATAATAATGATATATTTAAGGGAGTTACGGGGCTCAAAATCGTAATTTTTTTTATTTATAGATATTTTGTCATCAAATTTTTCTCTGAAATATTTTTTAATATAATAAGAATATTGCATGTAAAGAAAATCTGAAATACTTTAAATATTAAAAAAAAATACTAATAAATTTAAAAATTTTAAACATATTTAATTTTTGATATAACTCTGGAAGTACTTACTCGATTTAGAAAATTCTTTACACTTTTGTGTACAGAAAATGTGTCATTTTAATTTGTCTCCAGAATTTCTTAAAATATTGATTATGAATTTTATAAAATATTTTTAAGTAAAATAAAGAATTAAATTAAAAAAATCAAAAAACCCGACTGCGTAAAAAGCGAACTAATTATTTCTCATCAATGTGGAACTATTTTTCTTTTTTCAATTCCTACTATTAGCTCACACTCTCGCGATATATATCTTGTTCAAATTTTCAATCGTTAATAAAATACTTATTATTCATCCAATCAAGCTCAAATAATTTTTTTTAAACTTGCAGTGGGTGACACTTGATGTTAATCTAGTTTTTTTCAAATATTAATTTATTAATTAAATTAAATTAAATTAATTTTCAATAATCGAGAGAGCCCTCTTCTTGATCAAAACATTTTAAGCGCACCCAAGTGAAAAGAAGAATGGGCGAAAAAAAATTCTCTTATTGACCTACGTAGAAATTGACTTAAAATAGTTTTTTATAATACTTGTTTATATTACTTATCTATTTTTTTATTTACTTGTATTGATGACTTTTAAGCTGTGTTTAATTGTTAGTTCCTATCTATAAACACTGTTTTGATGAGGTCTATAGATGTCTATGATGGTTAGAGTTGCAGTAAAGCTAGAGATCCTCCATACACAACTTCCAGGTTGTTTAATATTTTAACGGAGCTTCTGACTGTAAAATAGTCAATGAAACATCGTCTTCATTTTGAAAGACCTATCCAATGATATGCGACTCAATAGGGTGCGTATTTTATTTTTTTTTCGTCTCTACTGCCATTTTGTATTTTACGGCCGCCATTTTGAATTTATAAAAACAAAACCTAGCCTATAACCATCGGGCCGTTAAGACAAATTGATAGAGACCTTATTCATTAAAATCCATCCAGCCGTTTGGATGTTTCGAGGGTATAAAGAAATCCACATACACAGATACGCGTGAAACACATAACCCTTCTTTTCAGTCGGGTAATAATGAAGTTTTTATTATGAATGAGTTTTGCATTAATTCGCGTATTTTCACAATTATCACTAAAAATTGAAAACCCTGAAGACAATTTTTTGGAAATATAGCATAAAATCTCTGTTGAAAATTTCGTACATATATCTTGAAAGGAACTTTAGATATATTCTTTTAAAGTTGACAAATCGTGAAAAAATTTATTCTGAGATAAATGAAGTTAAAGTCAGTTAAAGTGAAGTTATAGTGCATCGCTTCTCAAGGCAAAAGGTGTTATATCTCTGGATCTAATGAAGATAAAAGCATGCGGTTAGCGGTATTTAACGCTAAAAACTCAGTATGTTTTTTAAGCCAATAATAATAAAAAAAAATGCAATTTAACAAATTACAACGACCATTTTGAAAATGATTTTTTCATAGACTAAAATTTAAGACATAAAAATCGCACGGAGTTGATCATACATTACGTACGCCATGGATTACATTTTTCGGTACTGTAAATTTTTAAACTTCTACGGAGCTGGTCATTCATTACGTACGCCATGGATTAAACATTAATATTCCTGGACCAATTTTAAATGAAATTTCATTCTTAAACTTCTAAACATCCCACAATATTACTTTTTACACCGTCGTATAGAGGGAAAAAAATGTACTTTTAAATGCAATTTGTTTGAAAGCTGTATCTCAATTTGTTTCTGAGTTATTATTATTATTATTATTTTAGTTTTTATTACTTTTTTGTCATAGTGGCAACAGAAGTATCTATCTCTGTTGAAAGTAAAGGGAAAATACAGATTACTGTACTGTATAGACCCATCAGAAAACGAATAAAATGCTGATTCAACCAATAAAACGCTTCAGATATGTTTTTGATTTCCTACCCTGACAGAGGACAATAACCATTTATCCAAATGATTAAAACAAAAATCGCATTTTTTTTTTTTTTTTTTTTTTTTTTTTTTTTTTTTTTTGCCCCAGAATACCTTAAGGGGACCAGGTAAGCGAAATTTGAGAGAAAAATCGACTTTTATTTTATTATATCATTAAATAGTTTAAACTTTATCTTTCCAACGATGTGTCACACGTGTTTATATATAAAAAAGAAGTGTTGAAATTATTCATAATTTTTAAGAGTACTTCACAGCTTAGTGGCCATTTAAATCTTTAACTGAGTTTTTCTCAAGACTTGTATTTTTCATGTTTGTGTTCCTTTTTTTCAATATCTATTAAACGTAAGATTCCAAATTTTAATACTTATGTTATATTGTACACTATGACGCAAAAGTTTAGACAATGAAGAAATTCTTACATACTTTGAAAAATATTTATTCAATTTTCAAATCACTGCTTGAAATTAATGTGCTGTACATATAAACAATATTTATAACAAAGAAAAGTGGAATTGTGCATATTGCAACAAATTAAATGGTAACAAAAATAAACTGCTGTCTCAAAAGTTTAGACACAAATTAAATAAAATCGAAATAAACAATTTTTAAAACCTGGTTGCGCATCCATGCTTATGTATTACGTCATATACACGAGATTGCATGGAAGAAACTAAATCTTGCATAGTTTGTGGATCGATATCGTACCATGCATTCTCAATAGATGTCTTAAGTTCCTTTTCAGAAGAGTATTGTCTAGCGTTGCTATAAACTTTGCGACACATGATGCTCCAAAGGTTTTCTATAGGGTTAAGATCTGGGCTACATGCTGGCCAGTCGAGAACTCTTATATTATGGGAATTAAACCAAGATTTTGAATGTTTTGCAGTGTGAATTGAAGCATCGTCTTGCTGAAATTCCCACTGAGGACCCCCTAGAAGCTCAGCAAATGGCAGTAGGTTTTCTTCTAATGTCTGTGTATAATGCTGTGAAGTTTGACGACCACTGGTGAAGGTCAGAGATACTTGTCCATTATAGCAAAAGGCTGCCCAAACCATCACCGAGCCCCCTCCTTGTCTGCGACTAAAAAAACGTCGAGGTTCCTTCCGCAAGTCATGCCAATACGATAAACAACCATCTGGACCATCCAGATTCCACTTTTTTTCATCGCTAAATATGACTGACTGCCATTTCTCTCCATATGACATATGCTTTCGAGCCCACATAAGTCTTTGTAACTTATGATGTGGTTTCAGAGCTGGTTTCTTCTGCATTTTGCTATAAACGATTGTTCCTTTTTCCAAAATTCGTCTACGAATCGTATCCTTTGATACAGAGAGTCCCGATGAGCTTTGAACTCCACGTACGCTCATTTGTTGAGTACTCGCTAGTCTTTGTATCAGGCGATCCTCTCGTACATTTGTCACACGTGGCCTCCCAGACCGACATTTTGCTTTATATTCGGAACCACTCGATAAAACTCGATAAATAGATTTTTTTGACCTATTAATAATAGCAGAAATTTCAGAAACGCTCTTCCCTTCACCTTTCAACTGCCAAATCCTTGAAACCTCATTCACTTGAATTTCTTTAGCTCTCGGCATGTCGACTATGAAGTGCAATCGTTTGCAGAACTTAAGTACTCCAAATTTGTGACATCATCGATTCTAAATTTGCATATGCCAGCGAATATTCAAAGAAATTTAGAATAGTGTCTAAACTTTTGCGACAAGCACATTTGAATTTGTATGAAAAAAATTAGTATTATAGCAAATAAAACGAATGTCTTTTGTACATAGCATTTTAAATCAGTTTTTGAATATATTTACAGGTTTTTGTAATTCTGACGTCATAATTCTACATTTTAAAGCTGAATGACGTCATTGTCTAAACTTTTGCGTCATAGTGTATACTTTAAGACAGGGATTTAAAGATTTGTTGACAATTATTTATTTTAGGCAGTGAAATCTTACCAAAAATGCTAATTTAAAAATGACTTTCAATAAATAATTAATAATTAATTTTCAATTTCACTTAGAAAGAAAGTGGTCTGTTAAAATACGTAAAGCATATTATTATAACTACTCTGAAAAATCTAGACCTCTATCTTTCACCATTTCTGATAAAAAGGTACATAAAGTTGGCGAATTTAACATGGCTGAGATAGAGCTTTCCCCATCCCCTTAAACGAAATTCTTTCCAAACGAATCGAATACTGGGACCCCACTGCTTTCGGCAACGTACACTTTCAAATTTGTATAATATTATAATTTTAAACGAAAATCCATCCAAACGAACGTAAGAGTTACGTAATAGCATTGGCGGAATGAAGTAAGCTCGCCATTTTGCGGTGCTCATTACTGCTTTTGAATTAATATCTCAGCTAATTATCACAAAAGTGAAAATCTGAGTCTCAGGTGCATTCGTATCTGCCTTCATCTGTCCTCATCCAAATTTTTAGATCTCTTCATGCGGTAGATTTGCCCCACTGCAAATTCGTGAAACACTTTTGCAATACTAACTGAACATAATAATTAACACTTCTAACTAAAATCATTTTCGATTGCGTTGTGAATGTGTTGAAAATGTGTTGTACCAAATAAAATGATTGTGCAAAAAGTGTTGTTAAAAATTACAAGAGGAGAAAATGTGTTTTCAAAACATTCATTTTTAAAATTAAATGTTTAATAAATAGTATGTTTTAAGTATGTGTGTGTGTTATTTTAAAGGCACCATGTAGAAAGTGTTTTGAAAATGTTTTACATGTGTTGTTTTTTTTAGTATTCTAAATTGTGTGGTGTTTACAATGTGTTGTTAATTTGGTGACAAAGTGTTGTGCAGCACAGCCCTATTGTAAGAAAATATTTTCATCGACACTATTTACAACACAATTAACAACACTATTTTTAGAACACGTTTTTAGACAGCAACAGTTCTGCAACATATTAAGAACACATTTCTAGATAGCAACACTTTTGCAACATATTAAGAACACAATCACAACACAAAAAATATCTTGTATATGAAGTTTTCTAATTCACAACACATTAATGAGTTGGTGGTAATAATTTGGTGAAAAAAAGTGTTGTAAAATGTGTTTATTTTTGTGTTTGAGAATTTGCAGTGCAGCCATCGCATACACATCACAGACTTACACACAAACATTTTTCTTATATATGTATACTTTTACCTTGCGACATGTGGTGTTCTGTCGATTAATTATAGACATCCACGTGTCGTTTAGATTTTTCAAATTTTCATTATCATTTGTTATCTACATTCCTTTTTTTTTTGTTCCAGTTTTTGAGTAAATTATATTTATTTCAATTTTATCTGCTACCATTTTAAATGGTTTTTTTTTTCATATTATATTTGACATTTCATAGTAGGTTTTATTTAGTATGATGTTTTTTTTATTATTGATTTAATTAGTTTTCCTGTAACAATTATGGAAAGCGCCATCTCTAAATTGGAGTTTAAGTCATTTTGTTGTTCGAATTTGTTAGCTATTTTTTGTTCAATTTAAAGATATTTATTCAATATATGAATTAATTACTTCCCATCCTTAACAGATTTATGCCTATCTTACAGAAGCCAGCAATAAACAAAGCAGATGTATCATTGTACGATTAAATGCTCTATAGCAATTTCTTAAATTTCTAAGCATCGCACATTTTCAATTTTTATACCGTCGTATTGGAAAAAAAAAAATACTTTTAAATGCAATTTGTTTGAAAACTGTATCTCCATTTATTTTTAAAATATTAATTTTTTTGTAGTTTTTAGCACCATTTATTTAATTTTAGTAACTCAAGTACTCCATTTATATAGAAAGTAAAGGGAAAATAGTTGGAAAATAGCAATTATATCTTTTTGTTGCCATTTTCTCATAACAACCGAAAGAAAAATGTAATTAAAATACATGCTATTTTGAAAAAATATAAACAAATAATTTCTGTTAAAACATGGAGCTATTATAAACTATATTTAATTTTAAGTATCTATAGACGCTTTCAGAGTGACGTCAGTCATGACGTTTTGGTTGGAAACTGACTCCAAATAAACGGTTACTATTCGTCATTTCTTTTTAAACATAAATCGTGGAAAATGTTACCAGTACATATCAAGTATTAAAACACTTAGATGTGAGATATAGATATAAGATATAGCTGCAACACACAAACAAAATAGAAAATACAACATAGCAACCGTTTCTTTAGAGTCAGTTTCAAACCAAAACGTCATGATTGAAATCGTCTATATTAATGTTATAAACAAATGAAGGCCTATGAATCATTAGATAGTCGTTTTTTTGTCGAGTTTCTTTATGACGGCATCTTTTTGCTGCATCTGTGTATTATTTTGCGATAATGACATCCTATGCATGCTTTACTGTAGATGTTTAAGAGTGGATCGTAAATGTGGAATTCTTAAGCGGATGCGAATGATGTCATTTTACATAAAATAAAAGTGTGTGCTTTAAGTCTTAAAATTGAACTATGATTTGTACTATTATATGTACATATATTTATTTTCATCGGGGGGCAACACTAAATTCTGAAAAAGCAGAATTCATGTTTTCTAGTTTTGAATATTACATTCTTCATTTTTTATTTATGATTTTTTTTCTACTTTTTAGCCATCAAAATGTTTCATTGTTGCAGTTTTACATCCATTTGGCATATTTTGACGAACGTTTATTGGCGCATAAAACCCTTAAGCATTACGGCGTACATGCGTACGTCATGAACTCTTCTTTTTGAAATATCAGGGCGTATGTGCGTGCATCCTCAGTTAACAAAGTTCAGACTGCAATATTCTAAGAAGCTGGGTTTTTGCGCCGCTAATTGCTATTGTGATGTGATTGGTTTTATACAGGCTTTATAGCAATGATTATTTTCGCACCCAGAAGATGGCGTTACGTGTACAAAATAAATAAATAAATAAATTTAATAGTTTTCCCTCTGTTTTATTTATTTCTTCGTCGTTTATTTCTTTTTGCGTTGGTCATTCTGTTTGTTCAGTTGTCTTTCGTAAATTGTAGTGTTTCCCTTTTGGTTTTGCGTTTGTTTGTATCTCTGATAGAAATTGATTTTATAAAATAATTATGACAGACACGGACTTTGACGACATTCAATATTTCTCTGGTATCAAATATACTACCATTAAATTGGCTATAGTGCTTAAGGAGTTAAATCCATCCCACATAGCATTTTTAGTTTGGAGAAAATTTGCAGAAGTCTTGCTTTGAAAACCTGCAAAGGTGCAGCAAGCTCAGCATGACAAGACTGAAAGTTCATAACAAGACTGCAGCAAGATAATGCAAACGCCGAAGTCACAACACTTTGAACTTGCAGCTAACTTGTCGTGCAAGTTAAATTCATGCTGTATCAAATTTTTGCAGATTAACGGCAAACAATTAATCAAAAATACTGCAAACTTAGTGCAAAGTAGTATCTTTCAAGCCACATTAACCGTGTACAACGTTACACTATAAATTTAACACCTTCGAAGAGGTCCATAGACCTGAACAACCAATAATATTTGTACTTTTCAATTCGAGCCTTTTTAGGTATTTGAAAGTATAGCGTTTAAAAAAAGCGGTGCCAACCGAATAAAATTTCTGCGCATCTGCTGATTGTCTATTTGCTCAACAAAGGAACTTTTAGCTTTCGTCACTTCCGTGAATTAAAGACAGCCTTGCCATCAGTTTCACAACAAACTACTCATGCAAGTGGGTGATGGTATATCTTGCGGGAGATTTGCTGCGAATTTCTCAATTCAAATTTGTCACGGCAAGATAATATCAGAAAAAAAAATCAAACTTGCTGCTAATGTTCATGCTATTTGGGGTGGGTCCGTTGCTCTTTGAATAACTTTTGTGAGCTTAAAAGAAGGCCTAAGGGAGGGGGGGGGGGGGGCTGCCTTGAGGACCTCATCGCCGGATATTGATAAGTTCACTCGGTGGGCTCTATGACTCAGTCGTGAGCCCTAATGAATAGCGGTTCTTTGTGGATAGATTCGAACGGAATTGAAATAACGGTTCTCCTGGTAGCTTGGGCGCCGTGGTGGTCCCTTTCGGGTACACCGTGTGATGACCAGTAGTGGTCATGTGCACGTACGAAACGTTTCTAAAGCCAAAAACATTTTTTAAACTCTTAGTGAACTTCAAGCAAAATTTTTCACCAGATCAAAACTTAACTGACAGCACTCTTTATTGTTACAAAAATTCTGTATACTTAATGATGAAAATGTATTTATAAATGAAAGGTAAGAAGCAAATTGAACAACGATTTAATATATATATTAAATCATTAAAACGTATTCAAATATTTGAGCAAAGTAAAATTTCCTTATTTTCTTTGTTACAGATATAAACCTATTTTATAAAGCAAAAACATGTCCGTGATGAATCTTGGTGACATGAAATTGTGTTATTAGACAATTACGTCATGATATAAAATAAGAAAGAAAAAATCATGCGTCAAGCATAGATTATGAAACTCCAACGCATTCAGAATAGTGATAAAAAACTGCACCGTTTAATAAGTTAAAATATTATGTCTTATTCAACCCTATGGAAACGCATAACAAATTTGAAAACCCAATTTCGGCTGTTCCCATCTACAATCGGGAAACTATCCGAATTCTTTGATGAACTCTGTATAAATTGTATTGTCCTATTATATTTTAATCATCTTGTAGCGAAATTCAGTGATTTATATCAGTTTGAATACATTTGAAATAGCGTAATGTCATTAAAATACTCCGCAAACGATTTTTCCCCATATACCATAATGTAATGGAATTCTTTTGGGTGGCCTGTAAATGAACTATTAATCCCACATACTTCATAGGCAATACCAAACATGGTTAGGTGACCCTAAATAAGGTTCACCAATTGCAGAAAAATCCGAGTCTATTTACGGGAGTTAGAGCGGAGCGTGGACAGACGGACAGACAAACCGAATGCATAAACACTTTTCAACTTTGTTGGAAGGTGTTAAAAAGGGAAAAATATTTCAAAAAACTGAGCACGTGTCGTAGAGCGCCTCATCTCTAATGCATCCGCCTAGTGAGACAGTTATGACAGGCATAAAGAAGTATAAAGAAAATATTTAAATTTAAAAGCATCGTTGAAAACTATCCCAGAATAAAACGGATGAGGGGATAAAAATTTCAAACGAGCTCTTTCTGTTACTATGATAAGCTTGAAACTTCCGTTTATACAAAAATAAAACACGAAAAAGTACTTTGCAAAATAACATAGGGGCTGTACAATATATAACGATATCACCTGGGTTGCCAGCTTGACCTCTACTTTCAATTTAAAAACTTCGAATACACATCAGAAATTCTGAAAGAAGAATTTTTACTTTAGGTAATCTCGAAACATCTGTCATTAAGGGCATTCTCAAATCGAAAAGGGCAACTTTATGACATAAGTTTTAATTTATTTTTGTTGGGAAATGCATGAAACTAGCAGTTGTTGTTGTTCAGAAACTATGTAATCGAGCTGTTTTTTCCGTATAATAATCACTCAAGAAAGGGAGAAAAACGTGTTTGTCACGTGATCAAAATCGCTTATAACTCAATATATAATGTATTGATCAAAAAATGGAAAACACAGTTCAATTCCAAATCGCTCCCATGGCCAGGTTTTCCAATTCTATATCTTTCCGTTAAAAAATGAATTTGTAAATGTGTCAAAACGTTTTGCGCTTGTTGAGCAGAGCAGTTAAGAACAGCCTTAAATAAAGAAAACAATACTATACAGAATTTCTGGTGTGAATGTAAAATTTCAGAATTTTAAAAAAAAAGCTAAATCTGGCAACCCTGATATCACTTTAGGGAGGAGGGGGTAGGAATGGCACTTAATATCATATCTCTTGGGGGAGTGGGGGGGGAGTTGTCTTTTGATATCGTTTATTTCTGATCAAACCAAAATTTTCGTGTTTTTTTGGTAACGTTTTCTTTGAATCGAAATAGTCTATAAACTTTTTTCTTAGTCTGTTATCTATTTTTATGAAAATACAAAATTATAATTAAAACCATTAAATAATTATAAAATCATTTTATTCCAAAATATGGAATATCGCAAGTTCGGCATTCCTATTCTTCTGCCATATGAGCGTATAATGCGTTGTTAGAGAAACCTGGTTCGAAATTATACTTGTTATTTTTACTAGCAAAAAATTGGGGAAGAATGTTGGCCACCTGTTTTGTTGATAAAAAATTCTTCTTACTCCCTCCGCGTTCGGGGACAAGTACAAGAAGAAAATATTATTGTTGAATGGCATTATGTAACATAAAAGCTATTATTAAATACTCTTAAATAATGTTTCGCTAAAGTGCTATTTGATGTAAAGTTTTTTTATTTATATTAGTGAAATTTTATTGACTTCTCTTCATTTAAATCAGTAAAGTACGCGAATAATAAATGTATATCATTGCAAAAGTATGAAAAGAAAAAAATTGTAAAAAGAAAAAAGAATTTTCAGACACTGATAATGATATCATTAGTGAGGGAGGAGGGGGAGGGGGTTCGAGGAATGATAACACGTGATATCGTAAGGGGTAAGAGAAAAAA